>CM042026.1:78020735-80520735 GCA_023525975.1 Smallanthus sonchifolius | reverse complement strand
AGCTTTTTTTGTTGTAGTTGGTCTAATTATATTTGAGTTATTGTTTGTTGAATCTTTTAGTGTGAGGTTGAGCAAATTTCACTTACGTAACAAAAAGAGTATGGTCCACATGATGAAGGCTTTATTGAATACTTGGAGTATATAATTCTTCAAAAGTAGTAGGGTGGACAATCTTCATAGATTAACAATCTCAGATATATGTTACACTAAAAAAATTGATATTTGTTTTATCTTTTCTTCAGTTTTTTTTCGAAGTTTAAATATTTGAGAACTAAGTTAAGTTCTTGATTGTTTCAGCATGACCCTGGCGTATACGACTACTCATAGATGAGATACATAATAGAATTGTAATAAATATGAAAACCAAAATTAAAGAAAAGGAAACTTGAATCACCAAAAGATCATAAAATAGAACAAATATGTGATCATAAGCATAGCGCCTACTCTTTTCACTACAAGGAGACGAAGCAATAGAATTATTGCCCCTTTAGGCGATATTTTCGCCCCTAAAATCCAACGTGAACGCCACTAATACTCTTTACCGTCTTTTTCCTTTGACTTTTAGCAGCAATAATATCGCCTCTAAAAGACTAAAAATCGCCCCTAATGGTCTTCCCCAACTTTTTACAGTTTTTTTCGTTATTTTTAATATATCCAGTTTTTTCCCTAAAACAATAAATTTAAACAAACAAATAGATCAATTTGTAGATTTAGGACCACTGATATAAACATAAAAAACTACATAACATTCAAAATGTCGCCCATACACATAAAACTATATGCTAGTCTGAATACACATAAAAATATACCAAGTCATAAACACATAAAAATATTTAATACATAAAACTAGCTACTCAGTATCGTCATTCCCATTCCCTTCGTCCATATCATCTTCGTCGCCACCGTCTTGTGCCATATTCGGTGCCTTATTCGAAGCCATAAATTTTAGGAGTTCATCGCTAAAAGTAGGCTCTTGAAACAAATCCGCAATTTAAGCGTACAAAAAAAAGTATACGTTATAAGTTAAAACAAAACTACATATTATATAAGACTTTAAAAAGATATTTGTTTCGTGTCGGATTTCCCTAACTACATCAAAAGTTAAGTTTTATATAATTACGAAATTTCGGCATTATAACAGCTGTAAATTGGAGTTGTCCCAAACGACAAGTCCTGTTTTAATCACAATATCAAAGATAAGCAAAGCAAAAAACCAGCTTAAAACATGAATAAAGCAAGCTTTTGGAGGACCAAACCCGAGCATTGACCCCCAAGAAGTCAAACCAGGTCAACAGAAGTCAAACCAGCAGCAAAAAGATGAAAATGGGAAGCAAGGAGGCAATGCACGGCCGTGCATACCATTGCACGGTCGTGCAATGGCCAACCTGCTCCCCAAGGCTATAGTACACTGTCACTTGTACCCTGTTTGATTCCCGAGGTGTTTGCATGCCCGTGCATTGCTCAATTTGAGGCCTATAAATAGAGGGGTTGAGTTCTTCATTGCACACACCCATCTACACCTTACAACAACCATCCATACGTCATTTGAGAGCTTATTTCGTAGTTAGAGTAGAGAGTAGTGAGTGGAGGAGCTCTTCCTCTTGTTCCGCAATAGGGGAGCCTACGAAACTCAGCGTTATGCTAGTTAGTATGGCCATTCGTGGCTAAAATTTTTGTATTGCTAGGGTGAAGATGAAGTTTGGTGCATGTTAATGTTTAACGTATTAATCCAAGTGATGTGTTTTTCTCTTTAACTATTCGTCATTAAAACCACCATTTCGGTGGGCTTTTATTATTGTCTAAATCCGTCTTTATATTTGTGAGTGTTCTTGATTTTAAAGTGTAAGATCGTAAAACCCTTTTAATCAAACTTCTTTTGAAACTTGTACGTCTTTATACAAGCAAAGATTGATAAGCCAAGGCTTGGTCAATACTAGTAGGGTCGTACGTCTTTATACGAACTTATTATGCGACCAAGAATTGGTGAACTCATGTTGGGAACGGTACGTCTTTATACTTGGTCCCATTGTTACACCGCCTCCCGGTGAACAAAATATAATCACCTATTTAACTCGAATACAAAGCATTTTACGTTCGATGTCTTAAACCAACCCGGAGATGGCCATTCGAAGGGTTGAGGGTAATTGTTGTCCTTAACGGGAGGCACTACCACTTGTTAAAGCTTTTAAATTTGCAAATCAAATGTCGTGAGGACGAGGCTCTAGCGATGACCCGGGTCACACGTTTGTAGTAGTCATGTCACTGGATTAGTCAACTTAACATTATCATGTACCCAATGGATTCGAAGCCTAAAGCAATACTCTTTATAACCTGATCATTTACAAGATATTTACTTTCCTGTTATTTACTATTCTGTTCGTTACATTTCTGTTACACACTTCACGTACATTTTTACTTTTCTGTTATTTACTTTACCGTCATTTACTTTTCTGTCATTTACCTTTCTGCTTCACAAGCACACAAAACTCACTCACTAATTAACACCGGCTAAACGATAACAAAAGTTGAGTATTGGAATTCGACTGTGTCCGTTGGTTTGATACTTGGTTCTTACCTAACCTATATCACGATGCGATAGGTACACTTGCCTATTGTGTGTGTTTTAAGTTTGAGTAATTATCATTTTATAAATTTAAAACCTGATCTCGTGAAACCATCTTAAAAATATATTAACTATATTTTTATATATTTAAAACACAATGCATCAAGTTTTTGGCGTCGTTGCCGGGAACTAGGTGATTTCAAGATAAATTCAAGTTAACGGATTAGCCTTATCATTTTCAATCTATTTTTCTTCTAGATTTTTGTTGCAGGTAGTCTATGATCTATAGCTCCACTACTGGTTTATATCAACCTTTAGCAGAGCCCGAAAGATTCTTTCACCGCCGAATATGAGAAAACCGTACTAGAAGAATGGCCGTTGAAAACCGCACTATTTCAGATTTCGCAAGGCAACGTTAACCAATATCAACCAGGATAATAATAGACCTTAGGGTTATTATTAGGGTAGATATTGGGTAGCCTAGCTTTAGTTAGGCATGGACTGATCATCCATGCTTAACCAAGACAAGGTTAGCCAATATCAACCAAAATAATAATTAGTTAGGTGTACCCTAACCTAACATACGATTAATGTATCAGGACCAAGAAATCTTCAAGATAAGAGACGAAGCGCTGCAATCAATTAGGAACTCAATTTTAAGGTGAATACATTTATAGTCTTTTTAAAACCATACAAAGTTTTCATACTTTCAAAATGGCATGTATCCGGTTAAATATATCTAATACATAAAGGTAGCTTACGGGAAGCATCTTGCCATTTATTATACGTATGGTTTGATCAAATTGATATACATACCATGGTGCGGCTATGGTTGCTAGCTTCATTCTTGTTGGGGGATGTAGCGCAGCCGGAGATACACCGGAAGTTATATCCACTTGAATTTCAGTTGCTGGTATATGAAATTTAGGAAATAGCTATGAACAACTATCAATGGTACAATCTAAGAAACACTTGGGGAGCCAGGCAATGAGTTCAATCTGTCGATACTGTCACTTTCTGCTTAAGTAGACGCCCTCACCACTCGATTCAATAAATTTAGTAAGGGCAAGACTGCCACTGAAGCTACTGAAGAAGTAAAGAGCATCACCACTAATATCGAGCGGGTTGACTTTATCGGAACAAATCGCCTACAAAACAACCCCTATAGTAATACCTACAATCCTGGATGGAGGAACCATCCAAACTTCAGCTGGAAGGATTACAACGATCACGGACAATCTGGCTTCGGAAAACAACAACAACAGTTTCAACAAAGACAATCCCAAAACTTTCAGCCTCGCCAACAATTTTAAGGAACTAACAAACCAAGCAACGGGTTAAGCTTGGAGGACGCGGTAACTAATTTAATCTCTACAACTGAAAGTCAAGCCCTTCTAGTGGATTCCCATCACAAACAATATGAGAAAAAGTTTAGTCTTTACGAAGTTGAATTTAGGACACAAAAAACAACTCTTCAGTCTATTGAGACGCAATTAGGACAAACTGCAAAAATTCTATCCAAAAGATAACCAGGATATCTCCCGAGTAATACTGAAACCAATCCAAAAGAAAATGTAAGTGCTATCACCCTGAGTAATAGCAATGTTTATCCAGAGCCACCAATACCAGAAGAAGAAGTTCAATCAACAAGGAGAGAGATATTCACCGGAGTACCGCTTCGTCCACATATCACAGAAACAACTTCCCAAGAATCACAATCAAAAGTAACTCCACCTCCTGCTCCAGTGGATACTCCTCCAAAAGTTCTGAAAAAGAGAACGTTCCATTCTCACATACCCTACCCAGGAAGGTTAGTAAAGAAGAAGACTGATGAACAATATGAGAAATTCATCAAACTGTTATGCCAGATCTATGTCAATCTTCCTTTCTTGGATATCATACAAAAAATACCTAAGTATGGACGTTTCTTGAAGGATTTCCTCACAAACAAAAGAAACATCGAAGAAGCAGTAAAAAGTACTAATCGTTGTGTCACTCTTATTGAAAGATGACTTCCAAAAAACTTTCAGATCCTGAAAAGTTCTCTCTACCATGTTCTATCGGACCATTGCCGATAACCTTTACGCTCGCTGACCTAAGAGCAAGTGTGAATGTAATGCCATATGTCATGTTTAAAAGATTAAAAATTGGGAATCCACGACCTATCAATGCAACTATCGAACTCGTAGATGGATCAGTCAAATCACCCATAGGAGTCATTGAGAACTTACTAGTAAAAGTCGGCAAGTTTGTCTTCCCTGCCAACTTCATGGTTTTAGAAATGGGACATGACTATTCCATACCTCTGATTTTGGGTTGCCCAGTTTTAGCTACTGCCCGAGCCGTTATCGACATGAATGAAGGAATTTTGACACTTGTGTTGGAAAACAATCAGTGACCTACAACATAGGGGGAAATGAATGCCTGTCTAATGATCCATTTGAAATTGCCCAATTCATCGATACTACCAGCTGAAGAAAGCTAACGAATTCAACAAAGGAAAGAAACTGAATCTTGGCAAGGTCTTTGAGAACACTGACTGGATCGATGAGTACTTTGACAAGCTACCAAAACTGAAGGACTTGAATGAAGGAACAGGAGATACGGTGGAAGCCGATGGCTCCCACCCAAAGAAAGACTGATGAAATAAGTACGGGTCTAGCAAGCGACCCTTAAATAAACGTGGCGCTTCCGGGAGGCAACCCGATGATCATATATAAATTGAGAATTTGGTGTATACGGCAAATATCATGGATCTCAGGTTTGGTTTTTCCAAAATTAAGTTTCTATTACTTCAGCCCCCACGTATGCCTTCTCGATACTAGGACCTTAGTAGCTTAACTACTACCTTTTATTTTATTTGTCTGCTTTTATGTTTTCGTTTATGTGTCAGGTAGAATAGCATCACCAGATATTCTCTCTACTTCTTTGAGGAATCACACCCCATCTCTACAACCTGAAGAATCGAAAACCACATCAAATTTCTTTGAAATTCGATGAAGTCTTTTAGCAACGTGTTGACAAGCAGCTGATAGGCACAACCTGACAGCAGCAATAAGTTTTAGCCTTAGGTTATACACCGAATTGACCGGGGAAGTACCAGTTTCTTTTCCCTTAAAACTTCATGTATTTAAATTCCTGCATAGCATTTCATTACATGCATTTGTACATTGAGGGCAATGCATAGTTTTAAGTGTGGGGTGGGGAATTAAGAGATTCAAGACTACTTGCAACCTCAAAGAAGTAAAATTTCAACTTGTGATTTTTTACCCATTTGACTAAAACGTTACAAAAACCTATCATTGGCATTTCTTGGGGAATGGCGACACTGCTTATTGTCGCCAATCATTGGCATTTCTTGGGGACTACGCTTTGTCTTCCCGACTAGTGTGGCCCCAAGTAACTGTGTCGCGTGAATAACACCTTCATGTTCCAGTCCCATTTTTATCCAAAATCACAACTTTTTACGTCCAAAACGTTTATCTAGCTTCAATGAAGCTAGATCTAAGCTTTAATCAACTTTTATCACGTAAAAATTCCTTCTATATGTTAAAAACCCTAAAACCCACTTTTCGAACAGAAACTCAGATCTGGACGGTTTGTTACCTGTTTTGAGACCAACTCTTTGATCCTTAGCTTCTGTCGATGAAGATGATCGATCCTTTAGCTTCCCAACTCGAATCCCAATTTTCTCTCTCTAAACTATCTTAAGCTTTCTCTTTTTAAAATTGTTTACTAATGGAAGAAGTGAGGGTCAAGGGGAGGTGGCGGCTAGGGTTAAGCCTCCCCTTCCCCATTAGTCTTTCGTCCTTTGTCGTTTTTACCCCCTCTCGTTCCTTCGGTTAATCTTGTATTTCCTGAGTCCCATTCGTAAATACATGTTCATTATTATTAGTTTTGGGATGTTACACATATACTCGTACCTTAATTTTTTTTTCAGTCCCCAAGATTACCTTGGTTACATTTTATAGCCTTAATTGTCATATCCAAGTTTAACGGGTGTAGAATGTAATGAGTGGAAAGTTAGTTTTATGGTGCTTTATGTAATTGTTCCTAGTTGAAGTGTCGTATATTTACTATTGTAAGTTAGAAACTGATCAAATAGGAATGTAGGGTTACAATGTTTGTGTCACGTCGTTTAGGATACTATCGGCAATATAAAGTCCAATCCTTTGTAAACAGATCGCTGTTTGTTCTTGAATCAATCGAAGGGTTTTTTAGAGTTAATCCCAACTTGTTCTTCTACTTGTTTATTGTTTGGAATGGTTTGATTATTGAACGCCTATGATCTACTCTCCACAGTCTTTATTCAACTTCTTTGACCATAACCTATGATATTAACTAACAGTCAATATATTATATTGCAGATAATTGTTATGACAGTTTCCTACGTTATTACAAATTAAATATAGAATTGCTAATTAACCCCGTGGCCGGCAAGTCTTCAATTCATTTCAAAAAATCCCTTTCTTCTCATACACACGTTGTATATATTAAGATTTTAAAGTCCAACAATGAAGAAAGTTAGATTGTTTCGAAAATGCTCAGAAAGTAACGATACAAACTTATAATGTTTTGTTAGCATATATCTTGAAATTATCAACCCTCTGAAAATGACATAATATTTTACAAGGCCAAAATTACCCTTATATAACTTAAACTACAATGAAGTTTATTCAACAAAACCAAAAACATAAAAATGGAGAACAAACTCATCCCACATTCCCAATCTTCTTTAGGCTTCTTTGGAATAATCAGGGAGTCCATCAAGACCACAAACCGAAATGGGAAGTTGCTTGTTCCCATCCTACTCTTCGTTTTCGTTTCATTTTCGCAATTACATTTTGCTCAGGAGTATATACTTTCACCGGTCACAAAAGATTTCGTGTTGCAGTTAGCTAAACACCCAAACATTATTCATGATTTCACATACAGTATCGATCAAAGCACTTATGTTGGTGCAATCAACGGCATTCGTGAGATTCTCCTTGTTAAGCTCTTGATCATGGCCATCTCTTCAATTATCACACTTGTTTTCTTGGTTGCCACAGTTTCATCTTCATCTAAGGCTTACACCGCCAAAGTATTAGGCCCAAAAGACTTGTTCTTGAAAATTAAAAAGAGTTGGAAAAGACCAATAGTCACTAGCTTTTACATGATTTTACTCTCTTTGGGAATTACCTTTTTTTACATAATTTCTATTGGCATAACCTCCGTCTTGGCAGTTAATTCGTGGGCGCTTTTGTTCTTGGGAGCTATCACTCTTTCCATCCCAGTTTGCTACTTTTATGTGACTACCCTTTGGATGGTAAGTTTGATTGTTTCGGTTTTGGAGGAAGGTTTTGGTGGTGTTAAAGCAATTGGGAGGGCGGCCGAGCTAATGAAAGGGAAAAAAATCCAGGCATCATTGATGATGCTTCTTTTTGGTATTGCATATGGTTTTGTTGTCATGATGGCTACCTTCCTTAGAAGTTATAATTGGAGCTTGAGGGTCGAGATGGCTATAATGATTCCTTTGACGAACGGATTGTATTGCGTGTTGAAACTGTTTATGTTTGTGGTGTTCACCGTTTCGTACCATGAATGGAAAACAAGCCATGACGAGAAGGAAGGGAAAGGCCTTTATCTTCCAATTGCTGCTGGTGAAGCTTAGTCCTCTAACGGTTTCCCCCTTTGCGATAATAGTATTGAATAAAGTCTCTCAAATAACAAATCTCTATATTATATATGTAAAATATATAATTACCCGTCCTTTCTGCATTTCCCTTCAAAGTCATGTAAAGCTATATTATTTCCCAAATTCATTTCACTCTTAACTCTTATAGTATATGATAACTTTCTCGGCCTTCTATATAACAACCCATCCTGGATAGGACACCCCAACCCTGTATTGATATGTAATTTATACATAAATCAGATTAAACCGGTAATCACATATTTAATAAAAAAAAATTCCTAAATAAAAAATATAAAAGATTTCCAAACCGATCTAATTCTCAAAACACATCATCATTTACAATATCAAATATACATAACACACTAGACAGTCCGCTTTTCTTTTTCAAGATGGAAATTCTTCCCCGAAAATTTTATTTCTTTTAACATTCGCTCTAGGGTGTGAATCTTTGATACGACATGAAAACACGACAAGAACTTAATATGAAATTTACGAGTTTGAGTTTAGTCTAAAGAGATTCAAGTCTGATCTAGATCGAACCGCATACATTACGCACACAAAAATAGAAATTTTCATAATAGAAAAAAAAGAACGACTATGAAGCACATACTAACATGTGAAGGGTCTGAAAATATTTTTAGCGAAAAACTATAGAAAATTAAAAGATGATGTGTTTACAAAATTAAATAACAGCTGCACTTGGGGAACTTGTCCTCGGAAAACCTATAGCGACAAAAATATGCATCCTGTCGTCGTTATAGGGTCTTCGTTTCGTATAGAATTTGTTGTAGTGTAAACTTATTCCAGTGGCGTTGGAACCGGATTATCGAATTAAAGGTATATGTCACTTCTGTGATACTGTAAGAAGAAAGTGTAGTTCTTTTTTGCTGCAGTGACAGAGTGGCGTCCTTTTAAATGTACTGCCATGATAACTAAGGGGTATGCTATGGCACTAACATGCAAAGCTTTTACTTTGTGGGAACATTACACAAGGAAAGATAAAAGATGCACAATTCTTGTGGAAAATATGTAATGTTTTCACTTTAATTTGATTTTCTTTCTTTCTTTCTTTCAATTCATTTTGCAAACACTAATGTGGGTTATTTCATTTTCATGTGGGCTTCTGCTGATTATATGATTAATGGGATTGAAGCTTTGTTGCTGGACTTGTAGATGGATAGCTGGGCTTGAAGTTTCCGGAACTAGGGCATCTATTCGTTGATATATATAGCATCTCTTTCTTCATTTGTGATGGTAGAAAAACTTTTATCTCTATGATTGAGTTCGACTCTTTTCTGTTAGGGTTTGATACGTTGTTTCACTGGTCTAGGGTTTTTATATGATTCATCACAACGATGAATCATTCAGTGTAAATAGATCGTAGTGAAGTTGTATCTGTTGTTTTTCATCTTGTTGATGATCTTCGAGAAAGAGTGTCAGCGTGGTGGGCCCATAACCCACAGGTCCTAGGATCGCAACATGGCTCTGATACCAGCTGGAAAAGAAAATGAGTATGTGTTACATGGGTCTCAGCAGTCAGGGGCAGGAGTTAGAATTGTTACAGATGGGGCTGTGGCTCAGCAGTCTGATAGTTCTAGTTCCCAACCTGGCGGGGTTGAGGGTGTAAACAGTAATAGTGATGAAAACACCTCTTTTGAGGGTAATTTGTTAAATCAACACTCTGTTCCTACTGTTCTCAGGAGGTGTACCAGAAACGTGTCATTTCCTAGGAAGTTAGGTGATTTTGTTGTTGAAGGAAAGGTCAAATATGGGTTAGAAAAGGTTGTTAACTATTCAAATTTGTCATGTGAAAATATGTGTTTTGTGTCTATATTGAATAAGTCTAGTGAACCAAAAGGTTACTATGAGGCCATAAATGATCCAAATTGGGTTAATGCTATGAATGATGAAATTATGGCTTTAAATTGAAATGACACGTGGGATTTAGTTGAATTACCAAAAAATAGAAAAACTATTTGGTGTAAATGGGTGTATAAAATTAAATATAAATCCATAGGTGAAATAGATAGATATAAAGCTAGATTAGTGGCTAAGAGGTTTAGTCAAAGAGAAGGCATTGACTTTGATGAAACTTTTTCGTCTGTTGTAAAAATAGTTACTGTGAGATGTGTGTTAGCTATTGATGTACAAAATAGTTGGCCTCTTTACCAACTAGATATTAATAATGCTTTTCTTTATGGTGAATTAAAGGAAGATGTATACATGTGTAACATCCCGAAAACTCGTTAACTAACGGGTCGGGTCAATGATTAATACCGAGTCGTTTTTTTTAAATGACGTGAACTGGAGAAAGTATCACGTGAAACCCTATTCATGGAAGTTAGTAAGACCCGGTTAGCCGAAATATGAAAGGTTGGGATCAATTCAGGCAAAAAGGAAGCTCGGGGACCCGGATGTAAATCGTAGAAGTTTATATACCAACTTTTGAACAAACCCTAGGCCATTCGGCCTAGGCTTGTACTTCACGGCAGGAACCATCCAAACTTTAGCTGGAAGGATAACAACGATCACGGACAATCTGGCTTCGGACAACAACAACAACAACAGTTTCAACAAAGACAATCCCAAAACTTTCAGCCTCGCCAACAATTTTAGGGAACTAACAAACCAAGCAACGGGTTAAGCTTGGAGGACGCGGTAACTAATTTAATCTCTACAACTGAAAGTCAAGCCCTTCTAGTGGATTCCCGTCACAAACAATATGAGAAAAAGTTTAGTCTTCACGAAGTTGAATTTAGGACACAAAAAACAACTCTTCAGTCTATTGAGACGCAATTAGGACAAACTGCAAAAATTCTATCCAAAAGATAACCAGGATGTCTCCCGAGTAATACTGAAACCAATCCAAAAGAAAATGTAAGTGCTATCACCCTGAGTAATAGCAAGGTTTATCCAGAGCCACCAATACCAGAAGAAGAAGTTCAATCAACAAGGAGAGAGATATTCACCGGAGTACCGCTTCGTCCACATATCGCAGAAACAACTTCCCAAGAATCACAATCAAAAGTAACTCCACCTCCTGCTCCAGTGGATACTCCTCCAAAAGTTCTGAAAAAGAGAACGTTCCATTCTCACATACCCTACCCAGGAAGGTTAGTAAAGAAGAAGACTGATGAACAATATGAGAAATTCATCAAACTGTTATGCCAGATCTATGTCAATCTTCCTTTCTTGGATATCATACAAAAAATACCTAAGTATGGACGTTTCTTGAAGGATTTCCTCACAAACAAAAGAAACATCGAAGAAGCAGTAAAAAGTACTAATCGTTGTGTCACTCTTATTGAAAGATGACTTCCAAAAAACTTTCAGATCCTGAAAAGTTCTCTCTACCATGTTCTATCGGACCATTGCCGATAACCTTTACGCTCGCTGACCTAAGAGCAAGTGTGAATGTAATGCTATATGTCATGTTTAAAAGATTAAAAATTAGGAATCCACGACCTATCAATGCAACTATCGAACTCGTAGATGGATCAGTCAAATCACCCATAGGAGTCATTGAGAACTTACTAGTAAAAGTCGGCAAGTTTGTCTTCCCTGCCAACTTCATGGTTTTAGAAATGGGACACGACTATTCCATACCTCTGATTTTGGGTTGCCCAGTTTTAGCTACTGCCCGAGCCGTTATCGACATGAATGAAGGAATTTTGACACTTTGTGTTGGAAAACAATCAGTGACCTACAACATAGGGGGAAATGAATGCCTGTCTAATGATCCATTTGAAATTGCCCAATTCATCGATACTACCAGCTGAAGAAAGCTAACGAATTCAACAAAGGAAAGAAACTGAATCTTGGCAAGGTCTTTGAGAACACTGACTGGATCGATGAGTACTTTGACAAGCTACCAAAACTGAAGGACTTGAATGAAGGAACAGGAGATACGGTGGAAGCCGATGGCTCCCACCCAAAGAAAGACTGATGAAACAAGTACGGGTCTAGCAAGCGACCCTTAAATAAACGTGGCGCTTCCGGGAGGCAACCCGATGATCATATATAAATTGAGAATTTGGTGTATACGGCAAAAATCATGGATCTCAGGTTTGGTTTTTCCAAAATTAAGTTTCTATTACTTCAGCCCCCACGTATGCCTTCTCGATACTAGGACCTTAGTAGCTTAACTACTACCTTTTATTTTACTTGTCTGCTTTTATGTTTTCGTTTATGTGTCAGGTAGAATAGCATCACCAGATATTCTCTCAACTTCTTTGAGGAATCACACCCCATCTCTACAACCTGAAGAATCGAAAACCACATCAGGAGTTAAAAACCTTAAAACCCATGGGAGCTCGGGTTCGGGTACACGAGTCTTATCCAGTTCAGGAGCGACGTTACACGTATACGCGTGAGGCTAGGGTTCGGTGTATCGGTATGACGAGCAGATGAGACGAGAGTCGGGGTTTTATTTTGTGTTCGCGTTACCCGACGTATGTTTTGAACATATTCTGATTGTGTGATCGTATGTCTGACAGGTTTGGGGTTTAGCGAGTGACTGGGATACAGAGCAAGGATTTGGACTCAGCGTAACCAGTGAATTTCTAATCCCAAATTTTAAACGTTTTACTATTTTGGGGCTATCGTACATACTCATATGTGTTATTTAACGAACGTATTACGAGTTATGATTTAAACCTGAAGTGTTTTATGAGACCATTATGTAATAATGAAGCTAAGGGTCGTTATGGGGTCCTTAGGTGGGTTAACAATAGTTGGGATGATCTGTGTATGTCATCTTATGAGTTAGTCGGGAATTTAGTTGAACCTGTGATGGTTATATAAGGAGAGTTAGCATGGGAACCTGTACGTGGTTCATTAACTAGTTAAGTAGGTGCTAGTATGTTGTCATGCATCGTGTGCTTGATGATGTGTGTATTATGTCATTGTCCTCGTGACACGACAGGTATCGTGTTTGCATGAGTCTATGTGTGTCCATAGTATGTATGGGCTAGAAGTCAGTATGGTGTTTGTGTGTTGTATAACTTCCTATTCGGAAAGAGTCGGGTAATGTAACTAGACGTTATGAGGATACGTCTAAGTAAGCGCTGAATTACACACGTAAGTGATCCGTAATGGTGGTGAGTCGTAGTACATGTCCAGGTAGTGTCATGTGTATAAATGTGTTGCTTTATGTGTCTGCATTGTTGTCCGTGTATACAACTAATAGTGATGTGGAGTATGGAGTCCTTCGGGGTCATCATTGTACGTGTGATGTGTCAAATACCGTATGGTAGATGATATAGTCACCGTGTGGTGGCTGGGTAGTCATAATAGATGACGAGTGTGTCGCAATGTTTAGCGGCGGGCCCCTGTAACAAGGGTGGAGCTGAGCTTAGGATGAGTATCCCGACGGGGATAACCATGACGAGGGTGCAGTGATGAGGTATGTATTTGTGTGCTTATATATGTGTTAAATTGCATGCAAGTGATGAGTTATATTAATTTTGTATGAGATGGTCTTGATGTGATAGATAGATGGAATCAATGTGGTGTGTCGAATTAGATTGACCGTTGTGTCGGGCTGAGTACATTGTGTACAACTGTTGAGTCAATTGGTTTATGAGAGTCCTGGTTAGGACGGGTAAGTTGGTGTCTAGAGTTTGGATGAGTTAACCAGTGTATGGTTAATGTATATGGTAAATTGTGAGTTATCAGAATAGTAAGTTCGTTCTATGTCAGAGAGACTTACTGAGTTAAAATAATGGGTAGAGTCTGGGGTGGTGAATCCTTTGGGATATTATAAGATAACAGAGCTTATTTATATGATGAAAATCTATTAAACTATTTTCTAAAGACTAGAGGGTCTTGAGTGAAGATAAACAATAAATGAGAGGAGTTGGCTTTTGTTAAATTAAACTATTAGAACTCACTCAGTGTAGCTGAATTTGTATGTACGTTAGATTGTTTTGCAGGTGAGTTTGCTAGACGAGGTATCTTGCCTTGGGAACGGTGCTACTCGGGTTGGTGCGCATGCATTCGTAAGGTAACGTTAAGGATATTAACGAGTTTAAAAGATAATATTAATTTGAGAAAGACTTTCGCTGTTTAGTTAAATGAAAGTTAAGTGTTTTTAATGGGTTTACCTAGTGATGAGATCCAACTGTAGGGTGCCTGGTTTGGGGCCTTACAAGTTGGTATCAGAGCCGAGGTTTAAGAGAAAACTGGTGTTTTTAAACAAATAAAATGCCTTAACTTAAACTGAGAATGCGATGCCACACGAGTAACCGCGAGCCAAGAGGTACGTCTTTCGAGTTGAGAAGCAATTATTATTTACCATTTGTGTAGTGTTACATTAGGTAAAGCGATTGGTGTGAGTAAGTGATTTATGGTTCCGTGTGGGATCATGATGTGTGCTATGTGCTGTAGTAGTATGTAGAACTACTTGAAGTTGTTTGGTGTGATTAAATGAGACTATGACGTGAATTGAGCAATGTAGAGTAGCATTAATGGTAACTATGAGAGATAGTTTGGTGTGTCGATATGATTTAGTAATTTTGTGTGTAACCTTGGATGGTGTGAAATTGTGATAAGGATGATGACTTTCTAGATTGTTATGTGGTGCTATGTGAGATGTGTGGGATGCATATGCATCCGGGGTTTGTGAAAGATAGAAAGCTAGTGTGAACACGATGGGGAAGGTTTAGAATCCGAGCAGTAATGTGGACCACCAAATTGCATTTGATCACAGTGATTTGGCTGTCTATGATTACTCTCATATTCTGAATTTGATGCCCATAGTAATCACTCTAGCGTTCTATCTTGTGTAGGTACAGATGGCCATGACAATTCGGACTAGATGGATTAGGTGGGGAGCTCTCATCAGGAGGTTGGCAGAACGGCGGGCGAGACGTGTGGCTGCTGTTCGTATGGTTATCTTTTGGAGAAGACATATATTAGCAGTTGTTCCTTTTACGGTGGTTCCACCGACGGCTAAGGATGAGCAGGAGCTACCAGCACGGGAGGTGATCTTGGCGCTTCCGGCACCTAATGCTCTCAGTACTACCAGGGAAACTATGCGAGGTGGACTCAGTAGCTCCTTTTATAGGAGAGTTGGTTGGAGAGGAAGAAATGCATTTACAGTCAGGAGTCAGCCTTCGAGACACAAGACCGAATCGGGAAACGGATGGCTGGAGAAATCGGACGACGAGGAACAAGTGGGTGATAACTTTAACTTGTTCAGTGATTAGAGCAGTGGTGGTTACCACGATAGGACTATAGTATTTTGAGTAGTGGTCGTCTGGCACTTTTGTGACGAAATACGTGTTCTTGGTTTACAATTGCTTGATTTTAACATTGATAGTGAATCTTACCATGGGATGGTTTAAGACGTAGTTAATAATAGTTGCATGTGTGATAGCTTGCTATTGGTGGTGCATTGCTAATTATGTGGGATTATGTGATCACCTTTTGAACAACGTGTGTTCATACTAAATGTAATCTTTGATATGATGCTAGAGCTTGGTTGATTAGACTGTATTAGTAGACCTGGGTAGACCTGAGTTTTGATTATTTGTGTGTGTCTTCGGTCTTAAGATAGTGTCACATATGTGTTAGGTTTAGGTGATGTTTGAAGTGTAAAGGGTGTGTTGCTCCTGGTGTAGTTGTTCAGGACGAAGTCCTGTGGGAAATCTTAAATACACATCTTTAGTATGTATAAATGTTCAGGACGAGGTCCTGTGGGAAATTGTAGTTATATACCTTTTGTCTAGGTATACATGTTCAGGACCAGATCCTATGGGGAAATAAGATATTTTATATCTTGTGTGTATGAATGTTTAGAGATATTTTGTGTCTAGACTGAGTAGTGTGTCGTCGTGAGGTGTTAGTACAACCTGTGTGGGGTACGACCATGTGAACTCTGTGTGAGTATGTGATGACGTGTGGTAGGGGCCGCCGTTGAGGTGAGTAAGTGGCAAGGCTTAGGAGTTTGTGTGTCTATAAATGACGAGGTCATATTGTACGCACGTAGATTTACTTAGATCTAGCTAGTTGTGTATGTGCACTTTGTGCGAGTTAGAAGGTTGAGTTACTAGTACTTGTGTAGAACCTTGTGTGTTCTGTAGTTACGTGTGTCGGTGTGTGTCCTTGTAGTACACACTTAGTCGTGCATAGGACGGGAGGTCTGTGTGCTCAAGTATAGTATTTCTATCTTGACGATTTTCTCGACGTTGATACATCGAGGTGGTGCGAGGAGTTTTGACGTCTTCTAGGCGACCAGTGAGGTGCTCTTATGAGATGCCTATGCTTATATCTCGGAATTCAGAGCACAAAACCAATAGGCGGAGCTAGGAGAGTAGATTATGAAAGCGTTTACATGGACGCTTGACCAGAAAAGTTTATGATTAGATCAAGGTGATGACGTTGAAGATTTCAGCACAGTAATTAACAAGGTTACGAAGGACCTTCATGGAACATGTTCCATATGGAGGATTCAGTCTATGGGATACACCAGATGAATATGGATGCTTTCCCTGGACGAGACGACAAATAGCTGAGGCTTGTGAGCAGACGAACTTCATGTTCGTACATGTTAAATGAGACGAGGTTGGTGATCGCATGGTAACGAAGTAAAGAGATACTATAGTAGAGGAATTTTGTGGAGACAAGCGTAGCTTTGTACAAGCTCTTGGAGATCATCAGAGAAGGGCATAAGTAATATCCTTATGGGTAAGCAGTGGGCTCGAGTTTGAGAAATCATCGCAAGATGGCAATTTGAGCATAAAGAGAGGAGCGTGATGGACACATGATAGTAAAGGAACTATTACTCCTGGATTTGAAGGACAAGGACCTACTTGGGAGGATGATCGTCAGAATGACAAAACTATGCAGATTATACAAGAGACAAAGGGCAATTGTGCCTGTAACTCATAATGAAGTGTGACAAGTGAGCGGATAATTGGCAGTGATGTACTACGCGGTACTAGAAATGATATGTGCAGTATTGTTAAGGACATTAAGAGTAACGAGGTATTGTCAAGGACAATGACAACGAGACCTTCGTGTAAGGATTTGTATTCAAGGCAATAACAGGCGGCAACTTCTAGAAAGTGCCGAGATAAAAAGAGTGGGTAATTTAGCCGTTTGATTAATGGCTGGGGAGAAGAGAGATGAGGTAATGTGTAGGTGAAACCTAGCAGACCCAAAGTTGAACGAGCAATGGGATGGACTTCTTGAACACCAAGGATGGTGACCGAGTCGTGTAGTAAAGTGACAGGAATGATGTGTACGAAAGAGAACGGATGGCACCAAAGGACATTAGATGCACCGATTATATCAGAAGGATGGGTTGTGTTGGTTTTTGCCGACACAGTATTCGAGGACGAATTCTCTTTTAAGGGGGGTAGACTTGTAACATCCTGAAAACTCGTTAACTAACGGGTCGGGTCAATGATTAATACCTAGTCGTTTTTTTTAAAAGACGTGAACTGGAAAAAGTTTCACGTGAAACCCTATTCATGGAAGTTAGTAAGACCTGGTTAGCCGAAATATGAATGGTTAGGATTAATTCAGGCAAAAAGGAAGCCCGGGGACCCTGATGTAAATCGTAGAAGTTTATATACCAACTTTTGAACAAACCCTAGGCCATTGGGCCTAGGCTTGTACTTCACGGCTGCCACAAGAAAGAAGGGAGGGAACACCAGCGAGAGGGGCGATCGGCGGTGGTGGTTACGGGCCGGAGGTTACGTAATCGGTCAAGGTAATCTCCATTCTTGCTAATTACGTTTTTATGTTTGTGTATATTTGTGTTGGAAAGGAACCCGATTAGGGTTTTGGCGTTTAGTTCTTGCTATTAGTGATCGGATGAGAGAACAGGAGAGTGTTGCTCGGCTTGGTAAAGCTTGGTGGTGTGTGGCAGGAAGCAAGGCGGGGGAAACGGTGGTCCGTTTGGGACTGCCAGACGAGGAAGAGGGGGGGCACGGTGGTGCTCGAAGGAGATGGTAAACCGGAGAGGGAAGGTGGCGGGAGACGGCTATGACGGCGGTCGTGGTGGCAGCAGGGGTGGTGCAACTGCGGTAACCGGTGGAGAAGGCTGAGTGTGATGTTCCCGGCCTGGAGATCGAGCTAGGGTAAAGCCCCGTGGTGGTGGTAGTGGTGAGGAAGCCTATTAAGGTTTGCTAGATGAGGAAGATGATGGTGGTGCGCGAAGTGGACGGTGAAAACCGTGGTAACTAGTGGCGTGGTGGTGCACGGCGGAGGAACCGGAATGGCATCGGTTAGGGTTCTACGTTTGCAAGGCATGCAAGCGTGTTTGAAACCCGGATCATGTATGCGTATTCTCGCGTGGCTAGGGTGTGCATGGACAGGTACGTGCATGCATGGGAGCTGGGGTTCGGGTACACGAGTCTTATCCAGTTCAGGAGCGATGTTACACGTAGACCCGTGAGGCTAGGGTTCGGTGTATCGGTATGACGAGCAGATGAGACGAGAGTCGGGGTTTTATTTTGTGTTCGCATTACCCGATGTATGTTTTGAACATATTCTGGTCGTGTGATAATATGTTTGATAGGTTCGGGGTTTAGCGAGTGACCAGGGTGCAGAGCAAGGATTTGGACTCAGCGTAACCAGTGAGTTTCTAATCCCCTATTTTAAATGTTTCACTGTTTTGGGGCTATCGTACATACTCACATGTGTTATTTAACGAACGTATTACGAGTTATGATTTAAACCTGAAGTGTTTTATGAGACCATTATGTAATAATGAAGCTAAGGATCGTTATGGGGTCCTTAGGTGGGTTAACAATAGTTGGGATGATCTGTGTATGTCATCTTATGAGTTAGTCGGGATGAGTCGGGAATTTAGTTGAACCTGTGATGGTTATATAAGGAGAGTTAGCATGGGAACCCGTACGTGGTTCATTAACGAGTCAAGTAGGTTCTAGTATGTTGTCATGCGTCGTGTGCTTGATGATGTGTGTATTATGTCGTTGTCCTCGTGACACGACAGGTATCGTGTTTGCATTAGTGTATGTGGTGTCCATAGTATGTATGGGCTAGAAGTCAGTATAGTGTTTGTGTGTCGTATAACTTCCTATTCGGAAATAGTCGGGTAATGTGTCTAGACGTTATGAGGATACATCTAAGTAAGCGTTGGATTACACACGTAAGTGATCCGTAATGGTGGTGAGTCGTAGTACATGTCCAGGTAGTGTCATGTGTGTATATGTGTTGCTTTATGTGCTTGCATTGTTATCCGTGTATACGGCTAATAGTGATGTGGAGGACGGAGTCCTTCGGGGTCATCATTGTACGTGTGATGTGTCAATCACCGTATGGTAGATGATATAGTCACCGTGTGGTGGCTGGGTAGTCATCATAGAAGACGAGTGTGTTGCTATTTTTAGCGGCGGGGCCCTGTAACAAGGGTGGAGCTGAGCTTAGGACGAGTATCCCGACGGGGATAACCATGACGAGGGTGCAGTGATGAGGTATGTATCTGTGTGCTTATATATGTTTTAAATTGCATGCAAGTTGAGTTATATTAATTATGTATGAGATGGTCTTGATGTGACAGGTAGATGGAATCAATGTGGTGTGTCGAGTTAGATTGACCGTTGTGTCGTGCTGAGTACATTGTGTACAACTGTTGAGTCAATTGGTTTATGAGAGTCCTGGTTAGGACGGGTAAGTTGGTGTCTAGAGGTTGGATGAGTTAACCAGTGTATGGTTAATATATATGGTAAATTGTGAGTTATCAGAATAGTAAGTTCGTTCTATGTAAGAGAGACTTACTGAGTTAAAATAATGGGTCGAGTCTGGGGTGGTGAATCCTTTGGGATATTATAAGATAACAGAGGTTATTTATATGATGAAAATCTATTAAACTATTTTCTAAAGACTAGAGGGTCTTGAGTGAAGATAAACAATAAATGAGAGGAGTTACTTTGTATGTACGTTAGATTGTTTTGCAGGTGAGTCTGCTAGACGAGGTATCTTGGCTTGGGAACGGTGCTACTCGGGTTGGTGTGCATGCATTCGTAAGGTAACGTTAAGGATATTAACGAGTTTAAAAGATCATATTAATTTGAGAAAGACTTCCGTTGTTTAGTTAAATGAAAGTTAAGTGTTTTTAATGGGTTTACCTAGTGATGAGATCCAACTGTAGGGTGCCTGATTTGGGACCTTACAACATGTCCTTACCTGAAGGTTAATTTTTTTAAAAATGAGTCAAAGGTGTGTAAGTTGAAAAAATCCTTGTATGGTCTAAAACAAGCACCTAGGATTTGGAATGAAAAAGTAGTTGGAGTATTATATGAATTAGGTTTTGTGCAAAGCAAGTGTGATCATTCTTTATTTATAAAATCCAGTGAATCTCTATTTCTTATTCTTCTAGTATATGTGGATGATATTGTTGTAACTGGTAATAATTCTGCTGAGATTTGAAGTGTTAAAAAATTTCTTAAGTCAAAATTTTTAATGAATTAAAATACTTTCTTGGTATTGAAGTCATTAAAACCGATAATGGTGTGTGATTATCTCAAAGAAAGTATTGTTTAAAGCTGTTAGCTGAGTATGGCATGACATGATGCAAACCGGTTAATAGTCCTATTGAACAAAATTATGTGTTAACTGCTTTGTGTAAAAAGGACAGTACCATGTGATTAATATTTCTGCATATCAAAAGTTAGTTGGAAAATTGATATACTTGTCACACACCAGACCTGACATTTCATATTATGTGCATTACTTAAGTCAGTATATGCACAAACCACTTGTTCCACATTTAAATGTTGCTTTAAGACTTCTGAAATATTTGAAAAAGTCTCCTAGAAAAGGAATTTTGTTTAGCAAAGGTTTGGTTTTTGACTTACGAGCTTATTCTGATTCTGATTGGGGAAAGTGTTTGGACTCTAGAAAGTCAATTACAGGGTTTTGTATTCTGTTGGGTAACTCTTTAATTTCTTGGAAAGTAAAAAGCAGCCCACTGTATCTCGGTCTACAGCTGAGGCCGAGTACAGAGCTATGTGTGCTGCGACATGTGAAATAACGTGGTTAGTAAACGTTCTTCGTGAATTAAAGGTTAATATTAGCACTCCTGTGACTTTGTACTGTGATAATTCTGCAGCATTGTCTATTGCTCGAAATCCTGTATTTCATGAAAGGACTAAGATTTTTGAGATTGATTTGTTTTTCTTAAGAAAAAAAATATCTAGTGGTTATATTAGGACTGAAGGCGTAGATTCCAAGAACCAACTTGCTGACATTTTTACTAAGGGTTTGTTAATGGGTCATCATGATTTTTGTGTTCTTTGCTGCATATGTTTGATATGTTTGCATAATTGAATTGTGGGGGTGTGTGGAAAATATGTAATGTTTTCACTTTAATTTGATTTTCTTTCTTTCTTTCGATTCATTTTGCAAACACTAATGTGGGTTATTTCATTTTCATGTGGGATTCTACTGATTATATGATTAATGGGCTTGGAGCTTTGTTGCTGGGCTTGTAGATGGATAGCTGGGCTTAAAGTTTCCGGAACTAGGGCATCTGTTCGTTGATATATATAGCATCTCTTTCTTCATTTGTGAGGGTAGAAAAACTTTTATCTCTATGATTCTCTTTTCTGTTAGGGTTTGATACGTTGTTTTCATTGGTCTAGGGTTTTTATATGATTCATCACAACGATGAATCATTCAGTGTAAATAGATTGTAGTGAAGTTGTATCTGTTGTTTTTCATCTTGTTGATGATCTTCGAGAAAGAGGGTCTGAGAGATTTGGTTAAATACAAATTTGTGAAGTTCTTTCTTGTTTGGATTATCAAAAACTGACAATTCTTATATAGATATCTTGATGTAAGAGAATATTAGTGTCATTTCTGAAATATCACGGGTATGTTTGTTTGTTATTGCACATTTTAACTTCATCTAATTATGTTGAAACTTGAAAGCAGCAAAATATATTATACATCTTAAAGAGAAGTCTCGGCCACTTCTCCCTCTTAACTTTAGTCTATTGTCAAAACTCATTCTAAAATTTCAGTTTGACCCCTTTTAAGTTTCTGAAGTTTCAAATTTAGCCTCCTTAGTATATATGATCTGATTTTTCCTTAATAACTTTTGCATTTGTTTGTTTATTTTTTTTTCTTAACGTTCCGGTATAAACATTTTTTATAAACGGAATCGTATTTAAGATAACGTATTTTTTTATGTATCGTGGGTTATTTTTATAAACGGATTCGTATTTAAGATTATATTGTATTCCACGGGTTTATTCAACCCGTGTAAAATACGAGTTTTTAAAAAATAATTTTTTATTACAAATATATAATATTATTTATTCAATTCGTGTAATACACGAGATTTTAACCTAGTTTAGAATACAAAGAAAGACAATTATGACATTATATTAAAGTGTCATAAAGCGTGTTTATATTGAGGCTACTGAGCTTAAGCTTAAATATGTCATTCTCACTAGTGGTGCACAAAAAAACCGGTTTTTTTTTTAACCCGGTCCAAACCGGCAAACCGGTTTGGGTTAAACCGGTTTGGACCAAACCGGTTCGGGTTACCCAAAAACCGCCGGTTTAAAACCGGTTTGATGCTTTCTGGATGAGATCGGGTTAGGGACCGGTTCAAACAAACCGGTTTTCGAGCTAGGCAAAAAAATAGCCGTTGGGGAACGGCTATATGGTCATTGGGGTCGATTTTAGCCGGTTTTTTGGCTCCATTTGCACCCTTAAAACACTATAAATAGGTGGGGGGTGTTTAGGGTTGATCTCACCTCTCTTTACACTCTCTAATCTCTAAAACCGCTCTTTAAACCCGTCAAAAACGCTCTCTAAACTCTAAAAAAAAGCATGGCAAGTTTTGGTGTTGGTGGTTCCTCAAACGAAGTTACCGTTGTGGAAATTCGAGCAACAACGAGAAATCCGGCAATTTGGTGCAATTACGATCTATGTTTGTTGTCAAACGGGAAGGAACGTGCTCGGTGCAAGATGTGTGGTGCGTTTTTGGGGAAAGATTCAAACACTAGTTTGAAAATGCATATGGAAAAATCTTGCCCGTCATTGAAGGGAATTCCAAGTGAAGGTCAAGCCTCCATGACAAGCGAAGGAGGAATTTGGAACTTTGATCCCAATATTGTTCGAGATCGAATGGCGAGGTTAGTGATTCAAGAAGGATTGCCGTTCAACCACTTTGACAATCCGCGTTTGACAAGGATGATTCAAGAGACACTCCAACCACGTTATCATCAAGTAAGTCGCACAACCCTTAGACGAGATTGTATAAAAATGTGGAAAAAAGCAAAAAAAAAAATTAATTTTGGGTTTTGAAAATTTGCAAACCGGTGTAAACTTAACCACCGATGTTTGGTCGGCTCCACATGGTATACCCGATTCGTACATTTGCGTTACCGCGCATTGGGTTGATCCCAATATGTGACAAATGATGAAGCGTACAATCGCTTTTGACTTGTTTGAATATCCACACACCGGCGAAAATTTATTTTATATATTGGATGGTGTTATTAACGAATTTAAATTACAAAATAAACTTTTTTCAATGTCTTTTGATAATGCATCTAATAATACAAATGCGGTTCAAAAACTAAAAATTAAATATAAACCGGTTTGCAACGGCGTTTTTTTTCCATAGTCGATGTGTCGCACACATCATTAACTTGACGGTGCAAGTCGGGCTTGCAATTGAAGAGGTTTCAAACTTAAGTGCACTGTAACACTTGATTCACTTGGATTGAGGCCAGCATATTGGGCTCTGGTCCAAGTAGTTAGGTAGGGAGATACCTCTACAACTATATATATAATAATGTTTAATATGACTATCGAGTTAACTTAAATTATCTATTTACATAAATGCTAAAGGGTTGATCAAAATAAGAGGGGGGAAATAAGAGACAAAACGTGTTCATTATATTAAGACAAAAAATCTGAGGTTTTCCTCTAAAATATATGACATAGTTGTTTTCTGTCTTTCTAGTAACTGAAACGTTTTTTAAAAAAATGATTTGTCTTTTTATTTTTAAATTGCCATGATGACAACAGATACATGAAATGCACATGGAAGGCAGAGATGGCAATGAGTTGGGTATCGGTAATCGTAAACCCATACCCGGTTATAAAATCATGTCCCATACCCGGCCCATTACCAGTCGGGTAATTACCCGTCAGGTATCGGGTATACCCGCGGGTATCGAGCATACCCGTTAGTATCGGGTTATTTCGGGGGTATTGGCCAATACCCGTCGGGTATGTGTCGTGTACTTTTCTATGACTATTTTTTATATTTATAAATACATATTTTAAAAGAAAAATTAATTTTTCACGTAATAAACCTATTAAAATGAAGCATTAATAAGCATGTGTCAAGGGAAAATTAAAATTAAAATTAAAAGTTTTCGGGTATATGGTTCGAGTAATCGGGATGGGTATCACCTAATCCCATATCCGCGAAAAATTTAAAAATAATCTCATACCCGGCCCCGTACACATCGGGCTCGGGTTATTTTGCCATCTCTAATGGAAGGCTCCAAATGAAGACGAGTGGCTTTGCACGCATCAATTACTATCAGATATTTATATATAAAAGCTATAGTGCTCCAATTAACTTCTTCAATCATGAACACCAGTTGTGATTTGGGGCTCACCAAGATAACTGTCCCACGTAAAATATGATAGGATCCTAAATACAATAAATTTACTTCTATTATTGAACAGATAATACTACCCTTTGTGTAGCCAAGATCCATTAGTCATAACAACCATCCATCAACCATCTCAAAAACCAACATAAATAACTCTATTTTCGTCATAGAAAAAAAAGCACATGAAAAAGAAATGAAATAGGAAATATTATACAGTAGGAATATCCAAATCATCACAATAAGATACACACTAAATAACCGGATGCAACAAATTATTCAAAGAAACTTATACACTGGCATGAGGTCTAGACTTGCATGCCTACACAGTCCTTGAATCTTATTCATACGATTTACTGGAATCCCATATAGTCTATATGATATAGAGATATTTTTATACCGATTTGGTATATTTAGATCCTGAAAATGAAAAGAATCAAAACCAGTGAAAAACTTAAAAGTCATACAAAAGAGTATTAAATAAGTACAGAAAAGGTCCTCAAGAGGACATTAGGGTGGTTAATTGATGTATCTCACAACCGAAAGGTTAGGAGTCTAAAATCTGCATCGTGTAGGTATGATTTATTTATTCTATTAAATCCAGATGTTGCTATTATAAAAAAAATTAAAGAAAGGGTTTGAAATTACTCATCATATTGGATGTTAACTCTCCCTGCATCAGGATTAGCAATCATTGCAAATGCTTCTTGGGAAAGATCAATTTGATCGCCAGCACATCCGGGGCAAAGATCAACAACTGTAACATCAATGGTCTTTCCTGTGCATGGATGGGGAACAGCGTTGGTTCCCCCGGTGCAGCGCAAGCGGTACCTCCTGCCGCATGCACCTTTGTTAGCAAACAAACCACCGTTCAGTGCTACAATCATAACACCTCGGCCTTGGAACCCATAACAAGATGATGCTACAAAACAAAACAAAACAAAAACACAAAAAATATTGTTACGTAGTGCAAGACTAAACTGGTTGGAGTGGTCTATTTGGTGTATATTCGATGTAATTTATAAATAGTAACTATGGTGTATTCTTTGTGCTGTAGTTTCTTACTAAGCACTTTTTATCATTGATATAATATATCCGCGGTTAAAAAAAATTAGTTATTTTTTTGTAAGTGTACTTACGTACGTATGGGGGAGTGTAGAAAGTGGCTTTGCCAGTATTTGCATGAGCAACAGAGGTAAGACATGCAACAATGGCGATCAAGATCAAAGCTCTACTCACCAAACCCATATTTCTTATGCTTCTCTCAGAAACCCTAAATTTGGTTTGTGATGTAGTTTCTGATTGGTTAAGAGATCAGAAAAATGCTTTCCTTTTATAACTAAAAAACCTAACTTGAACCTCACATAAGATATGCCAAATTTTGTTTGTACTCTATAAAGTACAAAACATTTAATTTGTCATCAATTCTTGCATAAAAATTAATTACTTTTAAATATCCATTTGTAATATTTTATTTTAAGCTAATCATTTTTTGAGCTAATTTGAGTAAATAAAAGTTTAGTGAGGTGCCAAGGGAAAACGGTCATACGATTTTAGTACTTACTTCTAGGCCATTCTTTTGATTATTTTTTTATTAGGATAAGTAGCGGAACTTAAACAATTAAATTTGGGGGCCAGAAAGATTACAAATAAAAAAAACCAATTTTTTCACTAAATAAAAACCATAATCCTAAAAAGATGTGATTGTCTGGATTTATGAAACAGATTATAGCTTTTAGCCTGAATTAGAAGGGTGCAAACACTATAACAAATATAAAATGATCTCAGTGGGCCAAAATCAAACTTTTAAGCAAAAAAATAGGGGGTATGGGCCCCTTAAAAGTTCCGCCCATGATTAGGATAAACAATTATACATCCAATCGGGCCCAGTTAATTTAAATTTGCACAACTTTTTTCCATTGTCTCGCTTCGTTTTTTCTAGCTCATACACCTTTATTTTTAATTGTACATAGATTATAGTGTTATATATAGTTAAAAGGGGCCTAGTATACACATGTCACTAACATTCTAATCCCATGCCATTTTCAACGACAGTTTGAAGGTTAGGGTTTATATCATAGCCCCACCCCTACTTTTAAATGTCTGTTTGAGGATTTGTCGAACGGTCGTATAAAGGTTAGGGGGCTTGTGTCATAGCCCCACCTTTAAACGGCCCCTTTGAGTTTTCCGTTGAACGACTGTTTGAGTTTGGGGGTGGCGTTAGATTAGTAGGACCATCATTTTTAACCCATACAAATATTAAACAATTTTGAAAACTTTCATGTAACTGTAGTTTCATTTAGCATGAGGGTTAGTATCGAAGAATTCATATGTAATAGACAAAAATCAATGCAAATGATCAAAAGGAGAAAACAAAAAAGCCACGTAGTTTTCTTGATAAAACATATTATATTTCGAAGGCATAAACTTCCAAATGACAACTCTATTGCTTGATCCAAAAAGAAGACGACAGAATGAAATCTTCGTTAAATGAATTGGATATTCCCTTTGGAATGCTTAACAATATATTCTGAGGTTAAGAAATTATAAGGTCTTAAATATGAATACTTACCGATTAACACAAGGTAATGTGAATATCGAAAATCATGACAAATAGATTAAACTTGTTACGGAATGAACCGACATATAACTATTGAATTATAATAGTACAAGACAATACTTGGTGCTTCCAGCAACACATATCCGCTGGAAATAACTCGATGAAAGTGGTAACCATGCATCGCTAATCTGTCGGTGATAGGCTATCGGGAAACATAGTGTTGGTAAAGAATTTACATATGATATGAATTTCAATAAGATTTTTGTGACTGATGGATATGAGAGATTTGTGACTGATGGCTGTACATCCGGGGTAAATTTACCCTTGGATTAGCGACGAAAGTGTCGGTAAGTAGGTACAAAGTTCGTGGCGACACAAATCAAGCTTCAATAGCAAATAGGTAGTTTCTACCGGTGGACTATCAGCAACGGATTAATCGTAGGAACCCGTTAGTATTATTCGTTTTAAGCAAAAGTAATAAAAATATTAAAAAATTATCCATATTTCTCGAAATAAAAATAGTAATTTCCAAAAATAAAAAACTACAAATCCTACGATGTATTTCTGTGAAGTAAATATACACTACAAAAAAAGTGAACAATAGACACTAAATTCGGTACTAGTCAGTCTCGAATACATAATATTTGAGAGTGATTTATCAGTTACTGATAATATTCGGGACTAATTCTTTTACGACTTATGTTAGTGACTGAAAATAAGTTGCTAATATTTTGGCTTCTTATTTTAGAATAAATTAGTCACAGGTTCGGGTTATATGTTCCTTTTGTAATGAAAAACAGAGCAAATACATGGGCGACTAATCTCAAGTCTCTAATTTACAGGGAACATATTTGAGTCTGAAAATAAGTTTTTGATATTCTCAAAATGGATCAAATTATGGAGTATTATTTTGTGTTTAACGCTTTTTGTTTATGAAAGGATCAACTACTGATTTTTAGTTTCCAATTATTTGGTACAAGTTCGATTAATTAAAGGAAAGTATCAGAGGATGAAAACGAGTCTCAAAAATCTTTTAAAGGGCCTTATTCGAAACTGATAGCTAGTCTCCAAAAAGTTTTGTAGATAAAATAATTAGGGCATGATATTCACACTCTAATAATAGATGCATATTTAATCAGTCCTCACAAATGCATGTTAGAGACCGTATAGGGGACTCATGTTTAGTCTCAAATCCCATTTATATGTATAGAAGATGAATAAAGACTGATTTAGTCCCCCATGTATCTTTGTGAATTCTACCATTTTATAGGAAGGACCAGAGGTTGAAAATCAATCTCTAAAGTTCTTGTAAATATCTTATTTGATACAAGTATTCAGTCTTCAAAGCTTGTTTGTAGATGTATGGTGTTGGGGTTTCGTGCTAGGGTTTCAAAACAATTGTAAAAAGCGATCTAGGCCAAACCCTAGGTTTCCTCGCCAGGAGTCCAGCTGCAAGCAAAATACTTAATACACAACCATAGGGGGTTTGGGGTTATACTTTTCGTGATTAGGAGACGGCAACCAAGATGTAACACTACGTGACAACAACCCGGTCGTTAGATTCGGCTCCACGAGCTAAACCCACAATTTCTAATCCACCCGTACAAACCCGGATCTCTATACGTCTTGTCTCTAAATCTCCCGAACACCAAAATGAACCATTATTCGTTTGATTTAATACCGATAGTACACAGCGGTCCTTAATGGTTCACATAGACGACCCGACAACCAGGTCTGCAAGTAACTACTCAAGACTTCGCAAAAGAGGTTGCAACAGAAACGACGGTGGCCGCCTTAAACGGCGGCGGAGGCCGGCGAGAACAGCAGTGGCACCGACGGTGGTGCGGCGGGGATCGACGGCGGAAAGGGTTGTCGGCGACGGTCGCCGTAGGTGGTGGCTGCGCAAAAGGGGAGGGGAGGATGAATTAGGGTTTGACTTTTTAGCCGCCAAGTTCCAGTATCGTTACCCTATTAATTCCCCTACAACATTGTATTTATAGGCTTCTAGTACCTTAATCCCCAAGTCTAGGGTTTTAAGTTAATTTTTAAACCTCGTGATTGTATATTAATCATAATTAACCCATACACTTTGGTTAATTAAATATATAACCTATATATATTTATAAATACAATAATTAACTTCTATAATTAATTATATACATATATCCAATATATACATATAACTTAATTATTATGTAATTTCAAATTACCGGATCAGTTAATTTAGTCGTTTGTAATTCCTAAATACAATATCTCTTTGCCATTGATTATCCTAGATAATCTAGGTGATTATTTCATAAATAATCATTTCCCTTTTGGTATAGTCTCGTGTAAGGCTCGCTTAACACTTTAAACGACCTTTCTTGTATATTGTTGTTCGTGGTGTAACTCTTTGGATATTATCTCGATGGCCATGTTGTCGAATGTCGTTAATCCGGTATATAAATCCAACAGACTCTCACTTGCACGAGTCTCGATCATTGTTAACACATACAGTGGTGGACGTCAAGCTACATCTCACTGCCTGTAAGGCCCATTTTCTGGGAAACCTCACTCGTTGGATTTACTCGTAAACATAGTCATCAAATGCCGAACTTAAATTAAAACTTTCAGAGTAGCGGAAGCATACATCATTCAATTATATAACAGCGGAAGTCTTAACATAACAAAACATTGTCTTAACATGAAATTCAAGTAAATGGGATGTCAGTCTTGTAGCGGGGTAGCCTTCTTGCTATCGCACGTCCTTTCTTCTTCTTACCTGAAGTGCACACTAAAAGTCAGCTAATGCTGGTGAGTTCTAGTTTAAAGCAATTAGGCAATAACATCTTTTCTTTATAGGTATATATAATTACATAGATACACATTAACACATCATTGCCTTCATTTATCATTCATTTGCAAGTACACATAAATATATGTACACATCTTTACTTTCATTGAACATTCATTAGTCATAAAACATAAGGGTGATCAGCCCAACATTGATTTGCGTAAGTTACAAATACAGACGTCCGTCCTACCGTCGTAGTCCGTCCTCCATGATCGTACGTCATGCTATACCGTCGTGATTCCTTCGACTGACCGTCCTCACCGTTGTACCGTAGTAGACTGTCATATTCGCCCGTCTGCCCGAAGGCATCCGTTTCCCTCCCGATCTATATTATACAGTCGTGCATCGATTGAGGGACTGACTCCACCGTAGTGGCCTTAGTTTAGTCTACCTTTCTAGACTTTTAATTCTAGCTGCATAATAAATGAGTGGTCATCCATCTACCGGAGTAGCCGTTGTCACCGTACCGTCCATAACGTTTACATTCATTCATAACATATTATATATATATATATATATATATATATAAATATAAAGCAAGATTTCATTCATATACATTATGCCATTCATTCATTTCATTCTTTGTATACATACGTTTCATTCTTTGTTCATCAGTCTTTTACATATGATCACATTAACATTCCTATATATATATATATATGTATATATATATATATATATATATATATATATATATATCACGTATGATCTCATTGACATTCACATCATTTATTAAATTCATTCTTTGTATACATACGTTTCATTCTTTGTTCATTACGTAGCATATATATATATATATATATATATATATATATATATATGCTACGTATGATCATATTAGCATTTATAACATTCATTCATTTACTGTATACACTTCAGCCCTAGAGCATTTAAAATGATTTGCACATGACATCTAGAGGGCACATAGAACTCACATGTTTTTCGGTGTTTAACCCGAAGGTGATGTTTTAGCTACTGTTAATGCGTATACCGATCTGCACATAAGTCAAAGTACAATTTCTATTATTTCATGCAAGAGTTGGCAGTTTTGTAGGTATCGCCAATAGTGTCGGTTAGGAGGATCGCTAGCCACACTCGAGTGTCGGCTAGGAGAATCACTAGCCACACTTATGAGTGTCGCCTGAACTTGCGTTCAGGACTTTGTGTCGTGTAATGGGTCGATACTCAGCATTTTTCTTAAACGGTCGATTCTCAGACAGTCGACGCTGAGAGTCGCCACATGCAGGTGGCTGATTTTGTAGGTCTGATTTTTTATTCAAAACCTCAACTTTTTACCTTCAAAACGTTTCTGATCTTTAATCCAGTTTTCACATGTAAAAATCCTTCATTTATGTTTAAAAACCCCATAAACCCTAAAACCCCATTTTTGAAGAAAAATTTAGATCTGAGGTTGATTCTTAACTTAAAACTCGAGGTTCTTCATGTAGAATCTATCAAGGATGATGGAGAGACAAGATGAGAGCAGATTCCAAGCTTGAATGAGTCTTCTTGAGCTTTCTCTCTCTCTCTCTTTAGGGTATCAAGGTTAAAGATGATGAATGAGGGAAAAAGAGGCTGATCATATCCTTATATACATGGGTCCATATCGGCCCATTGGGGCCATGCCCAAGCCTGCTCCCTTACTTTTCATTTAATCCTTGATTAAATCTCGATATCATCATTATTTATTCGTTTTCTTATTTCACGATGTTACAAGTCTACCCTCCTTATAGAGGTTTCGTCCTCGAAACCTACTACACATTAAACAGTTGAGGGTACAGTTCCTTCATCTCATCCTCCTTTTCCCAAGTAGCTTCTGACCCTTTTATGTACTTCCATTGTACTTTAACTAAAGGAATCGACTTATTGCGTAATCGTTTCTCGGCTTGGTCAAGAATGACCATTGGTTCTTCCACATAATTTAAACTGTTGTCTACCTCAATCTCTTCATATGGTATGCGAGCTGTGTTGTCAGCTAAGCACTTGTGTAAGTGCGACACGTAGAATGTAGGGTGAATCCATTTAAGCTCGTCGGGTAGGTCCAGTCGGTGAGCAACGGGACCCACTCTTGCTAGGACTTTGAAAGGTCCTACAAACCTTGGACTTAGTTTGCCATGCTTCCTAAATCGGATGATTCCTTTCTAGGGTGACACTTTAACAATACCATGTCCCCTACTTGAAATTCTATGTATCTTCTTCTCTTATCCGCATATGATTTCTATCTGTCTTTTGTAGCTTTGACCACTTCGAGACTCGCAAAGTCTTTCTGTCCAATTTCCCCCCAGCATACCGGGGTTATACATTTTCTTCCATACATCATCTCAAAGGGCCGCATGCCGATGATTGAGTGGTAGTTGTTAATATATGAGAATTCTGCCAATGGCAGGTGGCTATCCCAGCTCCCACCAAAATCAATGATACAGGCCCGGAGCATGTCCTCCAAGGTTTGAATGGTCCTTTCAGATTGACCGTCAGTTTGAGGGTGGTAAGTGGTGCTGATGTTCAGTCTAGTGCCCATTGCTTCGTTGAATTTATTCCAAAATCTTGACGTGAATCTGGTGTCCCTGTCGGACACAATCGACAATGGTATCCCATGTCTGCTCACAATTTCGTTGATGAATAACTCTGCTAACTTCTCAGACGAAAGAGCCTCCCGTATTGGTAAGAAGTGAGCACTATTCATCAAGCGTTCGACGATCACCCAAATGGTGTCATTGCCTTTAGCTGTTCGTGGTAGCTTGGTAATGAAGTCCATTGTGATCTCCTCCCACTTCCATTCTGGTATCGGTAACAGTTGCATTTTACCGCATGGTTTCTGGTGCTCGGCTTTAACTAGTGAACAAGTTATGCACTTGCTCACACATTCGGTTACATTGTTCTTCATGCCAGGCCACCAGTATTCTCTCTTCAAGTCTTGATACATTTTGTTCATTCTAGGGTTGATAGAATAGCGAGACTTATGGGCCTCGTCAAGGATTTTGGCTCTAAGTTCACCAATCTTGGGTATCCACATCCGGCCAAAACGAGTTCGTATACCATACGCATTAGTCTCCAGGTTACTGATGTCGGCCAAACGGTCTACAAAATTAAACACAAACTAACCTAGAAACTCTAGTTAACTCTAGACAACCCTACTAAACTAGACCACAAAGACAGGCAAGTGTACCTATCAATTGTAACACAGCTAAAAGATGTCCGGATATCAAACCCACGAGACACTGACTCTAACACAAATTAGACTCTAACTAGGACTTAATATTTGGTTTGGATTTGGGGGGGTTCTACGAACTACGATTAAACTAGGCAAATGATACTAAAGAAAACAAACGACTATCTAACAAGGACCGGGATGAAATCAATAAGAATGGAAAGGACTACCTAGGTTGTGAATCATGAATGCTAAGCTCGGCTTATATTGGTTAAGGGATATGATATGGAACTGGGATCTAAAGATATGACACCCTCAAAATTGACTAATGGATTCCCGATCACTCTCGATCGTGGGATGTGACCAGAAGACAACTCAAAGGCTATTAAACTCACCAGTTATTGGCTAACCTCTTGGTATTACCTCTGATGCTATAGACTCGATAGGCAGCTCACCTCTCGATTATGCTATCTCAATACATCAAAGATGCAAGGAGCAATCTGAATTCAACACGTTTGACACGAATCAGCAACAATACTGGACCTTTAAGGAAAACACCCTCTCAGACAATTCACACTCAGAAACCCTAAGACTGAAGACTAACGGATTACCAATCACTTTTCAGGTATTTAGATAATAAGAACGCTTGATTTTAATTAAGTATTAGTTGATAATCCTATGGTGTAGATAACCACAAATTAACCGCAAACACATAGTAAACGACCTACTACACACTTATTCATGAAAGACATTCAACAAAGCATGTATGGATGAATCAACCAACAAATAATCAATAACAAGCATGCATATTCATCAAACACATCAAATCAGATGTGGACTAAGCATAAAATCAAATCAATATCCCAAAAACAATAAAAATCCAAACTTTAACATGCAACCATCTTTAACCTAGGTAGCTCAAAAGGTTTTAGCCAAGAATCATAGTAAAATCAGAAGATTCAGAAGTAATAAAAGCAAACATAGTCATGAAACAAAGATCAAAGATCAATCGAATAATTAAACGTGACCGAATGATTGATTCTAACCCGATTCTACTTCAATTCCTTAAACTCTTGATCAAAATCCTTGCTTTCTAACCAAAAGTGCCCAAGATCCATGCTTTGACAGTAATTAGTCGATCCTTTTGAAGAATGGCCATCATAAACATTTAAACCCTAAAAATTCCTCAAATTTTGGATTTGCGGTCCTCTCGTGTACCGCGAGAGGTTTCTGGCCGGTCCCTCGCTTACCGCGAGGGACAATTTAATCGGGCGGATTTCTGATATCTCTCGCGTACCGCGAGAGATTTCTTCTCCTCCCTCGCGTACCGCGAGGGGCATAGATTCTCAGAAAATTAATATTAAATTCTTCTCTTCGCTCTCCAACTCCGTGTGCTCAATTCCTTCATACTTTAGTTTGATTTTCCGCTCCTTTAGCACACTATAACCTGCAACTATGACCTAAACTCAGAAAGAACCAAATTTGATACAAAACTTATACAAATATGCACAAATATACACGGATTATCGTATGTGTTTTGCAACACATCAAACATCCCCACACATACACTTTTTCCGTCCTCGAAAAAGATATCTGCAATGGAATCATAACTGGACAATGTTTTAACATTCTTAATTAATTAGCACCAATATAATCACGCGTTAAAGTGCAATAACAGGTATTTCTATCCGACTAAACCTAAACACCTCATATCAAGCTCCCGAACAGTGCTCTAATCCAATTTATACACCAGATAAATCAAACTATGGATCTCACACTTAAAAGCTACACTTTCACCTAATCCGGTCTCATGGTCATGTTTGGGCCAGGGTTAGATCATATAGATCTTCCCACCACAGTACTCCAAAATCTTTATGTTATCCAAATATAGATGATGCATGGAATGAAATGGAATGAGTATATTATGAAGTATGAATCAACCTTTCCTAGTGGTGTATCTTCCGGGTCACCATCCCAAAAGGAAGCGAATAGGATGCAGTTTTATCACTTAAAGCACGTAAGAATTCAACTTAGAGGCGTATCCACAGAGTCACTATCCCCGTAAACCTTATTTATTCCAATTATTAATTACTCAAGTCCCGACCCATGGGTGTATCAACCAAATCGCTATCCCAGAGGGAAACACTTAGGTCAAAACTCAAGCTTTCAATTTCAAATCATACTCATGATGGATACAAAGATGGAATGCGGGCGCCATCAACTCTCAGATTCATTTGCATAAAAGGAGAGTGATGTGCCAATTTATTTAAGAAACATAAAAACCTTAGCTTACCGTGGTACCTATCACCCCATGTTGACAGTTTCAACTTCACCGTTTCCCAAAGATGAGAACCCACAAGATTTCATGATTTAATTAAGTTATCAATCCTAAGCAACACTTTCAGGATATTTAAGCTTTTCAACTGGCTAGGCCTACCGATTCATCACAAATTAGACACGCTTTCTATTATTTATTTTATTTCACTTCACATCACACAATGCCCAGTTTTACTTATTATCTTCCATTTGCGTGCAGGACTCTAATTCAAAGAACATTTTGTAAAAACATTTCTACAGTTTACAACAACAGACTCAAAATACAAAACCTAGACGAATGTCTCCCATCCCCATACTTAAAATTCACATTGTCCTCAATGTGGACCGAGAAACGACGATAAGCAATATAAAAGAAAAAAAATAAGATAAACAAACTAAAAAAATAGGTTAGAATTAAAAGATAAACTATACAAAAAATCATAAGAGACTTCCCTGATAAAAATGAGTGTAAAATGCCTCGTAAGTCGTGTTTCCTTGCCCTCCATTCGAACGTGCTCAACTATCAAATTCCAATAATTCCTCATGAACGAAAGCGGCTGATTCTAACAAGTACTAGCAAGTACGTCAAATAATCGTAGAAATAAAATATATAAAACACAACCAACCATGCCGAGCCTCCCAGTACAAAATACTAAATACATCAGAGTTTATATACATGCTAAAAGAAAAATCAAAGAAATACATAAAAAGAAGTAAGAAATAAAATACATGGGAAATATACAACCCGACATAAGGTGTTGAAGATGATCACTGTGGGCCTACACCGATGTCTGGCTAGTCCTGCCGATTCTGGTCAGGCTCTCTGAAAAATGGTGGAATCTCTATACCCTGCTGAGTCATCATGTAACGGATGGCCGCATCTTGGCGGTCCATCCTATCAAAATGTTGATCCCTAAGATCCTATAGGGTAAGTGGTGCTGGAGGCCTCACACACAGTGGGTGCTGAACCTGGGGGTGCTCTATTTGATGTTGAATCCTCTGTTGTGGTGTGGGTGCCCCCATCTGAATCGCCAGATTAACAGGCGTCCTTGCAGGTGGTGGGACCTGTGGACCCGACCTAATCTCCATCAAACGCGGCGGATTGTCCATCGTGATGATCCCCGCTAAACGTACCTCAACCAACCCATACGGAATAGTCTCCGGACCCGGTGTAAGTAAACGGCTCGGATATCTGTCAAAAACTCCAAGATGCTCTGCTATCCGGCTGATGTACGGCCCGAGCTCAATCCTGGCCTCCAGCCCACCTCGACGACCCCTGGCGATGGCTGAAATAAGAATGCTAGCCAGGTTGGCCTCTAGGCGGCCAATGATGAAACGGAGACAAAATAAATCCAGCTTGCTGCACTTCTCAATAGCGGACCGGTGTCCGATGAGAGTGAATGCAGGATCCTGTGAATATAAAGGATTAGGGGGTCGCGAATGGACGACTCCACAAGAGATGAGGAGTACATTCCATCGGCGATGGAATGCCAGAAGTCACGTAACTGACTGTCGCTGACCCCCTGGTCGTGTCGCTGACCCTCTGGTCGTGTCGCCTCTTAAACAAACCACGCAAACTCTGTAGGAACGGCTGCTCTGCCACCTCGGCCTCTGTATACCACCCTGTGGCAAATGCGAACTGTGGGACCGACATCTCATAAACTTGTCGACCAAGAGAGAAAGACACGAAGGTCGGCTCGTCAAACTGGAATGTGACATACCGGAAGGTGGAATGGAACTCAATAGTGAGCTCCTAGTACTGGATCGCGTCACAGGCCAACGCCGTTGTCCATCGAGCGTCAATAAACCCCTGTAACCTCTGTAGCTGGCCTAGCTCCTCCATCAGCCCCGACTCTATCCCTTGGTCCTGGTAGGGCTCCATTTCGATGAATCGCTCCAAGCGGACAGCGAATCGGGGGAGGGTATGGTGGTGTAAGACCCTAGCATCTAGCGGAATCGGCTCCGCGTCGGCTGCTGGACGTGCCTCGGGAACCGCGTACCGAATGACACGTGGCGCCAGACGATTCGGGCGTGGCTGCTCTGGTGCACCCCTCGGTGCGGTAATCGGGCCCCGCCTGCGCTTCGACGCGCTCGAAAACTCACCGTGATCAGACATGCCTGCATATACAAGTTAGAAAACAAATATACAATAACCAAAAACAAAAAAATTATAACGGGTCGGACGGCCGTATAGCATTTCATTCGCGGTCGTTCGACGTGCCAGAACCTCAAAAGGACACTACAAAAATAAAAAAAATTGAAAAATTTGGGATACCCTTTTTTTTATTTAAAAACCAGACAACCCAGCCCGAACTGAGATTGAGTACGGACGAGGCGGTCTAAACCTAAAGAAAAAACCAAGGAATAACCCAAGATAATATTTACACTTGAAAGAACCTGTACAATTGACTACAAGACCTGAGCGACAAAAAATATATGATTAATTAGAATTAGAGCTAAATTAATTAAAAATATGTACAAGACTCAAGATACAACCTAAACTAACTTAAAATTAGCATATAAATCTCAAATTACCAACATCAAAAGCATTAGATACTTGTAAATCGACTCTATCCGGTTTAACTTCAACCCATAACAACTCAAATTACAACTAATCGATTCAAAATACACTAATAAGACTCAAGTTACACTAAATTAACGACTCATTGTGCAAATAGTGCATGCCCAAATGACTTACTATACACAATAACCGGCTTGTTTACACTAATTTGAACCCACAAACCCAACGACACTCGAACCGAATACAATTTATTCTAAACGACTCAAATTACACTAAATTGGACTCAGATTCAAGGTGTAACAAAGAAGCTTACCTCAATGTGTGGCTAAGCTGCAAATTCGTGAAATCTAAGTGACGAAACAAACAGAAATGGACCCCTTTGATGATGGTGGTGACCGGTGGTGGCGGGTGGTGTTGGGAAGGCCGGAGATGAGAGAGTGACGGTGGTGATGATTGTGGTAGATGGTGGAAGCTGGTGGTGTTCGGCGGTGGAATCAGGTGGTAGGCGACGGAGGACGACGGCGGTGATGGAGGTATGGTAGTGGTCGTGGTATCAGTTGGTGGTGGGTGGAAATGGGTTACAGCCTTGCGTACCGCGGGGGGTGGTTAGGCGGTGGTGGCTTTTTGTTGCCCCGCGTAGCGCGAGAGAAGTTTGTGGAAACTATCGCGTACGGTGGGGGACAAAAATTCTAGCAAACTCGTTTGTCTATCGCGTACCGCGAGAGACTCTCCCTCTATTGCCTCGCGTACCGCAAGGGACCCTCCATCACAGAAAGTTAAGTCCGTTTTTATACTTAGAAAAATTTTCAGCACTTAAGATTTTTTTCAACTTAGTTTAAAACTTGTTCCAGCCTTAGAATTTTGAGCAAACATACCTGGAAATTTGTTTTTGATGGTTTTCCTTCGCCACTTTGGCCACAATTCCCTGAAGCACACGAAAACACAAGAACACACAAACCGAAAATATACAAAAACTAAACGAAAATGAAAATAAAGAACTTTACAAACTCTACACTTGGGTTCTTCCCCGAGGATTGCCTCTCACTCAAATATAGTTTCTAGTCTTGTCAAAGAGGATCTCATCCCCCTCGACATTCTCAATTGGTCCCCCGATGTAGTGTTTCAACCGGTGACCATTTATCTTCCACGAGCTACCTTCCTCATCATGTAGCTCCACCGTGCCATAAGGAAATATCTCTTTGACCGTGTATGGCCCTGTCCACCTTGACTTAAGCTTTCCTGGGAATAGTTTCAATCTAGAATTATATACTAACACCCTGTCCCTACACTTGAAGTCTTTCACTCCCTTTAATCGACAATCGTACAACGCCTTTGTGCGCTCTTTATAACTCCATGAACGCGCGTATGCTTCGTCGCGTAATTCATCCAACTCATGCAACTGGAGAAACCGTTGTCGTGCTGCTTGAGGCAAGTCAAGGTTGACTGCCTTTAAGGCCCAATACGCCTTGTGCTTTAGTTCCACCGGTAGATGACACGCCTTGCTATAGATTATTCTAAAGGGTGTTGTCCCTATAAGTGTTTTGAACGTGGTTCTAAACGCCCAAAGCGCATCATCTAACTTGTCGGACCAATCCTTACTATTCTTCCTGACAGTTTTCTCAAGAATCCTCTTGACTCTCCTATTCGCATTCTCGACTTGCCCACAAGTTTATGGATGATAGGCAGTTGAAAGCCGATGGGTGACCCCATAACGTGACAACACCTTCTCCATCTAGGCGTCGCAAAAGTGTGTGCCCCTATCACTGATTATGGCTCTAGGAGTACCAAACATGCTGAACAACTTCTTCAGAAATCGCACCACAACTTGGGCATCGTTCGTAGGTAGGGCCTGAGCCTCGACCCACTTAGATACATAATCTATCGCCATGAGAATGTATCGGTTCCCTCTTGAGATATGGAACCGACCCATGAAATCAATGCCCCAAATTTCAAACACTTCAACTACTTAAATCGGGTTTTGGGGCATTTCATTCCGGGATGAGATATTACTGGTTCGTTGACACGCGTCACATCGTTTTACCAACTCATGAGCATCCTTAAAAACCGTCGGCCAATAGAATCCGGAATCAAACACCTTCTTGGCGGTGTAGGAGGGTCCGTTGTGACCTCCCGTCAAACCCTCATGACAATGCTTAAGAATCTCCACACCTTCTTCATTTCTCACACACCTCCGCAGAACTCTATCTGCTCCCACGCGGCAACTAAGGTGCATCCCATATGTAGTGTTTGGCATCCGCAAAGAATTTACGTTTCTGTTGTGATGTCATGCCTTTAACCACTATGCCATCCACTAAGTAGTTTGCTATGTCAGAAAACCATAGCAAACCTTGCTCATCCGCACTCATATAGAACACCGTCTTCTCGGCCGGTCTCACACTCACCATCATTAAGGACTCATGTGGGTACGTGTCCCCTATAGCCTCCTCCCGGATCTCTTCCCTTCCGGGGTCCTCTAGTCTCGACAGATGGTCGGCCGCCACATTCTCTTCTCCCTTCTTGTCTTTGATCTCAATATCAAACTCGAAAAGCAAGAGAATCTATCGAATCAATCTAGGTTTGGCATCCTTCTTTGCAAACAAATATCGCAATACCACATAATCAGTATAAACGATGGTTTTAGATAGCACTAAGTATGAACGAACATGTCAAATGCAAACACCACCGCTAACAACTCCTTCTCGGTAGTTGTGTAATTCTCTTGAGCATCATTAATGGTTTTGCTCGCATAGTAAATCGGGTGGAAGTGCTTCTCTCTCCTTTGGCTTAAAACATCCCCGACTACATAATCACTCGCATAACACATGAGCTCAAAGTGTAAGCTCAAGTCGGGGGACATCAATATAGGAGCACAGACTAACTGCTCCTTCAAGAACTCGAATGCCTTCAAATAGTCTGCATCAAACTCAAACGGGACGCCCTTCTCAAGAAGGCGGGTCATGGGTTGGGTGATCTTCTAAAAATCTTTAATGAATCGTATATAGAAACCCGCATGACCTAAGAAACTACGAACCGATTTCACACTAGTCGGTGGTGGAAGACTACTGATCGTGTCAATTTTAGCTTTATCCACTTCGATACCGGCACGTGAAACCTTATGCCCAAGCACAATCCCCTCAGTCACCATGAAGTGACACTTCTCCCAGTTAAGCATCAATTTCGTCTCTATGCACCTCCTCATCATCTTCTCGAGGTTCTGCAAGCAATGATCGAAAGAACTCCCAAACACAGAAAAATCGTCCATGAAAACCTCCATGAAAGTCTCGATCATGTCCTGAAAGATAGCCACCATGCACCTCTGGATGGTGGCTGGAGCATTACACAACCCAAATGGCATACGTCGGTACGCGAAGGTACCATATGGGCATGTAAAGGTGGTTTTCTCCTGATCCTCCGGTGCAATGGGGATCTGGAAATAACCCGAGAAACCATCAAGGAAACAGTAAAATTGCTGCCCTGATAGGTGCTCCAGCATCTGGTCAATGAAAGGAAGGGGGAAGTGGTCCTTCCTAGTGGCAGCATTCAGTCTCCTATAGTCAATGCACACTCTCCAACCGTGACTGTCCTCATAGGGATCAACTCATTCTTCTCATTCTTCACGACTGTCATCCCACCCTTCTTCGGGATGACCTGAGTCAGGCTTACCCATGTAGAGTCAGAAATTGGATATATCAATCTAGCATCCAGGAGTTTAAGGACCTCCTTCTTCACTACATCCGACATGTTTGGGTTAAGCCTCCTTTGATGATACACAACTGGCTTGTGCTCCTCCTCCATGAGTATCCTATGCGTGCAGAAAGTAGGGCTGATGCCCTTTATGTCTGTGAGTTTCCAAGCAATAGCCTGTGTATGTGCCTTCAGCACATCTACCAACTTCTTCTTTTCCTCCTCCGTCAGTGCAGTAGAAATCATGACGGGTAAACCGGCTTCACCATCCAAGAAAGCATACTCCAAATGGGAGGGTAGTTCTTTAAGCTCAAGGGATGGTGGTGCTTCAACCGAGGGATTCTTCTCCTCCTCGGTGTCCTCAACAACCTCAAATACCTCTGGGTACTCAGGAGGTTTACTAGCTGGGTGGTTCGGACTTTGCTCAGGGAGAGCATCAGTCTCAACCTCCTGGTCTTCCTCACCCAGGTGTTGTATGTCAAGAAGGTTAGCGCCACACACATAGTCAAGGCAACGATCCGTGGGAGATATGAAAGTGTCTAGAAAGAACACTGAATCGTCCTGACCACTAGAATGGTTCATCGACTTCATAACATCAAAGGTGACATTCTCATCCCCCACACGAAGTGTGATCTTACCGTCGAAGACATCGATCAATTCCTTGGCGGTGCGCAAGAAGGGGCGTCCCAAAATGAGTGGGACTCTATCGTCAACCTCCATATCAAGAATGACAAAGTCCGCGGGGAAAACAAACTTGTCAACCTTCACAAACAAATTCTCCACTCTTCACTGTGGATATTTGACCGAGCGATCGGCCAAAGATATGCTCATGCGCGTAGGGGCCGGATCTCCAAGGCCTAGCTTCTCGAAGAGAGAATATGGCATCAAGTTGATGCTAGCACCGAGATCAGCCAACGCGTGGTGCAGAGTCGAACCACCAAACAAACTCGGGACCATGAAGACACTCGGATCTGCTAATTTCTCCGGTGGCTTGTTTTGGACCACCGCGGAGCATCTTTCATTCAGAGTGACAGTTGAAAGGTCCTCCAGCTTCTTCTTATTGGATAGAAGATCTTTTAGGAATTTAGCATATTTTGGCATATGCTGGAGGGCTTCAACAAAAGGCAGATTAATTTCGAGCTGCTTAAACAACTCCAGAAAGTGTTCATAATCCTTAGCATATTTCTACTGCATCAGGCGAGCAAGATATGGAACACGAGTAAGATCAACATCGGGGGTCTTCTTCTTCCCCCTCACTCTTCTTCTTCTCAGTAGGAGACTCACTATTGGGCACTGTACTTGCTGGGACTTGCCTCTCGTGCACCCCTCCAGGAGTCTCCATCTCTATCTCCTCATCAATCGACTCATCATCATCATATGCAGGTGTCTGCTCACTTTCTCCTCCTTACCACTGCGCGTGGTCACCGCCTTCAATGTGGCTTTCGGGTTAGTCTCATTACTAACCGAAAATGAACCTCCAGATCGGTCAGTCAGCTGGCGCGCTATGTCTCCCACTGTGCGCTGCAAATCTAAGAATGCAGACTGCTGACTCCTCAGTAAAGTATCATGCTCCTTCAGCTTATACTGAGTCTCCTGATCCGTCTTCACCAACTGAGCAAGCAACTGAGTCTGGGTAGCTAACATATCCTCAATCCTCTTAACCCCAGCACTGCTACCAGAATTCTGTCCTGCTTCTCTATCTCATCCATACTGATTTTGGCGGTTTTGAAACCCAGGTGGGTTCCCGCCAGATCTCCAATTAGAGTTGGGGTATTTTCTCTATCCAGAGTTGAACCGAGGGGGTTTTTCGTTCCCCAGGAAGTCTACCTGATCCTGTTGAGTGACAGGACAATCGATGGTATCATGACCTCCTCTACATATCTCACACATCATCACTCTCATCTTCAACTCCTTAATCTCCTTTGCCATAGCTGCAAGTGCAGCAGCCATGCTAGTCTCAGTAGTGACCTGATGAACACCTCTAGTGGCAGTAGTAGGTGTCCTAGCACTAGGAGTGGAATTCCTAGTAGAATGTTGTTGTTGCTCAGCTTGAGCAAAACTCTCAAACATCTCCTCACACTCCTCCGGCTCCTTCTTATCCATGATGTGGCCCCATGCAGCAGTATTGAACATATGTTGTTTCTCAAATGTAAGACCATTATAGAACTTTTTAATAAATGCCCAATCAGAAAGGCCATGCTGAGGACACTTGCTCAGCAGAATATTGAACCGCTCCCAAGCCATGTGGTATGGCTCATCGGGGTCCATACGGAAAGAGTGGATCTGATCTCTCAGACGGACGGCCTTAGATGGTGGATAATACTTCTTCAGGAATTTGGCCTTCAGATCTTCCCAAGTGGTAATGGAATCCTGGGGCAGGGTATCCAACCAAGTGGCCGAGTGACCAGATAGGGTGAACGGGAAAAGACGCAACAGGATGGCGTCATCAGTAGCACCAGTAATGCGAAAGGTAACGCAAATACGCGCAAAGCGGGACAGATGTCCTGGTGCATCCTCATCCTCGAATCCGTGGAACTGAGTAGAGTTACTGATAATGTTCATCACATGAGATGGAATCTGCCAAGTATTAGTGTTAGACAGAGCAGGACGGGTAATAGAGGACCTAGCACCCTTGAAACCATCACATGCCCTCTAGTGGACGGTACGCCTAGCAGGTGAAAAGACTCAAAATAAGACACACACAAACAGCAAATAAGGACACAAAAGAAAACAAGTAAAATAAGGAAATAAACTAGAAAGGAAAAATAAAACAAATACCAAAACAAGAACTAATCTAAGCTAATCTTGCTATCGCCAAAATTGTCCCCTGCAACGGCGCCAAAAACTTGATGCCGGTCAAACGGTCTATAAAATTAAACACAAACTAACCTAGACACTCTAGTTAAACTCTAGACAACCCTTCTAAACTATACCACAAAGATAGGCAAGTGTACCTATCAATTGTAACACAGCTAAAAGAAGTCCGGATATCACGAGACACTGACTCTAACACAAATTAGACTCTAAATAGGACTTAATATTTTGTTTGGATTTGGGTGGATTCTACGAACTACGATTAAACTAGGCAAATGATACTAAAGAAAACAAACGACTATCAAACAAGGACCGGGATGAAATCAATAAGAATGAAAAGGACTACCTAGGCTGTGAATCATGAATGCTAAGCTCGGCTTCTATTGGTTAAGAAATATGATATGGAACTGGGATCTAAAGATATGAAACCCTCAAAACTGACCAATGGATTCCTGATCACTCTCGGTCGTGGGATGTGACCGGAAGACAACTCAAAGGATATTAAACTCACCAGTTATTGGCTAACCTCTCAGTATTACCTCTTATGTTATAGACTCGATAGACAGCTCACCTCTCGATTATGCTATCTCAACATCAAAGATGCAAGGAGCAATTTGAATTCAAAACGTTTGACACGAAACAGCAACAATACTGGACCTCTAAAGAAAACGCCCTCTCAAAAAATTCACACTTAGAAACCCTAACACTGAAGACTAACCGATTACCAATCACTTTTCAGGTATTTAGATAAGAAGAACGCTTGATTTTAATTAAGTATTAGTTGATAATCCTATGGTGACTATGTCTAGACAACCACAAACTAATCGCAAACACACAGTAAACGACCTACTACACACTTATTCATGAAACACATTCAACAAAGCATGTATGGATGAATCAACCAACAAACAATCAATAACAAGCATGCATATTCATCAAACACATCAAATCAGATGTGGACTAAAACATAAAATCAAATCAATATCCCAAAAACCAATAAAAATCCAAACTTTAACGTGCATTCATCTTTAACCTAGGTAGCTCTAAAGGTTTTAGCCAAGAATCATAGTAAAATCAGAAGATTAAGAAGTATTAAAAGCAAACATAGTCATGAAACAAAGATCAAAGATCAATCGAATGATTAAACGTGACCGAATGATTGATTCTAACCCGATTCTTCTTCAATCCCTTAAACACTCGATCAAAATCCTTGCTTTCTTAACAAAATCGCCCAAGATCCATGCTTTGACAGTAATTAGTTGATCCTTTTGAAGAATGGCCATCATAAACATTTAAACCCTAAAAATTCCTCAAATTTCGGATTTGCGGTCCTCTCGCGGTACGCGAGGGACAATTTAGTCCGGCGGATTTCTGATTTCTCTCGCGTACCGCGAGAGATTTCTTCTCCTCCCCCGCGTACCGCGAGGGGCATAAATTCTCAGAAAATTAATATTAAATTATTCTCTTCGCTCTCCAACTTCATGTGCTCGATTTCTTCATACTTTAGCTCTATTTTCTGCTCCTTTAGCACACTATAACCTGTAACTATGACCTAAACTCAGAAAGAACCAAATTTGATATAAAACGAATACAAAACTTATACAAATACGCACAAATATACATGGATTATCGTATGTGTTTTGCAACACATCAGTTACCCTGTTGTCCTACTATTCTTTCCCATTTCACATTCCTTTCTAAGAATGCTTCATCTTGTGCCTTCACTATTTCATTCATAAGGACCGGTGTTATAATCAGTTGACATGCTTTGATCCTGATAAGTGTTGACTGTTCCTTTCTACTTAAGGTGTCAGCCACTACGTTTGCCTTACCTGGATGGTACAATATTTCACAATCATAATCTTCTAGCAGTTCAAACCACCTCCTTTGTCTCATGTTTAATTCTTTTTGTTCGAATAAGTACTTCAGGCTCTTATGATCGGAGTAAATGGTGCATTTAACCCCGTACATGTAGTGTCTCCATATCTTTAATGCAAACACTACCGTCGCCAACTCCAGATCGTGAGTCGGCTAGTTAACCTCATGAATCTTTAACTGTCGCGAGGCATAAGCAACTACTTTTCCTCGTTGCATGAGTACACAACCCAATCTATGTCCCGAAGCTTCAGAGTAAACTACCAAGTCTTCGTTTCCCTCAGGTAAGGTTAGGACCGGTGATTGGGTTAATCGTGTCTTCAGTTCCTCGAACGCATTGTTTTGGGTTGGACCCCATTCATACTTCACTTCCTTACGCGTTAGCTTTGTCAATGGCGAGGCTATTCTCGAAAAATCTTGAATGAATCTCCGATAGTAACCTGCCAATCCCAGGAAACTTCGTATCTCCGTTTATGTTTTGGGACGTTCCATTCTTTAACTGTTACGATCTTTGCAGGATCTACCATAATGCCATTTGGGTTTATAACATGCACTAGGAATTGGACTTCCCTAGGCCAGAACTCGCATTTGGTGGATTTTGCATACAACTTTTCCTTTTTCAGAACTTCTAATACCTCCCTTAGGTGTAAGTGGTGATCACCTTCATTCTTTGAATAGATAAGGATGTCATCTATGAAAACTATTAGTGACCGATCCAACATTGGTCGGCACACTCTATCCATTAAATCCATAAATGTTGCAAGTGCATTGGTTAGTCCGAAGGACATCACGAGGAATTCATAATGTCCATAACGCGTGTGAAACGCGGTTTTCGGTACACCCTCCTCCCTTACCTTCAATTGATGGTAACCCGACCTAAGATCGATCTTTGAGAACCAACTCGCGCCTTGTAGTTTATAAAAAAAGATCGTCTATTCTGGGCAGTGGGTACTTGTTCTTTACTGTTCGTTTGTTCAGTTCGCGGTAGTCGATGCACATGCGCATGTTGCCGTCTTTCTTCATTACAAATAATACTGGAGCGTCCCATGGTGAGATGCTCGGTCTGATAAATCCTTTCTCTGTTAATTATTCCAGTTGAGACATTAATTCTTTCATTTCTGACGGAGCCAATCGGTATGGTTCTTTGGCAACGGGCTGAGCTCCTAGCTGTAAGTCAATCTGAAACTCTATTTCCCGATCGGGCGATAAGCCAGGTAGGTCCTGTAGGAACACTTCTGGGAAATTGCACACCACAGGTACATCTTTGAGTTCTTTCGTTTTTATTTATCATCAATAACATATGCCAGGTAAGCTTCACAACCGTGTCATGTAACTTCCGACCTTGATCATCAAGATGGCGTTCGGCATTGTGCAATTCCAATCACCATAAACCGTAATCGGACTGCCGTCAATGGCTTTGAGATGTATCATTTTCCGCTTACATATGATTTGTGCTTCATTGGCAGCTAACCAATCCAAGCGCAACATTATGTCAAATCCTCCTAAGGTTAGAAGGTACAATCTAGAAGGAAACTTATGGCCCTCGATTTCTATCATGCAATGGTCAGTCACTCGGATGACTACTGAGTTTCTACCGACGACAGTTTCTATGCTAAAGGCCATTACGAGGTTGGTGATTGTGCAGTTTAGTTTGCGACTAAAATCATTTGATATAAAGCTTTTGCTTGCACCAGAGTCAAATAAAATAGCAACATGTTCATCATTAACTAGGAACGTACCTGACACGACATCGGGGTTTCCTCCGGCTTCCTCCTCAGTTAGGGCATAAGCCCGAGTTCTGGACTTCAGCTGCTCCTTTTCCCCTTCTTTCTCCTTTCCCGAACCAGATTTTTTGGTTTTCCTACAATCCTTAGTCACGTGTCCAAACTAACCACAGTACTGGCACTTGGTGGTGCTCCTACAGTCTCGAGAGTAATTACATGCTTTTCCACACTTGTAGCATATGGTAGAGCCAGCCAAACATTCACCGCGGTGTTATTTCCCGCATTTTGAGCAAGTTTCACCCTCATCAGTTCTCGGCTTCTTAGCCTCATATGTAACAATTCCTTTTGTAGTCCCCTTAGATGGGTTCTCCCATTTCCTCTTTGGCGCTTCAGGAGTAGGGTCTTCATTGGCATAATCATCATAGACGATTCCACCCAAATTCACTACCGACTCGAAGGTCGAGGGAAGGTTGGCTTTAACATGTCTCAACTAGATGAGGTACCAGTTGAGCCAGTTCGTTGAACCTGGAAGTGTACTGGCGATGAGTCTTGTTGCCAGCCTTGAAGTTCAAGAATTCATTATCCACCCGATCAATCTCGTTCTGGGACAGATCTTTTGGATTATCAGCTTTTTCAGATCTTCCCAAGTCATCCTTCTGAGAGCGTTTGGCGACTTAGTCCTCTGAATGATCCTCCACCAACTCAATGCTTCGTTGGTAAAAGAGTGAGCAACATACTTAACGGCCTGGTCGGGTCGACACTCGCTTATGTTGATTACGCCATTCATTCTCTCAATCCATTCAAACATAGCCACCGAATCCTTGTTTCCATCAAACTTGGGCGGGTCACCGTCCTTGAATCCCTTGTAGGTACACCTTCTGGTGTTTAGTCCCATGGTCACCTCATCCCCATCACCATCATACACTTTCTCCTCATGGTTCTTTTCCTCCTCCTTCTTGCTCTTCTTAAGTGCCTCGGATAACAGATCAGGCAATACGTCCTTCACAGTTAGTACAACCTCTCGGGCAATAGCATTCCTAACTTCAGGTTCCAGTTGTAGTGATCCTTCATTGTCATCTGCTGACGGGGTCACATTTGTTTAATGAACGCTCTTAGTGTGTTCCACGTGCACACTTTCTTCTTCCTCCTGTCTTCGATTCAATGGTGGCTTACCCACTCGGCCCGTACGACCGCCTCGGCGTCCAGTTCTTCCTCTGCTAGCCATAGTTTTCTAGATTTCCTGATAAGTAAAGGGAATAGATCAATGTCATTCCTTCAGATCATAGTTTAGAACAATACGAGCAAGGTAAATTCTTAATTATAGTGACCGGTTTGTGATTAATAATTTGCTTTGCTTTTCGGGTTCAAAATTCTTCATATCAGTGGTGACATTGACATCTATGTGTTCTAAGTTAAGGTATCTATTCCTATCTACAGGCATTACTTTACTACTTACTTACTGTGCTGGCGTTGGCTACCCATACTGACATCCGTGCGTTGGTCCCATTATCAGCTTGAGTCCAGACATTTAGGGATGTCTGAACTCAAACTATTGCTCTGATACCAACTTGTAAGACCCTTTTTTTCCGGGAAACCTCACTCGTTGGATTTACTCATAAACATAGTCATCAAATGCCGAACTTAAATTAAAACATTCAGAGTAGCGGAAGCATACATAATTCATTTACATAACAGCGGAAGTCTTAACATAACAAAACATTGTCTTAACATGAACTTCAAGTAAATGGGATGTCAGTCTTGTAGCGGGGTAGCCTTCATGCTTTCGCACGTCCTTTCTTCTTCTTACCTGAAGTGCATACTAAAAGTCAGCTAACGCTGGTGAGTTCTAGTTTAAAGCAATTAGGTAATAACAAATTTTCTTTGTAGGTATATATATTTACATAGATACACATTAACATGCCATTGCCTTCATTTATCATTCATTTGCATGTACACATAAATATATGTACACATCTTTACTTTCATTGAACATTCATTGGTCATAAAACATAAGGGCGATCAGCCCAACATTGATTTGCGTAAGTCACAAAGACAGACGCACGTCCTACCGTCGTAGTCCGTCCTCCATGATCGTACGGATTCCTTCGACCGTACGTCATGCTATACCGTCCGGATTCCTTCGACCGACCGTCCTCACCGTTCTACCGTCGTAGACCGTCATATTCGCCCATCTGCCCGAAGGCATCCGTTTCCCACCCGATCTATGTTATACATCCGTGCATCGATTGAGGGACTGACTCCACTGTAGTGGCCTTATTTTAGTCTACCTTTCTAGACTTTTAATTCTGGCTGCATAATAAATGAGTGGTCGTCCGTTTACCGGAGTAGCCGTTGTCATCGTATCGTCCATAACGTTTACATTCATTCATAACATGCTATATATATATATATACATATAAAGCAAGATTTCATTCATATACGTTATACCATTCATTCATTTCATTCTTTGTATACATACGTTTCATTCTTTGTTCATCATTCTTTTACGTATGATCACACTAACATTCATATATATATATATATATATATATATATATATATATATATATATATATATATATATATATATATATATATATATATATATCACGTATGATCACATTCGCATTCATATCATTCATTCAATTCATTCATTGTATACATACGTTTCATTTTTTTGTTCATCACTCATATATATATATATATATATATATATATATATATATATATATATATATATATCACGTATGATCACATTGTCATTCACATCATTCATTCAATTCATTCTTTGTATACACACGTTTCATTTCTTTGTTCATCACTCATATATATATATATATATATATATATACATATATATATACATATATATATATAGGGTAGAGTTCAATTGATAACCTCATTTTATATTTTAACCATGTAAACTAAATCTTAACCCTTGATTAAGATTAATCAATGGTTAAAACACTAGAATGACAAAACTGTAATTATGAACATGTTAAAAGCCATTAAATTTAATGATAAAGAGTATTTTAGGTAATTACGTTTAATTTAATTTTGGTAATCAACAACTAAATCCCTTAAACTTCTCATTGTATTTCTCACTCCTCCAAATCATCCACCAGGGCATTTATCACGGAAAAAAAACATTTTGAATTTTTAAGTGGTTATCAATTGTTAAAAACTTATTTTCCAACCATAAACAAGGGCTTATGTAACCAATTTAGACACGAATTTGACACTAGTACATATATGTACAAATGGCAATATTAAAGTTAAAATTTCTTACATTTGTATAAAATCTTCCCAATCGTACTGTACATATTTATCACAAAATATTAGTGAATCAATATTTTAATGTTCATCCATATGTCAATGATAAAAATAAAATAAAAAGTATAATAAAATTATTTTTAGAATGAGTAACGTATTGATATGTATATGTACAATCCAATCTGATTAATGAATTAATAGAATAAAATCTGGATAATGCTTGTGTTACATATACGTAACACCTGTGTTACGTATACGTACCAAATTAAGATTTACATGTGAACCAAGATGTGCTATATATATATGTACCAAATTGATTTTACATAAACAGTCGATATGTGGTTCAACTTGATCAACCCCACCAGATGTACAAACTCAAAGTTAACTTTTGCCCACATATTTGATTTCAAAAGATGCACAAACTCATAATTAACCCTCATAAACCTAAATTTGGGTAGGATTATAACACATGGAGATTAGAAAAATCCATATATGCTTACTGAATTTGCAAATATATCATAACCTTTATTGCATGCTTGCAATTTTCAACACCAATTTGATGATAATTACAATCATGCCAGATCATCTCATTGTCATACTATGCGATTTCCTACTTTCCAAGAGGATCGACCGGCGTGAAATTCTTCATCTCTGCCATTACTTCTTGAATTTTGAGATGCTTTGGGAGGTGAATTTTGGTAACACTATATGTCAATAACTTTTAGGTCGATTAAATTTTATAATAAAATTACATATATGCTTACTGAATTTGCACGGTGGTTGTCGGCGATGTAGTCACACGGGATAATGGCAAGGTGATGGAAGAGTGATAAATAACCAAACATGAAAGTGCCATTGCGACAAAGATTATCACCATTTTAAGAGTTTGCTTGAGCACCCGCTGGTAGTGGTGCTGCTGCGGTGACGGCTGATTTTTTTCATATGGAACTCCGACGACGTCTTTGGTTCAGATTGATCAAGAACGCAAATAACCAGGTGAATTTTTTATTTTTGATTACTCCGGCTGCTTTTGGACCCATCATTATCATCCGAATTCACCAGATGCATCGCTTTTTTAGGGTTTGAGAGAGAATTAAGAACATTATAGCCAAAGAGTAATCAATGTATTAATAAATAAATAGAAATTCTAATAATAGTGAAAGTGTTAATTACTATAATACCCTTTTAATAATAATAATAAAAAACTAATTACAAATTATGTGATTGGTTGGATGGTGGTTATCATAGTTATCACCTAAAAAATGGTTAGCATTTGAACTCTTCCCTATATATATATATATGTATATATATATATATATATGTATATATATATATATGCTACGTATGATCATACTAGCATTTATAACATTAATTCATTTACCGTATACACTTCAGCCCCAAAGCATCTAAAATGATTTGCACGTGACATATAGGGGGCACATAGAACTCACATGTTTTTCGGTGTTTAACCCGAAGGTGAAGTTTTAGCTACTATTAATGCGTATACCGATCTGCACATAAGTCAAAGTACAGTTTCTATTATTTCATGCAAGAGTCGGCGGTTTTGTGGGTATCGTCGAGAGTGTCGGCTAAGAGAATCACTAGCTACACTCGAGTGTCGGCTAGGAGAATCACTAGCCACACTCGAATGTCGGCTAGGAGAATCGCTAGCCACACTTATGAGTGTCGTCTGAACTTGTGTTTCGGACTTTGTGTCGTGTAACAGGTCGATACTTAGAATTTTTCTCAGACAGTTGACTCTCAGACAGTCGACTCTCTGATAGTTGACTCTCTGACAGTCGGCTCAAGAACATTTTTGAAGAAAAACTCAAATCTGAGAATGATTCTTACCTTAAAACTCGAGGTTTTTCGTGTAGAATCGATCAAGGTTGATAGAGAGACAAGACGTGAGCAGATTCCAAGCTTGAATGGGTCTTCTTGAGCTTTCTCTCTCTAGAATTCTCTCTCTTTCTCTCTATCTATAGGGTTTCAAGGTTGAAGATGATAATTGAGGGAAAGAGAGGCTGATCATATCCTTATATACATGGGTCCATATGGCCCATTGGGCCCAAGCCCAAGCCTGCTCCCGTACTTTTCATTTAATCCTTGATTAAATCTCGATCTCATCATCATTTATTCGTTTTCTTATTTCAGGATGTTACACTGCCCCAATAAGATAAGGCGTTTTATGAAATCGTCTCCTTTCCCGAGTAGTCTAAGTACCCTTACTTAACTATTCGTAATAGTCATGATAATCTGTCAATTATCCTTTCTGTAATGGACATCTATCGAACATGAGAAATGGATCAAATCATTATTCTCATATAATGTTCGATCATTCACCTTCTTGTTCCAGAATCAAAGTGGTCTATCAAACTCTTGGTTTGGGCATGCCCATTCATATATACCAGTTTGAATCAACGAGGACGGCATAGATGTCTCCCACTTTCTAGTGTAAGGGAACAGAATTCCATCTTGACTACATACAATCACTAAACTTCATATATACTCCCAATAATGATCATTATTACTGCCAGGTCAAAGAACAACGTTAGATTATATCAAAGAGTAATCTTCCATAGAATCAAGTTCTAGTATGTATCTCGGGTCAGAGGATACAGTGACAACATCATTTTCAAATCTACTTATGATTGTGATCCATGGAGTAATTTGAAGCGTGTTACTTCCATTATTCATTCTCTAATGAATATCTGTGAATTTGGTCTTCAACTCTTTGTACTTTCATTCTCAATGAACAAACTAATTGATTCACAATACTCTTCATTTGATTTCATTCCCATAAAATCAATCGGCTACGGAAATCTAGAATAACTTTTATTCAAGGATCTTAAACATAATAAAAGCCCGAACTCAGTGACATGATGAGCTTGATATTAACCGTTAATATCCAAGTTATACTAATGTAACTGTTATTATTCAAGCAGAAGCTCCAAATACTAATGGATCTACTCTCTTGTTTGACTATCCAGATCAAGCATGCGTCTTAACACTTCTTATTCGGGTCAATGGGTGTGTCAAACTAAGATCCAATCTTCATTATTCACTGTGTTTCTAAGTTTCATGATCTCGTTAAATGAAAGTCATAATGAAACCCTTTGGAACTCTTTCCAATTCTTAGAATTTGTCTAAACTCTTTCAGAATATTGACTTATAATGTTTCCAGACTACAACATCTTATGTTGTATCATAGTTACCATTGAAATTCTTCCGTTGTAACTTTCATAATCTTATGGTGCATAAATCATTCTCAATGATTGCCGTTTGGTGTTCATATCTTAACTTTTAAGATATGTGTCTTTGACATCTAGGTCATTATAAGCTTTATGATCTTGTCCTTAGCTCAATACCTCTTCTTATTGTCAAAACACTTCATCATAAATTTTTATGATGCTCACCAGTTTATGCCTTTCAAGCTTTCCCTATTATTCTGATATGGCCGATTTCATATTCTTTCATCATATGAAAGTCTTGACATGACTTATTATATCTTAGATGAATCCAAATGAATTCTTTCTTTTTCATCTTGTCACGATACAATATTGGACTAGAGACAACGTTAGTAATTTATCCTTGTTACCTTGTCTAACAACGGTTAAGATAACCTTACCAAACCAAACCAAATGTACCCAGTATAATCTCACACATAGCTAACGCTATTAGTAGGGTCTGGGGAGGGTGTGATGAGGGCAAACCTTACCCCTATCCCAAGGGATAGAGAGGCTGCTCCCGTTTAGACCCCCGGCTCCATGGACGGTTAAGATAACCTTACTTGTGTCAATTGATTTTCAAGATTCTGATATTACAACTTTGCGTATATATATCCCATATATGGTTACAATCTAATGAACTTGAACTTCACTTCTTAACAAAGGTTTAAGAGATACACTCTTGATTTATAAAAATTCCTATCTTGCCTTGTGGTAGTCTTGTGTATCTCTATACACTCCTCATGGTAATGTGTCTCCACACGTTATCCTTGGTGTAGATACTCGCTTCCACTAACCTTTGCATATATGACATTGAATCTACTTTGAATTGATCCCATCAATCTTAAGATTCAATCGTTTAGACAAATTTCCAATTAGATTTTCATACTATTCTTGAAGCTACCTCATTTACTATGTTCTTCATATAAACATTCTAGTATCCATGATACATGTTTAATTGATCAGTTCATCAACTGATTAAAGCTTGTAATCTAATTCTTCGGCAAGAAACTTGGAATAGAATTTCTTCGTTATCAGCTTTGATAATCTACCAAGCTTTTAATATGAATAATCCATATATTGTTTCTAAAATAATTTCTACCTTTATGAATCAATTCATATCATAGTCTAATCAAGTCTCACTTGTTCAGATATGGACTTTATGTCTAAGTTATCATAAAAAGATATATTGAAAGATCTCTATCTTTCTGGATATATGATTTCATATGTCTATATGTGTTATGCATTTAAATATTCCAAATATTCAAACTTAAGCAACTATTTGCTTATTGTCTAAGAACCAGGTATCCATTTGTCCAGGATAGTTTTTATTCCATCTTAATCTTAAGATTCATAAAAACATCAATGACCTTTTAAGGAAATATACGTAACTCTTTTCGTATAGGAGTTCATGAATAACTTCCTATCCTTAATTATTTGTAGGACTCTTCCTATTCAATATCCAATATGGCGTGGTTTACATGTTCTAAATGAACTTTTAGTTTTAAGCTAGTGTTTGCGTTTTAGACATGTCAACCGGGATAGCTAATTTCTTTCTCTTATGACCTAGTGTCTAGATATGATCTATGGGATCACTATCCAATTACTCAGTCGTAGATTAACGATAACTATTATCGATTTAACCTAACCAACACCGATTTCAAATCCCAACCCCTTTCTCCTCTGGTATGGCTTCGATTAAGGGTGATGAATGTGGTGGTTGAAGATCACGATTTTGTAGGTGGTGGTGGTCGTAGGTGGTGGCTGGTGGTGTCGGCAGGGGAAGGGGAGGGGGAGGAGTGGGGGTGACAAGTTTGAGTGAATTACAAATCTAGTCCCTTTAATAATTTGAGTGCATTACATAATGTGACATGCCGCAATTTCAGGTTAATATCAATCCCCGAATCTTACATGATTACACATATTTTCACATGCATCATACTTGATGATAGTAATTTAGTTCATTTCATGTCTAGCAATGTCCATTCATTACATTTCATGTATCAGTAATTCGAAGAATTACGGGGTCACACACACATACTGCCACACGAACACTGGTGAATTACAAATCTAATACTTAGATATATATTTAGAATATAAAAACGATATGTAATACTATGATATGATATTTCATGTTTAAATTAATTTTTCGGAAATTTTTGGAGCATCTTTTATTTTAAACGCAGTGCAGCGTATACGCGATATATATCGACAAATAAAAACAGATTTTCCAAATCTTATTGTGTTTTATATATTTATCTTTTATTTAGAGTCTTTTACTAATTTTTATTTTATAAAATTTCCATCTTTTATAAAAGCATTTTTACAAGAAAACCCTAATTCTTTTTTTCCCCATAAATACCCCCTTATACCACAAGCCTCCACCTTTTACAAAACCCTAACCCTAAAGTTGAGCCCCCTCCCTCTCCTCTCATTTTTGGCCGCCACCACCACATCAAGCCACCACCACTTCCATTTTTTCCTTTTGCAATTCAAGTGATTCCAAGGTGTTTTCAAGTGCAATCCAAGCTTTTCAAGCAAGAAACTCCACATTTCATCATCCATTTTTGGATTAGTAGTAAGCATTCTTTTTACTATTTTCTTTCATGTTTATCAAATGGATGATGTGAATCTTGTACACCCAACAAAACGAGTATTTTGGTGTCTTTCATGGAAACAAACTCGTACTTTTGCAAAATAATGGTTTCTAGATCTTAGTTGGGACATATTATTGGTAGAAACTTGATTGTATTGAGTTTTATTGCACGTTTCTATTTAAGGAAACTTTATTTGTTAGAAATGTGTGTTCTTGTTCAATATGTGACTTTGATAATTTGGTATGTTTTAGTAACACTTAGATAGGTGAAAAAGATGTGTTTTGAGTATTTGTTCATGGTTTAGTGTTTTGGTGTACGTTTCTATAAAGAGTAACTTTGTTGTTTGCAAAACCGGGTTTTTACTCTATACATGATATTGATGGGTTTAAGTGTTCTAGTAATACTTAGACATGTCAAATACATGAGTCTCTAGCATTGTTTCATTGTTTGATGTCTTATGGTATATTTCTATATTTAGTAACTTTATTGATTTCAAAATCAGGTTCTTGTGCTAGAAGTAGTATTGTTGAGCTTGAGTGTTCTAGGGACACTTAGTCATATGAAATACGTAGTATTGGTTTATTGGTTGATGTTGTAGTGTCAAAAAGCTTAACTTTCCAAAAAGGTAAACTTTTCTGTTTCAACAAGCGGGTTTCAAACCCTAAATTGTTTTTTATTGTTCAATGGTATTTAATATGTTACCATTAACCACTTAGAACATTTGATTTCTAGCATTACTTGATTTGGTTCACACCATATGAAACCCTAACACTTGAAGTGCACAATCCCGAGTATGTTCGATACTTAAGTATACGTTGTGTATATGAAGTACTTAGGTGTTGGAGGGTTGAGGTGTGTAACATATTACAAACATTACTTATATTTATTTTAGTATAAATATACCTTCTAATTCATAACGTGTCACCAACGGGTCGTCAGGTAAAAACTTGGTCAACTTTTCGAAACATTAATTACAAGTTTCACATTAAGTCATTTGGGTGTATACAGTTGCATGACCCAACTTTCATATTACATAGACCTTACAGCCTTAACATATCTAGGGCTCGAGTAAGTCGCTTACACTTCCGGACGCTTGCTAGTTTTCTTATTCGTGTTACGTATTTCACTCGCCACGTTACCAGGTGAGTCTCACGGCCCCACTTTTTACTTATTTTTCTTTGGGGGAGATACATGCAAAATACTATTTTCACTAGACACAGTTTCACACTTACTTGATTTCACATTGCTATATAAGTCGATGCGTTTACATACAAAGTCCTCTCAAAATCGAACCATTAATTACATTACACAGCGAGGTGATCATGAATAGTACTATTGGGTTTAACAACCCCCACCCGGGTTAGTCGCACTAACTTTGACTGGAAGTCTAACGGGTGCATTAATGACCTAGTCATTTCTGTGCTAGGAACGGTAGAGGCAAAATGCATGTTAAAGCATTAGTTATAATTAGCTTCGGTTTCGGTGAATGCTTTTTATATTTTTGTTATATTGTCTGATCAACAATCACATCATTGGAAGTTATGTGGTCCATTACACTGTTTTACAGTTACTTACAAACCTGTGAACTCAACAACATAATGTTGACCCGTTTAAGCATGTTTTCTCAAGTCGTTGATTTCTACGCTTAGACTTAGGCTTGCATCGCCCTTATGGAGTCTCATAACATTCACTAGGAGCATGATTTGGAAACAATTAAACATTATTATTTATATGTTTTGAAACTATCATATTTCGTTATTTTGAATGATTTGAAATGGAATGGTTTTGAAAAGCATTTAGTGGTCGTTCAAAGTAACCGGTATCGATGATCCTTGACAGTCACGTACTGCAGGAAAACCGCTATGGTCAGCGTGTGACATATAATTAGTCCTTATATGTGAAAAGTATAAAATGAGTCTAACTTTAACAAAAAAACTAACAGAGTTAGTGTCAGTGGTCTTTGAGACACTTAGGTAATCACATGTAGCAAAAAAGTCAAATTGAAACTAATGGACCAAAACTGTTATTTTGATCAAACTACAGGGGCCAAAAACGAAGTTTACTCAAATAAAAAAAACTTATCAACATTCACTTTCTTTCCTATTATAGAAAGTGAAATTATAGATTAGCTCGGAGTAAATTCATGATAGCCGAACAAATGAAGGGACATTCTTATTTTTGAAAGCGTTCATTGAACAAGCTCTGGAACATTTATTCTGAGTTTTCATCCTTAATCATTATTCTCTACTCTCCCTTCGTCTCATAAAAAAAAATTAAAGAGTGTACTCGGTGCTTGAATTAGATCCCGAACTTTTGCAGTTTCCGGGGAGGGAAGTAATCTGATGTACCCAACCTTACCGTACACGTTGCGCAAAAGAATGTTTCCAAGTCTTAAACCTGTGACCTCAATATCACAAAACAACAAGATTACTAGTTTTTTCAAACCCTGGTTACTTACAGAAAAGAAATTGTTTGACCTTATCTATATAAGCTTTCAACAATTATAAAACTTTATTCACAATAAGAAAAAACCTAAAACTAAGAAATTCTTTATTTTACTCCATCTCATTTCAGGTGTATCAAAGGTATTCTGGGAAATTTGTTGTACATTTTGAAGCGTTATTTTTTGTTCTTTTTGCTAATTTACTATTATTTTATCTAATATGAATACCCTTCAATTAGAGGTAAAAGATTTCTTCTTTACTGGCTACTTCCTTCGATATTTCAAATATTCATAACTAAAACAACTATGCTCGAAATTGCATAAGCAAATAACTGCTTAATAAATATTACTTTTATTTGAAACAAGAATCTATTTGAATGAGATTGGTTTTGTCGCAACTCGCAAGCAAGCAAATAATTAGAAACATTCTCCAATATTATGAATATAAGTGAATACGAAAATATGAGTATATTAAACACATAAAGGAAACACATTTGATAAATTAAAACCAACAACTTTATTTGCTTTGAGAGACGTATACAAGCATGGTTACAACGCCCTTTGAGTCTCGTTTATTTGGAAGAGAGTTTATTATTGGTATCTTGCGTGCATAGTATTTTATTTAGATCCTGAAATGAGAAAATCACAAGAAATTAAAGAATTAGTCAAAAGTTTAACAAAAACTGTATGAGTTACACTTAAGAACTTGGGTTTTGGGTATAGTTACCGATCATAGTTAATGAGAATTCTCCCGGCATCACGATTAGCAATGATTGCAAATGCATCTTGGGAAAGATCAATTTTATTTGAAGCACATCCAGGACAAAGATCAACAACTGTAACATCAACGCTCCTGCCTGTGCAAGGTTGCAAAACGCCATCATTTGTTCTACCCGTGCAAGTCACACGGTACCTAGTCCCACACGCACCTCCGTTGACATACAAACCACTGTTTGCTGCCATAACTATATTACCAAGGTCTTGGAAGCCAAAACATGCTGAGGCTGCATATACACCGAAATCAAAAAAGATCAAAACAAGATATACGACAATAAACGAACTTAGTTCATCTTGTAGTGTCCCTATACTTACGGACTAAGGGAGGACCGTAGAAAGTTGCTTGGCCAGCAATGGCATGAGCAACTGATGTGAGACATGCAACCATGGCGATCAAGATAAAAGCCCTAGGCATCAAACCCATTTTTGGTAACCCGGAATTTGTTTGTTAATTTTTTACTTAGTTTGGTGATGAGAAACTCAAAAATATGTCCTTTTATAGCTGAAAAAACTAACTCGAAGGCTAAAATTAAAATAACGTCCACGGATGAGTTATCTTGTTTATCGTCAACAAAAGACAAATGATTTTATTTACCAAGTCAGGGAAGTGGGACATGGATGTTATTTTATTAATTACAATATCTTAAAATCTTTTGTATTACATGGGTTGATAAATGTAATATTATATACTAAGTAATAAAAAGTTTGTATTTTAAAAATCCGTGTAGGGTTGATAAAATGTAATGTTATATATTTAGTAATAAAAAGTTTATATCTTAAAAAACCTGTATAGTACACGGTTTGAATACATTAGTTTCTATTTAATATAATTTGACTTACATCACTATTTAGTTAAAAACAAAAGTTACATAATTATATTTTAAAGTTTTTAAAATAATAGATAATTTAAAATAAATGTGTTTTATTAGTATAATTAATATTTTTTCTATAAATATAAATCATTATTAAAAAAAAGAGAGGTGTATTTAATAAGAGAGAAGCGAGAAAAAAATGATGAAAAGATATCTGGACGCGACACGTGGAATAAATAATTTTTATTTATTATATAGTATAGATTCTCAACGACTAATCTATCCATATAGTAATAAAATCACACAAATAAACAAGTTTAATAAATTAAGATTTACCAAAATAGAAATTTACCTCTTTGAGGTGCCTTAGTCACATTTTTAATTGAGCGTTTAAAAACTTGAATTTTATGAAAAAAAAAATAAGCCGAATTTAATGAGAAAAATTGAATATAAAAGAAATTAGAGTAAATTACATTTTTCGTCCTTTAACTATATGTAAGACATTAGGGGTGTACAAAAAAATCAGAATCGAAAACCGAATCTGAATTATCCGAAATTTCGAATCCTAATTATCCGAAAATTCGGATATCCGAATTTTCTGATTCGGATTCAGATAGTAATATTGAAAATTTTGGGATATTTCGGATATCCGATATCCAAAAATATTAAATTGTTTTTTATTAATTATATTAAATATATAATATTCTCATTCTTAACCCTAGAAATCTCAACACTTTCCCGCATCCCTGTCGACTACTTCAACTTCGCAGTTTCGAGCGATCCCTCAACCCTCGTCGTCATCATCTTCGCAGCCTCGAGATCGACATGGCTTCTTTGCTGTGGTCCCATTCTTCGTACGAAATGCACTCGAGCTCATAAACCCGCCACGATTTTGGGAGTTGTTTGCGGTGCTCCATCCCCGTCGATCGCACAGCCATGGATGTTCAGGTTCGCAGTAACCGCCATAGGTGCTCCCATCCATGTCGGACCAGTGAATCAATGTTGGTCTGAAATCGTTAAATCCTATTTACTTTGTCATCGTTCAGTTTGATTCACCAACAAATTGGTTCATTGATTTCTTCACTGTTTGTCTACAAATATTGTTTTCCCTAGATATTTAACCCAGGTCATGGACTCATGGGTATATGATGGATGTATTAAAGGTTGGTAAAAAAACATATGGGATGAATATGCCCCTTTTCATATAACGATGTGCAAAAATTAGTTTGCATCTTCTTTTTTGAAATTTAAGTACATATCGGTTTTGATTTGGTTCATGTAAGAAATCTTATGGTAATGGTGTTAACTGTTCAATGTACACAGGGAAGGAACACAAAATGTACTATCCGAAATTTTCAGATATCCGAAAATGCGGATATCCGATTTTGAACACCCCTATAAGACATGATTTATTATGTGCCTCTTATAATCATTTATTTAATTATTAAATGATCAATTGAATTATTTATTTATTAATTAGCATATGGCTAGTAAGTAGTTGATGAGCCTAATTACTCTTAATGGACCATTAATGAGTTTCTCTTGGTGTACATATAAATAGAAAGATTATTAGAGGGAATAGAATAATCAAGAAATCTATCACCACTCAATAATCGTGTGTTCATAAAAATGCTCTTAGTGTTCGTCATTAGATTTGATGAAATCCCCTTATTTTGGGATAAGTTAAATTTTTTGATTGTGTTTCCTAAAATCGTGCAACTTTATCTCCAACTTTCCTATTAAAATATAAATTTTATTATTTTAAATAATGAAACTTGGATATACTTAACACATAAGAGATTTTCGAAATAAAAAATACAATCAAAATCCCTTTTCGCACTGCCTTATCGGGTTTAAACTTCACGGTTTATGTTTACAGGTGTTCTAGTTCACGGGTATTTCAATTCACGGGTATCTTAGTTCACGGGTATTTTAGTTTATGGTTTAAGTTCACGGTTTATGTTCACGGGTCTTAAAGCTCAAGGGTTATGTTTATGGAACCGTGAACCTTACCTGAGCCGTGAACCTTTACTGTAGCCGTGAACCTTACCTAAGCCGTGAACCTTTACTGAGCCATGAACCTAAACTGAGCCGTGAACCTAGCCTTATTTATGTGCCTAAAATTTCCTCGCTACAGTGAGCTTTGCTATTAACAAATGCTTTTGTTTTGTTAAAACCTTAACTTTAAATGTTTTACAAAACCTTAAAAACTTACTTAAATAACACCTAAATGCTTCACTTCTGCCCAAATGTGATGTAATGCATGTGTAAACTTATTCAAGCTTAATTAAGCACCATCACTTAGTGTATATCATGATATTAAGTAATTGTTTTGTTTAAATCTTATACTTTACGAAACCTTAAATTAGAAAAACATGATTAACTCAAATAACACCTAAGGTTTCACTTCTGCCCAAAGGTGATGTGTCACGATCGTAAAGTTATTTAAATATAATCAAGCACTATTTCGCCTAATATAACTAAATGTTTCTACTTCTGCCCAAAGGTGACGTGTCACATTTGGTTTTCGCAAACCTAATTATGTGCATACTAACACAAATATTTCACTTTTTCCTAAAGGTGATGTGTTACATTCTTACTACACATACTCACTATTTAAATTTAAATTGTTCTAATGCTTAAACAATTGGTCATTAACCAAAGTGAACGCCTGTTGTTTAAGTAGAACCTAATTAATCTATTATTTTGGTGATTATAATAGACTTTTGTCACATCTTCATTAATATAATGGTCCTTATTTCCGTCTAACTTAGTCTAAGTTACCCCATAGACACTCTAAGTTCTTCTTTAGCTATTAGTATCTTAATTTTTGCTCATATAAAATCCACTACAGCCCCTAACTTGGGAATCGAAACTTTGACTGGTGCGAACTTTTCTTCTTGAAAAGATTCACTGATGATGCCTCTCGGCTTTATGGAATTCGATCACGCACTCGACAAGCGTGCGCTTGCTGATCTCACTGACAAAAGCACTCCTCAAGATATAATAAAGCATGAGAAATGGACTAGGTGTAACCGTATGGCTCTTGTCTTAATGAAGAACTCCATCAGTCCGATCATCAGAGTAGCTATACCAAATTCTAAAGATGCTAAGACTTATCTAGCTTCTGTGGAGGGTCAGTTCAAGGGGACGTCGAAGGCGCATGCTAGCACACTAATTTAGAAGATGGTGATTACAAAATATGACGGGATTAGCGGTATTCGTGAGCACATCATGATGATGAATGACATGTCCCGTAAGCTCAAGGGATTAGACATGGAGATCAGTGACGGTTTCCTAGTGCACTTTATCATGACATCTCTTCCTAAATCTTTTGAAGCCATCAAGATCAACTACAACACACACTAAGATAAGTGGACGATGAGTGAGTTGATTGCAATGTACGTCCAAGAAGAAGAGCGTCCGAAGCTAGAGAAATTGAATGTTGCTTATTTCATGACTGCTTATTCAAAGAAGAGGATGGGCAATTTCTGTAAGAAGGAATCTTCTAAGGTCCAGAAACAACATGCGAGTGCTGATTCCAGCTCTAAGAACTTCAAAGGGAAGTCTCACTGCAAGTTCTACCACAAGGCTGGACATAGGCAGAAAGACTGCCCAGACTTTAAGGAGTGGCTGAGCAAGAAAGGTAATAATCTTTATATGATACTTGAATCCTATAATTTAAATGCTCCAACTAATACATGGTGGTTTGATTCTGGTTCTATGGTTCATGTGACCAACTCATCATAGGGATTCCTTAAAATCCAGAAGCTGGAAAGAAAGAACACTTAAAATGGGAAATGGAGAAGAACTAGTTGTCGAAGATGTGGGAACCTTAGAATTAATAATGAAAACTGGTTTATGTATTAAACTTTATGATACCTTATATATTCCTGAGATTACTTGGAATCTAGTATCATGACCAAAGTTAGACATTAACGGTTTTGTTTGTTCTCATGTTCATGGCAAACATTCTATTATGTTAAGTTCTCAAGTGTTTGGACGTGGTTATCCGGATGGTGGTCTCTATAGATTAGAACAAGATGATGAATTTTCCAAGTTTTTGTTATCATATAATATCAATGAAAACTTAACAAAGACTAAACGAAAACGATACTTAGAAACTTCATCCATGTTGTGGCATCAACGCTTAGGCCACATTTCATGAGAACGTTTATCTCGACTCGTGAAGAATGAAGTATTACCATCTCTCGACCCTGCTCATCAGGTGAGCTCTATGTGCCCCCTTTGTGTTGTGTGCAAATGTTTTCAAATGTTCTGGGGCTGAAGTGTAATATGCAAGGTGAATGAATGTTATGAATGATAATATTACCGTATGTGTTATATGAAGGTATATGATAAGCCATGATATGACAAAATGAATGTTTCCAATGAATGGTTTACAATGAATGGTTTACAAATAATGTTTACAAAGAACGTTTCCAATGAATGTCTATAAAGAATGAAACAAATGCATGACTTAACGTTAAAAACCTTGCTTTACATATATATATATATATATATATATATATATATATATATATATTGCATGTTATGAATGTACTAAAAGTTAAGGACGGAAATACCGACTACCTCGGTAGGACTGTACGATGATTACGGCTACTACGGTAGACGGACGACCATACGACAATTATGCAGACGTTATGTTAAAGTCTAGAAAGGTAGATTAAATACGGACTACTACGGTAGACGGAGGCCCCTTAATCGAAGCACGGCTGCATACATAGTTCGAATGGGAAACGGATGCCTTATGGTAGACGGGCGAAAGGACGTACTACGACTGTAGTACGGTATGAAGGACGGACTACTTTGGTAGACACGGTATGAATGATGGCCTATGACGGTAGGACAGATCGTCTATATTTGTGACTTACGCAATCAATGACGGGCTGATCACCGTTATGTGTATAACCAATAAATGTTCAATAAAGGCAATGATATATATATATATATATATATATATATATATATATATATATATATATATATATACAGATATGAATATGTATATCCAATGTATGATCAATGAAAGAAATGATATATATAGGAACTTATTAATAAATGATGATATACCTAATTGCTTTAAACTAGAACTCACAAGTGTTAGCTGACTTTTAGTATGCACTTCAGGTAGCAAGATGAAATGACGGGCAATGGCGTGAAGGCTACCTGGCTCAAGACTGACATCCTGTTTAATTGATTATGTGTAGAGACAATGTTTCTTTTAATGATAAGACTTCCACTGTTTATTTAACTGAATGATGTATGCTTCCGCTACAATTGCATGTTTTAATTTAAGTTCAGTGTTTTAAGGACTATGTTTAAGAGTAAATCCAACAAGTGAGATCTCCCGGGTTTGAGGCATCACAGAACACCCATATGGCTTTCTTAACTTATTTTTTTTGCTTAATCGGCCCATTGGCCCGTATAGTAACAAAAAGCACATAACATATGTACTTATCCCACATCGGTGGAGAATAGAAAATGAAAGAAATAATGAGTTATATAAATGGATTGTATGCTTACCTTAGTATACTCAATGCATGATCAAAAGTTCTCATGTAATGGTTGGGATCTATCCCACATCATCAAGTTAAACAAAACTTCGAGTGTCCCTTGTCTTGTACAAGGGAGGTCCAAACTAAATTCACTATCTTGGGTTTAATGGTTAGCTAACCAAACCTAACTAAAACTTTAAAATTTTGAATCCAAGATTAAAGATGGTCGAGATCAATCTGTCAACTTGATATCAACTGAGTCATATTGATTTTAGTGAGAGTGTAAGACTCTAAAATACTAAACTCAAGAGTAATATGGTGGTATTTCACACACGCCGCGTAGCGCGGGCTTCTATACCATTTAATCTATTCTACACTACCTTATAATGCATATTGGGTGGGCAAAAGGGTAATTTTACCCAATTTTAAGACACCATCTGAAATACCACTTGGTAAACACAATATACAAGTACATCAAAGCCTAATCCTTTAAAGCAAAACCAACTATTTTTATTTTTTTTTTGACTTTTTAGCTTATCCCACATTGGTGGTTTACCCAACCTAATCATAAAGCAAACTACTATAAACAGAGAAGACTCATTACTTGAGAAAATTGAACCATGTGTTCCATGTCTTTTTTGGCTAGGTTGGGTAAACAATGAATATTTTTTTATGCAAAAATTTAGATACTTAACCGAGATTCGAAACTTGCTTGAAAAAACCTCGTCTTGAAATCGTTCCGGTTGTAAACTTGCTGAATTGGATAGGCTTGGTTTGGAAACAAGCTGAGCCTGAGTTAGGCTTGGCTCGGCTAGTGAGCTAGGTTTGAAACTTAAAATAGTAATAATAATAATAATAATACCCGAATATAATAAGTGTTTAAGGCATATCGGGTTAGATTACGCTCTCAAAAAGTGACTGTGTTAGCCCGCACTAGTTATTAAAACACATAACTTTGTTCCAACTTGAAAATAATTAATGTGTAAATTTGTTAAGGATTTTTAATAAGGTACGCTTTGAAATGTTAAAAGATCTCGCTACAAGGACATGTTAATATTTATTGATGTTTTAATCCCAACGTAATTGAAATTATAATTTATTTAAGTATTCAAGGTCATTCAAAGTTATTCCACATACGAATTTCATCCGGACTAAATATGACGAGATTAACACTACTTAAACAAAATTTTCCATTCAACTAGGTGTTTATATAACTTATTAGGTTAGAAAACTCGTATTTTACACGTGTTAAATAAATAAAAAATATTAAATAGTTAGTAATTAATATTAAAAAATTATAGAAGAAAATATTAAATAGTAATAAAAATTGATGAATTAATAAAAGAAATATTAAATTGTTTGTAAAGAAGTATTTAATAGTTAGTAATTAAGAAAAAATAAACGAGAAAAAGAATATTAGGTTACAGAATTATGACACGTAAGTAATTTAAATTTTGTTGGTTAAAACTATATTCAATATTAGGATTTGGCTGTATGTAATTATTTTATCTCAAATCCCATTGTGGATGGGCTAAAATTCGAACACTAAAGTTGGCTACAAAATCTTAGAAATTGTTGTACCCGAGTCTGTTTATCGTATCAATGCTCTCTATCAACTCACAAGGTTCTGTATCAAATAATGTTCTGTATCAACTATTAATGCTTCATATCAACTGTATCAACATTGAGTGAGTTGATACGGAGCATTGATAGTTGATACGAAACATTATTTGATAGGAACCTTGTTAGTTGATACGGATAACAGAGTAAAGGAAACTTTCTGTTCAATTAACGAGTCTGACAAGAAATAAGGCGAAATCGTCTGACTTACGTGCCTGAGTCGAGGGAAGTTTTCAATTGAAGTAATGAGCCAGTTTATTTAGTTTAGACATCTAAAAGGGCATACACGGTGCTTGACGACGTTTCTTATTCATCTTCCTATAATAATCTCGGATTTAAGACCAACCATGTAGCCAAGTTCTAATTTCATTTAAACGAATTAGGCCTTTTTATTTATGTTTTCTTTTCTTTTTATTTTAGTCAAACGGTATACATATGCGTTTAATGTCTATGGGCCAGAGGCCACACGCAAACGTCGCAAACAATTCAAACTATCGTGATAACAAGAACGAAAGTTGGTTAGCTGTTTTTTAAGAACCCGTTGTGTTCCCTAAGCATCATGACAGTTGGATTAGTATATAAGGGGATTGAACATTCAGTTATCTTTGTAACCTTATTTTAGTTTCTATTAAAAACATTTGTTGGTTTATTATTCAACCTTAGTTTGTTTACCCATATATTGCTTTGGTTATGGATTCGGGTTTCAATCATGTGTTACGAGAATCTTCGAGCTATAATGAAGATCGAGGGACTATTAGTGGTATCAGAGCCACACATGGCTCCAATTCAAGTATTGATCGCGTGCGGTTTAGCTTAGCATTTGCATCATCTGATCTTCAATTCTTGATTCGGGTTCGATGTGGATCAATGGAATGATATAGTAAACCTTTAGAACGCAAGAATCATCCTAAATTCATCCAAAAGCCTCCAGGGGTGTTGTGTTACCACTTATAGGGTTTAAGGTTTGTATTTATTGCCAAATCCTTCAAAAATCCAAACAAACTCGATTCCGGTGCAGCCTACACCGACTAGGGCGTAGCCTACGCCCTCAATACTTCCCTTACGCTAATTCAACTGCGAAACACTGACCAAATGATCAACACATTATGCTGACACAAGCCAGCGTAAGCTAAGCTAGCCTTAGCGTATCCTACGCCAAGTCTCATTTTTGTCTTCTTTTTTGCCTTGTCTATTCGATCTTCCACGTAGGCTTCTTGTGTACTTCTTCCAACCCTTAACTTGCATCCAAACCACTCTAATGTGTTCCAAAACATGTAATTATGATCCATATACCTGCAATTCATAAACACACATAAAGTTACTGTGTTCCATATGATTAAACAACTAAGATCGAGATATTAAACACAATAACAGAAAACTATTTACCCACACATCAAGTACAAGTGCAAGTGAGGATGGAGAGTATGTGTTCAGTTTTCTTGGGATGGATATAGACGACTTGAAGAATGTAAGCGGCCTAAGGTCTAGTGGTCAACCGGGGGGATTAGAATCTCAGAACCATCTCTGCCTCAAGTTGGTAGTTACACGACAACATTGATACATGATCTGAAGAGTCAGGTCAACGAAAAGGGTAAAGAAAAAGAGAAACATGTCATGAAGGGCTTATCATCATCGTATCTTAACAACGTTAACAAGCCAGAAACATCAGGTTGAAGATCGGTCAAAGGAAAATTCACAAACCCGAAAGAACGTGTGTATGGATTCCTTTTGATAAAGGAAAGTGACCAATCGGTAGACCATGAAAATTGGCACTCGGTGTTACTTAAGGAAAGAACATTCTTAGTTTGGAACAACTTTTGTATCAAGGAATAGAAACATTGCCGAGGGGGATATATGTAACTTAAGGAAAATATTCGTGGGGAGAACCAAAGGTGTTAATGTCTTTGCAAATAAATCCTAGGTAGAACTTGAAGAAGAATATATTGACAAGTCTATGACCACTTAGATGATTCAACTACCTACTAGAAGGAAAACGAAGTCTTGAAAGAATCTATAGAAGAAACTTATGAGAAGGAATTTCAAAGACTCTTGAGAGGAAAATATCCTGTAGTAGATCAAGATGGCATCAAGATTGAGTAGGAAGACACGAGATGGGTAATACAAATTTCGTGAAAGAAAAATCTGCTTTAGTTTGTTATTTAGAATCTTTGGAGGCATACCTGAATCAATATCATGATGAATGTTGGGATCGTGATTGGTCCTATGTTGATCCAATTCCTCACTATCCATTGAATCTTTTGACCAAGAAGTTACTTTAGATAGTTGTATAAACTTTCTTGAACTCATTAAGATTCTGGAGAGATTGATAAAAAAACAAGATCAATTGTAAGATGGAATTCACTAGTTTTGTGAATTGGTTCGTTAAAGATTACCTAGAGATTGCCAAGGCTGATCAAGAACTACTACGGCTGTCAAATGGAGTAGAAGTAGACTTACTTGAATTACACATATCAGTAATTACCGAAGGTGGATATGATCTACTTTGTGAGGTCGGTGGCAATTAGGCTCGGGTTTGCATGGAAGGATGCTAAGAATGTGAAGCTCATTTACATAAAGTATCTTGACTTGATTTAGTGGTACTACCATATTATGAATGATCGGGTCAAATTAAGCGATGAGGAACAGGAATAGTTGGAAAAAATTAAGGCTTGGGAACAAGAAAAGGAGAAGCACAAATGAAAGAAGTGAGGTGTAAGTGTTGTTAGAGATTTCCCGGTTGGATGTGGACCGGTGGGTGGATCCGTTGTGCAAGAAGGACAAGTAGTAAACATTAAAGAACAAGAACGAGTAGAGGATGAAGAACTCGTCATCATTTTAAATGATGATGTTGAAGACGGTGGCATAAGAAGAATCGAAGACAATTCGTTTTATGAATTAGGGGGGTAATGTCGCCCGGTTCTAATTTCATTTAAACGAATTTGGCCTTTTTATTTATATTTTCTTTTCTTGTTGGGTCTTAGTCAAACAATAAATTTGGGCTTAATGTTTATGGGCCAGAGGCCACATGCAAACGTCACAAACAATTCAAACTACCGTGATAACAAGAACATAAGTTAGGGAATCGGGACGGTTGAATTATTATATTGGGGGTTCAGTTGTTGTTGTAACCCTATTTCAGTTTCTATCAAAAACGTTTGTTGGTTTATCATTCAATCTCAGTTTGTTTATCCATATACTGCTTTGGTTATGGATTCAAATTTCAATCATGTGTTACGAGAATCTTCTAGCCATAATGAAGATCGAGAGACTGTTAAACCACCGGAAGCTGTCAAAATCATTGTATAATCCTAAACCGTATATTCTGATCGAAGTTGATCATACTAGGATGTGTATAGTAGCCCGTAACAAAATTATTGTATTAACTATTGGTGTTTTTTTACTTATTTTGAGATGTCCACTTACAATGTTAAATATATCATGTTAAGTGTTGTTATATCTTACAACTCACGTATAAAAAATCCGTACATGAATTTGAAAATTCACTTGTCATTATAAGATTTCCTTTAAAGGGTAATCGTTGTCATTATTTTGAAACATGTGAAGGAAGTTTAAAAATATTATAATCGAAGTGAAAAGATGTAGGAAGGGACACAAGGAATTGAGTTGCTAAAAATATTTTGAAAACCTGATTAGTTAAACCAGGAACGTCATCAAACATGCCTAAGTTTTGAAGAGGTTCAACTCCTTTGTAATTAAACCGGTCAATATCAGGGTTGGTTAAATATAGGATAAAAAGTAGAAAAGCCGAATACGTTTGTATTTAATTTATTTACGGTGACCACAATAAATTTTTTAGCATCCCTTGAGTTACATCCACACATTTGAAAACCTTCCCCATGCTTTTCATGTATAGAATAACCAATGTCCAATGAAATTCCCCCGTGCATTGGGGATGTAATTCTATATATACACAAAAACAAAAAAATATTGTTGATAATAGTATGAAATCTGATTGTATAAAAGTTGTGCAACCATAGATATAAAATTAAAAATTACAAAATTAGGTTGTTGTAAAGATAAACGTTGAACTTTAGGCGGTAAAAGATAATTTTTTTTCTCTTTTTGAGGTCTTAACTCGTACCCGGACGAACGGAAAAACATATTTTGTTGGTAAACAGTTGTTGCGTATTTGTTACAAAGTTTTTTGTAGGCAGGTGTCCAATATGTACGTGGTGAACCGGGTAAGCGCTGCAGGTGTCCTTTTTTTTGATATGATACATGGAGTTGAGGCCAGTGGCGGAGCTTGAAAATTTTCGCGGAGGGGCCGGGAATTTTTTTTCATATACGGGGGGCCGGAACTATAAAATTTTCGGTCGAATACATATAAATTAACACTACTGTGCGAAAAAGCGGCCGAATACGTATATATTAACACTTCTGAGCGAAAAATCGGGGGGCCGGGGCCCCTCGGGCCCTTTATATCCTCCGCCCATGGTTGAGGCATGTGTTGTTGTGACGGTATTGCTATTGTTGATTTTAAAAAAACTTAGTTCATGATGAGGTTAATTATATGTAAAAATAAAATTAAAAAAATAGAGTAAATTTCGGTTTTAGTCACTGTGATTTGTTTAAAATAACGCTTTGAATACAATAGTTTTAATTTAACTTTTTGAGTTCTTATGATTTATCAATTATTCCAATCAACTCCAGGTGTCTCACGCTATCCAATTTTTCTAGTAAATTTTTGTAAAAAAAACAAAAATACCCCTCATAATAAAATTTTAAAAAAAATATAAATTACATATCTTGCCCTTATCCATTTATTCTATCACTAAGACCATCTCTCTCTACCCCGCCCCACGTAACCCTAGCTCCTTATCACCACCGCAGCCCCTCTCTGGCGACTTCTTCTTCCTCTACTGCCACCGCCTCCACTCCTCCACAACCTTCTTCTTCTTCTTCCCCCAAGTACTTCAACCTCGTTCACTTACATCAGAATACCAGAAGAGTTCATCTGTAGCAATTAACAACAAACATTTGCTGAATCTGTAGCTAACAAGGATTCAATCATAACAAGAAACATACCATTTATTTATTTCAAACTCTGTATTAGTCAATTCTGCTCATCAGTCCCAAAAAGCTTCATTATTGGCAATGGTGTTCCAATGTACCCTTCCACATAATACTTCTTCGAAGGAAAGTGGATTTAGGGTTAGGATTTCTTCTTAAGCCTCTCGAGCTGGTCCGACTTCGCCCATTTCGTTTAGTAATCTAGCCATTAGGAATTTCCAATCTAGGTTTTCAGGTTGGGCGGACACTAGTTTTTTCATCCTCCCATGCTTCTAATTTCTTTTCGAGTAATGTTTTCATGGCGTCAATCGCTTCGGAATTTTATTCTAGAAACTCTGGCAACACGAATTCTATTGTTTTGACGGTTTGGGTAGTGGTTCGGCTAAGGCTGGGTGTTGGGGGAATTTGGAGATGACGGCTGCTGCAGTGACGGAGGACACGTGGGGGGTTGTGGTGGAGGCGTTGATTTTGGTTGTGGATTGATGGGAGTGAAGGGGTTGGGGAAGATATATGCTGGTGGTGGGTAGTGTTTTTAGAGAAAGAAGAGAGATTGGGGAAGATGATAGAGGTTTATATAATTTTTTAATTTTTTTTTGTTTTTATTCATTAACAAGGTCATTTTTTTCTTTTAATATAAAGTTAACATAATCATTCTAATGGTGTTAGATGTCTTATTTAAAGTGAAATGAAAATGAAATAATAACTTAAAAAGTGAAATTATAAGTATTTGACTCAAAACGTTATTTTGAGCAAAGCTCAGGTACTAAAACTCTAATTTAGTCTAACTCTAAAATATATAATATATTTGACGTGTCTTGGTTTTGAATAAAATTTTTATCGAAACACAATATTTGACACAACGGCGCTCAGTTAACTGACCAAGGCTAATGATGTTACTACACAGCCTCGGAATGTAATACACATCCAATAACAATGTCTACACCATTTTTGCATTCCAATATAATAGTTCCTTTGCATATGATTTCAACTGTGGAACCGTCACTGAATCGTACCTTACCTAATATCTGGTTATCAATCTTAGAAAAGAAGTCTCGTCTCCCGGTCATGTGATTGCTTGCCCTGTTATCAAGATGCCATAGTCTGGGTTCCTTCGAATCTTGGTCATAATGGCCCGGGATTACTTTGTCTTCATTGAGAAGGATTATGTTGTCTACCTTCCTGATATGCCCTAAATTATACATGTTTTGTATAAGTAATAATCCCCATATTATGTTACTAATTGATTAATAGCCTTGCAATTGATACTTAAAGCGTTAATATTTCATAATTGCGGGTTATTCGGTGTCCCGAAGTAAACAAAGCTAAAGCCACTAAAAAACATCAAGAAATCAAGCTTTTGGAGGACCAAACCCGAACTTTGACCTCCAAGAAGTCAAACCAGGTCAAAGGAAGTCAACAAGCAGCTAAAAGACAAGCCTGGGGAGCAGATAAGGCAATGCATGGTCGTGCAATGCCATGCACGATCGTGCAAATCCAATCTTGCTCCCCAAGGCCTAGTACACTGTCCTCTGTACCCTGTTTGATTCCCAAGGTGTTTGCACGCCCGTGAAAACCAATGCATGACAGTGCATTGCTCATTTTGAGGCCTATAAATAGATGGCTTGAGTTCTTGGTCACACACACCCTTACATACATTACCAGAGCTCAAGAAAGTCGTTTCTGTGGTTTAGAGTAGAGAGTAGAGAGGCTCCTGCTCTTTGTTCGCAATAGGGGAGCCTACGAAACTCAGTGTTACGCTAGTTAGTATGGCCATTCGTGGCAAAAATCTTTGTTTTGCTATGGTGAAGATGAAGTTCGGTGTATGTTAATGTTTAACGTATTAATCTAGTGATATGTTTATGTATTTAATTATTCGTTCTTAAAACCACCTTCTTAGTGGCTTTTTATTGTTATCTAAACTTGTCTTTACACTTGTGAGTGTTCTTGATTTTAAGGCGTAAGACCGTAAAACCTTTTTAATTAAACTTCTCTTGATACTTGTACGTCTTTATATAAGTGGATCTTGATAAGACAAGACTTGGTCAATATTAATAAGGTCGTTATACGAACTTGTTATGAGACCAAGAATTGGTGAACTCATGTTAGGAACGGTACGTCTTTATACATGATCCCATTGTTACTTTACCTCCCGGTGAACAAAGTCTAATCTCTCTTTTAATAATAATAATTAAGCACTTAAGTTTGATCTCCTAAACCAACTCGGAGATAACACCAAAGAGTTGAGGGTAACGATGTCCCTAGCTGTGAGTCCTACCATTTTATTATTAAAGATTATAATTCGTGAACCAAATGTCGTGAAAACGAGGCTCTAGCGGTGACTCGGGTCACACATTTGTAATAGTCATACCACTGGATTAGTCAACTTAACATTATCATATACCAAGCGGATTCGAAGCCCAAAGCAATACTCTTCGTGACCTGATCATTTACGAGATATTTACTTTCTTGCTATTTACTATTCTCTTATTTACATTCTTGTTACACACATCACACACGTTTTTACTTCTCTGTTATTTACTTTACCATAATTTACTTTTCTGTCATTTACTTTTCTGTTTCACAAGCACACAAAACTCACTCACTAATTAAACCGGCTAAATGATAACAAAAGTTGAGTATTGGAACTCGACCGTGTCCATTGGTTCGATACTTGGTTCTTACCTGAACTATATTACGCTGCAATAGGTACACTTGCCTATTGTGTATGTTTTAAGTTTGAGTATTTATCATTCTAATTATAAATTTAAAATATGATCTCGTGAAACCAATATCCCTAAATATATTATTATATAATATATTTTCTTTATACTAAACACGACACATTACTTCCTCAAACACTCGACCATAAGGAGAGCCAATTCATCATCAATAGTTTGAGTAAGATTCGCCTCGTCCTTGCATTCAGATGCGTAGTGTCCAAGGTTTTACACTCGTAACACTTTACTCGATCATTGTTTATGCTTAATCCATTAAAATTTCCACGATTACCTCTTCCGCGGTAATTCCCACGTCCTTGATACCCTCAACCATGACCTCGACCAGTACCTTAATTGCTTCCTTGGTCATCACTAGTTCCATCAAAATTAGAGGTACCAAGTTTTGTTTTCCCTACTCCTTTAGAAAACAATAACGTACTATGTGAATTACTATTTTTTTATCATAACCAGTCGTTCATCATAAGCCTTTAATCTTCCCATGGCTTAACGGCATAGTCTCTAAATCTACTGTTTGTTCGACCGAAGCACCAAGTTGAAGAAACTTGTCCGGTACAAAGTCGAACAACTTTGAACAATCTTCACATCTTCTAAGGTACTTCCCAAAGTACTAAACTTTGATGCTAATCTAGAAAGTTACCTCGCAAATTCTTCGATGGACTCTATCTCCTTCATACGTAAAAGTTCAAACTCACTCGATAGGGTTTGTAACCGAGCCTTTGTACCCGGTGTGCCCCTAAATATCGAATGCACAATGCCTCCTAAACGTCGCTAGCTTGACGTTTCTTTGCAACCTGAAGTAATGCATCTTTAGGTGGTAATTGAAACAAGAATGCTCTTGCCTGTTTGTTCTTTTTCTCGTCCGGCTCTTCACCCTCTAGTGGTTCGATTGCTTCCTACAATCCTTGTGCATCCATGATAGCTTCCATCATGATCGCCCACGAATTATAACTTGTTGAAGAGAGCTTCAGACATTGGTAAGAAACACCGTCGCACCACCTGTGCTACCTGGTTGAACAACTTCACCATCATCTTCCATGTCTCGATAGCCTCTGCTGCTCTTCCTCAACAAGTTTTCACCCACACAGATGTTCGTCTTTCATAAATCCAAAAATTAAACTTGCATTAACCACGAAGGTTCATTCCTGCATCAACGAGTTTTCAACCACAGAGATGTTCGTTGTTCATTCCTCAACGAGTTTTCAACCACAGAGATGTTCGCCCCGTAGGCTGGACACCTTGGTTGTATTGGGATCTTGATTATCATCGAATCACAGTTTCCCAAATTTTCAAGAATTTATGAATGTTCACTTTTATCATGCAGCTTCATATGCTTTTTCTATCCACAACCAATCCTCACCTTAAAGCCTCATAACGGGTTTTCCTCGATGTATCAAAGAGGTTTATATATAGGGTGTACCATCGTTGTACCCACCACCCATTTAACACTTCGTGAATACTCCGTTACTCAGTTTTAGGGTTTAGACTCATTCATACCAAACATTCTCATTCTTACTGTTAGGGGTCATTTTTATGACTTGGGATCCTGAACTCCTGACAATCTTCAGTATCCTGACAGGTTTTCGGTATCCTTAACATTTACATTACTAACCGTTGTATTGTCCTCCTATCTTAATTTTTATGCGCATGTAAAACGTGTGAACTTAGTCTCTCCTGAAGAATCGCTCAAGACGTTATGAAAAACGTGTGAAAGATGCGAGGAAGGGTCTACAATGGTCACATTTGAAGACTTAGTCTAGCTGGGATTCTCGGATTGTTTGTTACATTTATCTTTGTATTTAGTCTAGCAGTGAGATCGATATAGAACACACACACACAACACTCGCAAACTACATTGTAATACTTAGTTCTCGATCATTCACTGCCAAAATTGTACCCATTTCATAGATTTATACAAGAACAGGAGGCAAGTGACTTTTGGTCACTTCCTAAGGTTTTATGTCGGCGATCCCCAAAGGATCAAGGGCTTTCATCGTACATCATCGTGTCAAATCTTTACATTTGCGTTTATATTCTCATATTTTGATCAAGCACACTACCTCACATACTAAGTTTGGTTACAAAATTAGTTTTGTTAATTTTTACCCAAAACAATTTGGCGCCCACCGTGTGGCAAGTGGTGATTTTTATCTTGAAATCCTTGTTAAAATTTTCATTCAATCACTACTTTTTCAAATTCATTTCAAAAATGTCGTCCCAATCTAAGTCAGTTTCTTCTCCTATTCCGTCTTCAAGCTATGGGTTGAGCAACCCTCTTCCTCCTTCATTCCAGAAAAAGAATGACAATCCACCTAAGAAAACAACTTCTGCTGGTTTTTCAGGATCTGGATTACCTGCTGGAGAACCCGTACTTGTTTCGAAGAGTGACATCCTTACTATGTTCTCAGAGGTGAAGCAACAAATGGAAAAACAACAAAAGAACAACCAGAGGCTATTTAGGGAGCTTGAAAAGATAAAAGGATCGAAGAAACCGATGGAGACAACAACTCCACTACAACCAAGGATCCTGAACTTTGACTCTTAAGGATCCTCAAGAAATCATCAGGGAGACTTCATCCCCATGCAAGTTGGAACCATGACAGTTGTCCCAATTCCAGCTGTTAGAGTCGCTGCAAACCGGGATCTTGGAATCACCCCAGGATCGTCATCGCAAAATCCTAACATTGGTAACACCTTCGATTAGTTTCTAAACACTAACCATAACGAACTTGTGCAGGATGCAGGGATCAGTCCAGTCATGGCAAAAAAAACTGAAGAAACTAAAGGATATGATCTCCAGCGTATCGGGTGTGGTCCAACCAATACCGAAAGTATCCTCAGCCAGTCACAGGTTCTCAAGATTTGCTCCTCCAATATGCGATGCAGAGATCCCAAAACACTTCCAAACTCCCAACATGAAATTATACGATGGAACTACCGATCCCGAAGAGCATGTTGCTCAATATGGAGAGAGAACGGAGATCAATTATATCCCTCTAGATCTGAAAGAGGCCTGTCTGTGCAAAGGATTCGGATCAACTTTAACAAGATCTTACTTGGAATGGCTATTAAACGTTCCTCCTTATTCTATTACTTCATTTGCTCATTTAGTTAATTTATTTAATAATCAGTTTTCTTGTAGCAGGACCTTTGTGAGACTAACTAGTGATTTGTACAGAGTAACCCAAAATGCTGACGAATCCCTTAGGGATTATGTGAGCAAGTTTGGCAAGGAAACCTTGGATATCCCGAATCTTGACATTGCTACAACAGTTCAGGCCTTCAAAATGGGATTTCAAAAGGACTCCCCATTCTATGAAAATCTTGTAATGAATCCCTGCAGGAACTTAGACGAAGTCAGGAAATGGGCTCTGAGGTTCATAAGGCTCGAAGACGACAAGAAGATCCAGAAAAGGATTAATGCACCCTCCAGCTATGATCATCCCAACAGGAAAACTGAATCATCATCTTTCAAACCCCATAGATCAAAGCCTTATTCGAGATCTGACAATCATAGGGTCAACATTGTGGAGGATGTTATGCAGATTATCCTAAACTAATCGATAATCCTTTATTCAAGATCTGACAATCAAGAAGATTATCCTAAACTAACCGATTATTGCTTTTTAGTTGATGTTACAGGACTCATGTATGTTATGCAGGATCTTGGGGACAAAGCTAGATAGCCCAGGAAAATTGAGAAGGGATTGGATGGAAGGACAAATCCAAATGGTGTGCCTATCATGAGGATTTCAGGCACATAACTAAGGATTGCATTGCCCTTATCAAGGGCCACTTGAAGGAACTCTTGGGCAGAAAGAAAGAAAAGAATCAGAATTCTGATACTACCCCAAGACGAGCGGCATCCCCACCTCAGGATGCCAAGGTAATAAATTTTATTTCTGGTGGTTCTGATATCTGTGGTACTTCTTATTCCGCAGCCAAAAGACACGTAAAGGAAGCCAAGACGGAGAAAGAAGATAGGCCTTCCCGAAAATCAACCTTTACTGACTAGAAGATGATATCATTCGATGAAGAGGATATGGATAATGTGCAGGATCCTCATCATGACGGTTTAGTGATTACTTTATATGTCACCAATCATTTCATATGTAGGATCCTAATAGATGGAGGAAGTTCAGTTAACAATATACAGTTGGAAGCATTGAAGAAAATGAATATTCCTGAAACTAAGATCATATCAAAATCCTCAGTATTAGTGGGATTCAGTAGAGAAGTCAAGAATATAATAGGAGAAATCAAGTTACCTGTCTACATTGAGGGGGTAAATTCAATTCAAATATTTTGTATTATTGATTCACTCTCTTGCTATAATATTATTTTAGGGAGACCCTGGATCCATGACATGAAGGAAGTACCTTTAACATACCATCAATGTGTCTAATTACCGACCCCTTGGGGAGTGGTAAAAGTTGACAGTGGTCAACATGAAGCTAAGGATTACTATAATTCGTCATGAAAGTCTCTGCTAAAACAAGACAGGCATAGCAACTAAAGAAACAAGCCCGACACGTCCTGGAATCCAGGGAACAAGATGTCAAAGAAATATCCCTAAGTACGGAAGATCCTAACGTCAAGGTGCTTGTAGGAACCAATATCCCTAGAGATATTGAACAGGAACTCTTAGAATTCCTGAAAAGCAGAATTTCAACCTTCGCTTGGAAACATGAAGACATGATAGGTATTTCAAAAGATATTATTACACCTAAATTGAGTATTGATAATAGTTTCAGGCCAATACACCAAAAAAGAAGAAAATATGGGGAAAGGAATGTAATTATCCAGGAAGAGGTTGAGAGGCTGCTAAAAGCAGGAAAGATAAGGGAAGTAAAATTCCCAAGTTGGCTAGCTAATGTGGTGGTGGTCCAAAAGACGAATGGGAAATGGAGAGTCTGTGTAGACTTCACTGACCTGAATAAAGCATGCCCCAAGGATCCTTTTCCATTGCCACACATTGACTCAATGGTTGATGCTACGACAGGCTACAAAATGTTAACATTCATGGATTCTTTCTCAGGATTCCAACAAATTCAAATGGAACCCTCGGATCAAGAGGATACTGCATTCATGACTCCAACATGTATTTATTGTTATTTTGCTATGCCCTTTGGTCTAAAAATGCAGGCGCTACTTATCAAAGGCTTGTGAACATGATATTTAAAGACAAACCGGGGACACCATGGAGGTCTACATAGATGACATGGTGGTCAAGTCAAAGAAGGCCAAGGATCATTTTAGGCATCTCAAGGCTACCTTTGATATCCTGGACCAGTATAATATAAAGCTGAATCCTTCAAAGTGCCACTTTGGAGTAGGGGCAGGAAAATTTCTAGGATATATGATAACTAATTGAGGAATATAAGCAAGCCCAAAATAGATCAAGGCGATCCTAAACCTGATATCCCTAATAAGCACTAAGAACGTCCATAGACTCACAGGAAGGATAAAAGCCCTTAATAGATTTATCTCAAGATCCTCAGAGAGATGTAAAGAATTTTACGATATCCTAAAGAATAATAAAATGTTTGAGTGGGATGAAAAGCATGAAGAAGCACTTCAAGCCTTGAAACTTATCATCAGCACCTCTACTAATGAAGCCGGAGGATGGTGAACCACTATCCCTATACTTGGCAGTATCCGGGAATGCAGTAAGTGCTGTATTGGTCAAGGATCATGAAGGGCAGCAACATTCCATTTACTATGGTCACACCCCCCGCTCGACGGCGGAAACCGTGGGGCGCGACACTTATGGATACCATAGTCATTGATCACATTGAACGACCTCTATATGAGTTTGAAAATAAACATTTAAATATTAAACCAAATTTAAAACATAAATGGAGTTCACAAGGTTACATAAATCCATAAATTAAGTTTGTAAATCCGAATGTTTGCAAAACATTATTCATGACCAAAAGCTTCTAATGCATAGGACCCTAGCATGATCCTATATGCCATGTGACTCCGTGTGACTCCATGCAATCAACGACTTGAGAAAAACATGCTAAAGTGTGTCAACATAAAGTTGGTGAGTTCACAGATATTAATAAATGAAAACGTTTGTTTTGAAAACCCAAATAAGTAAAAGTAATTGTCACCCGACAATAAATCGTGATGAAAACGTTTGTATCAAAAATTATAGCAAAGAGATAGTATTGGCCATACGACAAATAATGTATTGAATTACCATGAACTCCTATACCGAAGCTGACATGTTATGACTATGCCCTAGAACACAATGGCACAACACACACATTGAATTGACTAGCTAATAATGCACCCGCTTGGCTCCCTGCCAACGGATGGGGTTGTCAACCCAAATAGATCTATCCACAATTACCACGCTTCATCCAAATTAACAGTTTAGAGTTGTAAGGGACTTTGATATTGATGCTTATGTTAATTCATGTAATCGACAAATGATAGTTATGTTTGCGATAAAATGATTTGCATATTGATAAACCGTTTTGCATGTTTGTAAAATGATTTTCACAATTTTTAAACGGTTTACATGTCCATAAAATGATTTGTATGTTAATACAATGATTTGCATGTTTTCTCCCAAAAATAGTTATAAAAACAGTAATAAAATAGGTGCAGTGAAACTCACCTGGTATGAGTAGTGGATGACCTAGATATGTGATAGTGCTTGTATGAAAACCGAACTACTCGTGTCCTAGAATGTGTAAGGACGTAAGTTCTATGAAACAATTGTGTTTAATTATGTGATCAATTCACCCAACTCGACTTTCTATAAGATGTGTTAATCTTTAATAAAGGTTTAACCGTGTTTGACTTAGTGATACGTTGGTGACACATTAGGATAGATAAAAATATATTTAATATGCACGATAAATCGTATGACGGAAACTCATGCATGTTATAAAATATACTTTTGATATATTGAAATATATATATATATATTGATGGTGGAAATATTATACGATATCCAAGTGTTGTTTAGTCACGCTTAAAGATATATTCATGAAATTAAATAAAGCATTTTTAATTCATGTAAGCGTTTAAAATGGATGTATGAATATCAATAAAAATAGTCTCATCAAAAATACGATTATAAAGATAAAAACCCGGTTGTTGATTTAACAAAGTTTCCTTAAATAAATAAAAAAATGATTCTAATGACTTGCATGTAGTAAAATGATGATCTAAACATAAAATATACTTATATTTTATATAGATATACTCTAGTAAATTCAAATGATTAAAGATCCCTTTTTAATAGAAACCCATTTAAAAAAAACAACAAAGTTACTATTATTAGAAACACGATCCATCAACATGCATGTGATCAAAATGATGATCTATCAACATGCATGTATCATCTAAGATATATAGAAACAATAAATCATAAAATAAAATATATTAATTTTTACATGACGCATGTTACATATTTAGATTCTTTTTATAAAAAAAATGCAAGTTTTGTTAGGTGTTATGATTAGTACATAAAAGACTTGAAATAAGGAAATAAAAGCTAATAAATAAAAGTTTCTTACTTCGAGGATTTGGAAGGAAAATGATCTTGATTCAAAAGCTTGGAGTGCCACCAAAGAAGGCCTTGAATGCTTGGATTCCAACACAAAAATGGCAAAGTATGGTGGTGGTGTGTGGGGTGGATGGCGACGACACAAGGGGGGGGGGGGTAAGGGGGTTGGGTTTTGCTGGAGTTGTATGAAGGAAATGGGTGTGGAAATGGAGTAGGAGTGATGGGGGTATTTATAGGTGTAGGAATGAGATTTTGAAATTGAAAAGAGAGAGAGAAATGGGGGCCGAATTCGGTTGGGGGGGTATGGAGAGGGTTGGGGTGTGAGAAAATAAATTTTGGAGATTTTCAAAAAAGATGGTAATGATTATGTTAGATTTTTAAAAGATATTTAAGAAAATTAATTTTTTACAATTAATTTTAATCATTTGTAATAAATGATGTTATTTTGTATGCACTAGTTAAAATACAGTGTTTTATACAGTGTTATACCAGACTGCGTTTTGACAAAATGTTCATTAAAATTTCTCAAACTTTTAATTTTGACACAAAATATTAATTCGTAGTGTTACGTATAATTTTTATACTCTAACTCAAACTTTTGGTTTTCCGTCTTAGACATCCACCAACGTTCGTGTGTGACCAGACTGGTGTGTGATCCGGTAATTCTCTGAATTACCGATGCATGAGTGAATTTAATTGGACTTTTATTATGCATCTAGTGAGCTTAATTACTCTAAATTAAGTATGCTATGCGCAAACTGTACGTGATCCTAAATATGATGGGAACAATCAATGACCTGAAATTAGCCGTTGTCATAACTATGTAAGTAAAAGTATACTAGATGCGGAGACCAAGTATTCTCATCTTGAAAAGTTAATTTTATCATTAATTATGGCATCTACTAAACTTAGGCATTACTTTAAAACACATACTATTCACATTAAAACTAATTATCCTATAAAATGTGTGTTAAGAAATCCAGAAATGTCAGGTAGAATGGCTAAATGGTCTGTTAAACTTAGTTCATATGATCTAGTATATGAACCTAGAACAACAATAAAGTCCCAGGCATTAGTAGAGTTTTTGGTAGATTTCAGTAGTGTTATTCAACATGAAGCAGACTTAGAAGTCCAACAATTAGATGAAACTAAAGAGAAATGGACGCTATTCACTGATGGTGCATCCAACATAAGACGAACAGGACTAGGAATCATACTGAAATCGCCATAGGGGGACATAACATCCCAATCGATTAGATGTGAGTTTCAGGCAACAAATAATGAGGCGGAATATGAAGCACTAATAGCAGGACTATAGCTAGCCAGGGATATGAAAATCAGATACCTCTAGGTACACGTAGATTCGTTGTTACTTGCTAATCACTTTAACGGTTCGTATGCGGTGAAAGGTGAGAAATTAGCCTAATATCTTGAAATAGTTAAAAATTTATCTGTAGAATTCGAAATTTTTAGTATCACACAGGTACCTAGAGAAGACAATACTGAGGCTGATGCCTTAGCAAATCTTGCTTCGGCTCTTAAAATACAAAAAAGTATTAAAATACCAATCATACATGTTATGAGCCCACCAATTGAGAAAGTAGAACTCAAAAGAGAAAAAGTGTCAAACACAGAAGACCCAGAGACTCAGGATCCTGAAACAGATCAAGGATCCTGGACCTTACCTATCAAAAAATATTTACAAAAGGGTGAGATCCCGAAAGAAGAAAAGAATCACAGGGCTTTTCGCATTAAGGTATCTCGTTTTATAATTTTGCACGATGTTTTGTGCTAGAAAATCTGTTGCATGTCCATACTTGAGATGCATAGAGGGTCCTGAAGTACAAGAAGTATTAAAAGACATACATGAGGGAGACTGTGGTAATCACACCGGGGGCAGAGCATTATTCTCGAGGATCCTGAGGACAAGGTACTACTGGCCTACCATGAGGAAAGATGCTATAACTTATGCCCAGAAGTGTGATGCTTGCCAAAGACACAGCAACATAATTCATCAACCAGCGGAACCCTTGTATCCAATTATCTCCCCATGGCTATTTATGAAATAGGGAATGGAATAGTCGGCAAACTGCCCAAAGCGCCAGGTGGAAAGGTATTCATGCTGGCAATGACTGATTATTTCTCCAAGTGGATAGAAGCAGAAGCATTTGTTCAAGTCAAAGAAAAAGAAGTTGTGTCCTTTATAAAGCGTAATATCCTGACAAGGTTCGGGATCCCAACAGAAATAATATGTGTGACAATCCGGACTTTTTAGACTAACTCCGTTAGATAAACTCAGTTAAATTGTAACGTAGTTAACCTACCTCTAACTTCAGGGACTGTTTCTGTCATTATGTAAACTTAAAACTACAAGAACTAATTGTGTAAATAGACAAAACCTAATTCTGTTGACTTTAGAAGTCAAAATCAGAGTGTTTTGTTCCTGTTGACTTTTGAAATTCAAACAGACTAGTTCTTAACTCAATTCAAACCATAGGGACTATTCCTGCCCTTTTTCAAAACCCTAACCCAGAAATCCTAGGGAATGAAACCGTAATTAACCAACTCTTGATTTTGGGTTGACTTTTGAAAGTCAAACACTTGTTCTTGAATCCAATTCAAAAATTCTAGCCGATTCTGTTTGAAATTGAAACGGTTACACACGTTGGTGTCATTAACGACCACCATTAGAGCTTTAATCATCATCATTACGTCGAATTAATCCAAATAATGACTATTAACCTTGTAACCGTCAACACCATGAACGAACACCATCAAATTCGACAAATTCAATCACCAATTGACGAGCAAACACCCTTCACACCGCATTCGCACTCCTCTGAAGATTTTGCACACATCAAATTCGCCGGAGACGCGGTCAGAGATACCGGAGACGTAGCCGTTAGTAGTCGGAGGTCCAATTCTATCGAACTCCATCAATCCGTCGTCTGTTCTGGTAATTGATTCCACGTTTAGATTTTTTTAAACCGTCAATCGAAAGCCCCATCATAATTTGGGCTTCCATTATCGGATTTTACACGATCCGTTGTCTAGGGTTCATCGCAAACCGGTTTAATCTAACTCTAATCTAAACACGTTTTCAATCAAATTAAATCATACCACCAGTTTCGCAAACCTTCGTTTAGTGAAAGCCCCATGTCGATTTAATCTTACAACATCGAATCAGTGATGAACCAGTTATAGGGTTCATCACATTCGGGGTTTAATCGAACACCATTCCAGACACGATTTCAATCTAGTTAACTTATATGGGTAGTCTCGCAATCTTTCACTTGTTAAAAGCCCCGTTAATCCAAATGGTTTTAATATCAGAATCATTCAAATCGACTTGGTGTTCTTGATTTAGGGTTTCGGCTTCTGAATCTTCAATTAAACGATCCAAATCCAATTAATTTTGCAATTAACTTTCACCACAAGTTCGTCTTATGCCGATTAACAAAACCTGTATGCCTTTTTGTCCAAACTGAATCGAATCGAGGGGTTTTGGGAGTGATTTTGGTTTTGATTCGCGTATGGGGGAAGAACATCTGATACCTTTGTGTTAAAACTAAACAGATCCTGATATGTTTGCGAAACCCTAGCGGGCGGAGATGGTTAAGGCACTGGACTCGTGTGCAGGAGACCCGGGTTCGAGTCCGGTCTCTTGCATCTTTTTTTTGGGAGGGGAGGGGGGTCTTTTTCCACTACTTTCTTTTTATAAAAATCATTCCTATATTATTATTATATTTTATTGATACGTTTTGAACCCGAAAAACACCCGTAGGCTCGGGTTTGATTTTATAACCCTTATTTAATATTATTTTCCACTTTTAAAATATTATGTTTTTATTATTTTCAACCCGTGACCCCTATTAAAAATAATATATTATTATATTATTTTCGCCACGTTTATATACTTTGTGTAACGTTTCAAACTATTAAATAATATAATTATTTATATTATTTACCCACGTTTATATCCTTAAATAAAAATAATATATTTATTATTTTTGCCACTTAAGCGATTATCGTATATTTTTACGAATTCAAAAATAATAAATTAGTTATATTATTTTCTTAGGCCATTGTTAAATGGTACAAACGCATGAGTTTAATTATTAATTAATATTATTCCTATTAGAGATGTTTGACATATAACGCATTTATCTTAATTTTTATATTAAGAAACCTATATTCCCGTGGACACGTTAGTCTACTCGTAAGTCCTTATAATGTTTTAAGACATTCTAATCTTCCGTGTTATCGTCACAAATCACATGTGTCCCTAATTGTTATGTTTATGAGTATAGGGCATACGCAAGCCGTTGCAGGCTAACACTTGTGTGCCAAATGTCATACCTGTGTGATACTACCTACTACGCAACGCAGGTGAGTTTCACGGCCCCTTTTACAGTTTTTATTTGGGGGAGAAAACATGTCACAACCTTTTTGGTTATTGTTCTCATATGATATCATTGTTGAGACTAAGCGTAATACACTATCATTGAAAAGTCCTCACACACATCAGACCGTTAATATGAACTTAGCGAGGGAATGTTTGGTAGTACTACTGGGTTTGACAAGCCCCACCCGCGTTAGTCGCGCTAACTCGATTGGAGGTCGAACGGGTGAAATATTGGCCTAAACACTTTGCCAGGGTTGATAGACCTGGCGGGAGGCAAACAAACACACCAGCCAGCTTCGGTTGTGAGCGCTTTAGTAAAACATGAATATAGGCTAGCTACCTATTGATATGCATATTGAATTCATATAATCTGTCAAACGCTTCTATACTTTATTGAAACCTGTGAACTCACCAACCTAGTGTTGACCCGTTTTCCTACATGTTTTCTCGGGTCGATACACATGATCACGTTAGGACATGCATGGTGTCACTTGACTATTATCATCTCATGTCAAACTATTTATGTTTCTATTATTACTCAAACTTGGGCGCGTTGTTTTGCGCATTTACTTTTGTTTAAACGCTTCCGCACATTTACTATGATCTTTTATATTATGACATTTTAAGTCTCATATAGTGTCGTTTGAAGTAACTGATGTCTGAGATCCTGGTTTGTGACCTTACAAAACGGTAAAACTCTGTTAGTGGAATTTGGGGGTGTGACAATATGCGACAATGGATCCTAATTTATTGGTAAAAGAATAACAAACTTTTGTGCCAGTTTAAGAATAAAGATGGTAACTTCCACCCCTGTACATCCTCAAGCTAATGGACAGGCGGAATCCGGTTACAAAATCATTATGAACAACCTCAAGAAGAGATTGGGTGCTAAGAAAGGAAGATGGACAGAAGAACTACCATTTGTACTTTTGGCAGATAGGACAACCGCAAAGAATGCAACAGGCCAAACTCCGTTCTCGTTGGTGTTTGGTACTGAAGCTATGATCCCTACGGAGATGGTTATCTCTACTGCTAGAACCAATCTCCAAACTCCAGAAACCAACAACGAAGCTCTTGCTAAGGATCTTGACACAATTGATGAACTTAGGGGTCTTACTAAGGTTCAGATCGCAACATATCAGTAATAGATAGCAAGATCCTACAACAAAAATATAAGGATCCGAAGATTTCAAGTGGGTGACTTAGTACTAAGGAAAACATTTCAAAACACTATCAATCCAAATGAAGGCAAACTCGCACCTATGTGGGAAGGCCCGTACTTAATAGATTCGGAAGCAGGCAAAGGTGCCTATTGACTAGCCATTATGGAAGGAGAAGTCCTACCAAGATTCTTGAACGCTATTCATCTTAAAGCATACTTTATGTAAGTCAAAATTCAAATTTTGACTCAAGCTGGTATGTTCATTATCCCTACTTATTCTAATCTCTGGTATGTTTCCTATCCCATATTTGTTTAAGCTTTATTTCAATTATTTTTCTCTCTACAAATTACTGACTTGGGCATTGGAGGGGTGTTAGCCTTCACCAAGATTTAAGTATTTTACATATTAAACTCTCAAGGATCGTGATCAAGAGATAGATATTGGCCATCTCTCTAAGTCTAAGGTATTCTAAATCCCTTCAAAGGTTTAAAGGTTTTCACTTTTTTACGAGATTGGGTTTAAACACTCCGCCTGGGCGTACGATATCCAAATATAGTTCAAGATACTGGGAACAGTTCATGTAACAGTGGCTGACAATTTCACTATTGTTGGCTATATATTGGACTTTACGAATATATTCAATGGAATAACATGGATATGTTATACTCCGGGCTTGTCCCAAACATTTAACACTTACGTGTTAAACTAAGGTCTTGGAATTTTCATGTCACTACGATCACCGGGTATAACCCACGAATATGAACCAAAGTTTTTGGCTAGTCCCAAGATTTTAGCATTTATATGCTAACTTAAGTCTAAGATACTCAAGAAAATGGGGAATACCCCCGGGAGTCATACAAGTTCTTTTTTCAGGCAAAGTGAGGACAATTCTCAAGATCCCAATGTACATTTACTGAAAGGTTGATTCATTTATAAACGATACACAAGGGACAATCAAAGCCATCAAAAGATTAATACTCAACCACTATTATCTGGTATGAATTCCTACTCGAAATTACTTTTTCTTATCCTGAATATATGTTTTCAATTTATCTTAATTGTCAGATAAACTTAATGACTAAGTCATGATATGTTAATAATTTATATTTCTCAAAAACTATTTAAAACAAAGTTTGTTTTTTCTGAAAACTAGTTTAAATCTAAATTATGATTTATATCCTAGCAGGATCCCTAAGTCAATTTTTAAGGCCTTAGTGCCTAGGGATCCTTACTTTTTTCATCACAACATAACAAAACATACCATGGCATAGAGTCGAAGGAAAATCAATGATTCGGGTTTCGTCCAAAACTAGGACCCATCCACCCGAACCATAGACCATCGGTCAGAAGTTAAGATTGTCTATCCTAAAACTTGGGATCCCCGAACAGAAAAGTAAACTGTTTTCAGACATCAACCACCATTATCAGATCAAATTAAACAACCAAAAAATCCAGGGCTCAGGCCTAGGCATCATTGCCCTCGTCAGCCTCCTTCTCGCCGTCTCCAGCTCCAGTGTCCCCAACAGCCTTGCTTGTCTCCACCGTTTCGCCACCAAGATTAGGCAGATAAGTGCACCATCCTTGAAGATCCCAAGTTGCAAGGTCGAAACCCTCCACAGAAGCTTGCTCCGCCATCTGGATCCTAGACTAGAGAACAGTCGTGGTAGCAAATCTTTTAGCATCATCTACAGTGTCTTACACTTTCTGCTCGTATTGGACCGTGGTCTCTTGTAGCTTCTCCTGCAAATCCTGGATCTCCTTATCCATGAACTTGGACTTGGCAGCGAAGATCTTCTTCATATCTTCAATCTTCTCTTGGGCCTCCTCAGCCTTCTTTTCCGCCACTCCCAACTTGGAGCTCAGCTTCTCCAGACCCTGCAACAATCAAATGTATTAAGAATTTCGGGATCCTGACATCAAAATAGGAATACTAGAAATCACTTACCAGGTTCAGCAGGGATTGCAGTTTCTTAATAGTCTCAGTGGAGTCCATGCCTTCGAAAATCTCAAGATCCACCACGTCCACTGTCTTTCTCTTTTTGCTCCCTGAGGCTTTGGAGCGAAGCATCGAAACACGGGATTTGGTGTTCAGAGGCGTAGGACCCTCCTTCTTAATGACAACGACCCTAGACAGAAGACTGTCAAGATCAGACAGGGCGAATTTGGAGCTTGACTTTGGGATTCCTATAAAAGTTAAAGTGAGTCAGGATCATAATATCCAATAATACAAATATGAGTTGTTCTTTACCTAAGGACATATTGGATTCAGAGTATTGCGTATTGAAACTGGCTTCACTATTGGTTGAATCAAGATGAAAAGATCTCTCCGCGGCAGGTATCTTTAACAAAGCTTCAATTCTTTTATCTGTATCGCTTCTTGCAGGAACCAACTCAACAAACTTGGGGGCTGCACAAAAAATAAGAATCGTCAGAAACAGGTTAGAAACATTAAAAAATGCAGGGATCCTGATTATTTCCTACCCTTCTTAACCCACTGGAGTGGCAAAAGATTCCCACCAGGGATAGAATCTCTCTTCACAAAGAAAAATTTCCCTTTCTAGTCAGTGTCATTTTGGGTGGCTTTTGGAACCAAATGAGTTTGCCCATATTTAAGTTGGAGAACGAAGCGAGAAGATCCGTGGGTTCTCAAATTGTAAACGTGGGCTAGTTCAGGGATACCGATGGTTCAAGTTTTCCAGAGTGTGTAGGATCCTCCAAACCATAGGCATGGCTTGGGAGTAGCACAAACCAGTGAGTTTGAAAAAGTCGGTAATAAGCGGTGGAAACGGGTAAGTAAAACCCAAAGTAAAGGGGTGAGAGAGGAAACAAACCCAAGTAGCAGAGACGAAATCAGCCTTAACCCTAGAATCGAAGGCCCTAAACTCAGCTTTTTTAGGGAAAGCACCGCTTGTTTTCAAGAGTTTGATATCTTGATCGATGAAGGAACATACCTCCTGATTAGAGTGATCGAGGATTCCTTGATCAACAAAATTTTCAATCCTCTCAGCAACGATGGAGGAGGATGATCGGGTCATTTTCTTGCCCATTATTGAAAAAGCTAAGAAAGAAACGAATATGGAAGTGAAAAGGCTTTACCTTTTTCCTCTGTGAAGATCAGTTGAATATAATGTCGAGAACCATGATTATAACCTGCATACGAGGCAACGGTCATATCGCATTGATACTCGGGACACATCTTATCGAAACATTATCGCTAATTAACCATTCAAATTTTAAATTTTACAGCTGTCAATTGTGATAACAACTGTTAAATTTGGGGACAATTGTTATGGGTCATTTTTATGACTTGGGATCCTGAACTCCTGACAATCTTCAGTATCCTGACAGGTTTTTGGTATCCTTAACATTTATATTACTAACCGTTGTATTGTTCTATTATCTTAATTTTTATGCGTAGGTAAAACGTGTGGACTTGGTCTCTCCTGAAGAATCGCTTAAGACGTTATGAAAAACGTGTGAAAGATGCGAGGAAGGGTCTACAACGGTCACATTTGAAGACTTAGTCTAGCCGGGATTCTCGGATTGTTTGTTACATTTATCTTTGTATTTATAGCAGTGAGATCGATATAGAACACACACACAACACTCGCAAACTACATTGTAACACTTAGCTCTCGATCATTCACTGCCAAAATTGTACCCATTTCATCGATTTACACAAGAATAGGAGGCAAATGACTTTCGGTTACTTCCCGAGGTTTTATGCCGGCGATCCCTAACGATCAAGTGCTTTTCTCGTACATCATTGTGTCAAATCTTTACATTTACATTCATATTCTTATATTTTTGTAACATCCCGAGTTTTAGAGCGCGAAAGAATTCACGAGAAATTAAAACTTAAATAAGGAAAGAAGGGAAGCGGGCTTGAGCCGGGGTGTACGGGCCGGAAGGGGCAAGTTAGGGCCCTTATAAGCCTCAAGACCTGCCCAAGAGCCCTCATTTCCATCATCATTTTCGTTTCTAGAGAGAGAAAGTGAGAGAGATCCTAGAGAGAGAAAGTCCCGGTTTTCGAATTAGAGCTTCAAGGATCATTAGCAAGAGTCTCTTCAGTTTTTAGCAACGAAAAGGAAGTGATTACAGGTAACCGATTCTCCTAGATTTGAGTTTTTGTTCGTTTTTGGATTTTTCGGGTTTTGGGTGAAAAGGTTATGTTTGAACGGATGAAACTCAAAGATGAGCATAGATTTGAGTTCCTTAATGGAAAATGAACGTTTTGAATGCAAACAGGTTCGGGATCTTGACGTGATCAGACCCAAATGCGAAAGTTAGGCTTTTTCGCAAAGAACAGGTCGTGCGTACTTATCAAGTGCGCACAGAACAGGTCCTGCGCACTTGCTAAGTGCGAAGGAAAAGGAACCTGCGCACTTGCTAAGTGCGCAGGAAGAGGAACCTGCGCACTTGCTAAGTGAGCAGGCAGCAGGTTCTGCGCACTTGCTAAGTGCGCAGGCATCAGGCTGGTAAAGTCAGTATAGTCGCCTAAATCAGAATGGTTAAACCATTTAGCGTTGAGTTAAGTATGATACGTGTCAATTGTTATGATTGTCCAGATTGTGTGAGATCCAGTAGACCATTGCAGTTAAGATACCATGTGAGTTCTAATCCCCTTTTCGCCTTCTTTAGGGGTGGTGTGCATACTTAGTGTAAAGCGTTTATTATATTTTATATATTATAAACTGAAAGGAAAAGCTATGTTTTAGTGAAAAGTTTAAATGAGGCAAAAGTACGTTTTGAGGAAAGTATATCTATATTATGGCAAACGTTTACTATATTTCTATATACATAAACAAATGCATGATATATGTGCTAGTATGTTTTCAGTAAGCAAGATATATTTTATGGCAAGCGTTTACTATATTTTCATATATATATAAACAAAGGCATAATATATGTGTTAGTATATTCCAGTAAAGCAAGATATATATTTTGGTAAGCGTTTACTATATTTTCATGTTAGTTAAAAATATATTTAACAGTTCAATCCTGAGTTCTTTAGCCACTTGGGGGAAAGAGGATGGTATTGCCATGTTAGTTAAAAATATATTTAACAGTTCTAGTTTGGAATCTTTTGGCCCAGGAGGCATTGATAATCATAAGGAGAGAGCTGTGGGCAATACCAACATCAGGCAGTGTCTTCGTAAGGTTGCAGATGGCCATTTTACAGCGGCAGTGAAGGTGTTATGCTCGTCTGGTGTTGCTCCATACAATGGCGATACCATACAAGCTTTAGAGGCTAAACACCCGCACAGGCAACCTCCATCTATGCCAAGTGAAATATACTCCGAGCCTCCTCTTGTTGCGGAGGTTGATAGTATCCTTGGTTGCATTAAATCGTTTCTTAAGGGAACTTTGTGTGGGAAAGACGGCTTGCGAGCACAACACATTTTGGATGCTTTATGTGGAGACGGGTCTGCAGTTGCCACTGATCTTTTAACTACTATCACCGCAGTGGTCAATTTGTGGTTAGGGGGGAGATGCCCATCGAGTTTATCGGGTTTTGTTGCGTCTGCTCCTCTTACACCGCTCTTAAAACCCGACAACGGGATCCGACCTATTGCAGTGGGTACTATATGGAGGCGGTTGGAGTCCAAGGTTGCTATGAAGGGTGTCGGTAAAGAGATGGCCAAGTACCTTAATGATTATCAGTTTGGGGTTGGTGTGTCGGGTGGCACCGAGGCCATATTACATAGCGTCAACCGGGTATTGAATGAACGTCACAAGGATGGGTCTCTGGCCATGCTTACAGTAGATTTTTCTAATGCATTTAATCTGGTGGATAGATCAGCCTTACTTCGCGAGGTCCGGATGAGGTGCCCGTCTATTTCTTTGTGGGTAGAATTCCTATATGGGCAACCAGCTAGATTGTATCTTAGAGACGAGTACATTTGGTCCACCACCGGGGTTCAACAAGGAGACCCATTGGGACCACTTCTTTTCGCTCTTGTTTTGCACCCCCTTGTGCATCAAATTAGAGACAATTGCAAGCTTCTTCTTCATGCTTGGTATCTTGATGATGGGAGTGTCATTGGATATTCAGAAGAGGTGGCTAGAGTGTTAGACATTGTTAAGGTGGTGGGTCCTACCTTGGGTCTTGAACTGAATATTAAGAAAACTGAGTTATTTTGGCCTTCATGTGATGGTAGCAAGTTTCATGGTGGTTTATTCCCTGTGGACATTGGGAGGCCGTTATCCGGGGTAAAACTTCTTGGGGGGGGGGGGGCGTCAGCAGAGATGCAAATTTTATTAGTGGGTTAGCTAAGAATAGAGCTACTAATGCTGTTAATTTGATGCGTCTTCTTCCAAAACTTCGTGACCCGCAGAGTGAGCTACTCTTGCTTCGATCTTGTATGGGTATTGCCAAACTTTTCTTTGCTTGAGGACATGCCAACCCGTACACATGGAGGAGGCAGCGCTGTTCTTTGACGAAGGATTGCCTAGGGCGATTGAGGACATAGTTGTTTATGGAGGTCCTTTCTTTGGAGACTTCCAATGGCGACTTGCTTCCCTACCTATTAGGTTTGGGGGTTTGGGGTTGTATTCCGCTGTGGTGGCTTCATCTTATGCCTTTGTAGCCTCGAGGGCCCAATCTTGGGCGTTACAGGACCACATCTTACGAGACAGCGACATATGTGGTATGGATTCTGATTATGATTGTGCTTTGGCTTGTCTTCGTGATACGATTTCAAGCTTTGACTTCAGCGGTTTCACTAATAAGGACACCGCCCCCCCTAAAGCACAACATGCATTGGCGAGTGCCCTTTTTAGTAAAATCGTCCGTGAAATGGAAGTCCAGTTTGAAATGACCGTTAGACAAAGAGCTGTTTTTTAGTGTCTACGAGCACCACATGCTCAAGATTACCTTCTCGCGATCCCTATAGATGGGCTAGGCCAACATATGTCGCCGGTGGAGTATCGTACTATCCTTAAGTATCGCCTCATGATTCCACTATACCCGGTTGACGAGTTATGCCCTGTTTGCCGTAAGGCGTGTTTAGACTCCTATGGGGAGCATGCGGTTCATTATAGAGAGCTCCCGGGGTTCAAGTACCGACACGACTTGGTTAGGGATGTTCTTTTTGACATATTTAGGCGTGCCGGGGTTTCTACTAAGAAAGAGGCACCAGTGAATTTCTTGACGGACCCATTGGAAGGAAGATCAACACTTAGATCCGCTGACATTTTGGTCTTTGGGTGGATAGGTGGGAAACATGCGTGTGTAGATCTAACAGGGGTCTCCCATCTGGTGGGCTTGGGAGTTAGTGCTTTCACGGTGAGTCAGGCTGCTCTAAAAGCTGCTTCGAGCAAAGTGACCAAACACGAGAAAGCGTGTCTTGACAACCAACACGTGTTTATACCATTTGCTTTTGACACTTTTGGTTTCCTTGCACCAGAGGCCGTGGAGTTACTTAACCGAGTACAGCGGGTCATGCATAGTAATGTTATGACCCCAAGATCTGTAGATGTAGTTTTTAAAAGACTTGGTTTTGCTATTAAAAAAGGGTTGGCGGCGCAGCTTGTTGCCCGTTTGCCTTCTATCTCTATGTAATTTCCCTTTGTGAGTTGTGTTTTGTTTTATTTTCATATACATAAACAAAGGCATAATATATGTGTTAGTATGTTTAGAAAAGCAAGTTATATTTTATGGCAAGCGTTTACTATATTTTATATACATAAACAAAGGCATATTATATATGAAAGTTATGAACAAGATTTACAGAAAGTTTTATGAACAGTAAAGTGAACAGCTTTCCTTCGGGAATGTGTACCAGTTTGTAAAGGTCCTTGGGACAGATGTTACTTGTACAAGATGTCAGATATGGGTTCTACCCATTAGTAAGAGTCTCGGTGGCTCGTTAACAGTTGTACAATTGGAATGAGTGACGGCGGTTGCTCGGGGGACTACGCAATCCCCCATGTACCAGTTAAGAGGTATTGATCACGAGGACAATACCCGGTGTTGATCACGAGGAAAACATCGTGTCATGTGGTGTTGATCACGAGGACAACATCAATGGGTCACGAGGACCCAGCGGTATTGATCACGAGGACAATACCAGTATGTAACAAGAATTGACGGTTAAGTGGTACTGATCACGAGGACAATACCAGCAGTGATAAGAATTGACGGTTAAGCGGTATTGACCACGAGGGCAGTACCAACAGTGACAAGGAATTGACGGATAAGTGGTACTGATCACGAGGACAATACCAGCAGTGATAAGAATTGACGGTTAAGCGGTATTGATCACGAGGGCAGTACCAGAAGTGACAAGGAATTGACGGTTTATAATATGTTTTAAACTGTTTGAAAAGTGTAGTATGTAAAGTTTTGCCTTAAGGGCAGTATGTATGTATGTATTAGTAAATCTCTTGTATAAATGATTTAAAGTAAACGTTAGAACTCACTCAGCGTTGCTGATTTTTAGTATGCACATCAGTTAAGTGTAGGTGGCAGTAGATGGAACTGGATGCTTGGCTTGGCAAGAAGAGTTACCCGAAGATCAGCATCTGGCATCTTGTTTATGTTTCTTTTGATTATGTTGATTAAGACTAGTTTCAGTTGTATTTGACAAGTTATGTTTAGTCATGTATGTTTCCGCTGCGTATGTTGAAAAGTTTAAATCGTTTCCGCTGTGTTAATGAATGTCTTATGTTTAAAGTGCTATGTGTTGATGAGTAAATCCAATAAGTGAGGCCTCCCGGGTTTGGGGCCTCACAATTTTGATCAAGCACACTAACTTACATACTAAGTTTGGTTACAAAATTAGTTTTATTAATTTTTACCCAAAACACTTACCATGTATGACATGATTTCTTATCATGCTTTCCGACCAATCATTCCCGTAACTCCTTGTAAAGTTTTTCCTCGAGACATTAAAGAGGTTTATATAGGGTGTACCAACTGCGTACCCATCACCCCTTTAATGCCTTGTGAATATTCCATTACTTAGAATTAAATCTTCCATCACATATTGACGTATAATTAGCATGCACTTTAATCATTAGTCCCTACCCTGAACCTTTGTAAGGGTGAATGGGGCACAACCCTTACCCAAAAATTAACCTAACAAAAATATCAAATGAGAGTGTGTCACCTCACTTTTACCCAAATCAACCCTAATACCCTAAAATGTTGAGGGCACAAACCTAATACCCTAAAGTTTTTTTTTATTTCATTTCTTAAATTAAAACAAATATATATTAAGTTTAAATATATAAAAAAACAATCATCTTAAATTATTTTGTGTGCAAATATTAAATAATTTAATATTAAATATTAAATAACTAATACCTTAGAGTGCAAATATATAATTTTTTATTTATCATCTTCCCCATTTGATCATGTTTCCTCCTATGAACCAGTTTACTCTAAAAAAAAACCCCACCTTTCCTTCTGTGAACCTGCTATGCACCACCACGATGGATCTGCTCCATCTTCCTATGAACCCCATCCCCTCTGTCATACACACCTCATTTGATCATGTTGCCCAACGTTCACATTCAACAAGTTAGACTCGGGTACATATACCCGCAAAACCTTACCCGTGTGCTAACCCAAGATGTCGACAGTGTACCCGATCAACCCGAGTACCCGTGAGGCTCTACCCGAGGGCGCCCCCTTCACCCTAATGGTTTCACACCGAGATACCAAAGAGGTTTATATAGGGTGTACCAGCGGCGTATCTACCACCCTTTGACATATCGTCGATGCTCCATTATTCAGGTTTAGAGTTTAAATTGTTGGCAAGAAAGAATTGGTAACCACAGGAACAACATGCCCAACACAAGGAAAATGGGATTCTCAGCTCACATAGTTCATTTCACTATTAGAGGCTTTTATAACATGAACAAAAGAAACAATTGAATACTAAAAGACTAATCATAACTTTAATGGAAGATAAAAGACCAAGAGACATATAATTGAAATAGAAAATAAAAGAGAAATAAAAGCATAATCAAGATAGACTTAGAATGTTGACCATCCGAAAAAGTCTTGTCCCTGGTCAATAATAATTACCGCACCAACATTCAAACCCGCTTTGACACCAAGTGTTGGTTCAAGCCCAAGAAAACACACACTACACACATTATTTTACGTCGTATATACTACTGCAACTTTCTTTTTTATTATCAGAAGTACATACATCCAATTCATTGCAAACTACTGCAACGTAATTGAAACTAAAGACTCGGACTACTCCTAACAAACTTAGTGAGAAGCAATGTTTTCAGAACCGGACCGGACGTCGAACCGGTCTCCTTACCGGTCCATTGGTCGGACCGGATTTAAGGACTGGACGACCTCATAAATATTATAAAAATATATTAATCAAAACAACCATTAATTCTTTCAAAAACCACCAACAAGTCAATTTCAATATTTTTAAACTAACAATTAGCTACGAAATACGAGGCCAAGAGACTTAAAAAGGATAAAAAAAATAAAAAAAAAATAAAAATTGTCAACCGGTTCGTCCGGTCCTACACCCGGTTCCCGGTCCGACCACCGGTTCGTCCGGTCCGACCGCCGGTTCACTGCATGACCGTTTCAGCATATGTAACCGGACCGGCCAGACCACCGGTTCCCGGTCCGGGTTTCAAAACAATGGTGAGAAGGATGGAATACTCCACGTGATCACAACATGCAGACTAATTCTAACACCATATTCCCACGTGCAGAATGACTCCATGACCCATGCCCGTTAACCCGTGACCCGTGACTCATGACCCGCTGACCTGTGAGCGAACTCGATTAACCCAACAGAATAATGAATTAAAGTAAAGAAGAAATATGAGGAAATTAAAGAGGTAAAGGAAACAATATTTCAAATTCGTCTAGAAAGTACATTTTATTCAAGTAACTAGAGATTTATACTAGCATGGTTACAATACCCTGGACTCTCATTTATTTTAAAGAAAACCATTAAAGAGAGTTTATTATTGGCATCATGTATGCATCTTCTTTTAATTAGATCCTGAAAATGAGAAAATAACAAGGAATTAAAGGATTAGTCAACAGTTTAACATAAACTGTATAAGTTAGACTTAAGAACTTGGGTTTTGTGTATAATTACCGGTTGTAGTTAACGAGAATTCTCCCGGCATCACGATTAGCAATGATTGCAAATGCATCTTGGGAAAGATCAATTTGATTTGAAGCACATCCAGGACAAAGATCAACAACTGTAACATCAACGCTCCTGCCTGTGCAAGGTTGCAAAACGCCATTATTGGTTCTACCAGTGCAAGTCACACGGTACCTAGTCCCACATGCAGCTCTGTTGGCATACAAATTCCTGTTCGCTGCCATAACCAGATTACTAGGGTTTTGGATGCCAAAACATGCTGAGGCTGCATATACACCGAAATCAAAAAAGATCAAAACAAGTTATACGACAATACACGAACTAATTAGTTCATCTTTAAGTAATGTCCCTATACTTACGGACTAAGGGAGGACCGTAGAAAGTTGCTTGGCCATCAATTGCATGAGCAACTGATATGAGACATGCAACCATGGCGATCAAGATAAAAGCCCTACTCATCAAACCCATTTTTAGAAGCCCGAAATTTGATTTGTTAAGTCTTTTACTTAGTTTGGTGATGAGAAACAAAAAAATGGCTATCCTTTTATAGCTGCAAAAACTAACTTGAAGGCTAATAAGAACGTGCAACAAAATACAAATGATTTATCAAGTCAAGGAAGTGGGACATGGATATTTATAAATATTGGTCTTATACACGTTACATGGATTTAATGCGAATTAAAAAATCTGGATTTTTTCACAGAGAAAATTTTATAACGTAGGTATCTGGTAATTATAGATGGTTCGAACATGTTGGGTAAAATGCAAAAATATGAATATTTATTTAAGGGGTCATATGAAAGAAAAGCGCAGAATGTAAGAATCATTTGTTGATAAGACTAGAATTGTCACACATTTATCTTCTTAAGAAAAAACTATAGATATAGTTTACTTACAGGAGGTATACAATTTGTAATAGAGCAGGTATAGATGGTTCAAACATGTTTTGTAACCGATATATAGTGACAACTTTGCAATTGCAACGTTTTTTTGGACAAAATACTGACGGGTTTCTGGAACAAATAGTAACGTATTTTGTATGGATTTGTATGGATTTCTAGGAAAAAAAAGTGGCTGATTTTTTCACCAAATAGCGACGAAATTTTAGACCAAATAGCAACTGATTTTGCGATGACTTTTTGGACCATATAACGAGGCTTTTGCAACAGTGGTTTTGTATAAATTATGACGGTTCTTCCGTTGGTGAATCCATAAATATAGTCTAGAAGTGCTTCTAAAGGTCTTTTTTTATTTTCAGCCTTTTCGTATCGATAGTCAATCGTGCATTCAAGTTCCCACAATTACATATCAAACCAAAAATTTATATAAACTGTAAAATAATATTAATTCATAGAATACTACAAACTAGTTGTTATACCCACGCTCCGTGGCGGACGTCTAGCGGATCGTTAATAAAACTGAAATGGAAACTTAGACGCAATGATAAAAATAATGTAAATAAAAAAAGAACATATAACAACGTTAGATTATGTCAAAGAGCGATCTTCCGTAGAATCAAGTTCTAGTATGTATCTCAGGTCCGAGGTCACAGTGAGAACGTCGTTCTCAAATCAACTTATGACTATGATCCATGAATTAGTTTGAATCGAATTACTTCCAATATCCATTCTCTAATAAATATATGGGAATTTGGTCTCCAACTCTTTTGATTTTCAATCTGAATGAACAAACCAACCGATTCACAATAGTATTGATTTTATTTCATTCCCATAAAATCAATTGACTACGAAAATTTAGAATAACCATTTATTCATGGATCTTAAACGTACTAAAAGCTCGAACTCAGTGACATGATGAGCTTGATATTAACCGCCAATATCCAAGTCATTCGAATGTACTTGTTACCGTTCAAGAAAACATTCAAATACTAATGGATTTACTCTCTTGTTTGGCTACCCAAATCAAAGATGCGTCTTAACATTTAAGACTTTGATTTGATTCAACGAGTATGTCAAACTAAGATCCAATCTTCATTATTTACTATGTCTCTAAGTTTTATGATCCCATTAATGAAACTCTTAAGGAAACCCATTAGAACTCTTTCATCTATTAGAAACTATCTGAAATCCTTCATAATAACGTCTTCTAACATTTCCATATTACAACATCTTATGTTGCAACACAGTAACCATTGGAACTCTTCCATTACAACTTTGGTAAACCCATGGTGCATAAATCACCCTAAGTGATTGCCTTTTGGTATTTTATCTTAACATTTAAAATATGAAATTTTGTCACCTAGGATGCCATAACCTTTATGATATGTTCCTCAGCTCAAGAACTCTTTCTTGTTGTCAAAACACTTATCATAACTTTTATGATGTTCACTAATTAATGCTTCTCAAGCATTCGCTGTAATCCTGATATAGTTGATTTCAAAAATCTTTCATCATATGAAAATATTGACATAACTTCTTATCTCTCAGATGAATCCCAAATGAACTCTTTCATTTTTCATCTTGTCTTAATACAATATTGGGCTAGATATAATACCACTAATCTACGTCACGTTGTCAAACAAAGTTTTAAGATAATGCTACTTATGTCAATCAATAGATTTTTAAGATTCTAATGTTAGAATCTTAAATTTCATATATCCCATATATGGTCACAATCTAACGGATTTGAAATTCACTACTTAAGATATTTTATCTTTTAGTGATTAGTTAAACTCATAAACGTAGTAGTGTATCTCCATACACTCTTAATTCTAAAAATTTTCATCTTGCCTCGTGGTATTCAATGTATTTCTATACACCTCTCAGAAACATGATAATGTGTCTTAACACGTTATCTTTGGTATAGATACTCGCTCCTACTAGCCTTTGTATATATATCACATTGAATCTGCCATGAATTGATCTTGTCAACTCAAGATTCATTTATTTAGACATATTTCAAATTAGACTTTTATAATGTTCTTGAAGCTACCTTATTGTCATTAGGTACTTCATATAAACATTCCCGTATCTGTGATAGATGTTTAATCAATCAGTTCCTCAAGTAATTAAATCTTTTAATTTGTTTATTTGCCAAGAAACTCGAAATGAAATTCCTTTGTTATCAACTGTGGATAATCTATCAAGCATTTAGTATGAATAATCCATGTATTGTTACTAGAACAATTTCTACCTTTATGAATCATATTCATATTGTAGTCTGATCAAGTCTCACTTGTTCATATATGAAATCTGCGTCTAAGTCATCATGAAATGATATCCTTCACAGACCTTTTGTGATATCCTGTAGATGACTTGCCACGACTGTTTCCTGCATTTCATCTTGAAAGATCTCTATTTTTCTGGATATAATTTCATATGTCTATATGTGTTATGCATTTGAAGATTCCAAACATCATAACTTAAGCAACTTTTTTGCTATTTGTCCAAGAACCAGGTATACATTTGTCAAGGATATTTTTATTCCATCTTACTCTAAGGGAAGATACAAAACCCCTTTTGTACTGGAGTTTTTATCTCATGAACAACTTCTTAACCTTAATTATTTTGTAGGACTCTTCCTATTCCATATCCAATATGGTGTGTCTTACATGTTCTGTATGAACCTTTGTTCTAAGCTAGTGTTTGCATTTTAGACTTGTTAACAGGGATAGCTAATTTCTTTCTCTTATGACCTAGTGTTTAGACATGATCAAGAAGATCGTCGTCTAATCACCTTGTCGTAGAGTAACGATAACTATTATCGTTCTTAGGTATTAGCTTATCTCATAAGATGATTCTTGCAAGAGTCGATGATGAAACAATTTCGATCATCCTAGAAGATTAAACTTAAATGTGTTACATTATATCTCATACAATGACTTTTACATAGTTTAACCAAGTGATTTGTTTTAAACTCATTTTGGTACCTATTAGATCCGATCTAATATTCATCTATTTGACTTGACATGAGTAACATATTTCATATGTTTCATATCCCTTGTCTTTAGACGTTTGAATTCTCAATTCAATTGTTAGAACTTGATATTACATGAATTACTTATAATACGAAGTCTAAGTTTTATTCCAAATAAAATTATTCATTCGTTCAATAATCAGAAGAAAATTTTAAACCAGAAATTAAATTGTTTCAAACAAAATAATCATTGTGTTTTGGGTAAAAATTATAACAACTAATTTTGTAACCAAACTTCGTTAGTGAGGTAGTGTGCTCAGCGAAAATGCAATGTTAAAACTGTAAAAGTAAAGATCGACACAATGATATACAAGGAAAGTCCTTAATCCCTAAGGATTGCCGGCATAAAATCTCGGGAAGTGACGGAAAGTCACTTGCCTCTTAATCTTATATAAATCAAAAGAAAAGAGTACAAATGTGAGCAGTGATTGATCAAATGCTAAGTGTTACAGAGCTTGAGAGTGTTGTATATTGCTAAGTGTGTGTATATGTGTTTCCTATATCGATCAATTGCTCAATAAATATAAGAATTATCCAAACTAATTATCAGAATAACTCGGATCTCAGCTAGCTCTCCCCATATTACCGTTGTAGAACCTCTCCATGCATGTTCTACACGTTTTCTTTAACCTCTAGACCGAGTGTTCAGGAGTGAGTGGCTAAACACGTGTTACCTGCAAATAATAATCGAAATAGAGGACAAATAACCATTAGTTTTATAATACTGAAGTTACCAGGATCTCGGATTATATCATATTCAGGATCCTGCACGTAGAAATCAACCCCTAACAATTGTCCCCAAAATTGATAGCTATCAAAGGTAGTTACAGCTGTAAATTTTTTGAAATTCAAAATTTAAACCACGATAGGATGTGATGAGACATGACGTGGTAAACGAGGTGCTCTAAACGTCTTCGTTCGAGGCATTTGATAATTAACCCTTATAGTTATTCCATTTTCTTTTAACTCTCTCCATCATCTTGTTCCTTTTTTCTCTGGTATTTCAGGTAAAGCTTCTTCCCTAATCTGTAAATCTTTCGATCTTTACTTTCAGAAAAAATGGGTAAAAGGATGACTCGTTCAGCTTCTTCCCTAGTCCACGATTCAGATGATCTCGTTAGCCAAAATCTACTTGTTAACCCCGAATATGAGAGGTGCACCTTTTCCGATCATGACATTAAGCTTCTGAAATCCGGAGGATCTTTTCCATTAAATACCGTTTTTAGGCCCTTTGATTCCAAAGCTAAGTCTTATTTTATTTCAGAAACCTGGGTTTGCTTCCCTGTTTTTCCTTTCACTTTAGGGTTTTCGTATCCTTTTCCCCCTTTGACTACAACATTTTTTGAAAAAACCGGTCTGAGCTATGCTCAGACGATGCCAATGATCTGTAGGACCTTGCATGTTTTAGAAATCCTCATTCGTCACCATGACCTTGATTTTAGCGTCTCTGAACTTGCCCACGTATACAATCTACGAAGCCATGGCTCCTCCCTCTTTCTGTTTCAAATAAAAACCGGTCAGAATCACCTGATTTTGAAAACCACTCAAAACGATTCTAACTGGAAAAACCAGTTCTTCTTCGTGAGGAGAGACTCCATTCCTGGTGGGAATAAGTTGCCTTTTAAATGGCTTGTAAAGGGTAGGATTCTACCTAAAGGATCCTTAATACTTTGAAATCCAACATATTAACTCTAGGTTTTTTCTTTGTTTGCAGCGCCTAAGTTTTCAAAGCTTGCTCCTCCTAGATTGGATACTGCCAAGAAGGTTGCTTTCTTCTTTAGCCTGGACCCTATCGAGAGGACTTTCAAGTTCAAGATTCCCTCTGTAGAAGTGAGTTCAGAAAGCTATCTTTCCACTTCCGAGATGTCTAATAAGATATGTAAAATCATATTAACTAGTTAGTTAAACATATGTATAAGATTTTAACCCGTTATCCTAAAACAGGCGTTCGCAGATCCAGCTCCAGGTTTGCCTTTGATGATATCGACAGTATGGTTTCAAAAGGAAAAGCTATCAAGAAGGAAGTGAGCCAGCCAGCCCTTGAAGCTCCAAAACCTGATGCTCCTAAGCCGGAATCCTCGACTCCTCACTCCATGTCATACCCCGGATTTAGCCTACCCGGGCGTGCGACCAACGATTGGTACCTGTCTCTATATTTTATTTCATCGGGGTTTTATAAACACAGCGGAATAATTTATAACTCACGATCTTTTCAAAAGACGGGGAATCTCCCGTTTTATTTCATTATAAGTAGGGATAAATCCCTAATATTGTATACAAACATTTATTTTACAAAACCAAGGTTTACATGAGCCATTTCTTTTAACTGATGTCTAGGGTAGACGTACCCTTTTTCATGACATCATTATTCTATTCATCACATGGCTAATCAATAAAATCATCCCTGGTTACCTGTAAAACGTTTGGAAATATTTTATCAGTATAAACTAGTGAATACAAGTATATTGGAATCATAATCTGACAAGCGTGAATAGATAGAACAATTTGCCCATATTTTATGGTCAATTTACATAGCCAACTTTTCTAACTACCAGCGACACAAGGGACCTTGGATATATTTTTACGTGTATTCAATATTCTGCCTCTCACCTCAAGCGACATGTCTTTCACAACAACCAAGGGTTCAAACCCTAGCCCTGTTACAACGTCTCATCTGTAACACCTGTATATATATATATGTGTGTATATATATATATATATGTGTGTGTGACTCTGTGTGTAACATCCATGATTTTCTTATGCCTTGTTTTGGGACAATAATAAATTTCAACCTCTTTCTAGTCCAATACATTGTGGCACATAAACCATAATTGCATGTGTACCAAAATTTAAATTTTCAACCTAAAGATTTCATTTATACAATTTCATATTTTAGCTTTACAATAAATATATATATATATATATATATATATATATATATATATATATATAGGTATATATGTTATCATTTATAAATATAAGTATGCAAACATATTTCTATATTTGAAATTGATAAACAAACTATATTAAAAGATTTGTTTGTTTTAAAGATATATATTTAATAAATCATTATAAATTTGTTTAGAGTAAACTTAATGTATCTAGTTTTATAAACTTTATAAGGACAATTATAAGACTAATTCAAATGAATGCACTACGTATTAATTACCAAAAGCCTCCTACTCACAAAACTATACTATTCATCAGTGTACAAGTGTTCAATGCATTATATACAACTTTTCAATGCACAAAAAAAAAATTCAATGCAATAAATAATAAATATTATTATAGGGGGAATAATATCCCACCAATAAGGGGGTGACAAGTGCCAGTTTAATTTTTTTATTATTTTTATTTTCTGTTTCACCCCTCATACTATATATATTATACGCTTTTAACCCGTTTATTTTTCTAATAATTTCGTTTTTCCGTAATTACTTCCGTTCATTAGCTGATATTAAAAAACATAATACGCGGTTTTTTTAGTTTTTTTGTCAACGTACCGGTATAAATTTTATTAAAACGGAGATGTATTCAAAATCGAGTACTTTTTTTTCTATCATATCCTATAGCAAATATGTGTTTCGACGTAAGTTTATCACTACAAACCAGCAAAACCAGGTAAAAATCAGACTCCCGCCGCATAGCGCGGGTAAAAAAACTAGTTTAAATTAATTAACATGCACCATGAACCCCCCACTTATATTACACTTGAACCCCTCCACAAGCATTGAACCTCCTTGGAATCAAACTTGAACCTCCAACCCTCCCTTTTTGGACCTTCCAGCTGATGAACCCCCTCCCCCGTCGATGTTGACTCCTGAAAGTCAACAAGCACATGAAACCGTCCCAAATCACCGAATTAATGCGTGTTAATTCGTTTGGATCATGCCTGAACGTAATAACGTTTGTTTCAATTGTGTTTAACGATCCAATTATGACAATTCAATGGGTTGGTGTCAATTCAAACCCCATAACCATCCCAATCATGAGCCATATTAATTCGTGCGTTTTGGATTGAAATCGAACCCTTATAACCTGTCCTACACTCGCACGACACCTCTTTGACACTTCTAGAACTCACTATTGCAACTAAATTCACCTCTGGAACACAAATCTCAGTCGAAGGACTCGTGGCTCGCGATTTTACCGATCTCTCTCATCCCTTAACCATACCATGAAAATCATATACCAATAGACTCGTTAAGACCCATAGAACGAAAGCCCCATGGCCAGGGTGACGATCGTTGCTTAAACAGGTCGATTGGGGGGGCTAGGGTTACAGGTGGGGTGTTTGGGGAAGAAGGAGACATTTTAGGTGGTTGTTATCAGATTATTGGGCTGTTTCTAACATGGCTTTAAGCCCAGCCCAAATAGTTAAGTCACACGGCTTGTTTAGAGAAGGTCGCGGGTTCGAAACCCATGCCCGCACCTCTTTTTGCCTTCTGTTGTTTCTCAAACCCGTTTCGCTTCCTCGCCTCGCATTATCACCACTGGCCCTTGGGTCTAGTGGTAGATCACTTCGGCCTCACAAGAACCACCCGGGTTCGAGCCGGGAGGAGCGCCTTTTTTTTTAGCAGTTTTTCACACTCAAATTATTTCATAAAATTATTTTATAAAACCCAATACCATTTGGAACCAACTTGTGCAATAATAAACGAATTTTAATTGAGAACCATTAGTGTTACAATTTAAATGATTTGGAAACCTCATTTACAATATAAATAAATTATGGATGAAATTTATTTTAAATTGAAATTATTAGTTTTATTTAAAGAATTTATATTGCCTATTTTCATAAAATTTTGTAAAGATGTTATAAAATACGTTATCACCTGTAAAGAATTACCTAAGACACATTTTTAGGATTTCTAGGTAAATCATTTTGAAATTAATAATCAATTAGGATTTAAGTTTTATTTAAATATATATAATCTCTTAAATATATATACTAATATATATTTTCACTTTTCTTGTTTTAAAAGGCACATTATATTTAATAAATAAAGGAATTTATTTATTTAAATTATTTATCTATTTTAATAAAACCCTAAAACAATTATTATTCTTTTTAATTCATATATACTTCGATTTCACACTAAACCTTTTTCTTTCAAATACAAACACCAACTTACACACATTCATTACATGAGATTACATAAACATTTTTGTACAAATCCCTACATTTATTCAACTAGACTTTTACTCAACCCCCTTTAGAACTTTAGGCTTTGTCTTAGACTTTTATACATATCATTGATTAGATACATGCAATTCATTTATAGGTTGACATTGTGATTAAACTAATCAATTGTGCTACCTATTGCTCTTGTTATCTTCAAACAACCAATACAAGTGAGTTTACATATCCCATTTTTTTCACTTTTACATCTTTGGGGTGAAACATGATTACGTTCAAACTATTTGCAACTATTACAATTCAAACATTATAATTATGTGTGCGATTTGTGCTTTATGCTTGAACACTATTTGTGCAAACAACATTTACGTACTTTTTGTGCATAGTGCAAGTGCAATCATTAACTCTGTACAAGCCGACGGTATACAATAATAGATCTATTGAGTCTGACCAACCCACCCGTTTAGGGTGATTGTTGCCGAAAACACTTAAGGATAATTGTTGTGTTATGCCTAACATTTAAGGATAATTGTTGTGTTATGCCTATCAGTCACAAGGTTTGATTGTACGCCCCAGTTTAAACTATAGTGATTCTCCATAATTGCCTTATTAAACCATGTATCATATGATGTCTACACAAACTCTTGATATTACTTGTGGTGTCAAAACATATGTATGCTCACAAACTATTTTTAGTTGACCCTGTTTTCATCATGTTTCAGGTACTAGTGTATGAGATCATATGCAAGATGCTACATATAGGATTTGGACTTAGTGAACAAAGAAATTGAATATGTTGATTTATCTGATCTTGCCTGTTGATTTGAACTATTGTAATGAAATCTTTATTTAATGAACATATGAAATTATAGTTGATCATGTGCTTATGAACATTCTACACGTCCGCCCCGACGTATTCCGCGATCGGTTGGGGTGTGAGAGATTGGTATAAGAGCCATCGTTATAGGGAATTAGGTTATTAGAAACCATTGACCTAGTCTATAATCTTAGGACACCCTTGTGTGATTATCTTACATGTTATCATAGGTATTAAATCGCATGATACAATACATGATATTCTATGTGCTACACTACTTGATAACTCACATGGTTATAAATATGCTATCTATGTAATACTTTGCTTACCACACTGTTTGATTACATGCTATCTATTTGATCCCATTATATGCCACCCTAAGTCTTATCACACATTTATTCATATCTATATCTTTATACACCTTCACTTTTACACATTGAGAACTATGTCACAGTCATCATTTGTGAACCAAATTTAAAATCTTAGGCCTAAAAGCCTATTAAAATTTTAAAATCCCGTTAAAGTTTTGAGTTCTGAAAATTAGTAAATAACATATGCAATCCGGAAGGGTGAATGCCTGTACTTTGGGTCTTCTGTCTAGGAAAGTATTTCATATAAATCCAAATCAACCAAAGGATCCGTATGCTTTCTTGGGAATTCCCAATGTGAGTGTTCACCTATAGGCTAAAACATGTCTTCTTGAAAGTATAAGAATTTGAATCACTTTGATTTATCAAAGTACCCATTTGGTTATGATACCCAATGAGTACAATCTAAACACCATCATTTTGTTTATTACAAATTAGTATACATACCTAAGCCTTCTTTGTAAACTAATCATTTTATTATCTGATTTAAACAACCTCGTTATTTTGTTCAAACAAAACATTTATCAAACCTATAGTTTATGGATATTATCTAGAATATAAACTTCTATAAACCTTTTCACCATGTAAGAAAACTTAATAAAAACTTGTTTTATAAAACATTATCATAAGTAATAATTAATTATTACTTTTATTTTGTTAAATTAATTATTATTAAACCTTGGCTTAATTATTAAATAATTTAGCCATTATTTTTCCTTTGAAACATTCTCTTCATGATAATTAAAATTACATAAAAGGTTTTTAATTATTCATCCATTTATCTAGATATTCAATTTATTATTTTCACTATTTTATTAATTTATAAATAATAATAAATTACAATTACTTGTTTATGTAGGTCCTGAGCAGAACTGTAGACACAGATCTGCGGAGAAATTCTTCAAACAGTCCGGATCAAGAGGCGGAATCTCTGGATCCGGTATCACTCTCGAATCAGAAATGGTAGAGACGAGTGCGGGAATCACATACAAGAACAGAAACATATGAAAATGAAAAGAACATATAATTGAAAGCATAAAACGTATGATTCTTTGATTGAAATGAAAATAAACGCTCGATCATACACTAACAATTAGTCTCACCCCAGGGTGAGCTCCCCTTGGGGTGGTGATTCTCTCTACAGACACACACTCACTCCTAGGACATAATCTGCTATATATATAGGAGGCCAAGCACATGCGCCTTGTTTTCCAAGCCACCGCCCAATGGGCCTGAAAAACAGGTATCGAAACTACCTAGTTTCGATTGAACAAATGTTCAACCGAAACTAGTAGTTTCGATTGAACAAAAGTTCAACCGAAACTAGTAGTTTCGATTGAACAAAAGTTCAACCGAAACTAGTAGTTTCGATACTTTAATTTCGATTGACAGCATTAGTCTCAAAATTATACCCAACAGTTTATTTACAAACAAAAAGCACAAACCAGTTATTTGTAGGTACGTTACTCTAAATACCTGCAAAACCTTCTCATTATCTTGCACCTTCGGAAATGTATGAGCGCACTAGGCACTTCAAGGAGATAAATCATTTCGCGTAGGCGTTAGCCATCCATATAAACCTCAACAAGATTAAAAATAAAAAACCCAACTACCCACATTATACATGAACGTCCAGCAGCACGCTTGTCCGCAACACTCGACCACCTACAAAATTCGTTAGTTTACGTTACTCATGAGATTCAGTAACTTACATATGAGCATCCGCTTGATACATAACACTGGATTTTTCACATGATACATGAAACTTGTTTGTTTGCAATATACATAATACTAAATTTAGCACATGATACACAATACTAGATTGTTCACATGATACATGATACATGGTTGAATACAATATATATAATACTAGATTGATCACATGATACATGATACATGGTTGAATACAATATATATAATAGTAGATTGATCACATGATACATGATACATGGTTGAATACAATATACATAATACTAGATTGATCACATGATACTTGGTTGGTTACAATATACAAGATACTAAGTTGTTCACATTATACATGAAACTTATTGGCTTACAATATACATGATACTAAGTTGTTCACATTATACGTGAAACTTATTTGCTTACAATAAACATGATACTAAATAAACATGAAATTTGGATGTTTACATTATACACGGAACTAGATTGGGTACAATTGTTGCAATTGATGGATCACAAGGCATGATAATTCACTTTATCCATGAAAGTTGAAAACTACAAACTTTCAAGCTACTCGGGGTTTGACGTATTCTTGTTCAAACACGAGTAAGCTATGAAACTCTTAAGTCATGCCATATTATTACTCTTTAGCTTTCTGATTGACCATTCTATCTAGGGGCACAGTTATTCATTAGCAACTCATACGTGAAAACAATAGATATGAACTAAGTAATTTTTGTGTCCTTTCTTCACCCACGCATAATGGTATGATCTATACGGACCATACGACGATTTGAGTAATTACGGGTGCACACGTAATTATAAAAGTCAGCGCATGGAAACACATAGTGAATTCTGTCGTGTGTTATGACATAAAACCTAACATGATACGTAGTAACGAAACTAATGTAATATGATAAGAACATGGTGGATACGCCGCTGGTACTTCCTATATATAAGTGTTTCTGTCATATTTCAGAAGTAGCGTTGTTCGTGTCATGTGAAGTTTTATGTTATTATGACCTTGACCAATGTTTGTGAAATCTTTTATCCAGTGACATTTCTTGGACATATTAGACTACATCTTAAAACAAGTTTTGATCATCAAATTCTCATCGTTCTCATTCCAAGGGATGCATTCCATCTTTTGAGTCCAAAATGTTCTTCGACAGTTTTCACCTCAATCCTCTTCAAATTAAATTCACTATTATCATTCATACCTGACTTTGCATATCAGACCTGAATCTTACTATCAATTGTACTCCTCAAACCGACAGTCAAAGTAACGTGGCATGAGTTTACTTGGGAATGTGAAGATCAAATGAAGCTCAAATACCCGCATATCTTTCCTAATTCAGTAGCCTCCAACTAGTTGAATTTCGGTACGAAATTCCCTCAACATGGGAATACTGTAACATCCATGATTTTCTTATTCCTTGTTTTGGGGCAATAATAAATTTTCAAGCTCATTCTAATACAATACATTGTGGCACATAAACCATAATTGCAAGTGTACCAAAATTAAAATTTTCAACCTCAAGATTTCATTCATACAATTTCATATTTTAGCTTTACATTATATATATATATAGGTATATATGTTATCATTTATATATATAAGTATGCAAACATATTTCTATATTTGAAATTGATAAACAAACTATATTAAAAGATTTGTTTGTTTTAAAGATATATATTTAATAAATCATTATAAATTTGTTTAGAGTTAACTTAATGTATCTAGTTTTATAAACTTTATAAAGACAATTATATGACTAATTCAAATAAATTTAAATTAATTAACATGCACCATGAAACCCTACTTATATTACACTTGAACCTCTCCACAAGCATTGAACCTCCTTGGAATCAAACTTGAACCTCCAACCCTCCCTTTTTGGAGCTTCCAGCCGATGAACCCCCTCCCCCGTCGATGTTGACTCCTTAAAGTCAACAAGCACATGAAACCGTCCCAAATCACCGAATTAATGTGTGGTAACTCGTTTGGATCATGCCTGAACGTAATAAAGGCTGTTTCAATTGTGTTTAACGATCCAATTATGACAATTCAATGGGTTGGTGTCAATTCAAACCCCATAACCGTCCCAATCATGAGCCATATTAATTCGTGCGTTTTGGATCGAAATCGAACCCTTATAACCTGTCCTACACTCGCACGCTCCTCTTTGACACTTCGAGAACTCACTATTGCAACTAAATTCGCCTCTGGAGCACAAATCCTGGTCGAAGGACTCGTTGCTCGCGGATTTTCCCGATCTCTCTCATCCCTCAACCATACTAGGTAAATCTTATACCAATAGACTCGTTAAGACCCATAGAACGAAATCCCCATGGCCAGGGTGACGATCGTTGCTTAAACAGGTCGATTGGGGGCTAGGGTTACGGGTGGGGTGTTTGGGGAAGAAGGAGACATTTTGGGTAGTTGTTATCAGATTATCGGGTCTGCTTCTAACATAGCTTTTATCCCAGCCCAACTGGTTAAGTCACACGGGTTGTTTGTAGAAGGTCGCGGGTTCAAAACCCATGCCCGCACCCCTTTTTGCCTTCTATTGTTTCTCAAACCCGTTTCCCTTCCTGGCCTCGCATTAGACTTTGTGAATACGGATTCTATCACCATTGGCCCTTGGGTATAGTGGTAGATCACTTTGGCACACAAGAACCACTCGCGTTCGAGCCGGGTGGAGCGCCTTTGTTTTTTTGAGTAGTTTTTCACACTCAAATTATTTCATATAGTTATTTTATAAAACACAATACCATTTGGAACCGGCTTGTGCAAAAATAAACGAATTTTAATTGAGAAGCATTAGTGTTACAATTTAAATGATTTGAAAACCTTATTTACAATATAAATAAATTATGGATGAAATTTATTTTAAATTGAAATTATTAGTTTTATTTAAAGAATTTATATTGCCTATTTTCATAAAATTTTGTAAAGATGTTATAAAATACGTTATCACCTGTAAAGAATTACCTAAGACACATTTTTAGGATTTTCAGGTAAATCATTTTGACATTAATAATCAATTATTATTTAAGTTTTATTTAGATATATATACTAATATATATTTTCACTTTCCTTGTTTTAAAAGGCACATTATATTTAATAAATAAAGGAATTTATTTATTTAAATTATTTATCTTTTTTAACAAAACCCTAAAACAATTATTATTCTTTTTAATTCATATATACTACGATTTCACATGAAACCCTTTTCTTTTAAATACAAACACCAACTTACACACATTCATTACATGAGATTACATAAACATTTTTGTACAAATCCGTACATTTATTCAACTAGACTTTTACTCAATCCCCTTTAGAAGTTTAGGCTTTGTCTTAGACTTTTGTGCATATTATTGATTAGATACATGCAATTCATTTATAGGTTGACATTGTGATTAAACTAATCATTTGTGCTACCTATTGCTCGTGTTATCTTCAAACAACCAATACAAGTGAGTTTACATATCCCCCTTTTTTTTTCACTTTTACATTTTTGGGGTGAAACATGATTACATTCAAACTATTTGCAACTATTACAATTCAAACATTATGATCATGTGTGCAATTTGTACCTTATGCTTGAACACTATTTGTGCAAACAACATTTACATACTTTTTGTACATAGTGCAAGTGTAATCATTAACTCTGTACAAGCCGACGGTATACAATGATAGATCTATTAAGTCTGACCAAATCACCCGGTTGTGGTGATTGTTGCCGAAAGCACTTAAGGATAACCGTTGTGTTATGCCTATCACTTAAGGATAACCGTTGTGTTATGCCTTTCACTTAAGAATAACTGTTGTGTTATGCCTAACACTTAAGGACAAATGTTGTGTTATGCCTATCAGTCACAAGGTTTGATTGTACGCCCCAGTTTTAACTATAGTGATTCTCCATAATTGCTTTATTAAACCATGTATCATATGAATTGTACACAAACTATTTTTAGTTGACCCTGTTTTCATTATGTTTCAGGTACTAGTGCATGAGATCATATGCAAGATGCTACATATAGGATTTGGACTTAGTGAACAAAGAAATTGAATATGTTGATATATCTGATCTTGGTTGGTGATTTGAACTATTGTAATGAAATCTTGATTTAATGAACTTATGAAATTATAGTTGATCATGTGCTTATAAACAGTCTACACGTCCGCCCCGACGTATTCCGCCGTCGGTTGGAGTGTGACACTATGGGCTGACTGCTATATAGCAAATTACCTTATGCAACCAATGGTTATATTAATTCATTCAAGTTAGATCATAATCAAAACCATTTTCAGTTTTGAAATCATTTTATAAAAATACAAGTATTCACCTTGATAGAGTCTCGGCTTAATAAGCTTCTAGAGTGGGAGTTCAAGTGGGCAGCGTCTCTGCTTAGACCTTCTAGCTTGGATTTTCTGAATGGGCGTTTCCTAGCTTCTCGGCTTCTCTAACATTAACCGGCACCTATAGAACTTAAACGTACGAGCAGGAATGGTTTGAGAGAGTGGATTTAGTGTAAATAACTTTGTATTTCTAGTTTTGATGTTTTGAAATCGAACGACAATTGAAATCTATTTATAGGCTGAATTGGGGGTCCGTAGCGGACCGTTATGGTAGCAGATAGCGGTCCGCTACCGCTTAAACCTTAATCAATCAGCATGACACGTGTCAGGCTCAGGAGTTGCAGCGTAAATTGCGTCTAGCGGACCGTTAAGCTACAGGGTAGCGGTCCGCTACCCAACTGAGGTAGCCATAGCGGACCGATATCAATTTGGTAGCGGTTCGCTACCTATGACACGCGTAAAAAACCTAGATGTCTCATCAGGGCCCTTGTCATTATCTCATTAATGCCGTTGGGACTACATAGCTGACCGTTATATATATGGTAGCGGTCCGCAACCAACGAAATTTCAGAATTTTTCATTTTTAGTCCTTGTTCTTTAATATAATTACACTTATGGTCCTTTAACTTATATTTTTATAATATTAGGCACGAAAATTTTTCAAATGTTACATTCTCCCCACCTTTTGAATAATCTCGTCCTCGAGATTTTCTGGAATAGTTGTGGATATTTCTTCTTCATTTCTGATTCTAGCTCCCAAGTATATTCAGTACCGCGTCTAGAATTACACTTGACTTTGACAAGCTATAATCTTTCTTTTTCAACATTCTAACTTGACGGTCCTCTACTTGTAGAGGTTGTTCTATAAATCTTAATTTCTCATTCACCTCTATATCTCGGAGAGGCATTATCAAAGATTCACTAGCTAGACATTTGTGAAGATTTGATATGTGAAATACATCGTGTATTCCACTCATCTCTTCTGGTAATTCTAACTGATAAGCCATCGGTCCAATTCGTTTTATTATTTTGAAGGGTTCGACAAACCGAGGACTGAGTTTACCCTTCTTTCCAAATCGGACAATACCTTTCCAAGGTGATACTTTCAATAACACTCTGTCTCCGATTGTAAATTATAGTGGCTTTCTTCTTTTATTAGCGTAGCTCTTTTGTCTATCACTTGCTGCTTTCAATCGTTCTTGTATTTAAGCTACCTTGCCAGTGGTTTCCTGAACGAGTTCAGGACCTGATAATTGGTTTTCTCCAATGTCAGCCAGCATACAGGCGTTCTGCATTTTCTTCCATATAAAGCTTCAAATGGTGCCGCCTGAATACTTGTGTGATAACTATTATTGTATGAAAATTCCATTAGGGGTAGGTGATCATCCCAACTACCACCTAAGTCTATCACACAGGCTCGAAGCATATCTTCTAAAGTCTGAATGGTTCTTTCGCTCTGCCCATCAGGTTGTGAATGATAAGCGGTGTTTAAGTTCAGACGAGTTCCCATGGCTTTTTGGAAACTCTGCTAGAATCGAGATGTAAAACGACTATCTCTATCCGACACTATGGAAAATGGCACTCGATGTAATGATACAATCACATTTACATAAAGACGAGCAAATGTATCCATACTGAAGGTTTCCTTCATTAGGAGAAAATGAGCAGATTTAGTTAATCTGTCAACGATAACCCAGATAGTATCATTTCCTTGACTAGTTCGGGGAAGTTTAGTGATAAAATCCATTATTATCATTTCCCATTTCCAAGTTGGCATTTCCAGTTGTTGCAATACACCAGAAGATTTCTTGTGTTCCGCTTTTACTTGAGCGCAAGTAAGACATTTTGCAACGTATATGGCAATATCTTTCTTCATGCCAATCCAGTAGTAATTATCCCTTAGATTTTTATACATTTTATCACTTCCTGGGTGCATCATATATTTCGATTTATGAGCTTCTTCGAGTATTCTTTTCTCAAAGATTTTCGGTGATTGGAACCCAGACTCTTTTATTCATTCGAAGTAATTTATCGTCTCGTTTAACCAACTGTTTAATCATGCTCTTCATTCCTTGTTGTTCTAAATCTTCTTCTGATTGAACATAATTTTGAGCATCTTTTATTTGAGATAATAGATCAATACGAAGTTCAAGTATGAGAGAACGAATCCGTTTGGGTTTCTCTCTTTCTTTTCTGCTTAAAGCATCTGCAACAACATTTGTCTTACCTCCGTGGTAACGTATTTCACAGTCGTAGTCACTCAAGATCTCTAACCATCGCCTTTGTCTCATGTTTAGTTCTTTTTGACCAAAGATATATTTAAAACTCTTATGGTCAGTATAAATTATGAATGTAACTCCATAGAGATAGTGTCTCCATAATTTCAAAGCGAAAATTATGGCACCTAACTCTAAATCATGAGTTGTATAGTTCTTTTCATGAGTCTTTAACTGATGAGATGCATAGGCAATTGCTTTGTTTATTTGGATTAACACACAACCTAGACCGTTGTGTGACGCATCATAATAGACTACAAAGTCTTCATTGCCATCTGGTAAAGCCAGTGTAGGAGCATGAGTTAGTTTTTCTTTTAAAGTTTGGAAAGCTTCATCTTGCTTTGTTCCCCATTCATACTTTATATTTTTACGAGTTAAAGTAGTTAGAGGAATTGCAATCTTTGAGAAATCCTGAATAAATCATTTGTACTGTTCGGCAAGACCCAAGAAACTATGAACTTCGGTTGGAGATTTTGGGATTTCCCATTTGGATATAGCTTCAATCTTGGAAGGGTCCACTTGAATACCTTCTTCATTCACCACATGACCCAGAAATTGTACTTCTCTAAGCCAAAATTCACATTTAGAGAATTTTGCATGCAATCTCTCTTTTCTCCGAAGTTCAAGCACTGTTTTGAGATGATTATCATGATCTTCCGCATTTTTAGAATAAATAAGTATATCGTCAATGAAGACAATAACAAATTTATCTAGGTAGGGCTTACAGATACGATTCATCATATCCATAAATGCGACATGAGCCTTAGTAAGTCCAAATGACATAACTCTGAACTCATAATGTCCATATCTGGTTCGGAAAGCAGTTTTGGAAATATCTTCTTCTTGAACTTTTAGCTGGTGGTAACCTGATCGAAGATCTATTTTTGAAAAATGGCAAGCCCCTTGTAATTGATCAAATAAATCGTCGATTCTAGGAAGGGGATGACAATTTTTAATCGTTACTTTATTAAGTTGCCGGTAATCAATACACATCCGCATTGTACCGTCTTTCTTTTTAACAAAAAGAATTGGAGCACCCCAAGGAGATGAACTTGGGCGTATGAATCCCTTCTCCAGTAATTCCTCTAATTGTTCTTTTAGCTCTTTCATTTCTGTAGGAGCTAATCGATAAGGAGCTTTGGCAATCAGTGCCGTTCCTGGTACCAGATTTATTTTAAATTCTACTTTTCTTTCGGGTGGTATACCCGGCAATTCATCTAGGAATACATCTGCTACTACCGGTACATCTTCAATCTTTCGTTCTTTTGTACTGGCAGAAATTTGAACCAAGTATACAATACATCCTTTTTGTATACCCTTGGTTGCTTTTAACATTGAAATAATTCCCAGAGGTCGATTTTGTTTGTCACCATAGATAGTTATCGATTTTCCAGAATGAGTTAAAATTTCTATGGCTTTCTTATCACAAAGGATATGGACTTGGTTACTGGCTAACCAATCCATTCCTAAGACAACATCAAATCCTGCTAATGTCATGGGCATTAATCGTACAGGTATGGCGTGTCTAGATATTGTGATAGTACAATCTTCTAGGGATTTAGAATTTTGAACTAGAGTTCCTTCGACCGTTTCTACCTCATAAATCTTATCTAATGGAACTAAAGGCTTGTTAAATAGATCACAAAATTTATAATCTATAAAACTTAATTTTGCACCAGAGTAATAATAATCTAGCATAAATATTATCCATGAGGAATGTACCAGTGACTACATCTGGAATAGCTCGTACATTTTTCTTGTTTCCTTCATTGGCCTTTGCTCCACTAGATCCTACTGAAATAAGCTTTGGGCAGGATGATTTAAAATGGTCAGTTTCTCCACAACTGAAACAGGAGACATTCTTTTTCTTTGGGCAGTTTTCAAAAACATGCCCGTTCTACTTACAAAAATGGCAATAGAATTTCTTGAAGAAGCATTCTCCGGTATGCTTCTTCTTACAGATTTTGCATTCAGGGAGGAAAGGATTAAATCCTCCTTTGGCAGGCTGATTTTTCTTCTTCCAAGGAAAATTATTTTTCTGATTCTCCGTACCTCTTTTTGCCAGTTCTTTCTCCTTTCCTTCTTCTTTTTTTCTTATCATACCGTCAGTTAGGATTCCTCCTAGATGTACGGCGTATGCAATAGTTTGAGGCATAGTGGCCTTGACCATATCTCTGATATCTTCAACAAGACCCCAAATATATCTTTTGATTTGATTGGGTTCAGGGGTTGAGAGGTGTGGAACTAAACGAGCATATTCAAACATTTTGGAGACATACTCCTGGTGTCTAGTTCCCTCCATACGGAGATTCAAAAATTTTGTTTCAATTTTTTCCCTCTCGTTGATGGGACAGAATCGCTGGATCACCATTTCTTTGAATTCTTCCCATTCCATGGCATAGGCTTTATGCCGGCCTATGGCTTGAATAATAGAGTTCCACCACTCCAATGCTTCATCTTTGAAAAGATTTGATGTATATAGCACCATATCTTCATCAACACATTTACTGATGGAGATAACAGACTCTGTCTTTTCTAACCATTGTAGCGCAGCAACTACACCCTCATTCCCGGCATATTCCAAAGGTTTACATCCTTGGAAAGCACGGAATGTACATCCCTTCTTTCTCTTTCTCTTCTTACTAAATTCTTCTTCACCACTAGATGAATTATCTCCATTTGAGCTGTGAATTTCTTCCCGATAAATTTTTGAGTCATCAAGTTTATTTTTCATTTTTTCTTCCTTCATGGCTTTCAGAATTTTAGGAAGAGCTTCCTCTATTCCTTCTGCAACCATTTTCTTTAATTCTTCTTTCTGTTGTATTTGTTCGAAAGATTCAATTAGGGTTCTCTTACTCTTGCCTCTGGTATTTTGGGAAGTACCTTGTTTCGACATTCTATTCATAAGAAAGATTTTATTAATACTTTGAATACGTATTACAGAAATAGGAAAGAAGATTACACATAACGCTGATTACGGGCATTTTCTAGCATTCGTCTTAACGATCTATTCTGGGCGTCTACAGATGCTAACCTATGATTTTCTCTTTCCAATTTTGCTATTCGTTCCTGAAGAGCTCTTAGGTGATCGTTATCAGGATTTTCCTCATTTTCCTTTAGGATATGTACATTCGTAGGCTCATAATACTCATATGACCTATTCGAGTCTTCTCTTTCTTCTCCTTCAGGAACAAGATTATTTTCATAAGGGATTTCAGGTAACCCTGATAATAATACGGATTATAATATGGATTTTCTTCATGATCCGGATTCTGGCTTGCGGCCGTTAAGGCAGAATGAAAACTGATAGAAGGTATATAAGTATTTGAAGGAGGTAGTAATTCTCCTAAGCTTCGATATGTACTCCTTGTATTTCTTGAGCTTGATCCAGGTTCTAGATATGTTTCATTCGTAGGCTGGAATTCATATCCAGGAGGGGCATACTTTTGAACATAATGGGGACCCTTTCCTTTTCCAGTCATCTAGACAAAATTAAAATAATTTTATTTATATTTTATAATACATATAAGAATTAACAAATTACTTTATTTATTTTTTTGTCACCAGGGTGGTTATCGTTCCAGAGTAGTACCTCCAACTTTCATGTTCCCATGAAAGAATGACGGGTCTAGAATAGATTTATACACCATTCTTTCCTAGACAGAACATTTCAGTTTGTCTGATATCTACATACCAGTTTAATGGTTACCCTTTATTACAGTGACATTATTTATATGTTTCTTTTTCTTTTCCTTTTCTTCTTCCAGTTGACGAACCCTCTCCTTGAGTTGCCTTTATTCCTTCTTTACTTCGTCTGTCTCTCTCAGAGCATGATCCAGGAATTCTATGGGGGTTCCAAGATGAGCTGAAGGGTAATTATACTGAGGAGGTGGTTCACGAATACCAAATAATATGTCATTAAACACATTATGGTATGGATCACGATCACCAGGACCATTAGTTGGTTCATTGACATATTCTACCAGTACTGAAGGCAAAGTATAAGGATTTGGTGCTCCTTCAGGATAAAGGTATCGATCTCTCATTTCCATTTCTATAGGTTCTTCTTCTTCTTCTTCTTCTGGTACTTTCTGGTATACTTCTTCCATTTCTTCCACTTCTTCCACAGATACATGCATATGCTCCGTAGGAGTTCGTACACGTATCCTTGTCTTGGAGGATCTACTAGGTCCTGCTTCGTCAGGATTGGTATGATGAGTTGGTGGGGGTGCTCTAGTACCGCAATTTTCAAAATCAGATCTACCCATCATCCAGGAAGAACTTGAACCATTAAGGTTTTCAGAGTTATCTTGTGGCATGGATTCATTATCAGAAACAACTACATGCTCCTCTCTTGATCCTGTAGGATGATACTTTTCTTCTCCGGTTTGTCCGAAGATGTAATTGTAATAGTTATCTCCTGACATCTGTATTTTAAGCTTAGAAACCTTACCTAAGTATCTTAATTGCTAAAACCAAATAATATAAGAATCAAGTTACAGCTTAGATACTAACCCCCCGTATCTAATATGCTGAAACAAATGGCTCTGATACCAACCTGTCACACCCCGGATTTAGCCTACCCGGGCGAGCGACAAACGATTGGTACCTGTCTCTTTATTTTATTTCATCAGTGTTTTATAAACACAGCGGAATAATTTATAACTCAGGATCTTTTCAAAAGACGGGGAATCTCCCGTTTCATTTTATTATAAATAGGGATAAATCCCTAATATTGTATACAAACATTTATTTTACAAAACCAAGGTTTACATGAGCCATTTCTTTCAACTGATGTCTAGGGTGGACGTTCCCTTTTTCATGACATCATTATTCTATTCATCCCATGGCTAATCAACAAAATCATCCTTGGTTACCTGTAAAACGTTTGAAAATATTTTATCAGTATAAACTGGTGAATACATATATATATTGGAATCATAATCTGACAAGCGTGAATAGATAGAACAATTTACCCATAGTTTATGGTCAATTTACACATCCAACTTTTCTAACCAGCACCAGCGACACCAGAGACCTTGGATATATTTTTACGTCTATTCAATATTCTGCCTCTCGCCTAAAGCGGCTGGTCTTTCACAATAACCAAGGGTTCAACCCCTAGCCCTATTACCGTGACTCATCTGTAACACGTGTATATATACGTGACTCTATGGGCTACCTGCTATATAGTAAATCACCTTATGCAACCAATGGTTATATTAATTCATTCAAGTCAGATCATAATCAAAACCATTTTCAGTTTTGAAATCAATTTATAAAAATACAAGTATTCACCTTGACAGAGTCTCGCTTAATAAGCTTCTAAAGTGGGAGTTCTAGTGGGCAGCGTCTCTGCTTACACCTTCTAGCTTGGATTCTCTGAATGGGCGTTTCCTAGCTTCTCGGCTTATCTAATGCTAACCGGCACCTCTGGAACTTAAATGTACGAGCGGGAATGGTTTGAGAGATTGGATTTAGTGTAAATAACTTTGGAATTTCGAGTTTTGATGTTTTGAAATCGAACGGCAATTGAAATCTATTTATAGGCTGAATTGGGGGTCTGTAGCGGACCGTTATGGTGGCGGATAGCGGTTCGCTACCACTTAAACCTTAATCAGTCAACATGACACGTGTCAGGCTCAGGAGTTGCGACGTAAATTGCAGCTAGCAGACTATTAAGCTACAGGGTAGCGGTCCGCTACCCAACTGAGGTAGCCATAGCAGACCGATATGAATTTGGTAGCGGTCTGCTACCTGTGACACGCGTCAAAACCCTAGATGTCTCATCAGGGCATGTGTCATTCTCTTATTAATGTCGTTGGGACTACGTAGCAGACCGTTATGTATATGGTAGCGGTCCGCTACCAATGAAATTTCAGAATTTTTCATTTTTAGTCCTTGTTCTTTAATGTAATTACACTTATGGTCCTTTAACTTATATTTTTATAATATTAGGCATGAAAAATTTTCAAATGTTACACTCCAAGCCTTCTGCTAGCAAAAAGAGGAAGCCAACTGATGTCGCCGAAGTGGCTATCTTTGAGAGCCAGAGCCACGCTGATGCCTAGAAGAAGCTTCGCGCCTTTGGTGATCAGGCAAGAGATTTTTAATATCCTGGATCTTGAACCTGTACTTAAAAAAATCATAATATATTTCTACATGATAGGCCTTAGAGAAAATGACCAAATTCCATGAATCGGTGGTGAAAGAAGGTAAGAATGGCAAGCAGATTATCTGTGATCTGCAAAAGATAGCTGCGGCTAAAAATAAGAAGTTAGCAGAGGTGACCAGGGAGCTTAGTTGAGTGAAGGCATAACTTCAGGATGCTTATGCCCAACATGCCTAGGATCTTGAGGAATCCCTTGAACAAGCTAAAACATCAGCTGCAATTTCTAAATTCTAAGCCATAATAAAGATGGCTAAAGAGGCTGATGACAGGGACTTTGACCAGGGTAATTGGGATGTGCAGGAGTGGCAAAGGGTTGTGGCAAAGCTAGGAGGTGAACTAGTGCAAGAAGTGGAGGTGAGCAACCTGGCGGCTGAGACTGAGGGCTCTGTGAAGGTGGCAGCGGAGGTGATTGAACAGGACAACGAAGGCGAAAAAGAGAAGGCTGTCTTGCGTTTGTGATTTCAGTGGTTGGCGTATTTAACTTTAATGCTTGTGACTTGTTGAACAATTTTCTCTTTCTCGCTTTTGGAATCCCTATAAGGGAAAGACAATTCAACAACTCGTGAACCAGGTGGATGGGTCCTCTTTTTGGATGAAGCCCGGGTCACTTTTCTTTCTTGCACTTTAAATATTATCAAGTAGCTTCTGACTGCATGCCATGATTGCCATGTGTTTGATGTGTTTGTATAAAGTTAGGATTTATGGGCAATTAAGCCTTGTTGTACTTAGAAAAATAAGCTTAGGTAAACATTCAGGATACCAGATCCTTAATAAACATTTATAAATAATGTCTTAGGTTTTTATCAAACTTAGAAAGTATAGTCCTTTTCTGATAAATAGTTTGAAAGAATATGAGTTACAAACACATCATGACTTAGTTATTCAAATTTTGAATCTACCTTTAACTTCAAATTAATAGGTAACTCTAAATACATACCTCTGAGAATCAAGTTGGGTAGATACACATACCATATAATGATAGGGAGTCCAAATAGACTCAAAGCATGATTGCTTTTAGTTGTCCCCTGTGTTTAGCCGTCAAACACATTGAATACTTAGTAATTGTACCTCGGGATCTTCATAAATATCTTCAATCCTTTTAAGGATCTTGAGTCAGCATATTAACGCTAAATAATTGGGTTAACACATAAGTGTTAAATACTTGGGACAAGCCAATCGTGGGATAAGTAAAAAACGTGGGCCATGCCAGAAACGTGGGCAAGGCCATAAACGTTAGTTATCATGAAAAAGCTGAAAACCTTAGGAGTAACACGGTTGTTACTTTCTAGGATCCAAGATATAGCCAACAGTGATGAAATTATCAGCCACTGTTACATGGACTAGTCGCACCACCTTGAACTATACTTGGATATCGCGCGCCCAGGTGGAGTGTTAGCCTGTCTAACTAACGTTTAAACCTTAAAAGGTATTCAGAACACCTTAAACTTAGGAGAGATGGCCAATCTCTGTCTTCTGTCAGGATTCTTGAGGATCCTTCCTGCAAAACATGAAACTTTGATGAAGGTGGGTGTTAGCTTGGGTAACACCCCTCCGACGCTCAAGTTAGTACCTTGATAAAAAGTAATTGGTAACAAAAAATAATTAGGGATAGAAGACATACCAGTTTAAGTTAGATTTTAAGTTCTAACTTACATGAAATAGGCTTTGAGATGGATAACATTCCAGGATCTGGGCAGGATATCTCCTTCCATAGTGGCTAGCCAATAGGCTCCCTTGCCTGCTTCTGCATCAATCAAGTATGGGCCTTCCCACTTTGGTGCAAGCTTTCCATCGCTAGGATTGGTAGTATTTTGAAATGCTTTTCTCAATACTAAGTCACCTACTTGAAATCTTCTGACCCGTATGTTTTTGGTGTATGAATTCGCTATTCTCTGTTGATAGGTTGCAATTCGAACCTTAGAAAGATCCCTGAGTGTCAAGATCATGATCAAGAGCTTCGTTGTTAGTTTCTGGGGTTTGGAGATTGGTTACGGCAGTAGGGATAACCATTTATGTCGGGATCATGGCTTCGGTACCAAATACCAATGAGAATGGAGTTTGGTCTGTTGCATTTTTTGTGGTTGTCCTATCTGCCCAAACTACAAACGGTAACTCTTCAGCCCATTTTCCTTTCTTCGTTCCCAATCTCCTCTTGAGGTTGTTTATAATAATCTTGTTACTGGATTCCGCCTGTCCACTGGCTTGAGGATGTACAGGGGTGGAAGTTATCATTTTTATCCCCCAACTGGCATAGAAGTTAGTTGTTCTTTTAGCAATGAACTAAGATCCATTATCACACGCTATCTCTGTCGGGATCCTAAATCTTGTCAGGATGTTGTGCTTGATGAAGGAGATAACTTCTTTTTCTCTGACTTGGACAAATGCCTCAGCTTCTATCCATTTGGAGAAGTAATCTGTCATTGCCAACATGAAAACCTTTCCTCCTGGTCCTTTGGGAAGTTTCTCGACTATATCCATTCTCATTTCATGAATGGCCATGGGGAGATAACTCGGTATAAAGGTTCCGCTGGTTGATGGAGTATGTTGCTTTGTCTTTGACAAGCATCACATTCCTCAGCATAAGTCATAGCGATTTTTCTCATAGTAGGCAAGTAGTATCATGTCCGCAGGATCTTTGAGAATAGTGCTCTGCCCCCAGTGTGATTACCATAGTCACCTTCATGTATAGGATCCTCCAAACATCTTAGGTACAGACCTGCAATAGATTTTCTATACAAGACATTGTGCAAAATTATAAAATGAGATTCTCTTATGTGAAAAGCCATGTGATTCTTTTCGTCACTTGGGATCTCTCCATTATGCAAATATTTCTTAATGGGTAGAATCCAGGATCCTTGACTAAGTTTAGGATCCTGAGTATTTTCTTTTTCTTCTATAATGGACACTTCATCTATTTTCTCAATCGCTGGGCTCAAAATATGTATGATAGGTATTTTAAGAGCCAAAGCAAGGTTTGCTAAGGCATCAGCCTCATCACTATCTTCTCTGGGTACCCGTGTAATGCTAAAAATTTTGAATTCTACGGATAAGTTTTTGACTATTACGAGATACTTAGCTAACTTCTCGCCTTTCAGTGCATATGAGCCATTGAAATGGTTAGCAAGCAAGAATGAATCTACATATACCTGGAGATACTTGATTCTCATATCAGCGCCTCATATTCTGCTTCATTATTTGTTGCCTGGAACTCACAACTTATGGACTGGGGTATTTCAGTATGATGCCTAAACCTGTTCCTCTTACATTTGATGCACCTTCAGGGAATAACGTCCACTTATCCTTGGATTCTTCCAATTATTGAACTTCAAGGTCTGCTTCATGTTGGATGTCACTACTGGAATTAGCCACAAAGTCTGCAAGTGCCTGAGACTTTATTGTAGTTCTAGGTTCATATACAAGGTCATAGGCGCTGAGCTTGACTGACCACTTAGCCATTCTTCCTGACATCTCTGGCTTTCTTAAGACACACTGAATAGGATAATTAGTCTTAACATGAATAGCATGAGTTTCAAAATAATGTCTGAGCTTAGTGGATGCCATTATTAAAGCTAAGATTATTTTTTTCTAAATGAGAGTACCTGGTTTTGGCTGCTAGCATACTTGTACTTACATAGTATACGAGATGTTGTTGTCCTTCATGATCCTTGACTAGGACGGCACTCACAACGTTTCCAGATACCGCCAAGTACAGGGATGATGGTTCACCATCTTCTGGTTTAATTAATAGAGGAGTTGATGACAAGTATTCCTTTAATGATTGGAGTGTTTGTCCGTGCTTCTCTTCCCATTCGAATCTCTTGTTCTTCTTCAGGATGTCATAGAATTCCTTGCACCTTTCTGAGGATCTTGATATGAATCTGTTGAGTGCTGCTACTCTGCCGGTTAGTCTCTGGACATCTTTGGTGTTTGTTGGGGATTTCAGATTGATGATCGCTTGGATTTGCTCTGGACTAGCTTCTATTCCTCTTTTGGTTACCATGTAGCCCAAGAACTTTCCTACCCCCACTCAACAGTGGCATTTTAATGGGTTCAGCTTCATGTTATTCTGGTCCAAGATATCAAATGCGTCTTTGAGATCCCTAAGATGATACTCAGGTTTCTTTGATTTCACCACCATATCATCTATATAGACCTCCATGGTGTCCTCTGGTTTCTCTTTAAATATCATGTTCACCAACCTTTGGTATATATCACCTGCATTTTTTAAACGAAAGGGCATAGCTATGTAACAATAAATACATGTTTGAGTCATGAATGTGGTATCCTCCTGATCTGAGGGTTCATCCTGAATTTGTTGGAATCCTGACGAAGCGTCCATGAATGTTCGCATTTCGTGGCCTGCTGTAGCGTCTACCATTGAGTCAATGTGTGGTAATGGAAAAGTATCCCCGAGACATGCTTTGTTCAAGTCAGTGAAATCTACACAGACTCTCCATTTTCCATTTTTCTTCTGGACCACCACTACATTAGCTAGCCATCTTGGGAATTTCACTTCCCTTATCATTCATGCTTTTAGCAGTCTCTTGACTTCTTCCTGGATAACTACATTCCTTTCTAGTGCAAATTTCCTTCTTTTTTGGTGTATTGGCCTGAAACTGTTATTAACACCCAATTTATGTGTAATAACATCTTTAGAAAAACCTGTCATGTATTCATGTTTCCAAGCGAAAGTTGAGATTCTGCTTTTTAGTAATTCTACGACTTCTTGTTCAATATCTTTGGGGATATTGGTTCCAACAAGCACCTTGACGTCAGGATCCTCTGTGCTTAAGGATATTTCTTTGACATCCTGCTCTTTGGTTTCCAAGACGTCTCGGGCTTGTTTCTTTAGTTGCTATGCTTGCCTAGTTTTGGCAGAAGCTTTCATTGATGAAGTATAACAGTCTTTAGCTTCCTATTGATCGCTGTTAATCTTCACTATCCCCCCCCAAGGTGTCGCCATTTTCACACATAGGTGGTATGTTGAGGGTACTGCTTTCATGTCATGTATCCATGGTCTCCCTAGAATAATGTTATAGCAAGATAAAGAATCAATGACATAAAAGTTTTGTATAGAGTTTACCCCCTCGATGTAGATCGGTAGCTTTAACTCTCCAACTGTGCTCTTAACCTATCCACTGAATCCTACCAACACTAAAGATTTTGAGATAATTTCGGAATCAGGGATCCCCATCCTCTATAGGACTTCAAGTTGTAAGATGTTTACTGAACTTCCTCCGTCGATCAGGATCCTGCGGATGAAGTAATTGGCAATTTATAGAGTGCTCACTAAGCCGTCGTGGTGAGGATCCTGTACATCGTTTTTGTCCCCTTCGTTAAAAGAGATTACTTTCTTTTCAGTTAAGGTGTAGGTTTTGGTAGGTCTATCTCCTTTTTCTGTTTTTGCCTCCTTAGCGTTTCTCTTTGCTGCAGAATAAGAGGTACCACATATGTCAGATCCACCAGATATGAAACTTATTACCTTGGCATCCGACTTTGGGGATGTTGCTCTCTGTGGGATCCTGTCATGATCCTTGGCTTTGTCCTTTTTTTTGCCCAGGAATTCCTTGAGGTTCCCTTTGCTCAGGAGGTGACTTATCTCCTTTCCCAGAGCGATGCAATCCTTAGTTATGTGGACGAAGTCTTCATGGAATGCACACCACTTGGACTAATCCTTCCATCCTGTGCTCTTCACAAATTTACGAGGCCACGTGGCTTTTTCACCAAGATTTTGCATGGCAAGCAGTTAACCTGTTGTATCAAGAGAAAAACAGTATTAAGATAGTCTAGGATACTCTTCTTCATCTTCGTCATCCTCCACAGCATTGACTATGTGATTATTAGGCTTGGAGTAAGGCTTAGATCTGTAAGGCTTAAAGGGTGCAGACTCAGTCTTCCGGTTGGGCTAATTGTAGCTCGTTGGAGCATCCATCCGTTGCTAGATCTTTCTGTCCTCCTCGAGCCTTATGAATCGTAGTGCCCAATTTCTAACTTCGTCAAGATTCCTGTAAGGGTTCATGATAAGGTCTTCATAAAACGGGGAGTCTTTCTTCAATCCCATCTTGAATGCCTGGACTGCCACGGTGACGTCAAGGTTCGGGATATCCAGGGATTCCCTGCCGAACTTGCTAATCTAATCCAGAAGTGATTCTCCGGTATTCTGGGTTATCCTATACAAATCACTTATCAATCTTTCGAACGTCCTGCTGAAATAGAATTGGTTATTAAATAAATTGATTAAGTGAGCAAATGAAGTTATTGAATAAGTTGGAACATTAAGCAGCCATTTTAGGGCTGATCCTGTTAGAGTGGAGCCGAATCCCTTGCATAACCAAGCTTCTTTTAAGTCCAAGGGAATGGGATTGATTTCCATTCTCTCCCTGTATTGTGCGACGTGCTCTTCCGGATCCGTAGTTCCATCATACAGCCTCATGTTGGGAGTCTGGAAGCGTTTCGGGATCTCCGCATCACCTATCGGAAGAGCGAATCTAGAGATCCTGTGACTGGTAGAGGACATCTCCAGTATTGGTTGGACCACATCCGGTACACTGGAGATCATCTCCCTCAGCTTCTTCAGTTCTTTCGCCATAAGTGGTCTGATCCCTGTATCCTACACAAATTCGTTAGTATTTACAAACTGATTAAAAGTGTTACCGTTTTTAGGATTTCGGGATGATGATCCCGGAGTGATTCCAAAATCCTGGATCACAGTAACTCTAACAGCCGGAGTCGGGCCAGCTGTGGTGACTTCAGTTTGCATGGGGATGAAGTCTCCCTTATGGATTCCTGAGGATCCTGAAGAATTAAAGTCCATGATCCTTGGTTGGAGCGGAGTCGTCACTTCCACTGATTTCTTTGACTCTTTTCTCCTTTCAAGCTCTCTGAACAACATCTAATTAGTCTTTTCCTATTGTTTCATTTGTTGCTTCACTTCAGAGAACAGATTGAGGATGTCGTTGTTTGAAACAAGCACAGGTCCCCCGGCTGGTATCCCAAAAAACCTACAGAAGTAGTCTTCTTTGGCAAATTGTCATTCTTTGTCTAGAATGACGGAGGAGGAGGAAGAGGGTTGTTCAACCCGGAGCTTAAAGATGGAGTTGAAGAAGAAAACAATTTGGATTGGGACGACATTTTCGAAATCAGTTTTGAAAAATAGTGATTGAATGCAAACTTTAACAACGATTTTAAGATGAAAAGCACCACTTGCCCCACGGTGGGTGCCTGTTTTGGGTAAAAATTATATCAACTAATTTTGTAACCAAACTTCGTAAGTGAGGTAGTGTTCTTAGTAAAAATGCAATGTTGAAATAATAAAACTGAAACTTGACATGATGATGTATGAGGAAAGCCCTTAATCCCTAAGGATTGCCGGCATAAAACCTCGGAAAGTGACTGAAAGTCACTTGCCTCCTAGATTTGTATAAATCAAATGAAACGATTACAAGTCAGAGCAATGATCGATCGAATTCTAATTATTACAGAGCTTGTTGTGTATTTCTAAGTGTTGCGAGTGAATACTGATGTGTTTCCTATGTCGATCAATTACTTAATAAATACAAGAATTATCCTAACTAACTATCCGAGAATCCTGGACTGACTTAGTCTTCAAATGTGACCGTTATGGGCTTCTCCGTGTATATTCCACACGTGGTCCACGTCATATTGAGCGATTCTTCAGGAGATATTAAGTCTACGCACGTTACCTGCGAGTAATAATCAAAATAGAGGACAAATAACCGTTAGTTTTATTAATATTCAAGATACCGAGGTACCAAGATCTTGGCTTCCAGATTACGCTAGACTCAGGATCCTGCATAAAATCTATCCCTAACAGATACCTGATTTAAATGCCTTAAAACATTCTCTTGCTTCAGTTGCCTCGGGTATTTTTCTAAACGACATCTTGGTTTAGAGGATTGGTTTTCAATCTCACCAATAGCTTTGCCCTTGCCCCTATCTCTTCTTGTACCTCTTTCTTTCCACTTGTGCTAAACATGTGAAGGTCATCATTAAATATTCCTCTAACGATGTCATCACTGGCGTATTAACATAGCATGTCATGCTCCAAGCATCTTAGGGATTCTCTCTTGCATACCAAGAGATGAATTCCCTCACCTTGTCACTTGGTTGGAGCATTTTCCTTTCGTAGTTGTCACAAACGTCATCAACAAACATGCCAATTACTAATTGATCATCCAAATGCGTGCTTGCTTCTTCAGGTCTTCCACTTCACACCTTATTATCATTGCACGTTTAGGACCCTTCATTGTAACTTTCTGAATGTGTTCTTCCAAGGAACCATAAGGATTCTTGTCATACTCTAGATGAAACCTTTTCTTCAAATCTTTGATCATGTCATAAGCAGACTAATACCCTAAGGTAGATCTAAACCCTAGGTCGATGGATTCCAACATGAGGTTTGTTGCGACTCCCACATCATCCCTAAATTTGCTCTAAGCATGCATGCCCAGGCGGCTTCTTAGGTACCACGAACTTTAGAACATGTAGCTTCTTACTAGTCTTAAGGACTTTTTCAAGTTATAGTACCAATCTAAGAAGTTTGTTCCATCGACTTTTTCAAGTGATAGGCACTAGCGCATTCTCGGTTTTAGTTTGAGACATCTATAATGAAGAATAAAAATTTTAGTATTTTCGATGTTTAAAAATAATATCAATAAATAATGACCCTTTAAAATTTTAACATTATTTACTAAAGAATTAAGATCCATGCTTCACCATATCTCATGAATAGGTGAGCACTTTCCAAGAGACAAGGCTACGTAGGTAGGTAACGGCTACCAATTGTATCCGATACAATTCTCAGAATTTATGGGGTCGTTCAGATAACGGTCATCTAGGTCGATGTGTTTAACCCCATCTATGTCCACTCTTCCCTAATAATTGGCTAAGGCACTTCGTATAGGGTTGAGTCGTAAGTCGTCCTATTTTAGCGACGTGTGCCAATCGACCCAAGTCCCGCGGGAGTCGCGATATTACAATGTCCCAACACCCTTAGGACCAAATGTAAGGCTTAGACACATCGTATAGGGTTGTTTTACTAACAAACATGGATCACATATTTTACTTGCATGACTTATCTTAAGAATTCCTAGAACCAAATTCTTACAAGTCATATCTTTTATAGTGTCAAAATTCAAATGACCCAATCGTGTATGCCACAACCATGCTTGATTATCTATGTTTTCCAATAGACAAAAAGGTGTTCCTATCTTCAATATGATATTGTATAACCTGTTCTTTGACCTTTCCACCTTCATCAATAGTTTCTTGTTTTGATAATGTAGAAGTAACAACTTTCCTTACATTATTACTATGTAAGGCCCCAAACCCGGGAACCCTACTTGTTAGATCAAACGCAAGCTAAGTAGTCATAGATATCAAACTAAACTCAATTAATTGCAGCGGAAATCAAATAGTCAACAAAGTTCAACGAACAGACCCAAACGTAATTCAAACCAAGTACTAGTTTTTAAATATCTCAATGAAACAACGGTTAAATAATGTCATCACGAACACCCACGGTAACCAAGTGCCATCCAGAAGCCTCTAGCTCACACCTACTGTTTACCTGAAATACATGCTTAAAAAATCAGCTAGGCTAAGTTAGTTATATAGTAATTTACTAAGGGATAATAATTCCCCAAAACCGTTATAAAAATGGTTTACTTCTCAAACAGTTTACTCATAAATAATTATCGATGCACAAGTATACATGTTGTCTGGTCCGAAGATACAAGCAAACACGATCTCCCGCCTGACTGCCGTCAGACACAATAACCCGTTGACTAATGCCAACACAATATCAAGCTTACGCTTGATATCCCGCCTGACTAGTGCTAGACACAATATCCCGCTGACTAACATCAACACAATATCAAGCTTACGCTTGATCTCCCGCCACGACTATTAAGTACGTGACACAAATAGCTCATACACACATGCAGGCATAACACCCATAAAAATATATATATTTCTTCACAAGAATATCATCTATGCATGCACTCACTAAAAACACGTTTTACATGTATTCATGCCCAAAACATAAAACAGTAAAGGTGGGCGATAGAAACTCACCTTTGTTCATCACACCTCGTTCTTTAGAGCTCACTAACTCCCCGTGCTCGCCTTTCAACCTCGCACCTATAATGCACACAAATCACGAGTCATTTGCATGACCCGACGTTAAACCAACACATATAGGTCTAACCTGATGTTACGCGTGTTTACATGCACGCGCATGACCTCCCTCGTGCTTGCCCATTACCATGCAAGGTGCATATGCATAACTTAACCACTTAAACAACCCCGCGTTTCCCCTGTTTATCCGAGTGACTCATGTGAATCGAGTCACCAAGAACTCGTTTCCTTCCTTCACTCGTCCCCTACGAAACCCTAGAATCATAAAGATGATTATTAGGATTATCCGGGACTCAAAATACGTAAACAATGATTAGGGTTTGTGTTTATACCTCCGATCCGAGCAAGAACACGTCGAACGAACTCTTTTTCTCTCCTCCTTGATCTCGGTAGTCGTAGGTTAAGAAATGTGTGCTTCCCCTTTGCGCCGTGACCCTAAAGGGTGCTCCACACTCGACCAGGCTTCGGCCCTTGCGCACATTCAGCCTATCTCAAACCTTTTAATAAAACCCCTCTAAAGTCTCGTTATTTACTAGCCACCCCTTCTAAGTTTATTTATATAAAAAGAAACCCGTTACCACACCTCTGGTTAGATCTCGTTACGTTCCCGTAATATTTCCGTTCATCATTTACAAGATATTCACATTTACAACAAATCCTGTTTAATTGGTAAAAACCCGGGATGTTACAAGTCTTTCCCCCTAAAAGATGTTTCATCCTCGAAACATGCGTCATCTAGAAATAAATGCGGATACCATTCATGCATTTCTGCTTCTGGTTCCCAAGTAGCCTCGGATCCCTTACAATGCTTCCAGTGCACCTTAAGAATCGGGTTCACTTTCCTTCTTAATCTATTTTCCTTTCTATCTAGTATTACCACTTGTTCCTCCACATAGTTTAGCTTATCGTCCACCACAATGTTGTCTAACGTCACATGTTCAGTAGCGTCTGCCAAACACTTTCGTAAATGAGACACGTGAAAAGTTGGGTGTATCCCTGCCAGTTCATCTTGCAACAAAAGTCGGTAGGTGATACTACCAACACGCTCCTCAATCATAAACGGTCCAATATACCGTGGGCTAAGTTGTCCTCGTTCTAGAAACGAATAATTCCCTTCCAGGACGACAACTTAAGCATAACATAATCCCCTTCTTTGAACTATTGTTATAAGAAAATTCCGTCAACGGTAGGTGACTTTCCCAGGCACAACCGAAATCTATCACACATGCACGAAGCATGTCTTCTAATGTTTATATTGTTCGCTCCGACTGTCCATCAGTCTAAGGATGATACGCCATGTTAATATGTAATTTCGTTCGCATAGCCTCGTTAAACCTCTTCCAAAACTTTGACGTAAACCTCGTATCTCGGTCAGATACAATAGAAATCGGCACTCCATGTCGTGCAACAATCTCATTCACCAACACCTCAGATAACCTCTCAGAAAAGAAGGTCTCTCTAGTCGGTGCAAAATGAGCGCTTTTCGTTAACGGATCTACTACTACCCAAATAGTATCATGCCCCTTTACCATCCTAGGCAGCTTCGTAATAAAATCCATTGTAATGTGCACCCATTTCCACTTCGGAATCTCTAATGGTTGGATTTTGCCGTAAGGCTTCTGATGCTCGACCTTGGCCTATAAACATGTCAAGCACTTCCTCACAAACTGAGTTACGTCATACTTCATTCCCAGCCACCAATAGTTCCCTTTCATATCTTGGTACATCTTTTTCATCCTCGGGTGGATCGAATACCTCGACAAACCACTCATACAAACCACAACCAAATTAAGAATTTCAATCCAACTACCTACATGATACATGGATGTCAAGCACCATACTTGTCTGCAAAACTCGATCACCTACGAATCTTGATAGCTTACGTTACTCATGAGAGTCATTTATTTACATATGAACGTTCATATTGTACGTGAAAACTAATTTGTTTACATTATACACGGAACTTAATTGGTCACATTATGCACGAAACTAGGTTGTTTGCAATATGCATGATACTTTATTGTTCACATCATACTTGAAACTTACTCGTTTGCAATATACATGATGCTAGCTTGTTCACATGATACATGATACTTGGTTGTTTGCAATATGCATGATACTAGATCATTTACGTTATACATGAAACTTGAGTGTTTACATTACACACGAAACTAGACTGTTTACATTGTTTGCAATTAATTGCCCTCTATATACATGAGGCTTGATCGTCCACTTTATCCATGAAAGTTGAAAGCTATAAACTTTGAGTTACCCGGGGTTTGACGTATTCTTGTTCAAACACGAGGAAACTATAAGCTTTGAGTTACTCGGGATTTGACGTATTCTTGTTCAAACACGAGAGAGCTATAAACTTTATGGGTAACCTGGAGGGTATGCCATCTACTTAGGGCACCCATGTATGGGGTTGTTCCACCTATTTAGTCTTTACTCCCTGATTGACTTTACATTCTAGACACACAATTACTTATTAGCAACTCATACATGAAAAAAACTAAATGTTTGGGTGTTTCCCCCACATCTGTACCCACACACAATAGAATGATCTATATGGACCATACGACGATTTGAGTAATTACGGGTGCACACATAATTATAAAAGTCAGCGCATGGAAAACATAGTGAATTCTGTCGTGTGTGATGACATAAAACCTATGGTGATATACAGTAACGAAACTAATGGGATATGATAATGGCATAGTAGATATACCGATGGTACATCCCATATATGAGTGCTCCTGTCATATTGTCAAAAGTAACGTTGTCTGTATTCACGTAAGGGTTTCCTATTACTCCGATCTGGACCAATAGTTGTGAAATCTTTATCCAGAGACATTACTCAAACATTTTAGACTATATCCTAAACAAGTTTAGATCTTAAAATTTCCATCACTTTCACTACAAGTGATGCATCCCATCATTTGAGTCCAAAACTACCCTAGGGCAATTTTATCCTTAATTCTCTTCAAACTACATCCACTACCACCATCCATGCCTGTCATAGTGATGACCTTACCTTGAGTACAAAACCTAAACCTTGTCATCAAACCATACTCCTCAGACCGACAATCAAAGCTCGTTGAGAACTCACATCTCTTTCCTGATTCGATAGCTTCCAACAGTTGAATTTCGAGGCGAAATTCCCTCAACCTAGGGTTAATGTAACATCTATGATTTTTCGGCCATATTTTTTTATTGTTTATTTTATTTTCTTTTTTTTATAATAATAACAACCTATTTCAATCCCATAACTGGTCAAACACCATATGTCACATTAACTATCATTTCATACATATATATGTATATATAAATATATATATTCAATTTCTCAACCTTACGTTACATATTATTTCTCTGTAATACATATAAATCTATATGTTTGATTTTACTAAATAAATCAAGTATACAACTCATACTATTTAAAATAAATAAATGAATAAATAAAACTTACGATTGCACTTTGATCTTTTCAAAATTTTATAGGTATTTAATTATAATTACACACACATATATATACATATATATATATATATATATATATTATCATGTTAATTAAATCATTTGTACGATTTATAAAAGTGAAAATTATTCCTTTATAAGATAATTGAAATTTCATTTTTATAAACCTTATTAAAACAACTTTGTAAATAAATATATTAGTTTCCTCCAATGGAAATAGAATTTGAACCCTCTCTTTTACCTTGAACCCTTGCTTGAACTCCCTCCCCTCAAAATCTACACCCTGGAACTAGTCAAAATTCGTTCCAATCCAACAATCTCAAAACGATTTAATGCGTTACCTTCTCCAAATCATTACACCACTTAATTGCGTTCATTATATGCTGGAAATTGATCGAATTAATGAGGAATTGAATGACCTTAATTCCTTTTAAGGGGTTTCGGTTGGGAAGACTTCAAGAACCTATAATTCGGGTTAAATTCCGTCGATTACACTAAAACAACGGCTGTAACGCTTGCTAACACCTTGAATATGTAATCCCCATTATCCTACTACTCGAACAAGTCCCGAAGAAGTCCCATTTCTTCCTTCCCGTCGCGATCGAACTAGGGCATAAATCCCTCACTGTCGCAGAAAGCCAAAGCCCGATTTCAGGTAACTCCATTTGATTTCTACTCGTTTTAGCATTGCAATCCAAAGCCCCAATTTATCGTTATCGACCTGTGAGTAATTTTGTAGGTTTGGGGCTAGGGTTTCGATCTCTGGTCTTGGGGAAGATGGGATCCTCGGACTATATAGATAAAACATTTATGTTTCTAAATTCTAACAAGGCTCAAGCCCAGATCAAATGGTTAAACTTCTTTACACCCACAGTCAAGGTCACGGGTTCTAACCCTGTGAATGACTTCTTTTTTTTCCTTTTTATTTGATTTGATCCTAGTAATTTACACTCAAATACATGTGTATCAATTTATAAACTATTATTGTTAAGCTAGGTTTAATAAACAAATTATATTATAGATTTTTCAAGGATTTATAATTATTAACCCATAAATAACGGGTGTATATATATATATATATATATATATATATATATATATATATATATATATGTCTAAAAACATTTTTGGTGATCGTGTTTAAGTATATATTTTTCTTTTTCATTATCACCTTACGCTTCAAAACTTGGCGGACGTTATTATAACTTTAAAAGAGCTTCATTAACATCTTTCGTCCGATTAAACGAAATGGAGATTATAAAGGTTTTAGAATTAACTTAACCAATAATAGGTTAATAATAATACAATTTATTAAAGTTACTAATATCACAGAATTTTATTAATTATTACTTTAATAAAAAACTGTGTAATTTTGATTATCTTTATGAACCCATCACTTTATAAAGATTTATACATCATTTTTATATAATTATTATGTTAGATAAATAATTATAGAAATTCTATTTATTTCAATTTAACACTTATATTTATTTAAAACCTCTTTTATAAATCATTTAAAGGAGATTATTTAAATGGTTTAATTAGTTATTTTATTTACATAAAATAATTATTTAAAACCCTTTTACTTCATAATTTATTTTATTAATTATTTTTAAAATAATTATATAAATAAATCCAAACATAGTATTATTTCAATCTTTTCTACTTCATAATTTATTTATTAAATTAATAATTTCAATCATATCATTATTATTGTAAATAATTTATAATTAATTAGAGTTCCTAATTAATTCTAGTTAGTAATAACTTACCATTATATATATATATATATATATATATATATATATATATATATTTTCTTACGAACTTGTACATACCTCACATCCGACTCCAAACTCCAAAATCCCTAGAAAATCAAATAGGCTTTCAATTGTTTATTATCTTTGAGCCTAGAATACAAATTTATCCGTGTAGGTTAATTGTGATGGATTATCACGAGGCCTATCATCTTTAACAATTCATACCATTATTAGCTTCATTACAAGGTGAGTTCATAACCCCCTTTCTCTTTACTATTGTTTACAAATACTCGGGGTGCAACATGTTTACATACTATACTTACCAAATTCAATACCATTTGTTATCATGCAAATTACTATGTGCTTTATTTCTTAAACTGCTTGGTGACCATTACATGTGTTCATGCTAGTACATTCATTAACCTGCTACCCAGGCCAAAAGTAGTACCTAACATGATCATTTATAGGGGAATCTGATTCAAGTTAACACGAACCTTGGCGGGTTTTGTGTGTACCATATTACTATTTTTCTAAACCACAATCAGTGGGATTGTACTTACCAGTTTTCCATTACTTACAGATTGAATTGTACGCTTGGACCTTGTACGTTTTCACATTTATGCCTTAGTATATGCTTTGATCTTATTGAATGGTAAACCTTTTACTTAACTTTTGTTTGGTGTCAAAACCTATGTTACTCACCAACTAGTTGTAGTTGACATTCACTCACATGTTTCAGGTGCACCAGTTTGAGTATTCTACATGTTCATATAGGACCGGACTTAGTTTAAATTTGAATTGTGTTATGTTTTGAACATTTTGTCTCCATTTACTATTGTAACGGATGCTTTAATTTCATGAATAAATATTGCCACTTATTAATAGATGATCATGTGCTTATGAACAACCGCGTCAGCCCCGACGTATAATCCGCCGTCGGCCCGGGCATGACAGATTGGTATCAGAGCCATGGTTATACGGAATTAGGTTATTAGACATATATGACCTAGACTAAAACCTAAGAGTCCCAAACATGAGTTTAACTCGTGTCTTTTACTAGGAACTCCACTATATACTCATTATACATACACACACTTACCTATCTACATCTGCCTATTTCTACCTACGTAGTGCAAATACATGAACTTGTGTGATTATCCCACATACTATAGAATGTATTACATTGCATGATACAATACGAGTTACCTCATGTGTTATGTTACCTGACAACCTGCATGTGTACAAAAAAAACTACTACCCATGTGATACCTTATTTGTTGCACTATTTGATTAATCTGCAAAGTACCTATTTGATTCACTAAATGCTATCCTAGGTTTTGCCATAGAAGACTTTATACACCTTCATCTTTTACACATCCTCACAAATCACTTATGGAAAAAAATTCAAACTCGTAGGCCCAATGCCTATTAAAATTTTAAAATCCAGTCAAAGTTTTGGGTTTTGAAAATTAGTAGAGAACATATGCAATCCGGAAGGGCGGATGCATGTACCTTGGGTCTTCTGTCTAGGAAAGCATTTCATATAAATCCAAATCAACTGAAGGATCCGTATGCTTTCCTGGGAATTCCCGAAGTGAGTGTCCACCTATAGGCTAAAGCATGTCTTCTTGAAAGTATATGAACTCAAATCACTTTGATTTGTCACAGTATCCATTGGGTTATGCCCCAAATGAATACAACCTAAACATCATTCACTTAACTATTATAATTTGGTACACAAGTCTAAACCTCCTATTTGACTCTTACACTTAATCATATTTAAGTCAACTATACCTCTTCACCCTTATGCCTTGGAAATTTTATCACCCTTATCATCGCTTGCAAGAGATTTAAACCCTTAGACCTTACCCCTCAAGAAAGGGAAGCTGCTTCAATAGGTGAAGCACACCCTAGAGCCTCAAGAAACAATCCTTGACGATTCTCACCATAACCATGAGTTCAAATAATAATGGTACATGATGGCTGAAAGAGTGGGTGTAAGCCCGGGGAAGATTCAGACTAAAGGAACACTTTGAGTACCCGTCAGTAGACAACCAATCATCGGCACGACTAGTTGCCATATTCATGTTTGACCGCAGAACGAATTGGCTTAGGAGCAGTCTTGAGACTCCGAGCAGCTGAATCACCTCCACCGAGAGACCCCTTATCTGACAACTAATCTATACCATCCAGAACCAAGAGCAAGACAGACCATGAGACTTACCAGTGCCTTAGAAGTTCCAACTGATACCGCTCACCTATATGTAAGGACTGTAGAGTTTCTGAGATAAGGAACGGAGACCAGGAAATCCTTGATGCACATACGGAAATAACCAGGACTAAAGCCCGGGTTGCAATACGAATAACCGCAACGATGTTCGTCTTAGTGCTCATCTGCTTCTGGTGGAAAACTATCTGAGATGTTAACCGAATATTCCTTTTCGCGTTTTCTTAAAACTTAAATTGAAACCCAAATTCTGTACCCAAATATAAATGTTATTATTTCTAACTTTCCTTAATGATTGACATCTAAACCTTATTTGTAAACTAATCATTTTGTTATTTCCTGATTTGACTAATGTAGTTATTTTGTTCAAACAAAACCTTTATCAAACCCTTGATTTGTAAATTTTATTTAGATTATAAATCATTTACAAACCCCTTTACCTTGTGAAGGAACTTAATGCGATTTGTTTTATAAAAACTTTTATCTCATTATGTTAGTTAATAATTAATTATGAGTCGATTAATTATTTCATTACGGTCTCTTAATTCGTTAATTTTAAATTTCGTGGCCATTATTTTCTTTTGAAACATTCTCTTTATGATAAATAAATAAATAAAAAGGTTTTATTTACCAAATTACCTAGTTATTCAACTTATTACTTCCACTTATTAATTTACAAATAAGAATAAATTTCAGTTACTTGTCATTTACAAACAAAAAACTCAAAACAGTTATTCGTGTGCGTATTATTCTGAATACCTGTAAAACATTCTCACTATCTTGCATCTTCGGAAATGCATGAGATTACTAGTCACTTCAAGTAGATGAATCATTTCGCGTAGACGTTAACCACTCATACAAACCATAACCAAATTAAGAATTTAAATCCAATTACCTACATGATACATGGATGTCAAGCAACACGCTTGTGTGCAAAACTCGATCACCTACGAAATTTGATTGCTTACGTTACTCATTAGAGTAATTTATTTACATATGAACGTTCACATTGTACGTGAAAACTAATTTGTTTACATTATACACGGAACTTAATTGGTCACATTATGCACAAAACTTGGTTGTTTGCAATATGCATGATACTAGACTATTCACATCATACTTGAAACTTACTCGTTTGCAATATACATGATGCTAGCTTGTTCACATGATACATGATACTTGGTTGTTTGCAATATGCATGATACTAGATCATTTACATTATACATGAAACTTGAGTGTTTACATTACACACGAAACTAGACTGTTTACATTGTTTGCAATTAATTGCCCACTATATACATGAGGCTTGATCGTCCACTTTATCCATGAAAGTTGAAAGCTATAAACTTTGAGTTACCCGGGATTTGACGTATTCTTGTTCAAACACGAGGAAACTATAATCTTTGAGTTACTCGGGGTTTGACGTATTCTTGTTCAAACACGAGAGAGCTATAAACTTTATGGGTAACCTGGAGGGTATGCCATCTACTTAGGGCACCTATGTATGGGATTGTGCCACCTATTTATTCTTTACTCCCTGATTGACTTTACCTTCTAGACACACAATTACTTATTAGCAACTCATCCATGAAAACAATAATAAACTAAATGTTTAGGTGTTTCCCCCACTTCTGTACCCACACACATTAGAATGATCTATACGGACCATACGACGATTTGAGTAATTACGGGTGCACACGTAATTATAAAAGTTAGCGGATGGAAAACGTTGTGAATTCTGTCGTGTGTGATGACACAAAACCTATGGTGATATACAGTAACGAAACTAATGGGATATGATAACGACATAGTAGATATACCGATGGTACATCCTATATATGAGTGCTCCTGTCATATTGTTAGAAGTAACGTTGTCTGTATTCGCGTAAGGGTTTCCTATTACTCCGATCTGGACCAAAAGTTGTGAAATCTTTATCCAGAGACAATACTCAAACATCTTAGACTATATCCTAAACAAGTTTGGATCTTAAAATTTCCATCACTTTCACTGCAAGTGATGCATCCCACCATTTGAGTCCAAAACTACCCTAGGGCAATTTTATCCTTAATTCTCTTCAAACTAAATCTACTACCACCATCCATGCCTGTCACGGTGACGACCTTACCTTGAGTACAAAACCTAAACCTTGTCATCAAACCATACTCCTCAGGCCGACAATCAAAGCTCGTTGAGAATCCGAACTCACATCTCTTTCTTGATTCGGTAGCTTCCAACAGTTGAATTTCTGGACGAAATTCCCTCAACTTGGTGATAATGTAACATCTATGATTTTTCAGCCATATTTTTTTATTATTTATTTTATTTTCTTTTTTTTATAATAATAACAACCTATTCCAATCCCATAACTGGTCAAACACCTTATGTCACATTAACTATCATTTCATACATATATATATATATATATATATATATGTACATATATATATATATATATATTCATATATATATATATATAAATATATATGTTCAATTTCTCAACCTTACGTTACATATTATTTCTCTGTAATACATATAAATCTATATGTTGATTTTACTAAATAAATCAAGTATGCAACTCATACTGTTAAAAATAAATAAATAAAACTTACGATTGCACTTTGATCTTTTCAAAATTTTATAGGTATTTTATTATAATTACACACACACATATATATATATATATAATCATGTTAATTAAATCATTTGTACGATTTATAAAAGTGAAAATTATTCCTTTATAAGATAATTGTAATTTCATTTTTTATAAACCTTATTAAAACAACTTTGTAAATAAATATATTAGTTTCCTTCAATGGAAATAGAATTTGAACCCTAGCTTGAACACCCTCCCCTCAAAATCTAGACCTATAATTCGGGTTAAATTCCGTCGATTACGCTAAAAAAAACGGCTGTAACGCTTGTTAACACCTTGAATATGTAATCCCCATTATCCTACTACTCGAACCAGTCCCGAAGCAGTCCCCTTTCTTCCTTCCCGTCGCGATCGAACTCAGCAAGCCAAAGCCCGATTTCAGGTAAATCCATTTGATTTCTACTCATTTTAGCATTGCAATCAAGAGCCCCAATGTATCGTTATCGATCTGTGAGTAATTTTGTAGGTTTGGGGCTAGGGTTTCGATCTCTGGTGTTGGGGAAGATGGGATCCTCGGACTATATTGATAAAACATTTATGTTTCTAAGTTCCAACAAGGCTCAAGCCAAGATCAAATGGTTAAACCTCTTTACACCCAAAGTCAAGGTCTCGGGTTCTAACCCCGTGACTGACTTCTTTTTTTTCCTTTTTTATTTGATTTGATCCTAGTTATTTACACTCAAATACATGTGTATCCAGTTATAAACTATTATTGTTAAGCTAGGTTTAATAAACAAATTCTATTATAGATTTTTATTAACCCATAAATAAAGGGTATATATATATATATATGTGTGTCTAAAAATATTTTTGGTGATCGTGTTTAAGTATATATTTTTCTTTTTCATTATCACCTTAAGCTTCAAAACTTGCCGGACGTTATTATAACTTTAAAATAGTTTCGTTAACATCTTATGTCCGATTAAACGAAATGGAGATTATAAAGGTTTTAGAATTAACTTAACCTATAATAGGTTAATAACAATACAATTCATTAAAGTTACTAATATGACATAATTTTAATAATTATTACTTTTAATAAAAAAATGTGTAATTTTGATTATCTTTATGAACCCATCACTTTATAAAGATTTATATATCTTTTTTATATAATTATTTTGTTAGAAAAATAATTATAGAAATTCAATTTATTTCAATTTAACACTTATATTTATTTAAAACCTCTTTTATAAATCATTTAAAAGAGATTATTTAAAACCCTTTTACTTCATAATTTATTTTATTAATTATTTTTACAATAATTATATAAATAAATCCAAACGTAGTATTATTTTAAACTTTTCTACTTCATAATTTATTTATTAAATTATTAAATTCAATCATATCACTATTATTGTAAATACTTTATAATTAATTAGAGTTCCTAATTAATTCTAGTTAGTAATAACTTACCATTATAAATATATATATATATATATATATATTCCTACGAACTTGTACAAACCTCACATCCGACTCCAAACTCTAAAATCCCCAGAAAATCAAATAGGCTTAGAATTGTTTATTCTCTTTGAGCCTAGAATACAAATTTATCCGTGTAGGCTGATTGTGAGGGATCCTCACGAGGCCTATCATCTTTAACAATTCATACGATTATTAGCTTCATTACAAGGTGAGTTCATAAGCCCCCTTTTTCTTTACTATTGTTTACAAATACTCGGGGTGGAACATGTTTACATACTATACTTACCAAATTCAATACCATTTGTTCTCATACAAATTACAATGTGCTTTATGTCTTAAACTGCTTGGTAACCATTACATGTGTTCATGCTAGTGTATTCATTAACCTGCTACCCGGGCCTAAGGTAGCACCTAACATGATAATTTATAGAAGAATTTGATTCCAGTTAACATGTACCTTGGCGGGTTTTGGGTGTACCATATTACTATTTTTCCAAAACACAATCAGTGGGATTGTACTTTCCAGTTTTCCATTACTTAAGGAATGAATTGTACGATTGGAACCTTGTACGTTTTCACATTTATTCCTTAGTATATGTTTTGAACATATTGAATGGTAAACCTTTTACTTAACTTTTGTTTGGTGTCAAAACCTATGTTACTCACCAACTACTTGTAGTTGACATTTACTCACATGTTTCAGGTGCACCAGTTTGAGGATTCTACGTGATCATATAGGATCGGACTTAGTTTAAATTTGAATTGTGTTATGTTTTGAACATTTTGTCTTCATTTACTATTGTAACGGATGCTTTAATTTCATGAATAAATATTGCCACTTATTAACATATGATCATGTGCTTATGAACAACCGCGTCAACCCCGGCGTATAATTTCATGAAAGCCACCCAGAATGACACCGACTGGAAGAGGAAATTCTTCTTCGTTAGGAGAGATTCAATTCCTGATGGGAAACTTTTGCCGCTTGAATGGGTTAAGAATGGTAGGAAGTAGTTAGAATCCCTGTAATTTATATTATATTTCACCTGTTGCTAATGATTTTGCTTTATCCTTGTACAGCTTCAAAGTTCACTGAATTAGTTCCTGCAAGGAGCGACAAAGATAAAAGAATTGAGGTGTTATTGGAAATACCTGTAGCGGAGAGATCCTTTCGTGTCGATTCCACCATTAGTGAAGCTAGCTTCAACACTCAGTATTCCGAGCCTAGCATGTTTTCAGGTAAGAATAATTTCTCCTACTAGCATTTATATGCCTCTAGATTATCCCTGAATTATAAGTCGTACCTGATATAGAATGATTTATTCGAAGGTTAGTTAAGCAAAGGATCAGAAATTTAACCCATCATTCCGCTACAGGTATTCGCAAATCAAGTTCTCGATTCGCCCTTGATGATATTGATAGCATGGTGTCCAGAGGTAAGGTGGTCAAGAAAGAACAGTCAGTTCCTGAGGCTTCTAAGCTTGAGATTCCGACTCCACGCCCCAAGATCTCCATAGGTAAAAAGAGGAAACCCTGTGAGGGCGGTGATGCTGCTATCTATGAGGGGATAAATTATTCTGAAACCTACAAGAAGCTACATGTCCTCGGACACTTGGTAAGATGTCTACAATATCCCGGATCCTGAATCCGTATTAAGGAAATTCTAACATATTCCTTGTAGGGCCTAGAGCAAATGACCAGATGCTATGAATCACTTGCAAAGGAAGCTAATGAAGCTAAGCAGATGGTCAGTGATCTATAAAAGATATCAGCTGCTAAGGACAAGAAGATGGCAGAGGAGGCCAAGGTGCTGAGTCGGGTGAAAGCGGAGCTGGAGGATGCTAATGCCAAGCACTCCCATGATCTTGAAGAATCCTACGAGCAAGCTAAGAACTCAGCCGCAATCTCAATATTTCAAGCTAGGATCAAGATGGCTAAGGAGGCTGAAGACAAGGATTTTGACCGGTCAACTTGGGATGTCCAACGATGAGTTGTTGATACTGGAAAGCAAGTTGATCTGAGCGATGAGGGTAATAATGCCTAGACCCGAGCCTTGGTATTTGTGGTTTTTAACTTTGATCTTGTTGGTCTATTGAACAATTTAATTTTCTTTCTTTTTAGGGATGGTTCCTTTTTTGATAAAACCCGGGACACATTTCAATTTCCTGCACATAGAATGGTAATTAGTAGCTTTTGACTATCTGCCATGATTGACATATGTTTGGTTGTGTTTGTATAAAATTAGGATTTTTTTCAGGTAATTAAACCTTAGAAAGAATAAGTTTAGAAATAGGATTTGCTGGGGATTTCAGATTGATGATCGCTTTGATTTGTTCCGGACTGGCTTCTATCCCCCTTTTCATTACCATGTAGTCCAAGAACTTTCCTGCCCCCACTCTGAAGTGGCATTTCGAAGGATTCAACTTCAAGTTGTATTGTTCCAGGCTATCAAACGCGTCTGAGATCCCTAAGATGGTCCTCAGCTTTCTTTGATTTTACCACCATATCATCTATGTAGACTTCCATAGTGTCCCCAATCTTGTCTTTGAACATCATGTTTACCAGTCTCTGATATGTCGCACCTGCATTTTTAAAACCAAATGACATAGCTATGAAACAATAAATACTTGTCGGGGTCATAAAGGTTGTGTCTTCCTGATCGGATGGTTCCATTTGGATCTGTTGAAATCCCGAAGAGGCATCCATAATAGTCAGGATCTCGTGGCCAGCTGTAGCGCCCACCATTGAGTCTCTGTGCGGTAATGGGAAGGGATATTTAGGACACGCCTTGTTGAGGTCCGTGTAGTCTACACAAACTCTTCACTTCCCGTTTTTCTTCTGGACCACCACCACATTGGCTAGTCATTTTGGGAATTTTACTTCCCTTATCATTCCAGACTTGAGAAGTCTTTCCACCTCTTCTTGGATGATCATGTTTCTTTCAGGAGCAAACTTCCTTCGCTTTTGATGTATCGGCCTAAAACTTTTGTCAATTTCAAGTCTATGGGTTATGATAATTTTGGATATACCTGTCATATCTTCGTGCTTCCATGCGAAGGTTGCTTTTCTGCCCTTCAGGAAGTTCAGGATATCTTTTTCAATATGCTTAGGGATATTGCCCCCCTATAAGGATCTTTACATCTGGATTTTCAGCATCCAGGGATACCTCTTTAACATATTGTTCTTTGGTTTCCAGGACGTCTCGGGCTTCCTTCTTTAATTACTCTGCTTGCCTGGTTCTGGCGGAGGCTTTCATCGAAGAGGTGTAGCAATCTTTAGCTTCTTGCTGATCATTGTTAATCTTCACTACTCCCACAAGGGGTTGGAAATTTGACACACTGATGGTATGTTGAGGGCACCACCTTCATATCGAAAGAGATCACCTTTTCTTCAGTTAAGCTGGAGGTTCGGATAGGTCTATCCCCATTCTCTGTTTTTGCTTCTTTGGCGTTCCTTTTTGCTACAGAGTAAGAAGTACCACAAATATCAGATCTTCTAGATATAAAACCAATTACCTTGGCATCTGGCGGCGGGGATTTTGCTCATTGCAGGATCCTATCTTGATCCTTAGTCTTGTTCTTTCCTTTGCCTAGAAATTCTTTGAGATATCCCTTGCTCAGGAGATAGCTTATCTCCTTCCGCAAAGCAATACAATCCTTGGTTATATGGCCAAAGTGTTCATGGAATGCACACCACTTGGACTTGTCCTTTCCTCCTGAGTTCCTCTCAAACTTGCGAGGCCACCTCGCTTTTTCTCCAAGATCCTGCATAGCAAATAGCAAACTAGTTGTATCAAGAGAAAAAAAACAGTATTCAGACAACTTAGGATATTCTTCCTTGTCCTCGTCATCTTCTACACCGTTGACCCTGTGATTGTACGGCTTAGAATACGGCTTGGATCTGTACGATTTAAAAGGTGCAGATTCAGCTTTTCGGTTGGGTTGAGTGTAGCTGTTCGGAGCATCTACCCTTTGCTGGATCTTGTTATCATCCTCCAGCCTACTGAACCTCAGTGCCCGGTTCCTGACTTAATCAAGATTCCTACAAGGATTCATGACAAGGTCTTCATAGAATTGAGAATCCTTCCTTAATCCCATCTTGAATGCTTGGACAGCAGTGGTGACGTCGAGTCTCAGGATATCCAGGGATTCCCGACCAAACTTGCTGACATAGTCTCGGAGGGATTCTCCGGGGTTTTGAATTATCCTATGTAAGTCATTTGTTAACCTTTAGAAAGTTCTACTGCAGAAGAATTGATTGTTAAACAGGTTAATCAAATCAGCAAATGAAGTAATCGAATAAGGTTGAACATTAAGTAGCCATTTTAAGGTTGATCATGTTAAGGTAGAGCCGAAGCCCTTACACAGACAGGTCTAAATGAATGGGGTTGATCTCCATCCTTTCTTTGTATTGCGCCACATGTTCCTCAGGATCTGTAGTTCCGTTGTATAGTTTCATGTTGGGAGTCTGGAACCGCTTGGGGATCTCAGCCTCACAAATTGGTGGAGCGAATCTGGAGATCATGTGACTGTTAGAGGATATCTCTGGTATCGGTTGGACTACGCCTAGTACACTGGAGATCATCTCTCTTAACTTACTCAACTCATTGGCCATGGATGGAGTGATTCCTGTATCCTACACAAATTCATTAGTGTTTGAAAACTAATTGAAAGTGTTACTGATTTCAGGACTTCGGAATGTTGATCCCGGAGTGACCCCAAGATCCTGATTCGTAGTAACCCTAACAGGTGGAGTCGGGTTGGCTGTAGTGATTCCAGAATGCATGGGAAGAAAATCCCCCATATGGATTCCTGAGAATCCTGAATAACTAAAATCCAAGATCCTTGGTTGCAGCGGGGTCGTCGCCTCCACTGGCTTCTTTGACTCTTTAACCTTCTCAATCTCCCGAAACAGCGTTTGGTTTGTCTTCCTCTGTTGTTCCATTTGTTGTTTCATCTTCGAGAACTGATCGAGCATATCATTGTTTGATACAATCACAGGTCCACCAGCAGGTATTCCGGATCCCGAAAAACCAGCATAAGTAGTTTTCTAACACTTTTTTGAAATGGAGGGGGAGGAATAAGGTTGACCAACCTAGAACTCGAAGATGGAGCATAAACAAAAAACATTGGGACGACATTTTTGTAATTAGCTTTGAAAGATAGTGATTTAACACAAATTTTAGCAAAGATTTGAAGATGAAAATCACCACTTGCCCCACGGTGGGCGCCATATTGTTTTCAGTAAAAATTAAGTAACTAACTTTGTAACCAAATTTCGTAAGTGAGGTAGTGTGCTTGAAAGATTCGTGATGAACAAAGCATATAAAGCAATAAAATGACACGAGTATTTACGAGGAAAGCCCTTAATCCCTAAGGATTGCTGGCATAAAACATCGGGAAGTGACTGAAAGTCACTTGCCTCCTAGTCTTGTATAAATCGATGAAAATGATTACAAAATGTGAGCAGAAATGATCGAATACTAAGTGTTACAGATCTTCTTACGAGTGTTTAGTAATGCTAGGTGAATCGTGTGTGTGGCTAATCGATCAAGCTTCTGATTAAATACAAAAAATGATCCTAACTGACTTTCCGAGGATCCTAGAGCTTTACTCGGTCTTCAAATATGACTGTTATTGAGCTTCTCTCGCAAGTTTAACACGTTCTCTTTGACTTCTCGTGCTATTCTTCATGAATGAATGAGTCAACATGTTTCACCTGCGTATATAAAAGAAATAGAGGACAAATAGCCGCTAGTAGCATTAATATTCAGGATACCGAAGTTACCAGGATCTTGGATTCCGGATTTCGCTACATTCAAGATCCTGCATGAAATTCGACCCATAACAAGTCAATGCACATACGTATACTACCATCCTTCTTTTTCACAAATAAGACTGGTGCACCCCATGGGGAGATGCTTGGTCTTATAAATCCCTTATCTAATAAATCCTGAAGTTGCTCCATGAGCTCCTTCATCTCTGTCGGTGCTAAACGATACGGATCTTTAGCAACCATCTGAGCTACTGGCTGTAAATCAATCTGGAACACGATCTCTCTCTCTCTGGTGGTACTCCTGTCAAGTCATCAGGGAAGACATCAGGAAAGTCTTGCACCATCGGAACTTCTGACAATTCTACACTCTTTGCTTCAGTATTAGTGATATAGGCTAGGTATGCCCCTCCTCCCCGCCTCAAGGACTTTGCTGCTTTCATTATCGAGATCAATCTCGCTAGAGAGATCTCTCTATCACCATACACTGTACCTATCGTACACTCCAAGGATCTCAACTTTATCATCTTCTTTCGACAAACTATATCCGTAGGAAATGCAGCCAACCAGTCCATACCTAATACTACGTCAAAACCTCCTAAAGCGATTATAAATAATCTAGCGGGAAACCTATGATCCTTAAGATCGATATAACAATCTTACTTGCCCCAGAATCAAACAAAACAGAAGCTTGTACATTGTTAATAAGAAAAGTACTTGTTAATAAGAAAACAGAAGTTGCAGTTATGGTGAAAGCTCTCGCCTTCGCCTTAGGCTTCTCTTCCTCTTTCTTCACTAGGACCGTTCCTTTGCTTGGCCCCACACTCTGACCTATCTTACAATCATTCGCCCTATGGCCTATGCCTCCACACTGATAACATTTATGATTGCGCGGGCAGTCTCTAGAGAAATGGCCCACCTTGCCACATCTGTAACCCAAAACAGAATCAGCCTTGCACTCGCCTGAATGCAACCTTCCACACTTGCGACATGGATCTGGACCCTCGGTCTTCGACTTTTTTCCAAATGGAACCTTCTGGTCCCTATTTAATCTTTTACTATGCATGGTCCATTTCTTTTCTTCTGGTTTCTTCTCCTACACCTCAGTACCCATGACATCATCATATAATGTTCCACTCAACTCAACAGCATCTTCAAAGCTCGGCGGTTGCTGAGCCTTACCCAAATGCCTCACACTATTAGGCAAACCCTCTACATACAGTTTCTTCCAACGCTCATCATTACCAGCTAAGTGTGTCACCAGATGTGCCATCTCGATGAACTTTGAAGTGCACTCACGGTGTGTTAATTTTCCCTCCTTGAGAGTCAAGAACTCTCGCTCAACCCTCTCCAGCTCCCTTAGAGGACCGAACTTCTTTCTCACTAACCCTTTCAGATCATCCCAAGTCATATCTCCTAATTCCTGAGCATTCTTTCTCTCTTTGACTGAGTTCCACCACTGTAGTGCCTCCCCAGCAAATGAGTGTGAAACAAACTTCACAATTTTGTTCGGCCTACACTCACTGATTGAGATGGTAGACTCCATATCAGTAAGCCAGTGGTACGTAGCCACCGCATCTTTACGCCAATCAAATTTAGGCGGATCACACTTCTTAAAGTGTCTATAATCATAGTTACCGCTCCCCCCTGACAGTTTCTTCTTCTCCTTCACCTCATCCAGGACTTTCTTCTCTAACTCATCGAATGCCGCTTTCACAATGTCCGACAAGTACTCGTGGATCATCTTCACCGCTTCTTTCTTCACCGCATCACGAACTGCTGGTTCGAACTGGAACTCTTCATTATGCTCAGAGTGCACTGAAGGTTTAGTATGCACAGATGGTTCAATGTGAACCGACACCTCATCTCCATTAACATCCTTGTTCTGAACATTCCTATGATGCCTCCCGGCGTTAGCATTAGCAGTAACTTGTCTTTTCGGCGCCATCTACTTACTGGAATTATAATAGACATAGCAATATTCAGGTACATTTTAAAGCATTACGAGTAGTGTAATTAGTTAATGATGGTGGCCAATCGCCATTAACCTCTCGCCTTGCTTTTCAGGTTTTAAACTTCCCTGTACTACACCTTTGGCATAACGCCTCTGTCTTAGCCTACTAGCACGACACACATACAAACTCATACCTGGCGCTTCTGGCTTTTGGTTACACGTGATGACATTCCCACTCATTGGTCCCATTCTCAGTCTAAGTCTAGGCATCGAAGATGCCCAGATTATTTAAACCACCGCTCAGATACCAACTTGTAAGGCCCCAAACCTGGGAACCCTACTTGTTGGCTCAAACGCAAGCTAAGTAGTCATAGACATCAAAGTAAACTCAATTCATTGCAGCGGAAATCAAATAGTCAACAAAGGTCAACAACCCGACCCAAACATAATTCAAACCAAGTACTAGTATTTAATTATCTCAATGAAACAACTGATAAATAATGTCATCACGAACACCCACGGTAACCAAGTGCCATCTAGAAGCCGCCAGCTCACACCTACTCTTTACCTGAAATACATGCTTAAAAAGTCACCTACGTTGAGTGAGTTATATAGTAATTTACTAAGGGATAATAATACCCTAAAACCGTTATAAAAATGGTTTACTTCTCAAACAGTTTACTCATAAATAATTATCGACGCACAAGTATATCAAGTTGTCTAGTCCGAAGACACAAGCAAACACGATCTCCTGCCTAACTGCCGTCAGAAACAATAACCCGTTGACTAATGCCAACACAATATCAGGCTTACGCTTGATCACCTGCCAGACTAGTGCCAGACACAATATCCCATTGACTAACGTCAACACAATATCAAGCTTACGGTTGACCTCCCGCCACAACTATTAAGTACGTGACAGAAATAGCTCATACACACATGCAGGCATAACGACCATAAAAATATATATATTTCTTCACAAGAATATCGTCTATGCATGCACTCACTAAAAACACGTTTTACATGTATTCATGCCCAAAACATAAAGCAGTTAAAGGTGGGCGATAGAAACTCACCTTTGCTCGTCACACCTCGTTCTTTAGATCTCACTAACTCCCTGTGCTCGCCTTTCGACCTCACACTTATAATGCACATAAATCATGAGTCAATTGCATGACCCGACGTTAAACCACCACCTACACGTCTAACCCGACGTCACGCATGCTTAATGCACGCGCATGGCCTCCCTCGTGTATGCACGTTACCATGCAAGGTGTATATGCACAACTTAACCACTCAAACAACCCCGTGTTTCCCCTTTTTACACGATTAGTATGACTATGTGCATGGCCACCTGTGTATGCATGTCGCCATGCAAGACTTTACATGTAATGTATAAACATTCACTCGCGTCCCATGCATAACCTCTGGTCACCGAACTCGCAAGCAACGACCAGATGCCTCGATAGCTTCGAGCAGCCCGCCGCCCCGTTCCAGCTGTGAACCGCCCTAAAGAAGGGCTGTCGTCACCTCCTCGCGTCCAAACCGCCGTGAACAGCCTATTCAGTGGACTGTCGTGACCGTCCAACACCACCCGCCGGCCGCCTCTCGTGGTTTCCGTCTTCCCCGATCCCTAGTCGTACGTCCGTAAACCCCCACCCTAGCACTCTTAGGGTTTCGGCCAACTCTCACTCGACACACACAAGTCTCCAACGACAACAATGATTATACGCAAGGGATATAGGGTTTATACCTTCGATCCGAGTGACTTGTGCGAATTGAATCACCAAGAACTCATTTCCTTCCTTCACTCGTCCCCTACGAAACCCTAGAATCATAAATATGATTATTATGATTATCCGGGACTTAAAATACGTAAACAATGATTAGGGTTTGGGTTTATACCTTAGAACCGAGTAAGAACACGTCGAACGAACTCTTTTTCTCTCCTCCTTGGTCTCGGCATCTGTAGGTTAGCAAATGGGGGCTTCCCCTTTGCGCCGTGACCCTAAAGGGTGCTCCACCCTTGGACTGGACTTCAGCCCTTGCGCGCATTCGGCCCGTCTCGAACTTTTTAATAAAACACCTCTAAAGTCTCGTTATTTACTGGCCACCCCTTCTAGGTTTATTTATATAAAAAGAAACCCGTTACTACACCTCTGGTTAGATCTCGTTACGTTCCCGTAGTATTTTTGTTCATCATTTACAACAAATCCCGTTTAATTGGTAAAAACCCGGGATGTTACATACTTTGCAGCCAATCTCAGTCAATTGCCCTACGCTTAGTATATTGCTTTTTTGATTTGGAATATAAGTTTACCTATGATTCGGTGTTCCTGCTTCCATCAATGTTGATCCTCTACCTTTGATGTCTTCATATGATGTATCTCCAAACCGTACATGTCCGACTATCCTTTCAATAAGTTCCTTGAAGTGGTTTCGTATACCGGTCATATGATTGTTTACACCGTTATCTAGGTACCCTAGACTTTCATTTGTTGTAGAGTAATTACCTGGTTGTGTTTTTCCTTCATTCAACATGACTTCTTCATGTTCACGATCTATTTTGACTGCCATTAATAATGATGGTTCATCTTCTTCTTGTACCGGATTTGACTGTTCTTGTCTACCCTCCATCTAAGGAAAGTCTTTATTGAAGTGACATATCTTTTGACATTTATAGTATTGAACCTTGCTAGAGTCTCTTACAAATTTCCTCCATTTGTTGTTAGGCCTGGATTTAAATGACGAACTTTTTTTCTTTTCAACCATGCTTATCCTTGTTATCTTTCCAATTTCCACGTGATGGATTACACTTGCTACGTCCACGGTTCCCAAAACGTCTTCTTCTCTTTGAATTGTTGTCGTGATGTGAGAATAACAATTTGTCTTGGTTTTCTCCGGGACTTCCTTTTTTGAGTTTTACCCTTTCTTCATAAGCTTTTAGTTTTTCAATGATCTCGTCAAAAGTTACTTGATCTAGGTCGGAGTTTTGTTAAATGGATGCAATAAGTTGGATAAATCGGTCAGGTATGGAGTTTAAGAGTTTTCGTACTAACAAAATGGTTGGTCCATTGTTTTTCCCAACTCTCATACCTTAGTGGCATAGCTGTTAATTTTTGAACCGAAGGTATCTATCGTTTCTTGTTCCTTCATTTGCATCATATCAAATTGTATCGTGAGTGATTACAATCGTGCCCTTTGCACCTTATCTACTCAGACCTGTATTTTCTTCAACGCTTCCCACACTTCTTCAGCCGTTTTGTAACGTGAAACTTGAAAGATCATATCCTCTATCAATGATTGATATACAAAGGCAATTGTTGCCTTGTCCTTTTTCATATTTGCTCTTGTGTCTACAGTAGATTCTATCATATCCCTTAACCCATTCGACTCAAGAATGATCTTGATTTGAATTGCCCACACCGTATAGTTTGTAGGTTTCAAAATAGGGCAATGGTAGTAGGATAAAGATTGTACTGGTTTGTGTGTAACGAGTGTGTTGTTCGTATTACCTAACGTATCATCCGTCATGGCTTCTTCCCGTATGATTTTCACTTTGATCCATACTAAATTCCAAGACAAGAATCGTAAACTTGGAAAATTTGTATTGATGAATGATTCTTCCTAGTTCTTGGTTTCCTTCTTTCAGCCATGATTCCTCCTGTTTATTTCTAACCGACAACCCGCCTACTTGAATTTGATGTTCCCTTGTGCCTGGGTCTTGATTTTAACAAAAATCACAGCCTCCTATCTTCGTCTTGACCCACAAAGATCGTCGTTTGCTTCTTTTGTTAACATGAACAGCCACTTGCAGCCTCTTTCCTTCGTTTGTTTTTGTAACTGCCGAATACCGCTACCAATCGTCTGCCACGAGACGTTCCGCTGCCTTTTCTTGCTTCTCGGTTTTGCCGAGAGAAACTTGCCAACCGTATATTGATTTTCGTTAACCACCGTAACTTCCACCGTAATGCTTCCCTTCGATTTCTTTCAATCGAATATCCCTTTAATGATTTGAAGAGTCTATGCTCTGATACCAATTGTTGCCCGTAATTGGATTGCACACAACAATTGATCAATGAATCATAGACTAACTTTGTATTTCAATGAGAATTGTTTATTATAGACTTCTGATTTTGGACTCCTATTTATACCCAATGTTCATCCATGAACCATCGCCAATTAGGGTTACGATGGTTGGAACACACCAATTAATATACGTGATTATGTAGGTCATACACTTTGATTCTTGACACACTATCCCATATACTTTAAATACATATAAAATAAGTACTAAACATAGTTTATGGTATTGACACTACGACCTCTAAACTTAAACTTAAATAGTGAACGGGATTAACTCCACAAACATCATGTAGGTATATATAAATATTAAAAAAAACTGAGGATTCAGTATTCGTAAAATAATAATTTTAATACAGATGGTATAAATAATCAGTTGCCTTATTCACCGTGTTGATTTTGCTGTGTTGTCATATTCCCTCTTCAAGAAAATTTTGAAAGCAAATAGCTTCTTTATGATGCAATCTATTTGTGGCGATTATGTTTAAACTTTAGTACCTATTTTGCATAGCCCATAGGGATTTTATCTGCTAACAACACTTTAAGTGATTCTGACACACAATTTTTCTAGTGCATTGATGATGGAGTATATTTGTGGTGAAGTGCTTGCTGCTAAGTATATAAGATACATAGATATTGAAAATATTTTTATTTCTATATATCCATGCATTGAAAAATACTTGTGCTTTGTCATCTCAACCGTACCCATATTTGTCAAAACGCATTATAAGTCGAACCAAAATAACCTTATATTTAAACAACCCGTCTTGTCATGCTTGAGAATGAATTGTGTAGTCCACTGTTTCTTATATGAGAAAGCATGCACACTTTGGTTATAATTTGACTCAACACTTTGGTTGTTTAGCAATTCATTTAACCCAGTGGTGTTTTAAAGATATTGCACCCCTTTAATAATTGAATAACTATTGCTTTTCTTTGGGTCAACACAAGTTTACAGTTTCATTTGTTATTTACCTGTAACATCTTATTTCTCTCAAGTAGAATCTTGAGCACTTAGTAATGAGTATGATTGATAAAAGTGAAGGAGTTCATGTTCCAGCATCAGCTATTGGATTATTAGATTCATTAGACGCATGTAGCATGCAAATGATATCGCCATATCGGTGTTAAGATTTTTACAGCTAATATTGTATACCAAACTTTAGATACTTTATTATATTATAATTGTAGAATTTTGTGAATTTGAAAGACAAAATTTGTGATTAGTGAGATTAGTATATATGTGATTTCTTGAATTTTGGATAAATATTCGAATATGCATATATGAATTTGTTTATTTAATATAAACAAGGAAAATAAAACAAAAAACAGAAAAGAAAAGCCGTCGCAAAAGAGTCACAGACCGGTCGCAAATCGGAAACAAAAGGTGGCGGTCGCAAACCGGTCTCAAAACTTGCGACCACAAACCCAGTCGCAAATTTACACTGGTCGTAATTTCTATTGAAAAACAACATTACACACGGAGGTGTATGCAACCGTTTTTCGGTCACAAATGGTTATTTGCGTCCGAAAACGCGATCCCACGGTAGTTACATGCATTTATGTTAAAGTATATATATATATTTTTTTTTTGAAAGGCGACCTTCATTTTTAAGTGGCAGTCGCATCTCCGAATCGGAGACCCGTTACCCCTCAACCTGACCACTACGTTGTCTGAACCGGGCCCGCGGGTTCAGAACGAGAGGCTTAGGCTTTCACCGGGAAACCATGGAGCCTGCTGCCACTTGACAACAGTTGCGCCGCTACACGGGCCAAACGCCGCTAGCGTAACGCACTCCGGACTAAAACCCGGTTTGGCTCGGATTCGAACCTGCGTGGGCAGGTTGAACCTTCATCGCCATAACCACTGGACCAAAGCCAGTGGTTTATGTTAAAGTATATTGGTGACATGCATTTAACTGAAATTTTAAATTTGTTGACATTCATTTAACTGAATTCTAGTACTGACATGCATTTAACTGAAATTTTAAATTTATTTAAATATTAGTTTAAATTAAATTGTTAAACATCGTATATTACCTTTCATGAAATGATTCAGTTCAAACTTGAAAGTTGTTGGTTGATGTCTCGAAGATTGTTTAATATGTTTGGTTTATCTTGTTATAAGAGCTATTGGTCATCTTGTTTTCTGATTAGAGCAATCCTATCTGATAGTTACATCAAAATTTATGAATAGTTGATAAATCCTTGTGATCTTGAGGAAAAAAGAATAGGATGAAAACCTTTTCCCTTCCTTTCTCTCGTAAAAGCATCATGAAAACATATATTTTTTTGTTCCTTTAGTTTCTCTCTCTCAATTTATATTTCTTCCAAACTCATTAGTCATTAAACTTGTACTATTATCTTAAATAAATATAATTTGAAAAAAAAATACTACCCTCTATTAAGGCATTAATAACATCAAGAACAAAAGAAATTTCAAAAGTCTTCTTCCTTTCATATGCCCATTTCTTTCCCTATTTAATGGAGAATTAACTAAAAGGTGAATAGTCATGTTTATCAATCCATGACGTTTCATTATCTAATAAAGTCTGATTACTATGTAAAAAGTCAGTTTATCCACGTAATATAACATAAGAGTATTTATTATTCTTCTTCATTTCTATAATTTAATTAAAAAAATTATTTTTTTAAATTTACCTATCATTTTATAAAAATCTCTCATATCCCGTTCTTTATATATCTATCTTTATTCAATTAAACAATACTTTTTTATTCTTTCATTATTATTATTATTATTATTATTATTGTTATTTAACGGCTCACACACTCCCATTTACACTACTTCACGTTGCCCAAATTTGAACCTGATCTTTTTCAAAGAGGAATTTTCTCTTACCACTGCACTACAACCCAAGTGACATTTTTTTCTTTTTCTACCGCTCTGTGATGGACTACTTTCTCTTAAAAATATAAGGATAAGATATGGGGACTGAGTTGGAGTGATTTTTTAAATAATTGTCTTAAAAAATAATAATAATAATAATAATGATAATAATAATAATAATAATAATATTAATATTAATAATAATAATAATAATAATAAAAATAAAAAAAATAAAAATAAAAATAATGGTGGTGGTGGTAGTGGTCGTCATCATAGTGAGTAGTGGTAGTCGTAGTCGTCGTCGTAGTGGTAGTCGTAGTCGTAGTCGTCGTCATAGTCGTCGTCGTAATCTTCGTCGTCGTAGTGGTAGTCGTAGTCGTCGTCATAATTGTCGTCGTAGTGGTGGTGGTGGTGGTGGTGGTGGTGGTAGTGGTGGTAGTGGTGGTAGTGGTGGTAGTCGTGGTAGTCGTCGTAGTCGTCGTCGTAGTAGTCGTAGTCATCGTCGTCGTCGTAGTAGTAGTCGTAGTCGTCGTAGTAGTCGTCGTCGTCATAGTGGTAGTGGTAGTGGTCGTCGTCGTGGTGGTGGTGGTGGTAGAAGACGCCGCCACATGTTAAATCTATATTGGGAGGGCCTTGTTGAAACTTTTCTTTTAAACCTAAATCCCATACGGATGATTATAACTTAGAAGACGCCGCCACCATTGAACTCCCTTTCACTTATCTCGCGTTCATCTTCTTCACAGGTTCATTTCATATTTTCTTCTCCTTCTTTACATCATTTTCACGGATAACTTTCCATCTTCAATCGTTACTCTTAGATTTTAAGAGATCCCAACGGTTTGAAATGTCGCTGGAATTTTAAAGAAAGTTAACGGTCCAAGCTTCACTTCTCTCTTCTCTTCAATATTTAATCTTCCATTTTATCTTCTCCATCGTCGATGGAGACATGGGTTCACCCTACATTTTATTTAGTGGTTCACCACAGTTTTTTTATATAACGTTCTTTTATAATTTTGAAATCGGGGGTTCTGGTGAACCCCATCTGCCCTACCTTAGTCTGCCCCTGGTTCTATGGCGTTTGTCTTCATGACTTACGTAAGCATTATGACGGGTTGATCACTCATATGTGTATTACCAATGAATGTGCACCAAGAAATAAACATGTTTGTATGTAGGTAATGTGAGATATATGAAATCAATAAAGTAAAGAAAGTACAAATATATATATATATATTTATACATATATATTTATTCTTATAAATAATGTTGATGTCTGATTGCTTTTATAATAGAACTCACCAGCGTTAGCTCACTTTTAGTATGCATTTCAAATACAAAAAGAAGGGGCGTGCAAATGTGTAATGGCTACTCAGCACAACTGACATCCCATTTACTTGAGTTCTATGTTAAGACAATATTATGTTATGTAATTGAATGATGTATGCTTCTGCTACTTTGAATGTTTTAATTTAAATTGAGCATTTAATGACTATGTTTATAAGTAAATCCAATGAGTGAGGTTTCTCTGGTTTGGGGCCTTACAATTTTCAAACTCATATAGAGATCGTTCAATGTGATCAATGACTATGGTATTCATGAACGTCGCGCCCCGCGGTTTCTACCGTCGGGCGGGGTGTGACATAAAATATACCTTGAAAGTATACATTTACTTACTAACACAACACACCTATCAAGATTTTGGCGCCGTTTCCGGGGACACGGGGATTTTAAGAAAAAATAGAGTTATTGGAATAGTCTTTCGGGTTTTTTTACAATGGATCATTACTGCGAAGTATTCACCAACGAATTCAATTAGGGTGATTTCTATGATTTTGATAGATATTACAAGAAGCCATGGTGTCAAATGTGTGGAGATGTTTCACACCACACCAGGAGTGCTACTTGTTCAGTTGGAGGCCCATGGATCATGCTATCCTTCTCCACCCAACACCATTTATGGACTCCCCTATTCCAACATCTTTAATTGATCATTCTTCAGCTCAGGACTCCACCCCATGGAGTTTATATCCATTGATTCATAGTTTAGAAGAAATTAAAGCATAAATCATAAAGCTCTACGCAAATGATCAACAAGAAGATGTAAGGCCCCCAAACCGGGCACCCTACAGTTGGTTCTCATCACAGTGCATACTTGTGAAAACACTTAACTTTTATTTAAAACATACAGTGGAAGTCTTGTCTCAAAACAATATTTGTAATTTAAAATCCTTATTTCGTTTCACCTTACCGTACGAAATGCATGCACATCAACCCGAGTTGCACCGCTCTCAAGCCAAGATACATCATCACCTGAGCTCACCTGCAAAAACAATCTAACGTACATACAAAGTCAGCTACGCCAAGTGAGTTCTAATAGTTTGTTATAAACAGAAACCTTTTCGCCACAAATATCATTTATTTGAACCCAGGACATTTCGTTCCTTTATAAAACGTTTTTTCGTTTATTAACATATTGGTAACCCAAATCACCTACCAATTCCTATAAGGGTCCAACAACCCAAGACTCAACCCACAACCATAACCCCGTAAGTCTCACCGATAAGGATCGAGCTTACTATACTACTAACTTGTATTCTACCATACACATCAACATGAAATCCGCTTAACTCAACCGACCCCTAGGCGTAGACCTGCCAAGCCCTAACCAAGAGTCTCACAAGGTTTACTAACATACCAGTCGTAAACATGACATCGTTCAAACACAGCAGTCAATCTAAAGCTTAACACCGAAAGCAATAACATCATAACATAATGAATATCAATTAAGATCGCATCCAATTAAACCAAGAATTATGCACACAACAATTGCCTTCAAAGGATTTCACCGGTCTTATCACAACTGCACTCGTCAGGGTTACCCTCGTCAGGGTATTCATTACAATCCTAGCATCCCACTGGGTCTCATCACCGCCCCGAAGGGCACTCGCCGCCCACAGTGACTACCCGAAGGACCTCGTCATTCAATCATGGATTTTCCATGTCACAAGGACAACGACGCCAGCCCACACAACAACAAGCATGTAACACATAGCAGCACACAAACATTTACTATGACTCGTTACCTAGGCACGAACCACATATGTAGACCCATAATAACACATCCTAGTCGTGCCCACACAACGTCTAAACTCATTACCCGACTGATCCAGAATGAGTCATTACACAACACACAAGTATCATATCGACTTGTAGTCCATACATCCTAAGGGTACCCCATAGACCCTTAGCTTCGTTATTGTATATTTAACTCATAGACTCTTCAGGTTTAACCCAAAACTCGTAACACGTTTAATTAATAAAAATAAAACATGCAGGCATGTACGATAGCCCCAAAACAGTAAAAACGGTAAAAAGGGGATTAGAAACTCACTGATTGCTAAGAATCCAAATCCTTGCTCTGCAATCTCGTACCTCTCTCTCGAAATCCAAACCTTTTAACATATGATCACATGATCAGACATGTTCAAAACATACGTTGAATAACGTACATCAATACAAATCCCACAATTCATCTCCACCACTTGTCATTCTCATCTCCAAACCCTAGCTCCACAAGTACACGGGTCAGACCGATCATGACCCACTTAGAACACACGTACGCTAGTCGGGTTCCCATGCATGCACGTACCCACCATGCAAACCCTAACCGGCTCCTGTTACCGTCCTTCGTCTTCCCCACCGTGCACCCCCATGCACGTCGTCTCCGCCTTTTTCCTCGTGCCAACCCTAGCCGGCCAACACCCTTACCGTCCTCCGCCTCACTCCGCCATCATACTGCCCCAACTAACACCGACCACTGTCGGCTCTTCGTCGCACCACCATCGTTGTCACCATGGCTACCGTTGCAGCCGTCGAGCACCACCACCCCCAAGTAGCTCCTCCGTAACCCACCACTCTCTCTCTCTCTATCTTGTCACATCCTGGTCGGTGGCGGATTATACGCCGGGGCTGACGTGGTTGTTCATAGGCACATGATCATCTATTAATAAGTGGCAATATTGGGAGATTTGATTAGTTGGTGGAATATGGCAGGTGTTAGCCTAATGCCCATAACGTCCACAAGTAGTGCACAGACAACATGGTATGTGAGCAGGGTGATGAAGTTTGCATGTGTTACAAAGTGGTGAGGTTCCCGCATATGGTTTCTTGTTTTCTTGTTGGGGTTGGAGGTAGTAGGGGCTACTTGAGCTAGTGGAGTAGCGGGTGTGATAATGGCAAAGTTCTTGCCCTTCCTTTTCTTGTTATTAAAGGAAGACTCAGACTTGGTCTCCTTGGTGGGTTCAGTGGTGGCTTTCTTAAGGGTCTTCTTGGCACCCTTTTTAGATAGAGTTCCTGCATTGACATGATTGTCTGACAGGGCAGCAGCAAGATGGATGGCTTCCTAGAGAGTGGTTGGTTTACTACCCAAAACGGTGTCCTAGATCTTCATGGGCAGACCATTAATGTACTTCTCAATGGCTCGGGAGAGAGGAGTGACCATATGAGGCACTAAAAGACTAAGCTCATGAAAACGGGTGGTGTAGGCAAGGCTTTCACCACCGTCTTGTTTGAGATCCCAGAACTCAGCTTCCAGTTTCTTGACCTCATTACGGGGGCAAAACTCATTGGTCATGAGTGTCTTGACATCAGTCCAAGGTAGAGCTAGAGCAACTTCAATCCCACGGTTACGCTTTTCCCTGTTCCACCATGTGAGTGCCCTCTTCTGGAAAACACTAGTAGCATAACAAACCTTCAGGTTCTCGGGACAGTCAACATTTATGAAGGTTCCCTCAATGCTTTCAAACCATTGGAGAAGTCCAGTGGCTCCCTCGTTCCCGTAGAACTTGGTGGGGTTGCAGGAGTTGAAGTGTTTAAATGTACATGCGGGATTCCTTGGTGCTGCATTTTGGTTTAGTTGATTGACCATAGTCGGTAGGATCATAGCCATTTGCTGGATGATCCTGTCGGTGAGGTTGTTCCTACGATCATGACGGGGAAGAATTCTACAAAAAGGATGAATAGAAAGTTCGTAAGCAGTGGCGGAACCAGGAATTTTTAACCGAAGGGTCACAACACACACACACACACATATATATATATATATTTTAAATTCACTACGGTACAATAATTATATTTTTTACCAATCCATAAATAAAAAACAAAAACAATTTAAAAAAGAAAATATATATATATATATATATATATATATATATATATATATATAAATTAAATAGCCAAGAAAATCATAAAAGAATAAAATAAAATAAAAACCTAACTTTTCTAACTATTAATTGAAGTAATAAAATAAAATGGTAAAAGATTTCATAAAAATACCCTTTTGAATTTTGTCAATGTGAGTATATAGTTTGATAAAAAGTCATTGAAATGACCACACGCTGCATTTCTGAAGCAATATTCGAAAAGTTGAAAAAGATGAGTAATAATATATTAATTTATTTCTCAAATATGGATTAAAATAGAAAGTTACTGACTTATTCTTTATTCATTCTTCTTCTTTTTTCACTTCTTCTTCTTCACTTGTATTCAAAGTGCTCTTCCTTTATATGCAGCCGGTGCAGCTTGTTACTGTCAGAAAAAGGTTTTAAATCTACACTTATTCACTTTTCTTACTTTGTTTTATCACTTTATCGACAATTTGAAGGGTCAAACACCAAGAAAACATCAAGAAACTCATCAGACGTCGGATCTCATGTGAAGAAACGCTTGTCGGTCGGAGGGTCAACGGACCCCCTTGACCCCCCTCTGATTCCGCCGGTGTTTATAAGGTAGGAATCATGTATAAGAGTTTGTAACTAAATCATGAGATATTAGATAAGACATGGATGGTACCCTAACGGGCACATTGACTTATCAAAGTATTTTAAGTCCCTCTAATATTTGAGAAGTCATGCTTTAGCCTATAAGTGGACACTCATCCCAATAATTCCCACAAAAGCATAACTGCTCCATCGGTTGATTTGGATTTATATGAAATGCTTTTCTAGACAGAATTTCCTAGAATATAGGCATCCACCCTTCCGGATTGCACAAGTTCTCATTCATTAGTTAGAACTTACATACCTTTGATGAGTGTTTCATTTGGATTAGACTCTTAAGTCTAAGAGTAGGTTTCATGTAGTTCAAGTAGTTCTAGATAGTTTCATGTAGTCCCTTGAATGTTGTAGTTCATGTAGTTGTATCAGGTAGTCAGAAACAGATAGATGTAAGTAAGTATAGTATAGAGTGGAGTTCCTAATAATAGACACGAGTTAAACTCATGTTTGGGGACTCCTAGGTTATAGTCTAGGTCATGTATATAATAACCTAATTCCCTATAACCATGACTCTGATACCAATCTGTCACACCCCGGTCGGCGGCGGATTATACACCGGGGCTGACGCGGTTGTTCATAAGCACATTATCATCTATTAATAAGTGGAAATATTTATTCATTGAAATTAAAGCATCCGTTACAATAGTAAATGAAAACAAGTGTTCAAAACATAGCATAATTCAAATTAAACTAGGTCCAGTCCTATATGACCAGGTAGAGTCCTTAAACTGATGCACCTGAAACATGTGAGTAAAATTCAACTACAAGTAGTTGGTGAGTAACATAGGTTTTGACACTAAACAAAAGTTAAGTAGTTTTATAATTCAATACGTTCAAAGCATGTCTAAAGCATATATGTGAAAACACACAAGGTTCCAAGCGTACAATTCAAGCCTGGTAATAGAAAACTAGATACGCAATCCAACTGATTGCCATTTTAAGAAAAAAGGGGTAAGGTGATACCCAAGGAGTAAGATGATACTCAACAAAACCCGTCAAGGTTTTGTGTTAAGTTATAGTTTCGGGTTCCCGTATAAATGATCATGAAAGGTACTATCTTAGGCTTGGTCTACAAGTTAATGAATGTATTGACATAAACACATGTAATGGTCACCAGTTAGTTTAAGACATAAAGCATAAAGATCAAAGCATAAGAACAAATGTATTGAATTGTGTATGAAATATAGTTAATAACATGTTTCACCCCAAAAGTAAAAAGAGTAAAAAGGGGCTATGTAAACTCACTTGAGTTGAAGCTAGGAATGATAGGGTTTGATGAGGTGAATAGTTATTGTGAGGATTTCTAAAAAAAAAACCTACATAGATAATTTGCTTTCTAATTTAAAATAAGTTTAAATAAGATAGTGAAATTCTAGGGTTTTAGGGTTTGGTAGGGTTTGGGTTGAAGATGGACTTGCTTGGTTGTTTTGTAAGAAGTATAAGTTCTTGGCTTACTACAGAAATAATGGTAATAAAATGGTTTGTAAAATTAGTTTAGTAAATCATTTAATTTTCATATTATTCTAAAGATAATAAATAAGAGTTATGGGATAAAAATAGTGCATTATGATTTATTTATAAAATAGTTTTACAAATAAATTAAGAAATAAAATGTTTAATCATTATATTTTATGTTCATGAAGAGGTTAATTAAACTATTAGTTAACGTAAACAAAATGGTTGATTACTAATAAAAGTAAATAAAAGACTGGTCAATTTATTAACAAATGTAATTAAATTGGTTAATTAGTCTATTAATAAATTCATCAATAATGAATTTATAAAAGACTAAATAGAATATAATGGTTAAAAATTATTTAAAAAAGTTGTTTTAGTATTTATAAGCTTAAAAATATTTTTAAATAATTATTCTTACAAGAATAATTATTTATAAACTTGAAATAATATAAAATGTCTAAACGTTTTAACTAAAATTTGTGTAATAACATTAGTAAATATATAATTAATTTATTTTAAATAAATCATTATTTATTTAGAAAGTTTAAAGTGTTTTATAACATGTTTTAATTTAAAATAAAATAAATAAACATTATTTTAAATTTCTGTTTTTATAACATTTTCAGATTATATTTATAGAATTTATAAAACTTAAATTTGAATTTTTAAATGTGAAATAATGGCTTAAAATAATAAAAGAAAAACAATTTGGAACAAAAACGGGTGGCCAGGACTCGAACCCGCGCCCCTAACCGGTTCACACGCACACAAGCACACTTAACCATCATACAAGCGCACGAAGCCATGTCTGAAATGGTTTTGTTTTGTTTAAAACACGCAAGTCCAATCACCCTTTTGTCCCCAAATGAACCCGTAAACCCTAGCCCCTCGATTCGCCTGATCAAGCTAATGATCGAAGGCCAAACCATAGGGCTTTTGATCCCCGCATTGATACGATTCTAAGGACACCAAAATTACCTGAAATGAATATGAATTGAACGAGAACAACTTGAAGAACAGGGACGGCTTTTCCGGCAAGAAATCGAGTGTCGGAAGTTTGTAGTGTATTTCGTTAATGGTTATGAGTCCCTATTTATAGTTAATTCGTGCCACAACGTTCGATCGAGTAAATGGTTAAAAGTGGGTTGGTCGGTGGCCATGATTAGCTAATCAAAACTCAATTAACTTCGCATAGTGGGTTGATTAGTGGGTTCAATCATGTAGCCGTTTTTAGTTTCGATTGAAATTATCCCATTGGCCAGTTTGGGTTTGAACGGGTGAGAACCGGTGGTAGAGGGTTTCGAACCCAGGACTGATTATGGGGAGTGAAAGTTTGGGATTTGGCAAAACAGGCCCCTCGGGTTCTAAGGTTTATCATTTCATATGCAAACTTTGATTTTAATTAGAGTTAAGTTTCAGAATTGGCATAACTAACCCATGAACTTTATAAAACATAAAATCGTTTAAAGTTTTATACCTTTTTATAAATTTAATATTCCTTATAATATAATTAAATGTTATAAAAACAAATTTTAATTTTTTATAAAATAAAAGGGTTTCACTTTATATAGAACTTATTTATATAATTAAATCTTTATAAAACCCTAAATTTATTTATAGGATTCATAACATTTGTATTTACATGTTTGTATGTATGTATATATATATATATATATATAGGTTTAGTATATATGTATACATTTGTTTAATAGGATTAAAACATTTATAACTCCAAATAAATATGTATTCAATTTGAAATAAAAGCACCCAATGTATGTATGTATGAACACTTATGAAATGTAATGGGTAGATAAGATGATTTCATAATATAATGGAATTACAAGTGCCGAAGTAGCTAAAATAAAGGCTGGAATTTCATAGGGATTACATCTCTCTCCGTCGTCGAACACCAACCCTACGGGTCCCCACCGTGCCCCCTCCTTGCCTGATGCCACTGTCACACGCCACCGTCCTTGTCTCCTTCTCCGATCATCATCATCATCAAGGATCAACCCTAATCAGGTTTCCATGCATAACCGGAATGAAAAAGAAAAGGAAATAGGTTGAGAACTGTAGGATCGTAAGATTACAAGGTGATTCTATTCTAGTTGATATTGGAGAAAACAATAACAACCAACAAAGTAAACAAGTAAACAGCAAGAATACTGATAAATGCACTGTTGTATTAAACTTCTGAGATTACAAGATTACAATTAAAACTCTATCAAAAGCACTATGAATGCACTGTAAAAAGGCACTTGAAAGACACACTTACTATGAAGTGTTTACACAATATTTATAGTAACTCAGAATCAAGACAAACCCTTGATTCTAAGGATCAGATCGAACACAGACCGTTGATCTTGTTTATTAATCTAAATTACACGCAAAGGCTAATCTAGATAACTTTATTGAAACGTCTTCTTAGGCATCATTGTTTGCATGCTTGGAGACGCGCGACATTGTCCTTTATTGGTTGCACCACTGAGGTTCCTTCTGCTTGGAGTGTTGCAGTTGCTTTTGCAGAAAGGTGTCAGAGGCGCTTCACCTGGATAGTCAGCTGCAACGTTTGGTCTTCAGTGAATAAGGCTATCAGCAGCAGAGATGAGAATAATGCTGCTGATAAGCCCATCAGCAGCAACTTGTGTTGAACGCTGCTGATAAGCCTATCAGCAGCAACAAGTGTTGACTGCTGCTGATAAGCCTATCAGCAGCAACTTGTGTTGAATGCTGCTGATAAGCCTATCAGCAGCCATCTGTGTTGAATGCTGCTGATAAGCCTATCAGCAGCATTTGTACTTAGAATAATTTGGTAGCAATCAGTCTTTGGTTCTACAAACTCCCCCTAGACTGATGCAACCAAAATTCTTCTAATCACTTTGCTGGTGAAGCTTTTTCATGTGTCTGACTATCCTTTCAACCTCATAGCCTCTTGGATCCTTGCTGGGATTGTTCAGTGGAAGTTCAGACAGAGTCTTGATGTCTTTGTGTTGCATTTTGTTGATTGCTTTGCTTGAACATCTCATCTGCTGCTTCTTTACATCAGTCAGAGTGAACTCATCCAAATCAGCATTGTAGGACCAAGATACAAATGGAGAGTGGGACTTGAGTGGTTTGATGTTAATGATCACATCTTTGCTAGGGTTGAAGTAGTGTTTGATTGCTAGCACAAGACGTTTCCCACTCTCATTTGCAGGCTCATGAGCTTCACCCAGCTCCAAAATTCTTCTTAGGTCTGAATCTGGTAGTTGCAGAACCTCATCAACAGACCTGTATGTAGATCTTCTTATTTCAGTTCTCCCCCTGAAGATCTCAAACCTTTGACCCTGTGGATTGTAGACCCATTCAACTATGTTTCTTGAGTCTTCAGGTTCAGATGAGGATTTGGATTTCTTCAGAGGAGGCTGTTGATGAGTGGGAGCTGGGTGGGATGATTTGGACTTGTTGGGTGGAGGAGTGGAAGGTTTGGGGAGGAGAGTGGAAGGATGATGGACTGAGGAAGAGGTAGGTGAGGGAGAAGGCTTGGGTTTCTTTGTTTTTGGTTTTTCTTCTTCTTTGATAAGTACCCTTTTCTTGGAGCCCTTCTTCCCTAGTCTTTCTTCCTCATCCTTTTTAACTTTGAAGTAGAGGGCTTGCAGATTCATGAAATTCATGGGAACTAGCCTCTTTCCACTATCTCCTCTGGCCTTAAGGAAGTCAATCATGACCTTCCTTTCTTCATGGGTCTGTTTATTGAATGCAATGGTCTTTTTGGACTGTTGTTTGGCTTTTTCTTCTTCTTCTTCAGCCTTTTTCTTCTTTGCCAACTGACCTTGCTGACCCATGAAGGCTCTGTAGATCTCTTTGTTTGAAAGTTTTTCAAGGTAGTCTGCATCCTCACCTTGAGAGATCAGAGCTTCAGTCCACTCCTCCCTTAATTCTTTTGCTAATTTAGAATCAGTGATTCTAAACTTAGCATCCTCCTTCTTCTTCTTTTCATTCTCTTCTTCTTCTTCCTTGGCAAGCTGTTCCTGCAGCTGTCTGGCAAGTTGTTCATCTTTCTCAACTTGGTCGACTGCAGGAATCTTTCTTTTCAGTTCATCCAGCTGTTTAGCATACAGCTGGATGGTTTGTTCTCTTAGGAGAATGGTTGTTTTTCTTTCTTGAGCCTTTTTCATGTCAGCCATCTCCTCTTCTTCTCTTCTTCTTCTTTTCTCTTCCCTCTCCCTTTTCTCTTTTAGCAACCTCTCTTCATCTTCATCAGTCATGATTCCCTTTCCTTTGTTTACATTGGATGCCTCTGCTTCAGCTTCACTGATCACAACAGCAGATGATGATGCTGCTATTGGGATCTCTGCCTCAACTTCATTGGCAATTTGAGATGTGAGTAAGGGAAGGTCATCGTCTTCATCAAGTTGATACTCAGGACCTTCTATTTCTCTCAGTTTTTCTTTGATAGTTGATCTTGACTCATAAGCTGCAGTGCAGATGTTTACTCGAGGGGAAGCTGAGTCAGTGTCAGTGTCAGTGTCAGAGTTTGACACATACACTGCCTCAGTAATTCTTCCTACTTGTTCAAGTTTGGCTCTAACAGTGGCTATCATTGCCTGGCTTTCAAGTGAGTTGACATTGCATATGTTGGTTCTGAGCTGATAGATCTTGTAGAGAAAGTCTGAGGGCAGATGAAGGATGTTCCTGGTGTTGATGATGAGAGAGGAGCCATTGCTGAGCATAAAAGTGTGGTCAAGAGACTTAGTGCTCACCCAACCTAGCACGTCCAAGTCCTTGACCAGGAAGGCATACAGGAATCTTCGAAGGCCCAGAACTTCTTCTTCAGTGAGAAGACTGCTCCTTGTTATTTCAAGATTGCTAGGAGTCAGTCTCCTTTCTGCGGCCGCCGAGGATTCAGGATAAGCTACTCGATGTGCTGCTTGTAGGAATCTTTGGAACCTGGGTAGATTATCCTCCATCAGGTCATGGAACCTACCAATGGCAAGTTCAGCTGAGAGATCTGATGAAGTGTTGATGCAGTCAGTTAGATGCAGTTCTAGGACTTGGAGGGCATTGAGAGAGTTCCAGTTCAGCTCTTCTACTCCGCTGAACTCCCATCCAATCCAAAACCTCTCAGCTGATCCATCATACCCCCAAGCTAGGATGGAGTCAAATTCTAGCTTCCTTGATGATCTGAATAGTTGGGGGGTTGAGGATTGACCAATGATGGCTGCTGCTTGTGGAAGGATGCTGAATGATGCATTTGTTTGTTCTGTGTCTTCAACATCATTCAACATTTCATCGACAGCCCTGACGACCAACTTCCAGTCTTCAGATGTTTTTGCGTCTTCATTATCTGGGACTGGCAAGTCATGAACTTGGACAAAAGCTGGCTTGTATTGTGAGCTTTGAAGTATAAACTGCTCTTGAATCCAGTCGTCAAGACTGTCTGTATCTTCTTCCATAGAAACCATCTCCCCCTTTTTGGTTGCATCAGCAGACAGGTAAGCATCAGTTTGGGTGCCTACTGATACAAGAGAGGGAGTGGCTAAAGTTGGGCATTTATGGGCTTCATGCATAGCGACTTGGTGTCTTAGTTTGGACATTTCAGCCTCTAGCATAGCCACCCTGGCCGTCAATTCCAAGTTATGAAGTTTCAGTCTGTCCTCATCCACAGTTGTGGAATCCTTGGACCCAGATGGGGCCGTAGGCCTAGCCTCAGCATCCCCATCACCCGTGGTTTCTTGGCGCCTGGGTTTCCTCTCAGTGAAGGGAGTTTCTAAGGAAACACCCTCACCATGAGTTGCCGTGGTTGAGGTCTTAAAGATGTTGTCACTGTCCTCCTGGTCAGATGATGGACCAGCAGTAGTGACAGCCTCGTCCACATCCACTCTTTCAATACTCCCAGAGTGGACCTTCAAGGGTTAAGAACTTGGGTTGGGTGTTTCGGAAGCAAGACCAATCAGTACCTCCTGAATAGTGGTAGTTGGAGAAGGTACAACACTTTGGTCAGGTTCCTCAACACTTAAGTTCAAGGAAGATAGGAATGGCTCAAAGGGCTGATCTATGGATCCGGGAAGTGATCCTAATCCTAATAGAGAGACTTCCGAAGGAGTCTCCCTAGCAATGTGGCTTTCCCTTATGATATTCTCACTAGAATGTTGTGATTCTGAGTGAGGGATGTTAGCTTGGGTTTGGGCCTTGGAGGCAAGAGAAGAAGGAGTTCTCTTGCCCCTCTTCCTTGTATACTTGGCTCCAACCGGGGCCCTGTGTTCCGGTTGAGCAATCAAACTGTGGGAGAGTAATGTATGTGCCTGTGCATCCTTAGTAGAATGCACAGGGGTTCGATCAAGGGAAACAGTAGTTTGAGTTTGTGGCAGTGAGGTGGAGGGTGTGGGATCAGTATCAGCTGGGTTTGCTGAACTGTCACCCTGGGCACTTTGTGTGTTCAACATTGTAGATAACAATGGAACATCGGCCCCTGAGAACTTTGATGAAACTGTTCTCATACTTTGAAAAATGTTGTTCTTATGTCCCAGTATTGAGTAGATTCTTGCAGTTTTTGAAAGATCTTGGTGCTCAAAATTGAACACTTCCTGCAAGAATCTTGGGTACATGAAGAACTATGATTTCACCCCTTCTTGAAGGTTGTATCTCAAACCTTCAAGAATGAGGTGGGAAAAATTGAAACCTGCTCCTGTTATCATACCGTGAACTGCCGACGCAAGTCCGGAGCTGAGTTGGTTCCAGCCACTCCTCTTCTGGGATATGCATTGGAGAAGAGTGTGGCAGAGATACTTCCATTTGGGACCCATGAGTGCCTTCTCTATTGTATACTCTGTTTGATTTCTAATGTACCCTATGGATACAAAGGTCCTCATGTATACGTCTCTTGGGTAAGAGATGGCGTCCCCTTCATCCTGAAGCTTGAGGTGTTGGCGGAGCTTTGCTTCAGTGATGATCATCTCCTTGCTGTCTACTATGCCACTGATTTGGGGAGTGCCCTGGTCAGTAGAGTACACGGCTGTGCTCCAAAACTCTTCCATGTGGGAAGTGTAGATGGTTGGGTTGACTGTTAGGACATGGTGGATTTTGGACCGACAAAGGAAGTCGATCATATCATCGAATCCTTCGGATTTCTTGCCCTTGATTAGGTATGCAGTTAGGTTGTGATATGGGGAAAACTTGTCGTTGGGGTTGTTTATGTCTGCGCCTGCCATTGGTATGGATTTGGAGGGAAGAGAGAAAGGTGTTTGAATGGTGGTTAATTGTGGAGGGCTTTGAATGCTGTGGGGACGAAAGTGAAAGTGATGGGAGTTAGGTTTGAAATTGAATATGAAGAGGTTGTGGGAACGTTTGAGATTTTGATATAACGACAGACGGAGAAAAAGCAACTTCACTTGTACAGTACAACCTGTTTCACTTTTCATTGTTACAGCTATAAACCACTCGAGCAGTCATGGTAAAGACTGACGATATTTACTTTTACAGCGGGTAAAAGTTAATTTGGACTTAAGTTTACCCATCAGCAGCAAACTTGGTTGTTGCCGATGAATAAGCCTGTCCGCAGCAGCATTGGTTGCTGCGGAAGGTTAAGTCTGTCAGCAGCAAACTTAATTGCTACTGATAGATGCAATGATCTGCAGCAGGGATGTTGCTGCTGATGGCCTTAAAGCTATCCGCAGGAAACTTGTTCATGCTGATAACTTAAGGCAGTCAGTGAAAAATCCTTTGCTGATGAAAATTTAAACCTGTCAGCAGCTGAAGGGCAAAGATGCTGCTGACTTATAACTTTTATTTACAACATTAGACAGACATATTTACAACAGAAGATAGATGCATTCAGCTTAACTGATGATAATACTTGGTGTTTTCTTTACCTTCCATTGTTGAGTTGGTGGTTTTCTAGCTTTCTTTGTCTTTTCAGCAACAGACGTTGTATCTGATGATTTGGCTTTCCATTGCATTATTGGTGTTTTTCTAGTTTTCCTCACACTACCACCAGCAGATTTTGCTACTGTAGGCTTTGCCTTGGATTTTTCCTTATCAGCAGTGGGCACTCTTGCTGCTGATAGCTTTGCCATATCAGCAGCAGATTTTGCTGTGGAAGATTTTAGCTTATCAGCAGCAGACTTGGTTGCTGCTGAAGGCTTCTGCTTTGTTTTCTTGGGCTGAACTGGACTAACAACCCATGTATGCTGATCTTTCTTTGCCTTTTGTTTTTGAGGAGCTTGATGAAGAATCTGGTTGAAAGGGTTAAACTTACAGTTTGCAGCAAAGTGGTCTGATTCACCACAAATGATGCAAGTTTGTTGAGATTTAGGAAACTTCTCCCTTGGTGGAGAAAGAGATTTTTTGAATTGAGTTGTCTTAGCTTCAAAACTTCTTACCTGTTTGTTCTTCTTTGTCTTCTCAAAAGCATGTTGCTTGAGGTTTCTTTGCTGCTGTAGGTAGTAGAAGCAGGTGCTGGCAGTGTGGTTATATTTTCCACAGACAAAACATGATTTTGCCAGTTTGTCTTTTGAAAGGTAGACATAGTCCTTTCTTTGGAACAGATCCTTGAAGTTCCATGGTTGAGCTTTGTTATGTTCAAATGTGGCTTCTTCTAGGGTCCTTTGATCATATGGAACTTTTTCTTCAGGCTTCCAACATACATCAGATGCCTTTCTCTTTGTGATTGGCATGAACTGAGGCTTGGGGTTTGTGGGTCCTGATGTCTGTCCCTTTTCAATGTTTAGCTTTCTTCCACCTGGAGGATAGCTGATCTTGATCTGTTTGAATGGTACAGGGGCTGGAACAGCTGGAAGAACAGTAGGAACTGCAACTCTATTCGGAACAGCTTCAGATGAGGATGCACAGGTTTCATCATGGTCTGAGTAGGATGACTCAGATTCCGATGAGGTAGTGCATTCTTCAACAAAGGGTTCATCCGTTGAAGGATCAAGATTTCGGTTTGCAGAGTCAAGATTTGCAACATCGAAACTTGGTTCGTAGATGGCAATGTAGTCAGCAGGAGGTGCGATGATTTTATACTGGTCGGCATGATATCCCAACCCAGTTTTTACGTTTTCATGGATTTGAACATCCAAGAGTCTTTGCAGCTTTTTGGATGCAAATTCATATTTTTCCACATAGACCTTTTGGTCTGCCACTTCAGCCCTTGCAGCTTTCAACTTAACCAGAATATCATCAATTTGAGTTTCAAGGTTTGTTTGTTCATGTTTTAAAGATGAAATTTCGTTCTTTAAACAATCATTCTTTTTCTTGTAACTATTTTCAACCTTTTTAAATTCAGATTTCATTTGGTGAAATTCTTCATTTTGATCTATGAGCTTTTGGTTATGTTTCCTATATCCAAGGACTTTATCAATGCACTCTTGAGTACATAGATTTTCATATACCTTTGGTGGTACCTCTGATGTGTCTGAAGTTAGAGAGGATACCTCTAATGTGTCTGCCATGAGAGCTTGATTGTTGGCAAAAAGATCCTCAGACTGGAAGCTCCAGTCAAAGTCAGTAGTTCCAACATTTGCACAGAATGCAGTTTGAATTGAACTAGGACCCGAGTGCTCACAATGTAGGCCAGAGGATGTGGTGGTGGATGTTGAGGCTGTTTGGTAGCTTGAGCTTCTTTCCTTGTCCTGAATCATTTCTAATTCACAGGTTTTGAGTATACCAAATAGCTCATTCATCTGAAGAGTCTTCAGATTCTCAGTTCTTCTGATGGACACTGTGTAGAGTGTCCAGCAACTAGGTAGAGATCTGATGAATTGCTTAAGAATATCTTCATTCTCCAACTTTATTTTTGAGCACTGCAACTCACCTACAAGATAGGTAAATCTGTTGTATAAATTAGTTAGAGACTCACCTTCCTTCCAGACGAAGTTGACGAAGTTTTCATACTGTTGTTTCAGGATGTCTTCAACCATATTGCTCTATGTCATCTTTGTTTTGGTGACTTAATCAAGAATAGAGTTTTGAATAGAATCAAAAAGTGATTAAACAAATGTTAGTTTGTTTAATCTTGAGCCAAAGCTCTGATACCACTTGTAGGATCGTAAGATTACAAGGTGATTCTATTCTAGTTGATATTGGCGGAAACAATAACAACCAACAAAGTAAACAAGTAAACAGCAAGAATACTGATAAATGCACTGTTGTATTAAACTTCTGAGATTACAAGTAAAACTCTATCAAAAGCACTATGAATGCACTGTAAAAAGGCACTTGAAAGACACACTTACTATGAAGTGTTTACACAATATTTATAGTAACTCAGAATCAAGACAAACCCTTGATTCTAAGGATCAGATCGAACACAGACCGTTGATCTTGTTTATTAATCTAAATTACACGCAAAGGCTAATCTAGATAACTTTATTGAAACGTCTTCTTAGGCATCATTGTTTGCATGCTTGGAGACGCGCGACATTGTCCTTTATTGGTTGCACCACTGAGGTTCCTTCTGCTTGGAGTGTTGCAGTTGCTTTTGCAGAAAGGTGTCAGAGGCGCTTCACCTGGATAGTCAGCTGCAACGTTTGGTCTTCAGTGAATAAGGCTATCAGCAGCAGAGATGAGAATAATGCTGCTGATAAGCCCATCAGCAGCAACTTGTGTTGAACGCTGCTGATAAGCCTATCAGCAGCAACAAGTGTTGACTGCTGCTGATAAGCCTATCAGCAGCAACTTATGTTGAATGCTGCTGATAAGCCTATCAGCAGCCATCTGTGTTGAATGCTGCTGATAAGCCTATCAGCAACATTTGTACTTAGAATAATTTGGTAGCAATCAGTCTTTGGTTCTACAAACTCCCCCTAGACTGATGCAATCAAAATTCTTCTAATCACTTTGCTGCTGAAGCTTTTGCATGTGTCTGACTATCCTTTCAACCTCATAGCCTCTTGGATCCTTGCTGGGATTGTTCAGTGGAAGTTCAGACAGAGTCTTGATGTCTTTGTGTTGCATTTTGTAGATTGCTTTGCTTGAACATCTCATCTGCTGCTTCTTTACATCAGTCAGAGTGAACTCATCCAAATCAGCATTGTAGGACCAAGATACAAATGGAGAGTGGGACTTGAGTGGTTTGATGTTAATGATCCTCCGATCATCATCATCATCAAGGATCAACCCTAATCAGGTTTCCATGCATAACCGGAATGAAAAAGAAAAGGAAATAGGTTGAGAACTAGGGTTACCTTACGTGTGGTGAAAGTCGTATACACCAGACAGCTCCTCCGTCGCCATCTTGTTTCCTTCTCGTCGCCGGTTTCCCCTCTTCCTCTCGGCTTGCTCTCTTTGCCCTCGCGACACATGCCTAGGCCGAAAAGTGGCCTAGGGTTTCTCCTAACTTGGTATTTAAACCTCCTCTACTTACATTCGGGTCCTTGTATTTCCATACTCGCACGTTTCGATCTCGAGATCATGTTTAAAATGACTAACCGTGCCATTCATCATCCTAAAAACGCCCCATAACTGGCAAACCTAGCTCCTCATTTTATTTAATAAAGGTTCATGTCTTTCCCTGGTCCAACCCATTAACTTACGAATTTCTGGGATGTTACAGAAGATCCATCGAAGGTGTTGGACTCTACATTTGAGGATGAAAAAAAGATGGAGTGGGAGGTAAAAAAGATTACAAGACGAGATGAATCAGTTGTCACTCAAACAGCTAATGAAGAATCAGAAGCTCCTTATGAGGTACACCCCAGTTCAAGACTAGCAAGTATAGCAAGTCAGAAGTTATGGTAGAAAGCACTCTAGCCATCCACAGGCCTAGGATAACGGAAAAGCAATGTGTGTGATTTAATACTTTGTTAAAATAGCTCCAACTAAAATAACCCAGTAACTACATGAATTTTTAATAAATATTGAATCTGACAAAAATCTGGAGTTTATAATTTTAAGGACTTACATACACTGTATAAAGACTATATAAAATATAAAATCGAATTTTTATGTCTATTAATTATCTAATAGGAATTTAGGCCTTTTTAGACAACTAAATTCACTAAAAATATATAAAAACAGAAAATAATTATATAAAAATTATAAGTATATTTTATGAGTCATAACTTACTGTAGAAAAATAAAACATAGAATTTTTGAAGTATTTTTAATTATTTAGTAATATATATCATTTTAAACTTTAAAACTACAGTTTATTAAGTGAAATTTAAAAAATTAAAGAATAGTTATAAAAATTATATTTTTTCTAAAAATTATGCCCTATATAACTTAAGTATAACTCTCACTTGAATAAAATAGATAATCTTAAACTATATATTAAATAATCCCTTCGAAAACGTAAGTTTTGACAAAAACATACTAGAATAATATTATTGTTTTACCTTCTTTTGTAGAAATAGATAACTTATATATTAATTAAGGAACTATAATAACGTAAGTATTATTACCCTATTATATACATATATACTTAACCTTAACTTATTCAATGATAACTATTATAATAAATAAACAAAATAACAACGGGTTTTTGGACATAGTTACAAAACCACCTTAGGACACCGACATGTATGTAATAGTCTATATTACTTGTACTATTAGTAACACACTAGTTTAACCATAGGGGTCGTTGTGTACAAACACCGGTTACATATCTTTCAAGCTACTACAATGTGATCCCCCTTTTCACTCTTTACTTACACTTTGGGGATGGATACATACTTCTAAACTACTTTTCTTATAAACTTGGTGTAAATATAAAAAAGTATGTTTTTTGCTTCCGTAACAAACCCCGACTTTTTGACACAATCATTAACTACATAAGAAGCCGACAAGATATATGGGTAGTAAAATCTTGGGAAACCCCCCGCACACAGTGGCCCTAATTGACCAGGGAGACCACCCACTAAATGATAAATGAGTATCTTGAAACATATATCGGTGCACTTTTATTAACTTATGTGGGCAGACATAAGTATGATTCATAATAATAATGGGTATGGGTAAAGGGGTTTTATTATGATTTTCACGCGTCGTGAGCACAGGTTGATTGCGAACTTTTTTATTATACACCATACTTATTTATTTGTGTCTATTGTCTTAAACGCATGAATTCACCAAGATTTTTGTTGACGTATTTTGAGTATGTATTTTTAGGTACTAACCAAGTGAAGGACGAATAGGCACAACACCTAAAGTATAACCAATGTTGAAGCTAGAAGAAATAATTTGATTAGACATTTAGATCTTTTGTTTGATTGTAACTTTATTTTATTTTGGTTTTCAAAACTTGTGTTTTTTGGACTGGACGTTTTGTCCACGTATGTAATGTATTAGTGTTTTTTCGCTTCGATTGGTTGATATCAGACTTCAAGCCTAGCCCCCTAGTAGGGTTGTCACATATTTGAAGTACTAGATCTACACAACTTTGAATGCATTAATCCAACAAAAGAAATCAGTGATAGGCTTGTAGTACACAAATTCCACACCATGATGGGAAAGGCAATGCCATGGTTTGATGCATACATTAGAAGACCAAGAGAATAGTAGAAGAGTACTTTGGGAAGGAAGAATAAGAAGTAGAAAAGAAGAAAGTGGCAGAATCATCAACTACTTCTACAGTCTGTGTTAACAATTCACTAGCAATTGTTCCATATAGTGGGTTGGATGATACATAACTGCATAAGCTTAAAATCATTGTCTTTACAAGTTGAGCAACAATGTTTTGATCATTAGATGAGATAAGTCAACAACTAGAGTATTTGACTTCTTGTTAAGTAATGATATCAGACTGAGATTTAAGGATATGGATGAGATAATGATGATGGAAGATTCATTCATGATAAAAATCAAAGAAAAGGAGAATATTTTAGATGTTCAAAGCGAAAGAAGCACTGTTTTGGTCACCTTAGTTGTTAACTACCTTATCAAGAAGAAGTTAGTTGTTGCATGGAACAGTGAAGATGAAGAAGACAAAATTAAAGATGAAAAAGTCACTATAATAAGCTTAGAGATTGATAAAGCCTCTTTTATGTCTGAAGCCATCTACAACATTCCATAGAGAAAAGATGAAGCATCTGGTACGACTAACAACGAAAGAGTTATTGTGACTAATGAAGAACCAGTTGAAACTACCACCTCTGCCAATGAAGCATCTCCTAAGGCATCCAAAAGAGATAAAGGAAAGAAGCCTATGACAGAGGAGGATGAGAAAAGGCTTAAGCTTGAAGCAGAAGAAAAGCTTAGAGCTGCAAAAGCCAGAGAAAATGAAAGAAGCTAGAAAGCTTCAAGAGGAACAAACAGTCAGAATCCTCTAAGAACAACGATTTATCTTCTCTACAGCCAAAATGAAAGAAGGACAGGTCAAAATCCCTTCTATTAATGAAGATAAAATGATAGCTAAAAAAATACAAGAGGATTTTGACAGATCATGAGAAGAGGAAGAAAGACACTCGGAAGAAAATACTGAAAAGTTCTCAAGTTCAAAATTCATAATCTTGCAAATGAATTAAGGAAGGAATGGATTCCTTACTTAATTGAAAAGAGGTTTTAGTGAGGAAGTATTGGAGAAGATGTCCAACAAAGTAATGTATAGAGAATATGTTGGATTTCAAAGGGTGGAGCTTGAGCAAAGAAAGGCAGCTAAGAAACTAAAAGAAAGAGAAAAATCTCAGAAGAAGCTGGCCTTTAATAAGAGAGAAACGACATATAAAGAGAAGATGTTTAACTACCTAAAGGGTAGAGGTTACGATGGTAAGAGTCTTGGTCCTAAGAAATTCATTAATCTGCAACCCAACTATCATGAAGAAAGAAAGAAAGAAAGAAGAAAAGGGGAAGACTTCTTCCGCAGTTAAATCTTCTCCATTTCCATAGATTGAAAAGAAAAGAATGCGAAAACTGCTTTAACTTCCCTCCATCTCCAAAGAATGATGATGAAACTCCTCCTTCTCCTCCATAGTCAAAGCACACAAGCTCTCCTAAAATGGAGAAGAAAAGAAAACAACATGCTCCACTTGTACAACACCATAAATCATCAAAGAAGCACAAGGCACAGTCTACTTCCTGTGATCAACAAAGCATATATGAGATTATTGAATGGTTCTTCTACCCACAGAACAAATGGCATGAAGTAATCAGAGATTAAAGAAGCAGCATGTCTATGAAAATGTGGATGATGTACTAAAGCTCCCAGAAATTGATATTGGAAAGATGATACATGTTGGAGATACCTACAAACCAACCACAACTGAAGGTGACTGTCTGCTTCTTAAAATGAAATCACATTTGAATCCAGATTCGGTCCAAGTTGTTGATGCAAAGCCAGAATCTAAATACTTCCCAATTACACATTGGAAGTACAATGCTGATGCTGATGTGATTATTGTGAGAAGGGGAGCAGGTGATAGAACTATCTATCCAAAGAAGTCTGTAGTAAGAGTGCCCAAAAGAGTTATCAAAGTATTCCCATAGTTACAATCGGAGAATCCAAGAAAAGATTCAAGAGGTTCAGGAATTGAAAGAATTATCAAAAACATGCAAACAATTAAAGATCAAAGATAAAGTTTTGGCAGCATCAGTTTAGGGGGCGTTTGTAAGATGATCTTAAGGCTGATTGCTCCAAACTTTACAGACGATCTTCACCTTTTGTATTTGTATTTGCATTTGTCTTTTTTTTTAATCATGAAATCACTCTTTATTAATGTAAATATGACTAAGATTTACAAGAATATTCTATGGTCAAGATCTTAGTGGTAAAACTCTCATCTACCCCTTGGAACATGTCCAAGGGGTGAGGTTGCTCACATGGTGGCTAGGGTTACTTACCTCACACACTAACATCAAATTTATGAGGATGAGGGATCGTATTTATAGTCCTCTTGCCCTGAAATTGCAACATAATATTTAGGAGGAATATTACCCTAATACAAGTTATTATGAGACACTAGGGAAAATCTCATAATCATGGCCATCAATCTCTTAATACCGTTTAACCGTGAGGATCGGTTTAAACGATTTACTCAGTTCATCGGTAATAACTGAATTCTTCGGTAGCGGGCGGTCGATAGCAACTTCTTCAACTTCAATCTTTAGTACTAAGTTGCATTGCATATGTGGCTGCAACTTAGGTCTTCATGAACTATGTTGGATTACATGATATTCCTAAGCGGTCTATTACAACATGTTTCATGAAACAAATGATTATTCTATTCTCCAACCTAAGGAATTAAGAGTTTAGGGTGTTTGTCCACACAATAGGACATAACTAATTAGGGATTGAAATGCAATGAGAAACATGAAACCTTTGGCAGTGATCTTGGTTGTTTTTGCCTTGTAAATGCGCTTCAAAACTATGTACTACCATCTTCAAACAAACCGTAGCTTGTCATCCATTTTGTTTGTCTACCAAAAATAAAAGAAAAATATGACACTAAAATAGTTGTGATATTGCCGCTGTTCCAAATGTGGTTGAAAAACCTAATGTCATCCAACCTCACCATAAATGGTTTCAACTGATTGAATTCATATTCAATTTAGAATATCATAATTCAAAATGAAGACCACTGTTGTGTTGCAATTTAGACTTTCATTTAGAACCATACTGTAAATTCCCATCAGTAGTGATATATGGCTTTTTGATACCCATGATAAATTTGTTGTTGACGAAGTGTGTTTAATATTGCAACTGATGCTTATAGTCCATTGAAAAGAATCACATCTAATGCAAACCAAAAGAATACGTGATGCTGGAAATTTGTATGCCCATTAGTAAGTGTTAATAAAGAGAAAAATGTACTATGCTTGATTAGTGTAACTGGACTTGTTCATCTTGAATGAGCCAGGAACAATTTCAATCTTTCAGGCCTATGATTTTAAGATCTCACAATGCAAAAGTGAATGGCCCATTAGTCCAGACTTCTTTTTGAGCCCAGTGCACATAACCTAGACTTGGCCCATAAAAACCTTTTACACCTCCAAATATTCCATCACTAAATCAGATCGTTCTTGATGCCTAATTCCCTTTTTCCACCTTTTGAGCACATCTGTAAATACCAATTATCTTGTGTATTTTGATTAATTGAAGATGAGATGAGGATTTCATCAGAAGATATACAATTTGCTGAGAAAATAGTGATTTGTATTGTTTTTCCTTTTTCAAAATCACCAAATTCCAGAATTTCTTCAAAATAGCTAGATATTGAAGGATTAATCTTGATTAAAATTAATTGTTAATATTAGTTTATTAATTGTTTCGTTGAGTTCGTATTAGACTAGGAGTGAGTTTTAATTTATTTGATTATTTAATAGTTATTGAGTCGGAGTTAGTATTAGATTATAATTGAGAATAGTATTTGAGTAGGATTAGTATGGTTTATTTATTATAAATAGATGGTTAGTGTCCATTTAATTTGTAAGTCAAGCGTTTTATAATACAAGAAAGAGTCGATTTTGGTTAAGATCAAATTCCGTGTTCGTATTCTTAGACCTGATTTTCAACAGATATGATGTATAAACAAAATAGAAGTAGCTGTATGTGTGTGAACAATTAATGGTATTCAAGAATTTGTGTTGAAAACCAAATGTATGTACCTTTTATTTTCTCAGGTTCAACATTCTTCTTGTAACAACAGGTTGAATACCTTTTGCCCTATATTTATGTTCAACAATGGAACTCCATCTTCATCATATACCATGATCCAAGGGATTGGTCTGAATTAAACAATGGTGAAAATGTTTGATTCGGGAACCAGACTCTGATACCAATTGAAAAACTTGGTGAGACGTGTGTGGATAACATGGATCGAACAATAATCTTGAATCAAGAACATGTAGAGATGGGTGTGTATGAGAGTGATAATCAAAGAGAACATGTAAGAACTTGTAAGAACACCAAAGCATAAAAGATATCATGAAAATATGAAGGATGAGAGAGAGAGAGAGAGAGACAATAGAGCGAACGAAAATGGAACAAGGTCAAAATCCGTAAGCTCAAAGACGACTAAGTGAAATTTGAGATTCGTGAAACCGACGCCAGCATGGCTAACGCGCTACGCCGCGTCATGATCGCAGTGGTTCCAACCATCGCCATCAACCTTGTGGAAATCAAGGTAAATTATTGCGTTCTCAACTACGTTTTTCTTTGTTAAAAACAATAAAAATAAAAAGACAAATACAAATACAAAAGTTGCAGATCTTCTGTAATGTTTCTTCTGATTTCCTAATGAACTGAGCCTTCAAGTGTGTTGGTGTACGCACTAACTTCTACACCAATCATAAGACTCCCGCGGATCGTACTGTTAGTAGTAGAAGGGTTCATCAGTAGAAAATGGTCATCCGTTGCAGATATAGTCCTTACGCAGCATATTTACTCACAGCAGAGAACTTTAACTATGCAACATAAATGGTATCAATAGCAATTTGTTCTATCCGCAGCAAAACTGTCAGCAGCAACATAGTTTAACTATAGACAGCACCAATACTTAGATAATTTTGAAGCAATCAGCCTTACAACCCCCCCCTTTTCATGTCAATCCCACGAGCCTCTTATCCATTCCATTCAATCACAATGGAGTAGCAAATCAAAATGAAAATTGTTTTTTTTATTGCTTCACTTTTTGATGATTATTTAAAACTTATTTGATTAGGTTTATTAGTTTAAATATCATTTGAAACTTATTATTGGTTCATTTCATTACTTATTGATGTTTTAAAATATTTGAAACAAGCCGATTGACAATGATAGCCTTTGAGAACGATTATTTAGAGAGTATGGATTATGAATAGTTTATCAACAACTTTACTTTCAAGAATGTTTGGAGAGAATCACGATTTGTTTAACTATGTAAAATATATCATTTTGCTATATTAATTTAGTTTTATTTATTGTTATAACAATTTTCGACGTATTAATTATTTTTATATATACGTATAAGTTTATATCTTATGGGCTCATTTTTACTAGTTGCACAGAGTATCGGAAATTTTAGGGACAAAACTGTAGGTCGTTGATCGATTGGTGATGTCTTTACCCATGTATAGTTTCTTCACATGCCATTCTCGATGGATTACCGACAACTTTTATAGAGATTACGATCATAATGGTATGTAGGTAAAAGTCCTTGGATTTGCAGAATTCATGAGCCATGTCTGAATTAAACATAATTTATTTAGGATTAGTTATAAATTTGATTGAAATTACAGCTCTTCTTTACACATAAAAGGTAAAGGTTGACAAAGTATTTTTCGTTGACTTGTTTCATTATCATGAAAGTTTTCTACCACCTATTAAGGAACTCATATCATCTAGAAATGAAATGACTTTTGGAAATCTTATTTCCTTAGCATCATCATCATCATTCATATTTTCTCTTCGGCCTAAGAATATTGGAATTTCTTTGCAAATAGTCAATATAATCACAATAACTAATAATGATAAATAGGTCGGTTAGGAAAGAATTAAAGAAAAAATCTAATAAAAAAGTAAAAACTATGAAAGACAGATAATTTTAAAGTTTAGATTTGTATGTTTACATAGTATATATGCATGCGTGTACATATATATGTAAACACTTATACTCACATTTTCGTGTACGTAAAAACATATTTGAACACATCTCTGATTGATGAAAAATTTAGAATATATTTTTAATATGAGTTAAATATTTTTCAAGCTACTAGGTGATCCCCCTTTTCACTCTTTACTTACACTTTGGGGATGGATACATACTCCTAAACTATTTTTCTTATAAACTTGGTGTAAATATAAACAAGTATGTTTTTTGCTTCCGTAACAAACCCCGACTTTTTGACATAATCATTAACTACATAAGAAGCCAGCGAGATATATGGGTAGTACTATCTGGGGAAACCCCGCACACAGTGGCCCTAATTGACCGGGGAGACCACCCACTAAATGATAAATGAGTTTCTTGAAACATATATCGGTGCACTTTTATTAACTTATGTGGGCAGACATAAGTATGATCCATAACAATAAGGGGTATGGGTAAAGGGGTTTTATTATGATTTTCACGCGTCGTGAGCACATGTTGATTGTGAACTTTTTTATTATACACCATACTTATTTATTTGTGTCTATTGTCTTAAACGCATGAATTCATCAACATTTTTGTTGACGTATTTGGAGTATGTATTTTTAGGTACTAACCAAGTGAAGGATGAATAGGCACAACACTTAAAGTTTAACCAATGTTGAAGCTAGAAGAAATAATTTGATTAGACATTTAGATCTTTTGTTTGGTTGTGACTTTATTTTATTTTGGTTTTCAAAACTTTTGTTTTTTGGACCGGACGTTTTGTCCACGTATGTAATGTATTAGTGTTTTTTCGCTTCGATTGGTTGATATCAGTCTTCAAGCCTAGCCCCCTAGTAGGGTTGTGACATATTTGAAGTACTAGCTCTACACAACTTTGAATGCATTAATCCAACAAAAGAAATCAGTGATAGGCTTGTAGTACACAAATTCCACACCATGATGGAAAGGCAATGCCATGGTTTGATGCATACATTAGAAGACCAAGAGAATAGTAGATGAGTACTTTTGGAAGGAAGAATAAGAAGTAGAAAGTGGCAGAATCATCAACTACTTCTACAGTATGTGTTAACAATTCACTAGCAATTGTTCCATAAAGTGGGTTGGATGATACTTAACTGCAGAAGCTTAAAATCATTGTCTTTACAAGTTGAGCAACAATGTTTTGATCATTAGATGAGATAAGTGAAGAACTAGAGTATTTGACTTCTTGTTAAGTAATGATATCAGACTGAGATTTAAGGATATGGATGAGATAATGATGATGGAAGATTCATTCATGATAAAAATCAAAGAAAAGGACAATATTTTTGATGTTCAAAGCAAAAGCAGCACTGTTTTGGTCACCTTAGTTGTTAACTATCTTATCAAGAAGAGGTTAGTTGTTGCATGGAACAGTGAAGATGAAGAAGACAAAATTAAAGATGAAAAAGTCACTATAATAAGCTTAAAGATTGATAAAGCCTCTTTTATGTCTGAAGCCATCTACAACATTCCATAGAGAGAAGATGAAGCATCTGGTATAACTAACAACGAAAGAGTTATTGTGACTAAAGAAGAACCAGTTGCACCAGAAGTTGAAACTACCACCTCTGCCAATGAAGCATCTCCTAAGGCATCCAAAAGAGATAAAGGAAAGAAGCCTATGATAGAGGATGATGAGAAAAGGCTTAAGCTTGAAGCAGAAGAAAAGCTTAGAGCTGCAAAAGCCAGAGAAAATGAGAAAATGAAAGAAGCTAGAAAGCTTCAAGAGGAACAAACAGTCAGAATCCTCTAAGAACAACGATTTATCTTCTCTACAACCAAAATGAAAGAAGGACGGGTCAAAATCCCTTCTATTAATGAAGATAAAATGATAGCTAGAAAAATACAAGAGGATTTTGACAGATTATGAGAAGAGGAAGAAAGACACTCGAAAGAAAATACTGAAAAGTACTCAAGTTCAAAATTCATAATCTTGCAAATGAATTAAGGAAGGAATGGATTCCTTACTTAATTAAAAAGAGGTTTTAGTGAGGAAGTATTGGAGAAGATGTCCAACAAAGTAATGTATAGAGAATATGTTGGATTTCAAAGGGTGGAGCTTGAGCAAAGAAAGGCAGCTAAGAAACTAAAAGAAAGAGAAAAAACTCAGAAGAAGTTGGCCTTTAATAAGAGAGAAACGACAGATAAATAGAAGATGTTTAACTACCTAAAGGGTAGAGGTTACAGTGGTAAGAGTCTTGGTCCTAAGAAATTCATTAATCTGCAACCCAACTATCATGAAGAAAGAAAGAAAGAAAGAAGAAAAGGGGAAGACTTCTTCCGCAGTTAAATCTTCTCCAGCTCCATAGATTGAAAAGAAAAGAATGCGAAAACTGGTTTAACTTCCCTCCATCTCCAATGAATGATGATAAACTCCTCCTCCTCCACAGTCAAAGCACACAAGCTCTCCTGAAATGGAGAAGAAAAGAAAACAGCATGCTCCACCCGTACAACACCGTAAATCATCAAAAAAGCACAAGTCACAGTCTACTTCTTGTGATCAACAAAGCATAGATAAGATTATTGAATGCTTCTTCTGCCCACAGAACAAATGGCAGGAAGTAATCAGAGATTAAAGAAGCAGCATTTCTATGAAAATGTGGATGATGTACTAAAGCTCCCAGAAATTGATATTGAAAAGATGATACAAATTGGAGATACCTACAAACCAACCACAACTGAAGGTGACTGTCTGCTTCTTAAAATGAAATCAAATTTGAATCCAGATTCGATCCAAGTTGTAGATGCAGAGCAAGACTCTAAACACTTCCCAATTACACATTGGAAGTACAATGCTGATGTGATTATTGTCAGAAGGGGAGCAGGTGATAGAACTATCTATCCAAAGAAGTTCGTAGTAAGAGTGCCCAAAAGTGTTATTAAAGCACTCCCATAGTTACAATCGGAGAATCCAAGAAAAGATTCAAGAGGTTCAGGAATTGAAAGAATTATCAAAAACATGCAAACAATTAAAGATCAAAGATAAAGTTTTGGCAGCATCAGTCCACGGGGCGATTGTAAGATGATCTTAAGGCTGATTGCTCCAAAATTATCTAAGTATTGGTGTTGCTGATAATTAAACTATAATGCTGATGACAGTCTTGTTGCGGATAGAACAAATTGTTGCTGATAACATTTATGTTGCGGATAGTTAACGTTCTCTGCTGATGAGCAAATGTGTTGCGGATAGACCATATCTGCAGCGGATGACCATTTGTTGCTGATGAGCCCTTCTGCTATTGACAGTACAACCCGCGGGAGTCTTATGATTGTTGTAGAAGTTATTGCGCACACCAACACACAAGGTCAATTCATCAGGAAATCAGATGAAACTTTACAGAAGATCTTCACCTTTTGTATTTGTATTTGTATTTGTATTTGTCTTTTTTTGAATCATGAAATCACTCTTTATTCATGTAAATACGACTAAGATTTACAAGAATATTCTATGGTCAAGATCTTAGTAGTAAAACTCTCATCTACCCCTTGGAACATGTCCAAGGGGTGAGGTTGCTCACATGGTGGCTAGGGTTTCTTACCTCACACACTAACACCAAATTTATGAGGATGAGGGATTGTATTTATAGTCCTCTTGCCCTGAAATTGCAACATAATATTTAGGAGGACTATTACCCTAATACAAGTTATTATGAGACACTAGGGAAAATCTCATAATCATGGCCATCAATCTCTTAATACCGTTTAACCGTGAGGATCGGTTTAAACGATTTACTCAGTTCACTGGTAATAACTGAATTCTTCGGTAGCGGGCGGTCGATAGCAACTTCTTCAACTTCAATCTTTAGTACTAAGTTGCATTGCATATGTGGCTGCAACTTAGGTCTTCATGAACTATGTTGGATTACATGATATTCCTAAGCGGTCTATTACAACATGTTTCATGAAACAAATGATTATTCTATTCTCCTACCTAAGGAATTAAGAGTTTAGGGTGTTTGTCCTCACAATAGGACATAACTAATTAGGGATTGAAATGCAATGAGAAACATGAAACCTGTGGCAGTGATCTTGGTTGTTTTTGCCTTGCGAATGCGCTTCAAAACTATGTACTACCATCTTCAAACAAACCGTAGCTTGTCATCCTTTTAGTTTGTCCACCAAAAATAAAAGAAAAATATGACACTAAAATAGTTGTGATATTGCCGCTGTTCCAAATTTGGTTGAAAAACCTAATGTCATCCAACCTCACCATAAATGGTTTCAACTGATTGAATTCATATTCAATTTAGAATATCATAATTCAAAATGAAGACCACTGTTGTGTTGCAATTTAGACTTTCATTTAGAACCATACTGTAAATTCCCATCAGTAGTGATATATGGCTTTTTGATACCCATGATAAATTTGTATCCCATGATTCCAATCAGCCCACTTGAATAACACATTTAAATTTGTTGTTGACGAAGTGTGTTTAATATTGCAACTGATGCTTATAGTCCATTGAAAAGAATCACATCTAATGCAAACCAAAAGAATACGTGATGCTGGAAATTTGTATGCCCATTAGTAAGTGTTAATAAAGAGCAAAATGTACTATGCTTGATTAGTGTAACTGGACTTGTTCATCTTGAATGAGCCAGGAACAATTTCAATCTTTCAGGCCTATGATTTTAAGATCTCACAATGCAAAAGTGAATGGCCCATTAGTCCAGACTTCTTTTTGAGCCCAGTACACATAACCTAGACTTGGCCAATAAAAACATTTTACACCTCCAAATATTCCATCACTAAATCAGATCGTTCTTGATGCCTAATTCCCTTTTTCCACCTTTTGAGCACATCTGTAAATACCAATTATCTTGTGTATTTTGATTAATTGAAGATGAGATGAGGATTTCATCAGAAGATATACAATTTGCTGAGAAAATAGTGATTTGTATTGTTTTTCCTTTTTCAAAATCACCAAATTCCAGAATTTCTTCAAAATAGCTAGATATTGAAGGATTAATCTTGATTAAAATTAATTGTTAATATTAGTTTATTAATTGTTTCGTTGAGTTCGTATTAGACTAGGAGTGAGTTTTAATTTATTTGATTATTTAATAGTTATTGAGTCGGAGTTAGTATTAGATTATAATTGAGAATAGTATTTGAGTAGGATTAGTATGGTTTATTTATTATAAATAGATGGTTAGTGTCCATTTAATTTGTAAGTCAAGCGTTTTATAATACAAGAAAGAGTCGATTTTGGTTAAGATCAAATTCCGTGTTCGTATTCTTAGACCTGATTTTCAACAGATATGATGTATAAACAACATAGAAGTAGCTGTATGTGTGTGAACAATTAATGGTATTCAAGAATTTGTGTTGAAAACCAAATGTATGTACCTTTTATTTTCTCAGGTTCAACATTCTTCATGTAACAACAGGTTGAATACCTTTTGCCCTATATTTATGTTCAACAATGGAACTCCATCTTCATCATATACCATGATCCAAGAGATTGGTCTGAATTAAACAATGGTGAAAATGTTTGATTCGGGAACCAGACTCTGATACCAATTGAAAAACTTGGTGAGACGTGTGTGGATAACATGGATCGAACAATAATCTTGAATCAAGAACATGTAGAGATGGGTGTGTATGAGAGTGATAATCAAAGAGAACATGTAAGAACTTGTAAGAACACCAAAGCATAAAAGATATCATGAAAATATGAAGGATGAGAGAGAGAGAGAGAGACAATAGAGCGAACGAAAATGGAACAAGGTCAAAATCCGTAAGCTCAAAGACGACTAAGTGAAATTTGAGATTCGTGAAACCGACGCCAGCATGGCTAACGCGCTACGCCGCGTCATGATCGCAGTGGTTCCAACCATCGCCATCAACCTTGTGGAAATCAAGGTAAATTATTGCGTTCTCAACTACGTTTTTCTTTGTTAAAAACAATAAAAATAAAAAGACAAATACAAATACAAAAGTTGCAGATCTTCTGTAATGTTTCTTCTGATTTCCTAATGAACTGAGCCTTCAAGTGTGTTGGTGTACTTACTAACTTCTACACCAATCATAAGACTCCCGCGGATCGTACTGTTAGTAGTAGAAGGGTTCATCAGCAGAAAATGGTCATCCGTTGCAGATATAGTCCTTATGCAACATATTTGCTCACAGCAGAGAACTTTAACTATGCAACATAAATGGTATCAATAGCAATTTGTTCTATCCGCAGCAAAACTGTCAGCAGCAACATAGTTTAACTATAGGCAGCACCAATACTTAGATAATTTTGAAGCAATCAGCCTTACAACCCCCCCCCCCCCCTTTCATGTCAATCCCACGAGCCTCTTATCCATTCCATTCAATCACAATGGAGTAGCAAATCAAAATGAAAATTGTTTTTTTTATTGCTTCACTTTTTGATGATTATTTAAAACTTATTTGATTAGGTTTATTAGTTTAAATATCATTTGAAACTTATTATTGGTTCATTTCATTACTTATTGATGTTTTAAAATATTTGAAACAAGCCGATTGACAATGATAGCCTTTGAGAACGATTATTTAGAGAGTATGGATTATGAATAGTTTATCAACAACTTTACTTTCAAGAATGTTTGGAGAGAATCACGATTTGTTTAACTATGTAAAATATATCATTTTGCTATATTAATTTAGTTTTATTTATTGTTATAACAATTTTCGACGTATTAATTATTTTTATATATACGTATAAGTTTATATCTTATGGGCTCATTTTTACTAGTTGCACAGAGTATCGGAAATTTTAGGGACAAAACTGTAGGTCGTTGATCGATTGGTGATGTCTTTACCCATGTATAGTTTCTTCACATGCCATTCTCGATGGATTACCGACAACTTTTATAGAGATTACGATCATAATGGTATGTAGGTAAAAGTCCTTGGATTTGCAGAATTCATGAGCCATGTCTGAATTAAACATAATTTATTTAGGATTAGTTATAAATTTGATTGAAATTACAGCTCTTCTTTACACATAAAAGGTAAAGGTTGACAAAGTATTTTTCGTTGACTTGTTTCATTATCATGAAAGTTTTCTACCACCTATTAAGGAACTCATATCATCTAGAAATGAAATGACTTTTGGAAATCTTATTTCCTTAGCATCATCATCATCATTCATATTTTCTCTTCGGCCTAAGAATATTGGAATTTCTTTGCAAATAGTCAATATAATCACAATAACTAATAATGATAAATAGGTCGATTAAGAAAGAATTAAAGAAAAAATCTAATAAAAAAGTAAAAACTATGAAAGACAGATAATTTTAAAGTTTAGATTTGTATGTTTACATAGTATATATGCATGCGTGTACATATATATGTAAACACTTATACTCACATTTTCGTGTACGTAAAAACATATTTGAACACATCTCTGATTGATGAAAAATTTAGAATATATTTTTAATATGAGTTAAATATTTTTCAAGCTACTACAAGGTGATCCCCCTTTTCACTCTTTACTTACACTTTGGGGATGGATACATACTCCTAAACTATTTTTCTTATAAACTTGGTGTAAATATAAACAAGTATGTTTTTTGCTTCCGTAACAAACCCCGACTTTTTGACATAATCATTAACTACATAAGAAGCCGGCGAGATATATGGGTAGTACTATCTGGGGAAACCCCGCACACAGTGGCCCTAATTGACCGGGGAGACCACCCACTAAATGATAAATGAGTTTCTTGAAACATATATCGGTGCACTTTTATTAACTTATGTGGGCAGACATAAGTATGATCCATAACAATAAGGGGTATGGGTAAAGGGGTTTTATTATGATTTTCACGCGTCATGAGCACATGTTGATTGTGAACTTTTTTATTATACACCATACTTATTTATTTGTGTCTATTGTCTTAAACGCATGAATTCATCAACCTTTTTGTTGACGTATTTGGAGTATGTATTTTTAGGTACTAACCAAGTGAAGGACGAATAGGCACAACACCTACAGTATAACCAATGTTGAAGCTAGAAGAAATAATTTGATTAGACATTTAGATCTTTTGTTTGGTTGTGACTTTATTTTATTTTGGTTTTCAAAACTTTTGTTTTTTGGACCGGACGTTTTGTCCACGTATGTAATGTATTAGTGTTTTTTCGCTTCGATTGGTTGATATCAGTCTTCAAGCCTAGCCCCCTAGTAGGGTTGTGACATATTTGAAGTACTAGCTCTACACAACTTTGAATGCATTAATCCAACAAAAGAAATCAGTGATAGGCTTGTAGTACACAAATTCCACACCATGATGGAAAGGCAATGCCATGGTTTGATGCATACATTAGAAGACCAAGAGAATAGTAGAAGAGTACTTTTGGAAGGAAGAATAAGAAGTAGAAAGTGGCAGAATCATCAACTACTTCTACAGTATGTGTTAACAATTCACTAGCAATTGTTCCATAAAGTGGGTTGGATGATACTTAACTGCAGAAGCTTAAAATCATTGTCTTTACAAGTTGAGCAACAATGTTTTGATCATTAGATGAGATAAGTGAAGAACTAGAGTATTTGACTTCTTGTTAAGTAATGATATCAGACTGAGATTTAAGGATATGGATGAGATAATGATGATGGAAGATTCATTCATGATAAAAATCAAAGAAAAGGAGAATATTTTAGATGTTCAAAGCGAAAGAAGCACTGTTTTGGTCACCTTAGTTGTTAACTACCTTATCAAGAAGAAGTTAGTTGTTGCATGGAACAGTGAAGATGAAGAAGACAAAATTAAAGATGAAAAAGTCACTATAATAAGCTTAGAGATTGATAAAGCCTCTTTTATGTCTGAAACCATCTACAACATTCCATAGAGAGAAGATGAAGCATCTGGTACGACTAACAACGAAAGAGTTATTGTGACTAAAGAAGAACCAGTTGCACCAGAAGTTGAAACTACCACCTCTGCCAATGAAGCATCTCCTAAGGCATCCAAAAGAGATAAAGGAAAGAAGCCTATGACAGAGGAGGATGAGAAAAGGCTTAAGCTTGAAGCAGAAGAAAAGCTTAGAGCTGCAAAAGCCAGAGAAAATGAAAGAAGCTAGAAAGCTTCAAGAGGAACAAACAGTCAGAATCCTCTAAGAACAACGATTTATCTTCTCTACAGCCAAAATGAAAGAAGGACAGGTCAAAATCCCTTCTATTAATGAAGATAAAATGATAGCTAAAAAAATACAAGAGGATTTTGACAGATCATGAGAAGAGGAAGAAAGACACTCGGAAGAAAATACTGAAAAGTTCTCAAGTTCAAAATTCATAATCTTGCAAATGAATTAAGGAAGGAATGGATTCCTTACTTAATTGAAAAGAGGTTTTAGTGAGGAAGCATTGGAGAAGATGTCCAACAAAGTAATGTATAGAGAATATGTTGGATTTCAAAGGGTGGAGCTTGAGCAAAGAAAGGCAGCTAAGAAACTAAAAGAAAGAGAAAAATCTCAGAAGAAGCTGGCCTTTAATAAGAGAGAAACGACATATAAAGAGAAGATGTTTAACTACCTAAAGGGTAGAGGTTACGATGGTAAGAGTCTTGGTCCTAAGAAATTCATTAATCTGCAACCCAACTATCATGAAGAAAGAAAGAAAGAAGAAAAGGGGAAGACTTCTTCCGCAGTTAAATCTTCTCCAGCTCCATAGATTGAAAAGAAAAGAATGCGAAAACTGGTTTAACTTCCCTCCATCTCCAATGAATGATGATGAAACTCCTCCTCCTCCACAGTCAAAGCACACAAGCTCTCCTGAAATGGAGAAGAAAAGAAAACAGCATGCTCCACCTGTACAACACCGTAAATCATCAAAAAAGCACAAGTCACAGTCTACTTCCTGCGATCAACAAAGCATAGATGAGATTATTGAATGCTTCTTCTGCCCACAGAACAAATGGCAGGAAGTAATCAGAGATTAAAGAAGCAGCATGTCTATGAAAATGTGGATGATGTACTAAAGCTCCCAGAAATTGATATTGAAAATATGATACAAATTGGAGATACCTACAAACCAACCACAACTGAAGGTGACTGTCTGCTTCTTAAAATGAAATCAAATTTGAATCCAGATTCGATCCAAGTTGTAGATGCAGAGCAAGACTCTAAACACTTCCCAATTACACATTGGAAGTACAATGCTGATGTGATTATTGTCAGAAGGGGAGCAGGTGATAGAACTATCTATCCAAAGAAGTCCGTAGTAAGAGTGCCCAAAAGAGTTATTAAAGCACTCCCATAGTTACAATCGGAGAATCCAAGAAAAGATTCAAGAGGTTCAGGAATTGAAAGAATTATCAAAAACATGCAAACAATTAAAGATCAAAGATAAAGTTTTGGCAGCATCAGTCCAGGGGGCGATTGTAAGATGATCTTAAGGCTGATTGCTCCAAAATATCTAAGTATTGGTGTTGCTGATAATTAAACTATAATGCTGATGACAGTCTTGTTGCGGATAGAACAAATTGTTGCTGATAACATTTATGTTGCGGATAGTTAACGTTCTCTGCTGATGAGCAAATGTGTTGCGGATAGACCATATCTGCAGCGGATGACCATTTGTTGCTGATGAGCCCTTCTGCTATTGACAGTACGACCCGCGGGAGTCTTATGATTGTTGTAGAAGTTATTGCGCACACCAACACACAAGGTCAATTCATCAGGAAATCAGATGAAACTTTACAGAAGATCTTCACCTTTTGTATTTGTATTTGTATTTGTATTTGTATTTGTCTTTTTTTGAATCATGAAATCACTCTTTATTCATGTAAATACGACTAAGATTTACAAGAATATTCTATGGTCAAGATCTTAGTAGTAAAACTCTCATCTACCCCTTGGAACATGTCCAAGGGGTGAGGTTGCTCACATGGTGGCTAGGGTTTCTTACCTCACACACTAACACCAAATTTATGAGGATGAGGGATTGTATTTATAGTCCTCTTGCCCTGAAATTGCAACATAATATTTAGGAGGACTATTACCCTAATACAAGTTATTATGAGACACTAGGGAAAATCTCATAATCATGGCCATCAATCTCTTAATACCGTTTAACCGTGAGGATCGGTTTAAACGATTTACTCAGTTCACCGGTAATAACTGAATTCTTCGGTAGCGGGCGGTCGATAGCAACTTCTTCAACTTCAATCTTTAGTACTAAGTTGCATTGCATATGTGGCTGCAACTTAGGTCTTCATGAACTATGTTGGATTACATGATATTCCTAAGCGGTCTATTACAACATGTTTCATGAAACAAATGATTATTCTATTCTCTAACCTAAGGAATTAAGAGTTTAGGGTGTTTGTCCTCACAATAGGACATAACTAATTAGGGATTGAAATGCAATGAGAAACATGAAACCTGGACTTGGCCCATAAAAACCTTTTACACCTCCAAATATTCCATCACTAAATCAGATCGTTCTTGATGCCTAATTCCCTTTTTCCACCTTCTAAGCACATCTGTAAAATCCAATTATCTTGTGTAATTTGATTAATTGAAGATGAGATGAGGATTTCATCAGAAGATATACAATTTGCTGAGAAAATAGTGATTTGTATTGTTTTTCCTTTTTCTAAATCACCAAATTCCAGAATTTCTTCAAAATAGCTAGGTATTGAAGGATTAATCTTGATTAAAATTAATTGTTAATATTAGTTTATTAATTGTTTTGTTGAGTTCGTATTAGACTAGGAGTGAGTTTTAATTTATTTGATTATTTAATAGTTATTGAGTCGGAGTTAGTATTAGATTATAATTGAGAGTAGTATTTGAGTAGTATTAGTATGGTTTATTTATTATAAATAGATGATTAGTGTCCACTTAATTTGTAAGTCAAGCGTTTTATAATACAAGAAAGTGTCGATCTTAGTTAAGATCAAATTCCGTGTTCGTATTCTTAGGTCTGATTTCCAACAGATATGATGTATAAACAACATAGAAGTAGCTGTATGTGTGTGAACAATTAATGGTATTCAAGAATTTGTGTTGAAAACCAAATGTATGTACCTTTTATTTTCTCAGATTCAACATTCTTCTTGTAACAACAGGTTGAATACCTTTTGCCCTATATTTAAGTTCATCAATTGAACTCCATCTTCATCATCTCTAATACCATGATCCAAGAGATTGGTTTGAATTAAACAATGGTGAAAATGTTTGATTCGGGAACCAGACTCTGATACCAATTGAAAAACCTGGTGAGACGTGTGTGGATAACATAGATTGAACAATAATCTTGAATCAAGAACATGTAGAGATGGGTGTGTATGAGAATGATAATCAAAGAGAACATGTAAGAACTTGTAAGAACACAAAAGCATAAAAGATATCATGAAAATATGAAGGACGAGAGAGAGAGACAATAGAGCGAACGAAAATGGAACAAGGTCAAAATCCGTGAGCTCAAAGACGACTACGTGAAATTTGAGATTCGTGAAACCGACTCCAGCATGGCTAACGCGCTACGCCGCGTCATGATCGCAGAGGTTCCAACCATCGCCATCGACCTTGGGGAAATCAAGGTAAATTATTGCGTTCTCAACTACGTTTTTCTTTGTTAAAAACAATAAAAATAAAAAGACAAATACAATTTATAAGACTCCCGCGGATCGTACTGTTAGTAGTAGAAAGGTTCATCAGCAGAAAATGGTATGAATTATGAAGAGTTTATCAACAACTTTACTTACAAGAATGTTTGGAGAGCCTTACGATTTGTTTAACTATGTAAAATATATCATTTTGCTATATTAATTTAGTTTTATTTATCATTATAACAATTTTTGACGTATTAATTATTTTTATATATACGTATAAGTTTATATCTTTTGGGCTTATTTTTACTAGTTGCACAGAGTATCGGAAATTTTAGGGACAAAACTGTAGGTCATTGATCGATTGGTGGTCTTTACCCATGTATAGTTTCTTAACAGGACATTTTCGATGGATTACCGACAACTTTTATAGAGATTACGAACATAATGGTATGTAGGTAAAAGTCCTTGGATTTGCAGAATTCATAAGCCATGTTTGAATTAAACATAATTTATTTAGGATTAGTTATAAATTTGATTGAAATTACAGCTCTTCTTTACACAGAAAAGGAAAAGGTTGACAAAGTATTTTTCGTTGACTTGTATAATTATCATGAAAGTTTTCTACCACCTATTAAGGAACTCATATCATCCAGAAATGAAATGACTTTTGGAAATCTTATTTCCTTAGCATCATCATCATCATCATTCATATTTTCTCTTCTGCCTAAGAATATTGGAATTTCTTTGCAAATAGTCAATATTTTTTTTATAGGTAAATTTCATTTTTTACGTGGCAGTTACATCTTCAAATCGGAGATCCGTACCCCACAACCTGACCACTACGTTGTCTGAACCGGGCCCGCGCGGTCAGAACGAGAGGCATAGGCTATCACCGGGAAACCATGGACCCTGCTGCCACTTGACAACAGTTGCGCTGCTACACGGGGCAAACCCCGCTAGCGAAACACACTCCGGACTAAAACCCGGGTTGGCTCGGACTCGAACCTGCGTGGGCAGGTTGAGTCTTCATTGCCATAACCACTAGGCCAAAGCCCGGTAGTTTGCAAATAGTCAATATAATCACAATAACTAATAATGATAAATAGGTCGGTTAAGAAAGAATTAAAGAAAAAATCTAATTAAAAACTATGAAAGACAGAGAATTTTAAAGTTTAGATTTGTATGTTTACATAGTCTATATATGTAAACACTTATACTCACATTTTCGTGTACGTAAAAACATATTTGAACACATCTCTGATTGATGAAAAATTTAGAATATATTTTTAATATGAGTTAAACCATACGGTGTATGAAAGACAAAGACTTTTAATGTACTTACTATAATACAATACAAATATTTGAAGACAAATCTTATACATTGAGGATAAACTTGTACCTTTTATAAATTTCAATTAACATAAAAAGTGTATATATATATATAGGGGTGAGTTTACTAAAAAACTAATTTTTATGAAAAAATAAAAAAACTTCTCATTAAAAGTGCTGCATATATGTATTACACCCAAAATCCTACCCTCACCCAAAAACCTAAACCCCCCACCCCACCCCACCCCACCCCACCCAAAAACCTAAACCCACCCCCCAAAAACCTAAACGCCCCACCCACCCCCACCCCCCACCCCCAAAACCTAACCTAAAAGCTAACCCTACTACACATATGTAGTAGGGCGCTGTTTTTTTTTTAAAGAGGACGACGTGCTGAACAAGGTCTTCGAAGCGGTTTTTTAGTTTTTGATTTATATTTTGAGTTATGATTTTTTTATTATTTTTTTTATCTTTAATAAATAGTTTTTTGGTTTACTTATCAACAATGAGTTTTCTTATGATTTTTGTTTTCTTATGATTTTTCCCCTATATATATGTATATATATATATATATAAGGGGAGAATCAAAATAAGAAGTAGTTTTTTTCTTAATAAATCTAAGAAATGGTAAAAACCATAAGAAACGATATCAACCGAACTCCGATCGAGCTAATTTCAGCGGCGTTGGAACCGTCTCGTCGAACTCTACCATCTAAGCTTTTAGGGCTTAGTTTTTAACGTTTAGATTTTACGTTTGAATTTTAGGGTTTTAGCATTATGGTTTAGGTTTAGGGTTTAGCTTTTAGGGTTTAGGTTTTTTAGTTGGGTGGGGGTTTAGGTTTTTGATGGGGTGGGGTGGGGGGGTTAGGTTTTTGGGGGGTGGGGGTTTTAGGCTTTTCGGGGTAAGATTGGAAAGGGGTGCGGGTGGAGGGGGTTTTGGTTTTTGGGTCCGGGTTAGGGTTCGATGAGACGGTTCCAACGCCGCTGGAATTAGCTAAATCGGAGTGCGTTTGACCCACTTTTTAGGATTTATTAGCGAAAAACCACTTATTAGTGGAACCGTCCCATATATATAGGGGATAAGAAAATTCATTGTTAATAAGAAAATCAAAAAAGTATTTATTAAAGGAAAAAAAAATAATAAAAAAATCATAACTCAAAATATAAATCAAAAACTAAAAAACTGTTTCGGAGACCTTATTCCCAATGTCGTCCTCTTTCAAAAAAAATCAATGTTTTGCTACATATGTGTAGCATAATTAGCTTTTGGGGGTGGTTTTTTGGGGTTTAGTTTAGCTTTTAGGTTAGGTTTTGAGAGGGGGGGGTAGGGGTGGGGGGTTAGGTTTTTGGGTCAAACGGTTCCACTAATAACTGGTTTTTCGCTAATAAATCATAAGAAGTGGATCAAACGAACTCCGATTGAGCTCATTCCAGCGACGTTGGAACCGTCTAATCGAACCCTACCCCGGACCCAAAAACCTAAACCCCCATCCACCCGCAACCCCAAAAACCTAAACCCCCCTCCAACCCCACCTCAAAAAGCCTAAAACCACCATCCTCACCCCCCAAAAACCTAAACCCTCCCCCACCCAACCCCCCCAAAAACCTAAACCCCCCCGCCCCCACAAAAAAAAAAACGTAAACCCTAAAAGCTAGACCCTAAGGTTAACGAATCTTAACTCACCAAAAGGCGATCATATGAACCTCGAAGCTAGAAACCCTCCCACCATCAAGAAATCTCGATGCCGTCCATATGAACGCGCCACCTGTTGGCGCAGGCTTCGCCGTTTTGCGGTGTGATCTTTTCAACCTTCGACTACTCCATGGTCTACGTTCGCCAGAAGGAAGATCCATGGAACTTGATCATCGCCGGCCCACCACCGGAGGGTTTCTCCGACTGTGTTGTGATGGTTTTTCCAGTTTCTCAAAACGGCACCGCCACCGGCCGATTTCTCTACCATCGATTTATGCTTCTGAAGATTTTCGTCATTGAATTCCAGATCCATTCATCGAGATTTTAAGAAACCCTAGGGCTCTTAATAGAATCCTTTTCCCAGATCCAAAAATCTTATGGCTTTGTGGTTTCATGGGATGTTTAAACATTGTGATTTTATAAAACTCAAGAACATCATAAAGATTATCTTTTTTGTGAAAAAAAAGTTTAATTACCAACTCACATTTTTACATAAGTTTTAAGTATTTGTTGTTATTATGTGTAGGTTAGATAGTGGCTGCAATTAGAGAGTTGACAACATGAGGATCGAAATATGACTAGCAGATCTGGTTTCAAGACGGTGTAAAAGTCACGATTTTAAAGGATCTAAGTTCAAGATTGAGTTTGAGTTCTGGGTTCAAGATCTACATGGTTTAATACACAAGTAAAAAACCATATATATACATACATATATATATACATACATAGGGGTGAGTTCTAGAGAAAACCAATAGTTAGACGAAAACCGAGAAAACCACTAAAAAACCAATTTTAACCAATAAATTAATAATATTTATTTTTTATTTTTATATAAGAGTATCAATGTAATATTACAATTTTTTACCAAAAAATCATTTAAATATTGGCTTACGTATACATAACCCATAATGTTACGTATACGTAAACAGAAAACAAAAAAATTCAAATAAATTGCGGTTACGTATACGTAACCCATAGTATTACACATTGTTTTAGTGGTTTTCTCGGTTTTCGCCTAACTTTGTGGTTTTCTCTTGATCCCTCCCATATATACATATATATATATATATATATATATATACACATATATATATATACATATATATATATATATATATATACATATATATATATATATATATACTATATATATATATATGGAGGCAGACATCTCTGAAATTCTGATTATCGACATCGACGTCTTCTTGATATACTCATCAGACTGATATCATCAAACAAAGGATTCAATATGATACTTTTAAAATTTGATCATGGCGATGCAAGACGGCGTATTACAGACCCAAATTCCTAAATTGCTAGGACAACATTATTACCATTGGCATATACAAATACTAGTTTTGCTTGAATCTCATGAACTTTGGGGTAAAGTTGAAAACGAAATTAGAGACTTACCGAAAAATGTGATGGAGGCGATGGCCACCGAACACAGAGAAAACACGAAATGGGACAAAAAGGCACTACATATCTTGTTCCAGGCGTTAAATGAAACCGTGTTTGAAAGATTAACGACTACAAATTCATCAAAAGAGGCGTTGGATATACTGCACAAAGCCTATCGAGGGGAACAAAGAGGGTAGAGGGTTAAACTTCAAACTTTGTGATGCGAATTTGACACAATACGTATGGTTGAAACTGAAACCATAGAGGATTATATAAATAAAATTACAGCCATTGTTAATCAACTTCGTATGAATGAAGAACAAATCAATGAACTAAAGATCATAGAAAAGATATTAAGAACCCTGACAAGAAAGTTTGAATTGGTGGTGGTGGTTGTTGAAGAATCTAAAGATGTTACAAAAATCTCTACTCAGGAACTCATGGGCATACTACAGTCTTATGAATTACGATTAAAATAGTATGATATTCAACCATCAATTAAGCTTTTCAAATACAGAATATGTTCACAAACACAAACTTTGATAGAACAAGATTTTTTAGAAATATGATCTCTGGTAGATGATGAGGCAGAGGAAAGGGCAGATTCACCGGCCCTATTAGATGCTACAACTGCCAAAATTTGGGGCATATAAGCACAATGTGTCCAACTAAATCTAGTGATGAAAACAAAGGCAATATACTCATTCATGAGGATGAAAGGAACAAGGCAGAGGATGACACCATGTTTATGATATTTAACATGGAAGAAAGCGCAAACCATACATGTTGGTACTTGGATAACGGTTGCAACAATCATATGACAGGTAACAAAAGCGTTTTTATAAACTTGAACAACTCAGAAAAGCGTGAGGGTAGAACCAGTGATGATAAGAAACTTGAGGTACTAGGATGTGGTGAGGTTAGCATCAGTTTCAAAGCCAAAGAAAAAATTATACAAAGTATTTTATATGCAAGGATTAAAACACAATCTCTTGAGTGTTGGTCAATTAATACAAAAGGGGTATGATGTGCACTTTGTAAAAGGATGTTGTGAAATCAAAGACAAACTAGGAATAGGAGTTGCTAATGTACAAATGATTGGAAACAATATGTTTCCTCTTAACCCAAACACTGATTTTTGTACTTGCATTAACTATCACAATCAAGGATGAGTAAACCCTATGGCATCATTGATATGGTCACGTAAACTATGACACCCTAACTAATATGTGAAACAAAGAAACAATGCAAGGCCTACCAAAGATTAACAAGACCGCGCAAGTTTGGGAGGGGTGCGTTATGGGTAAACATGCAAGGAAATCTTTTCCTAAACAAGCAACGTGGCGTGCTCATAAACCCCTACAACTAATACATTCCGACATATGTGGACCCATGAGAACACCAACTATTGCAGGTTGTAAGTACTTCATTACATTCATTGACGATTACTCCTGAAAATGTTGGATTTATTTCTCGAAACAAAAATCTCAATCCATGCATTATTTCAAGATATTTAAAGCCTTGGTAGAAAACCAAAGTGACTCTAGAATTAAGGGCATAAGAACAGACATGGGAGGGGAATATTGTAGTGACCAGTATCTAAAATTCTTGATTGAACATGGCATTAGTCATCAATTGACAACAAGTTACATGCCACAATAGAAATGGCGTTGCAGAACGAAAGAACAAGACATTAATGGAAATGAGCAAGAGCATGCTAAAAGCAAAAGGGTAACCTAACGTGAATTAGGGTGGAGCTGTAGCATGTGCTACTTACTTGTTGAATAGAAAGACTACAAAGAGTGTTCCGAATGTAACACCTCAGGAAGCTTGGACGGGAATAAAACCTAATGTCAACCATCTGAGGGTTTTTAGAAGCCTAACATATGTACATGTACCTGAACAAAAAAGGAACAAGTTGGATGATAAAACCAAAAAAGAAATTCTGATTGTTTACAGTGAAAATAGCAAGGGTTATAGACTATATAATCCCACCACCAAAATGATTACTGTAAGCTGTGGTGTAGTCTTCGATGAAACAAAAACCTGGAAAGAAAACAATCAAACAATAAGAGGGATATCGTTCATAATTTATAATGAAGCAAGTGAGACACACACTAAACAAACCCCAATGTAGCCGGATATGGAAAATGTTGTAAAACTGATAAACAATTCAAGATGAACCAGCTCAGAATCAAAACGAGAACAACCATTTGATTGAACATGACCAAAACGTTGAGGATATTGCCTCCTTGATTGAATATGAAGATGACATAGATATTCAAGCTACATAATGTACCTTGGTCGCTACAACAAGCTCTCAACGTCCTCCAACAAAGGCCACAACTGTGAATGATTTATATCAGAAAACAATAGTTCTTAAACCTAGAGGTGTACAAATCGGTTTTTTAACCCAAACCGGTTCAACCTGAACCGAACCGGTCTGGTCAATGAAAAGTCAAAACCGGTTTGGCCCTAAACCGGTTTCGGAGGTGGAAAATGTCTAACTGGTCAAACCGGTTAGGGTTGGTTACAAACCGGTTTGCCCTATAAACCGGTTTTTATTAAAAAAAAAAAATTCAACTAAATTTTATATTTTTAATATAAAAAATATATATAACAAATATAAAACATAAAGTTCAACGTTTATTAATAATTGAAAAGTTCGGAAATTAAAAAACATGACAAGATAAAATTATAAAATTCTAAAACATTACAAATGACAATATATATTTTTATTTTTGGAGTATTAATTGATTATTCTTGTGCGTTGTCTTCGGAACTGGAGCTTCGTAGCCTTGCATCTTCGGCTAGTTCTTCATCGGTGACTGGTTCGGATATTCCAAGATTAACCTCGTTGTTGTGTATGATTTCTTCGGCTTGAATTTCATCTTCGAGAGAAGTTTGGTCTTATATCCTATCCATCGCATCCGAATGGTCCTTCAAGCAAATGCACATTTCCATCGCTAGGGGGTGAGTCTAGTCCTTCGTATCGATAAGACCCTAACACTAAAAGAAAACGCAGATTCCGAATCTACCGTGGAAGCTTGGACGGTTAGTACATCACGGGCCATGGCGGAAAGAATCGGAAACGAAGCTTCGTTTTTTTTCCACCAAGCCAAAATATCAAACTCCTCAAAAACGGTAGGAGGCATAAACGCTAAAAAGTTTGTGCCAATATACCTTCCGAGTTCGCTACTCGGGGTGGTACCTCGAGCCCGTTTACTAAATTCATTTAACATTTCGTTATATAAATTCAAATTAACATCTCTCGAGCTACCACTTGATGATGTACCCATTGTATCATGTGGAGTCGGAGTTGTACCATATTTATGTAAATAAACATCAAATAAATCTTGTAAACATTTGTTAAAATATGTTTTTGTCACTTGTGCAAAATGGATGTCTTCACTATCCAAATTCAAAGCGTAAGTAATTCTATCAATCAAAGTTTGAACCTCGTAAACATTTATGGTAGGGTTTAAAGCGGCGGCACAAGTTATAACGGGAGGCATTTCTTTAAAATATTTCACTAATTTTTCTTTCATCGGTTCTATCATTTTTGTAAAAAGAGGGCTTTTATTTTCAAGTTCATACAACTTGTTAGCCATTAAATATATTTGTTTTAGAGTTAATGGACTTATGTGATAATAAACACCGGATAAAAAAGTGATGGCGGTTTTGAAAACTTCAAGCAATTCGGTTACGTCTTTTAAAATGTCCCAACTCGTAGAAGGAAACTTTAGAATTTTACGACGAGGTTTTGAGGCAAGCATTTCATGAAATAGTTCTAAAGTTTCTCTTTGTCGTAAAGCGCTATAAAACATAGTATAAGTCGAGTTCCATCTTGTCTCGACGTCCCAATTCGGACCTAAGCAAAGATTATTCGTTTCACGACAAAATCTATTATAATCATGGTATCTTTTTTGTTACTAAAAATATCCTTAAGCATTAGTCGAAAAGTATATGTTAAGTTTGAAACCTCTTCAATTGCAAGCCCGGCTTGCACCGCCAAGTTAATGATGTGTGCGACACATCGACTATGGAAAAAAACGCCGTTGCAAACCGGTTTATATTTAATTTTTTGTTTTTGAACCGCATTTGTATTATTAGATGCATTATCAAAAGACATTGAAAAAACTTTATTTTGTAATTTAAATTCGGTTATAACACCATCCAATATATAAAAAAAAATTTCGCCGGTGTGTGGATATTCAAACAAGTCAAACGCGATTGTACGCTTCATCATTTGCCACGTATTGGGATCAACCCGATGCGCGGTAACGCAAAGGTACGAATCGGGTATACCATGTGGAGCCGACCAAACATCGGTGGTTAAGTTTACACCGGTTTCCAAATTTTCAAAACCCAAAATTAATTCTTTTTTTTACTTTTTTCCACATTTTTATACAATCTCGTCTAAGGGTTGTGCGACTTACTTGATGATAACGTGGTTGGAGTGTCTCTTGAATCATCCTTATCAAGCGCGGATTGTCAAAGTTGTTGAACGGCAATCCTTCTTGAATCACTAACCTCGCCATTCGATCTCGAACAATATTTGGATCAAAGTTTCAAATTCCTCCTTCGCTTGTCATCGAGGCTTGACCTTCACTTGGAATTCCCTTCAAGGACGAGCAATATTTTTCCATATGCGTTTTCAAACTAGTGTTTGAATCTTTCCCCAAAAATGCACCACACATCTTGCACCGAGCACGTTCCTTCCCGTTTGACAACAAACATAGATCGTAATTGCACCAAATTGCCGGATTTCTCGTTGTTGCTCGAATTTCCACAACGGTAACTTCGTTTAAGGAACCACCAACACCAAAACTTGCCATGCTTTTTTTTTAGAGTTTAGAGAGAGTTTAGAGAGCGGTTAAATAGCGGTTTTAGAAATTAGAGAGTGTAAAGAGAGGTGTGATCAACCCTAAACACCCCCCACCTATTTATAGTGTTTTAAGAGTGCAAATGGGGCCAAAAAAACGGCTAAAATCGACCCCAACGGCTATATAGCCGTTTTCTAACGGCTATTTTTTTCAGCCCAAAAACCGGTTTAAACAGGTTTATCGAACCGGTTCACATAAACCGGTCCCCAACCCGATCACCTCCAGAATGCTTCAAACCGGTGGTTTTAGCCTAACCCGAACCGGTTTGCTCCAAACCGGTTTATCCCAAAACGGTTTGCCGGTTTGGAACGGGTCAACAAAAAAACCGGTTTTTTTGTGCACCTCTACTTAAACCAAGTCAAGTAAAGAAACTGTATCGAAACGCGAAACAAATGTACCATGAAGGAACATCGTAGTTTGTTTTTTATACTAACTCTGACCCAAGAACGTATGAAGAGGCATGCACAGACATGAAATGGAAAGAAGCAATGGACAGTGAAATACATTACATTCTTAAAAACAACACATGGGAGTATACTGAGCATGGAGATACAGAAAAAAATAAGGCAAGATTGATGGTTAAAGGGTATAAAGAAAAATACGGGATAGATTATCAAAATGTCTTTACACCGGTTATCCGCTTCGAAACTGTTCGATTCATGATAGCGTTAGCAGCTCAACACAAATGGCATTTACATCAAATGGATGTAAAGTCGGCATTCTTGAATGGTAACTTAAGTGAACGGGTGTATATTGAACAACCTGAAGGTTATGTGAGACAAGGTCAGGAACATATGGTTTGTTTCTTAAAAAAGGTACTATATGGATTAAAGCAGGCACCGAGAGCCTGGTATAGTAGAATTGATGGATATTTTTTAGATCATGGTTTTGTCAAATAAACCTTTGACTTTGAGCACGCATTATTTATGAAACACACTTATGATGTTCGATTATATGTGTGTTTGTACGGGGATGATCTCATTATAGCTAGTAATTCTCTAAACGAGATTCATGACTTCAAAATGAAAAGAAAGATGAATTCGAAATGACTGATATGGGACCATTACATTATTTCTTTGGTATGGAGGTTTCTTATAAGGATGAAAAAAATCATGATATCACAGCAGAAGTACGCAAAGAACCTACTTGAACGTTTTCGAATGACTGAGTGTAAAACAACAATTACGCCTATGGAATATGGTTTAAAATTGTACAAGATTGATCCCGAGAATAGTGTTGATTCGAGCGTCTATCATAGTTTAGTGGGAAGTCTAATGTATTTGACTAACACCCTGTAACATCCCGAAAATAACAACAAAGTAATAAACGGGTTTTATACAAAATGAAAGGGATAAGTGAACGAGGACCACAGGCAGAGGATGGGTCGGACCGGGCCGCGCGAGTTTGGGATTGGGAGGTAGCCTTCTTCCTTAAACCCACCCCCCCCAACACCCCATTTCTCTCACATTCACTCAACCCTAGAGAGAGAAAGTGTCAGTTTGGCTCAAGATCGCACCAGCTCCTGCCTCCATTGATCCTGAGAAGAACCTACAAATTAGAAGCTCATTTCAAGTAACAGGTCGTCCTAATTCTGAGTTTTGATTAGTTTTGGGGTTTTCGGATTTTGGGTTAAAAGACGACATTTTTACTTATGAAACTTCGAAATAAACATAGATTTGGCTTCTAGGATGATAAACTAACGTTTTGAATGTAAAAAGTTTGGATTTTGACGAAATCAGTTTCGCATGCAAGAACTTAGGATTCTTGGGGAAAAGGCAGCCCCGCAGGAGAACTTGTCAAGTTCGCCTAAGGCGATGGGAGCGAATTTATGGCAGCGAAACTTCCAAGTTCGCTGGAAGTCACTTGGCGAACTTGTGGCAAGAGAACCTGGTAAGTTCGCTGGATATGTTCGCTGAGTATAGTGGTAGCGAACCTGTCATATTCGCTAAGGGCATATTCACTGGATGCTAGTGTAAGCGAACTTGGTAAGTTCGCAGGGTTATGTTCGCTTACTCCTATAAAGCGAACTTAGCCCTAAGTTTGCTAGGCTATAAGGAGTGAACCGTTAGAGTCGGGATGGGTGTGATGTTTATTAAATTAATCAATTCAGATCGTGTGTGACGCATGTTGGACTTTTATTAGGACATCCGAGGCTAGCTTATCAGGTGAGTTCTAGAGCCCTTCTTTTAACGTTTTAATAATGTTTTGGGCTAGTGTGTATACTTACGAAATAAGGGTTTTTATGAAATGATGTTTACGAAAGATGTTTGGAAAGTGAAGTTTGAAATGTGTTACAAAATGTTTTGCCAAAGAAGTTTACGATGTGTTTACGGATGAAAGGGTGATGACGGTCATCAAGGGTCATACCTTTATAGGGGCTTTCGTGGCTCGCCAAGGGTTGTACAACCGGGGGAAAAGGGGTGACGACGGTCATCAAGGTGATTACCGTGATCCTTGAAGTTTGATACTTGTGTTCTGCGGGGTACGGTGCTTGAAGTTTGGTATGTGTTATCCTTTGGGACGTCGTGCTTAAAGTTTTATTATGCGTACTTCACGAAGTTCGATGGTTAAAGTTTTTGGTAAGTGTGCCATATGAGGCTTCGTGCTTAAAGTATGGAATTAACGGTTATGAGAAGGCGCAGATTCGAATTATTTGTTGACTTATGTTTTCTATTATGTTATTGCATGTTTACGTACGCCTTTTATTAATGAAGTTTATATGTTATGTTTTGGCAAAATATTTGAAGTTAAAGTTTTATGTAAAGCTAGAACTCACCAGTGTAGCTGACTTTTAGTATGCACATTCAGGTTAAGGACATGTATGGATGTTGATCAGTGATGCTTGGCAAGCGAGAAGAGTTACCCGTCTGATTACGAAGACTGACATCCTGTTATGTTATGTTACTATTTACGGTTATGTTAAGAACTGTTTTAAATGAAAGTTTCTGATGCGTTATGTGATATTCAAGTTTAAGAACTGTTTGTTGATTAGTAAATCCAACACGTAAGGCCTCCCGGGTTAGGGCCTTACACACCCGACCATACATTATGTTCGCAGTAAGTAAGATTAGTCGATTCATGGAAGAACCAACAAAGACAGATTGGGAAGCAGGAAAACGAATACTCCGTTACACCCTGGAACCTTGAATCATGGACTTGTTTATGCTAAACTCATTAAAAAATTAATAGGTTTTAGTGACAGTGATTACGCGGGAAATCTTGATGATAGTAAAAGCACATCAGGATATGTCTTTCATTTGGGCTCGGGAGTAATCTTGTGGCAATCCAAAAAACAAAAGGTGGTAGCACTATCCTCTACGGAAGCCGAATATATAGCACTATCTATGACAGGATATCAAGCATTGTGGCTCAAAGGAATTTTACATGAATTACAAATAGATACGGGTGGAGCACTAAAATTATTATGTGACAAATCAACAATATGCTTAACGAAAGATACTGTTTATCATTGAAAGAGTAAACATATACATGTGAAGTATCACTTCATTCGTGACTTGGTTAAGAATGAAGACGTGGATATTCATTTTTGCACACCAAAGCAACAAATAGCATATATCTTCACTAAATCTCTCCAGCCAAAAGTTTTTCTACGTCTCAAGAGACTCATGAATATTCTCTCAGTCTAGCTTACGGGAGGGTAAAGTTAGTTGTATATTTATATAAATATATAACTATTTAAGCTAGATATTATAAATATATAGATCGAGAAGGGTTAACCGTCATTTATGCTTTTTTAGATTTAATCTCAGCCATCTAAAATATCTATAACCACCTTTTTAGTAAATCCTGACCACTTAAATTCCAATTTTTTTTGCATCTAAAATATCTATAACCACCTTTCCATAGGCGTAAATATTTATAAAATCATACATCTAAATCATATATACATACATACAAAATAAACATAACAATATACATACAAACATAATCTAAACATAATTTATAAAAAAATTACTAACCAAGTTTGCAAATATCTTCAAATAGCTTGAAATCCTCAAACACTTGTCAAATCTTCAAACACCTAACAAAAAACAAAGAAATTAACCAAAATACCCAAAAATTTTGATTTTATTGTCAAAATTGAAACATATATGTTAACTAACCTTAAAAACCGAGAGATTAGTGAAAATTGCACCACAAAACACTTCAAAAACGCGAAATCGCCAAAGAGAGAGATGAGAGAGTTTTGTTTTGTTTTTGGGTGAAAATGGGAAGCAGAGAACCTGTCTGCTGGGTTAGGGGACGCTGAGACCTATACCGACGACATGTCGTCGGTATAGCCTAGATAATCGGCGCCATAGGATCCTGTGCCGACGACATGTCGTCGGTATAGGTCTTCTTAGAGTTTTGACCGGTCAATAAAGTAAATGCCCTATACCGACGACATGTCGTCGGTATAGGTTTTTCCCAAAATTGTTTTTAATTAAAAAAAAAAAAACCCACCGACGAAAATGTTTTAATAAAAGAAAAAACAAAAAAAAAAGAATTTAACCTATACCGACGACATGTCGTCAGTATAGGGTTTTCCCCAATTTTTCACCGGACGCCAATTTTCCCTCCATACGGCTCAACCCTGTGCCGACGACATGTCGTCGGTATAGGGTCTCACTTCTCAAAATTTGTGATTAACCTATCCCGACGACATGTCGTCGGCACAGGGTGACCTATGCCGACGACAAATGTCGTCGGGATAGGTTCCGTCGGCATAGGGTCTTTTTCTTGTAGTGTCGAAATGACTGATATGGGACCATTACATTATTTCTTTGGTATGGAGGTTTCTTATAACGATGAAAAAAATCTTGATATCACAGCAGAAGTACGCAAAGAACCTATTTGAACGTTTTCGAATGACTGAGTGTAAAACAACAATTACGCCTATGGAATATGGTTTAAATTTGTACAAGAATGATCCCGAGAATAGTGTTGATTTGAGCGTCTATCATAGTTTAGTGGGAAGTCTAATGTATTTGACTAACACCCTGTAACATCTCGAAAATAACAACAAAGTAATAAACGGGTTTTATACGAAATGAAAGGGATAAGTGAACGAGGACCACGGGCAGAGGATGGGTCGGACAGGGCCACGCGAGTTTGGGATTGGGAGGTAGCCTTCTTCCTTAAAAGCCCCCCCCCCCCCCCAACACCCCATTTCTCTCACTTTCACTCAACCCTAGAGAGAAAGTGTCAGTTTGGCTCAAGATCGCACCAGCTCCTGCCTCCATTGATCCTGAGAAGAACCTACAAATTAGAAGCTCATTTCAGGTAACAGGTCGTCCTAAATCTGAGTTTTGATTAGTTTTGGGGTTTTCGGGTTATGGGTAAAAAGACGACATTTTAACGTATGAAACTTCGAAATAAACATAGATTTGACTTCTAGGATGATAAACTAACGTTTTGAATGTAAAAAGTTTGGATTTTGACGAAATCAGTTTCACATGCAAGAACTTAGGATTCTTGGGGAAAAAGGCAGCCCCGCAAGAGAACTTGTCAAGTTCGCCTAAGGCGGTGGGAGCAAACTTATGGCAGTGAACCTGCCAAGTTCGCTGGAAGTCACTTGGCGAACTTGTGGCAAGAGAACCTGGTAAGTTTGCTGGATATGTTCGCTGAGTATAGTGGTAGCGAACCTGTCATATTCGCTAAGGGCATATTCACTGGATGCTAGTGTAACCAAGTTCGTAGGGTTATGTTCGCTTACTCCTATAAAGCGAACTTAGCCCTAAGTTTGCTAGGCTATAAGGAGTGAACCGTTAGAGTCGGGATGGGTCTGATGTTTATTAAATTAATCAATTCAGATCGTGTGTGAGGCATGTTGGACTTTTATTAGGACATCTGAGGCTAGCTTATCAGGTGAGTTCTAGAGCCCTTCTTTTAACGTTTTAATAATGTTTTGGGCTAGTGTGTATACTTACGAAATAAGGGTTTTTATGAAATGATGTTTACGAAAGATGTTTGGAAAGTGAAGTTTGAAATGTCTTACAAAATGTTTGCCAAAGAAGTTTACGATGTGTTTACGAATGAAAGGGTGATGACGGTCATCAAGGGTCATACCTTTATAGGGGCTTTTGTGGCTCGCCAATGGTTGTACAACCGGGGGAAAAGGGGTGACGACGGTCATCAAGGTGATTACCGTGATTCTTGAAGTTTGGTACTTGTGTTCTGTGGGGTACGGTTCTTGAAGTTTGGTATGTGTTATCCTTTGGGACGTCGTGCTTAAAGTTTTGTTATGCGTACTTCACGAAGTTCGATGGTTAAAATTTTTGGTAAGGGTGACATATGAGGCTTCGTGCTTGAAGTATGGAATTAGCGGTTACGAGAAGGCGCAGATTCGAATTATTTGTTGACTTATGTTTTCTATTATGTTATTGCATGTTTACGTACGCCTTTTATTAATGAAGTTTATATGTTATGTTTTGGCAAAATATTTGAAGTTAAAGTTTTATGTTAAGCTAGAACTCACCAGTGTAGCTGACTTTTAGTATGCACATTCAGGTTAAGAACAGGTATGGATGTTGATCAGTAATGCATGGCAAGCGAGAAGAGTTACCCGACTGATTATGAAGACTGACATCATGTTATGTTATGTTACTATTTACGGTTATGTTAAGAACTGTTTTAAATGAAAGTTTCTGATGCGTTATGTGATATTCAAGTTTAAGAACTGTTTGTTAATTAGTAAATCCAACACGTAAGGCCTCCCCCGGGTTGGGGCCTTACACACCCGACCATACATTATGTTCGCAGTAAGTAAGATTAGTCGATTCATGGAAGAACCAACAAAGACAGATTGGGAAGCAGGAAAACGAATACTCCGTTACACCCCGGAACCTTGAATCATGGACTTGTTTATGCTAAACTCAATAAAAAATTAATAGGTTTTTGTGACAATGATTACGCGGGAAATCTTGATGATAGTAAAAGCACATCAGGATATGTCTTTCATTTGGGGTCAGGAGTAATCTTGTGGCAATCCAAAAAACAAAAGGTGGTAGCACTATCCTCTACGGAAGACGAATATATAGCACTATCTATGACAGGATGTCAAGCATTGTGGCTCAAAGGAATTTTACATGAATTACAAATAGATACGGGTGGAGCACAAAAATTATTATGTGACAAATCAACAATATGCTTAACAAAAGATCCTGTTTATCATTGAAAGAGTAAACATATGCATGTGAAGTATCACTTCATTCGTGACTTGGTTATACCTCTGAAAATCTAAAGCAACCCATCATCGAACGTGATTTAGAGCTATTTTCATTCGAAAGCAAACCATCATCGAAGGTCTGTGGTGGAGAAATCAAAGCAAAAACCTAAGATAGGGTTCCGACGTCTTCTTCATTATCGATAATCAACGAGGTCAAGATTAGGGTTCCGAGCGTCAGTTACCAATGGAGATCAAACAACCTTCGATTTGCAAACATCGCCTTCACTCTCTCATGGTTCGTAATCTCTTTTTCCTAACACCTTAATTCGATTTGCAACAAAATTTGAGTAAACTGCCATTTTCGTCCCTGTGGTTTGGTCAAAATTGCCACTTTCATCCAATAGTTTGTTTTTTTGTATCTGGGTCCTCGTGGTTTTAAAATATTGCCATTTTCATCCTCGTGGTTTTAAAATATTGCTACTTTCATCCAGTCAGCTAACACCGTCCGTTTTTCTCAATTAAATGAGGGGTATTTCAGTCCTTTTACATATTTGTTTTATTTCTTCATCTTTTTTACTCTCACTTTTTAATCATAGAAACAAGCGACGGAGGTGTTCCAGTGGTGCTCGTCGGAAACTGGTCAGGAAAAGAGGAAGAAGGCCAGCAGGTGGATGATTAAATTAGAGGTTAAATTGGGGATGATTAAAAAGTGAGAGTAAAAAAGATGAAAAAATAAAACAAATAAGTAAAAGGACTGAAATACCCCTCATTTAACTGAGAAAAACGGACGGTGTTAGCTGACTGGATGAAAGTGGCAATATTTTAAAACCACGAGGATGAAAATGGCAATATTTTAAAACCATGAGGACCCAGATACAAAAAAACAAACTATTGGATGAAAGTCGCAATTTTGACCAAACCACAGGGACGAAAATGGCAGTTTACTCAACAAAATTTTATGTAATTCATTTTGTGTTTTGAAATCAACCGATTCAATTGTAAACTAATTTCGTTCCAATTTTAAAATTAGGTTTCTCCAGCTCCATGTTTTTGTTTGTTTTCATCCGTGTGTTTTTTCTTGCTTCATTGACAAAGGATCTGATAAAGGTTCAGAATACAATTCAATCGTTCCTGATACTTGACATGATATGGTATTTATAGATTAGAATGCAATTGGGTCAAGGATCTGCACGTGAGGTCACAAAAACTATGTTGAAGAAAGAGGGAATTGGTGCCTTCTATGAGGTTTGCTCTCAGCATACTCTTTCAATGTTGAAATTGTCAACATGTGCGTGTCCTCAATGCGATTTAATATTTATTTAACATATGTTTCATGATTTTTGAATTAATAGAGATCTGACCTGATTTGGCAAATAAACCATCTATTTTCATATGTTTTTCTCCTTTGTATGATTGCTTGAATTATTTTATAGAAAGTGAAATGATTTAGGTTTTGACATTTAGTTTTAATGTAATCTGTTTTTGATCTGTGCTTATTTGGTGGCGAGGTAATATGCAAATTTGCTATTTGCAAACTTAATGGCGATTGCAAATAGGGATGCATTAGAAGAGCCTTTTGACTATGCTATTAATAGATGTAGACCAAGGGTAAATTATTTAGTGCATTTACAGCTTTTTAGAAATATATTCAACTAAAAATATACAAGGTGAATTGATATGATATACAACAAGCATGGAAATGGACTTAATTAGCCTCCTTTTTTCTATTCAAATTATAATTTTTGGGGCTATTGCTGCTAATAATCCTTTGAATGTTAATGGTTTTATGACTTTTATCTTAGCAGCATCTGGTGGTGGCAGTGTTGCAGTTGCTGCAGTTGGTTGTGGCATTGAACCCGTAGTAGTTGTTGCTGCAGAGTCAAAGAAAGAATAAAGGTCGAAGAGAAAGAAGAGTTGGATGATGTAAGCTCTTTGATTATTCCCGATGCAAGAAAATCAAGAAAAGATGATAGATGTGACAAATCAAACACATACAATTGTTTATAAATCAAACATACAATTGAATTCAAAGAACTTAATGGGTTCACAAAACTCAATCCAAACTGATTATCAACTAAAATCATACGAATATATGCATAAATCGGTCACCCGGAGTGATAACGAAGAACTTAGCCGCTCATGATTGAAACAAACATCCTATTAATTAATCTAGAACTTACAAGCATTGAAATTTAAGATCAATTGGCCAAAAAACTCTGGAAATCGCCTCAAGATCGCTCTGGGACGGCTGGAAAGAAGGTTATTCGAGAATGGGAGTCATAATGAAGTTATAATTGAAATTAGGTTTAATTTGCCGAAACTTCTCTTCTTCGCGTACCGCGAAGCATCTTGGTCGGGCCTTCGCGGTACTCCGACACCTTTTTTCTTTTCCTTGCGTGTCGCGAGATTTTCCTCCAGGTCTTCGCATGTCGCGAAGACTTAACTTTCCACGAATTTGACTTTTTGACATCTTCACCCCCTATACTTCCGTACCTTCTCGGTTATGTTTCGTTATCCGCTCATTTAGCACTTTAACCTGTCATAGACACAAATACAAATACCAACGTAAAACCGACTCGATATACAGAGCTAAACGCTTAAAATATACGAATTAGACTCTTATACATGAGATATTTGACCCTACATCACATCCCCACACTTAACCTTTTGCGTCCCGAAAAAGAATAATGAAATGGAATCATAATCGGAAAATTTTGCAACTTACACTTTCATTATACATAACACAGATTCTCATAATACGTTAATTGTAACAATCGGTATTTATGTCTGATTATACCCAACCACCGACACTCGAGCCCCCAATTTTGTGATCTAATATCCTATCATTACCAAGCAATCTGGTTATCTATGGGTCTCACACTCAGAAAGTTACGACTCAGGCTAATCCCATCTCAAAGTATATCAAGGCCCGGGTTAAACCATATAGATTTTCCCACCACTATAAACACTAATCTATAAGTTTTAAAAATTAATGAATTATGGATCGATGAATGAATGATGCGAGCTTTTATTAATGAAGTATGAATAAACCTCACCCACTGGTGTATCCTCCAAGTCGCCATCCCAGAGGGTAACACATAGGCTTAAGTTTTTAAGCAATAAAGAACATAAACTCAACTTAGAGGCATTTCAACCAGGTCACTATGCTAGAAGATAACACATAAGTCAAATCAGTCATCTATGATTGATCACAAGAGTCTGCCCATGGGCGTTTCAACCAAGTTTGTAACCCAGAGGGTAACATGTAGGCATAACTTAAGTTCTCAATCTAATTAATTAAGCTCATGAATGATAGATTATGTAATACGGCGCCACCAATTTTCGACTTTATTCTCATAAAGGAAAGCAGCGTGCCAAAGAAATTTCAAAAACTTATAAATTCTTGTTTATAGTGGTACCTATCACCATATATTGCCAGTTTCGACCTTACCGACACCCCTAAGATGAGAACCCACAAGACATCCTGAATTAATTATTCAATTTTAACCTAGATACACTATCAGGATGTTTAAGCTCTAAAGTCGGTTAGCCTACCAAAACATTACAAATTAGACGCGTTTTTTATATTCTTTATTCAATTATATTCCACAAGCAGTGTCCAATTATAACAATCATCTTCCATTTATTTGCAACAATTCTAATCCAACGACATTTTTGAAAAAAAAATTTAAAAATGTTTATGAATTTTTCAGTTTTTTCTACTATACAGACTCAGTTTCCCCTCCCCGTACTTAAACTCTACATTTCCCCCAATGTAGGATGAGATACTATGAAAATATAAAAAAATATAAAAATAAAAATATACAGAGAATTGGAAAGGACTTAGCTGGTGGCAAACTGTAACTATCGTCAATCCAAACTCAGACGATCATATAGCATTTCCTTCGCAGTCGTCTACAAAATTTGCTATCGGAATGCCTTTTACAAGAAAATCAAGCTTGAAACATCACCACCCGAATGTAGATTGAGTATGGTTGGATCAATCTAAACCTGCAGAGTTAAACTTGAAACAAACCCAAAAGCATCAAACTGACTCAATATATAACAACATAAAACTGACTCGATAAAAACCGAAAAACACACACCTCTACAAACTCTACAAACGGACTACCATTCATTTGAAAACACGCACACTCACTTGAAAACCCATGAAACTTCCCCACACTTGGCCGACTCGCACACAAAAACACACCAAAAAAATAAAATAAAATAAAATAATATAAAGTATTAACTCACTTTCATAGAAATCACGATTGCATTTAGTGTATGCAACAAGCCTTTTAAACCACTCGGTAGCCCGGGTGGACGATTGAAGTCTCGTGAGGGTTTCTAGAGAACACACCCACAACGTTCATTTAACTAGACAAGAAAATAAAAAACTAACCTTAGGCTGCCTCCCAAGAGCGCTAAGTTTAACGTCTTCAGCTAGACGCGGTGTACCTAACTGACATCACGATGGTCGTAATGCACATTTATCGACCACGTTCTCGATACTTGACATGTCAGGAACAAACTTGCTTCTTCATAAACAACCTATCAATTGGTACACTAGCCGACAGTCTAACTCCACATTTTTCCACCGGGTTTCCAATGTATGCCCGGTAGTTGACTTTCCATATCCATACTCGGTTTCTCATGATGTGCAAATCTGATGAATCACTGTGGGCCCACTTCTTAATAAACTGCCCAATGTCTTTTCGACTCACCTTCCTCTTCCTTGAACTCAAACCATCCCCCTTTACTTCATCTATCACTGTAGCAACTATAGGAGAACAGTTAGGAATCACCTGGGGTACCTCAGTCACCGGTTCTTCGGGAGGTAACGTGTCTTCAACTAGATTCGAACACTCCACTTTGTGCTCTGGTAAACCTACTATCTCTTCTTTTGCTTCAACATCCATGACCGGCACAACAACCCCTTCTTCAACAACTGGGAATTTGGGGTGGTATCATTCTCCACAACCGCCTCTCTGTCTACCTCACCCTCTAGAAATTCTTCAAGTTGTATTTTCATCGATAATACCTCACACTTCATGCTTAGGTATTCGATTCATTGTTGATCTGAAAGGTGGTGTTGTGATAATTTTTCCTCGGTCTTGGACAACGCCAACTCCACTAGAGCCACATTTTTCTCTTCTTCAGATTCATAAATTTTTTGTACCATCTCAACATCTTGGTTAGTAGCAATTTCTTGTTCTTGACATTGCTTATGATGGTAACCTTGGGAAAAACTTGAGCTTTGTACTATCCCCGGTTCATAATTGTTGCAATCCCAATCTTGCCCAAAGTTGTAATTCACCCTGATTGATAATATACAAAAGCATTGCAAATGATACTTAATGCGTTAACATTTGACAATTGAAGGTTATTTGGTGTTCCAAGATAAACAGAGCAAAAACCAGCCTAAAACATGAAGAAATCAAGGTTTTGGAGGACCAAACCCGAGCATTGACCCCCAAGAAGTCAAACCAGGTCAACATAAGTCAAACCAACAGCTAAAAGATGAATCTGGGAGACAGTGGGGCATCGTGCAACGCCATGCAATTGCTTTCCTGCTCTCGCAGCCCCAATACACTGTCACTTGAACCATGTTTGATTCTCGAGATGTTTGCACGCCCGTGCAATCCAATGCATGGCCGTGCATTGCTCATTTTGAGGCCTATAAATAGAGGGGTTGAGTTCTTCATTATATACATCCATTCCACACCCAACCAGAGCTAAAGAAAGTTTGTTTCTGTAGTCTAGAGTAGAGAATAGAGAGTAGAGGGGCTCTTCCTCCTTGTTCCATAATAGGGGAGCCTACGAAACTCAGCATTACGCTAGTTAGCATGACCATTCGTGGCTAAGCTTCTTGTATTTCTAGTGTGAAGATGATGTTTGGGGCATGTTAATGTTTGACATATTAATCTAGTGGTATGTTTATGTCTTTAATTATTCGTCCTTAAAACCACCATTTGGTGGGCTTTTATTATTGTCTAAATCTGTCTTTATATTTGTGAGTGTTCTTGATTTTTAAGCGTAAGATAGTAAAATCTTTTTAATCAAACTTCTTTTGAAACTTGTATGTCTTTATACAAGAAGAGATTGATGAGCCAAGGCTTGGTCAACATTATTAAGGTCGTACGTCTTTATACGAACTTCTTATGCGACCTAGAATTGGTGAAGTCATGTTGGAAATGGTACGTCTTTATACTCGGTCCCATTGTTACACCGCCTCCGAGTGAGCAAAATATAATCACCTATTTAACTTTAATACAAAGCATTTACATTCAATGTCTTAAACCAACCCGGAGATGACCATTCAAAAGGTTGAGGGTAACTGTTGTCCTTAAAGAGAGGCACCACCATTTTAATTTAAAGATTTTAATTCGTGAATCAATTGTCGTGAGGACGAGGCTCTAGCGGTGACCTGGGTCACAAGTTTGTAGTAGTCATATCACTGAATTAGTCAACTTAACATTATCACATACCAAGCTGATTCGAATCCCAAATCAATACTCTCCGTGACCTGATCATCTCTGAGATTTTTACTTATACTATTCTGTTTGTTACATATATGTTACACACATCACGCACGTTCTTACTTTTATGTTATTTACTTTTCTGTCATTTAGTATTCTGCTTCACAAGCACACAAAACCTACTTATCAATTAATCCGGCTAAACGATAACAAAAGTTGAGTATTGGAACTCGACCGTGTCCAATTGCCTATTGTGTGTATTTTAAGTTAAAGTAATTATCATTTTATAAATTTAAAACCTGATCTCGTGAAACCATAATCTCTAAATATTATTATATAACTTTTAACTACATCAAAATTCACACATCAGTATACAATAAACATGGAAATGGATTGCAATGGACTTAAATTAACCTCCTTTTTATATTTAAATTATAATTTTTGGGTCTGTTGCTGCTAATAATCCTTTGAATCTTAATGGTTTTATGACTTATATCTTAACAGCATATGGTGGTGGAGGTGTTGCAGTTGCTGCAGTAGGTTGTGGCATTGAACCCGCAGCAGTTGCTGCTGCAGAGTCAAAGAAAGAATAAAGGTCGAAGAGAAAGAAGAGTTGGATGATGTAAGCTCTTTTTTAACATTTTTTGACCATTATTTAAAACGACCCATTCTGAATCGTACAAAGTTGCTTATGGTTGTATGTTGATCGTGAGGATGTTGCTGCCCTTTTTAATTTCAAAGTTCAATACAAGGTTATTAGCTTGGATTGTGGTAGTGGGAGCTACTACAGTGAAGCTACCAAGTGCGTTTGTTCGGGTACGGTGATGAACCAAATCCCGGTTCGATCTAAAAGGGATAAGGTCTATTCTAAGTCCAATGAGTGCATGATGGCTAAGTGTCATGACTCAAGACTGTCACAATTGATGTTGTGCTAAATACAAAAGAAATAATTGAGATCACAAATGATGCGCATTGTTGTTTCTATAAATTTTATGGGAATAAAAAGTTTGAGATGCATTGGTATACATGTCCATGTGTTCTTTTTATTTTGTTAATAGCATTGTTTTCTTGTATTTTTTAGAGTTGTTCACTGACTTAAGTTTCTTTTAGTTGTTTTCTCCAAGCATGTTATGAAAAAACCAGTTAGGTTAGGCAAGGGAAAGCCCTTTTTTGCTATGGTTTGTGAGGTTCATTTGTATGGTTTTTGTAGAAATAAAGACTAATGGCTACAAAATTCTCTAAGTACAAATGTTGCTGATCTCAAAGATTGTTGCGGATCGACAAAGTTGCCGCTGATAGGCTTTATCCGCTGCTGACCAAAGTTGCAGCTGATAGGCCTTATCTGCTGCTGACCAAAGTTGCAGTTGATAGGCCTTATCTGCTGCTGACCAAAGTTGCAGACGATAGGCCTTATCCACTGAAGATCAAAGTTGCAGCTGACTATTCTTGATAAAGTAACCATTACCACTGACAAATTTCTGCTGCTACTCTGACACACTCCACGTAGAAAGAATGTCATTTGTAGAAGACAATAAAAGACAACAACGCTCTTCTCCAAGCATGCAAACAATGATGCCTTAGAAGACGTTTGAATAAAGTTAACTAGCATAGTCATTATCTTTGTCTTTACATGTAGAATAGCTTCAATAGAAGATCAAATGTCTGTGTTAGATCCGATCCTTAGAATCAAGGGCCTGTCTTGATTCTAAGTTACTATATAAGTAGTACTTAGATTCACTGTAAAAGTACTTTTGCTTAAAAGTTTTCTCTATAATCTTGTAACACTTGAAGCTTAATACAAATTGCATTTATCAGTAATCTTCTTGTCTACTTGTTTACTTTGCTTAAGTTGTGATTGTTTCCGCCAATCTCAACTGTAATAGAACCATCTTGTATTTACCGATCCTACAAGTGGTATCAGAGCTTTGGCTCACAGATTAAACAAACTCACATTTGTTTAATCATTCTCTGGTTCTATTCTTATCTATCTCTTTGCTAAAGTCATTCATTATCTAAAAATCAAAAATGGCACAAAACAATGGATTTGAAGACATTGGAAGAATCAACAGACCACCAAGACTGGTGTCTGGGGAAGACTACGATATGTGGAAGAACAGAATGGAAAGCTTCTTCTGCTATCAGGAATATGGAATGTGGAAATCCATTAAAGATGGACCATACACACCCATGGTGTCCTCTGCTGATTCCGGAGGTGCACTGGTTCCCAAAGAACCCTCCAAGTACTCTGATGAAGACATCAAGAAAATGGAGGTAGACTTCAAAGCCTTGGGAGCCATTCTAATGTGCTTACCAAATGAAGTTTTTCACAACTTCAGAGGTTACAAGACTGCTAAAGAGCTATGGGATGCTCTTGAGAAGATGTTTGCTGGCTCAGAGGAAGTCAAAGAAAACAAAAGGGACATCCTGAAGCAGCAGTATGAAAACTTCGTCTGGAAGGAATGTGAGTCCCTAATTGTTTTATATAACAGATTTACTTATCTTGTAGGTGAGCTGCAGTGCTCAAAGGTGAAGCTGGAGAATGAAGATATTCTCCAAAAGTTCATCAGGTCTTTACCTAGGTGCTGGACACTCTACATAGTTTCCATTAGAAGAACTGAGAATCTGAAGACTCTCCAAATGACTGAGCTCTTCGGTATGCTGAAAACCTATGAGCTAGAGATGATTCAGGCAAAAGAACGAAGCTCAAGCTATCAAAATGTCTCAACATCCACCACCACCTCTGCCCTCCACTCTGACCACTCAGGTCCTAGTTCTAGCAACTACTATCCTCCCATTGTCACCCATCCACAAACTCCAACCTCTCAAACAAACACCTCACCATTTCTCCTAGAAGCTCCTCCTCAAACCTCAACCTCAACCTCTGCTGCTTTTGTTTCTGAAAACTCAAGCAACATGTCCTTTATCAAGGAGGATCTGGAATGCTTCCATCCAGATGACATAGAAGAAATGGACGTACAACACTCGTATGCCATGCTCTCTATAAGAGCAAAAAATTTCTACACTAGAACCGGAAGACCCATTCCAAGCAACAACTCCAACACCAGAGTTGGATTGGATAAAAGCAAACTAAGATGTTACAACTGTAACCAACTGGGTCACTTTGCTAGAGAATGCAAGGCACCAAGAGCCAATCCATCTACTCCTCAATCAAGACAAGCTCACCAAGCCCAACCCAGACAACAACATCAACACCTACTCCTCCAGTTCAAACTGCAGCTTGTACAACTGTTAGAACTTCTGACTTTGACTGGAGCTTCCAGTATGAAGATCTGCATGTTAACAACCAAGCTCTTATGGCAAACACAACTAAGATACCGCCTCAAGTATATGAACATCTCTGTTCCCAAGCTTGTATTGATAAAGTGTTAGGCTACAGAAAGCATAATGAAAACCTTATAGATCAAAATGAAGAGTTTCATCAAATGAAATCTGAATTCAAAAAGGTAGAAAACAGTTATAAAGAAAAAATTAACTGCCTAAAGAAAGAGATTTCATCACTAAAACATGAACAAACCAATCTTGAATCTCAGATTGATGATCTATTGGCCAGATTAAAAGCTACCAGAGCAGAATTGGCAAAACAGAAAGTTCATGTTGACAAATATGAATTTGCATCCAAAAGGCTGCGAAGACTTTTGGATGCTCAAATTCATGAAAAGGTAAAAACTGGTCTGGGGTATCATGCTAAACAATATCAAGCCGTTGCACCTCCTGCTGACTACGTTGCCATATATGAACCAAGCTTCAATCTCTCAAATCTCGAAAAGGCCAAGCGAGATCTTGATCCTTCAAGACATGAACCACTGGTGCAAGAATACACTACCTCGTCAGATTCTGAGTCAACTTGTTCAGAGTCCACTAAAGCTGAGGAGGCCTCATCAACAGCTCGAGTACCAGCACCGCCTGCCTTGGAAGTCATTCAAACAAGTGATCCTATTCCTTTTATTCCCTCAGTACAAGTACCAGCTTCAGTACATGTACCAGCTGCTCCAGTTCCTATGCCTTTCAGCCAAATCAAAATCAGCTATCCTCCAGAAGGAAGAAAGCTAACTGTTGAAAAGGGACAGTCCTCAACTTCCATAAAATCCAAGCCTCAAAGGAAGGTGTTTGACATATGTCATGCTCCTGGAGAAAGAGTTCCATATGTTCAAAAGACATTGGAAGAAGCCATTTTTTAGCACAACAAAGCTCACCCTTGGAACTTCAAAGACCTTTTCAAAAGAAAGGATTATGTTTATCTTTCAAGGGACAAACTGGCTAAATCATGCTTTGTCTCTGGCAAATACAATCACAATGCCAGCACCTGCTTCTACTACCTTCAGCAGCAGAGGAATCAGCAACAAAGAGTTCAAAAACCACATGCTTTTGAGAAAACAAACAAAATCAAACAAGTTAGAAGCTTTAAAGAAAAGGCAACTCAATTCCGAAACTCTCCTTATCCACCAAGGAAGCAGCTGCCAAAATCTCAACACACTTGCATCAACTGTGGTGAATCAGACCACTTTCCTGCAAATTGTCAATTTAACCCTTTCAACCAGATCCTTCATCAAGCCCCTCAAAGACAAAAGGTAAAGAAGGATCAGCATACATCGGTTGTTAAACCATCAGCAGCCAGAAAAAGTGTTGGTAATCAAGTGAAGCACAAGCAACCTAAAGACAAGCCTTCAGCAACAACCAAATTTGCTGCTGCTCAAGCAAAACCATCAGCAGCAACATCATCTGCTGCTGATAAGCTTAAGACAACATCTGCTGCTGATAAGCTTATGTCAGCAGCAACAAAATCTCCTGCTGAGAAGCCAAAGCCATCAGTAGCAATAAAACCTGCTGCTGATAAGCTAAAGTCCCCAGCAGCAAAATCTGCTGCTGTTAAAGAACATCCATCAAGAGCCAACGCAAAATCAGCTGCTGACAGAGAAAAGAGAACTGGAAGACCATCTCCTCAACAATGGAAAGCCAAGATCCCAGTTTCTATCACTCCAAGAATCATCATTGGCTCTGTTGAATACACACATAATGAATCTAAGATTCCAAGAACCCTTTTCTTCAAGGATGTAAGCTCTTGGACTCCTCCCACTAACTAGATCTCTCTCATGTGCAGGGGCAGCCACGTCACAAGAATAACACCTGGGTGGTAGACAGTGGTTGTTCCAGGCACATGACAGGCAACAGATCCATCCTCTCTAACTTCAGACACTTCAATGGAGGATATGTTGCCTTTGGAAGTGACTCAAAGGGAGGATCCATTACTGGACAAAGAACTGTGTCCAACGAAAGAATGAGCATTGATAAGGTCAACTATGTCAAAGAATTAGACTTCAATCTCATGAGTGTTTCCCAGGTCTGTGATCAAAAGCATTGGATGCTCTTCACATATAAAGAATGCTTTGTACTGTCTCCAGGCTTATCCAAACCTCCTCCAAAAAAGATTTTATTAACTGCTCAGAGAAAAGAAAATCTCTATGTACTGGACATGAATGAAATCACTCCATCTGGGAATGTTTCCTGTTTTCTGTCAAAAGCCTCAGTTGATGAATCAGCTCTCTGGCACATGAGATTAAGTCATGTTAATATCAAAACTATTAAGAAACCGGTGAAGGATAATCTTGTCAGAGGGCTTCATAACAAAGAATTCTAGCTAGAAGACCACTGCATTGCTTGCTTAAAGGGGAAGCAACACAAGAGTTCTCACAAGCCCAAGACCTTGAATACAAATGACACTCCACTACAGCTCTGCATTGCTTGCTTAAAGGGAAAGCAACACAAGAGTTCTCACAAGCCCAAGACCTTGAATACAAATGGCACTCCACTACAGCTGCTGCATATGAATCTCTTTGGTCCTACAAATGTCATGTCAATGGGCAAGAAGTTATACTGTCTGGTGATAACTGATGACTATACCAGATTCTCATGGGTATACTTCTTGAGAACTAAAGATGAAACTGCTGAAATTCTCAAATCCTACATTCTTAGGGTAGAGAATCAAAGCAATCAAAAGGTGAAGATCATAAGGTGTGATCAGGGCACAGAGTTCAAGAACCACACTTTGAACTGTTTCTGTGAAAACAAGGGGATAGAAAGACAATACAGTACTCCAAGAACTCCTCAACAAAATGGAGTTGCTGAAAGGAGAAACAGAACTCTAATTGAGTCAGCAAGATCTATGTTGGCTGACTCAAAATTGACTCTCACATTCTGAGTAGAAGCAGCTAGCACAGCCTGCTATGTGGAAAATAGAGTTCTCATTGTCAAGCCCCTCAACAAGACACCTTATGAACTTTGGTTTCAAAGAGTTCCCTACATTAGGTTTCTAAAGTCTTTTGGGTGTCCATGCACCATTCTCATCACACATGGGTTTCTTCCTATGTTTGGTGCCAAATCTGATGAAGGATATTTTGTGGGCTATTCCTCTCAATCAAAGGCCTACAGAGTATTCAATTCAAGAACAAGAATTATGGAAGAATTAGCAAATGTGGAATGTAGAGAACACATTGTCTGTGAGCAGGGAAAAGGCCTAAACTGGCTATTTGACATAGACTCCTCCTCCCAAATATTTGAGCTACTCATCTTCTCAGATATGGAGTCTACCTCTACACAAACACATGCCTCCACTTCATCCACTAACTACAGATTGGATTTTCCCAAATCTTCTATCAGTCTGATAAGACCATCCATTGATCCTCCATAAGTTGTGGAAGCAATTGAAGCAAGTGAAGCCGGAACAAGACTCTCCAATGTCACCAGCAGCAGCATGTCTGAAACTAAAAATTTAGATGAAGACTCTTCGTTAAATGCTGTAGATGTTGTTGATGCTACTGCTGAAAATATTGATGTCGCTGCTGATGTTGAAGACTCTTCCACCATGAATGAAGAGACCCCTGATGAAAATCAAAGCAATCTGGAGCAAGGGATACAGCTGGAGGTGGTACCAGCACAGAGGATCCACAAAGAACATCCTCAAAAAAATATTATTGGCCAAGTCCACCAAGGAGTTCTCACAAGAAGAAAATCTCACGAGGCCAATATATGCTTGTTTTCATGTTTTCTATCTCAGGTGGAACCCGAGAAGATAGATGAAGCACTGAAACACAATAGCTGGATTGAGGCAATGCAGGAAGTGTTGCTGCAATTCAAGAGGCAGGATGTCTGGAAACTTGTTGATCTTCCACCAGGTCAATATGCTATTGGCACACGATGGGTTTTCAGGAACAAGCATGATAAGAGAGGCATTGTAGTCAAGAACAAAGCCAGACTTGTAGCTCAAGGCAATTAACTATGATAAAGTCTTTGCTCCTGTTGTCAGGCTGGAGGCCATCAGAATCTTCCTGGCATATGCTGCATCCAAGAATTTCAATGTCTATCAAATGGATGTAAAGAGTGCCTTTCTGTATGAGAAGATTGGTGAGAAAGTATACGTCAAACAACCTCCAGGCTTTGTAGATCCTGCACATCCTACTCAAGTGTTCAAACTAGACAAAGCTCTGTATGGGTTACATCAAGCACCAAGAGCCTGGTATGAAACTTTGTCAGGATATCTACTAAGCAACAACTTCAGAAGAGGTGCTATTGACCAGACCTTGTTTATCAAAGATGAAGCGGGAGAAATCTTACTAGTTCAAATCTATGTTGATGATGTCATCTTTGGATCAACAAAGAAAAAACTGTGTAAAGACTTTGAGATTCTGATGCACTCAAAGTTTGAAATGAGTTCAATGGGTGAACTAAATTTCTTTTTGGGTCTACAAGTCAAACAAGTCCCAAATGGAATCTTCATCAGCCAATCCAAATGTGTAAAGAGCATTTTGGAAAGATTCAAGATGGCTGACTGCTCTGCTGCAAGAACCCCTATGCAAGTGCACCATCAGCTGACTCCAGACAAAGATGGCCAATACACTGATCAACATCAGTACCGTGCAATGATAGGGTCCCTCGTGTATCTCACTGCCTCAAGGCCAGATATCATGTTTGCAGTATGTCTATGTGCAAGATTTCAAGCAGCTCCAAAGGTTTCACATCTTCAAGCTGTCAAGAGAATTATTAGATACCTAAAGGGAGCCCCAAGACTTGGGCTTTGGTACTCTAAAAATGACAAGTTCAATATGTATGCATACACTGACAGTGATTATGGGGGACGCAACTTGGACAAAAAGTCCACATCAGGGGGATGTCAGTTTCTGGAAGGGAGACTGATTTCATGGCAGTGCAAGAAGCAAACATGTGTTTCAACTTCTACAGCTGAAGCAGAATACATTGCAGCTTCAAGTTGCTGTGCACAAGTCATCTGGATACAAAATCAAATGTTGGATTATGGGATAACTTTCATGGCAACTCCAATTCACATTGACAACATGAGTTATATCAATCACAAACAATCCGGTGCAGCACTCCAAGACAAAGCACATTGATATCAGGTATCATTTCATAAGAGATCAAGCTGAGAAAAATAGGATTAGTTTAACCAAAGTTCATACCAATGAGCAATATGCTGATTTGTTTACAAAACCTTTTGATGAAGCTAGATTTAGATATTTAGTTGAATCCATTGGTATGATGAACTTTGATTAAAATCTATCTCTAAAATTCTGTTTTAAAATGTGTTTTGTCTTTTGTTGTAAATAAAAGTTATGAGTCAGCAGCATTTTTTTCCTTCAACTGCTGACAGGTTTAATCTTTAGCAGCAAAGGATTTGTCACTGACTGCTTTAAGTTATCAGTAGGAAAAGGTTTCCTGCGGATAGCTTTAAGGCTGTCAGCAGCAACATCTGCTGCAGATCATTGAATCCATCAGCAGCAATTGAGTTTGCTGCTGACAGACTTAACCTTTCGCAGCAACCAAGCTTGCAGCAGACAGTCTTATCCATCCACAGCAACCAAGTTTGCCGCTGATGGGTAAATTTAAGTCCAAATTAACTTTTACCCGCTGTAAAAATTAACGTCAGTCTTTACCATGACTGCCTCGGTGTATTACAGCTGTAACAGTATAAAGTGAATAAAGTTGTACAGTACAAGTCATTTTGCTTTTTCCCTCCTCGGCCGTTATAGGAACAAATCAAATTTCCTTACCACCTCTTCACATTCAATTTCACCCTAAACCCACATCACTTTCTCTCAAGTCCCCACCACATTCAAAGTCTTCCATCCTTAAAACATTCAAAGCCTTCCATATTCTTAAACCTTCAAACCTTCCCTCCAAAATCAAACAACAATGGCAGACATCAATAACCCTGATGATAAGTTCTCCCCGTACCACAACCTTACAGCATACTTAACCAAGGGAAAGAAATCCGAAGGATTCGATGATATGATCGACTTCCTATGCCGATCATAGATCCATTTTTCCCTCACAACCAACCCTACCATATATATCCCTCATATGGAGGATTTCTAGAATACCGCCGTCTACTCTACTGAACAGGGGATTCCCCAAATAAAAGCCAAGGTAGACGGCAAGGACATCATCATCTCTAAAGCTACCCTCCGAAAACATCTTAAGCTTCAGGATGAGGGAGCAGCCATCTCATACACAAAGGATGAGTACATGAGGACCTTTGTATCCATAGGGTACACTGGAAATCAAAATGAGTATACAATCAAGAAGGCGTTGTTGGGCCCTCCATGGAAGTATCTCTGCCACACTCTACTCCAATGCATATCTCAGAAGAGAAGTGGATGGCATTAAGTGAGCTTCGCACTTGCCTCTGCTTTTCATGGTATGATTACTGGCCTAGGTTTCAACTTTGCACACCTCATCTTTGAGGGTTTGAGATATAACCTTCAAGAGGGTGCAAAGCAACAATTTTTTACGTACCCAAGATTCTTGCAGGAGGTTATCAACCAGGAACTAAACGAACTCTCAAAACCTGTAAGAATCTACATCATGTTGGGACATAAAAATAATATTTTTTAAAGTATGAGAACTGTTTTTAAAAAGTTCTCAGGGGTCAATGTTCTATTGTTATCTACAATGCTGAACATACAAAGTACCCCGGGTGACAGTTCAGCAATCCTAGCTGATACTGATCCCACACCCTCCACATCACATCCTGAACAACAATCTGCTTCCACCATTCGAACCCCTATGCATACTACTAAGGATGCACAGGTACAAAAATCACTTACATCTGTTTTGGATGTTATCATTTAACTGGAACAAAGGGCCCTAGTTGCAACGACATACACCAGAAAAAGGAGCAAGAAGACTCCTTCTCTTCTTGTCTCAAAGGCCCAAACCCAACCTCTAAGCCCTCATTCAGAATCCCAACATTCTGATGAGAATACCAAAAGGGATAGCCACAACACTAGAGAGACTTCCTTGGAAGCCTCTCTATTAGGACCAGGATCACATCCCGGATACATAGAGCAACCCCCTGAGCCATTCCATTATTTCTCTTCTCTGAACCTAAGTGCAGAGGCACCTGGTCAAGATGATATACCTTCTCCAACAACCACTATATCGGAGGTATTGATTGACTTGGCTGCTGGCGCACCCAACCCAGGTTCATCACCCAAGAAGGTTCACTCTGGTAGTATTGACAGAGTGAATGTGGAAAGGGCTATCACTACTCCTGGTACATCAACTGCCCAGGAGGACAGTGATAACATAGCTAAGACCCAAACCATGGCAACTCATAGTTAGGATGTTTCCTATGAAACACTCTTCACTAAGAGGAATCCCAGACGCCAAGAAAACCAGGGTGATGAGGATGCAGAGGCTAGGCCTAAGGCCCCATCTAGCTCGAAGGATTCCACAACTGTTGATGAGGACAGACTGAAACTTCATAACTTGGAATTGACGGCCAGGGTGGCAATGCTAGAGGCTGAAGTGTCCAAACTAAGACACCAAGTCTCTATGCATGAAGCCCATCAATGCCCAACTATGCCTTCTTCCTCTCTTATATCAGTGGGAACTCAAACAGATACATCCTATTTCACTGATGCAACCAAAAAGGAGGAGGTGGTTACTAAGGAAGATGATGTTGACAGCCTTGAAGAATGGATACAAGAGCAGACTGTGTTTCAAAGTTCCCTATACAAACCTGCTTTTGTTCAAATCCATGACTTGCCAGACTCAGTAGATGAAGAGGAAGATGTCACTGAGGATTGGAAGTTAGTCGTCCGAGCTGTTGATGAGGTGCTACAAGAAGAAACTCTCCATGAAGACACACCTCCATCATTCAGCATTCTTCCTGAAGCTGCAGCCATAATAATTCATTCATCTACCCCCCAACTCTTCCTAATTTCAAAGAAGCTAGAATTTGACTCCATTCTAGCTTGGGGGTATGATGGAATAGCTGAGAGATTCTGGATTGGATGGGAGTTTAGTGGAGTAGAAAAGCTAAACTGGAACTCTCTTAATGCCTTCCAAGTTCTCAATCTGTATCTGACAAAATGCATCAACACTTCATCAGATCTCTTAGCAGAACTTGCAATCAGCGGGTTCTATGACTTAATGGAGGATAACATGCCCTGGTTTGAAAGACTACTAAAAGAAGCAAACAGTGTGGCTTATCCTGAATCTTCATCAGCAGCAGAACAAAGACTGGCTCCGAGAAGACTTGACATAATCAGGAGCGGTGCTTTAACTGAAGAAGAGGTTATCTGCTGGAGAAGATTCCTGTACAACATAATGGTCAGGGATGTGGACGTGCAAGGATGGATAAGCACTGGCTCCCATGACTTCACCTTCTTCCTGAGCAATGGATCTTCTCTCTCAATCAACATCAAAGATATCTTGCTCCTACCTTCAGCCGTCCTTCACAAGGTCTTTGAGCTCAGATCACTCATCTTCAATGTCAACTCCTTAGAAAGTCAAGAAATTATCAAAATCATCAAGGCTTCTATTTATAAGGAGGAATATGGATCTGACTCAGACCTATCCTTTCTCTCTTCTCTAACAGTCAGACTGAACACAGAAGAAGAATAAAAAAGAAGAGACGAGGAAAAGATGAAAGAAGCATGGAAAGAAGTGACAGATATGGAATGGAAAGACGATGAAGAAAGTTCCCTTCCCTTGTCCATTCCCCAAAATGCAAATGAAGCTGAAGCTGAGATCCCAACAGCATCTACTACATCTGTTGTTGTGGTCCATGAAGCTGAAGCAGAGGCATCCAACAAAGATAAGGGAAAGGGACTAATGACCAAAGAAGATGAAGAAAGAATTGAGAAGGAGAAGAAAGAAAAGGAGGATAGAAGAAGAAGAAGAAGAGAAGAAGAGGAGATGGCTAAACTAAAGAAAGCTTAAGACAGAAAAACAACCATTCTCCTCAGAGAACAACAGATCCAGCTGTATGCAAAACAGCTGGATGATCTGAAAGTAAAAATTCTTACAGTCTATCAAATTGAAGAAGATGAAGCTCTTGCTCTTCAACTGCAGGAATAATTCAACAAAGAAGAAGAAGAGTTATAGAAGAAGAAGAAGGAAGAGGCTAAGTTCAGAATAACTGATTCTGAACTAGCCAAAGAAATGAGAGAGGAGTGGGTAAAGGCTCTGGTTTCTCAAGGTAAGGATGCAGACTACCTTGAGAAACTATCAAATAAAGAAATCTACAGAGCCTTCATGGGTCAGCGGGGTCAATTGACAAACAAGAAAAAGGCTGAAGAAGAAGAAAAAGCCAAACAAAAGTCTAAGAAGACCATTGCCTTTAACCGAAGATCCCATGAAGAAAGGAATATCATGATTGACTTTTTTAAGGCTAGAGGAGAGAGTGGAAAGAGGCTGGGTCCCATGAACTTCATGAACCTGAAAGATCTCTACCTTAAAGTCAAGAAGGATGAGGAAGAAAAACTGGAGAAGAAAGGCTCCAAGAAGAGGGTAATCATTCAAGAAGAAGAAAGGAAAACAAAGAAACTCAAGCCTTCTCCCTCACCCAACACTTCCTCAATAAAACAACCTTCCACTCTCCATCCTAGACCTCCATCCTCTCTACCCTCAAAGTCTAAATCCTCACACCCAGCTCCTACTCATCACCAACCTCCCAAAAAGAAAAACAAACCTACTTTCAAACCAGAAGACTCAAGAGAAATAGTCATCTGGTTATACAGCTCTCAGGACCAATGGTTTGAAGTTTTCAGGGGGAGGACAGAAGTTAAAAGATCAATTTATACATCTGTTGATGAGGTACTACAGCTTCCAGATTCTGATCTAAGAAGAATGATGGAGCTGGGTGAAGCCAATGAGCCCGTGAATGAAGGTGGGAGACATCTGCTGCTGGTAATCAAACATCACTTCAACCCCAGCAGAGATGAAATCCTTGATATCAAATCTCTCCAATCCCACTCTCCATTCATCAGCTGGTCCTACAGTGCTGAAAAAGATGAGTTCACATTGACAGATGTTAAAGGACAGAAGATGAGGTGCTCAAGCAAAGCTATCTTCAAAATAGCCAGCAAAGACATCAATACTCTATCTGAGCTTCCTCTTAACAATCCCAGCAAGGACAAGAGAGGATATGAGGTTGAAAGAATTGTCAGTCACATGCAAAAGCTTCAGCAACAAAAGCAGTAAGAGAGTTTTGGTAGCATCAGTCTAGGGGGAGTTTGTAGAAATAAAGACTAATGGCTACAAAATTCTCTAAGTACAAATGCTGCTGATCTCAAGATTGCAGCGGATCGAAAAAGTTGCAGCTGATAGGCTTTATCCGTTGCTGACCAAAGCTGCAGCTGATAAGTCTTATCAGCTGCTGACCAAAGTTGCAGCTGATAGGCCTTATCTGCTGCTGACCAAAGTTGCAGCTGATAGGCCTTATCTGATGCTGACCAAAGTTGCAGCTGATAGGCCTTATCCACTGAAGATCAAAGTTGCAGCTGATAGCCTTTTCACTGAAGATCAAACGTTGCAGCTGACTGTTCTTGAAAAAGCAACCATTACCACTGACACACTCCACGCAGAAAGAATGTCATTGGTAGAAGATAATAAAAGACAACAACGCTCTTCTCCAAGCATGCAAACAATGATGCCTTAGAAGACATTGGAATAAAGTTAACTAGCACAGTTATTATCTTTGTCTTTACATGTAGAATAGCTTCAATACAAGATCAACGGTCTGTGTTAGATCTGATTCTTAGAATCAAGGGTCTGTCTTGATTCTAAGTTACTATATAAGTAGTACTTAGATTCATTGTAAAAGTACTTTTGTTTAAGAGTTTTCTCTGTAATCTTGTAACACTTGAAGCTTAATACAAATTGTATTTATCAGTATTCTTCTTGTCTACTTGTTTACTTTGCTTAAGTTGTGATTGTTTCCGCCAATCTCAACTGGAATAGAACCATCTTGTATTTACCGATCCTACAGTTTTATATGTAAAAAGGTTTCTTTTTTGGTGAACGTATTTGTGAAGTTCATTTGTTATTAATTTCGGTAACCCGGAGTAGAACGGGTATAAAACTAGTTTTGTTAGTTAACAAATTATGTATTTGACAAATTTTTTCATATAAGTGTGTACATTAATTGTACTTGGGTTACATCAATCCAGTTCCTTTTGTGGGTCGATTAACTCGCTAACCCTATAAGGATATATCGCCCGGTGTTCTCATTTTGACGGTTAACGAATTTCATATTCAAGAACACTTTTATCGACTTTCTCTCTCGATCATCAAATCTCTCTAACACGAAGTGGGTTGAAAGTTTGTAAATATAAGATTTAAAAATTGCACAAGATGTCATTTTGGGTAGTAGAACTCGGTTTATTACCTAAAACCGGATATAGAACCTTTTAAAAATTTCATTGGGCAACATTTTAGTTAAGAGAGCCGAGTTGGTTACTAGAAAGGGTTCTATTACATTTTTAGTTTAAAACATTGAGTTCTATTACAATCAATTAAATGTATGTCCTTATGTCTTGTAAATACACATGTTCTTTTACATTTAAAGAAAAAATAAAAATGTAATATAGCTTGTGTCTTAAAACAAATCGGGTTCTATTTGTTTACTCATTGTGGATTTAGAGATTAAACACGAAACAAGTCCGTGATTTGTAGAAGTGATAATGTTAGTGATTTTGATGTCCTCAATCTCTTTTTGTTAATTGAGATTTACTTGAGAGACAAACCATATATAAAGTTAAGCTATAATAGTGTTTAAGAGGTTAAGAGGTGTATAGTCTCCTTTAGCTAACACACAGCAAATACCAGGATTCTATGGGCACCAATGAGTAACCCAATTTAACTACTTTGATACTTGAACAAATGCAACATAATTACACATCATCCAAAAGTTCGCTTATCATTAGAAAAAGTCATGACCTTACCACAGTTTTTGGTCTTTGAACAGGTTTAACACCTTTCGTTTTCTTTCCTATAGTCGAAAGAAACTTAAAGTGAAATTTTATTCATCATAATTAAAACAACTAAGTTCGAAATTGCACAAGCAAATAACTGGTTATTACTTATTATTTGAAACAAGAATCTACTTGATTGAGATTTGTTTCATGGTTTACTTCCAAATATCTGAACCACCTTCTCTAATTAAGTCGAATTATCAATTATCTTGTGTTACTTATTCCATGTTTTGTGTTGTGTGGAAGCAAAAAGTTAGAATCATTTCTCGAATATTATGAATAGAATTGAAGACGAAAATAAGAGCGGGTAAAGGAAACAATATATTAAATTCACATTTGATGAATTAAAACCAACAAGTTTATTCAAAGAGACATATAAAAGCATGGTTACAATGCCCTTGAGTCTCGTTTATTTTGAAGAGATCAGAGTTTATTATTGGAATCTTGCATACACATTCTTTTTAGTTAGATCCTGAAAATGAGAAAATCACAATAAAATTACAGGATTAGTCAAAAGTTCAACAAAAACTGTATAAGTTAGACTTAAGAACTTAGGTTTTGGGTATAATTACCGGTCATAGTTGATGTTAATTCTCCCGGCATCACGATTAGCAATGATTGCAAATGCATCTTGGGAAAGATCAATTTGATTTGAAGCACATCCAGGACAAAGATCAACAACTGTAACATCAACGCTCCTGCCGGTACATGGTTGTGGAACGCCAAGATTGGTTGGACCGGTGCATGTAACACGATACCTAGTCCCACACGCAGCTCCGTTGGCATACAAATTCCTGTTTGCTGCCATAACAATATTACCACGGTCTTGGAAGCCATAACATGCTGAGGCTGCATATATATGAAAATGCAAATAGATCAAAACAAGTTATACGACGATAAACGAACTTGCTTCATTTTTAAGTAGTCCCTATACTTACGGACTAAGGGAGGACCGTAGAAAGTTGCTTGGCCAGCAATGGCATGAGCAACTGATGTGAGACATGCAACCATGGCAATCAAGATAAAAGCCCTAGTCATCAAACCCATTTTGGAATGTACCTTTTGGAAACCTTAAATTTGATTTGTTAAGTGTTTTACTCACTTTGATGAAGAGAACCACACAAGTGCTATCCTTTTATAACTGAAAAAACCAACTGGAAGGCTAAGAGAACGTGCAAGAATTTTCTTGTTTATAGTCAACAAAATACAAATGATATGCCAAGTCAGGGATGTTAGATTAGATCTCAATGACTAATCTATCCATATGGTAATAACCACAAGAAAATGACATAATGAAACAAGTTGAACAAATTAAGGTTTACAAAGTAGAAATTAACCATAATAATTATTTCGATAAACACGAATTTGATAATTCGGTTAGGCTATTGTAAGGCCTAAATTGAACTTTAAACTAGGGTATTTTTCATAAGAAAATTTAACATAATAACCATCCTCATTATCTGTATTTAGGAGTGGAAATGATGTACTAAATAGTTTACAGTTAAAGAAGTTAAAAACTACATATTAATTTGTATGTATGATATATGCATGTATGCAATTTATTTGTCTTGCTTTATTTTTTAAGTATAGTTTAATAGGAATCTCGTAACTTATTTCTTCAAACAAATATTTTTTGATTTGACAAATAACCAATCAATTTGTTTATTTATTTATTTTTTTATATTATATATTTTATGTAATTGTTATCATTTTTAATTTTAAGAAAATAGTTTTCTATGAAAGCAACCATAAGTATATGCATTTTTTAAAAAGAAAGAATTATTTTGTTTTAGATAAATTAGAAAATTGATAAAAGGAGTAAATTACAATTTATGTCCTTTATGTATATACGAAATTATAAAACATGTCTTTTAAGATTAACACTTATACTAAGTGTCTTTTATTTGAAAATGTTATTATATTTTATGTTATTTCCACTGACAGAAGTTAATTTTTTCTCCTAGTTTCATTTAAATGACCATTTTACTCTTACCCGATTAAATGTGTAATTGCTACTAATTTCTTTAGTTTCTTTATTTTTGTTTTTTTAATAAAGTATATTTTTATTTTTAAAATTGGTAGTATATTTTTACAAATATTCTTTTATAAAATATATTTTTATTAACTTACTGTTATTTAAATCTTTTATTAGTAATTATTTTTTTGGAATGTCAGTAGAGATTAAGTTATTACTATACGTTCTAAAAATAATCAATATTGCTTAATAAATTAAGATTTGTTTTTAGTTGCTCGGGTGAAAACTTCTCAGGTGTCACTCATTCCTAGATTACTCCCACCCGAGCACGTTTAACTATGAAATTTCCTATCATCCACAATCGTTGCACACCCAAAATGCGTTGTTGGTATTTGAAGTGGGACATTTCTTATGAACTCAACTTATCTCACGTGGCTCTGATACGGAGTTTGTTTTATCAGCAACACTCAGAGTGTCACCCGGTAACATGGCGACATTCTGATCAGTGTCGTCGTGGTGAATGACGACACTTACTAGGGTTTCTCAAGGGCAGTGGGGGCTGACTTGGGGAGCAAGGCTTAGGGGCTATAAATAGGGCATTTTTATTCTTTTGTCATTGTTGTTTTTCTGTGAGCCATCACCCCGGGGGAGCTCACTCGGGGTGGAGCTATGTAGTTTCTTTGTATAAAATCAATGAAATTTCTATCTTTGGATCCTATATCTATCTTTCTTATCTTGTTTGATTTTTTGTTTGGCTCACAACCACCCGTCTCTACTCCTTCTATCAAAAACGAAGCTGAAATCAAGATCTAGAGGTCTAACAGTTATGGCTTGGTTTCTGAATGGTGACCCAATTAGGGTTTCAGTGGGTTGACGATGCAGAGTGCATGGTAACTAATGTCACCACGTGCATGGGATGTGAACCTGGAACTTGAAAGGGTCACGGGATGGGATGGTAAAATTTGAACACCCGGATTTTCACAACAAATTTTAACTTTTAAACACACGCGGAAGTTAGGTCTCATTTGAACTTTTTAACAAAAACAACGTCGTCTATTCTTTACATCTAACTAAAAGGGTTTATCCTTTCCAACAGAAAGGAAGTCAAAACATATTTTTTAAAACGACCAAATAGTTAAACATCATTCAACAAACAAAACATTGTTTTTAAGGCCCAAGGAAGATGGCCAAGAAACAAGAAAACAAACATCACCATAATCTCCATCAGAATCTAACACCTCGAAGCATGACCCAAGACTATACTAGTGCTTTACCTATAACCAATTACACCCAAAAACATGTCATTAGAAATGATACATAACTCGCCATTGAATCCCTAAGTCCCTACAACAACAATTAGCCTAAAACAACATTTTAGCACTATTAGGCGTATGGGGCAGCGTTGGCACCAGCGTATGAAACACCGGGGTAGTACCATAAGCTGGCCTCCAGCCAGCCCTCCCCTTTTGCTGATTTCTAGCTATTACAAACCCCCTTTATCCGACCCATTTTCATCTTTGTCCAGTAACCAACTTAAGACTTGTATTATACCGCAACACAAGTTCAACCACCCAAGAAACATTAATTAAATATTTTAAAGACACCCATTTACGAGAAATACAACTCGTTTTCATCCATGGAGTGTTTGACTACGAGTTCACCCATGAAGTAATTAATTTCACATCCACCCGTGAAGTAATTGACTTCACGTACGCCTGTTGAATGTTTGATTCCAAGTCACCCATGAGGTGTTTTAACTTCAAGATTCATCAAGTTCACCAATTTGCATAATTATTTGACTTATACCACATTCAAGTCAAACATCACTATTATGCGTATGTAATTAACTAACACACATTCAAGTCAAATACCACCAATACACACCAAATTCACCGATGTGCATTTGTAATTGAGTTACACCATACAAAAGTCAAATTTACCGATTCATACCAATTTCACCAATTTGCATATTTATTTGACTCATACCATATTTAAGTCAAACTCCACCAATTCACCACACATAAATAGAATTTAAACAACACATAAACTATTTACGTGACACTAACACCATATCTATCACTAAATAAGTGCAAAGCACTTACCTTTCAGATTCGATGCATCCAGTTGGTCTTTGTTTGTAGCAACTTGATCACCTAAACATTCATACCTCGTTTAGCAATCTTATTATCTTAATTTATTCACGTATTGAGATTTAACACACACTTATGCTCTAAAGACCCAACATCCTAACTAAAATTGGTTAATTCAACCTTAAACAATTCTCCAACATCCCACAACCATCAATCCATCTGTTTAACCCGTTAAGGGTTTATCCAAGTTTCACCCAACACCCCAATTTTAAAAAATCATCAATTTGATTGTGGTTTCTATTGGGTTTTGTGTTTATGGACATCCTAAAATACTCATACGCCTTTAGAACACCATACAAATCCCCCAATTAAAAATCCCTAATTTGATCCTCAAGACTCCTAGTTTCTAAATCCCCAAATTCGGTGATATAATTAACAATTTATTCAATCTCTACCTTTAGATAAGCTAGATAAACACTTCTAAACAACAATTAATTCACCACAACCCCCAATTTCAGTCAATTAGGGTTCACCAACCCAAGCCGACCAAGAACATGAATCATAGAGGATTTTTTTTAAAGATAAACACACTTACTAGATGAATAGAAGGGATCGTGCAAATCAACACCATCAAATCAAGCATGCAATCACAGATTCTTGAGCTCTTGGTCTTGCTCCTCTTTCTCCTCTCTATTTCACGACGCACACACATTCGAGTATATGTGTTGCCACCCCTGTCCCCCACTGTCACACCCCAGCCCGGGCACCCCCGGGACATTATCGGGCTGCGACGTCGATTGGCACCATTGGTATTTGCTTCCATTTCAGAGTTTAGTTTTGTGCAGCGGAATAGTGGTTTTTAACAAAAGGATCTTTTTTCAATCTTCTCAACCTTAAGGGTTGGTTTTGTAATTATTATAATCTCATCGTATAGACAAAATATTTCTTTATTTGATAGTTGGGTATAAAACCTGATTTTTTGTATATTTGTTTTTGAAATCAAAACGCTGTCCAAAGTCAGAACAATCTACAAGGAGGTATTCTGCCTTAGGAGTCGAAATCCTTTGGGCACCTTAGCCTTGTCTTTTTCTCTAGTTCTTTCTGTGCATAACACGAACTTGTATAACATATTTTTGGGGTTGCACCTGGTCTAGGTGTGTGGCCTGACCTGGCTATGCAACAAAACTGTCCCCAGGACTTAGGTCGTAGCCTATCCTAGTGTGTTGGGTCATTTTATTCTTTTCCTGAAAACATTTGAAAAATGAAGGTCAGCTATATGCCGGTGAATACTCATGACCACAAAACATTTTGTAATCAAGGCAAAACAGTTAAATTAAATAATTAAACACTTCTTCATCTAGAGTCTAGCGAACATCACTTCTTTCGGTTTTATATATGTATACAATGTTTACGTACTCATAGGCTACGCGACCTAACTGGCCATCTTGACTTTAACACAATCACCCGACATACATGCCAACCCCGCCCCGGTCCTACCTGGATCCGGAGCGAGTATAAAGACTTGATTAAACTTTACGTACAATTCTTGAGTAATAACATCCGCTGGGGTTGATCTCGCTGGTCAACCCCGTCTGGGATTATATGAGTAAGTATTTAATTCTCATCGTTTGCCCTTTTCGTAAAACATAATAGTTTGATTTGTTGCGTGAAGGTGCCTATAGCACAATCACGTCTTATAAAACATATTGACAGACTCTTGTTCATAATGTGAACGAGTATTCACCTTCGTTTGGAAGTTAGATGGTTGATAGATAATAGACTTAGAGCTACTCGGCTTCTAAGATCAACTCTTAAAGATCTAGCACTTCTACACCTTCTTCGGGTTCCTTTGTCTCTTAAATGCTCGAATCCGAGAAATAAACTAACGTCGGTAGAACTGGGAGGAGCGGCTCAGGAGTGGGGACGACAAGAGGGCTCGGGAAAGGCTCAGGAGCAGAGGAGACTCGAGAAAAAGTTTAAGAGTTGGTCTGGAATGTGAAGCAAATGATCTTCTATTTATAGGCCTGATTTGACCCCGTAGCGGACCGCTAGCTAGGTCCCTTGCAGTCCGCTACCGCCCCACTTCTCTCGCATGCACGCCACGTGGTGGCCAAGCAGTGCAGGCGTGCCATACGTCTGTAGCGGACCATGTGGGCCTGTTGTGGTGGTCCGCCACCAACCAGGTGTCATTAGGGCTGACGCATGCCCTACACGTGTCTCGACACGTGTCATCTGCAGTGTGTCCCTAGGGACTTGCGTAGCGGACCGTTAGCCAAGAAGCTAGCGGTCCGCCAGTAGTGTTCTCTCCGTAGCGGACCATTAGCTAAGCAGCTGGTGGTCCGCCACCCCTTCATCGGCCTGATTCCTTGCGCTTGTAGCGGACCATTAACTTCTAGGTAGCGGTCCGCTACCCTCTAAAAATCAGAATTCTTATTTTATTTTCTTACTCTAGGGTTTTTGATAATTCCCATCATTCCTTATAATATTCCGGCAATATTGGGACCGCATTTTTGACAGGTGTTACATCATCCCTGATTTTTTTCAAAATCTCGTCCTCGAGATTATTATTCGAATAAGTGCCGGTACTTTTTTTTGATTTCCTATTCAAGTTCCCACGTGTACTCAGGTCCAAGTCTTTTTCGTTTCAATTTCTTTTCCTGCCGTTCCTCAATTTGCAACGGTTGTTCCATAAACATAAGCCTTTCATTCACTACTACATCTTGTAGTGGCATAGCTAAAGTTTCATCTGCTAAACACTTACGTAGGTTGGAGACATTGAATACATCGTGTACTCCATTCATTTAACTTGGCAATTCTAACCGTTATGTCGGTGGTCCGATTCGTTCTAATATCTTAAATGGTCTTACGAACCTAGGGCTTAACTTCCCTTTCTTTCTGAATTGTACCACGCCTTTCCAAGGTGAAACCTTAAGTAGGACATTGTCTCCAACGTTAAATTCTAACGGCCTTCGCCTTTTGTTGGCGTAACTTTTCTGGCAATCACGAGCAGTTTTCTATATTTCTCTGATCTGTAATATCTTAGCAGTGGTCTCCTGAACTATCTCAGGTCCTGACAATTGGTTCTCTCGTATTTTCTCCCAACACACAGGAGTTCTGTATTTTCTGCCATACAAGGCTTCGAATGGTGCAGCTTGTATACTCGTGTGGTAGCTGTTGTTGTAGGAGAATTCCATCAGAGGTAAGTGGTCGTCCCAACTTCCTCTGACGTCTATGACACATGATCGGGGCACATCCTCTAAGGTTTGGATTGTCCTCTTTCTCTGCCCATCCGTTTGAGGATGTTACGCAATGCAAAGATTCAAACGAGTTCCGAGTGCTTTTTGGAAGCTCTGCTAGAATCGAGATGTAAATTGACCGTCTCTATCTGACACAACGGATAGCGGCACTCCGTGTAAGGATACTACTTCATTTACGTACAGCTGTGCCAACTTGTCCATATTAAAAGTTTCTTACATTGGTAAGAAATGTGCAGATTTGGTTAGACGGTCAACGATAACCCATATTGTGTCATTTCCTCGACTGGTTCGGGGGAGTTTGGTGATGAAATCCATGGTAATCTTCTCCCACTTCCATACTTGCAACTCCAGTTATTGCAATAGCCCAGATGGCTTTTGGTGTTCGGCCTTGACTTTTGAACAAGTCAGACATTTGACCACATACTCGGCTATGTGCCTTTTCATACCGATCCACCAGTAATACGATTTCAAGTTCTTGTACATCTTATCACTACCGGGGTGCATAGTGTACTTGGATTTGTGGGCTAATTCTTTGAGATTTTATTATAAGATATTTCCATAGATTGGTACCCAAATTCGTTTGTTCATTTTAAGGAGGACGTCATTTCCTTCGACGAGTTGTTTGATCATCTCTATCATTCCCTTATGATCGAGGTTTGCTTCTTTCAAAGTTGATTTCTGTGTCTCTTTGATTTGAGAGGTAAGACTGACTAGAAGGTCGAGTCTTAGGGCACGTACTTGTTTTGGTTTTTCATGTTCTTTTCTACTTAAGGAGTCGGCTACGACATTAGCCTTGCTTTCGTGATAGCATACTTCACAGTCATAGTCGCTTAGGACTTCCATCCATCGTCTTTGTCTCATGTTCAGCTCTTTCTAGCTGAAGACATACTTTAGACTCTTGTGGTCCGTGAAGACCGTGAATTTGAGTCCATAGACGTAGTGTCTCCATAATTTTAGCGCGAAGATTATGGCACCTAACTCTTTCGGACCCCATTCATATTTGATTGCCTTGAAGGTCAATGCAGTCAAAGGAACGGCGATCCTTGAGAAGTCTTTAATAAATCTTCGGTAGTAACCCGCCAAACCAAGAAAGCTTCTTACTTCGGTTGGCGTTTTTGGGACTTCCCAGTTAGATATAGCTTCAATTTTAGCTAGGTATACTTGAATCCCTTTCTCGTTGATAACATGACCGAGATATTGTACTTCTAACATCCAAAATTCACACTTTGAGAATTTGGCGTAAAGTTTCTCGTTCCACAACAGTTCAAGTAGCGTTCTCAGATTGTCAGCATGAGCCTCCTTACTCTTGGAGAAAATAAGTATATCGTCTATGAATACGATTATGAATTTATCAAAGTTATGTTTGCAAACTCGGTTCATCATGTCCATAAATGTTACGAGAGCATTTGTTATTCCGAACGGCATAACCGTGAACTTGAAGTATCCATATCAAGTTCTGAACATGGTTTTACATATGCCATCTTCTTGGACTTTTAACTGATGATAACCTGATTGCAGGTATATCTTTGAGAAACATCTAGCTCCTTGGATTTGATCGAACAGATCATCGCTTCTTGGAAGTGGATACTTGTTCTTGATCGCAACTTTGTAACATCCCAAAACTCCTAAATTTAAGTTGGGACATGTGTTGTTTGAGAAACGGGCCTAAGAACCCAACCGAGTACGAAACATGAAGACTATTCGCCCGGAAATAGCCCAAAACTTCGCATAAGCATATCTCGGGCTAGAAAATGAGTTACGGGAGCCATAAAATATGAAAATGGGGTGTTTCAACGAGAAGAATATGAAAATGATGTATGTCGGACCGATATCCTAAGCATAACGGTCCGACATGTGTTCCCAAAGCAATTCAGGAGGCTTTCACAGGTGTTTTGATGACTCAGCACCCACATCAGACCGATGTGCTTTACACGTCGGTCCGATATGTGGATGTCGGACCGATAAGATTTACACGTCGGTCCGATATGGGGATGTCAGACCGATACAAATTACACGTCGGTCTGATATGTGCTGCAGAAACAAAAAAAAAAAGAAGTTTTGACGCGTGTCACCGACTTCAGCCGAAGTCAGACAGACTTGGCATGACATGTCGGTCCGACATGGGTCCCATTCAGCCTATAAATAGATATCATGAACCGTAAGTCTTGAAACACAACACAAACACTCTGAGAAGGATTAGAAGACCCGATGCGGCGCGTTTAAGTGCGAGTGCGGTACGTTACGAGTGCGGTTTGGATCCGGAGAGACGTTTAAGCAAGGAACGAACGTAGGAACTACCTGAGGATAATGTAAGTACACTGGACCCGTACCCTAGACATGATAATGTGAATTACGTGCTTAAATGATATGTGTTACGTGATATGTATATAACGAGGGTACGAGGTAATGAAGGGTTAGTCTAGACACTAAACTTGAATAATGAAGTTGCCACGACGTATTCAAGGGATGGTGGATACGCCGCTGGTACTTCCTATATATAAATCTCTGTGTATTTCGTGGTGAAACCATTATGAATGTTTAGGGGTATAGACTAAAATAAAATATAAAAAATATAGGAAACGAATGGGAGATCTTCCGACCGGTATGTAGTTATCTGGCAAACGGAATGTTCTGTCTAAGAAAAAGAGTGGTGTATAAATCTCTCCTAGACCCGTCACTCTTTCCTGAGAACATCTCTGTTGGAGGTACTACTCTGAAAGGATAATCACCCTAGTTTACAATATATGATAAGTACTAATAAGGGAAGGCTTAATTCTAAATAAAGGAATATCTGTTATGTATTATAGGGGTGGTGGGTACGCCGTTGGTACACCCTATATATAAATCTCTTTAATACATCATAGAGACGCCTTTACGAGGAATTAGGACAAGAATGAGATAAAAGAATAAGGAAGTCATGCTATCAAATAAATGATGAGAAACGCTTAATCTTAAGCAAAGGAGTATTCATGAGATTTTAAAAGGATGCTGGATATGCCGCTGGTACTTCCGATATATAAACCTCTTTAACATAACATGACAAAACCTTTGCAAAGGATTAGAGCAAGAGTTAAGGTAAAAGCATAAAAAGATCATGCTACTAAAATTAAATGGGAAAGCTTAATTCTAAGTAAAGGAGTATTCATGGGACGTTAAAGGGTGGTGGATACGCCGCTGGTACTTCCTATATATAAACCTCTTTAACGTAATATGGAGAAACCTTTATAAGGAATTAGTGCATGAATTAATATGAAAGTATAACAAAAGGTCATGCTATATGTGCGAATATGCAATGTGTGTTGAATGTGAATATTTGAATGCATGATAGACGATCATGCTATATGTGTAAATATAAATGTGTGATGGAAACGAGTCTAAGTCTTAAAATGGAATAACGGAGTACTCATGAAGTACTAAAGGGGTGGTGGATACGCCGCTGGTACTTCATATATATAAACCTATTTGGTGCATTATGGGGAAACCGTTAGGAAGTTTTAAGGTAAGGACTTGTTAGGAATACATTGGGAGGATGTGAGTCTATGATACTCAAGGTCCCAATGAAAAGAGATGTCCAGCCTTCGGGGTGGGTCTCAATAAGAAATGAATGAATGGGATTAGATGTCCAGCCTACGGGGCGGGTCTCAATAAGAAATAAGTATGGAAGAGATGTCTAGCCTACGGGGCGGGTCTCAGATAAAAACTCAGACCGGAGGTACATCCAAAGATGGTGGCGAGGGGGTTAGTACACCCATTAAAATATACGAATGACGTGACCAGAGGTACGTCCGGAGATGGTCACGGGGGAGCCGAAAGCCTGGAAAACTTGAACAATAATAAGAACCAAAGGGTTCACAATAAAATGAACGATGCAGTGTACTTACTTAGCGTAAGCTAATCCAAAAACGTTTTCCAAACACTGCAGGTTAAGAGCACGTGGAATGAGGCTTCCTGAGGACGTGGCTGATTGGAGTTGAAGAATCCCTATGTTACATGATGTAATATTTTATGTAAAAACAATATTATAATAAAATATACCTTTTTCATTATAGTGACAAGGTTTTGAAAAATCTAGGACCATTTTCTGCATTAAGCTCTGATAAAATAATATAGTAAAAGTAGGATGTTTCAAACATTGTTTAATTCCCGGGTATCTATGCACATCCTCATTGATCTGTCCTTCTTTTTGGCAAAGAGTATCGGAGCTCCATGGCGAAGAACTCGGCATTATGAAACCCTTCTCCTGAAAAATCAGGCGGTTTCCAGGTAACTCTTCAGGGAAAACATCGGGATACTCGGCGACGATCGGTACATCATTTAGTTCTCGCTCAGTATTGCAAACGATTACGGATATAAGCTATGCGAGGCATCCCTTTAAGAGATACTTCGTTGCTTTTATCATAGAGACCAAACCAACAGGTTTGGTTGACTCGTCTCCCTTGATTGTTATTATTTCTCCTGAAGGCGCACATAGCTCAATGGCCTTTTGGTCGCAAAGAATATGGGCTTGGTCAGTTGCTAACCAATCCATTCCAAGGACCATGTCAATCCCCGCAAATTACATCGGCAAGAGTTGTATAGGTATAACGTGTCTAGATAGCGTAATTGAACAACCATTTAGAGATTCAGAGACTGGATTAGGTATCCGTTTGTGGTTTCGACTTGGTAAGATTTGTCTAGCTTAGCTAAGGGCTTATTATCTAGTTTACAAAATTTAAGATCTATAAAACTCTGAGTTGCTCCAGAGTCAAAAACCACCTTAGCATAAGCATTATTGACAAGAAAAGTACCGTATATGACATCGGTCATATTGGCAGCTTCTTTGGCATTCAAGTGAAATACTCGTGCATTTTCTTTGGTTTCGGTGGCGGGCTTGGTACCTGGGCCACCAACTGCTTTTGGTCTTGTGCACTCACTTTTGAAGTGCCCAGTTTCCCCACATTTGAAACATGTGACTGATTTCTTTCATGGGCATTGGTTAGTGTGATAACCAATGCTTTTGCAGTCAGGGCATGTTGTTGGGGTATGATACCGACATTTCCCCTGATGCTTATTTTTGCAAGTTTTGCATATGGGAAAACTGGATTGTCCTTCTCTATAAGGAAAGGTTTGGTTGTTCTTCGTATGGTAAGGTTTGGATGCTTCCTTCTTCTTGTTTTCCTCAAGCGTTCGAACCATCTCGTCCATCAGTTGGGCACCCACATCCATAGCATCATCGATGGTCTTAGGTTTTGAAACCTTTACCATGTCACGGACCTCACTGACCAGTCTGTGGATATAAAGCTTAATAAGATTTGATTCTGGAGTGGCTACATACGGCACTAGTCATGCGTACTCTGTAGAGTCTTATATTTGTATAAGCTCTTGTCCTCAATGTATTTCTTTGATCATTGTTTAGTTAAGTTTTGATTACTTGTAATTTCTTTTTATGTAATTTCCTGTTTTTATTCTAAGGCTGGGCCATCGAAACTACCTAGTTTCGATTGAGATTTGTTCAATCGAAACTAGTAGTTTCGATAGATAGGAAGTTTCGACATGAGGTTCTTTCATTTGTAAATGTTCAACCGAAACTACTAGTTTCGGTGAGCATAGTTTCGATGCCTGTCAACTTACTATAAATACCCTAGTTTGAGAATGTTTAGGGTGTGAGTAGCGGCTGTAACCCTAAATTTTCTCTTTCACTGTTCTTGAAGAATCAATACAATCTGCATTTGTTTAATGCTTTGTTCTTATATTTTCACATTATATTTTTGTTGATTCTATGTGTGGTTAGTTGTTATCTTCACCATTTCTATTTCTATCCTCTGTTTCACCACCATACACACAGATTCCGTCGATGTATGTGTGTGTAATCGATCTTCTAAGTGGTTTCCAATTGAAATCTAGACCTACAATTGGTATCAGAACTATATGCTCTTGATTTCTGAGTGTATTCAGGTTTTTGTGATCAATTTTAGGTGTTTATCAGTATATTATTGAAGTTTTTCTCCATCTGAGTTTTGGAAGTACTGTTTCATCAATTTTCGGTCGTCTTTGTTTGAGTTATAAAGTTTAAAGATTATTTTCGTGATCTGGAGTATAATAGGAAGCTTTTCGCTGGATTGGATTGTTATTTCTTCGCTATTGATTATTGAAGTTTTCTTCAATGGAGGTTTTCTGAAACTTGGGGAAGAAGACATTGAAACTACTGGGGGCAATTTCTGCCTTGTCGTTGGTCATCAAAACTTCTTGTCTGTACTCTTGTCTGGAGAAGGTATCATCGAAACTAGTTATTTGTCTTGTTATATCGAAACTAACCTTTGTAGATTGATCAACCGAAACTACTGCACTATTGAAACTAGTTTCAATCGAAACTTGTAGTTTCTACTGAGTTTGCTGGATTTTCTGCTAAGTCTTCTTCATCGAAACTAGTTGTTTCTGGATTCTGTTTTCTCTATCGAAACTAGAAGTTTCAGGCAAGCCTTTCTTTATCGAAACTAGGAGTTTCGGTCAGTTTTTTCTCTATCGAAACTAGTTGTTTCGATCAACCCTGTTCACCTGAAAATAGCTACTGTTTGATTCTAAATTGTCTGAGTTATGGCATCTTCAAGAAACAATGAATATGTTGGAGGAAACAAACCACCTGTCTTGGTGTCTACTAGAGACTTTGATGATTGAACCAAGAAAATGAAGACTTTCTTTTAGTTTCATGACCATACTCTTTTGCAGTCAATCACTAATGGTCCACACAAGCCAGTTACTACCACTACAGATGTTCAGCATCCCAAGCTTGTGTCTGAATATGATGAAAAGGATATTGCCTTAATTGTCAGAGATAACAAGGCTTATGGATCTATTGCTATGGCTCTTCCTATGGATGTGCTCAACATATTTGCTGAGTATACTACTGCCAAAGATCTTTGGGTTGCTTTATGTACAAGGTATGAGGGAAGTGTTGAGGTTAGAGAAAGCAAGAGGGATTTGATCAAGAAGCAGTATGAGATGTTTAGTAGTGTCCCTGGAGAACCCATGTCTGAATTGATCAACCGATTCTCAAGCATTGTCTCTAAGTTAAAGGTTTTGGAAACTGAGTATCCCACTGTTGATTTAAACAAGAAGCTGCTTGATTCACTGCCCAAGGAATGGAATATGTACCGGATTATGATAAAGAAAACTGAAAAGCTAAGTGACTTGTCATAGCAAGAACTTTACAGCATTCTGGAGTCTTATGAGTTGGAGATAAAGAAGGGTGCAGTCACTCCAACTTATTAGTCTGGAAACACAGCTCTTCTTGCTGGTCAAGGTTCCTCTACTTCATCCAACAAAACTACAATGGCATATTTTCAAACTGATGTCCCACCTTCAATTTCTGGAGTTCAACCTACTACTTCAACCACTTCTTAGAAATCAACCACTATGATACTCGATGAATATCTGCCTATCATGACTGCCTTCATGTCATGCTATGATGCGTTGATTTCAGGAAACCTGACACCGGTTGACTTTCAACCTGATGACTTGGAGCAGATCAACCCAGATGACTTGGAAAAGATGGATATTGATTGGTGCATGGCTATGTTGACTCTAAGGGCCAAGAGATTCATCAAGAGAACTGGGATGGATAGATTCAAGCAAGGAAAGACTCTAGGGTTTGACATCAAAAAGGTGAGATGCTACAACTGTGACCAGCTGGTTCATTTTGCAAGGAATTGCAAGGAGCTATCATCAAAGGAGCATCATGAGAAGAAGAACTCATCTGGAAAGCAAGTTGTCGTCTCTCCCAAATCCACTACAACTTGCAGCTCAACAGCTCTGGTCTGTCAAGCTGATGGACACTATCATTGGGGAGATCAAGAAGGGGAAGCAGCTGAAAAGGCACTAATGGCAGGCATTGAAGAAAAAGAAAAATGTGTCATGATTGAACCAGCTGAGGATCTCACCGCCGTACCAGCTGAGGTAATGTCCAGACTTTGCAATGTTAAATCTTATTTAAATGAGATTCAGAAATATAGATTCATCAACCAGGATTTGGTCGATGAACGTGATCACATAAAGGTGTGTATGATTCTGTGGCTAAAAATGAGAAACTTTACGTAAAGAAAATTCATGATATTTCTAGAGAAAATCGATCTTTAATCGTACAACTTACTACACAAAAGAATAATAATCAAATTTTAACTGAAAGACTTCAAAAGGCTGAAAAAGCAAATTTTCAAGTTGAACACATGGGTATGGATCAGAAAATTCTTTTTGGAATCATTGATAATCAAATTAGTAAAAAGGTCACAGAAGGCATCGGGTATAACTCTCACCCTCCTCCGTATTCCAAGTCTGGTAGATTTGCTGATATGCCAGTTCCTCATCTTCCTACACCCTTTGTTTGCAATTCTGCTGATGATTATATCCAAACTTCAAATTCTAACAGTTTTGATTCCTGTGCAGAGTCAGATTGTGTAGATTTCGAAGATGATTGTGATGAGAGTTCTAGTAAGGGAAATGTTTTAAATGAACTTGAGTCGGATGAATGTAATAATACGTCCGTGTCAAAACCAGATATTTGTGAACATATTGAAAATTTGTATTTTGGTTATGTGCCTTCTGAGCACGGCAGTTTGAGAAATGCTATTTCTAAGTTTAAGAATGCTTTGCCTTTTGTTCCTAAATCTGTAAATGCTATGAGTTGCATTGCAAATTTTAAAAGTGTAGGAGTTGTTGTGACTGACATTCCACAAGAAACAATGAGCAATCTGGAATTTTTCAGATTAAAGGAAGATCAAAGCCTTCATTAAAGAAATATTGAAGAGTTGCCTCTAGTTCTGATGTCTCAACATCACAATCATCTTCATCATCTTGTGATGACAATTATCAGGCTAAGCCGACATGTGATAAAGTTTGTTTTAGTTGTGGGGAGTCCAATCATGTTTTTAAGACATGTAAATTGTCTACATATCATTTTGAGAAAGAAAACGTACCATCTGTTATTCAAAATTCGGTTGATTGTGTTTTAAATGTTTTCTCTAAATCACGACATAGTAGAACTTTGCGGCATAAAAGGATTAAAAATGCTAAAAATTGGTCGAAAAGGATTTGGAAAATTAAGAATAATGATCTTTTTGAGAATAAATTAAAGGAGGATTCTAACTATGATTTCCGAAATGCATCTTGTAAAACTAAGACGTTCCAAGTTAGCAATAACTTGGGTACCTAATGTCTAAATAATTTATTTTGTGTAGGGAAAATCAAGGAGGACTGGAGATAATATCTCGCATGTCGACAGTGGTTGCTCAAGTCATATGACTGGTCATTTTTCTTTATTGTAAGATTATCATCCAATAGACGGAGATTTTGTTGCCTTTGCAGGTAATCCAAGAGGAGGAAAAATTGAAGGACAGGGAACTGTGTCCAACGATGTAAATAGCTTGGAGAATGTCAACTTCGTCCCACAGCTAAAGTATACTCTGATGAGTGTGTCCCAGATTTGTGATAAAGACTTTTGAGCCCTCCTCAACTCAAGAGAATGTTTGATTCTGAAGCCTAGAGTGGTTATTCCCGAAGACCTAATCCTCATGCGTGCTCCCCGAAGATTCCATACTTACAGTCTAGATATGAATAACCCATCAGGAATCGAATCCTGCTTTCTTTAAAAAGCTTCAGAGGACGAGTCCTTTCTTTGGCACAAGAGATTAGGACACAAGAATTTCAAGACTATGATCCGCCTTTTTCGAGGAAACCTTGTCACCGGTTTACCTCTAAAAGACTTCTCACCCGTGGAAAATTGTCTTTCCTGTTCCAAGGGCAAGCAGCACAAATCATCTCACAAGCCCAAAACCACCAATTCCATTGACTCCCATCTACAATTGCTTCACATGGATCTCTTCGGTCCTGTGAGTGTCATGAGTCATGGAAGGAAATCCTATTGCTTGGTGATAACCGATGACTTCTCTCGGTTTACTTTGGTATTCTTCCTGGAAAAGAAAGATGAGACGCTAGAGACTCTGAAGATTCATCTGCTACAAATCGAGAATATGTTCAATCTAAGTGTGAAGACTATTCGCAATGATCATGGTACAGGGTTCAAAAATGCCATTCTAGATTCTTTCTAGGAAAGTAAGGGAATCTCTCGACAATTCAGTGCACCTCGTACTCCACAACAAAATGGTGTAGCTGAACGAAGAAATCGTACGTTGATAGAAGCAGCAAGAACTATGATCGTTGATTCTAAGCTTCATGTCACGTTTTGGGCCGAGGCAGTCAATACCGCATGTTTTGTGCAAAATCGAGTTCTCATTACCAAAAGTTGTAACAAGACACCTTATGAAATTATGTACAAGCGCAAGCCTGTTATTGATTTCTTCAGGAAGTTTGGGTGTGTTTGCACAATGCTGAATACTTCTGATCAGTTGAACAAGTTTGAAGCTAAAGCAGATGAGTTCTATTTCGTGGGCTATTCCTCTAACCAAAGAGCTTTTCATGTTTACAACAAGAGACAAAGGATTGTGCTGGAGTCCATTGATATCAACTGGCATGAAAGCAATCATACGGACGATAGGGACGGTCCTGATTGGCTTTTTGATGTCGATTCTTTGTTTAAATCATTTAACTTCCTGATTTCACTAACATATCTGTCTCAGCTAATCCTCTTGTGTCTGTGAATATCCTAGGTACCTTTACTGCTTCAAGCTCCTCTTCATCATCCACTCTGGATTCTTCGGACTCTGTGGCAACAAGTGAAACTGTTGAGGAAGAAACTCCTCCAATAATGGATGTTGCTCCACAGTCATCTGTTAAAGGTCCTATTAATGAGGAAGCTGATCTTCCTGACAACAACATTACCAATCTGGATGACCACTTGGAAGTGGATAGGATTCCACAGTTGAGAATTCACAAGGATCATCCTACAGACAACATCATTGGTCCACTCAATGTGGGAGTTCGAACTCGTAGTGTCACCGAAGCAATGAATGACGGTCTCTTCACTTGCTTCATATCTCAAGTTGAACCTAAGAATATCAAAGCTGCTTTGCTTGAGAACAGTTGGGTAGAGGCCATGCAGGAATAATTTCAGCAGTTCAACAAGTTTCATGTATGGAATCTAGTAGATCTTCCAAAGAACAAAGCCCCAATCGGCACTCGTTGGGTTTTTCGTAACAAGAAGGACGAAGGGGGAATCGTGATTCGTAATAAAGCTCGCTTGGTGGTTCAGGGGTTTTATCAAGAAGAAGGGATTGACTTTGAGGATGTCTTTGCACCAGTGGCTCGCTTGGAAGCCATCAAAATGTTTCTCGCATATGCATCCTATATGGACTTCACAGTTCATCAGATGGATGTCAAAAGCGCATTTCTGTACGGAAAGGTTCAAGAGGAAGTTTATGTCAAGCAGCCATCGGGTTTCATTGATCCAAGTTATCCTAAAAGAGTTTACAAACTTGACAAGGCATTGTACGGTCTTCATCAAGCACCTCGTGTGTGGTATGAGACGTTATCTAAGCATCTGCTTGATAATGGTTTCACACAATGGGCAATTGACCAAACTTTGTTCAAACGAAAGGATGGTGCGGATACCATTTTGGTGCAAATCTATGTTAATGATATCATTTTTGGATCCACAAATCCTTGGTTATGTAAAGAGTTCAAGGAAGTGATGCGTTCTAAGTTTGAAATGAGTTATATGGGAGACATGAAGTTCTTTCTTGGTTTGCAATTAGATCAGTCTGAGTCAGGAATTTTTATCCATCAAGAGAAGTATGTCAAAGAAATCCTGACCAAGTTCAAAATGACTGAGTCTCATCCTTACAAGACTCCCGTGGAAGTTCGACACTGTCTGTCTCCTGATTTGGATGGTGAAAGCGTTGATCAGCACCTCTATCGCTCGATGATAGGTTCTCTCATGTATCTCACTGCTAGCAGACCAGACATCATGTTCGCAGTGTGCTTGTGTGTACACTTTCAGGCTAATCCTAAACTCTCTCATTTAATTGTTGTCAAACGTATTTTAAGATATTTTAAGTACAAGCCAAAACTTAAAAATAACTTGTTTGATCTTTTGGCATATTCAAATTCAGACTACGGGGGATGTAACTTAGACTGAAAATCCACTTCTGGGGGTTGTTAGTTCCTTGGCAACCGCCTCGTCTCCTAGCAATGTAAGAAACAAACCACCGTTTCCCAATCCACATCTGAAGCCGAATACATTGCCGCAACCCTTTGTTGTTACCAAGTATGGTGGATCCACCATCAAATGCTTGATTACGGGATCACCTTCCATGAAACCCCCATCCTGTGTGATAACACCGTCGTTCCCCATATCACTAAAAATCCCGTTCAGCATTCAAAAACCAAACACATTGAGATCAAACATCACTTCATCCGTGACTGTGTCGAAAAGAAACATATCAAAATCGTTGAAGTCAAAACCGACAAGCAAACCGCTGACATCTTAACAAAAGCATTTGATTCTACCAGATTTGAGAAATTGGTGGAGATGCTCGGCATGATCAACTTTCAGTAACCCTTGTGCATATTGTCTCTTCTATTTAAACTTGTTAATCGGGAAGATTTCCAAAAAAGATTTTATTTTTCTTTATAGTTGTTTCCTTTTTCGGTTTGTGAAAGCAAAACTTTTGGAGGAGAAATTGGGATTTGTAGTTAGTAAGAAAAAGATTTGCTTTGCATAGTTAAAAAGAAAAGAAAATATTTGATTTGTTTATTGTTTGCTTAAGAAAAACTAACTGTAAGTATCATGTTTTGTTTCAGAAAAATCGGATTCGACCTTGTGAGAAATGATAGAGTCTGATCACACTTCTTGAACATAGAATAGACCATAATCGTACACGCGTGTTTGAACCCATTTTTGAAACATCTAACCCATTTTAAGCTAAGAAAACTGATGCAATCCGATATAGGCTTACGTGTTGGATTCTGATTCATGCGCCAGGTGATCGTCAAAGTAACGAAAGTTACCGCCGATGACCCCGTCTGTTTTGCTTACGTAAAGATCTCGGGAGTTCATCTTTTTCCTATCCACTTAGATGATTCGGCCCCGTCTGTTTTGCTTACGCAAAGATCTCGGGTGTTCAACCTTTTTCTATCCGCTTGGATAATTTTACGGCTTCTTCTGTTTTGCTTACGCAAAGACCTAGAATGTTGGTACCTTTTTAATATCCACTTGGATATTTTTCTTTTTACAACTTCTGATATCCAGTTGGATATTATTTTAATTTTGGCGGTGATTTTGACTTACTAAAATGGTACCCTGGTTAACCTGATGAGAAAGAATGCGGGTATTTCTTGAGGATTGATAGGCTTTCAAAATCATTTTATTTCAAAATGTGGGGTACGCCGTGTTTCGTGCTTAAATGCTTCCACTTAATCACATGAAAACTTTGTACAAACAAATGCTCGGGTTTATCTTGCATAAATATCGGCTATCTTCAGGGATTCACAGTAGTTGAGTGCAAAATGAAGTGTTTCAAGGGTTTTGACCAGACATGATCTTACGTTGGATCTTTTCCAAGGCTGTGTTCATATCTTTTATCTAGTTTTTTTACCTTTATTTTTCATATAAAATCTTCCTTATTAGCTTGTTTAAGTAGTGTACATATTGATTATCTTCTTTCTTGTCACCCGAAACAACATCCCCATCGAACCGCCCGAAACTTCCTCCCACCCGAAACTAGTTTGCCCTATCGAAACTAGAAGTTTCGACAGGGGCATTTTGGTCTTTTTTCAAGCAAAAACTAAATGTCTTCATAATCAGATTCCTTCGTATGCTCATTCTCACTCTCACTCCCCGAAACCATTTTCACCTTCGTTTTCACATAGAAAAGCTTGAGATTCATCGGTCTAATTTTGTGAAATCAGTATCTTTTATCTGATTCCTCCGTCGTCTTCTTCATCAGGTTTGACTACTCAAAATGTTTGCTACTGTTTTATATAGCGAAGGCTATGGTTTCATTTTTACCCTTGTTACGACTGAAATTGTGTGTTTTGGGTTGTTTCATGCTTATATTCTGTCTATGAACTCACCATTCTTGATATCTCAATCTTCTATGTTTGATTTTCAAGATTACCTTAAAAAATCTAGGTAAGACGGAGTTTCGACACCTCAGGCGAACTTTACCAATCTTTTTATTTCTGTTTATAGTTTGATGATCTGTATATAATTTTAACTACGCTTTTTCTGCTTTTTAAATGATTGTAAGTCTGTTCAGAATTCAGGCATCGAAACTAGTTGTTTCGATTAAAGGGTGTTTTGGTTTTTAAAATGAGTCTCTCAGAATTTGAACAGGTTTCTATCAAAACTAGTTGTTTCGATACCATTTGCTGCCCGAAACTATGTAGTTTCGATATGCTTTCTTCACCCGAAACTAGTAGTTTCGGTCAGGATTTTCTAAAATATTTTCTAAGTGTTGGACTGATGTTTGATAATTTTTCTTGTGTTGTTTCAGTGAAGATATGGATCTCTTATTTGTTAAAAGGCACAATGTCTATGCTGTATTAAATACTACTGATCCCAAGAATGTAGACTTCATACATGTACTCGACTTCTTAGCCAACTCCAACATCAGCTTTGCTATAAGCCATAACCTGCAAGTATTTGAAACAACTATAAGGCAATTCTGGAATACTGCAACAACAACAGTTATAGACAATGTGGAGCATATCCGGGCTACAGTTCAAAATCAAGAAGTTCTACTATCTGAGGCAACTATCAGAGAGGTGCTGCACTTTAATGATAATCATAAAGCACCAGTGGAATTTCCATGTTTCTATGTTAAGGAATGTTTCAGAAGGTTGGGGCATCAAGAAGAATTCAAAAGCGGACAGATTATCAATAATGCCCTTCCCCCTCTATGGAGATACATTGAACATGTTTTTATTCACTGCCTGTCTATCAGAAAAGATAGTTTTGATTCAGCTAATGCCATGGTGGCATCTGAAGTCTTGGGGCTGATTAAAGGAAGGGATTACAACTTCTCTGGTATGGTCTGGTCTTTGGGCAATTGAAAGAAAACTTGACTGGAGGAGTTAAAGAAAGGTTCTTAGTGTATCCTAGGTTTCTTCAAATAATTATCAATCACTTTCATCCTAACCTGCAACAAGATGGCCATGTATTCGTCTTTGATCATATGAATGCCAAGACACTAAGCTACATGAAAACTTCAAGCAAGAGAACCAACAGAGTGATTGCTAATATTCCTCTGTTTGGCCACATTTTGGGTGAAGAAGAAGAGCATGTTCCTGACATAGATCCACAACTACATGTTGAATCATCATCTGAAGAAGAAGAGGCAGAACAAGGTCAAGGGAACCAAGAGCCAGATGTTGAAGCTGACCAACAGATAGAGCAAGATATTGAACAGCCTATCTTGGAAGCTCCTTTCATGGATCAATTGTTAGAGAATCTTGAGCCTGTGATTGAAGAGCAACCTGTTGAAAACATAGAAGCAGAAGTACATGATGAAGCTGAGTCAAGTGAAACCTTGGACGAAGGCAACTTCGGTACAAAATATGATCAGTCAGACTATGAGTCAGAAGATGATGAGCAAACTGGGCCTCCTGCATCCTCCTCCAACAGACTAGCTGATTCCGAGTCTGACTACGAATTAGAAGAACCCCTAGCAAAGAAAATCAAGACCGGGATGGAGTCTTTGACCTCATCTTCAGAATCACTGTTTGACATTCCAGAACATCTAACCCCCACTCAGTCACCTACTCATATTCCACCACCTTCACCACAACCATCTCCACAACATACACATGTTCCTACACCACCTGCATCCCCAGCCCCTAACCTATCACCATCAGTTCCAAGAGTCAAAACCCTAAGCCTAGAGGTAAAAAGGTTATAGGAAACAGTAACAAAACAAGATAAAGTGATAGAGGATCTAAAGACTGAACTTAGAGAGTGCAAGGAAGAAGTAAAAGATCTTAGGCTGGAAGTTGGAGTCTTACATACCCAAATTGATGTTCAGCAGACCCAACTTCAAACCCAACAGAAGATAATATCTTAGCAACAACAATATTTTAAAGCCTTATCTGATACTGTTGAGCAAATCAAGGCTTCAATGGTTAAATCTTCTCAACAAGAACCCCTTCCACAACTCAGGGGGAGACCACTTCTGCTGGTGGACCCTCTTCCCCTGCCTTTGTTACAAATACTCAGTCTGCATTGACAATCTTCACTGGCCAAGTTGCCAAGACAAAGGAAGCTGTGGAAGTCAAGATTGAAGAAACTGGTCATGATATCCCATCAGTAAGTGAAAGGAGACCCACTAGAGAAAGAGGAAAAGGAAAAGAATCAAGTGTTGATGTCGTTATTCTTGATGAAGAATAAGTTGGATCGGATCATGAGCTGGATGAGCTACTAAAGCAGGTTGATGACTTTGGAACAATTGAAGATTACCCTAGGAGAAGAATAGGGTGATAAGCTCAAGTATTTTACTGAAGAAGGAAATGAATTTGATGCTCCATCAGATAATGAGCTAGAAGATCAAGATGTCACAGTGACCTTTGTTGAGCCTGAAAACACTGCAAGGCCAACAAGCACAACTAAAGAATCTCCAACAGCAACTCCAACACCAATTGTCACAGGATCCGATACTCCATCTGTCCAGGCCTCAGATCATAGAATGTTTTGGTTCAAAGAGATTCAAGCTCAGGAAGCGCCAAAGCACTATGAGTGGTTTTCTGAGTATCAAGAGCTAAAAAGGCCACCAGTCGGGTGGAAGTACGGCAAAGAACGCTCACTTTTAATAGTCAGAAGATACAAAGGAGGAGTGGAGCACTTCAAGTCTCCTCATGACTTCAGCTCCCTCCCTAAATATGATTTACGAGCCCTTGCCAAGCTACCTCTACAAAACCCTGGAAATGTGGGCATTGCATGAGACTTTGAGACCTTCTTGAGAAATCAGACCTTCAATGATTTCAGATCCATGACCATTGCTAAACCAAGAAGAGTTATCTCAAAGACTAGAATTCATCCTAGAACTCAAAGGCCTTGGGTAAGCCTTAGGTACAAGCTGGCAAAAACTGTCAAATCTATCATACTGCCACGTTTTGTACCTGTGCAACTTCAGAATTTTAGAAAATGGTTTTACAACGCTACCATTGGAAGTGCAATGATTGAGTGTGAAGGAATGGAGGACATCAGTAGTTTTGAGCCCATGGAGTTACTAAAATTTCAACCTGAGGATCTTGAAGTGTTATTCAACAACCCTATCAAGATCTTTAGTGAAGATGACGAAGCTGATGCCAATGCATATCAAAGAGTGGTGATTATTAATGCAAAACCTCACTTTCAGAAACCAAGTCAAGGGCTAACTGCTTAGAGAGAGTTGAAGACATTGATGCAGCAGCTTAGGGGGAGATTGTAGAGTCTTATATTTGTATAAGTTGTTGTCATCAATGTATTTCTTTGAACATTGTTTAGTTAAGTTTTGATTACTTGTAATTTCTTTTTATGTAATTTCCTTTTTTTATTCTAAGTCTGGGCCATTGAAACTACCTAGTTTCGATTGAGGTTTGTTGAATCGAAACTAGTAGTTTCGATAGATAGGAAGTTTCGACATGAGGTTCTTCATTTGTAAATGTTCAATCGAAACTACTAGTTTTGGTGAGCATAGTTTCGATGCCTGTCAACTTACTATAAATAGCCTAGTTTGAGAATGTTTAGGGTGTGAGTAGCGGCTGTAACCCTGAATTTTCTCTTTCACTGTTCTTGAAGAATCAATACAATCTGGATTTGTTTAATGCTTTGTTCTTATATTTTCACATCATATTTTTGTTGATTCTATGTGTGGTTAGTTGTTATCTTCACCATTTCTATTTCTACCCTCTGTTTTACCACCATACACACAGATTCCGCCTGTGTGTGTGTAATCGATCTTCTGAGTGATTTTCGATTGAAATCTGGACCTACATACTCTAGCATCTTGGTCATGTAGTCTTGATGGTTAGAGCCAACCATCCTTAAGTCTAAAAAGTTTTGCTCTATTTATTCAACTTCATTGATAGGGCAGAGTTTTCTTTCAACTCGACTTTTGAACGAGCTCCAGCTCATTCGGTATGCTCTATCTCTTCCCTTGGCGAAAACTAGCGCGTTCCACCATTCAAGAGCAAAGTTCTTGGAAAGATTGGAGGCATAGAGGACCTTGTCCTCTTTGGCATATTTACTTATGGCTAGGACCGGCTTAGTCTTTTCGATCCATCGGAGTATAGCTACTCTTCCTTCTTTCGGAAGGAAATCATACGGCTTACAAGCCTGAAAGGTTTTATAAGAGCAGCCCATGTGTCTACCCTTCTTCTGACGTGGTCTGTAGCTGTCTGCAGAACTGTCACTTGAGGAATAGTGTTCCTCCTTTCGGGTTCTCTTAGTTTTTGAGCTGTGGTGAGTGTGAGTTTTGGCAGACTCCTTCCTCACCGAGCCAGAATGAGTGGACTCATTGTGCTCAGAGTTATTATGTGTGGGTTCCTTGTCGTTTCTTTTGGCTTCGGCCCCGGCCTCGGCAGCCTGGGCTTCTCAAATGCCTCTAGTATGGTTAGAATTGCATCTTTAATTCCTTTGTTAACTAGTTTCTGCATTTCAACAACTTGAGCCTCTTTTTCTAAGGCGTTGTCAGTTTGCTGCTTTCGTCTTCGCGTATTAGTGGAAGGTCTAGTTCTTATCGACATTCTAAATGAAAGACATAATAATTATTAGGATTTGAATATATTTTTAGTAAGGAAATATGAGACTTTTTATTATTTCAAAAAAAAACTTCCAGATATAGTATAATAGATGAAAATAACATAGTTGATATATATTTAACGTCCTCTAGCTTTAATCAACGCTTGTTGTAGAGTGGCGATCTTGGTATCTTTTTCAGGTATTCGGGCTTACATAGCTACAATCCGTTCTCATCCCGTGGTTTCTTCATTAATCCAGGGAGTATGGATTGGAGTGGGATTTGTGGAATGGTAACTTTCGTAGGGTCTGTTAGAATCAGCCCTTTCCTCACCCTCCAATATGTAGTGGTGTTCGTATGGTGTTTCGGGTAATATTTCTTGGTAGCTATAATTTTTAACATAGGTTGGGTTATAGCTTTCAAGTGTTGGTGCAGCGTAATAGCTCATAGGGGTTTCATAGAAATATTTAGATGTTTCTATTTCCCCTAAGTTTTGAAAAGTTCCACTAGTGTATTCGGAATTGGTTCTAGAATAGGATTCGGTCGAATTCGTGTTTTGTTCGTTATCTCCAGGTGGTGCGTACCTACGAACGAAATTAGAAAGTAAAGAAAAACCAAAAATAGGACGCCTATTTCTTAATGATGTTCTTGGCGTCTTTCATAAGCCCTTTTCCTTGGAGCCATATCCTTTTAGCGAAGGATTTACACTCCTTATCCTTTTGAGCTAACTTCTTTTTGGCCTTTGATAGGTCCTTCACAGTCTCTATCAATATCCCCCTAATCAAGATAAGCTCCTTCTTGACTTGATCGGTTTCGCGAAGCGACCAATCGAGACACTCTATTGGAGATCCCGGTGTGGAGGCGGGATATCCAAATTTTGGTGGAGGGTCTCTTAGTCCTAAGACTATGTCGTTGTAGACATTATCGTAGGCATGAATAGGTTTATGAGTTACGGTAGCTCATGGACTATAGTCCTCAGGCATGGTGTTAGGATCGTCAAATGTGGCTTCAAATGTAGCCATATGATTGTATTCATCTTCGATATAGGGATCCATGAATTGTGGATGATTTGCATAGTCGATGTATGATCCAGAGCTTCAGGAGTAAGCTCCTTGGTTCATTGAACTAGTGTCGGCATAGTTTTCTTCGGTGTCCGTGTTATTACTCATGTACCGACCCGATACAATTGGATAGTTAAGGTAGTCGGCAAATGGTTCATAGCTAGCCGATTGCGGTGAGTAAGCTTCCACAGGAGGTAGAGGGAGGAATCCCTCAGATTCAGAACTCTCATAGTTCTCCAGGTTTTTGTATATCTCGCCCAAACTAGCTCCTGTAATTGAAAGCTTCTCTACAGGTTCTCTTACCCCTTTTCGGGGCTTAGTAGCCTTCTTGCTAGGCCCTGCCTCAAATTGATTTGTGGGAGGAGAATACGTTGGTGGTTAAGGTGGTACTGGTAGATGCGGCGTTGTACATCTCTAATTACTAAAGTCAGAGCCACCCATCTGGCTCAGGTGATCTGATTCATATTCCTCCTTAATCAGAGCCTTCGGTAGAGCGTGACACCATGAGAAGTCGCCTACTTCCATGGGTGCGCATGGGTTTTCTACGGGTTCTTATTTAATAATAGCGTTAGGGTTATAATAGCTATTGTATCCTTGTCCTCCTGGCATAGTATCTACCTGAATGTTCGATTCTATTAGCTTAAGGAAAGTGTCTATCTACTTTCGCTAGTAGGCATGACTTTGATTAAAACCGGTTAAAGCTTAGATACAAGTATCTAATTTGCTAAATACTCAGGCTCTGATACCAACCAATGTCACACCCCGCCCCGGGCACTCCCGAGATGTTACCGGACTACGACGTCGATTGACACTTTTGGTACCTACTTCGATTTCAGAGTTTGATTTTGTGCAGTGGAATAGTGGTTTTTAACAAAAGGATCTTTTTTCAATCATCTCATCCTTAAGGGTTGGTTTTGTAAATATTATAATCTCGTCGTATAGACAAAAGATTTCTTTATTTGATATTTGGGTATAAAACCTGATTGTTTGTACATTTGTTTTTGAAATCAAAACCCTGACCAAAGTCAGTACAATCTACAAGGAGGTATTCTGCCTAGGGAGTCGAAATCCTTTAGGCACCTTAGCCTTGTCTTTTTCTCAGGTTCTTCCTGTGCATAGCACGAACCTGTATAACATATTTTTAGGTTACACCAGGTCTAGGTGTGTGGCCTGACCCGGCTATGCAACAAAACTGTCCCCGGGATTTAGGCCATATCATGTCCCTATGTGTTAGGTCATTTCATTCAATTCCTAAAAACATTTGAAAAATGAACTTCAGCTATATGCTGGTGAATACTCATGACCACAAAACATTTCATTATCACGGCAAAACAGATAAATTTAATAATTAAACACTTCTTCATCTGGAATCTAGCGAGCACATCACTTCTTTCCATTTTTATATATGTATACACTGGTTATGCACTCGGAGGCTAGGCGGCCTAACTGGCCATCCTGCGTTTTACACAATCACCCGACATACATGCCAACCCCGCCCCGGTCCTACCTGGATCTGGAGCGAGTATAAATACTTGACCAAACTTTACGTACACTTCTTGGGTAATAACATCCTCTCACTGGTCAACCCCGTGTGGGATTATATGAGTAACTATTTAATTCTCGCGTTTTGCCCTTTCCGTAAAACATAATAGTTAGATTTGTTGCGTGAAGGTGCCTATAGTATAATCACGTCTTATAAAACGTTTTGACAGACTCATGTTCAAAATGTGAACGGGTATTCACCTTCGTTTGGAAGTTGGATGGTTGATAGATAATATACTTAGAGCTACTCGGCTTCTAGGATCAACTTTTAAAGCTCTAGCACTTCTACACCTTCCTCGGGCTCCTTTGTCTCTTAAATGCTCGAATCCGGGAAATAAACGAACGTCGGTCAAACTGGGAGGAGCGGCTCAGGAGTCGGGACTACAAGAGGGCTCGGGAAAGGGTCAAGAGTAGAGGAGACTCGGGAGAAAGTTTGAGAGTTGGTGTGGAATGAGAAGCAAATGATCTTCTATTTATAGGCCTGATTTGACCCCGTAGCGGACCGCTAGCCAGGTCCCTGGCGGTCCGCTACCGCCCCACTTTTCTCGCATGCACGCCACATGGTGGCCATGTAGCGTAGGCACGTCATACTTCCGTAGCGGACTGTGTGGGCCTGTTGTGGCGGTCCGCCACCAACCATGTGTCATTAGGGCTGACGCATGCCCTACACGTGTCTCGACACGTGTCAGCTGCAGTGTGTCCAGAGGGACTTGCGTAGCAGACCGTTAGCCAAGTAGCTGGCGGTCCGCCAGCAGTTTTCTCTCTGTAGCGGACCATTAGCCAAGCAGCTGTCGGTCCGCCACCCCTTCATCATCCTGATTCCTTGCGCTTGTAGCGGACCGTTAATTTCTAGGTAGCGATTCGCTACCCTCTAAAAACCAGAATTCTTATTTAATTTTCTAACTCTCGGGTTTCCGATAATTCCCGTCATTCCTTATAATATTCCGGCAATATTGGGTCCGCATTTTCGATAGGTGTTACACCCACTATAATCTGGTTTGTGAAAATTACAAGACTGGTCCCTCTACTTTCACATATGACTCAACCTTCCAAAATTAAGAAAGTCAACCATTTGAAACAAACCTCTAACTTTCATTATTATTTATTTACACCTCTATAATATGTTGGCCATATTATTTGATAAACCCGAAAGTTGGTTCGTTACAAAAACATAGCCTGTGATGATATGTAAAGCCAACCCATTTGACCCATTTGGTAATTCCATGGGTTTTAAGGTTTGATGGTAATGAGATATCATGTTTAAACAAGTTATTAATCTTATTTTAGGACCATCTCCCTTAGAAGTTCTCTAGTTTTGTGTTACTCGACTTACTACGCGAATGTGAGTTCTTGACGCCCTCTTTTAAACGCTTTAAACAACTTAGGGCTAATATATGTGCACAAAACATGATTTATGATATTTACATGAAGTGTGATTCTTATGATTTTGTTCATAAATGAGAAAGTGTATGTTAAACGTATGTTTAACTAAACAAGGTTTTTACGTATGACTTGATGGATGAAGCACAATATGATGGGATGTTATACGCTATGTATTTTATGATCATGCACGCGTCGGGTTAAACTAATGAAGTCCTCAATTTAAGGCAAACCTATGAGGTCCTCTATATGAGGCAAATAGAGACCTTGATTGAGGCAAATATAGTCCCCTAATAGACAAGACTTAGTGTTTGGTCTGTCCTTGGGGCGATTACGTACCATTACAACCTTTTGCATCGACTACCTCATGTGCTATGAAATGTATGATATGTAAAGAACTACTTCCTATGCTTCAGTTCACTTATGACTTTTCTTAAAAACTAGAACTCACTCAACAACGCTTTTGCATATATATTAGACTGATTTCAGGTTATAATGACAAGCATTGACCTCTTGGCAAGCCTATGGAACTACCCGTACCCCGAAGACTGGCATATGTTTATGACTTTATTTTCAATTAGACATAGTAACTTAAGTTTTTCCCGTGTGTTTTGTGGTTATAAGATTTTTTCCGCTTCAATGGTTAATTTGTTGAATTTTAAAACTTCTGGATTGAAATATGTATGCTTATGATATGCCAACTGTGTGGTTTCCAAGGTTTGAGGTTTTAGAAGCGTATAACTTGCTCTACTATATAAAAAGTAATTATTTTAAGCCCTTCACTCTCACAAAACTTTTGATTATTTTTTATATCTACAAAGCCGCCTATATATCCGGTTGGGATTGTAAGATTTTCCTAATTTCTTTGGCTTCTATCCTTTTCTTGTACTATGTACTTCTTCATTAACAAATGGCATTTGTCTTTGTAAGCTATTATTACAATATTGACCACATGCAAAGAAATTTCAATATTCTAACCCAGAAAATAAAGCATGTATATGATGATGCCTTAGTCCATGATGCAAAAATAAAGTTTTGAAGATCAACAAGACTTCCAAAAGCCACTTCTTTCTTTGATAGATGGTAAAACGACAAAACAAGAAATATTGGTGGCAGTGGCGGATCTAGGAAAAAAATCCAGGGGTATCCAAAATTTCGTTCAGGGGTATCTGGATACATAAAACGGTAAAAAAAAAAAAAAATTCCCGCTGCGCGTTGAAAATTCACACTACGCGTCGAAAGTTGAGGGGTACCGACAGGTACCCCTGCCCTCCACATACATCCGCCACTGATTGGTGGCTTAAGACATTTCGAATTAGGGTTGAAATGTTGTTTTATAATAACTAAGTTTATGAAGACCACCAAATTAACTTATGGTCAAATTCACCATTTTCTACAACGAGAAATCATATGATTATGAGGAAATAGTTTATGCATGAATGAAGAAAATTAAAGAATTAATGGTGGGTAGATATGTTTTCAAAACTTTGTAATTAATCTAGCTTGTTAGTTTTGATTAATAGAGTTTATTTTATCTTTATAAACAATATTTCGTTGTTTCAGACTATGCAGTTAATGCGAAAAAATATCGGTTATCGGTCAAGCACCAATATTTGATACATCGGTTCTCGTGGTGGGATATCAGTAATTTTTATATCATGCATAAACTTATATATATATATATATATATACATATATAATATTAATAGTCAAATCAAAAGTCAAAAATGGAGTTGCAGTCTCGCAAAACAAGAAACAAGAAATCACTGGTTGCAGAATGGAATTAAGAACAAGAAACAAGAAATTAAGAACAAGAAATTACCTTGGAGGCTTGGAGTTGCATTCTCGCATACATGAATATGCGATGCCGATTAGGTTTGTTGATGTTGAATATACGATTAGGGTTGTGACTGATTATAGTCGCCCCTGTTTTGACTGTGTTTAGGCCAAGAATTTGGATTGTGGACTGACTTGGGGCTTTAGATCTAATAAAATGGGCCTACCAGACCAAAACCGATAATATCGCTGATATCACCGATATTTTAGCCTCATAATTTCGGCGATATATCAGTGATATCGGCCGATATTTTCGGAACAGATTCTATGACCGATAACCGATATATCGGTGATATATCACCGATATCGGCCGAGTTAACTGCATAGGTCTCAGAAGGGATCCAAAATCTGCAAAGAGGGCATTTTGAAGGGGAAAAAATCATCAATATAAATTAACATTAGTCACCCCTATGATGTTTTAATATAATGTTGGTGAACACATAAAAGACTGAATAGTATCTAAAATTAGTGAATAAAATAAGGTGTGTTAGCGATCTTACTAAATTACACATACAAACATATATACAAACATGAATTATAAATTTCAGTTGTGATGCTAAGATTTTCTTTCGTTTTTTACAAATGTCATTTATATTAATTGGTTATTGTGATAATGTTTATATTGACCACATGCAAATTAATTTCAAAATTTTTAGTCAGAAGAAAAAATGTAAATGATGATGATTTCTTCGTCAAGACTTTTGAAGGGAAGCAAGACTTCCAAAAGTCGGTTGTTTTATTGATGTGTTATACACGTTTGAAAAAAAAGAAGTGAGATGATCATTTTTTTTATTGAACTAGAAAATCTGCCCTGCGCTCCGCGGATGGAAGCAGATCTTTCTGCGGCGAGAGGTGGACCTTAAACGGTGGAGCTGGTGACATTAACGTGACTACGCACAAAAAGAATCGTAGTTAAATACGTAAAAAGGAAATGCATGAAGTTACAGTGAGACGGTTGTGGATATCGAAAGATAGATAAAAGACAGATGGATAACGGTACCGATGCTTTTTAGTCGTTGTCGGTCTCATTCTTTATGGTGTCAGCACGTCACTATCAGTCGATATAACCAATGATATCTAAAAAATACACAATTTGAATACGACTCCGTTTAAAAAAAAATTATACCGAGACGTCGTGAAAAAAAAAACGCGAAAGTTATTAAGGAAAAATCAGATTATATATACTACATGGAGTAAACTTGAAACTTTATAAACTTGATGGGGTCAAATGACATCGACACTTCCATTTAAGGTAGAATTGTGTGTACACGCGTTGAAGCGAAATAGCTAGTAATATTTCAAGAAATCAAAATCGTTTAAAAATTCATATGTAAGTGATTAGATAACTTGTACAATATCACGCGCAACTCCGTTTCAATTGTGTATACGCCACGTCTCGTAAGTCGGTTGGTAAATAAAAGAGAAAAATATTTAATGTACAAATGATAACTTTATTGAAGTTCATGATCTTTAGTATATATTTGTGAAAAGAAGAAATTTTTTTTTTAAGTTAAAGGGCTAAAAAGTAAATCAAATATGTTTAAAGGGCTTATGTGCAAAATGAAAAAAAAAACAAAAAAGACAACTTGTGCGTCAAAAATTTGTACTATGTGCATATCATGTTATCATTTTACAAATTGTAATAGTAGTAATATATAGATTTTGGTCTTATTTTCTAACAACTAGTTTTTTTCACCCGCGCTTTGAGACGGGAATTTGGTTGTTTTTCCTCCGTGTCACGCGGTCGACTGGGCTCGTCGAAAACCATAAAAAAGAATACAGATACAAGTTCCAATAATACCAAAACAGGTCACAGTATCGTAACCAAAACAGGTCACAGTCTAAAAAAAACTCGATTTTGAATACGACTCCGTTTTAAAAAATATATATACCCGAACGTTGAAAAACGTAATTAAAAACGACTTGCACTCCGTTTTAAAAAAAAACTTAACGAATGAAAGTTATTACTGAAAAAACGAAATTATTAGAAAATTAAACAGGTTAAAAACGTATATTACATAGTAAAAAGGGAAAATGAAAAATATATAAAAGTTTAGTGACCAATCTATAAAGACATAAAAGATTGATGACCAATCTACAAAAGAACAAACCTTGATGAACAACCTAAAAAAACAAAACTTGGTGGCCAATATCCATGACCATAAAAATACATACGGACATTCTACTTTTAATAGTTATAATAATATATTTATAGACCATGTCAATTAAAAGAAAGATGCTTTTAGAAGCTTAGAACTATTCTATATATTTTTAAAATTATTAATACAATTACCAACGATATTCAATTACCAAATTAGTCTTATATAATTTTTCTTCTTTTACGGCATTTTGGTAAATTACCTATCATATTAGTTTTTTATTAAATCCACTTTTTTATAAATAAATGAAAAAAAAAGGTAATAAACAATTCTTTCACAGTGGCAAAGTTCCATTACTTCACGATTTCAAGGTCGCGGGATCGAGGTCGTCTCTACAAAAATTTTTGTTACACCAACAATTTTACATTGAAACTTAGGGGAATCAATCTTTTTTTGTTTTTTTTCTTTTCAATACGTTTTTTTTATTATTAGACGCGATGTGATAGACATATTACATTTTTTATCTATTGTTCGATCTTAAAAACCGATCCGGCTCAAATTCGTACGTCACTTTTATGTATTTAAATACATTAGTGTCAGCGCCAAAACATTATTTTTCTTTTATATTTTTTTTACATTTTCTTTAAGGGTTCAAGTAGTTGTCATAACCTTATGTGTTTTTTTTATTTATGTAACTATGTTTCTTTTGTAACCATCTCAACCATTTAAAATCCGTTTCACATCATGTGAGGCGCGAATTCGAGTTAGGCTACGTTTCGAAGCCACCGCAACGGGCGGCGGGTAAAATTAATAGTTAATGGATGAAGAATAATGAGACAGCTTAAAATGGGGAAAAGGGGAAAAAGAGGACACATAGGGTTTAAGAGGAAACGTGGCAAAGAATTAAGAAAGCGTTAAAAGAAAAAAAGTTGAGGAGAAGTAATGTCAGAAGTGGTTTCGAACCCGGGTGACCCCATTACAGATAAACAACCTTACCACCACACCACAAAGCAGTAGTAAACTAGAGCCTTGCCTTTATATAACATAACAAAGAGATTCTTTTTAAAAAAAGGGACCACCTACCAGCCGCCATGTGGCAGGTGTACTGTTCCTTGGCACGGTTAATAATATGGATAAACAATATTTTATAAATATTCAAAACTAAATTATATTATGAAACTCCAGCAAGCAAAAACTCATTAATAAACCTAGAGATGCCTAGGGAGTAAGGGTGGAGGGGGTCGACTCGGGTTGGGGGCTAAGGTTGAGTCGGTTTCACGACTATACTGTCGCAACATACTCGGGTTAGAGGCTCGGGTTTAGTTCACGGGTTCTACAACCTGTGTGTTTTAAGTTTTGTAATTTGAACATCGGGTAGGTTAGGGATTCATAGGTTCACGGGTTCCATCTTATGAGGTGGTAGTTTATGATAGTGTAGGGTAAAAATGACGTGATAAATTTCTATTGGTTTAGGGATAAGGTAGTTTAGGGTTGAAGGGGTTCTAACCCCTCACCGTAAGAGCGTTCACGAACCTTCACGATGGACTTTTCCGGCTTAAACCTTTTTCTCTTTCCTCCTTACTCTATTCTTTCATCTCTCTTCCCCCTCTTAGAAGACTTGTCGTGGACGTCCTTGCACATGGACCATTCGCATAGCAACGATGGTTTTCCCCTTTTCTCTCTCTTTCATATCAGCGTCTGTGACGGTCCACGAACCACAATTACTAAAGTTCTATGTTGGGATTCATAGACGGCTCAATTTATCTATAAGTCTCAACCAAAATTTTAATTTTTCTATTTTCTTTTAAATAAATTTGTTTACATAACATATATATCTCCTTTTTCATAAAAAAAGATTTCCGCAAGTGTTACTAAAAACGAGACCATACAGAACGTGCAAGTTGAGTTTTTTGACTTTTTAGAAAGGGAAAAATACCAAAATGGACATTCTACCTGCTAACCTTAATAAGCGCCGGTTAAGCCGTCAAAATTCAAAGACTTAGATGGCAAAAACCAAAGTCTTAGCCGACGTTGTACCGGCTAAATGTCCATTTTAGTATTTTTTTGCTGGCTAATATCCATTTTGATATTTTTCCCTTCTAGAAATATATAGATGTACAGAATTACATAACTTCATTTTTGTTGAATAGTACCTCATAAATTGATATTGTTATTGAGAATCTTGGATGTATAGGGATTTTGCAATTCATTAAACATACCTGATAGAACTATAAACTTTATTAATATATTCTTTTATTTATATAGAAGAGCCCTTCTAATCTAGAAATACATAACTGTTTCACAATAACCCACATATTAGAAAACCTTTCCATCCATGCATGTTTTGCCTAAACTTCGAAGCATCAACCAACATCTTCATCTTCAAACCATTTAATGAAATATAATATATGATATTCGACAATGTTAATTATAGTTATTAGTGTGTTCATTTTGTGGTTTATTAGTATATGACCCGTACGCACAATATAGGTTTTTTTTTTCCAAGTATTCTTCCTATATATTTCCTTTCATTTCATTGTAAATTATAACATTTAGATATATTTCAATTCAATTATTTTACATAGTATCATCAGAGCTAAAGGTTCTAAGTAGGACACAAATCCTACACAGGGCGCATGGGCGGCTAAACCATTTCAAGGCCAAGGGGACGTAAAAATCGAGGCCCTTTACATATTTCATTGTTAAAAATTTAGTTGTGTGCATGATCCGGTTTTGACGGATTTTAGGTTAAACCCTAAGTCACGACATGTGTAACGTTTTTTTACTCTTGTAAATCGAAACCAAACCCTTGAAAATTGAAACTAAACCAAACCAAACCAAACCATTACCAACAATTCAGTTTCGGTTTGGTTTCATATATTGTTGCTGCACTGGATTCTGGGTTCCTATCCTCGAGATCCTGCTAAGAAGAACAAACCGTTAGGCTCACCGCAGGGGAGGGTCCCCTGCGATCCACATTCGGCATGAGAATCAGGCAAGGGTGTCTTTGAGAAAATAAGGTCAGGGAGTATGAGAGTAATACGTTGCAAGAGTAATGGGAGTGAATGAATGCATACCTGTCCGTTGATCTCTTATTTATAATGTGATTCCTTGGAGCAATGAGAGTGATCCTTGAAAGATCATTACCTTCCTTTTCGGTCCTTCTTGAGCTCCTTTGACCAAGAGGCAGTTCCTTGGTTTTGTAAGAGACACCTGAAATGGTGTAACTACTGAATCTTCACCTTTCTCGATGTCTGCTTCGCCGAACCCTACCTTAGGGTTTGACCCACTACAAAAAAGAAGGGTATTTGGGACTAAATATTTAGTCTCTGATACCCCCGTATCAGTACTTAATGGTTATCAGAGACTGATTTTGCAAGTCCCCAATCAGTGACGAATACTTAGTTCTAAATAGTTAGGTTAGTAACTGAAAATCAGTCCCCATTATATGTCACCAACATGGACTAAAAGTTAGTCTCTGATACAAAAAAGTCAGTCATTAATTTGTCTCCCGAATACTATGTTATTTCAGTCCCCAATACATTTATTTAGAAACTTTAGGGACTGACATTCAGTACTCCAAAAATGTCTATATTGTCCTGGATATGTTTCGTTAGGTTCGTGATTCCATATCAAATCAGTCTCCAATAAGATGTTTTAATGACCGGGGATTAGTCTCGATTCCACGCGATTTCAGTCGTTAATATCCTTGTTGTTGGGACTGAAAATTAGTCTCATCTAGCATATTATTTTAGTCCATAATGTGTTTTTAGAGTCTGGTAATCAGTATAAGATAATAGTTTTTCAATCCCCAATGTGTTTCTTTAGGTACTAAAATTCAGCGTCAGAATCGAATCTCTATTATGTATTTTCTATGACTATTTTTTAGACTCTAAATATTTATCTTTTACAAACTAAAAAATGGCTTTCGATACAATTTAATTCAGTCTCGAACATGTACTCAAAATTCGTAACTAATTTTTTAAAGACTGAAAAGTAGTCTCAGTTCATTCTCAATGTATTCAACCAACAATATCATAACAATTCAATTCTAAACATTAAAAACATCAACCAATTTGAACATATGAAGAGAAAAACAATATTTATTAAATGAAAATTACATTTCATTAAAGATAAATGTGTTCTTTCTATCCACCAGAACAACCAACATCCTACTCAATACTATTCCAAGACCATAATAACCAGGTCAACAATAAAAATGCTAATATTTGTTACTAATATTAAAATCACTAGAAAGTAGAGTTAATAATAGACCATCAATTCAAGAAACCATTTCAATCATCATCATCTTACGAAATCCCAAGCTAAACTCATCCCTAAGAAGCAACACACAAACAACTTAATTGTTTGACCCTACTTATATGATATGAAGCGACACAATGAACATATGCAACGTTTCATTGAAACATGAGCCTATAAAGGTCTTTCATATCTAACCCTACGACCCATACTTATGTATTTACAAACTTGACCCATATGTTTATCCATATGACAAAAATACTTAATAATAATAATAATAATAATAATAAATATAACATATTTTAAGACATCTTAAGTTTATGATTAAAGTTTAATAAGGCATACATGGGGATATGCCATCTAGAGATGCAGCTAACTCTATGTATTCTTATATAAAGTTCATTAAAAACATACGAAACAACAAAAACAAACTTGCAATATAACTATAAAAACTATGCCAAACAAGTACCTATCCAATTTCAAATGTACTTGTCATCTTGTGAAAATTGTAGATTTCCTCATCTGCCATAGAAAAAACATAATTTAACAATCTCACAGAAAAAAATAAATAATTAAGTATTCAATTTATTGCCACCTCTACATTTGATCAGGTGCTTTGCTCATCATGATAAAAAATCAAACTTAACATTTTGAATTCTATTAAGAACAAAATATAAAAGAAAATAAAAACTAGGGTAGAGAATATACCATCTAACTAGGTTGATTGTTGTGTAATCTTCAGGTGGTTTCAAACTAACTGAACCATTCAATGATGGTATATAAACTGCATCACTTTTAAGCACCCGAATAGACACCGTATACATAAATGGGGTATATTGCAAAAACAAATGAAAAGGCAAAAAAAAACATATATTCAACTGCTTACCTTTTTTATATAATTGACCACCATTTCATCTGCAATTTTGGTAACATCATGGTATATAACATTGCAGGCTGTCAGAATCACAAATATAAGATGAGATAGTAAATTAGTTATTTTATGCAGAAAGTAAAAGGTAAAGAATATACCATCTATGAACCATCTGCCATCTTATGATATATAGGCTTTTTTTATGAGGAGGTCAAAATCTATAAAAAGTTGGACACTTTCCGGCAACCTAAGATATCTATAATAACAGGTCATTCTAGTTTAATACTATTAGTTGATCCTTAGTGAATCGTAGACACTTCAGATAGAAACTTGGTTACTTACTTACTTTAGTTAGAATAATAAATGTAATAATGTCTCTAGCTCTTCTAAATTTAGTAGTAATTAAAAGAGCTAATCGTAGTTAGAAATCTTGACATGGTTTGAATGTTGTCTACTGCTTTCATATTTTCTTTCCCTGTTGGCTTCACAGCTGCAACAGTTTCCTGTTTTTACCTAAGAACACCAAGCTAAAGCCATCAAATAATTAGCCACCAAATTTAAGTTGTACTACTTAGATTTCATGTGTTGATTTAATCAAATAGTAATCTTAATTTCATAAATAGAAACCTGAAGAAAATTATGTTGATAATTAGGCAAAATATAATTATTAAAAGCAAGTGAGATAATGACTTGCAAACGGGTCAACGGATTGAATTAAATAAATAAACTTCAGGTCCAGTTCTTAGTTTTCTTGATTTTTCTCTATTTGAGCTTCTGCTGTTCTTTTCTCTTGTGACCCATCCAAATCGCAGTCACTCAAAACTAAAATTATTTAAACCACCTGGGCAATTTATTTAAATGGGTCAACTTGGGAAATTTATCTCATTATTTTTTTATAAGAACTCTATGTATATACATACTTCATGGCCTCAATTATAGATGGGAACGTTATGGTTAGATCAATAATCACATATAATACAGAAAAAAATCACAGGAACAGAATGTCATGGATTACTTATTCACCTACAATATGACTGCAAGTTTTATATCACCAACAAAGAAGTATGCTAGGTTCAATTAAAATAAAAATATCTAACTCATAAACTGATTTCACAAGAAAGCTACCATTTGAGTGGTTTAATTCAAAAAAATTAGAACACCAAGAACAACTTATAGACCAGAAAGGATGCATAATCATGAACAATTGAAACAATCAGGCAAATGATCTAACAAAAATGATTCAAATCAATATGTTATTATTGTTGTACATGAGCAAATAGTTGTGATCTGTTACCTTCTTCCTAAACCTCATTCTGACTTTGGCACGATAACCACGAGCTCTCCATCACTAAAAGCCGCCGTAGCAAGCTCCGGACACGTGGAAGCCGGAAGTCTGAACCGCCACACCTTGAGCTCAAGCTCGTTAATCGGAATCAGAAAGCTACCGATCAAACGCACACCTCTAACGACAATTTTAGTAATGCCTCTGGCAGCATCATTTCCTTGATGCAACTTTTTGGTATGGTAGCTGACTAGATTAGTAGCTATCCCATAATATGCAAGGCACTCACAACACTCGTTACCTGTTTACAACTCAAAACCTTTATAAAAAAACTGTGTGAATGAAACTATCTTTTGTCAAATATTAATGTTATGAAACCAATAGACTACCAAGTATGAAGGGCCAAGCTTTCCAATTCCAAGGATTGCTTTCAAAATAGGCCACCCCTTAATGCCGACTGATCCATCGCCTGTATACAGGCTGCTCTCACTCTACACAGAAAACAAAGATGTAATGCAAAAGTGTATTTAGATCAATGGTGGATTGTAAACCTTTGGTCCAACAACAGCGGTAAATTGGACATGATTGATATCTTCCATGTCAACCAACAACTAATTGAAGCAAACTGTGAAACAATAAATATAATCATAACATGTTCCTTTTTAGTCAAATAAACTTAATCTCATACTGAAAATCAAAATATAAACAAATATATTGCCAAAGAAACAAGAGAAAAACAATAGTTATACTTGGTTCAATGAAATTAGATAAGGCCTAGGATCAATACATGAAGAATCTAAAAGAAAGCACAATCATACATCTTATATATTATCAATTTCATTGTATAAATGATGAGCAGAGTGTTGCAATCAAAGAAGCCAAACTGCCCTCTTGTAAAAAAGACACAAATAATCAACAAAAATCTGCCATTGTTGGCACCTTATATGATTCAAACTCTAAGGTTTAACGATAAAAAATTAGCACAGAGATGAAGATAACAAAAGCCCTAAAAATAAAAAGATAGATATTTTTTTCACAAATTGAAGGAATTAAAGGAGATGCTTCCCAAATTGATCCAAGGATAAACATACCCACATCATCCTTCTGGCACGAAATTTAAGTTCACAGAATGTGGTTTCCTTTTCAACTCAACGGATTTCACCACCGAAAATCTCTTGATATGATTTTAGTGATGTAATCGCAGTCTTGGAAGGAATAGGAAACCCTGATTCGTGAAGAATAAAGTTTGAATTAGAGGAAACACGTCCTTTGTGGAAGGAGGAATTAAAATAGTGGAATTAAAGAAAACTTTTGAACTTGGAATTTATGAAATGGGGAAAATCAAAATAAGTTTTTGTGAAGAGTGAATGAAGTGGGGGAATGTGAATTTGGAGTGGAGGAAACAAAAATTACATTTTAATAGCTAACAAGTTAAAATAAACAAATATTTAAGTATAAATATAACATTATATATAACAACTAGGTTAGAAAACTCATATATTACATATCCATAATATAAATTTATTTTTTAAAATTGATAAATAACGTAAAAAGTTATAACTATCCGTAATTAATTTCATATTAAATGTATTTAGTTAATGGTATAATAACTATCAATAACTAAATTTATATTAAATATCTAAAAAAATATTTTTTTAATATCATTATTTTATTGGAGAGAAAATAAGGGTGACCTTGATTGACCATCAACGACCCTAATTGACTATTAATGACTCTAGATGACCATCATTGACCCTAATTGACTAACAACGACTGTAATTGACCAACAATGACCGTAATTAATCATAAATGACCTCAATTGATCATGAATGACCATAATTGACCATCAACGAGCCTAACTGACTATCAATGACTCTAGATGACCATCAGTGACCCCAATTGATTAGTAACGACTCTGTATTGACCAACAATGATTGTAATTAATCATGAATGACCTAAATTGCTTAGTAACGACTCTATTTGACCCAACAATGATCGTACTTAGTCACGAATGACCTAAATTGATTAGTAACGACTCTATTGACCAACATTGACCGTAATTAATCATGAATGGTTCCGATTGACCATAAATGACCAAAATGAACCATATTGGGTCTTCAGAGTTCTTAATGGCCCATTATGGCCTCTAATGTGTCATATTAGGTCTTAAAGGGTTGTATCAGATTGTAGTGAATCATATAAAATCCCAACACATAATAAGAGGTCATACTTGCATTAATGAATTATACTGGGCCTTTATAGCTTTTAATAGACCATTATGGTCTTTAATATGTCATATTAGGTTTTAATAGGATGTATCGAGTTGTAGTGAGCCATATTAAATCCCAACACATAATAAGAGGTCATACATGCCTCAATGGATAAATATTGGCCAATAATGACCCTAATTGACCGTAATTGACCAACATGACCCTAATCGACCATTAATGAACATAATGACCATAGATGATCCTAATTGGCAATCAACAGCTCTAACTGACCATCATTGGCTCTAATTCACTATCAATCTTAAATGACCATCACATACCCTAATTGACGCCAATTCACTGTAATTTATCATCATTGACCATGACCAATATTGATCATAATCGAGTATCATTAGTACTAATGTATAAGATTTGATAAATTATGTCAACAAGGAACCAAAATTGACTTTGTTTGACCAAGTTTAAATTTGATAAACCAAGTTTGACCTAAAAAACTGACAGTTTTAAATTTGTATTTCTTGACCTTGCGATGGATTTTGCTACAAATTTTATTACATTTTTTTTATTTATTCTGATAAAATTATTTATCTCTCGATTTTGCTACTGTTTTATTGAAACTATTTATTTACTAATTAAATATTTATTTATTGTCTCTGCTACGGATTGTGATACAATTTTAATTAAATTATTTTAATTATTTTTTTCAATATTTATTCTCAATTCTCAAATGTATGTTGCTACCAATTCTCCTACGGATTTGATTTAATTGTTTTATAAATATTTATTTACTCAAATTTGCTACCGACTTTTTTATCCTATTTATTAAGTTATTTTTTTTAATACGAACTTTGCTATAGATTATGTTTGTGATGGAATATTATGTGTCTGTAGCTGATCTGTGCAAATTTTGCTACCGATTTTTTCGGTAGCAAAACTTAATAGCAAAAACTTGTTTTTGTTGTGGTGACATGAACCTATACATGACATGTAACTTACCTATAATAATAGATAGAATGTGCTTGTAGCTGAGTGGTTACACTGCTAAATCTAAGCTTCATATAAAAAATACAAAACCACAACTAAATCTAAGCTTCATAAATAGTCGTGTGTTTAAAGTACTTTAATTTTAGAGAGAGATTTTCAGCCTCTTATTCTTTTTTTATAACGGTTGAATTGACGTTGACGTATAAGAGATTGAATATCAGTCTCTAATCTTAGTCCCCGGTATTGTTTGTTTTAAGAATAGCGATGACTGATTTTGACTCTATAATATTTCCTTAAAATTGGTGAACATATTTCAATTATTGAAGACTGAATATCAGTCTCTAGTTCTTTTATCTGTATAACACGTCGAAGACTAAATATCAGTTTCTAATAAGGTTACAAAAAAAGATCTTTGAGACTAATTTTTAAACCCTGATACCTCTTATCAAATAGTAGAATTAGCGTAACATAATTGGAGACTGAAAATTAGTCATTGGGCATTTCCTATACCAAAAGGCGATCGAGACTGATTATCACTCCCTAATTAGGTCCGTATTAAAAATATTAAGGAATGATATTTAGTCCCTAATACATTCCATCTATATTAGAGACTGAAAATTAGTCTCCAACACATTTGTGCCATTACTCATTATAGATGGAATATATTTGGTACTGAAATTCAGTAGCCAATAAGTTTTCATCTAAAAAACTTTACGACACACGCATATTTGCGACTGAATCTTAGTCTCAAATAAGGGGCCTAAATATTAGCGACTAATTATTAGTTGTAAAATATGTTGGATAAAAATTAGTCTCAAATATCATCAACAACTGATAAATCAGTCCCATATACTATGTATTTGAGACTGATAAATCATTCCCTGAGACTTTAGTCCCTAATGATCACTTTTTTTTGTAGTGCCTTTTTTATCCCTGAATTGTAAAGTGAGAGGGTTACTGTTCTGGCTCTAGATCTTCTGCCCTTTCCTCATTTAGATGGTATTGGGAAGTGTTACGTCGGCTGAGGGCATCAGAGGTTCACTTCCCAACCTGACACTGTTCACTTGTGTGGTCTTGTCAATTCATGTTTCCTTCAATTACCCAATGGTCTCTGACTTATCCTTGGCTTGGCCTGCGGCCTGGCCTTCTTGGGTTTGATCTTTTGCTTTGCCTTCGGGACTGGTGTCGTCCTTACTTGGTTAGCTTCCCACAGCTACCGCTGTTATCAGCCCCCCAGTCAGGGATATCCTTGGCTTGCTTTGGCGAGGATTTTCTTGACTCAGCCTCCGTTTTCTCGCTTCTGACTGATTTCACCTATATTCATTGCTTTTCTGTCAGTCGGCGCTTAGGCTCCCTAGGCCAATGATGCTTCTCTTTAACCGTTCCCCCTTTTATTTTTTTTATTCCTTTTTTGAAATTCAAAACCCTTTCATCCCTTCTTGTTCTTCCCTCTTTTCTCTCTAGATGCCTTCTTCTTCCTCAGCGATTTTTCAGGTTAGTTATCTCCTCCTTTGTTACTGGTGAAGAAGATGTCCCTGCTTTTCATGGTCGGGTTACCTGTTCTGGTGGAGAGTATGCCAGTATTCTACCTGTTGATCCCCCTGCCAAACCTGAGGTTGAGCGAGTTGTTGTCCCTCTGCCTTCTTCGTCTAAGAGGAAGAAGAAAGTTTCTGCTTCTGTTGATGTGAAGCCAAAGCGTGCCCGAACTCGGGCTTCTAAACTTGAGCTTGCCAAGTCTTCTTGTGTTCTTGTTGATGTAGAGGACACTGATGTTACCCCTAATGCCTCTGTGAAAACCCCTCCGGCCTCTAAGGCTCCTTCTGCTGATTTTGATGAGGGTTCTTCCACTAACCCCTTGGTTTCTGAAGTTGATCCTGGGCTTGATACTTATTTTGGGGACACCCCTCACTCTCCTAATTGGGGCGTTCTGAGAAGGGAGCTTGTTACCGATCCACTCGTGAGCAGGAAACTGATTTCCCATTTTGCCACTCCTGCTCAGAGGTTAAGGACCATCAGTTGACTGATTCTGATCTTGTCAACCATATGTATAGTATTTGGGCTCATCTTGGTAGTTTGTTGCCTGAAGCTGGTTCTCGTTTCAAATCTGTTTTTGCTCATCGTGACACTGCTCGTAAGAAGATGGCTATTGTGAATAACAAGTGTAAGGAGCAACATGCTCGTTTATCTGAGTTGGAAAAACAGGTTACCAATTTGAGTGGAGAGTTGGGCAAGAGTGCTAGTGCTTTAACTGATATGGATCTTAAGTTTCGTGAGAAAGAGTGTCTGCTGAATGACCAATTAGCCAAGTTAGAATCTGATCGTGCTGCGTTAGAGCATGAATAGGTTGTCCTTTTGGACGAGAGGAAGGCTCTAAAGGATGGTGAGGGGAAGATGAAAGAGGTCATGGGTCGTCTGATCACTACTAACCAGGAGTTGACGCATGACCTTTCTGTTTTGGTCGATGAAAAGACCTGGTTGATCAGGAAAGGTTTTACCCATTTTTTCGTCTTCCTTCGCTCTAGCTGAGAGGTCCCCTTGCTTGCAATCTCTTGCTGCTTGTTTTGATAAGCCTTTGTCTATCTTGCAATCTTTGAAGCCTGATGTTCGATCCAAGAAAGATATGTTGCAGATGATGCATCTTAGGACCGGTAGTGGGCAAACCAGTCAGATGAGCCCTTGTGTTTCCTCGGTGAACATGCTCTCCCCCGCACAGGTTACCCCTGGCGTTGCTCCTTCCGAGGCTCTTCCTACCTCTGTTTCTGTCACACCCCCAATTTCCACTAATGGAGTTTTGCTGTTTGGCGTGTGACATACCAGGATATCAGTCATTAGTTACATCAAACGACACTATATGGGACTTAAAATGTCATAACATAAAAGTTCAGAGTTAAATGCGGAAGCGTAAACGTTAGAATGATATCAAAAGTAATTACACGCAACAAGCATCAATTAATGTAAATAAGTAACATTGTTTAAAATGTTAGAAATGAATGATATGACAGTAGGACTCCATGCATGTCCTAAGTATGCAACCTGTGCCAAAGCGACCTGAGAAACATGTAAGAAAAAGTGTCAACACGAGGTTGGTGAGTTCACAGGTTTGTATGTAAATAAACTGTTTGAGTGTTGCTGGATCCACATACGTAAGTCACACCTATTGCTAGCTAGGCAATGTACAAGTTACTCTAAGCGTTCGCAACCGAAGCTGACTGTTTGTGTTTGGGTGCCTTCCGCCATTGCTAACATCAACAATGGCAAGTGTTTAGGACAATTTACACCCGTTAGACGTCCAATCAAGTTAGTGCGACTAACCCGGGTGGGGTTTGTCAAACCCAGTAGTACTACTCAAATTTCCTCGCTATAATACATATATTAACAGTACGAGTGTGTAAGGACTTTGCATGTTATGTTTACACTTAGGTACACAAGTGGTAATGAAATACTATGTGATCCATGTCCGTGTGTATGTCTCTCCCTGGCTGGGAGACAAGTAACGGATGCCGGTTCGTATGCATGTTTCTCCCAAACAGGAAAACAAGTAAGATGTTGTTTGTTTGCACGCATGTTTCTCCCCAACGGGAAAACAAGTAAAATGATATTCGTTTGTATGCATGTTCCTCCCCAACGGGAAAAAAAGTAAAATACTGTTTGTGTGTATGCATGTTTCTCCCCAACGGGAAAACAAGTAAAATAATGTTTGTGAGTATGCATGTTTCTCCCCAACGGGAAAACAAGTAAAATAATGTTTGTGAGTATGCATTTTTCTCCTTAACAGGAAAACAAGTAAAATAATGTTTGTGTGTAAGCATGTTTCTCCCCCAATAGTAAAACAAGTAAAAGGGGCCGTGAAACTCACCTTCGTTGCGTAGGAGGTAGTATCACACAAGTATGAGATCGAGACCACAAGTGTTAGCCTGTAACGGCTTACGTATGCCCTAGAATTATACACATAACAATTAGGAATACGATAGGATTTGTGACAACGACACGGAAGAGTGAACGTCCTAGAACGCTCTAATGATCGAAGAGTAGACGAACGTGTACACGAGAATAAAGGATTCTTAATTAACTAATTAGGATAAATACGATTCGCGTCGAATGATTCTAATTACAAATAATAATATATAATAAATATATCCGCACGTTTGTACCATCAAATAATGACTTAGGTAAATAATATAATTTAATATATTATTTTTAAACTTAGAGAATTAACAAGATCAATAAATTGTATGACAAAAATAATAAAACTATTATTTTTATTCGAATCATAACAACGTGGATAATAATATAAATAAATATATTATTTATTTGTTTGAAACGTCTCACAATATTTAGAAACATGGCGAAAAGAATATATAAACATATTATTTTTAATAGGATTCACGGGTTAAAAACAATACAATTATTTGAGGTTCGAACCCGGGTCTCACCTACACCAACACACTGACTTAACCACTCAGGCCCGCTAGGGAATCGCAACAAAAGCCGGATCAAATCCGTTTTAACCCTCACCCCCTGTGTTCTTCCCTTTGACAAGAAACGAAACCAAATTCAGTCCAATTACCATGGAATTCGGTATCGATATGCCAAAAGATCAAAGGGGTTATGCTCATCAGTGTTATACGAATGTGTGTGTAGATTTAAATGCAAACCATTTAGTTTAGGCTTGTTAAATCTTGATTTGAAAAACGAAACCCTAGAATTTGAACTCAAAATCGATTTGCTTAATTCTGATAATGAAAGGGTTTGAATTCATGGGGCTATTGATGATTGAGGGTTTTCGAATCTACCCACATTGTTTAATTGGATTTAAACTGAGTTTAGGGTTGAGTTCGACTAAACTGGATTCGCGAAGGACTCTAGATTCCGGTTTCGTTAATTCGATGTTATAAGATTTCAAACGGTTTGGGATTTCAAAGAGTTGAGGATGGCGAGTCTGATCTTGTAATTTAATTGATATTACGTTGAGTCAAGAGTAGATTTCGATTAAACCCAAATGCATATGAGCCCTAGAATCAAAGCATGATAAATCCGATAGTGTAAGTCCTAATTAGATTAGGGCTTTCATAATAGATATGAGAACGAGTCTATAGGTGAGTTTAGCTACTTGATTCGATGTCATATTGATGGAGGTCGACTAAAATGGGCTCCGGCCTGCGTGAGTTTTGTCCCCGGTGATCACAGCTGCTTTTTCGGTGGAATTGATGTATTAAACAGGTTTTGAAATGCTCGATTACGGTGTGTGGGGTGTTTGATTTCAGGAATAATGATTGAATTAACCGAATTCGACGAGTAGATGATGAGGAGTCGACGGTTATGTCTTGAAAAATCATAAACTGGTTTAAATCGAATCAATGTCGATGATTAAAGCCTTTATGATGGTCGTTAATGGTCTGATCGTGTAAAACGGTTATGAATCCTGGCATAACATTGATTATGAATTCGAATTGAACTCAAAGGGATATGGGTTTGACTCCCAGAAGTCAACAGCAACCAAAACATGCGATTTTGACTTTTCAGAGTCAACAAAAATTGGGTTTTGACTTTTAGGAGTCAACAGATTTGGTTTTGTATATTTACATGACTAGTCCTTGTAGTTTAAGATTAAATATTGACAGAATTGATCCTTGAGGTTTGTAACTGAGTTAACGAGGTTAGTATTTAACTGGATTTGTTAACGGAGTTAGTCTAAAAAGGTCGGATGTCACGTCATCCTCTAGTTGAAAAAATTTTCGTCCCGAAAATTAAAATAATAAAAAAAATTATGAATATCTCATCATCCCCTGGTTGAAAGAATTTTCACCCCGCAAATTAGAATAGTACCTTAAGAGCTTGACGTTGAGTGCTTGAACATATTAGGATACTTGTGCATCATCTGATCCTCACGCTCCCACGTGAATTCCGGTCCGCACTTCGAGTTCCAACGAACTCTGACAATAGGGATTTTACTGCGCTTAAGCGTTTTGACTTCCCTATCCATGATTTCTACAGGTTCTTCTATGAAACGCAACTGTTCATCAATGTGTAGTTCCTCAAAAGGAACCGCGAGTGACTCGTCTGCTAGACATTTCTTCAAGTTTGAGACATGAAAGACAATGTGTACACCACTAAGTCCTTCAGGTAGGTCCAGTTGATATGCCACTGGACCAATTCTCTTCACTATCTTGAATGGTCCAACATAACGAGGATTCAGTTTGCCCCGTTTCCCAAAATGAATGACACCCTTCCAAGGTGAGAATTTTAATAAGACCATATCTCCTACTTGAAATTCTAACGGTTTACGACGCTTATCGGCATAGATATTTTGACGATCTCGAGTTGCTGCCATACGATTTCTAATTTGAATGATTTTCTCAAAATTTTCAAGTACGAGTTCAGGACCCGTAAGTTGACTATCCCCAACCTCGGCCCAACAAATAGGAGAACGACATTTCCGTCCATATAATGCCTCGAATGGAGCTGCTTAGCTGCTAGTGTGATAAATGTTATTGTAGGAGAATTCCACCAGAGGCAGATGGGACTCCCAAGTTCTACCAAAATCAATCACACAAGCTCGTAGCATATCCTCCAGAGTTTGAATAGTACGCTCAGTATGTCAGTCTGTTAGAGGATGGTATGTCGTACTCATATCTAGACGCGTGCCTAAAGCTTTATGTAAAGATTTCCAGAAACGTGAGGTGAATCGTGCATCATGATTCTAAATGATAGAAATTGGCACCCCTTGCTGAGAGACTACTTCTTTCAAATATATACGAGTAAGCTTCTCCATTTTGTCGGTTTCCTTGATTGCTAAGAAGTGGGCGGACTTTGTTAAACGGTCAACGATTACCCAAATGGTATCACATCCGGTAGGAGTTTGTGGCAATTTTGTGATAAAGTCCATGGATATCTGCTCCCATTTCCACATGGGAATCACTGGTTGCTGGAGAAGACCAGAAGGATTTTGATATTCAACTTTGACCTTCGCGCAAGTCAGGCACTTGCTCACATAGGTGGCTATATCGGCCTTCATCTTTGGCCACCAATACAACATCTTTAGGTCATGATACATCTTGTCGGAACCTGGATGAATAGAGTAACGAGATTTATGAGCCTCATCCATGACTTGTTTCCTTAAGTTTTCGAATACTGGAACCCATATTCGCTCGGCGAAGTAGCGAATACCGTCAGATTTGACCTCGAGTTGTGCTTCCATATCGCGTGTGGCTTCCAGCGGTAGGTTTTCCTCTTTCAGAGCTTCAAGTTGAGCAATACGGATTTTGTCAGGTAATCCGGGGCGAATAGTAAGCTGTAATGCTCGAACTCGTTTGGGCTTGGTTTCCTTTCGACTTAGGGCATCAGCTACAACGTTAGCTTTACTCGGATGATACCGGATCGCACAGTCATAATCATTCAAGAGCTCGAACCAACGATGATGTCGCACATTCAACTCCTTCTACTCGAAGATGTGCTGAAGACTCTTGTGGTCGGTGTAGATGGTGCACTTGGTACCGTATAAGTAGTGTCTCCATATCTTAAGTGCGAAAACTACGACTCCCAACTCTAGATCATGAGTGGTGTAGTTTTTCTCGTGAATCTTTAGTTGACGCGAAGCATATGCGATCACCTTTTCGCGTTGCATCAGTACACAACCAAGACCTTGAATAGATGCATCACCGTACACCACAAAATCATCCGTTCCTTCTGGAAGAGATAGGATGGGTGCACTACAGAGTTTCTGCTTCAGAAGTTGAAATGCTGCTTCCTAGGTATCACCCCAGTTATAAGGTTTACTCTCCTAAGTTAAAGCAGTGAGGGGGTTGTGCAATCTTGGAGAATCCTTCAATGAAGCGACAGTAATAGCCAGCCAATCCCAGAAATTGTCGCACCTTAGTTGGCTTTTTCGGTGCTGCCTAATTCTTGACTGCTTCTATTTTAGATGGGTTGACATGTATCCCTGTCTCGTTGACTACATGTCCTAAGAATTGCACTTCACAAATACAGAATTCGCACTTGAAAAGTTTTGCATATAGTTGTTCTTGTTTCAGCAATTCCAGAATTAATTGAAGATGTTCCTCATGTTCATCCCTATCCTTGGAATAGATGAGGATGTCGTCAATGAAAACGATGACGAACTGATCAAGGTTGGGTTTACACACGCGGTTTATGAGGTCCATGAACACTGCGGGTGCGTTGGTACGAGGTAGAGGGTAATGATTCCTGATAGTTACTTTGTTCAGCTCACGGTAATCGATGCACATACGGAAGGTTCCATCTTTCTTCCTGACGAATAAGACTGGAGCTCCCCATAGTGATGAGCTAGGTCTGATAAATATCTTATCTAACAACTCTAGCAGTTGTGTAGATAACTGTTGTAAGTCACTAGGTAGAAGTATGTACGGTGCCCGAGCAATCGGCGCTGCTCCGGGTGCTAGGTCGATTTGGAATTCTATTTGACGGTGAGGTGAAAGACTAGGCAGGTATTCAGGAATTACTTCCGAAAAGTTACGAACGATCGGAATGTCATCAATCTTTTTTTTTCCTCAGATGGTTGCTCGGTGACAAGGGCCAGAATAGCAGTATGCCCCTTTACGTAAGCACTTATGTGCTATCATGAAGGATATGATGCCTACGATAGCACCACTCTTTTCTCCTTGCACAAAAAGGATTTCTCCACTAGGGAGGGGAAGGCGAATGATTTTGTCTCGACAAATGAAGTCGTATTGGTTTTTAGATAACCAATCCATGCCTACGATTACGTCAAAGCTGCCAAGTGTAACTGGCATGAGGTCAATGTCAAGCTTATGACTAGCCAATCCTTGTTTACATCTCTAAGAACGTGAGTTGTTTCGATTTTCTAACTGGCTGCTATCTCAATAGTATACTTGGCTTCCAATAGAGTTGGAGTATGACCGCACCAACATGAAGTATGTGAAGTCTTGCTGAGACTTCTAGTGTGACTCGCGCTTATAAGATAAGCGTCGGTCAATGCAAAGACTAAGGGAAGAGGTTCACATGTAAGGAAGAAAATTTCCGTGAGATATAGATTCCAGTAATACAAGGAATAGGTTGTTTGCTTAAGTAATTGCGTTCAACTGATGGTTGGTTAGATTAAATCCCCGTTTTCTAATGTCAATAGAACAACTGGATCATCTTGTGAAGAAAGAAGTACGTTTACAGAGTTGGATATCCTGGGGTATAAATCAAATTAGGTTGAGGATTAGTCACAGGATAAGGTAATAGGGTCAAATGAAATTTATTCTTGGAATGTAAGAAACAACGTGTTAGCTTAGAATGAACTCCTCAAATTCCACTTACATAGTTGGAGTCGATAAGTTTGCCATGAGATTCAATTAGAGTTTCAATCAAGATGGTTTCCTTGATCAAGTTTGAATGAGAGTCTTACAGTCACTAAGACTTTTACATGAGTGCAAATAACAAGATGGATTCCATTAAATGATAGCTCAGTATGTCCGTAAACATCTTCAACCTGATAGTCGCGTCTATCAACTGTTGAACAGATTTAATGATACCAATTAGTCGTTGAGAGGATTACAAGGATTTCTACGGATAGTGGAAACTTAAGTATGTAAATCACTGATTAGGACCATTTATCCACACACTAGGTTTCACCAGGATTTACATGCACCTCAAATTACTATTACGTGTGCACCCGTAATGATAATTTGCTTTACATGCTCACCCTAGTTCTCCCCGTCCTGTGCCATAATGTCCTTTAGTTTGTATTGCTGAGTACAGAGTGTTATCAGATATAATAAGTCATCGAAAAGCTTAGTCGTCAACCATAAGTTGATCAATTAGAACTCATATCAGGATGAGTAGTCAAGAATGGTTTGATCCGAGTATTCACTCGAGTTGAAACACAATACGAGAGTCCAATCCAGCGGATTGTAGATGAGAACATGCACATGAAACAAACATGTACATGAAATGAGACTTCGAGGAATGAAACTAATTCATGAATACAAGTTATAGGAAGCAGCAAAGTAGCCGTCCTTCCAACTGAGTCAGGATAGGGTCTGAGTACGCAATGAGCAATGCGTTCTCAACCTTGTGGTCAATCTTTCTTCAACAGAATATCGACCAAAGCGCGAGCCCACGACTCGGGAAAGTGATGACATCTACATGTCAGTGGATTCTGCAATAATGCGTGCAACAGTCCGTCTTCACATGGCGTATTGTTGTTAGTGGGTGCAGGAGGGGCTCGCCTCCGACGACATTCAACTACGAGAAAGACATGTGCTAGTTATGAGTGTCGTCCATAACACGGACCTGAGAATGCCCACCAAACCCAACAGGTGATGGTGGTGTAAGTGATTCCTCCGAAGGCTCCATTTCACTGTCCTCGGACGGGAGTGAATGTTGTTCTGATGAATCCCAGAGTGTCGTAACCAGGAATGATGATACAATGAGAATGACATGTTCCTCGTCAGAAGAGGGTGATATGGATGTTGTCATCATGCTTGCAATGCAATGTATGTCTGGATGTTGTGTGTATCATGTATGAATGTCTGTGCCGTGTAACTAATGCATGTTTGCGGTTAAAGTCTAGTATGCAATCCTAGTTCTCTATAACCAATGGCTCTGATACCAATCTGTCACACCCCTAATTTCCACTAACGGAGTTTTACCATTTAGCGTGTGAGAAATCAGGATCTTAGTCATTAGTTACATCAAACGACACTATATGGGACTTAAAATGTCATAACATAAAAGTTCAGAGTTAAATGCAGAAGCGTAAACGTTAGAATGAAATTAAAAGTAATTACACGCAACAAGCATCAATTAATGTAAATAAGTAACATTGTTTAAAATGTTAGAAATGAATGATATGACAGTAGGACTCCATGCATGTCCTAAGTATGCAACCTGTGCCAATGCGATCTGAGAAACATGTAAGAAAAAGTGTCAACACGAGGTTGGTGAGTTCACAGGTTTGTATGTAAATAAACTGTTTGAGTGTTGCTGGATCCACATACGTAAGTCACACCTATTGCTAGCTAGGCAATGTACAAGTTACTCTAAGCGTTCGCAACCGAAGCTTACTGTTTGTGTTTGGGTGCCTTCCGCCATTGCTAACATCAACAATGGCAAGTGTTTAGGACAATTTACACCCGTTAGACGTCCAATCAAGTTAGTGCGACTAACCCGGGTGGGGTTTGTCAAACCCAGTAGTACTACTCAAGTTTCCTCGCTATACTACATATATTAACAGTCCGAGTGTGTAAGGACTTTGCATGTTATTTTTGCACTTAGGTACACAAGTGGTAATGAAATACTATGTGATCCATGTCCGTGTGTATGTCTCTCCCTGGCTGGGAGACAAGTAACGGATGCCGGTTCGTATGCATGTTTCTCCCCAACAGGAAAACAAGTAAGATGTTGTTTGTTTGCACGCATGTTTCTCCCCAACGGGAAAACAAGTAAAATGATATTCGTTTGTATGCATGTTCCTCCCCAACGGGAAAAAAAGTAAAATACTGTTTGTGTGTATGCATGTTTCTCCCCAACGGGAAAACAAGTAAAATAATGTTTGTGAGTATGCATGTTTCTCCCCAACGGGAAAACAAGTAAAATAATGTTTGTGAGTATGCATGTTTCTCCTTAACAGGAAAACAAGTAAAATAATGTTTGTGTGTAAGCATGTTTCTCCCTCAATAGTAAAACAAGTAAAAGGGGCCGTGAAACTCACCTGCGTTGCGTAGGAGGTAGTATCACAGAAGTATGAGATCGAGACCACAAGTGTTAGCCTGTAACGGCTTACGTATGCCCTAGAATTATACACATAACAATTAGGAATACGATAGGATTTGTGACAACGACACGGAAGAGTGAACGTCCTAGAACGCTCTAATGATCGAAGAGTAGACGAACGTGTACACGAGAATAAAGGATTCTTAATTAACTAATTAGGATAAATACGATTCGCGTCGAATGATTCTAATTACAAATAATAATATATAATAAATATATCCGTACGTTTGTACCATCAAATAATGACTTAGGTAAATAATATAATTTAATATATTATTTTTAAACTTAGAGAATTAACAAGATCAATAAATTGTATGACCAAATTAATAAAACTATTATTTTTATTCGAATCATAACAACGTGGATAATAATATAAATAAATATATTATTTATTTGTTTGAAACGTCTCACAATATTTAGAAACGTGGCGAAAAGAACATATATATAAACATATTATTTTTAATAGGATTCACGGGTTAAAAACAATACAATTATACTATTTATTCTGAGTCATGGTTTGAAAATAATATAAATATATTATTTTAAAAGTGGGTAATAATATTATAAATTTGTTATAAAACCAAACCCGAGCCTCCGGGTGATTTCCGAGGCCAAAACATACTAGTATACTAATATAGTAATATAGAGAAATTTTTTGTATAAAAATATAGTGTAAAAAGTGGCCTGAAAAATAAAAGGTGTTAGTGAGGTTTGAACCCGGATCTCACCTACACCAACACACTGACTTAGCCACTCAGGCCCGTTAGGGAATCGCAACAAAAGCCGAATCAAATCCGCTTTAACCCTCACCCCCTGTGTTCTTCCCTTTGACAAGAAACGAAACCAAATTCAGTCCAATTACCATGGAATTCGGTATCGATATGCCAAAAGATCAAAGGGGTTATGCTCATCAGTGTTATATGAATGTGTGTGTAGATTTAATTGCAAAACCATTTAGTTTAGGCTTGTTAAATCTTGATTTGAAAAACGAAACCGTAGAATTTGAACTCAAAATCGACTTGCTTAATTCTGATAATGAAAGGGTTTGAATTCATGGGGGCTATTGATGATTGAGGGTTTTCGAATCTACCCACACGGTTTAATTGGATATAATCTGAGTTTAGGGTTGAGTTCGACTAAACTGGATTCGCGAAGAACCCAAGATTTCGGTTTCGTTTAATTCGATGTTATAAGATTTCAAACGGTTAGGGCTTTCAAAGAGTTGAGGATGGCGAGTCTGATCATGTAATTTAATTGATGTTACGTTGAGTGAAGATTGGATTTGGATTAAACCCAAATGCATATGAGCCCTAGAATCAAAGCATGATAAATCCGATAGTGTAACTCCTAATTAGATTAGGGCTTTCATAATAGATATGAGAACGAGTCTATAGGTGAGTTTAGCTACCTGATTCGATGTCAGACTGATGGAGGTCGACTAAAATGGGCTCCGGCCTGCGTGAGTTTTGTCCCCGGTGATCACGGCTGCTTTTTCGGTGGAATTGATGTATGAAACAGGTTTTGTGATGCTCGATTACATTGTGTGGGGTGTTTGATTTCAGGAATAATGATTGAATTAACCGAATTCGACGAGTAGATGAGGAGGAGTCGACGGTTATGTCTTGAAAAATCATAAACTGGTTTAAATCGAATCAATGTCGATGATTAAAGCCTTTATGATGGTCGTTAATGGTCTGATCGTGTAAAACGGTTATGAATCCTGGCATAACATTGATTATGAATTCGAATTGAACTCAAAGGGATATGGGTTTGACTCCCAGAAGTCAACAGCAACCAAAACATGCGATTTTGACTTTTCAGAGTCAACAAAAATTGGGTTTTGACTTTTAGGAGTCAACAGATTTGGTTTTGTATATTTACATGACTAGTCCTTGTAGTTTAAGATTAAATATTGACAGAATTGATCCTTGAGGTTTGTAACTGAGTTAACGAGGTTAGTATTTAACTGGATTTGTTAACGGAGTTAGTCTAAAAAGGTCGGTTGTCACAGTTTCCAAGATTGTTACTGATGACCAAGCTCCGGACTCCCTTGACTTTGGTGTTGCCTTTGTTGATGGGTCGTCCTTAGGTGTTGTTGATGTCACACCCCCAAATTCCACTAACGGAGTTTTACCGTTTGGCGTGTGACAAACCAGGATCTCAGTAATTAGTTAAATCAAACGACACTCTATGGGACTTAAAATGTCATAACATAAAAGTTTAGAGTTAAATTCGGAAGTGTAAAAGTTAGAATGAAATCAAAAGTAATTACACACAACAAGCGTCAATTAATGTAAATAAGTAACACTGTTTAAAATGTTTGAAATGATGATATGACAGTAGGACTCCATACATGTCCTAAGTGTGCAACATGTGCCAAAGCGACCTAAGAAACATGTAAGAAAAAGTGTCAACACGAGGTTGGTGAGTTCACAGGTTTGTATGTAAATAAACTGTTTGAGTGTTGCTGGATCCACATACGTAAGTCACACCTATTGCTAGCTAGACAATGGACAAGTAACTCTAAGTGCTCACAGCCGAAGCTGACTGTTTGTTTGTTTGTTTGCTCCAACCAGGTCTATCAACCCTGACTAATATGTTTAGGCCAGTCTACACCCGTTCGACCTCCAATCGTGCTAGCGTGACTAGCCCGGGTGGGGTTTGTCAAACCCAGTAGTACTACTCAAATTACCTCGCTAAGTCCATATTAACGGTTTGATGTGAGGACTTTCATGATAGTGTTTACGCTTAAGTACACAAGTGGTAATGAAATACTATGTGATCCATGTCCGTGTGTATGTCTCTCCCTGGCTGGAAGACAAGTAACAGATGTCTGTTCGTATGCATGTTTCTCCCCAACGGGAAAACAAGTAAAATGATGTTTGTTTGTACGCATGTTTCTCCCAACGGGAAAACAAGTAAAATGATATTCGTTTGTATGTATGTTCCTCCCCAACGGGAAAACAAGTAAAATACTGTTTGTGTGTATGCATATTTCTGCTCAACAGGAAAACAAGTAAAATGATGATTGTGTGTAAGCATGTTTCTCCCCAATAGGAAAACAAGTAAAAAGGGGCTATGAAACTCACCTGCGTTGCGTAGTAGGTAGTATCACACAAGTATGAGATTTAGAACTTCAAGTGTTAGCCTGCACGGCTTACGTATGCCCTAGATATATATTATTTTTAATTGGAGCCACGGGTTGAAAATAATATAAATGTATTATTTATTTGGAGTCGTGGTTTGAAAACAATATAAATATATATTATTTTAAAAGGTGGGGAAAATAATATGAAAATGGGTTATAAAATCAAACCCGAGCCTACGGATGTTTTACGGGTTCAAAACATTTTAATATATTATTATAATAATATAGGAATTAGTTTTTATAAAAAAAATCCATTAAAAAGTCCCCAAAAAATAATTGCAGGAGACCGGTTTCAAACCCGGGTCTCCTGCGTATAAGCAATCCGACTTAACCAAACCTGAATCGCAACAAAGATGGGTTTGAAATGATTTTATCAAACAACAGTCCGGTGTTCATCCCCCCTATCGAGCCGAACAAGAACCAGTCCCACTTTCTTCGAAATCGATTGCGATTCACTAAGAGATCATGGGGGTTTTGTTAATCGTTACTAAACGAATCTGTTGACAAATTTAATTGCAAAAACGTCGATTTTATAGTCGTTAATTTCTTTTTGAAAACACTGAAATCCTAGGTTTAGAATGTGGGCTCGATTTGAATGATCCTGATAATAACATTGATTGAATTCATAGGGCTTTTAAAGGGTGTAGGATTGTGAACCTGATCATATTATTTAATTTGATTTAGACAAGGTCTAGGGTAGAGATCGATCAAACCGGTTTCACATGAACCCTAGAATATGGTTCATGTTAATTCCGATAATGTAAGCCCCAATTGATATAGAGCTTTTGTTCTACAAGTGAAAACGAATCTGAGGAGGGGTTTAGTTACCAGATTTGAGTTCTACTTGGTGGTTCCCGACTAAAAGATAGACGCGGTACAGTGGGTTGGGCTCCAGCGCCTCCTCTGCGTCTCCGGTGGACTTGGCGTGTGCAGAAGCTCTAGAGAGGTTCGTCTAATGTGTGTAGGCGTTCAATTGATGGAATAATAGACGAATTCAAGCTAAATTGGTAGTGGTCGATTAAGGCGTCGACGGTTATCGGTCTAATGCCCATAATTGGGTTTAATTTGACAATGATGACGATTAATTCAGTAGTTATGATCGTTAAAGTCATAATTCATGTAATTTCAGTTACTATTTCCACATAAATCGGATAAGGCTTGCGAATTGGATCAATGTGGTTGCGGGTTTGACTCAGAAAAGTCAACATAAACATGATTCATTGATTTTGACTTTGAGAAGTCAACTGATTGGGTTTTTGAACTTGACAGCTTCAGTCCCTGTAGTTTTATATGAATTGGAGTTTCAGAGTTTGTCAAAATTAGTTCCTAGGGTTTGAATTGGGTTTAGAACTTGTTAATTTGACCTCAAAAGTCCACAGAAAACAACTATAGATAAAATACAAGTTTAGTCCCTCTAATTTTCTATATACAAGTTTGAATAGACAGGATTAGTCCTTGGGGTTTGAGATTTGGTTAATTAGGATTTAACTGGACTGGCTAACTGGAAAAGTCCGGATTGTCACAGTTGATGGTGGTGCTGGTGAGGTCTGATTCACTTGTTCTTTTGGTGGTTATGTCTTTGAACCTTTGTTTGTGGTTGTTGTCTCCAGACTTTTTATGCTTGTATGTTTGTTTTTGCTTTATAATGTTGGGTCGTAGGCCATGTATGACATGTTGGCCTTGTGCCATTTATCTTTTGTGCATCTCTATTTTGTCATGCTCTTTTTTTGGCATTTGGCGAAGGACTTGTTGCCTTGTTTTTTAGGGCTTTATTATTATTGCCTTTTTAATGAGGGCTTTTTGCTGATGCCTCGTTAGTGAGGGCTTTTATTGTTGTACCGATCGGTTTTATGCATGGGTAGGTCAAGGCCGGATCCCATGGGGCATCATTGTTTTAGGAGCTCATCCTTTACACGAGAAGGTCAAGGCCGAAACTCGTGGAGGTTATTTGTTCTGAGGGTTCTCCACCCTGTTGTACCTTTTGTTTTGTGGCGTTTGCTGTTAGATCTTATAGTTCTTTTTCTTGTATGGGTGCTTGATGTCATCAATATCTTGGGCTTTTGCTTGGGGTTTGTTAGCCATTTTCCCAATATTTGATTATATTCTTTCTCTCTCTTATTTTGTGACTAACTATCCCTTTGTGCATGTGTGTTTGTATGGAAGAAAAAAAAAGAAAATTTATTTAGCTGCAAGCTTCTATCTTTCATTAATGATTTGAAAAGGAGTGTGCCTTTCTTAGCCCAAAAACATTCTTCATAAAAAGAAAAGAAAATAAAATAACACAAGATATGGCACTCCTGGTTTTGAGTTATAACTTTTTCCTTGCAACTTTCCTGTCTTCTACGCGTAAAAGCGTCGGAGGTTCATGGCATTCCAATGCTTGGCACATGCTTGTCATTCATGTAGGCCAACTTGTAGAATCCTCCTTTGTGAGCTTCTACCACTTGATAAGGGTCCTCCTACTTGGTCCCATCTTTCCTGTGCTTTGCTGCCTACTGGCCTCATTCTTCCTTAATACCAAGTCTCCCGGGCGAAAAGTCTCATGTCTCACCCTTGCATTATAGTATTTTTAGAAATGTTTCTTATACTTGGCTTCTTTCATCCTTGCGTCCTCTCTTCTTTCTTCCGTTAATTCTAAGTCCAGCATCCGGTCTTCATTGTTACTTAGGCTTCTGAAGCTTGCCCTTCTTGGCGAGTGTACTCCGATTTCTGCCGGAATCATGGCCTCTGTCCCGAACACAAGGCTAATGGTGTTCTACCGTGGCTAGTCTTCTCAGTTGTCCTGATTGCCCAGAGGACGCTTGGTAGCTCTTCTACCAAGTTCTTCCATGTGTCTTCCTAGCCTTGTCTTTAGTCCCTCAACTATACTCCTTTTTATTCGTTCCACTTGGCCATTAGCCCGAGGATAAGCCACTGATGTAAACGTTTGTTTGATGCGGAAGCCTTGGCACCATCCTCTGAAGGGTTCCTCTGCAAAAATCTTTCCTTTATCAGTCACTATCTCGCCTGGCAATCCAAACCTGCAGACTATATTTTCCCAGAAGAATTTTATGACTTGCTTTTCGATGATGGTTGTCACTGGCTTCACCTCAGGCCACTTGGTGAAATAATCCACTGCCACTATTAGAAACTTGACCTTGCAGCTACTTTCGGGAAAAGGACCTACGATATCCATCCCCCACTTGTAAAAAGGCCAGGCGGAGTTTACTGGTACCAGATCGTGCTTGGAGACATGTTTTATTGGTGCGTGGAGTTGGCATGATTCACATTTTCTTATCTCTTCCTTCGTGTCTCTATGCATGGTTGGCCAGAAGTACCCTAGATTTATTAATTTTGAGACTATTGTCCTTGGGCCGGCGTGTGTTCCGCAGACTCCCGTGTGCATTTCCCTTACAATGTAGTTGGCTTGAGTTGGACCTACACACCTAAGTAGAGGAGCCAAGTACCCTTTCTAGAACAACTCTCCTTCTACTAGAGTGTATTGCAATGCTTTCAGCCTCACCCTCCTGGCTTCATCCTCATCCTCCGGTACCAACGCTGTTGCCAAGTATTCTTTAATTGGAGTCATCCAATTGTCTTCATCCTCTGTGATCACATCTGCCACTACCTTCCCTTTTACTGAGCTTTCTTCCAGCATTTCCACTAAAACTTTCTTCATCAAATGAGCAAAAGCTAGAGACGCCAGCTTGCTGAGGGCATCCGCTCGTTTGTTCCGCGCCCTCGAGATCTGGGTTATGGTACATTTTCTGAAACTTTTCACCATTTGCTTTGCTAGACTTTTATACATCTTCATCACTTCTTCCTTGGCTTCATATTCTCCATTAACCTGATTTTCAATTAAGAGTGAGTCGACACGTATCGGTAACGTCTTGACTCTGATTTTCAGGGCCAGCCTCAACCCGGCTAAGAGAGCCTCATACTCGGTTTCATTGTTTGTGCTTGGGAAGTTCAGGCGGAGAGCGTATGTGAGTTCCACGCCTTATGGGTCTATAAGTATAAGGCCGGCTCCTGAGCCTTCCGCGCTTGATGCCCCATCTGTGTATAACTGTAACACCATGAAATTTCCCATAAAAACTTAAACATTGGAAAATGAAAAATTGGAGAAAATGGCCCATAACGGACCGTCACCTAGGATAACGGTCCGTTACGCATCATGACTGACCGTCACCGGTCATAACGGTCCGTGCTGCAATACCGAAGGCGGTTTTAGGGTTTCTGACACGCGAACTCTGACTCAGCACTCGTGACGGACCGTCACGAACCGTAACGGTCCGTTACGTGGTCATGAAGTGTGTAGCCACCAAGCAAAGCCATGACGGACCGTCACGCCTGGTAACGGTCCGTCATGACCTCAAGTTTTGTCCTATAAATAGATGGTCGAGCTCCAACCTTTTCTCACAACAATTATGTCACACCCCAACCGACGGCGGATTATACGTCGGGGCGGACGCGGTTGTTCAAAAAGCACAATGTTGACTATTAAAGTTTAAATAATTTCATTAATAACTTTCAAAGTCTCATTACAAGGAAAAGAATCAAAACATTACAAGAAAAGAAGATTTAATTGATTCTAAGTCCAAAGCATCCTATGTGATCACAATAAAGTCTCACACTTGTGTACCTGAAACATGTTAAGTAAACTGTCAACTAAAAATAGTTGGTGAGATACAAAGGTTTTGATACCGTTTAACAAAGTCTTTGAAAAGTTTTACAATTCACTATGTACATGCATTCTATAGTATAAGTGTGAGAACAAACAAGTTAAACATTTTGCATATCAACCCTAACCAAGTTTAGGCATACCCCGCAGATTATCCTTAAAGTTATAGGTGCAGTAACAATCACCATGGGCTCCCCCCGAAGGGTCAATCAAACTAGATGGATTGGTCAAATACAATAGATCTAGTATTGTTACTGTAGGCTCAATCAAAGTTAATGAATATGCTAGTTTTAAGTTTAACTTAAGCATGCAAGTCTCAAAGGCACATAACACAAGAGTAAGCATATAGACATAGTTGTGCACGAATTGTATAAGTATGAAAGTTTAATACATGTTCCACCCCAAGTTTATAAACAAAAACAAAACAAAAAGGGCTAAGTATACTCACTTGGATTGGTGAAAGAAGTATCCAATAAGATTAAATGTAGCAAGACTTTGAGGGAGAATATTCTCACAACAAGCTTAAGAACACAAGTATAAAGTTTCAAGTTTGGTTCTATAAGTCTATGGCAAGCTTTTAGTATTCTAAGATTGACTAGGGTTCCAAAAGAGGAGACGGGAAAAGATTTTGTTAATTATAAAGTTTAATCAAAATTTAAAATAAGGTTTTAAATAAATGACACAAGTTTTGAATATCAAAGTTTATTAAGTTCATAGTTTAGAATAATTTAAAATAATTACTTAAAAAGCTTTACAATTATTAATTACACAAGATAGGTAATAATAATTAAAGTAGTTTTTTTAAGTATTTATAAGTGAAGTTATAATAATAGTTAGGTGAAAGAATAAATAATTATTAAATATTAATAATACTTATAAACAAATAAATAATTATTAATGATAAATAATTATCTAAAAGAACAATATAAATTATTTGTTATGAATGTCATCTTAATTATGACTCTCCACATTTATATTTGCAATCATGGTGACTCTTCATAGGATTAACTCTCATCTTACATTTAGTTTGAATTTATGTAGTAGCCTATATAAAGAGGCATTTGGATTCTTTCAAGTGTGTCAAAAAGAGAAAAGCTTCCCCCATCATATCTTCATTCTCTCTATATATTGCTCATATATAATATAGTTTATAACACGTTATCAGCACGACGCTCGTGAAGAAGTACCATTATATTATCATACGGTAAGTTTGCTTATTTTTGTTTATCTCTTACTTACAATCCATACTATAATTCATATAGTTTTGGATTACAAGGAGATATACATTATTGTTTATATAATTATGAATTACTCATTCTTTATAAATTAAAATTTAACTTTCTTAAACTAAATATTTATCTATTTTACTTTCAAATAAAATAAAAAAAAGAGGGGTATTCATTAATCTCTAATTTTTTTTTGACATGTTTAACTAACATACATTAATCAATATTTTTTTTAGTTCATCATGTCCAATATTGCAAAGCTTGAGTTTTTAGCCTTGGACATTACCGGGAAGAACTATTTATCATGGATGTTAGATGCGGAAATACATTTGAATGCCAATAATCTTGGTGACACAATTAAAGAAGGAAATGAAACAACCACCCAAGACAAAGCAAAAGCAATGATTTTCCTTCGTCATCATATTCACGATGACTTAAAAAATGAGTACCTCACGGTCAAGGATCCACTTGTATTGTGGACAAATTTAAAGGAAAGATTTGACCATCAGAAAACGGTAATATTACCACGTGCTCGTTACGAATGGATCCACTTAAGGTTACAAGATTTTAAATCAATAAGCGAGTATAACTCTGCTATGTTTAGAATTACCTCACAATTGATTTTGTGTGGAGAAAATATTACTGATACAGAGATGTTGGAAAAAACATTCTCCACCTTTCACGCATCAAATATGCTATTGCAACAACAATACCGTGAAAGGGGTTTTACTAAATATTGTGATCTTATTTCATGTTTACTTGTGGCCGAACAAAATAACGAGCTCTTGATGAAAAATCATGAGACTCGTCCGGTTGGCACAACCCCATTCCCAGAAGTGAATGTGGCATCATATAATGACCAAAGTGGTCGTGGTCGTAGTCGTGAGCGTGGCCGTGGTCGTGGCCGTGATCGTGGTCGTGGTCGTGGTCGTGGATATAATCGAGGGAATTATCATGGTGTTCAATTTAAAAACACAAAATTCCACCAAAAGGGGCAAGAAAATGCAAAGAAATTTAATAATGAAAGTGGTAAGAATAAAAGTATAAACACATCAAATGCATGTCACCGTTGTGGAAGTAATAATCATTGGGCGCGTACTTGTCGTACGCCCAAACATTTGGTGGAACTCTACCAACAATCTCTCAAAAACAAAGGAAAAGCAATAGAAACGAATTTTGCATATGGAAACGATGATGTTCCCAGTGGTTTTCCTAAAGAAACAACTTCTTTTGATGTTGATGACTTTCTCATCGATCCAACTCATTTGGATTCCGGTGATATCATGGCCGATGCACCTCAGTTGGATGCTTGCAAATTTCCTTACATATAATTGGAATTTTAAGCATTTTCTTAATATCATGATTTGATGTTATGTTTTGTTTTATGCATATGAGATATGTTAGGAACTTATTATGGTTGAAAGTATTTTAATAAGACATTTTATTTTGCATTTTTTGTTTTGTTTTGAAGTATATGGAGCATTTAAAACATCCGATTAATGGTGAAGACATATGTCTAATCGATAGTGCAACAACGCATACAATTTTCAAGAAAAGAAATTACTTCTCAAATTTAATTATAAAAGAGGCAAACGTTGGCACTATATCCGGTAGTTCAAAATTAATTAAAGGCTTTGGAGAAGCATATGTAGTGTTACCCGGTGGAACACGGTTCAAATTTGATAATGCATTATTTGCCCCACTGTCTCAAAGAAATTTGATAAGTTTTAAAGATATCCGTTTAAATGGATATCATATTGAGACAACATGTGAAGGACATGATGAATATCTTCAAATAACAACTATGATTTCGGGGGAAAAACATGTCCTAGAAAAATTACCCGCATTTGCATCTGGTTTGTATTGTACTAAAATTATTGAAATTGAATCAAATATGGCCATAAACCAGAAGTTTATGGACCGGGAAAACTTTATTATTTGGCATGACCGGTTAGGCCACCCCGGATCAATAATGATGCGAAAAATTATAGAAAATTCATGTGGGCACTCTTTGAAGAACCAGAAGATTCTTCAGTCTAAGGACATTACATGTGTTGCATGCTCACAAGGAAAATTAATCGCTCGCCCATCACCGGCTAAGGTGGGGACTGAATCTCTAAGTTTCTTGGAAAGAATACATGGGGATATATGTGGGCCTATACATCCTTCTAGTGGACCATTTAGATATTTTATGGTGCTAATCGATGCATCAACTAGATGGTCCCATGTATGCTTATTATCAAGTCGCAATATGGCATTTGCACGACTACTTGCTCAACTAATAAGGTTAAGAGCACACTTTCCTGATTACCCGATCAAGAAAATTCGGTTAGACAATGCTGGTGAATTTACATCCCAAACTTTTAATGATTATTGCATGTCTATTGGGATAACTATAGAGCATCATGTAGCTCATGTACATACACAAAATGGGCTTGCTGAATCACTTATCAAGCGACTTCAAATGGTTGCAAGACCAATGATTATGAAATCAAAAGTACCGGTTACTGCATGGGGGCATGCAATTTTACATGCAGCAACATTAATTCGTATCAGGCCAACGAGTTATCATACTTCCTCCCCATTAAAGTTGGTTTTAGGTCAAGAACCAAATATTTCTCATTTACGAATTTTTGGTTGTGCCGTATATGTTCCAATAGCTCCACCCCAACGTACAAAGATGGGACCTCAAAGAAGGTTAGGAATATATGTTGGGTATGAATCACCGTCTATTATAAAGTATTTAGAACCAACAACAGGAGATTTGTTTACGGCTCGTTTTGTTGATTGTCATTTTAATGAATCAACATTCCCAACTTTAGGGGGAGATGAAAAGCAGCTAAATGGTGATATATGTTGGAATGAATTATCTTTAACTCATATGGATCCTCGAACTAAAGAGTGTGAACTTGAAGTTCAAAGAATCATACATTTACAAAGATTAGCAAATCAATTACCAGACGTATTTGCCGATCCAAAAAGAGTGACTAAGTCACATATACCAGCTGCTAATGCTCCACTAAAAATTAGTGTCCCACAAGGACAATCACAAATTGGTAATGAGTCTAATGCACGCCTAAAGCGTGGCAGACCAGTTGGTTCCAAAGACAAAAATCCTCGAAAGAAAAGGGGAGCAAATAATGAACATAACCAACTCGAGGTAATGCCAGAAAAAGAGTCTCCCGAAGAGACACTAGACATGATGGTTCAAAACGAACATAAGGTACCTGAAAACGAAGAGATCTCAATAAACTACATCATGTCTAGGAAGGTATGGAACCGAAATCAAATCGACGTCGATGATACATTTTCATATAATGTAGCGCTAGAAATCATGGAAAATAATGAGGATCATGAACCAATATCTGTTGAAGAATGCAAACAAAGACATGATTGGCTAAAATGGAAGGACGCAATTGAAGCGGAATTAAATTCCCTCACGAAACGTGAAGTTTTTGGACCCGTAGTTCATACACCTGAAGGTGTAAAGCCCATCGGATATAAATGGGTCTTTGTGCGAAAACGTAATGAAAAAAATAAGATTATACGTTACAAGGCACGATTGGTAGCACAAGGATTTTCGCAAAGACCGGGAATCGATTATGAAGAAACGTATTCTCCAGTGATGGATTCAACAACTTTCCGTTATCTTATTAGTCTGGTAATACAGGAAGGGCTTGATATGCGTCTAATGGATGTTGTTACTGCATACCTATATGACTCACTTGATACCGAGATTTACATGAAACTACCTGCAGGATTCAAATTACCAGAATCATGTAAATCAAGTTCTCGAGAACATCTTGCAGTTAAATTAAACAAATCATTATATGGGCTAAAACAATCTGGGCGTATGTGGTACAATCGCCTTAGTGAGTATTTGTTGAAAGAAGGTTACAAAAATGATTCTATTTGTCCATGCATTTTTATTAAAAGATCAGAATCAGATTTTGTTATAATCGCTGTGTACGTAGATGATTTAAATATAATTGGTACTCCTAGGGAGCTCCATAAAGCAATTGAATACTTGAAAAAGGAATTTGAAATGAAAGATCTTGGAAAGACAAAATTTTGTCTCGGATTACAAATTGAACATCTTAAAGATGGGATACTTGTGTATCAAGAAACCTATATAGAAAAACTACTCAAAAGGTTTTATATGGATAAATCACATTCATTGAGCACTCCAATGGTTGTTAGGTCACTCGATGTTGAAAAGGATCCCTTTCGACCACCTGGAGAGGAAGAAGAAATTCTTGGCCCGGAAGTACCATATCTAAGTGCAATTGGTGCCTTAATGTTCCTTGCTAGCCATACACGGCCAGATATATCATTTACACTAAATTTGTTGGCGAGGTACAGTTCATGTCCAACAAGGAGGCACTGGAACGGTGTGAAACAAATATTTCGGTACCTTCAAGGTACAAAAGATATGGGCTTATATTTTACTAATCAATCGAAAACAAGTTTGGTTGGCTTTGCAGATGCAGGTTATATGTCTGATCCTCATAATGGTCGATCTCAAACTGGATATTTATTCACACATGGAGGAACAACAATTTCATGGCGTTCAGTGAAACAAACAATCACAGCCACTTCATCTAACCATGCAGAAATATTAGCAATACATGAAGCAAGTAGAGAATGTGTTTGGTTGAGGAATGTAATACAACATATTAATGGCTCTTGTGGCATTTCTTCGGAGAATAAGGAACCAACAATAATACATGAAGATAACGCAGCATGCATTACACAACTTAAGGAAGGATACATCAAAGGAGACCGAACCAAACACATTTTACCAAAGTTTTTTTTTACACATGATTTACAAAAGAATGGTGATATTGTAGTCCAACAGATTCGCTCTTGTGAAAATTTGGCAGACTTGTTTACCAAATCACTTCCAACATCAACATTCAAGAAATTGGTTCACGGGATCGGGATGCGTCAAATCAAGGAGCTTAACTAATAAGCATTAGGGGGAGAAATACACAAGTTGCACTCTTTTTCCCTTAGCTATGGTTTTATCCCACTGGGTTTTCCTAGCAAGGTTTTTAATGAGGCAACATCACCAAGTGTGTATTAAAATAAAATAGTATTTTATTATGTGGATAGTCAAGAGGGAGTGTTATGAATGTCATCTTAATTATGACTCTCCACATTTATATTTGCAATCATGGTGACTCTTCATAGGATTAACTCTCATCTTACATTTAGTTTGAATTTATGTAGTAGCCTATATAAAGAGGCATTTGGATTCTTTCAAGTGTGTCAAAAAGAGAAAAGCTTCCCCCATCATATCTTCATTCTCTCTATATATTGCTCATATATAATATAGTTTACAACATTATTTAAGATTTATTACAGTATTTGAGTATTAGGTATTTATTTACAAATTAACATGTAATTAAAAATGTTTAAAATGTGGTTATAAGTTTAAATAATAATAAGTACTTATAAGTTTATAAATTGTTAAATAGAATTTATAAAGTTTAAATTATAAGTTTAAAGTTTAAACAAGACTATAAGTTTATAAATGTTTTAAATAAATAAAGTTTACAAGTTTATAATTGTTTTAAAGTTTCTATAAAGTTTATAGGTTTTTGATTAAAGTTTATGTTTTAACAATATAAGTTTAATCACGTTTTAAAGTTTCTGTTTTATTTTATAAAGTTTATAACATTTAAAGAAATAAGTAAAGTATATTTTTTCCTCCTGTTTTAAATTTATATAAACAAATAAGTTTCTGTTTATATAAGATATAAGTTTTATAAAATGTATAAGTTTGTAATTTATTAAATTTAAGTTTCTGATTTTATAAAGATTGTAAGTTTATAAATTTCTTATCTTAATAACAATGTATATTTATTTCTTGTTTTAAATAAATAAACAAATCTTGATTTAAATAGATAACAAATGCAAAAGTTTATAAGTTTCTGTTTTTATATTAATATGTAAGTTTTTATAAATGTTTCTGAGTTTATATAATTTTTATAAGTTTTCTGTTTAAATAAAAGTTTAATAATTAGTTTAAAGTTTTAAACAAAGTAAGTTTATTATAAATAACAAATTAAAGTTTCTGAGTTTATAAAATAATTTCTATTGATTGTATAAGTTTTATAAAGTTTAAAAGTATTTTTATAGTTTTTAAAATGTTTAGAACTACTTTTAAAGCATTAATTATTATAAGTTTTAACTAAGTTTAATTGATTAAAATAGTTCTGGAATATAAAAGTGTAAATAAAAATTGATTTTAAGTTTATAATAGTTTAACAGAATTTATAAAAATTATTAAAAATATTAAATCTGATTAAATAAGCATAAAAAAATAGAAACACAAAAACTCAGGCTGGCCGGACTCGAACCCGGGCCAGCTGAGTCAAACACACACGCACTACTACCCGGCTACGGGCCTTGCTAAGATTATATCCGGAAAAACAAATAGATGAACACCTCCTCGAATCATTCCCAATTCCCCGATGAACCCTAGAATCGAATGCCCGTAAATACGGATTGATTAACCCTCTGTTAATGCAAATTGATTGAGGGCTAATGATCTTTGAATGAAAGCGAAGCTAATGGCTATTCGAATTACACGGATTGGTGTTGAAATGAGGGAGAACGGGTTCGAGCTTTTGTGCGACTGACCACGGATTCAACGAGAAAATGCGGGTACGAATTGATGCAATTGAGGGTTCAGGGAGTTTGAGGGTGATGTCGTGAAGGTTTAGCAGCTGGTATTTATAGTCAATTTTACCATTTAATTCCAGAACAATTGAGAGCTTTACGGTTGAGCCGAATGGATTTAATTTCGAACCCACGCGATGTTAAAGTTGAAATCGGGTATTGGAATACCTCGGGTTATGGTCGCATGTCCAAGGCGAGACTCGAGGTGCATTCAATTTAGCCGGAAACACGTTTTTGAATAATTCGAGCTCAACCCGGCCATGGGGGGTTTCAAACCCATGATCGATTTTGAATTCGAGAGTTTGGCTTAATGGCACATTTAGTCCCTGAAGTTCCAAGCCTTTATTATTTCATGTATAAACTTGAGTTTTAGTTTAAAATAAGTTTCAGAAATGAAATTTTAGTCCCTAGACTTTTAAAATAAATATGTGTTATTTTTATAAAATCCCTTTAAGTTTTTTTTAGAAGTTTTATTATTTTATAATTTTATAAAATAACTTTTAGGATTTATAGTTTATAAGTTTCAATGTTTAATATTAATATTCATATTATTTGAATAATAATAATTTTAAACTCGTAAAGTTTTAAGAATTTAACATATTTTATTTATAAGATGCATATATATATATATATATATATATATATATATATATATATATATATTTAAATAAGTCTTATATATACATATCTCAAGTGCAATTGTTTTTTCTTAAATATATATCAACTAAATTAATATTTATTAAGAAAATATATTTTTAATATGTTTCTGAGATTTAAATTTCATAATACGTACAGGGTTTTAGGGAAAGATACATCAAAAAATCCTGGATATTACAAATTACACCATAAAACACACACACAAACCCCTGGTGTTCCGATCCCGAGCTCCGTTTCGCGTTAGAAAGTCCGGTTTCTAGCCTTACGTATTCAAATAGCCGCACATAGCCCCGAGGTAAGGTTTCGGACTAGTTATTAAGGTCTGGTTAATTATCATTTAGCTTGTAATGAGTTTTAATTAAGAAGTATTAATATTAGAATATTTCTAAAGGTTGATATTTCGATTATAAATACGTCGAGGTGCTGTCCGAAGTGTTTGATATATTATTAAATCAATAAAGCAGAAATACTATCCAGGTGAGTTCCTCTGAATTAAAATGTGTATAGTTACACAGTTGTTATTTGAAATATTCCTGATGTAATGCCATATTCCAAGTATATATGATGCGTATTAAGTACTTATTATGTTCCGAGAATGGATGGGACCTACGGGTGGACGATTATCTTATCTTACTGGTGAAAGTTAGGCTAGTAGGGTAGATGATTATCCATTTTATACTGGTGAAAGGTAGGACAGTGACGGGAACGGTTGACTAATTATATATATAATAAAAGCTTATTAGTTTACTTTCATGGAAACTAATGGGTAGGACATGAGATTGTTGGTGATTGAATAACAAGCATGTGATAAAGATTCATGATGTTGGTCCCTCATGTGTCTCGGATCGTCACATGCAAGTGTGTTACTAGTCGAACCGGGTGCAGAATGTCCGTGACTAGGTGGAGTATCAATCAACACAAAGTAAACCGACAATAAAGACACAAGATACTTTCAAACTTCGTCTATTGATAATCACAGCCGGTTACAGAGAGAATGTGTGCGTACATACATTCTGTCACTAACAGCTATATATACTAGACCTGTTGCCTGCGCACTTAGCAAGTGCGCAGGGTTTAACTCATGCGTACTTAGCAAGTACGCAGACTTTGTTCTTGCGTACTTGCTAAGTACGCAGGATATACATCCTGCGCACTTACTAAGTGCGCACAACACTTAACAGAAACAGACAAGACTAAGTTCATACATTTGTGATTACAACTCGATAATCAATACATACAAATACATAATGACAAGTACATAAGCTAAGACAACATCTAGAGTGTCTGTCATACAAACGTGCTAGTCCCCCTTGACAACAGCTCTGGATTGTCTTCGGTCTTCAAACTCCACCAGCTTTAGCTTCCATCTTCAGTTTGTAGTCCAGACAAAACTTGACTAGCTTGTCGTATCTAGATGCTTGAAGCTTTGTCCACTCGTCCGTGTAGATGCAGTATTTTTCATTTAGGACCGTCAGATCTTTCACAGAGAAATTAATGAAATTGATTTCATCAAAAGCTCTGATAAGTTCCTTTGGTTCCAAGCTTCCACCTGCGGACCTTATTCTTCCAATTACCACCGCCACGCCCGTCTTTGGTTCCACGTACCAGTACCATTTGTTACCAAGGATATCCTGAGATAACTTGCTCAGGAGAATCCTGGTTTCACACAGCACTGGCTTGTAAACCAACTTCTTTAGACTACGGTTTCTCACATGATGTTTAATACTTTTATCCTGGACTTTCTTGGGCATTTGAGGCATGAAGACTTCAAAGTTCCCTGATCTTCCCTCTCTTTGTAGTGTCTTCCACAAACCCATTGCTACCACGTGATGAGAATCATCAAGCAGCTCTTGGTTTGCAAGGTTCATCAGATCATACTTTGGCAGGGAGCTGAACGCTTCACTGGTAGGTTTCAAGTATTGAATCCCACCAGCCCGTTTAATAGCGAACAACTTCTTGTCGTCGTCGAAGAACTTGACAGACAAGATCATACTTGTAGCTCTATGTTTGTCTATGATGGATGTCTTCTGCCACACATGAGCTTGATCCTTTGTAAACCAACCAGGCGGATATTTACTTTTCCACGCCTCTGGATCAACAGGTTTAGGAACGGTGGGAGATGCTTCAGTCGAAGCCTCAACAGTACTTTCGGGCTCGACCGAACCTGTGTTAAACTCTGCTTCAAAGGCTGGAGCTTCAAATATCTCTCCATCCTCAAGCTCGTAAACTCTTTCACCATCCCCTTTGGGAAACTCTAACATAACATCCTCATCTTCTACATCCCATTCATCATCAGACTCGATCTCTCCTTCCTCCAGATTGTTGAGATCATCGATCTGAGCTTCTTTGGAATAGTCTGGCTCAATCAGTAGAATGACCTCATCAGATAGATCGTATAGCACCTCAGCTACAGACTTTCCTTTATCACCTCCACTACCAGAAGCATCTCCGCCTTCATGTTGAGTGGACTCCCCTCAGCCATAGGCACGACAGAATAAGGAACAATCGCCCATGCTAACGATTGCTTCTCACTTCCACTGGGACCGGCTTCAGGATTCTTGTCCTGGTCGTCACCCTTAGACAGAGCATCTAGGTGACAAGCCTCATCACTACTTGGCTTTGTCGGTTTCTCCTTCTCCTTCAGCAACTCTTTAATCTTCTCCCCATGAGTAGCAAGAGTTTTGGTCATATCACAGACCAATTTGACCATCATACCGTGCTCTTTACACTGTAACTCATCAACCGCCCTTTCCTTTTTCAAAGCCGCTACTTCATCAACCAAAGAGTTAATCTAACCTTGTTGCTTGTCAGACTCCTCCCTTGATTTCCGTACCGTCTCTAGTAAACCAACAACTTGAGACTCCAGGGTAGCAATCCTTGCATCCCGTGGATCTGGATCCCTAGATGTAGAGGCTCCGGCTGTATGAGTGGGAAAAGTGAAGATGTCATCAAAGTCGAACCCATGGGTGAAATCACAATATGAAAAGGCTTCACTGATTGGTTGAAGGGTGGTAGTTGGAATAGTGGTTGGTATGGTAGATGTTGCAATGGTGGTTAGGGTGATACTGACCGACTCAGTGAGGATTGGAGTCGTCACTGTCACCTGGACAGGTTGTAGTGGGAGGGATACTATCACAGGAACCTCTTCTGTGACAGCAGTAGTTACTTGACTTGTTACACGTGGCCGCCTACCCATCCTTTGATATAGATGGGTGGAAGTTGACGTAGAGGTTGAAGTAGTGCTCACGGCCTTAGTGACTTGTCGCCGTGCAATACTAACTTCTACTTCTCTAGGGATACCCGCAGATGGCCTATCCCCCCGACGCTTGTTAATACTCTTTCGTCTCTGTCTATGTATAGCTGTATCTGAATCAGATTCGGGTTCATACTCACTGCTTGTAGTTTCTTGTCTCTTTCTCTTAGAAGACGACTCGGGAAGGGTCACCGCTGTCGTTCTTCTCGGGTGTAATTGGTCTGGTGCATCATCAGAATCAGATGAATCATATTCTGTTGCTTCGGAGTCAGATTCTTCAGCACCAACACTTCTTTCTTCTTCGTCTCCTTCATCTTCAGATTCATTACCACCTTCAACTTCCTCCTCTTATTGCTCGTTAGAGTGTTCACTTAGTTCAGGCTCTGACTCGGGACTATACCATCTGAAATTATCTGGGGCGACATATGCTTCGTTTATTAAGTGTTCGAAGAGAGGAGTATGCACAGGGGTAGGTTCTACACTGCCTGGCTTTAAGAATTGAGCGAATACTCTCTTGTCCACTCGTTTCACTTGTAATCTTTCCCCAATTTCCGGTAGATTTGGCAACGCATCATTGCTCAAAAGTTGCACAAATATGGGGAATAACAAGAACCTAAACCTCTCCGCTGTATTGATCTGATCAGTTAAAGCTTTGTAGATGTATCTGGAGAAGTTATAACCCTTGTTTAGAGCAAGTCCAACCATAGCAGCTGCTAGATCATGACCCATGGCATCCTTCCCTGTCTTCCTGGAAGAAATACACATGATCATTATGTGGGCAAAGTACCTCCACTGATCTAGCACCCACATCTTCTTGTACGATATATAGTCTTGCACATCGACGTATCCCATTCGTTGCCTCCAACACCCATCCACAAAGTAATCAGGATAGGAAGTTAGGTCGGTTGCACGATCCCGGAACTATAAAACTCTTTTGATAGTGTCCTCAGAAATGGCAATGTCATGACCTGCCATAGTAGCCCGAATGACATTGGGAGTTACTGTGCAGTCATGTGCTGTCGTATCCCAGAACTGCTCCAAGTACGGTCTTGATACGACGGGTCTGCTGAGATAGCGTAGCTAATCTTTGAGCGATTCAAGAAATCGATGATCTCCTGTACTCAAGTGCAGCACCCTTCCATTCCGGTTAAGTAAGGGCCAGCAGATTGAATTCACTTGTAAAAGCACGAGCCATCACTGCAAAAACTTACAATGAACACAATTAGAAAAAGAATGATCACTGGAAATGTACAAACATGACCAGGTATGGCACATTCACAAGAAAGAAATTTCCAGACTTAGAAAAATTTGCAATTTGCCTTCCTGCGTACTTAGCAAATACGCAGGGTTTATACCTTGCGTACTTAGTAAGTACGCAAGAGTTACATCTTGCGTACTTACTAAGTGCGCAAGTTCTAACACTTGAACAAAAAGCAGAAATTTCCAAATCAACGATTGAATGAATCTGATGTTACTCAAGGTCACCACAACTTCGAAAACATCGTTTAGAATTCATGGGACCAAGTCCAACACCAAAATCATGCTAAAACCATGTCAATTTTGACCTAAACCTGTTCTGACCTCAACCAACGGTCAGACCAAGGTCGGAATCGAAATCAAACGAAGTTAAGGACGATCTTTGAGTGATTAGGGTTCGATTAAAGAAAATAAACAAGATTTTGATCTTAGTTTCATTAAAGATGATCCAAAAACTTGTCTCAATCTTGACATCTAACCCTAGGCTCAAGAACAGTCACGAATCAGTCCAAAACATGACGATTTGCGGATGAAATCGGCTAAGATTCTCACCGAAAGCTTGTTAAGAGAAGGTGAAAGAATGAACGGGACGAAAAAATTGTTTGGAAACACACAAAATTTTTGAGGAAATAGGAGGGAATAACACAGAGTTAGTTTTTCAAATGAGATAAATTCTGAGAATTTTTCTAACTCCACTATATATACCCACACATTCAGGTCTTGCGTACTTAACAAGTGCGCAAGACTTAACTCTTGCGTAATTAGCAAGTACGCATGACTTAAGTTTTGCGTACTTACAAGTACGCAAGGTTTAATTTCTGCGCACTTGACAAGTACGCAGAAACCCTTGTGAAATCCAATTTCAAATCAAATTATGAAAATAGTCAAGTCAAATAACGAACCGGATATGAACATTCAATCAGGAGGTTTCAAAAACAATTCAAGGAAGATAAACACAAATATTTTTGGCATTTTTGATAAAAATTGAATCGTACATAAACTTAAAATCTTTATGAGCTTTTCTGAATGAAGTTAATATGCACAAGAATATACACACAAGCTATTTTTGGGTCAAAGTCATGAGCAGAGGATCATATCAGGCTATTGTAAGCAAAAATAATACATAATAAACATCAAAGAATATGGGATCATGTCATGGATTACTACTTATTCATACGTAATATGCAATATAAACAAGTAAATTCAAGTTGTCAATATTATAAGATTTGAAACCATAAGCATCTTTGCATCATGTTCTTGTGTGTTAAGGTATTAATTTCAAGATTTACAACGTGTACCCCACAGATATGCTACAGAAATTTAAATTTCACTATCTCAAGGCATCTAAGATTTTCCCAAAGATTTTCAAATCTCTAGAATGAAGTTACATCGTTTAGCACACAAAAAAAAGCAGAATCCATAAGGATTATCAAGAATCATAATATTCATAATCGAGTGATTCATTTGTCTTGGTTTGATTGATTTTTCTTCTGTGAATATTATATGATGATTCAGGTTAATAGATATGGAGTCTGAGGATTTAGGTAAGGGAATCCAACTTTTATCTGGATTTGATTTCAATGAATCAGATATGATTCAAGGGTGAATATATGCTTAACGGTTGATGTCAAGACATATCTTGGCCCAACTTCCCATTGCATACTTGTGAGTATGGGCAGTGAAGTGAACCGAAAAATTATGCTAAAGACATAACCCGAAACTGGTCTCTTAAGAAAATATTTGCTAAAATCTTACATCCTTTATCTGATAATGATCTTTTTGTATTCTTTTACACACACACATGCATACATGGGTTCAAATCACAGTTGTAGTCTAGATTTATTTTCCACACTACTAATGATTCAAAAATGCTTATAGCCTATTGACAATTCAAATTACTTGCAAATATCCAAATTAAGACTGAAACAACTTACACATTCAAGTAATAATGACGCAATCATTTCCCATATGTGCAGTCTACGACGTTTAGATCATTACTGATGTACTATCATTTCCTCTTTTCTTCAAATAACTTTGAATTTTTTTTCTCCATTTTCTATTTTGTTTGGATTTTGTGTAAAATATTTGAGAATTAAACAAAACTATACCGAAATCATTTAAAAAGAAATAAAATTTAACTTCCATGAAATGATTTGATTTTGAAAAAAGAAATTTTCACTCTGGATTGAACATTCCTATAAAGTTGACAAGATATTCAAAACGGGTCCCATCAAACGCCTTAGTGAAAAGTTCAGCAAAGTTGTCATCCTTGTGAACTTTGACAAGCTCAACCAAATCCTTTTCAGCACAGTCACGGATGAAATGATGGCGAATCTCTATATGCTTAGTTTTGGAATGTTTCACCGGGTTGTTCGTGATAGACATCGTGGCATTGTTGTCAATGAACAGAGGAGTTCCAGTGTAGTTCAAGCCATAATCTCTCAATTGGTGATGAATCCAAAATATCTGAGAACAACAGCTCGCGGCAGCAATGTCCTCTGCTTCACATGTTGAAGCAAAAATCGTTGACTGCTTCTTGCACTGCCAGGAGACCAGCCTGTCTCCCAAGAATTGACATCCACCTGAGGTTGATTTTCTGTCAAGGTTACAACCGACATAATCAGAATTGGTATAGGCTTTAAAGTCGAATGACTGCTGCTTCGAGTACCAAATACCCAATCGGGGTTTCCCCTTTAAGTATCTGAAGATTCTCTTAGCAGCTATCAGGTGAGACTCCTTTGGTTATGACTGAAACCTTGAGCACAAGCATACAACAAACATTATGTCGGGCCTTGAAGCTGTGAGATACATAAGTACTGCTATCATTCATCTTGTATTTTGTAATCCACATCCTTTCCATCTTTGTAAGCTCGACAACAGCTATCAGAGATCCGATCATCCCATGGTACAATTTGTAATCCACATCCTTTCCATCGTTGTCTGGATGCAGACCATGATTGACGGGGATAGGTGTGCCCTATGCAGTTAATGTGAAAAAATATCGGTTATCGGTCAAGGACCGATATCTGAGATATCGGTTCTCGCGGTGAGATATCGGTGAGATATTGGTAATTTTTATATCATGCATAAACTTATATATATATATATATATATATTATATATATAATATTAATAGTCAAATCAAAAGTCAAAAACGTAAAAAATATCTCTATTTGGACATTTTGGGGCGGTGTTGGCATCAGACGACATTGTATTAGTAGGGTTTACAGATGCATGTGAAGATGGAGTTGTTGGACCATCCATTATCAATTTATCAAATCTGTAAACATGAGTTTTTTTGTATCATTATACACACATATATAAAATGATGAACATATCATATCAACATAGAAAGATTACTGTAACTGGATTTTATCAAAGAAAAGCTACTGTAACTGAATTTTATCAAAGAAAAGATCATCTCAGCTGTTATATCTAGTTATCTACTGTAGGTTGTAGCTGAATTAGTGAATTATATCAAATAAACCAACTAATGTAACTGAATTTTATCAAAGAAAAGCAGGTCAGCGACTTGGAGTTGATTGTAACTGAACGTACCTTGTGAGTTTCTGCAAATTAGGGCTGTGAAGCAGGTCATCAGCTTGTAGTTGTCGATCGATTGCAGCTTGGAGTTGTCGATTGATGATTGCAGGTCAGCTTGGTGCTCCGATTGAAGGAGAAAGTGGGATAGCAGGCCAGCTTGGTGTCGATTGATCGAATGAAGGAGGGCCGATTGTAGTTAAGGCATAAATCGATGGGTTTTTGGACTATTGGGCTCTGGGGCTAACCTTTTTTAAACGAGATCGGGCTTTGGTGGGGCAAAAACACATTAAAAAGGGCCAGATTAACAAAACCGATATTATTGGTATTTTGACCGATATATTGAACCTTCTTTATCGGCGATATATCGGTAAATATCGCCGATATTATCGCCACAGATATTCCAATCGATATTTGGTTAAACCACCGATATTCGAGATATCACCGAGATATCGGTGGTATCGACTGCATAGGGTGTGCCATAAGTACTTCTATCATTCATCTTGTATTTTGTCAAGATGTCCTGCACATACTTAGTTTGATGCAGATAAATGCCATCCTCTCTTTGACTGACTTGCAGACCCATAAAGAATGATAGTTCACCCATGTTGCTCATTTCAAACTTAGACTTCATCACCTATTCGAATTCCCTATACACCCCTTCATTTGTAGACCCAAAGATAATTTCATTGACATAGACTTGTACAAGAAAAATATCACCTCTTGCTTTCCTAATGAAGAGGGTTGAGTCAATTTGTCCGTGGTCGAAACCAATGGACAGAAGATGCTTTGATAAAGTCTCATACCATGCCCGAGGTGCTTGATGAAGACCATAAAGTGCTTTGTCGAGCTTGTACACTTTATTGATATTATGCGGATCTTCAAAACCTGGTGGTTGAGTGACATAGACCTCTTCATGAACTTTTCCAAACAGGAAAGCACTCTTCACATCAAGTTGATAGACCTTGAAGCTGACATCGGAGGCCTAAGCCAGAAACAGTCGAATAGCCTCAAGTCTAGCAACTGGGGCATATACTTCTCTGTAATTCAAGCCCTCTTGTTGATAAAAACCCTGAACAACCAACCTTGCTTTATTCTTCACTACAGCATGTCGATCGTCCGTCTTGCATTTGAACATCCGTCTAGTTCAAATCGGATGCATTCCCTTCGGAAGGTCAACCAGATCCCACACGTGTAATTTTTGGAATTGAGACAATTCATCTTGCATCGCCTCTATCCAACAGTTGTTAGCGAGAGCCCCTTTCACATTCTTTGGCTCCAATTGGGATACAAAAGCAACATGCAGACACGTTTCCATGACACCTGTGTCAAGTATCTCAACATACAGATTGGTGTTCTCAGTAATGGTTCTATGACGCGTTTGAACACCAGCATCAGGATCACCAATAATGTTCTCAATTGGATGATTTCGATGCACTCTCGTGTCTGGTAATTGCGGTTCTTGAATTTCTAAATCGAAGTTCATGCTCAACTCCCCCATATCCTGTGTTCTAGAAGAAGATTCAATATTGATTGGATCAGCTGAAGCTTCATTTCCTACGTGAGTGTTAGGATCAGCTTGAGCATCATTTCCATCAACATGAATAACTTCAATGTTATCACTATCATGAGTTCCAGATGAAGAAACAACATTTGAATCGGGAGTTACAATTGGTACAGTTGCACGGGTTGAGAAATTGGAGTCATCACCGCCACCAAAGAACTTGTACACATTGGCGGCATCATCTTCAGATAGATCAGGAAGATTGAACGACTTGAATAGAGCATCATAATCAAATCCCCAAGCAGGACCAGTTGGTTCTGGTGGAATGCTGTGTTTACTGCAGTCTACTTCGAACCATTTATCCACAGACCTACTCTCAATATTGTACACTCTCTTGCAAGGCGAGTTGACAACATTGTAATCCCTAGGAAATTCCGGCCTATATTTTACTTTTCCGGCACTTGAAATTTCATCATTTTATGTTTTGCATCTATCCTACCTCTCCATTATATCTCATGAGTATACACACATATACTTTAGGTACAATTATTTCAAATTAAAAAATAATAATAAATATTTATATAAGGGATGATATAAATAATTGTTATTATGCTATGATATAAATATATGCTAAATTATTTCAAACCTATATATACACACACATACACACAAATATATATATATATATATTTATGCATATACAACTTACAAAAATTAAATTATAAATCCTATATAAAAATTAGGGTTTATGTTATTTTAATAGAAACAAGAATTTAGTTTTATTTTGCAAATTTCATTTTTATGTTTATAAACATTCAATATAATATTTAGATTCATTATAAAAACTAAGGGTTTTACAAATTTTAAAAGTTCAGGCTCCCTTTGGTAATTTCTGAAACTTTCAATCCACCTAGAACCCAATTTGTGCATAAAATAACAAGCTCTTGAAAGACCAGGGACTAAAGTGCAAAAATCCAGATTTCTTCCCCAAATCGTCGAGGTTGACTCCCTGGAGGCAACGAACCACAAATCGTTTGAATCCGTGCATTTAAACCACAATTGATTACCCATAAACGTTACTTGACCTGAACTTAGTGGCTTTAAAGAACCAATTCAATCGTAATCAAGGAATTTAATCCCAACTTCATCCCGTAACCGCCATAGGCTCATCCAAATCGATTTGTAGGTTACAGATGAAATTAGACCATAATAACACACCTTAAAGCTTCGCATCTTTCCATTTGAATCTTTTAAACTCTCAAACACACCTCAAATCCATCCAGGGTAAACGAATCCGGCCGAGGAACTCGAACACGCAAATGCTAGTCGTCCTCACCCTATTCCTAACCAATTTAGGTAAACTTTATGTCTTTAGATCCGTTTTTATCCAAGGAATGAAAGCCCTATGCTTTCGGGATCAATCGCAGACCAATCGAACCAGATTTGGGGGCTAGGGTTTACTGGATTGGATGGGGAAGAAGGACTCGAGAATTCTTGTTAAATAATAAACAACCCCTTTCTCATCACTGCTTCAAGCCCAGATCGCCTGGTTTAACACTACTGCCTCCACCACCTAGGTCACGTGTTTGAGTCCCGCACACCGTTTTTTTACTCCCTGTTTTAATTTATTTGACTACTTTAATACATGAACTATTATTTCTAAAATCTGATTTATTTTTACAAATGTACTCAAAAACTTTTAGAAAAGCAGGAAATGTTAAATAGTGTTTATTAATTTATTTTATTTATTAAAAACATATTAAAAATGTTATAAATTTATAAATAAACAATATAAAAGATGTATTTAAAATCTGATTATGTTGTTTTACCAATAAAATAGTAATGTTTATAAAACAAATTTTAATTGTTTGATTAAACGCTATTAAACTTATAAGTAATTATCTTGCAAAGAATAAGTATTTAAAACATGTTAAATCTATAAAAAAAAATGCTTAAATAATTATTTTAGATAAATAATTATACAAGCTCAATTAACTACATTTAAAGCTTACAATTATTTAACCATTTATAAATCATTTAAGTAATTGTGATTATTTAAAAAGTTCAATTAATTATTTTAATTACATGAAATAATTACCTAACCTTTTTCATTCCATAAATTGTTATTTTTAGAATAATTATATAAATTCGAACGTATTATTGTTTAAACTTGTCCCAGTCCATAATTTTATTATTTAATTAAATTCAAACCTAATTACTATATGATTGATTAAGAATCTTAATTGATTCTAATTAATTTCATAAACTGTTAATCCAATACTAATCATGAACCGGTATTTTCCCTACAGAATATGTATACAATCCCATATTCAAATCTCAAACCCTATGAAACCCTAAGTCCTAGAATTTCCTTATTTCCAATAAACACACTTTAAGTTGGAATACAATTGTCCATGTAGGTTGATTGTGAGAAATTCTCACGAGGCCTATCCATCCTTACAAATTCATACCATTACTAGCTTCATTACAAGTGAGTTTCATAGCCCCCTTTCTCTTTACTATTGTTTACAAATACTCGGGGTGGAACATATTTACATTGCAATACATACAAATTCAATATCATTGTTCTCATGCTATTACTATGTGCTTTATGTCTTAAACTACTTGGCGACCATACGTGTGTTCATGTTTAGTACAATCATTATCTTGCGAGGCAGGCCTAAGGTAGTACCTTTTATGATCATTTATAGGGGAATCCGATTCATTACATAACACGAACCTTGGCGGGTTTTGTGTATACATATTACTACATTTTCAAAATGACAATCAGATGGATTGTACCTACAGTTTTTCATTTACATGGTTTGATTGTACGTTTGGAACCTTGTATGTTTTCACATTCATGCCTTAGTTATGCTTTGAACATATTGAATTTCAAATCCTTTTTACTTAACTTTTGTTTGGTGTCAAAACCTATGTTACTCACCAACTACTTGTAGTTGACATTTACTCACATATTTCATGTGCACAGTTTGAGGATCCTACCTGATCATATAGGACTGGACCTAGTTTAATTTGAATTATGTTATGTTTTGAACATTTTTTTTCAGTTACTATTGTAACGGATGTTTTAAATTTGGATGAATGAATATTACCACCTTTAATAGATGATCATGTGCTTATGAACAACCGCGTCAGCCCCGGCGTATAATCCGTCGCCGGCCGGGGTGTGACAAACATATCCTAAGAAGATGCCTTCCACCGCTTTTTAATGAAATTTAGACTTTCGATCTTTGTACTGTAGCAATAAAGAGCAAGGACTACCAAAAGGAAATAGGTACTCAAGATTGGGAGGACGATTGTTAATCAACTCATAACAAGTTTTATTGTGCCTTTTAACCACCAGAACTCTGTTCAAGATGTGACACACTGTGTTGACTGCTTCTGCCCAGAAAGTGACAGGAAGCTTTGCATCTGACAACATTGTCCTAGCAGTCTCAATTAGTGTTTTGTTCTCCCTTTCTACAACCCCATTCTGCTGAGGTGTGTACGGGGCACTAAAATCATGATGAATACCCTTCTTGAGACAAAAAAGTTCCATTAAATTATTCTTGAACTCAGTTCCGTTATCACTCCTTATTCTTCTAACCTTCAACTTGCATAAAGATTCCAAGCTCAAGATCAGGTATTGAAGAACGTCAGCAGTCTCATCCTTTGTACCTAAAAAATGCACCCAAGAAAAACGTGAGAAATCATCAGTTACAACTAGACAGTATGACTTCCCTCCAATACTCCTGATACTTATGGGCCCAAACAGATCTATATGTAAGAGCTCCAAAGGGGTATCGATGGAGTTTTGGATCTTGGGCTTATGAGACTTCCGTTGCTGTTTGCCCTTTTTTACAAGGCATGCAGTCATCTGCAACGGAGAATCTCAGCTTAGAAACCCCGGTAACTAAACCGTTTCGGACAAGATGGTTAATTTTATGATAAGAAATATGTCCGAGTTACCTATGCCACAAGATTGAGTCAAGCTCTGTCGCTTTGGTAAGCAAAGAAGTAGCAACTGAAGATGTGTTTTTCGCCACGCTCATGTCGATCTGATAGGTATCATTCGTTCTTGGCGCACGCATCAAAATCCAGTCTTCAGGAACCTCAAACCCAGGTTTGAGAATCATGCATTCAGATTTGTCAAACATGACTGAGTACTCCTTATCACACATCTGAGAAACACTCAACATGTTATGCTTTAACTGCTCGCAGTAGTTGATGTTGTCGAAGCTAACACAACCATTTGAAACCATGCCTTGACAAGTAATACTGCTGCCCTTCTCGCCTGTAAAGGCCACATAGCCGCCTCTGAATGGTTTTAAATCTTGAAGCAGGGCCATGTTGCCTGTCATGTGCCGGGAGCATCCACTATCTACATACCAACGATTAGAGATAGTTCCCTTCGGATGTCCCTGCACGAGTCACAAGAAAATAATTAGATTTGGAGACCCAAGCCATGGTGGTCTTGGGTCATCCGTCTTTCTCAAAATAAACTACTTCAATTAGTTCACAGTCGTGACGGTCAAAAATGGGTGAATCTTTAGAATACTTGGGACCAGGAGATTGAGAACTTTTAGATTTCTTGTTCTAGGACCTTTTCTTTTGTTTTACCGGAACAGTCAGCTTGCATTCATAAGCACCAGGCGAACTAGTAGAAGCTTCACCTGATTGAATTCAAGCCAGCTGTTCCAGCTTCCTCAATCTCTTATTCCTTTTTCTCCTTTGTGGCTTAGAAAGCTTAACCACAGGTTTCTCACCTGTTAGTGCACTACCAGAGGTAGACACACATGGTTTAATAGGTTGCTTTTCCCTTTTTGGAACAGATGTCTTAGCCTCAGATATGATCTTTGGCTTCACTATAGGTTTCACTGGTGGTTTCACCACATTTGATTTGGGATTCTTGGGTTTCTTCACTAATGGTGACATAGAGATAACAGCCGGTTGTGAAACAATTGGCCGTTTCTCTTGGTTATTAGCAGGGCAGTTCAGAAGGATGTGACCAACCATACCGCAGTGAAAGCAAACACGCTTTTCCTTATAAATCCTCCTGTAAGGCTCTCTGCGTTTGGATGCAGATGACTCAGCTTGATGAGTGACAGGAGTTGTTTGATGAACATTACAAGCATCTTGTGCTTGACCTGATTTTAATTGACTCTTTGGGGTGTAGTGTTTATCAATGTTTTCTTGAAAATTCTTCCCTAAATTATTAGCAAAAGCTTTTTTTGTAATTTGCTTAATGGATTTGAAACCTCCATAAAGCATCATTTTTAGTTTATCATTTGTTTCAACAGTATCAGGTTCAGTTAAAATGCAATTGTTACGATCAGTAACAATGGGTTTCTTGACATTATGTTTATCAAGCAACTCTTCTGAGACCACACCCTCAACCTTGGTGTTCTCAGAGCCTTCATCAGAAAAGAATTCCTCATCAGAAGCTGAGTTAGTCTTACTTGAGGAATCATCCTGACTTGAGGATTCATCAAGGCATGACAAGTCAATATCAATTAAGCCGTTGACAAATTTCCCGCTTACTAGTGGAGGAATGACATTAGTACCCAACCCTAAGCCATTCACTTGTCTCATTACTGATTCATAATGTTCCACCACAAAGCAAGAATTCTTCAACTTCTCAATTTTACCATTCAATTGCAAAACCTCATTTTGCAGCTTGGTAATTTCATTATTTCTCTTTTCCAACCCCTTGTAAGCAACATCCAAATGAAACTGTTGTTCACTGATTTTAAGTGAAAAATCACGTTTTTCTTTCTTTAAAGTTTCAATTGAATCTTTGTAACGTTTTTCATTTTCTTTGTAGCTTAAAGCTGCAATACGAAGGGGTTCGACCTTGTCCTGAAGTTTAGAATTTTCTTCTTTCAAGCCAAGACATTTGGAACAAGAAATAACAGCAAAAGAATTAGAATCTACCTCAGTTGACGAACTTGATGCCTCCCCAATAGCCTTGAGGGCAAATGCAGTTGTAGACTCCTTTTGGTCAGCTACAGAAGCTTCCCTTTCTTCTGCTTCCATCATCTCTACTATCTAAACCATTAGACCAAATTGTGTTTGAGCAATAAAGGCATCCTCCAAATGAACACCCCAATCAAAGCTTTCGTCCTGTTGAGCTACCAAAGCACTGGAAGTTCCACCTTGACCTTGATTGCGGTTGTTAAAATTGTTGTACACTTGATTATTTCCTTGGTTGTTTCCTTGGCTTGGTCTAGTGAATCCTGAGGCAGATGCTTTATCCTTCTCACATTCACGAGCAAAGTGTCCAAAGTTCTGACACTTGTAGCACTTGGCCTTGGAATTATCAAAACCCACCTTGGCATTTGAATGCCCACCAATAAACTTCCTGCCAGTTCTATTCAAGAAACGCTTGGCCCTTCTCAAGATCATGGCCATATTCCATTGAATGTCCATGTCCTCCATGTCATCTGGATCCACCTGATTAAAATCTTCTTCAATTGTTTCAGGATCTGTAAGCTTGCCACCAATGAAGTTCTCATAGGCAAGCATACACGATGAAAACAATGCTACATGATCTTCATCTATCATCGCTATTGCAGTCTGGTTAGCTGAAGATGTGGAGGTAGGATTTCTTGAGGAATGTTGGTGGTGAGAACCAGATCCAGATGCTGTAAAGCATGTATGACCCCCACAACCATTCGAGTTATCTTCTTCATGAGAGTTCCCTGAGAATAAGGCGATTCATGAACCAGATGATTTAGCTGTGGAATACGTCCCTGAGCTGTCTTTTCTCTTAAGGTTCATATCGTGTGCTTGAACCTTACCGATTGCTTCTTCAATCGTCATCTCATAGAACTTGGGGTTCTCTCTCAGCAGAGTGGTATACATCTCAAACTTTGGTGGTAACGCATCCAAAAATTTTTCAACTAATTCCTCATCAGGATACTTCAGCTCAAAAGCTTTTAACTCAGTTTGCAGATGATAGAATCTAGATATAAGTTCATTTGTAGATTCATTCTCCAGGTATCTGAAGCACTCATACTGCTTTCTCATGAGATCTCTTTTGCTCTTCTTGATGTCACTGTTCCCCTCAAATCTTTTCTGCAATGCCTTCCAGATATCTTTTGAATTATCATATCCTCTGAAGCTGTGAAAGAGCTCTCTAGTTAGGGCCATTGTGAAAGATCCATGTGCTTTCTTTTCTTCTTCATCTATCTTAGATATAGGCTTGGGAAAAATTTCATCAAGATATGTGTAAGTAGGATGCTTATAACCCTCAAGTATAGGTATCCACAAAGAGGAATCAGTGTATGAGATATAATGTTCAAAGCGTGCTTTCCAATTCGAATAATCATTAACATTAAGCAGCTTTGGCGGTTTTTGCGGAGTACCTATCTCGTTATCATAGTTAAGCAGGTTACCAAGATTCTGAAGATTTGCCATAGGGTAAAACTTAGTTAAAAACTCAGAAAGTCAATACAATTTGCGCACTTAAGAATGGCCTTGTGCACTTAAGAAACTGTTCCTGCGCACTTGAGATTTCCTCTTGCGTACTTAGTAAGTACGCATAAGTAAATGTTAAGTACGCATGAGGCAAAGTTAAGTACCCACAAGAATGGTCTTTCGTACTTGTTAAGTACGCACGAAGTCTGTCCTTTTAGCCAAAAAGGGTAAGTACGCACCGGAAATACCTCAGATCTTCAAATTTTGAAGATATGAACAAATTGATCAAGCCAAAAGGTTAGAAACTTGTTTCTAACAAACCCTTGATGATCAAAACACTCAAACAAACAAGAAAAAGGTCGGATTTTGAAGGATTTTTGCTTTTAAAATAGCGCTCAAGAGCTACCTCTATTTTATCACAAAAATCACCAAAATCAGTCACTTTTCCTTGTAGAAAGGCTGTAGATTGTGTCGAAAATGCTCCTAGCAAACTCACAACACTTGAAATCAAGAGCAAATGCTCTGAAACCACTTGTAGGTCCCTCGGGTGTCTCGGATCGTCACATGCAAGTGTGTTACTAGTCGAACCAGGTGTGGAATGCCCGTGACTAGGTGGAAAATCAATCAACACAAAGTAAACCGACAACAAAGACACATAATACTTTCAAACTTCGTCTATTGATAATCACAGTCCAATAATTTATAAAACTATTTTATTAAGGACCGGAAGGTCCCGAGTGGAGATAATATTAATCATGACGAGTTGACTTTTATTTAAATTAACCTGTTAAAACTCACCCAGAGTATCTGACTTTGTGTGTACGTTAGATTGTTTTGCAGGTGAGCTTTGTGGTTGACGTATCTTAGCTTGGGAGTGATGCTACTCGGTTTGGTGTGTAGGCACTCGCGAGGTAAACTTAATGACGATAACGATATTAAGTAGTAATTATTTTTTTAGAAAGACTTCCACTGTAGTTTGATTAATAACACGAATATTTTAGAGAGAATAACTAGTTATAAGAACCAACTGTAGGATGTCCGAGTTGGGGTCTTATAATGTGAGTGAATTTCCCTCTGTTTCTCATCTTGAATAAGAAAGCATAAGCTTGATTGATAGAGGGAAGATGCTTCATCATAATAATGTTCCTTGTTCATTTATTAACATGAATTGAGACCCATAAGAAACTTCATCAAACCCTGGTCTGCCTCACGTTTCGCCAACAATCATGCATTACCATAAGTGCAAGGAAGGATAGGCTCAAGGGCATTTAGTTCATCCTAAATAGACTTGATTTTGGTAAAGTAAGTCGTAATATCATCATTTCCTTAAGACATGCCAGAAATACTTTTTATGTAACTAATAATACTTTACTCCATTACTCTAACTATATTCTGTCAGTTAACTCGTCCCAAACCTGGCGACTAGTTTCAACATAGAGAACATTCTCAATGACATCTTTAGATAGAGTGTTAAGTATCCAGGAAATAACCATATCACTACACCTCTTTCACACGTCCGTAACAGACCGTTATCTGATGTGACAGTCCGTTACAATCCAAAAATCCAAATTTGTCATTTTTTAGTCCTCCAACTTTAGGGAACCTACATTCCAACCCTGGACTTTAGCTTTGGATACTTTTAGCCCATACTTTATTTGGGAATTTTCAAGGTGTTTAGTTAAGTATTCAGGAAATAACCATATCATTACACCTCTTTCACACGTCAGGATTTGGAGAGGTGAGAGGCTGTTCAACAGACCCCTCAACTAAGCCAATTTTATTTTTAGCGGACACGGCAATGTACATGGCACGTTTCCAAGACCCAAAAGCAGAACCATAAAAAATCTTGGAAACCAGTAATAAATCATGATGATCAAAGGGATGTAAAAACAATGCATTAAAAGAATCCATAGCCAAAGGAATAGAAGTATCTGAAGTATCCGGCATGAAAACGAATGCGAAACGAAAAACCAAAGACAGATGCTAGTATCGTTTAGAAGGCTGAAGTGAAAGTAGGAGAAAAGCGAAACTAAAAGTAGTTTCCCCTGTTCAAGAACAGTTTCGCTTGAGCTAGAAGAAAAGTAGTTTCGCCTGAACAAACTCAAAACCCTAAACTCGAAGTTTCAAGTCCAAAAACTATCATAACTCTAAAAAAGATCAAAAATGAAGAATTCCAACGGTAGAATTGATCAATATCCCAAATAACAGTAGAAACGATCGATTTCAAAGTGAAATCAAGAAGACAAAGAGCAAATTGATCCGAACAACTTGAAAAACTCAAGAAGTGAAGAAAACAAGACAAGAAACCACTGAAATCAAGAGGATTAAGATGCAAATCTCATCAATAAATGCGAAAGAAAATGATGAAATCACATAATTGAGCAAAAATGTTTTGATACCATGTTGTGAGAGTGAAATAAGAGAGTGCATTGAGAGAGAAATAACATGGTATACTAAATACATCAACATGATGTTCTCTTTTAAATGTGTTCCATGTACGCATAAATATGTATATGGGTATCCATCATCTATGTACATACATAAATGCAAACATATTTACTTAAAAGGTATAAATCCAAAGGGTGAAATCATCTTTCTCAATCCCTAAACCATTTTTAAATTAAATTTAATAAAATGTAATAACAATATAATATTAATTAATAATTAATAAAAACTTCTATTAAAATAATACAACAACTAAAACATTTCATTAACTCAAAAAATAATAAAAATTACATAAATTTAAAATAATCTTCTGCAAACAGTATTATCATATCGTGTCGGTTTCGTGAAATTCTACCATTCAAATTTTTTCTAGTATCATCATTTAACTAATCTCTAACAACATACAAGGTAATCCCTTGAACTTCATTAATTCCAATGTACGGAAGTCCACGAATCAAGATAAAGACCCTAATACGCGTAATCTATCTTACTGGTGTTTATGTTTGTATATGAAATAAAGTATTGTATTTATAGTAATTTAAAAATTAGCCGTTGAAATCTAGTCGTTTAAACATAGCCGTTGAAATCATTTCACAAAGTCGTTTTTGAACTAAAAAAAATACTTTATTATGAAAACAACTCGATTTCATTAAAATTTATTGTGAAATCATCAAATAAATAAATACACAAAACTGTGTATTTAGATTTTAAAAAAAAGTTAATGAACAAAAGTTATTAGAAAAAAATTAAATTAAATATTACATGAAATAATATTAAAATAATCATAATATAATAATAATTCAATATAGTAATACTTAAACCTTCGGTATTCTGTATCAGATCAACAAGTGGCGGGTGGTGTTCCCGCTTGTACCGCAGCCCCCGACCCCTTTCCCGTGATTCATACTTATTTCTTCTAACAAATCTTTCTTAAAAGCGTCAATATATATATATATGTCTTGAAACATAACCTTTTGATCGTAAGACATACCACTAAACTAGCAGGATATTTCCTTGAGATAAGATTTATTTAAATTTATATTTATGTAAAATAATATATGAATGAGTGACTTCTTCTAAATTTTCAATCCATCTTAAAATTTTCGATTTTTAAAATTATTTAAACCATCAATATACACCATTTTAACTTGATCTGCTATATAAAAAATAATTATTTTATAACACTCTTTATCGTTTTCCGTACATTGTCAACATTTTTATTAATTTTTTTATTTCTACAATACTTAAAAAAAATCAAGACTTTCAAATTTGAAGGTATAAACCAACGATTACTTTTTATAACTAGAGAGCTACCTATATTCGATTGTGATTGTAAGACATTCCAAATTTCTTTGGCTTCTGTTTTTCTCGTGGATTCTTTAGTTATTCCTCAACAGATGCAATTTGTCTTTGTAAGTTATTGATACAATATTGACCACTTGCGAAGAAATTTCACTTTTCTAATCTTTGAAAAGAAAACATGTACGATTGCCTTAATATAGAAAGAGTTTGATGATGTATATTATATGAAGATTCACAAACGTTCACACAAAGAAATACATTTTCATTATATAAACGTTAAATAAAGGAATAGTAAATAGTTAGTAATTAAAATTTAAGAATTAAAAAAAATATATATAAAATATTAATGAAGATTTCAGAATACATAAGAGAAATATTAAATAGTTAGAAAAAAAATATTAAAATAGTTATTAATACAGAAGAAATAAGAAGGAAAAAAATAGGCGCACATAATCATATTACATGACACAAGTGGTTATTTATTATTTATTTATTCAGGGTTTGAGTCTCGGCTCTCCCTCAAGTCCGGAAGGGGCCGTATCGGGTGAGATTTTTCCTTGAATGCTCTCCAACTCTGACGCCAAGTGGCCCGGTTAAGACAACATATTGGCCGGAGTTGGACGAGACTTTACCATGTGACGGGGGGTGCGACGACACAACATTCAATGTTCGCCGCTCAAAAAAAAAGGTATGTATTTGTGAGGATAATTGCTAATCTAGTTATTTATAACTAATAGCATATATTTTATCTTGATAACTATATTTTCACTTTATACAAAAAGTCTATCAATTTAGTAAAAAATATTTTACTAAGAGAGTTCTCAACTACTGAGTCTCTATGTCATTGGTGACATTTGGGAGTTTATGAATCTCATGATGAAAGTATGTTGTTTATCAGTTACCACACATTTGTCTCCCATCTTAGATTTTTTTTAGGTTCTGTTTGCTTGGAATAGAAATAAACATTTTCATTGGTTTCATTGTCAACGTATATGTTATAAAAAGGTCACAATTACTCTTTATGGGATTGGGATGTTCATTAATCATTGGTCTAATCTTAGTGACTTTTAGTCTTAATGATTTTAAGCTTTGAAATAACACATCAACGGCCTTGGGAATTTTCATAGCAAATTAGGAAAACTATATATGATGACGGGGTAGCTGTGGGAAGCTAACCACGTAAGGACGGCACCAGTCCCAAAGGCAAAGCAAAAGAGCAAACCCAAGAAGGCCATGCCGCAGGCCAAGCCAAGGATAAGTCAAGAGACCATTGGGTAATTGAAGGAAACCTGAATTGACAAGACCACACAAGTGAACAGTGCCAGGTTGGGAAGTGAACCCCTGATGCCCTCAGCCGGCGCAACACTTCCCAATACCATCTGAATGAGTAAAGAGCAGAAGACCCAGGGCCAGAACAGTAACCCTCTCACTTTACAATTCAAGGATAAAGCGGGTCAAACCCTAAGGTAGGGTTCGGCGAAGCAGACATCGAGAAAGGTGAAGATTCACTAGTTACACCATTTCGGGTGTCTCCTACAAAACCAAGGAACTGCCTCTTGGTCAAAGGAGCTCAGGAAGGCCCGAAAAGAAAGGTAAGGATCTTTCAAGAATCACTCTCATTGCTCCAAAGAATCACATTATAAATAAGAGATCAACCGACATGTATGCATTCATTCACTCCCAATTACTCTTGCAACGTATTACTCTCATACTCCCTGACCTTATTTTCTCAAAGACACCCTTGTCTGATTCTCACGCCGGAGGTGGATTGCGGTGAGCCTAACGGTTTGTTCATCTTAGCAGGATCTCGAGGATAGGAACCCGGTATCCAGTGCAGCAACAAGTGGCGCCCACCATGGGTCCCGACTTCGTGTGAACCACAAGTTGAGCTCCTCAACTTCATTCCTTTTCTTTTTGTTGCCTCTAGATACCATGACGTCCAAAGGCAAGGAACCGGCCGACGATGTACGTTCTGACTCTTTCAGAAACTATGTGGAAATTAACGACGCGGTTGAATCGACCCCCTGAAGGAGTTAGCCCATTTGATAAAATATATTACAGGAAAGGCGACGGGAGGGTCGAAGTCAGAGAAAGACAAGGGCAAAAGAAGAGAGATCATGATGGTGTCATACGGTGTAAAGCAGAAGGTCCAAAGAGAAGGAGGTTTTGATAGAGAAAGAAAATGGCCAAGAAGGGAAATATCTTTTCCACCCCTAGGTCCGGGAGAATCCACATACTCCCCCATGGTAATAAAAGCGAACATACGAGGAAGACGGATAAGCCGAGTGTACCTGGATGGAGGCAGCGGCTCCGAGGTCATGTATGAACACTGTTTCCTGTAATTAGACGAGGAAACGCGCAAGAAGCTAACATCCTTCAAGGCCCCGCTTGTGGGATTCTCAGGAGAAAAGGCATGGCCCCTAGGGGAGATAAAGCTAAGGGTACGGATCAACGATGGCAGCCTGGAGAGAACCGAAGACATGCTTTTCCTGATAAGTCGGTCAGCCTCAAGGTACAATGTCATCATTGGAAGGCCAGGTATTTGCGCCTTCGAACCGGTAGTCTCGCAGCTCATGTTATGATGAAATTCCCAACGAAGGGAGGAGTTTGCACGGTCAGGTCAACCCCAGGATCATTGTTCGTAGCAGCTATAGAAAATGAAATAGAAGACGATGGGAGTGAAAGAGTCAGCATAAACAAGATATACCCGGAACAAACAATTCAAGTCGGAAATGATCTCTCCAAGGAAGGAAGGCGAAGACTCCTGCAGATCCTAAGGAGTAACGTAGATATTTTCGCATGGACCCCGGGAGACATAACCAGGGTACCCAGGGAGCTGGCCGAGCACTTTTTAAACATATCCACCAAACACATCCCGGTAACTTAAAAGAAGAGAAGCCTAGCACCAGACCGGTGCCAGGCCATATGCATTGAAATTAACAAGTTGGTGTCTGCATGTATCCTTAGGGAGGTCAAATATCACACTTGAGTTGCAAACCATGTGATGGTCAAGAAAGCAGATGGAAGCTAGCGAAGGTGTATCGATTTCAAGGACCTGAATAAAGCCTGCCCCAAAGACTGCTACCCGCTTCCGGAAATTGACCTCAAGGTTGATTCTTTAACCGTTTCGAATGGAAATGCTTTTTAGACGCCTATAAAGGGTATCACCAGATCAAGATGAAGCATAGAGATGAAGAAAACACGGCCTTTTACACACCAAAAGGAATTTTTTGCTACAAGAAAATGCCATTCGGCCTAAAGAATGCGGGAGCGACGTACCAACGCTTGATCGACAAGGCTTTCGAAGAGCAGATAGGGAAAAACATGGAGGCGTATGTTGATGACCTGGTGATAAAAATCTAGAGAGAAGAGGGAATGATCGGAGACATTAAGCAGACATTCCAGAACCTCGGGAAAATAAACATGAAGCTAAACTCGGGGAAATGTTCCTTTGGGTTAAAAGAAGGAAAGTTTTGGGTCATGTGGTGAACAAAAAAGAGATAAGAGCAAACTCGGATAAGGTAAAGGTAGTGCGCAATATAAAGTCACCCAAAACAAAGAAGGAGTTGCAAAGCCTAAATGGCAAACTGGCGGCCCTACACAGGTTCTTAACTAAACTGGCGGAACGTTCCCTACCTTTCTTCAAAAAACTAAAAGGAAGCATAGCCAAGAAGAATTTCCTCTGGACCGAAGAAGCGGAGAACGCGTTTGAAGAATTGAAGAATCATAATGCCAACATACCCTCAATGGTAGCCCCGAGACCCGGAGAGACCCTGTCGTTGTACGTGGCAGCAGCAAAGGAAGCAATAAAAGGAGTAATGGTGATAGACAAAGAAAGAACCCAATCACCAATATATTTCATAAACAGGGCCCTCAAAGATGAAGAAGTAAGTTACCCAACCTTTGAAAAGGTGGCTTTAGCGGTGGTTCACACGGCCTGACGACTGAGGAGGTATTTTCAGGCACACCCAGTGAAAGTGCTAATCAATTATCCTATCAAAAGCATCTTAACAAAACCTGAAGTCGCTGGGAGACTGGCAAAATGGGCGGTAGAAATGGGGGAACACGAAGTTTCATATGTCCCTAGGTCTGCAGTCAAGGGGCAGATCTTGGCAGATTTTGTTCTAGAATCATTAATCGAAGGAGAAGAAGAGAAGGAAGTGGGGGACGTTGGTGAAAAAATGGAGGAGAGCAACAACCACGAAGAATCAGAAAAAAGGAAAGGAGAATGGTTGTTATTGTCACACCCGTAACACAGGGCAGTCGTCTAACCAGAGTAGTACCTCCAATAGATATGTTCCCAAGAAAGAACGACAGGTCTAGAAGAGATTTAAACACCGCTCTTTCCTTAGACAGAACATTCCGTTTGTCAGATAACTACATACTGGCCAGAAGGTCGCCTTCTACTCACTGTGACGTTGATACCAAAAACACACAGCGGAAGCTAAACAATAAACTTCATTTATTAATAACTAAAGTGTTTTTACATTATAAAACAAACTTCTATTACAAACTAACCAAACCAACAAACGTCAGTTCTTGTCACGGAACTCAAAATATCCACACGACAGTTCTACCAAGCCTGTGTCCAACCATCACAATTCTCCGACCGGACTATCCTCATCTATTAGCTTCCAGGAATGCCACTAACAGATCCATCTACAAAATCTTTAAAAGTAACTGAATCAACATAAGTTGGTGAGTTCATGTGTTGAAGCACGTTTGTGTGACAGACACTCTAGATGTTGTATTAGCTTATGTACTTGTCTTTATGTATTTGTACTTGTCTTTATGTATTTGTATGTATTGATTATCGAGTTATAATCACATATGTATGTACTTAGTCTTGTCTGTTTCTGTTAAGTGTTGTGCGCACTTAGTAAGTGTGCAGGATGTATATCCTACATACTTAGCAAGTACGCAGGAACAAAGTCTGCGTACTTGCTAAGTACGCATGAGTTAAACCCTGCGCACTTGCTAAGTGCGTAGGCAACAGGTCTAGTATATATAGCTGTTAGTGACAAAATGTATGTACGCACTCATTCTCTCTGTAACCAACAAACCGATAACCCTTGTTACCTTACAATATCCAGTAACCATTCACCACCCAATACCTATCCCTTAAATGCAATCCACTGGTCTCACCGACATGGATCAAACTTACTACACTACTAACTCACGATCTACTACACGTATTAACTCGACACCTGGTTACCATGATAAATCTCTAGACATAGACTTACTCAGCCTTGACCAAGGCTCTCACAAATCAACTGACATGACAGTTGTAAACACCACATCACAAATCCCGACCCAACGGTCAATCTAACTCTACTCGCCTCATTAATATCATCTACACGTCACAATAGTATCATCACATGCACAATAAATATAACTCAACACTTGCAAGCAATTTAACACAAATATATAGACACAAACACATACCTTATCACTGTACCCTCGTCAGGGCGTTAGACACACCTCGGGCTCATCATTAACCTGCTCAATATTGTCACCTTTGGTGACTATCCCGAAGGACTTCGTCCTTCATAATCCCTTTTGCCATGTCATAAAGACAATGATGCAAACACAATACCCACCGTGCCACAAGGACAACGACACAAAACACACAATATCAAGCACATAAGCCCCAACAGTCTACTAGAATTTACATGACTCGTTAAAGAACCACACACGGGTTCCCCAGCTAACTCTCCTTATATAACCATAACAGGTTTGACTCAATTCCCGACTAACTCATAATATGACACACACGTCAATAACTCTCGTAACCCTAACTTCCATAATTATATTGACGCCCCATAGACTCTCCGAATAGTAAATGAAAGGTTTAGTTTATAAAACACATTGGGTTATGCCCAAAACTCTTAACTCAATTAATATAGCAAACACCTCTTGCACGTATGTACGATAGCCCCAAAAACAGTAAAACGTTAAAAAGAATAGGGGATTAGAAACTCACCGATATGAAGATCCAACTATTGCACTACAATGGTCTCCTCGCATGAAGCCCAGACCTGTCAACATACGATCACATAGTCAGAGTACGTCCTAAACATGCGTCACGTACGTACAAATATAATTACTCCCGATCATCATCTCGCTCGCACACCTCTTCCCTCATACAAACACCTTAGCTCCACATTCCCTAGAACCGGGTCGTCCTTGACCCATTTAAAATCCGCATGCATGCACATACACGTGCCAAGCAAAACTCTAGCCTCACATGTCATATGTACATGATCCAAGATCCCCATGAACGTCCAAACCTCTCCATTCAACCTTAGGTTCACAAACTCTAATCGGGTGTAACCCGGCCCCATCCCTCTCCTTTTCATTGCCGTGAACCACCACCACCGTTTATCACCACCATGTTTCATCATCCCGTATCACCCTTGTTTCCCCGTCACCTTTCAATTCATTAGAAACCCTAATCGGGTTCTCCTTCACATGGAAGTACCACTACCACCCTTAAATCGACGTCCGCCGCCGTGAAGCACCACCACAGTCGGCTCCCGCAGTCTCAGGCATCACCCATCCTGCCGTCTACGTTTCTGGCAACCTCCAAAGCCAACACCATCTTCACCCGTCACCCTCCTCTCTCTATCTCTTTCCTCTCTATCTTTTCTCCTTCTCGGCCCCGACCTGCCACGCGCCATCTCTGACCACCTCTAACTACCGTCACACACCAGCACCTCTATCACAACCAGCCACGACCGTAACTCCATTTCTCACCGAAGCCGCCATCCACGACTAAAACCTAATCGGGTTTCTAACTAAATCATAATGAAAACGTGAAACAAGAGGAGTAACGAGGATTACCTTGGTGTGATGTGTAGCTTCCTGCTCGAAACCGTCACGTGACCACCGCTAGACCACCGTGCTCCTCCTCTTTTCTCCGAAGACTCCCCTCTTTTGGATTTTCTCTCTGCCGTCGTACGAGACCTAGCCGAGAACGGCTTAGGGTTTCTCATTAGTTGATTAAATATAATCAACAATTATATTCGGGTCCTCGCGTTAACTTTGCCTGCGCGTTTTTAACCTGAACTGCTCAATAATGACCGTCTGGGTCTAATTTGGTAGCCAAGCGTGCATCCGTTAGTCAACTCCAGTCATTACTATGCTAAATACGGATTCAGGTCGTCCATCAACCCGAATTGTTAGCTTCCGGGATTCCAGGATGTTACAAGTCTACCCCCCTTAAAAGAGGATTCGTCCTTAAATCATGTCTGGCACAAACCAACACCGTTCATCTTCCTGCTACAATTGGTGCACCTAAAATACTTTGGTGCACCTAAAATCCTTTGGTGCTACCCGCCCTCTCTCGCAAGCCTCATCGAGGTCATTACCTTTCAAAACGACCACCATCCATGGTGTTCAAAGAAGTCTTCTCCTTTGCCCGCTCTCAACTCTGGGACTTGTAGATTTCATATACATATTCCCTTATTACTCGTTCTCAAATTTTCACTTTAATGGCCCACATCAACAATTACCTGCTTACTTATTCTGTCTTCCTTATTTGATCACGATATCCATGCCGTCACTCTTTGTATAACCCAGTTGATCTCATCATTCTGATGGTCATCCCTAAGTAAGGTTCTTTGCTTTTCATAATTAGGATCATTCGTCGTCCTTCTCATCTCGTACTCTAATTTCCATCCGGTGATGACTTCTCCAAACTCAGGCGACACTGCCTTGCATCATAAATGTAGTACATCTATCTTCCTCAGATGGCCTCCAAGATCTTGTGCCAAGTTACACTGGCTCTCACAAAATTACTCTACCCTAATATTCCCTTATCTTATTATCACGTGTTCAATACACCCCTTAAGTAAGCTCATACTACTCAAGACTAGAGTCATAATCATTAGTTCTCGTTGAATTCTCAAGAGTCCACATTTCACCACGATGCCTACCTCGGAAGCAAAGCATTCGCTTACTTGATGCTTACCAACGTAGGCACTTCACTCCCAAGAACTTATGTACAATCCTGCACTTATCCTTTCCTTTATCTCACTCTCCTCGTTGTTTCTCTATCGTTACTATGCGATCACCTATCGCGTCTCATTCACCGAGTACGCACATTAAGTCTGCCCTATCATAAGCCTCAACTATCCTTCGTCTCGTTTGGAGAAAACATTCCCGAGCCTCTTGTATTCTACATTGGTAGAACTAATCATATGGACATATCCCCTTGAGTCCCTATCGTCACTTCATCCCCTTCATGCGGAAGTCTTCAGCGTCGTCACCTTGATCTCGTCATAACTATCTCCCATCAAGTGCCCACGTAACACTTTTATCATCAACTCTCACCGCTACGCCCCTTGGCTTTGTGCTCTGTATTCCCGACATATAAGCATAGGCATCTCAGAGGAACACCTCACCGATCCTCTGGAAACACGTCAAAACTCCTCGCATCACCTCGATGTATCAACGTCGAGAAAATCGTCAAGATAAAAATACCAGGCCAGAGCACACCCACCACTCTTCCCATGCACAACAACTCGTGTACCACCAGGACACTAACGTTAGGTCACAATAGCAAACCTATCATATTTAAGGTATATATAGTAATGTAGTGCCCCAACTCTCTAACTCGCGCAAAGTGCGCACACCACTTGCTAGACTTGAGCAAAACTACGTGTATACGATATGACCTCGTCATTTATAGACACACAAACTCCTGAACCCTACCTTTTATTCATCACAACTGTAGCCCCTGCCACATGTCATCACCTACTCATACAGATTTCACACGGTCGTACCCCATACGGGTCGTACCAATGGTTCAGGACGACACATAACTCAGTCCAGACCCAAGACCTCACCCTACACATTCATGCACATAATATATATATATCATAATTTCCCACAGGACCTCGTCCTTAACATTTATACAGACACACAAGGTATATAACCACAGTTTCCCACAGGACCCCGTCTTGAACATTCGCACAAAGGGCAATACACCCATTGCACTCCGAACATCACCTAGACATTAACATATATGTGACACTATCTTAAGACCGTAGACATAGACAAATTCAAATTTATGTCGATAAAGTCTACCCAAGGTCTACCCGCATAACCTACTCAACCATGCTCTCTAAGAATCACGTTAAACGTGAAATCACGCCATTCGAAATTTAATCACATATCAACACATTACCAAACATAATCCACAAATGTAGACACAATCACACATTCACACACCACCACAAACATAATTATCATTAATTATGATCAATCATCATGCGGTAAGACTCACAATAAATGCCAAAATCAAATAATCAATATTTGAATTGAGCATCATCCCACGTAAATGTCTAATCAGTCATAACGTTAAATCACCCCAAAATCTCTTGTGACAACTGCCACACTAACTAATCATCAAGCAATCGAGCATCGCAAATACTGCCCGCAAAATCACTGCTAGACCACGTCAGGTGCATCTGGCGTGTTTGTCACACCCCGCCCCAGGCACCCCCTGGACGTGTGCGAGCTCGATTGGTATCATCTTTGAACTTTGATTTCAGAGTTTTTATAAATACAGCGGAAGTATTTTTGAAAGGGATCGTTTCAACATTCTTTCAACCTCAAGGGTTGTATTTGTAAATATCAAAACTCAGTTGGAAGACAAAAGTTTTATATTTACTTTATAAACATAGGGACTTAAATACCCTTTTCATTTTGATTACAAAACAGTGTTTGAAATCAAATACATTTACAGCCACTGGAGATAAAACGTCAGCGTGAACGCCGTTGAATACAATTAACTTGACATTTAAAATCATTTGGCACAAACAAGTATTAATTTCATAATCACAACTTTATGTTCAAGCCACGCATTCAGCAGGCCCGTACTGTTCAATCGCACCACAGTATACACTAGCGTCATGTCTTATAACAATGGACAGGTTTGCCTCCGAAGTTGTTATAAGACAAGCACCGGCCGCAATCCGGGAATTTCACCCGAGACCCATGTATCCCTTGCAAGTTTTACGCATACCTATGGGCTGAATGCTTTGTTCGTAGAAGAACGTTGAGCATTATTCCCTTAACCTTTATTTGGCCATTTTCGTAAATAAAATGTTTGACACAAGTTTTCCGAGAGATAAAGTATTCACCTTGGTTTATAGGAATGAGCCTCTAAGATGAAAGCTTATAGACTATCTTCTTAACTCGTTTTATCTAGCGTTTTGACCTTTCTATGAGCGTTTCTTCGTACACCGGACACTACAATAAGCTGAAATCGAACCGAGAGCTTAGGGATCGAGCTAGTACTTCTCTGGAATGGAATGTGAGTGAGTAAGTTGATTGTGGGATTATAATATGAGTTGACCTCGACCAACTATATAGGACAAAATCTGAGACCATGAAGGACCGTTACGGGTGGTGATGGTCCATCACCAGATTAGGGTTCGCGAGTCATATCACACGTGTCGCCCTCTGGTCATTTCGGGTCGTGACGGACAGTTACCAGGTGTGACGGTCCGTTACGGAGTTGATACGTGGCGCACCAGGGTGAATCTGGGGCCGTGACAGACCGTTATCAGGCGTGATGATCCGTTATAGGGTTTCCATGCGTCAGAATTCAATCCTTAGTCACCGGACATGTGGCGCTTCATCAGGGTTTGCGTGCCCTGCCCGTAATGGATCGTTACCGTCCGTGACGGTCCGTTACCATCTATGATGGTCCGTTATCTTCTGTGACTGTCCGTTACCGTTGAATTTTCATGATTTCTACGTTTTGAACCTTGGTCTATAGGTTATTTATACTTATAGTCCTTGTGGTTTGTCCCTTAGTCAAATCTTGGACATTTTCGTGGTAGGTGTTACATCCTCCCCAACTTGTTTTAATCTCGTCCTCGAGTTGATACGTGGCGCACCAGGGTGAATCTGTGACACCCAGCATAACAGGTCAAATCCATTAGTTATCACAAGTCGCATCAACATTGTAATAATGACATATTATGTGACAACACCTAACAGGTCAAATCCACTAGTAATCACAAGTCCCATCAACATTGTAATGATAACACATGATGTGATAACACCTAACAGGTCAAATCCACTAGTCATCAACATTGTAATGATGACACATGATGTGACAACACCTAACAGGTCAAATCCACTAGTCATCACAAGTCCCATCAACATTGTAATGATGATTCATGATGTGTCAACACCTAACAGGTCAAATCCACTAGTCATCATGAAACCCATGCCTTGTCAAGTGGAAAGTCCAATCGGGTCAAATCGTCCATGCTTTGTAATAATTACTTGATGTGACAAGAACCAACCCCCCACCCTACCCCCTCTCTTGGCCGAGAATAGCCCTAGTCGGACCCACCCACTCATCTAATCAACCACTCCTCATGATGATGTTGTAAGTGATATGTCTATTCAATCCTTTTTCATGCACACATCAAATCCCCTTTTCTTTCATCATTACCTTGTAATGATTATGATGGAACAACACACCATCTCTATCTTTCTCTATATATATAGACATGCACACACATAGGCACACACTTGCACACTCAAACATCCAAGAACAAATATAGAGAGAGTTTGAGTTATAGTTTGGAGATTCAAGGAAGATTTGGAGCTAGGATTCTGGTTTTGATTGCAAAACGAGCAACTATCATCTTCTACTAGTAAATCTTCACCTAGCTTTGACTAGTGGTAAGAACCCGACATGAACCTTTCTTTTCATCTTCATATTCTTGTTGAAAACAATATTTTAATAAAAAAAGACGTACTTAACGGGATTCGTTAAGTCGGGTGAACAACTTGCATTTAAGATAGGTAGTCTTTACACATTAGTACCCTTGGGTGATTAGGGTACGGATAAACAGGAACTTTTAGCACACTCTTATTTGCTAGGATTTCATCGGACACAAGGTGAGTTCATGACCCCCTTTTCGCTTTTTAATGCTTTGTAAACTGCGGGGGAGAAACATACTTACACATTATGTATTACATTATTGTTTAATATATTTGGAAACATTGTTGAGAAAACGTTGCAAACATTCTTTATATGATAACAAGGAAAGAAGATACAAACATTATGTTGTGTATGAGGAACATATATAGAGCTCGTAAAGTCCACTGGAACAAACACTTTGTAACCATTAGCTATGGACTTAGCCTGCGATTCTATGGATAGTACTATTAGGGGTGACGCCCCCGGTCATTGTTAGTCGCGTTAGCCAGGGTCCACATGGCCGAATGACTGCATATTGTCTTATTCTTGTAGGTTAGCAAGGGATGGACATTCATTTGTCATGGTTTGGTTTCGGTTTCATGTTCGAACATAGGTATTTGTAAGCCTAGCTAGCTTACGAATGGATCAAACACACTTGTTTCGTTTATCTTATGTGTTTAGAATTATTTGTATTTATTTATGACGGTAATGTCATGGGCAATGTTTTCGGGTAAAACTACTTATTTTATGACGGTTAAGTCATGGATACGTTTTCGGGTGAAAACTACTTATTTTATGACATTTAAGTCATAGATACGTTTTTGGGTGAAAACTACTTATTTTACGTTTAAGTCATAAATACGTTTTCGGGTGAAAACTACTTATTTTATGATCGTAAAGTCATAGATACGTTTTCGGGAGAAAACTACTTATTTTACGACGGTTAAGTCATATTTACGTTTTCGGGTGAAAACTACTTATTTTATGACGGTAAAGTCATAATTACGTTTTCGGGTGAAAACCACTTATTTTATGACGGTTAAGTCATAGATACGTTTTCAGGTGAAAACTACTTATTTTATGACGGTTAAGTCATGGATACGTTTTCGGGTGAAAACTACTTATTTTATGACGGTTAATTCATGGATACGTTTTCGGGAGAAAACTACTTACTTTATGACGGTTAAGTCATGGATACGTTTTCAGGTGAAAACTACTTACTTTATGACGGTTAAGTCATGGATACGTTTTTTGGTGAAAACTACTTAGTTTATGACGGTTAAGTCATTGATACGTATAACGGTGAAAACTACTTACTTTATGACGGTTAAGTCATGGATACGTTTTCGGGTGAAAACTACTTACTTTATGACGGTTAAGTCATGGATATGTTTTCGGGTGAAAACTACTTACTTTATGACGGTTAAGTAAAGCATACGTTTTCGGTTGAAAACTACTTATTTTATGACGGTTAAGTCATGGATATGTTTTCGGGTGAAAACTACTTATTTTATGATGGTTAAATCATGGATACGTTTTCGGGTGAAAACTACTTACTTTATGACGGTTAAGTCATGGATACTTTTTCGGTGAAAACTACTTATTTTATGACGGTTAAGTCATGTATACGTTTTCTAGGAAAACTAGTTATTTTTATGACTGTTAAGTCATGTATACGTTTCCAGTGAAAACTACTTATTTTATGACGGTAAATCCATGTATACGTTTTCTGGGAAAACTAGTTATTTTTATGACGGTTAAGTCATGTATACGTTTCCAAGAAAAACTACTTATTTTTATGACGGTTAGGTCATGGATACGTTTTCGGGGAAAACTACTTATTATTTATGACGATTAAGTCATGTATAGTTTTTCGGGGAAAAGTACTTAGTTTTATGACGGTAAAGTCATGTACATGTTTTTGGGAAAAACTATTAGCACTGATATAACTAACTTTGTGAACTCACCAACCTTTGTGTTGACACTTTCAAGTATGTTTCTCAGGTAACCCATAGACATGACGCGGTTGGAATAATTCCTAGTAACTGGAAGGGCATAGAGTATCAAGTCTCAAGTCTATCGTTGATCTATAAAAACTTAGATCATTGCATTACTTAGTTTTAGTAATTGTATATGTAATCAAGTCTTAGAAATCAATATTACAGCTTCCGAAATTGTGTAATGAACCAATCGTTGCAACCTTTATTTATTTATTAAGTGAATAAGTTTAGGGGTGTGACAGTTTGGTATCAGAGCAATGGTTTTAGCGAATTAGGTTTTCTTAGTGACACCTAGGCTCTAACCGGACTCATTTAGAGACCAAGATTTCTAAGACTTGCATCACACTAAGAACAGCCACGACTTGAGTATAGAAATTCCAACCGCTGCCAAACAGCTTGTGTAGACTATTAGTGCATGGAGTTATACTAGGGTATCATTAGCTACACTAATACTTAATACGATTACATGGCACATGTAATGAACGCTTAGCCCATACAAATAGACACCTACGATGTTTCTCAACAAAATGTCACTGTTCGGATTACGAATCAAGGATGACGGGTACTCAGAACACTATAACCCTAGAAGATCGAGTTACGAGCTGAACTTGGGCGACGATGTAACATCCCAAAAATAATAAAACGAATAAATATAGCGAGACCGGTGATTTAGTCAGAATATTTAAACAAAAAGGGAGCGGGCTTGGGATCGGCTTCAATGGGCCGAGGGAAGCCCAGGTATATAAGAGGCAGGGCAGCCCTCTTCTATGCTCATTCCCCCACTCACGCAACTTCTAGAGAGAGAACGGAGAGCTCGGGTCTAGAGAGAGAAAGTTGACGGATTGTCCCGAAATTGAGGGAACACGTTACTGCTAAGCTCATGAGAAGAACCTCCGGATCAGAATCTCGATACAGGTAATGATCTTGCCTAAATCTGAGTTTTTGTTCGTTTTTAGGATTTTCGGGTTTTGGCTAAAAAGGTAACGATTTTGCGGATGAAACTTGAAAATGAGCTTAGGTATAGCATCTAGAATGAAAACCGAACGTTTTGATCTAAGAAAAATTGAGGTACTGACTCGATCAGACTCGCATGCAAAAACTTCAGATTTTTGGGAAGACAATATGTGCAGGCCCATCGAAACTACTTAGTTTCGATATGTGTAGACCCATCGAAACTACCTAGTTTCGATATGTGCAGACCCATCGAAACTACTTAGTTTCGATATGTGCAGACCCATCGAAACTACCCAGTTTTGATATGTGCAGACCCATCGAAACTACCCAGTTTTGATATAAGCAAATCCATCGAAACTACTAGGTTTAAGCATAGGGAAGTCTAGTGTCATCTAGGAGCACTACCTTACAAGTATGGCTTTATTATAATAGATCGTGAGTGACATTAGTGACGCTCAGTAGCCAGCTAAGAGTATTTCAGAAACTGCTTATCAGGTGAGTTATAGAGCCCTCTTTTAAATGTTTTGTTAAATGTTTTGGGCTGGTGTGCATACTTACGAAATGATGTTTTAACGAAACGATGTTTACGAAAGGAAAGGTTATGAAGTGTTTTTGCCAAAAAGGTTTACGAATGTTTATGAACGGTCTAAATGAGGAAATGTTTAATGAAAAGGGAAAGAGGTAAAGGTTTAAAGAAGTCATTATAAATCTAATCTGTCGAATGAATGGAATTGATGAATGAAGTCTGGGAATGTGATTCCCAGCCTTGTGGTAGATTATGGACAGCGAGCCATAGTTACCATAAGAACAACAGGGCAGTGTCTTGGTGGCCTGTCGATGGTTTTGCTGTTGTACAACTGGTAAGGGAGTAACGACGGTTACTCGGGTGATGACGATCATCCTAAGTGAATAAGGTAAGGGAAATCAATGACGGCGATACGTAACGGTTGATTCCCAAAGGAAAGTTGCGTGTTGGGCAATGACGGCGATACGTAACGGTTGACCCCACGTAGTGAATGGTTGGGCAATGACGGCGATACGTAACGGTTGACCCCATGTAGTGTATGGTTATGGCAATGACGGCGATACGTAGCGGTTGCCCACATCACCAAAGGTTCCTTCGGGGACACTGTGACGCGTAAAGTAAGATACAGAATTAGATAACGATAATGTATGACTTAAATGAATGTTAAAAGTTTTAACGAACGATCCGTTCAACGGTGTTTATGATAATGATGTTGATGATGATATGGGTACGAAACCTTTTAAAGATGTTAGATTATTACATGCTTTTGTGAAAGGTTTTACTAAATGAATGAATGATATGTTTTTGGCAAATGTTGATGTTAAAGTTTTTATGAAATGCTAGAACTCACCAGCGTAGCTGACTTTTTAGTATGCACATTCAGGTTAAGGGCAGGTTATGGTGATGGACGGTGATGCTTGGCAAGAGAGAAGAGTTACCCGGATGATATGAAGACTGGCATCCCGTTATGAGTTGTTTATGTTATGTTTATGTATTCGATAAAGTTACGCTTCCGCATGTATGAACAAGTTTTATTTATGATGAATGAATGAAATTTTCCGCTGCGTTATTTGATATTCATGTTTAAGAACTGTTTGTGAATGAGTAAATCCAACAAGTGAGGTCTCCCGGGTTTGGGGCCTTACAAGTTGGTATCAGAGCAATAGTTTGAGAGATTCGGACACTTCCAGTGTCTGAACTTAAACTGTGAATGGGACCGAAAGCGGATGTCAGTACGGGTAACTCGAGCCACAGCATCAGGTATGAAGGTAGTATATATTTACATATATAGTATGCATTAGAAAGGGTTAGGAAAGGACTTGTGTTCTGATGGAAATCACAAAGGTGGTCAAATAGAAATCGAAAGGTAGTGTAATGGTTAATTGCAGATGGCCAGTGTATATTAACATCTTACAGTATTTATTGAATTTTATTTGTTAACTAGCGTGATAACATTGGATTTCTTGTCTTATAGAACGAAATGGCGAAGAGAGGGAACAGAAGGCGTGGTGGCCGTACCGGTGGTCGTACCAGCGGCCAAAATGGTGGGCGTGGCAGGATTCCTGCGCGCCAAGAGCACAGTGAAGAAGGAAGTGTTCACACTGAACCGGACGTTAGTGTGCATGGAACTGAGCAGACACAAGTTGCAGAACAACCTTTCACTTTTGAACCAGAAGTGAGAGCAGCCATAGCTCGAGAGTTCTCCGAGTTGATGAAGAATTCTCTGCCAAGTCTGTTGGCTGAAGCATTAAAGAAAGTTAGTGGGGAAGGCGGATCTAGTGCGGCAACTGGTGCCCAGAACAACGAGACCGACAACGCACCGCCTGCTCACGGGTGCGACTATAAGTCATTTAAGGCATGTGACCCGCCGGTCCTGACTGGGAAGAAGGACGCGGTGGCTACTTTTGATTGGGTGATACGTATGGAAGTCGCCATCCGTCTGAGCGAGTGTCGAGCAAATCAAGTAGTGAAGTTTGCTGCTAACTCCTTGAGGGAGGAAGCATCCCACTGGTGGGAAGGTGTACGTCAGGCTAAGGGGGATGAGGTTGTTGACTCGATGATGTGGAATGACTTGAAAACTCTGGTAATCAAGAACTTCTGTCCAAGGAACGAGATTGAGAAGGTAGAGAGGGAATTTCTGGGTTTGAAGGCCGGGAGCATGACGCACCGGCAGTAAACAACCCGATTCAATGAACTGGCACGTCTGGTGCCACATCTTGTCACTACTGAAGAGAGAAAGATTGCCTGCTATATTCAAGGGTTGCCGGACCAGGTCCGCACCTATGTTATGGCAAACGCCCCTACTACCTATGATTCGGCAGTAGAACTAAGTGGCGTGGTATTTGACGATCTGGCACTGAATGTTATTGCCGTTGAAGAGCAAAAGAAGAGACCGAGCTTCTCAAACAAGCGAACTGGGGGAAATATGTTTGGGGCTCGTGATAAGAGGGCTCGGGTGGATGAGCCAACCGTTTGTAAGAAATGTGGAAGGGAGCACACAAGTGAATGTAAACTTGGATCTAACTTGTGTTTCAAATGTGGCAAGACCGGGCACTACGCCCGTGAGGCACACAACACTACAAGTGCTACAACTGTGGGGATGTCGGTCATCTGAGTAGGGACTGCCCGAAGCCCAAGATGGGGGAAACCGGGAAGGGAAAGGGCCCGGAAAGGAAGGGAGAGGGATCTCGTGCGAAGACGTGAGCGTACGCACTGACGCAGGATCAGGCTAGGAAGGATCCCGATGTGGCGTCAGGTACGTTCATCTTTGACAACACTTTTGTTTCTGTGTTATTTGATTCAGGTGCTAGTAAGAGTTTATATCTGCGACTTTTTGTAAACGAGTGAAGTACAATGTGAGTAAGCTAGAAAGGGCCTTTAGCGTAGAAACCGCTGAGGGTAGAACCACGAAAGTGACCGATGTAGTTGACAACTCCACGATAAAGATAGAAGGTCATAGATTCCCTGTCAGATTGTTTGTTATGGTTTTGGGAGGGTTTGATGTTGTGTTGGGTATGGATTGGCTAACTGCCAACGAAGCACAAATCATATGTAAACGAAAGATAATCCAACTCAAGGCTCCGGATGGTAGCAAAGTCGAGGTCTTTGGAGATCGTGACGCCCCGATGCCGAACGTCATCTCGATAATTAAGACAATAAATTACTTGAGGCGCGGATGCGAGGCTTATCTGGTGTACGTAATTGACAAGTGTAAGGAAGTGAAGGAACTAGACGATGTACCCGTGGTACGTGAGTACCCGGAGGTGTTTCCCGAGGACTTGCCTCGGATACCACCCGACAGAGAAATTGAGTTCCGAATTGACTTAGTACAAGATGCCCAGCCCGTGGCTAAGGCTCCATATCGACTAGCACCAGTGGAGATGAAAGAGTTAATGGTACAACTAGAGGAGTTACTTGAGAAAGGATTTATCCAACCGAGCATCTCGCCATGGGGTGCTCCGATGTTGTTTGTGAAGAAGAAAGACGGTTCGATGAGAATGTGTATTGATTATCGCGAGTTGAATAAACGTACGGTGAAGAACAAGTACCCTTTACCAAGGATCGATGACCTGTTCGATCAATTGCAAGGCGCAAGTTGGTTCTCAAAATGCGACCTTCGGTCCGGGTACCATCAGTTGAAGGTAAGGGAAGAAGACATACCGAAAACTGCATTTCGCACGCGTTATGGACATTTCAAGTTCCGCGTAATGTCTTTCGGATTGACGAACGCCCCCGCAGCGTTCATGGATTTGATGAATAGAGTGTGTCGACCGATGCTGGATCGGTCGGTAATCGTGTTCATCGATGATATCCTCATCTACTCCAAGAATGAGGGTGATCACGCGTGTCACTTGAAGGAAGTATTGGAAGCTCTGAAGAAGGAAAAGTTGTATGCTAAGTTCTCCAAATGCGCGTTCTGGCATAGGGAAGTCCAATTCCTAGGTCACGTCATTAACCCGAACGGCATTATGGTTGACCCAGCAAAGATAATGACGGTGAAGGAATGGGATATTCCTAAGATGCCAACTGAAATCCGTAGCTTCTTGGGATTGGCAGGCTACTATCGGAGATTCATCCAGGATTTCTCGAAAATAGCTTCGCCGTTGACAAAGTTGACTCGAAAGGAGGTAAAGTACGAATGGGGTTCGACCCAGGATGAGGCGTTTAAGGAATTGAAAGAGAAGCTAACCCAAGCTCCAGTCTTGGCCCTTCCCGAGGGTAATGAAGACTTGGTGGTATACTCTGACGCGTCGGGTCTGGGATTAGGGTGTGTGTTGATGCAACGCGGTAGAGTGATTGCATATGCGTCGCGGCAGTTGAAAGTTCACGAAGTCAACTATCCGACTCATGATTTGGAACTTGCTGCTGTCGTATTTGCATTGGAAATCTGGAGGCACTACCTTTACGGGGTGAAGTTTACTATTTACTCCGACCACAAAAGTTTGAAGTACTTCTTCGAACAAAAGGAACTTAATATGAGGCAGAGGCGATGTTTGGAACTGTTGAAAGACTATGACTGTGAAATAATATACCATCCTGGAAAGGCAAACGTGGTGGCTGACGCTCTAAGCCGAAAGGATGTGCCTACTCCTATTAGAGTGAAAGCTTGCCAGTTGGTGGTAACATCAGACGTAATGAGAGAAATTGAAAAGGCTCAAAATGAGGCACTTAAGGAAGAAAACATAAAGAAGGAAAGGATGGTTGGCCAACAGGACAAGTTGGAATATAACACTCTTGGTGTTAGGACACGTTTTGGGCGGGTATGGATACCTATGAGTGGCGAGCTTAGAACCAAAATCTTGGATGAGGCTCATAAGTCTCGATACTCTATCCATCCTGGTACCAATAAAATGTACCAAGATCTGAGGAAGGAATACTGGTGGCCTGGAATGAAACGTGATGTGACGAAGTATGTAAGCAAGTGCTTGACTTGCTCGCAAGTAAAGGCCGAGCACCAGAAACCATATGGAAAGATTCAACCACTTGATATACCGGAATGGAAGTGGGAACACATTACCATGGACTTCATAACCAAGCTACCTCGCACAGCTAAAGGTCATGACACCATCTGGGTAATTGTGGACCGATTAACAAAGAGTGCTCATTTCCTACCTATTCGCGAGACGTTCTCGTCGGAAAGGTTAGCGGAAGTATTTATTAACGAAGTAGTGGCACGGCATGGGATGCCTTTGACGATAGTATCCGACCGGGACACGCGATTCACTTCGAGGTTCTGGAAAATATTTCACGAGGCGATGGGCACGAGACTTAATATCAGTACAGCATACCACCCGCAAACGGATGGTCAGTCCGAAAGGACCATTCAGACATTAGAGGATATGCTTCGTGCTTGTATTATCGATTTTGGCGGCAGTTGGGACAGTCATCTGCCATTAGCCGAATTCTCCTACAACAATAGTTATCACACGACGATAGGCATGCCGCCTTACGAAATGTTGTATGGGAGAAGATGCAGAACCCCGGTTTGTTGGGGTGAGATTGGACAAAAGGAATTAGGAAGTCTTGAAGTCGTAAAAGAAACGTCGGAAAGGTTTGATCAAATCAAAGCACGGATGAAGGCCGCACAAGATCGTCAGAAGTCCTATGCGGACAGACGACGAAGACCTATCGAGTTTGATGTTGGGGACAGAGTAATGTTAAAAGTGTCGCCCTGGAAGGGGATCATACGATTAAGGAAGAGAGGAAAGTTAAGTCCGAGGTTTGTCGGACCGTTCAGGATAATGGCACGGGTTGGTGAAGTCGCTTATCGGTTAGAGTTGCCTGATGAGTTAAGTGGAATTCATCCTACCTTCCATGTATCACACTTGCGAAAGTATTTGGCGGATGAATTGGCTCACGTACCACTTACTGACATCGAGGTAGACAATAGCCTTAACTACATCGAAGAACCCGTGGCCATCCTAGATCGAAAGGAGAGACGTTTACGTAATAAAGTTATCCAATTGGTTAAAGTCCAATGGAAACATCGAAAGGGATCGGAAGCCACTTGGGAAACGGAGACAGAAATGAGGGAGTCGTACCCTCAACTATTTGACTTATGATAGGTTTCGGGGACGAAACCTATTGTAAGGGGGGTAGACTTGTAACATCCCAAAAATAATAAAACGAATAAATATAGCGAGACCGGTGATTTAGTCAGAATATTTAAACAAAAAGGGAGCGGGCTTGGGCTCGGCTTCAATGGGCCGAGGGAAGCCCAGGTATATAAGAGGCAGGGCAGCCCTCTTCTCTGCTCATTCCCCCACTCACGCAACTTCTAGAGAGAGAAAGGAGAGCTCGGGTCTAGAGATAGAAAGTTGACGGATTCTCCCGGAATTGAGGGAACATGTTACTGCTAAGCTCGTGAGAAGAACCTCCGGATCAGAATCTCGATACAGGTAATGAACTTGCCTAAATCTGAGTTTTGTTCGTTTTTGGGATTTTCAGGTTTTGGCTAAAAAGGTAACGATTTTGCGGATGGAACTTGAAAATGAGCTTAGGTATAGCATCTAGAATGAAAACCGAACGTTTTGATCTAAGAAAAATTGAGGTACTGACTCGATCAGACTCGCATGCAAAAACTTCAGATTTTTGTGAAGACGATCTGTGCAGGCCCATCGAAAAGTTTCGATATGTGCAGACCCATCGAAACTACCCAGTTTCAATATGCGCAGACCCAAAGAAACTACTTAGTTTCGATATGTGCAGACCCATCGAAACTACCCAGTTTCGATATGTGCAGACCCATCGAAATTACCCAGTTTTGATATAAGCAAATCCATCGAAACTACTAGGTTTAAGCATAGGGAAGTCTAGTGTCATCTAGGAGCACTACCTTACAAGTATGGCTTTATTATAACAGATCGTGAGTGACATTAGTGACGCTCAGTAGCCAGCTAAGAGTATTTCCGAAACTGCTTATCAGGTGAGTTCTAGAGCCCTCTTTTAAATGTTTTGTTAAATGTTTTGGGCTGGTGTGCATACTTACGAAATGATGTTTTAACGAAATGATGTTTTAACGAAACGATGTTTACGAAAGGAAAGGTTATTAAGTGTTTTTGCCAAAAAGGTTTACGAATGTTTATGAACGGTCTAAATGAGGAAATGTTTAATGAAAAGGGAAAGAGGTAAAGGTTTAAAGAAGTCATTATAAATCTAATCTGCCGAATGAATGGAATTGACGAATGAAGTCTGGGAATGTGATTCCCAGCCTTGTGGTAGATTATGGACAGCGAGCCATAGTTACCATAAGAACAACAGGGCAGTGTCTTGGTGTCCTGTCGATGGTTTTGATGTTGTACAACTGGTAAGGGAGTAACGACGGTTACTCGGGTGATGACGATCATCCTAAGTGAATAAGGTAAGGGAAATCAATGACGGCGATACGTAACGGTTGATTCCCAAAGGAAAGATGTGTGTTGGGCAATGACGGCGATACGTAACGGTTGACCCTACGTAGTGAATGGTTGGGCAATGACGGCGATACGTAACGGTTGACCCCACGTAGTGTATGGTTGTGGCAATGACGGCGATACGTAGCGGTTGCCCACAACACCAAAGGTTCCTTCGGGGACACTGTGACGCGTAAAGTAAGATACAGAATTAGATAACGATAATGTATGACTTAAATGAATGTTAAAAGTTTTAACGAACGATCCGTTCAACGGTGTTTATGATAATGATGTTGATGATGATATGGGTACGAAACCTTTTAAAGATGTTAGATTATTACATGCTTTTGTGAAAGGTTTTACTAAATGAATGATATGTTTTTGGAAAATGTTGATGTTAAAGTTTTTATGAAATGCTAGAACTCACCAGCGTAGCTGACTTTTTAGTATGCACATTCAGGTTAAGGGCAGGTTATGGTGATGGACGGTGATGCTCGGCAAGAGAGAAGAGTTACCCGGATGATATGAAGACTGGCATCCCGTTATGAGTTGTTTATGTTATGTTTATGTATTCGATAAAGTTATGCTTCCGCATGTATGAACAATTTTTAATTATGAAGAATGAATGAAATTTTCCACTGCGTTATTTGATATTCATGTTTAAGAACTGTTTGTGAATGAGTAAATCCAACAAGTGAGGTCTCCCGGGTTTGGGGCCTTACAGACGATGACAGTAATCGACAGTTACCGATCTTGGTATCACAACATGCTGAATCCGTACCAGAACTTGTATCTATACCTGCACCACACCTACAACTACTCCATCCGTGGAGGCAATTTTCTTTCTAACGTATGTGCGGTATAAATACTCTAATTCACGAGTTTCCGGATCGAATGACTAGACTTTTGCCATGAGATGTGGCAGACGGGATTACCCAGACATAATGGAACCCAAGGTGGATAAGTAGGACTAAACGGGGGAGAACTCCACGGGTTAGGAGACCCAGACATTCATCAAGATAATGTGGATCCATACGTACTTACAGACTTGGAGCATGAGTTGCTTGACACTAATTTGAGGATCTCTACCCTACACATAGTGCCTGACTTCCATACACATTTTATTCTTGAGAGACGCTGGTGGTGCCTCTCTACCATTAACCCCATCTGGCAACAGCCATATTCGGCAGATTCATGAGTATTGGTACAAATAAATTTAGGGTAATCCGGTAGAACAGTACACACTCATGCACAAGTGTGCAAACACGATCTAATGATCATTTCAAATCCATTTTGACTAAGAAGCTTGGGATAGAAGAAACACTACAGGGATCATGCAAAGTAAATTATCATTACGGGTGCACACGTAATCATAATTTGCAGTGCATGGGAACTTTAATGAGTCTTGCTGTCCAAGCTAATGATCAACCCATGTTCTCAGTTACTTGATTAAGGATTGGACCTTAACAAATCGGACTTCTCAGTTAGGTGTTCACAAAGCATTCTCCTAGTTTGGGAGGGACGAGAGAAATTCAAATTGAATTCAACCAATACTTAGTAAATCCTGAACGACGAAGGTTTTCACACATTCATTCTTTGAGATTGTACTTGTCAAGGAGGCTTCAAATTGAGCGTTACCACAACCAACACTTACAATAATTGTACAATTATTGTGAGAGATTATAGCGTAATCTCAGGATCCATCATACAGTTCAGCCTCACAACTACTTGAAAGTTATGCTAGGGGTGCTATGTACTAACTTCTGTAACGGGACAGAAGATTATTCTGACCCGTATACACATGTCACCTTTGGGTTATTGTGGAAGCTTGACATCAGACAAGTAGGTAATCTGACATTTCAGGATATTGGTCAAACAGGGTTGCTCTCACAACCTTTGACATTCAGTACACCTTTAAGTCCGACTATTCTTCCGGCAAGGAATAAGCCATGATTTACGCTCAAGCGAATGCCAAAGAAACCCAAGGAACGTCGACTTGAGGACATACCAATCGTTATGGATTACCCTGAGGTATTTCCTGAAGACTTACATGGTTTACCACCACCAAGACAAGTCGAGTTCCGGATCGACCTAGTACCAGGAGCCGTACCAGTGCGCGATCGTCGTATCGTCTAGCACCTTCTGAGATGCAAGAATTATCAAGCCAACTACAAGAGTTACTTGATAAAGGTTTCATAAGACCGAGTTTCTTACCCTGGGGAGCTCCGGTCTTATTTGTGAAGAAAAAGGATGGAACCTTTAGGATGTGTATTGATTACCGGGAGTTGAACAAACTGACAATTAAAAACCGGTATCCTCTTCCTCGAATAGACGATTTATTCGACCAACTTCAAGGTTCCAGCTTCTATTCTAAGATTGATCTATGATCAGGGTATCATCAACTGATAATCCAGGAGGAAGATGTACCAAAGACGGCTTTTAGGACTCGTTATGGTCACTACGAGTTTCTAGTTATGCCATTTGGTTTGACTAATGCACCGCCAGTTTTCATGGATCTCAAGAACCGCGTGTGCAAGCCATACCTAGATAAATTCATGATTGTGTTTATCGATGATATATTGATATATTCACGAACCAAGGAGGAACATGAACATCATTTGAAATTAATCTTGGAATTACTCAGAAATGAGAAGCTATATGCCAAATTCTCTAAGTGTGAGTTTTGGATTCGAGAGGTTCAATTTCTTGGAGATGCCATCAATAAAAAGGGTATCCACGTGGATCCGTCCAAGATTGAAGCTATCAAAAACTGGGAAGCACCAAGAACTCCGACTAAGGTACGTCAATTTCTGGGTTTGGCAGGCTATTACAGGCGATTTATCAAGAATTTTTCAAAAATAGTCCTGCCTTTGACCACGTTAACCCAGAAGGACAAAAGGTTTGATTGGACTGATAAGCAAGAATCGGCTTTTCAATTGCTGAAGTAGAAGCTTTGCAGTGTACCAATCTTGCCCCTTCCTGAGGGAACCGACAATTTCATTGTGTACTGCGACGCATCACACCAAGGTCTGGGATGTGTACTGAAGCAGAGAGAAAAAGTCATAGCTTATGCATCCAGACGGTTGAAAGTCCATGAGAAAAATTATACGACTCACGATTTGGAATTGGGTGCGGTCATATTTGCACTCAAGATTTGAAGACATTACTTATATGGTATAAAATGTACTATCTTTACAGATCACAAGAGTCTCCAGCACATCTTTAATCAGAAAGAACTCAACATGAGACAACGTCGTTGGGTAGAACTACTAAATGATTACGACTGTGATATCAAGTACCACCCTGGTAAGGCGAATATTGTAGCAGACGCCTTGAGTTGTAAGGAGCGAGTCAAAACTCTTCGTGTCCGTGCCATAGGATTAACAATTCATATGAGTCTCACGACTCAAATCCGAATGGCATAACAAGAGGCACTTAAAGAAGAGAACATTCAGAATGAAGCTTTATGAGGAATGTTCAGACAGTTAGAGCCAAAATCAGATGATACTTTATACTTCATGAATAGAATTTGGGTGCCATGTTTTGGTAACTTACGGGAGCTGGTTATGGACGAAGACCACAAGTCCAGGTACTCCATTCACCCAGGTTTGGATAAAATGTATAAGGATCTGAAAGAACTCTATTAGTGGCCGAACATGAAAGGAGAGATTGCTATTTATGTCGGTAAATGCCTGACGTGTTCAAAGGTAAAGGCAGAACATCAGAAACTGTCTGGGTTATTACAACAACCCGAGATTCCTCAATGGAAATGGGAACAGATTTCCATGGATTTCATTACAAAGTTACCCAGTACGTCGAGTGGGTATGATACTATATGGGTAATCGTCGATCGTTTGACGAAGTCAGCTCATTTTCTACCAATCAAAGAGACTGATAAAACTGAGAAACTGGCAAGGCTTTATATCAAGGAAATTGTGGCTAGGCATGGAGTGCCAATTTCTATTATCTCTGATAGAGATAGCATATTCTTGTCTAGAATATGGCAATCATTACAAGAAACCTTGGGCACACGTCTTGACATGAACACGTCATATCACCCACAAACAGATGGTTAAAGTGAAAGGACCATTCAAAATTTAGACGATATGCTCCGTGCGTGTGCAATCGATTTCAGAGGAAATCGGGATACTAATTTTCCGTTGGCTGAGTTTTCTTACAATAACAGTTACCACACCAATATCAAAGCCGCTCCGTTGAGGCTTTGTAAGGTCGAAAATGTCGTTCACCGCTATGTTGGGCGGAGGTTGGCGACAAGCACTTAACTGGTCCTGAGGTTATTCAGGAGACCACTGACAAGACTTCAAAATCAAGGATCGTCTGAAGGCCGCCCGTGACAGACAAAAGAGTAACACGGATAACAGACGTAGACCGTTAGAATTCCAAGTTGGGGACCGGGTCATGTTGAAGGTCTCACCTTGGAAGGGAGTTGCAAGGTTTGGCAACCGTGGCAAGCTTAACCCTAGGTACATTGGACTATTTGAAATATTGGCTAGGGTTGGCCCTGTAACATACAAGCTCAAGTTGCCACAGGAACTAAACAATGTACATGATATGTTTCATGTGTAAAATCTCAAGAAGTGCTTATCAGACGAGACGTTAATTATACCGCCTGATGAAATTCACATAGATGACAAGCTGCACTTCGTTGAGGAACCCATTGAAGTCACAGATTGGAAGGTTCAGAAAACAAGGCGTAGCCGTGTTAAATTGGTTAAGGTACGTTGGAATTCAAAGCGTGGCCCCAAATATACGTGGGAATGAGAAGATCAAATGAAAGCCAAGTACGCATCCTTGTTCACGAACACTCCAAGTCAAGATGACATCAACTGAATTTCGGGACGAAATTCTCTTTAACATGGGAGAATGTGACACCTAGCATAACAGGTCAAATCCACTAGTCATCACAAGTCCCATCCACATTGTAATGATGACACATGATGTGACAACACCTAACAGGTCAAATCCACTAGTCATCACAAGTCCCAGGAACATTGTAATGATGACACTTGATGTGACAACACCTAACAGGTCAAATCCACTAGTCATCACAAGTCCCATCAACATTGTAATGATAACACATGATGTGACAACACCTAACATGTCAAATCCACTAGTTATCACAAGTCCCACAACATTGTAATGATAACACATGATGTGACAACATCTAACAGGTCAAATCCACTAGTCATCATGAAACCCATGCCTTGTCAAGTGGAAAGTCCAATCAGGTCAAATCGTCCATGCTTTGTAATAATTACTTGATGTGACAAGAACCAACCCCCCACCCTACCCCCTTTCTTGGCCGAGAATAGCCCTAGTGGGACCCACCCACTCATCTAATCAACCACTCCTCATGATGATGTTGTAAGTGATATGTCTATTCAATCCTTTTTCATGCACACATCAAATCCCCTTTTCTTTCATCATTACATTGTAATGATTATGATGGAACAACACACCATCTCTATCTTTCTCTATATATATAGACATGCACACACATATGCACACACTTGCACACTCAAACATCCAAGAATAAATATAGAGAGAGTTTGAGTTAGAGTTTGGAGATTCAAGGAAGATTTGGAGCTAGGAGTCGGGTTTTGATTGCAAAACGAGCATATATCATCTTCTACTAGTAAATCTTCACCTAGCTTTGACTAGTGGTAAGAACCTGATATGAACCTTATTTTTCATATTCATATTCTTGTTGAAAACATTATTTTAATAAACAAAGACGTACTTAACGGGATTCGTTAAGTCGGGTGAACAACTTGCATTTAAGATGGGTAGTCTTAACACATTAGTACCCTTGTGTGATTAGGGTACGGATAAACAGGAACTTTTAGCACACTGTTATTTGCTAGGATTTCATCGGACACAAGGTGAGTTCACGAACTCCTTTTCGCTTTTTAATGCTTTGTAAACTGTGGGGGAGAAACATACTTACACATTATGTATTACATTATTGTTTAATACATTTGGAAACATTGTTAAGAAAACATTGCAAACATTATTTATATGATAACAAGGAAACAAGACACAAACATTATGTTGTACATGAGGAACAATTATAGAGCTCGTAAAGTCCCCTGGAACAAACACTTTGTAACCATTAGCTATGGGCATAGCCTTGGATTCTATGGATAATACTATTGGGGGTCATGCCCCCGTCATGGTTAGTCGAGCTAGACAGGGTCCACATGGCCGAATGACCGTATATTGTCTTATTCTTGTGGTTTAGCAAGGGAAGGGCATTCATTTGTCATGGTTTGGTTATGGTTTCATGTACGAACATAGGTATTTGTAAGCCTAACTAGCTTACGAATGGATCAAAAACACTTGTTTCGTTTATCATATGTGTTTTGAATTATTTGTACTTATTTATGATGGTAATGTCATGGGCAATGTTTTCGGATAAAATTACTTATTTTATGACGGTTAAGTCATGGATACGTTTTCAGGTGAAAACTACTTATTTTATGACGGTTAAGTCATGGATACGTTTTCGGCTGAAAACTACTTATTTTATGACGGTTAAGTCATAGATACGTTTTCGGGTGAAAACTACTTATTTTATGATGGTTAAGTCATATATACGTTTTCAGGTGAAAACTACTTACTTTATGACGGTTAAGTCATAGAACTACTTACTTTATGACTGTTAAGTCATAGATACGTTTTCGGGTGAAAACTACTTACTTTATGACGGTTTAGTCATGGATACGTTTTCGGGTGAAAACTACTTACTTTATGACGGTTAAGTCATGGATACGTTTTCTGGTGAAAACTACTTACTTTATGACGGTTAAGTCATGGATACGTTTTCGAGTGAAAACTACTTACTTTATGTTGGTTAAGTCATGGATACGTTTTCGGGTGAAAACTACTTACTTTATGACGGTTAAGTCATGGATACGTTTTCGGGTGAAAACTACTTATTTTATGACGGTTAAGTCATGGATACGTTTTCGGGTGAAAACTACTTACTTTATAACGGTTAAGTCATGGATACTTTTTCGGTGAAAACTACTTATTTTATGACGGTTAAGTCATGTATACGTTTTCTGGGAAAACTAGTTATTTTTATGACGGTTAAGTCATGTATACGTTTCGAGGAAAAACTACTTATTTTATGACGGTAAAGTCATGTATACGTTTTCTGGGAAAACTAGTTATTTTTATGACGGTTAAGTCATGTATACGTTTCCAAGGAAAACTACTTATTTTTATGACGGTTAGGTCATGGATACGTTTTCGGGGAAAATTACTTATTATTTATGACGGTTAAGTCATGTATAGTTTTTCGGGGAAAACTATTTAGTTTTATGACGGTAAAGTTATGTACATGTTTTTGGGAAAAAACTATTAACACTGATATAACTAACTCTATGAACTCACCAACCTTTGTGTTGACACTTTCAAGTATGTTTCTCAGGTAACCCTTAGCCATGGCGTGATTGGAATAGGCTAGCTATGCTGGATTAATTCCTAGTAACCGGAAGGGCATAGAGTATCAAGTCTATCGTTGATCTAGATGAACTTAGATCATTGTATTACTTAGTTTTAGTAATTGTATATGTAATCATGTCTTAGAAATCACTATTACAGCTTCCGCTATTGTGTAATGAACTAATCGTTGCAACTTTTATTTATTTATTAAGTGAATAAATTTGGGGGTGTGATAGAATCTGGGCCCGTGACGGACCGTTATCAGGCGTGACGGTCCGTTATAGGGTTTCCACGCGTCAGATATCATTCCTTAGTCACCGGACACGTGGCGCTTCATCAGGGTTCGCGTGCCCTGCCCGTAACGGACCGTTACCATCCGTGACGGTCCGTTACCGCCTGTGACGGTCCATTACCGTTGAATTTTCATGTTTTCTACTTTTTGAACCTTGGTATATAGGTTATTTATACTTATAGTCCTTGTGGTTTGTACCTTAGTCAAATCTTGAACATTTTCATGGCAGGTGTTACATCCTCCCCAACTTGTTTTAATATCGTCCTCGAGATCATTCGAATATTTGAGGATATTTCTTTTTCATTTCAGACTCCGGTTCCCATGTGTACTCAGGGCCACGTCTGGAGTTCCATTTTACTTTCACGATCATCAATTTCTTTCTTTTCAATTTCTTTTCCTTCCCCTCCTCGATTTGCAAAGGTTGCTCCATGAATATTAATTTTTCATCTACCTCTACATCTTGTAGGGGCATTACAAGAGATTCATTTGCCAAACAAGAGATTCATTTGCCAAACACTTGCGTAGATTTGACACATGGAATACATCATGTACTCCATTCATTTCTTCTGGTAATTTGAGTTGATAGGCTACTGGTCCAACTCTTTTCAGGATTTTGAATGGTCCTATGAATCTAGGACTTAATTTTCCTAAATCTTACAACGCCTTTCCATGGTGAAACTTTCAACAGAATGTTATCACCGACGTTGAATTCTAACGGCTTTCGTCTCTTCTCAGCATAACTCTTTTGACGATCAGGAGCCGCTTTCAATCTATCTTTTATTTGAGTAACTTTCTCAGTCGTTTCCAGGACTATTTCAGGTCCGGATAACTTATTTTCTCCTATTTCGGACCAACAGATTGGAGTTTGACATTTACGACCGTATAAGGCTTCAAAAAGAGCGACCTGTATACTCGTATGATAGCTATTATTATAGGAGAATTCCATTAGAGGTAAGTGGTCATCCCAACTTCATCCAAGATCGATAACACAAGCCCTTAACAAGTTTTCATGGGTTTGAATGGTTCTTTCACTCTGCCCGTCCATTTGAGGATGGTAGGCCGTGCTAAAATTCAATTTTGTACCTAGAGCTTTTTGGAAACTTTGCCAGAATTGAGAAGTAAATCTACTATCTCTATCTGATACAATAGATAGTGGCACACCGTGTAATGATACGATTTCGTTAACGTACAATTGTGCCAGCTTATCCATACTGAACGTTTAACGTTTATTTCATGGAAAGAAAATGAGCAGATTTAGTAAATATGTCAACAATAACCCAGATTGTATCATTCCCACGATTGTTTTGGGGAAGTTTAGTAATGAAATCCATGGTTATCATCTCCCATTTCCAGACAGGAATTTCAAGTTACTGTAACAAGCCAGACGACTTTTGATGTTCAGCTTTAACTTGAGAACAGGTTAAACATTTTGCAACATAGACAGCGATATGTTTCTTCATTCCTATCCACCAATAATTGGCTTTTAGGTTTTGTACATTTTATCGCTTTCAGGATGCATGGTGTATTTGGATTTGTAGGCTTCTTCAAGAATTTCTTCACGTACGTTTCCATATATAGGAACCCAAATTCATTCTAAGAATTCCATCGTTACTCTTGATCAAATGGTCGATCATTCCTCCTAATCCTTCCTTCTTAAAGTTGGGTTCTTGCAAAGCAAGTTTCTGAGATTCCTTAATACATGTGATAAGATCAATTTGGAGATCGAGTCTTAAAGCACGAACTCGTTTAGGTTTCTCATGTTCTTTTAGGTAACCAATTTAGGTAAACTTTATGTATTTAGATCGAGTCTTTATTTTAATTTATATTTATGTAAAATAATATATGAATGAGTGACTTCTTCTAAATTTTCAATCCATCTTAAAATTTTCGATTTTTAAAATTATTTAAACCATCAATATACACCATTTTAACTTGATCTGCTATATAAAAAATAATTATTTTATAACACTCTTTATCGTTTTCCGTACATTGTCAACATTTTTATTAATTTTTTTATTTCTACAATACTTAAAAAAAATCAAGACTTTCAAATTTGAAGGTATAAACCAACGATTACTTTTTATAACTAGAGAGCTACCTATATTCGATTGTGATTGTAAGACATTCCAAATTTCTTTGGCTTCTGTTTTTCTCGTGGATTCTTTAGTTATTCCTCAACAGATGCAATTTGTCTTTGTAAGTTATTGATACAATATTGACCACTTGCGAAGAAATTTCACTTTTCTAATCTTTGAAAAGAAAACATGTACGATTGCCTTAATATAGAAAGAGTTTGATGATGTATATTATATGAAGATTCACAAACGTTCACACAAAGAAATACATTTTCATTATATAAACGTTAAATAAAGGAATAGTAAATAGTTAGTAATTAAAATTTAAGAATTAAAAAAAATATATATAAAATATTAATGAAGATTTCAGAATACATAAGAGAAATATTAAATAGTTAGAAAAAAAATATTAAAATAGTTATTAATACAGAAGAAATAAGAAGGAAAAAAATAGGCGCACATAATTATATTACATGACACAAGTGGTTATTTATTATTTATTTATTCAGGGTTTGAGTCTCGGCTCTCCCTCAAGTCCGGAAGGGGCCGTATCGGGTGAGATTTTTCCTTGAATGCTCTCCAACTCTGACGCCAAGTGGCCCGGTTAAGACAACATATTGGCCGGAGTTGGACGAGACTTTACCATGTGACGGGGGGTGCGACGACACAACATTCAATGTTCGCCGCTCAAAAAAAAAGGTATGTATTTGTGAGGATAATTGCTAATCTAGTTATTTATAACTAATAGCATATATTTTATCTTGATAACTATATTTTCACTTTATACAAAAAGTCTATCAATTTAGTAAAAAATATTTTACTAAGAGAGTTCTCAACTACTGAGTCTCTATGTCATTGGTGACATTTGGGAGTTTATGAATCTCATGATGAAAGTATGTTGTTTATCAGTTACCACACATTTGTCTCCCATCTTAGATTTTTTTTAGGTTCTGTTTGCTTGGAATAGAAATAAACATTTTCATTGGTTTCATTGTCAACGTATATGTTATAAAAAGGTCACAATTACTCTTTATGGGATTGGGATGTTCATTAATCATTGGTCTAATCTTAGTGACTTTTAGTCTTAATGATTTTAAGCTTTGAAATAACACATCAACGGCCTTGGGAATTTTCATAGCAAATTAGGAAAACTATATATGATGACGGGGTAGCTGTGGGAAGCTAACCACGTAAGGACGGCACCAGTCCCAAAGGCAAAGCAAAAGAGCAAACCCAAGAAGGCCATGCCGCAGGCCAAGCCAAGGATAAGTCAAGAGACCATTGGGTAATTGAAGGAAACCTGAATTGACAAGACCACACAAGTGAACAGTGCCAGGTTGGGAAGTGAACCCCTGATGCCCTCAGCCGGCGCTAGAGGTGCACAAATCGGTTTTTTAACCCAAACCGGTTCAAACCGACCCGAACCGGTTTGGTCAACGAAAAGTCAAAACCGGTTTGGACCCAAACCGGTTTCAGTGAGGGAAATATGTAAACCGGTCAAACCGGTTCGGGTAGGTTTTAAACCGGTTTGCCTCTTAAACCGGTTTAAACCGGTTTTTATTAAAAAAAAAAATCAAATAAATTTTATGTTTTTAATATAAAATCCAAAATAAAATATAACAAAATTAAAACATAAAGTTCAACGTTTATTAATATTTGGATAGTTTGGAAATTAAAAAATATAACAAGATAAAATTGTAAAACATTACAAAAAGTATAACAAATATAAAACATTAAGTTCAACGTTTTATTTTTTGGAATATTGATTGATTATTCTTGTGCGTTGTCTTCGGAACTAGAGCTACGTAGCCTTGCATCTTCGGCTAGTTCTTCATCCGTGACTGGTTCGGATATTCCAAGATCAACCTCGTTGTTGTGTATGACTTCTTCGGCTTGAATTTCATCTTCGAGAGAAGTTTGGTCTTGTATCCTATCCATCGCATCCAAATGGTCCTTCAAACAAATGCACATTTCCATCGCTAGAGGTGTGAGTCTAGTCCTTCGTATCGATAATACCCTGCCACTAAAAGAAAACGCAGATTCCGAAGCTACCGTGGAAGCTTGGACGGTTAGTACATCACGGGCCATGGCGGAAAGAATCGGAAACGAAGCTTCGTTTTGTTTCCACCATGCCAAAATATCAAACTCCTCAAAAACGGTAGGAGGCATAAACGCTAAAAAGTTTGTGCCAACATACCTTCCGAGTTCGCTACTCGGGGTGGTACCTCGAGCACGTTTACTAAATTCATTTAACATTTCGTTATATAAATTCAAGTTAACATCTCTCGAGCTACCACTTGATGATGTACCCATTGTATCATGTGGAGTCGGAGTTGTACCATATTTATGTAAATAAACATCAAATAAATCTTGTAAAATTTGTTAAAATATGTTTTTGTGCCTTATGCAAAATGGATGTTTTCGCTATCCAAATTCAAAGCGTAAGTAATTCTATCAATCAAGGTTTCAACCCCGTAAACATTTATGGTAGGGTTTAACGCGGCGGCGCAAGTTATAACGGGAGGGATTTCTTTAAAATATTTCACTAATTTTTCTTTCATCGGTTCTATCATTTTTGTAAAAAGATCGCTTTTATTTTCAAGCTCAGACAACTTGTTAGCCATTAAATATATTTGTTTTAGTGTTAATGGACTTGTGGGATAATAAATACCGGATAAAAAAGTTGTGGCGGTTTTGAAAACATCAAGCAATTCGGTTACGTCTTTTAAAATGTTCCAATTTGTAGACGGAAAGTTTTGAATTTTACGACGAGGTTTTGAGGAAAGCATATCATGAAATATTTCTAAAATTTCGCCGGTGTGTGGATATTCAAACAAGTCAAAAGCGATTGTACGCTTCATCATTTGCCACGTATTGGGATCAACCCAATGCGCGGTAACGCAAAGGTACGAATCGGGTATACCATGTGGAGCCGACCAAACATCGGTGGTTAAGTTTACACCGGTTTGCAAATTTTCAAAACCTAAAATTAATTCTTTTTTTGCTTTTTTCCACATTTTTATACAATCTCGTCTAAGGGTTGTGCGACTTACTTGGTGATAACGAGGTTGGAGTGTCTCTTGAATCATCTTTGTCAAGCGCGGATTGTCAAAGTGGTTGAACGGCAATCCTTCTTGAATCACTAACCTCGCCATTCGATCTCGAACAATATTTGGATCAAAGTTCCAAATTCCTCCTTCGCTTGTCATCGAGGTTTGACCTTCACTTGGAATTCCCTTCAATGACGGGCAAGATTTTTCCATATGCGTTTTCAAAGTAGTGTTTGAATCTTTCCCCAAAAACGCACCACACAACTTGCAACGAGCACGTTCCTTTCCGTTTGACAACAAACATAAATCGTAATTGCACCAGATTGCCGGATTTCTCGTTGTTGCTAGAATTTGCACAACGGTAACTTCGTTTGAGGAACCACTAACACCAAAACTTTCCATGTTTTTTTTTGAGTTTAGAGAGAGTTTAGAGAGCGTTTTTGAGCGGTTAAAGAGCGGTTTTAGAGATTAGAGAGTGTAAAGAGAAGTGTGATCAACCCTAAACACCCCCCACCTATTTATAGTGTTTTATGGGTCCAAAAAACTCCAAAAAAACGGCCAAAATCGACCCCAACGGCCATATAGCCGTTGGCCAACGGCTAGAACTCGCCCAACGGTTCAAACCGGTTTGAAAACCGGTTTCCTAACCCGGTTTAGCCAAAACCGGTCCCAACCCGATTTTTTTTCAGAAATCCTCAAACCGGTTTGAAACCGGCGGTTTTTGGGCAACCCGAACCGGTTTGGTCCAAACCGGTTTAACCTAAACCGGTTTGCCGGTTTGAACCGGGTTAAAAAAAAAACCGGTTTTTTTGTGCACCACTAGCCGGCGCAACACTTCCCAATACCATCTGAATGAGTAAAGAGCAGAAGACCCAGTGTCACACCCCCGCCAAGGCGGAAACACGAGGGGGCGACGAAATTGAATCATTACACATGATCAAAAGAAATTTACTATTAAAATCAAATAATTATTACATCAGTATTTCCGAACAAATAAACCAAATAAAACAAACAGAACAAATAATTCTTCTTTTTATTAATTCTAGCTAAGTCCACTAAAGCATAGTCCTTGATCCTATCATGAGCTTGTCAACATCCTAGTTAGCTTAACCTGAAAAACATGCTAAAATAGGTCAACTAAAAAGTTGGTGAGAACATAGGATTTGATAGATATAATAATAGATAACCAGAAACAATCATAAACAAGTTTCAAATTCCAAGTAATTTAAACTATCATACATGAGTTCACAACCAACCCTAGTGATCGATAGCTCTCCCGCCCAACACCTTGTCAGGGTGTTAGACTATAGTATAAGTGTCAAGAATGCAGTTTCTGAACACCCAGCTCCTTCCAAGTTGATTAGAATCCACAACTTGAAGGACGCTCGGAATTGATTGGCATGCATCAACCCGAGAACTGAATGGGCTAGTCAGGCCAATAGATCTATTTACGTACTCCCGTGGCTTCCCCGAAGTTAATGGTTGTGTAGTTTTAGAAATAAGAGAGACTTTGTAGTAAAAATGACATTTGCAACATGTATAAATCAGTTTAATGTTACTAGAATTAGAAGTTTGTTATTGAATGCAAAGTATAGTTTTGACTCAAGACTTGGTTTCAGTTTTGATATAAGAGCATGTTTTCCACCCCAAAATAGAAAGCAAAAAGGGGCTATGAACTCACCTTGCAAGTGAAAGGGTTGAACTTGAACTTGTAGTAACTTGGATTGAATTCCTTAAGGATTGCCTAAGTTAAGTTTGTTACGTTAGAACAAGTTAAGGATAGTCGAGGGGTTGACAGTGTAATTACTTGAAAGTGGTTGTTGTATACTAGAGTGGTTATCATCCCAGAGTAGTACCTCCAACAGAAAAGTTCCCAGGAAAGAGTTAGTTGGATCGGAACCCCGTCTTTTCCTAGCCAGAACTTTAATGTTTGTCAGATAACTACATACTCGTTTGAAAGTTACTCTATTTGTATACTTGACCAAGTTTAGGGTGTGTTTGGTAAGTTTGAAAAATATAAGGGTTAAAGTGAAAATATAAGTTTAGTAAAGATAGAAATAATATAAGTTGAATATTAGAGGGGTTTAATTTAAAAGTAAGGAGTTTTAGTAAAAAAATGATTGTTGAAATTGAAATGAACAAGATAGATCAAAACCAAGTTTTTAAATAAAAGTTCGAACAAATTTAATTAAAATAGGACCTTTGATCTTGGATAGGTCTATGATTATAACATAAACATGTTAGGGAATCATAGATCTAGCTAGTTATGAGGAATTTTTGAAAAGAAAAGTATGAACAAGCAAAAACATAAGAAGAACTTACTTAGAATGGAAGGATTTAAGCTAGAATCTTCCAAAAGATGAGAAGAACGACCTTTAGTAGCTAGAGAACCCTAGAGGATCGTTGAGGTGCGAATAATAAATGAGAAATAAGGGCTCTATTTATAGGGTGAGATTAGGGACTTATTAGCAAAATTAAATAGTTATTAGGATTAGAATTGTAATTAATTTGAATTAGTTGTTATCTTAAAAAGAAACCGAGATAGGTGGAACAAATGGGATTTCATGGAAAATTAAAAAAAGTTAAAGATAAGTTTGTTGTTAGTTGTTAATAGGATATGATTAGTTTAAAAATAATAATATATAAATAAGTAAATAATTTCAAAAATGGATGGGACAAATGGAACCTACGGTAAAAAAAAAATATTATTAATTGAAATAAAAATGTAAGATTTAAGTTTGTTAATTACGTATACATAAGTTTAGTCTTTAAAGTTACACTTTAGTTTAATAATGTTACAAACTTTAATAATTTAGGGTTAGATAGAATCTAGGGCATTGAAGGTTACTATAAGTAGCAAGTTCAAGAATGAACACAAGAATCAGATATAGTATCAAAATAGAATAAGCAAGTCGTTCTAAAGCGCAATAGAATACTCACTTTAGACAAGACTCAGAAGTTTGAAATGAAATGATATCACAGTGATATGAGGCATCAAAAAGGTTCATAGCATTAGAAACTCAATAGGTTACAAGATAAAATCACAGGATCAAGCATAGAAATGAGGGATGTCACACCCAGGGCCAGAACAGTAACCTTCTCACTTTACAATTCAAGGATAAAGCGGGTCAAACCCTAAGGTAGGGTTCGGCGAAGCAGACATCGAGAAAGGTGAAGATTCACTAGTTACACCATTTCGGGTGTCTCCTACAAAACCAAGGAACTGCCTCTTGGTCAAAGGAGCTCAGGAAGGCCTGAAAAGGAAGGTAAGGATCTTTCAAGAATCACTCTCATTGCTCCAAGGAATCACATTATAAATAAGAGATCAACCGACATGTATGCATTCATTCACTCCCAATTACTCTTGCAACGTATTACTCTCATACTCCCGGACCTTATTTTCTCAAGGACACCCTTGTCTGATTCTCACGCCGGAGGTGGATTGCGGTGAGCCTAACAGTTTGTTCATCTTAGCAGGATCTCGAGGATAGGAACCCGGTATCCAGTGCAGCAACAAGTGGCGCCCACCATGGGTCCCGACTTCGTGTGAACCACAAGTTGAGCTCCTCAACTTCATTCCTTTTCTTTTTGTTGCCTCTAGATACCATGACGTCCAAAGGCAAGGAACCGGCCGACGATGTACGTTCTGACTCTTTCAGAAACTATGTGGAAATTAACGACACGATTGAATCGACCCCCTGAAGGAGTTAGCCCATTTGATAAAATATATTAAAGGAAAGGAGACGGGAGGGTCGAAGTCAGAGAAAAACAAGGGCAAAAGAAGAGAGATCATGATGGCGTCATACGGTGTAAAGCAGAAGGTCCAAAGAGAAGGAGGTTTTGATAGAGAACGAAAATGGCCAAGTAGGGAAATATCTTTTCCACCCCTAGGTCCGAGAGAATCCACATACTCCCCCATGGTAATAAAAGTTAACATACGAGGAAGACGGATAAGTCTAGTGTACCTGGATGGAGGCCGCGGCTCCAAGGTCATGTATGAACACTGTTTCCTGCAAATAGACGAGGAAACGCGCAAGAAGCTAACATCCTTCAAGGCCCCACTTGTGGGATTCTCAGGAGAAAAGGCATGGCCCCTGGGGGAGATAAAGCTAAGGGTACGGATCAGCGATGGCAGCCTGGAGAGAACCGAAGACCTGCTTTTCCTGATAATTCGGTCAGCCTCAAGGTACAATGTCATCATTGGAAGGCCAGGTATTTGCGCCTTCGAACCGGTAGTCTCGACAGCTCATGTTATGATGAAATTCACAACGAAGGGAGGAGTTTGCACGGTCAGGTCAACCCCAGGATCATTGTTCGTAGCAGCTACAGAAAATGAAATAGAAGACGATGGGAGTGAAAGAGTCAGCATAAACAAGATATACCCGGAACAAACAATTCAAGTCGGAAATGATCCTTCCAATGAAGGAAGGCGAAGGCTCCTGCGGATCCTAAGGAGTAACGTAGATATTTTCACATGGACCCCGGGAGACATAACCAGGGTACCCAAAGAGCTGGCCGAGCACTTTTTAAACATATCCACCAAACACATCCCGGTAACTCAAAAGAAGAGAAGCCTAGCACCAGACCGGTGCCAGGCCATATGCATTGAAATTAAAAAGTTGGTGTCTGCAGGTATCCTTAGGGAGGTCAAATATCACACTTGGGTGGCAAACCCTGTGATGGTCAAGAAAGCAGACGGAAGCTGGTGAAGGTGTATCGATTTCAAGGACCTGAATAAAGCCTGCCCCAAAGACTGCTACCCGCTTCCTGAAATTGACCTCAAGGTTGATTCTTTAACCGGTTTCGAATGGAAATGCTTTTTAGATGCCTATAAAGGGTATCACCAGATCAAGATGAAGCACAGAGATGAAGAAAACACGGCCTTTTACACACCAAAAGGAATTTTTTGCTACAAGAAAATGTTATTCGGCCTAAAGAATGCGGGAGCGACGTACCAACGCTTGATCGACAAGGCTTTCGAAGAGCAGATAGGGAAAAACATGGAGGCGTATGTTGATGACCTGGTGATAAAAATCCAGAGAGAAGAGGGAATGATCGGAGACATTAAGCAGACATTCAAGAACCTCGAGAAAATAAACATGAAGCTAATCCCGGGGAAATGTTCCTTTGGATTCAAAGAAGGAAAGTTTTTGGGTCATGTGGTGAACAAAAAAGAGATAAGAGAAAACTCGGACAAGGTAAAGGTAGTGCGCAATATAAAGTCACCCAAAACAAAGAAGGAGTTGTAAAGCCAAAATGGAAAAATGGCGGCCCTACACAGGTTCTTATCTAAACTGGCGGAACGTTCCCTACCTTTATTCAAAACACTAAAAGGAAGCATAGCCAAGAAGAATTTCCTCTAGACCGAAGAAGCGGAGAACGCGTTTGAAGAATTGAAGAATCGTATAGCCAACATACCCTCAATGGTAGCCCCGAGACCCTGTCGTTGTACGTGGCAGCAGCAAAGGAAGCAATAAAAGGAGTACTGGTGATAGACAAAGAAGGAACCCAATCACCAATATATTTCATAAGCAGGGCCCTCAAAGAAACAAAAGTAAGTTACCCAACCTTTGAAAAGGTGTCTTTAGCGGTGGTACACACGACCCGACGACTGAGGAGGTATTTTCAGGCACACCCAGTGAAAGTGCTAACCAATTATCCTATCAAAAGCATCTTAACAAAACCTGAAGTCGTTGGGAGACTGGAAAAATTGGCGGTAGAAATGGGGGAACACGAAGTTTCATATGTCCCTAGGTCTGCGGTCAAGGGGCAGATTTTGGCAGATTTTTTTCTAGAATCATCAATCGAAGGAGAAGAAGAGAAGGAAGTGGGGGACGTTGGTGAAAAAATGGATGAAAGCAACAACCACGAAGAATCAGAAAAAAGGAAAGGAGAATGGTTGTTATTGTCACACCCGTAACACAGGGCAGTCGTCTAACCAGAGTAGTACCTCCAATAGATATGTTCCCAGGAAAGAACGACGGGTCTAGAAGAGATTTATACACCGCTCTTTCCTTAGACAGAACATTCCGTTTGTCAGATAACTACATACTGGCCAGAAGGTCGCCTTCTAGTCACTGTGACGTTGATACCAAAAACACACAGCGGAAGCTAAACAATAAACTTCATTTATTAATAACTAAAGTGTTTTTACATTATAAAACAAACTTCTATTACAAACTAACCAAACCAAAAAACGTTAGTTCTTGTCACGGAACTCAAAATATCCACACGACAGTTCTACCAAGCCTGTGTCCAACCATCACAATTCTCCGACCAGCCGAATGACTATCCTCATCTATTAGCTACCTGGAATGCCACTAATAGATCCATCTGCAAAATCTTTAAAAGTAACTGAATCAACATAAGTTTGTGAGTTCATGTGTTGAAGCACGTTTGTGTGACAGACACTCTAGATGTTGTATTAGCTTATGTACTTGTCGTTATGTATTTGTCTTTATGTATTTGTATGTATTGATTATCGAGTTGTAATCACAAATGTATGTACTTAGTCTTGTCTGTTTCTGTTAAGTGTTGTGCGCACTTAGTAAGTGTGCAGGATGTATATCCTGCATACTTAGCAAGTACGCAGGAACAAAGTCTGCGTACTTGCTAAGTACGAATGAGTTAAACCCTGCGCACTTGCTAAGTGCGTAGGCAATAGGTCTAGTATATATAGCTGTTAATGACATAATGTATGTACGCACTCATTCTTTATGTAACCAACAAACCGATAACCCTTGTTACCTTACAATACCCAGTAACCATTCACCACCCAATACCCATCCCTTAAATGCAATCCAGTGGTCTCACCGACATGGATCGAACTTACTACACTACTAACTCACGATCTACCACACGTATTAACTCGACATCTGGTTACCACGATAAATCCCTAGACATTGACTTACTCAGCCTTGACCAAGGCTCTCACAAATCAACTGACATGACAGTTGTAAACACCACAAATCCCGACCCAACGGTCAATCTAACTCTACTCGCCTCATTAATATCATCTACACGTCACAATAGTATCATCTCATGCACAATAAATATAACTCAACACTTGCAAGCAATTTAACACAAATATATGCACACAAACACATACCTTATCACTGCACCCTCGTCAGGGCGTTAGACACACCTCGGGCTCATCATTAACATGCTCAATATTGTCACCTTTGGTGACTATCCCGAAGGACTTTGTCCTTCATAATCCCGTTTGCCATGTCATAAAGACAATGATGCAAACACAATACCTACCGTGCCACAAGGACAACGACACAAAACAAACAATATCAAGCACATAAGCCCCAACAGTCTACTAGAATTTACATGACTTGTTAATGAACCACACACGGGTTCCCCAGCTAACTCTCCTTATATAACCATCACAGGTTTGACTCAATTCCCGACTAACTCATAACATGACACACACGTCAATAACTCTCATAACCCTAACTTCCATAATTACACTGACGCCCCATAGACTCTCCAAATAGTAAATGAAAGGTTTAGTTTATAAAACACATTGGGTTATGCCTAAAACTCTTAACTCAATTAATATAGCAAACACCTCTTGCACGTATGTATGATAGCCCCAAAAACAGTAAAATGTTAAAAAGAATAGGGGATTAGAAACTCACCGATATGAAGATCCAACTCTTGCACTGCAATGGTCTCCTCGCATGAAGCTCTGACCTGTCAACATACGATCACATAGTCAGAGTACGTCCTAAACATGCGTCACGTACGTACAAATATAACTACTCCCAATCATCATCTCGCTCGCACACCTCTTCCCTCATACAAACACCTTAGCGCCACATTCCCTAGAACCGGGTCGTCCTTGACCCGTTTAAAATCCTCATGCATGCACATACACGTGCCAAGCAAAACTCTAGCCTCACATGTCATATGTACATGAGCCAAGATCCCCATGCACGTCCAAACCTCTCCATGCAACCTTAGGTTCACAAACTCTAATCGGGTGTAACCCGACCCCATCACTCTCCTTGTTCATTGCCGTGAACCACCACCACCGTACATCACCATTGTGTTTCATCATCCCGTATCACCCTTGTTTCCCTGTCACCTTTCAATCCATTAGAAACCCTAATCGGGTTCTCCTTCACAGGGAAGTACCACTACCACCCTTAAATCGACGTCCGCCGCCGTGTAGCACCACCTCAGCCGGCTCCCGCAGACTCCGGCATCACCCATCCTGCCGTCTACGTTTCTGCAAACCTCCAAAGCCACCACCATCTTCACCCGTCACCCTCCTCTCTCTATCTCTTTCCTCTCTATCTCTTCTCCTTCTCGGCCCCGGCCTGCCACATGCCATCTCTGACCACCTCTAACTACCGTCACACACCAACACCTCTATCACAGCCAGCCACGACCATAACTCCATTTCTCACCGAAGCTGCCATCCACGACCAAAACCTAATCGGGTTTCTAACTAAAACCATAATGAAAACGTGAAACAAGAGGAGTAACGAGGATTACCTTGGTGTGATGTGTAGCTTCCCGCTCAAAACCGTCACGCGACCACCGCTAGACCACCGTGCTCCTCCTCTTTCTCCGAAGACTCCCCTCATTTGGATTTTCTCTCCGCCGTCGTACGAGACCTAGCCGAGAACGGCTTAGGGTTTCTCATTAGTTGATTAAATATAATCAACAATTATATCCGGGTCCTCGCGTTAACTTTGCCTGCGTGTTTTTAACCTGAACTGCTCAATAATGACCGCCTGGGTCTAATTTGGTAGCTAAACGTGCATCCGTTAGTCAACTCCACTCATTACTATGCTAAATACGGATTCAGGTCGTCCATCAACCCGAATTGTTAGCTTCCGGGATTCCGGGATGTTACAAGTCTACCCCCTTAAAAGAGGATTCGTCCTTGAATCATGTCTGGCACAAACCACACCGTTCATCTTCCTGCTACAATTGGTGCACCTAAAATCCTTTGGTGCTGCCCGCCCTCTCTCGCACGCCTCATCGAGGTCATTACCTTTCAAAACGACCACCATCCATGGTGTTCAAAGAAGTCTTCTCCACTGTCCGCTCTCAACTTTGGGACTTGTAGATTTCATATACATATTCCCTTATTACTCGTTCTCAAATTTTCACTTCAATGGCCCACATCAACAATTACCTGCTTACTTATTCTGTCTTCCTCATTTGATCACGATATCCATGCCATCACTCTTTGTATAACCCTGTTGATCTCATCGTTCTGATGGTCATCCCCAAGTAAGGTTCTTTTCTTTTCATAATTAGGATCATTCGTCGTCCTTCTCATCTCGTACTCTAATTTCCATCCGGTGATGACTTCTCCAAACTGAGGCGCCACTGCCTTGCATAATAAATGTGGTACATCTGTCTTCCTCAGATGGCCTCCAAGAGCTTGTGCCAAGTTACACTGGCTCTCAAAAAATTACTCTACCCTAATATTCCCTTATCTTATTATCACGCGTTCAATACGCCCCTTAAGTAAGCTCATACTACTCAAGACTAGAGTCATAATCATTAGTTCTCGTTGAATTCTCAAAAGTCCACATGTCACCATGATGCCTACCTCGGAAGCAAAGCATTCGCTTCACTTGATGCTTACCAACGTAGGCACTTCACTCCCAAGAACTTATGTACAATCCTGCACTTATCCTTCCCTTTATCTCGCTCTCCTCGTTGTTTCTCTATCGTTACTATGCGATCACCTATCGTGTCTCATTCACCGAGTACGAACATTAAGTCTGCCCTATCATAAGCCTCAGCTATCCTTCGTCTCGTTTGGAGAATACATTCCCGAGCCTCTTGTATTCTACATTGGTAGAACTAATCATATGGACATATCCCCTTGAGTCCCTATCATCACTTCGTCCCCTTCGTGCGGAAGTCTTCAGCGTCGTCACCTTGATCTCGTCATAACTATCTCCGATCAAGCGCCCACGTAACGGTTTTATCATCAACTCTCACCGCTACACCCCTTGGCTTTGTGCTCTGTATTCCCGACATATAAGCATAGGCATCTCAGAGGAACACCTCACCGATCCTCTGGAAACACGTCAAAACTCCTCGCATCACCTCGATGTATCAACGTCGAGAAAATCGTCAAGATAAAAATACCAGGCCAGAGCACACCCACCACTCGTCCCATGCACAACAACTCGTGTACCACCAGGACACTAACGTTACCTCACAATAGCAAACCTATCATATTTAAGGTATATATAGTAATGTAGTGCCCCAACTCTCTAACTCGCGCAAAGTGCGCACACCACTAGCTAGACTTGAGCAAAACTACGTGTATACGATATGACCTCGTCATTTATAGACACACAAACTCCTGAACCCTACCTTCTATTCATCACAACTGTAGCCCCTGCCACATGTCATCACCTACTCATACAGAGTTCACACGGTCGTACCCCATACGGGTCGTACCAATGGTTCAGGACGACACATAACTCAGTCCAGACACAAGACCTTACCCTACACATTCATGCACATAATATATATATCATAATTTCCCACAGGACCTCGTCCTTAACATTTATACAGACACACAAGGTATATAACCCCAGTTTCCCACAGGACCCCGTCTTGAACATTCGCACAATGGGCAATACACCCATTGCACTCCGAACATCACCTAGACATTAACATATATGTGACACTATCTTAAGACCGTAAACATAGAAAAATTAAAATTTATGTCTATAAATTCTACCCAAGGTCTACCCGCATAACCTACTCAACCATGCTCTCTAAGAATCACGTTAAACGTGAACTCACGCCATTCGAAATTTAATCACATATCGGCACATTACTGCACATAATCAACAACTGTAGACACAATCACACGTTCACACACCACCACAAACATAATTATCATTAATTATGATCAATCATCATGCGGTAAGACTCACAATAAATGTCAAAATCTAATAATCAATATTTGAATTGAGCATCATCCCACGTAAATGTCTAATCAGTCATAACGTTAAATCACCCCGAAATCTCTTGTGACAACTGCCACACTAACTAATCATCAAGCAATCGAGCATCGCAAACACTGCCCGCAAAATCACTACTAGACCACGTCAGGTGCATTTGGCGTGTTTGTCACACCCACCCCAGGCACCCCCTGGACGTGTGCGAGCTCGATTGGTATCATATTTGAACTTTGATTTCAGAGTTTTTATAAATACAGCGGAAGTCTTTTTCAAAAGGATCGTTTCTATATTCTTTCAACCTCAAGGGTTGTATTTGTAAATATCAAAACTCAGTTGGAAGACAAAAGTTTTATATTTACTTTATAAACATAGCGATTTAAATACCCTTTTCATTTTGATTACAAAACAGTGTTTGAAATCAAATACATTTACAGCCACTGGAAAATAGTACTACCCAGGGTTGATCAATCCCCTTGTCCTATCTCCTTTTTCTTTTCTTTAGGACTTTCTACACACGAGGCCTGAGAATCCAACGTGTAAGTCTATTCTTTTCATAGGTCAGATCTGATGTCTGCCTCTCACATTTTCTTTTCTTGGGTCAGATCTGATGTCTTCCCATACTCCGTTCCTATTTCAGTTTATTCATTTCCTGAAAACATTTTGAATATAAAACGTCAGCGCGAACGCCGGTGAATACAATTAACTTGACATGTAAAATCAATTGGCACAAACAAGTATTAATTTCATAATCACAACTTTATGTTCAAGCCACACATTCAGCAGGCCCGTACTCTTCAATCGCACCATAGTATACACTGGCGTCATGTCTTATAACAAAGGACAGGTTTTCCTCCGAAGTTGTTATAAGACAAGCACCGGCCGCAATCTGGGAATTTCACCCGAGACCCGTGTATCCCTTGCAAATTTTACACATACCTATGACCTGAATGCCTTGTTCATAGAAGAACGTTGAACATTATTCTCTTAACCTTTATTTGGCCATTTTCGTAAGTAAAATGTTTGACACAAGTTTTCAGAGAGATAAAGTATTCACCTTGATTTATAGGAATGAGCCTCTAAGATGAAAGCTTATAGACTATCTTCTTAACTCATTTTCTCTAGCGTTTTGACCTTTCTATGAGCATTTCTTCTTACACCGGACACTACTTTAAGCTAGAATCGAACCGAGAGCTTTGGGATCGAGCTAGTACTTCTCTTGAATGGAATGTGAGTGAGAAAGTTGATTGTGGGATATGACTTGAACTCGACCAACTATTTATAGGGCAAAATCTGAGCCCGTGACGGACCGTTACGGGTGGTGACGGTCTGTCACCAGATTAGGGTTCGCGAGTCATCAGACACGTGTCGCCCTTTGGTCATTTTGGGACATGACGGACCGTTACCAGGCGTGACGGTCCATTACGGAGTTGATATGTGGCACACCAGGGTGAATCTGGGGCCGTGACGGACCGTTATCAGGCCTGACGGTCCTTTATAGGGTTTCCACGCTTCAGAATTCAAGCCTTAGTCACCGGACATGTGGCGCTTCATCAAGGTTCACGTGCCCTGCCCGTAACAGACTGTTACCGTCCGTGACGATCCGTTACCGTCCGTGACGGTCCGTTACCGTTGAATTTTCATGATTTATACATTTTGAACCTTGGTTTATAGGTTATTTATACTTATAGTCCTTGTGGTTTGTACCTTAGTCAAATCTTGCACATTTTCATAGCAGGTGTTACAGTGTCCCTAACTTGTTTTAATCTCGTTCTTGAGATCATTCGAATAAGTGAGGATATTTCCTTTTCATTTCAGACTCCAGTTCCCATGTGTACTCAGGGCCACGTCTGGAGTTCAATTTTACTTTCGCGATCATCAATTTCTTTCTTTTTAATTTCTTTTCCTGTCTGTCCTCGATTTGCAAAGGTTGCTCCACGAATCTTAATTTTTCATCTACCTCTTCATCTTGTAGGGGCATTACAAGAGATTCATTTGCCAAACACTTGCGTAGATTTGACACATGGAATACATCGTGTACTCCATTCATTTCTTCTAGTAATTTGAGTTGATAGGCCAATGGCCCAACTCTTTTCAAGATTTTGAATGGTCCTACGAATCTAAATCTTACAACGCATTTCCATGGTTAAACTTTCAACAGAACATTATCACCGACGTTGGATTCTAACGCCTTTCGTCGCTTATCACCATAAGTCTGACTATGTGATCCTTGTAGGTCCACATCCTGGAGGGAAATCCCATACAGCTGACACTGCTCTCCTTTTCCATCATGTCTTCCCAGTCATATCACCATGTGGCATGTCACCGATTGAAGGTGTAGTCACACATGGCGCGGGAAGCGCCAACACCACCCCCACATCACTGTCAGCCCCATCTACAGCGCTTGACCTATTGATCAGTATTCCTCTTAGTAAGAGTTCCACGCTTGCCCATCTCGTACGCTTTGTCTTAGCCACCTAATCCTACTCAAGATAGAACATTTATGTGGTTATTATAGGTAACATATTTAGAATATAAGAGTAACCATAGGCAGCCGAATCACGGTGATCAAATGCGATTGGTTGCCCACGTTACTACTCGGATTCTGAACGTTCCCCATCATACTCACACTAGATTTCTACCTTCCACACAATGGATGCACATGCATCCCACACAATCCACACAAACACAATTCAATAGCTACCACGTAGTTCTACATAATACCACTCCACAAGACGTATTACATAGCACAACTCCACCCAGAATTACTAGACCACATAATCACAATTATATAACACACAGCTTAGGCAACATGATTCCACACGGGACCATAAATCATTTATTCGCACAAACTACTTCACCTAGTGTAACACTACACAAATGATAACATAACAGTTACTGCTCAACTCGAAATTCGTACCTCTTGGCACGCGGTTACTCGTGGTGGCATTTGTTTCACACTCACCCATTTTCAGTTTAAGTTAAGGTATTTTATTTTAATAAAAACACCGATTTTTTTTTAAACCACCGCTCTGATACCATCTTGTAAGACCCCAAACCGGGCATCCTACAGTTGGTTCTCATAACTGGGTATTCTCTTAAAAATATTTGTGTTATTAATCAAACTACAGCGGAAGTCCTTCTAAAACAATAATTACTAATTAATATCGTTATCGTCATTAAGTTTACCTCACGAATGCCTGCACACCAAACCGAGTAGCACCGCTCCCAAGCCAAGATACGTCAACCACAAAGCTCACATGCTAAACAATCTAACGTACACACAAAGTCAGCTACGCGGAGTGAGTTCTAATAGGTTAATTTAAACAAAAGCCAACTCGTCACGATTATCATTATCTCCACAAAGTCAGTTACGATTAATATTATCTCCACAAAAGCCAACTCGTCATGATTAATAAAATAGTTTTATAAATTATTAACAAACCGATAACCCCTGTTACCTTACAATATCAAGTAACCATTCACCACCTAAGACTCATCCCTTAATATCAATCCAGTGGTCTTCCCGACATGGATCGAACTTACTACACTACTAACTCACGATCTACCACATATATTAACTCGACACCTGATTAGCATGATAAATCCCTAGACATCGGCTTACTTAGCCTTGACAAAGGCTCTCACAGATCAACTAACATGACAGTTGTAAACAGCACATCACAAATCCCGACCCAACGGTCAATCTAATTCTACTCGCCTCATTAATTTCATCTACATGTCACAATAGTATCATATCATGCACAATAAATACAACTCAACACTTGCATGCAATTTAACACAAATATATGCCCACAAACACATACCTTATCACTGCACCCTCGTCAAGGGGTTCTACACACATCGGGCTCATCATTAACCTGCTCAATATTGTCACCTTTGGTGACTATCCCGAAGGACTTCATCCTTCACAATCCCGTTTGCCATGTCATAGAGACATTGATGCAAACACAATACCCTCCGTGCCACAAGAACAACGACACAAAACACACAACATCAAGCACATAAGCCATAACAGTCTACTAGCATTTACATGACTCGTTAATGGACCACGTACGGGTTCCCCTGCTAACTATCCTTATATAACAATCACAGGTTTTACTCAATTCCCGACTCACCCCGTCTAACTCATAACATGACACACACGTCAATAACTCTCGTAACCCTAACTTTCATAATTACACTAGCGCCCCGTAGACTCTCCGAATAGTAAATGAAAGGATTAGTTTATAAAACACATCGGGTTATGCCCAAAACTCTTAACTTATTTAATATAGCAAACACCTCTTGCAAGTATGTACGATAGCCCCAAAAACAATAAAACGTTTAAAAGAATAGGGGATTAGAAACTCACAGATATGAAGATCCAACTCTTGCACTGCAATGGTCTCCTCGCACAAAGCCCGAACATGTCATCGTCTCGCTCACACACCTCTTCCCTCATACAAACACCTTAGCTCCACATTCCCTAGAACTGGGTCGTTCTTGACCCGTTTAGAATCCGCATGCATGCATATTGTGACACCCGACAATTCAAGTCAATATCCGTACATGTTATAAACAAGTTTACATTATAATTGTTTTGTGATTTACTTAATTTCACAAACAAGGACATTAAGGTCTAACAAAAACCGTACAGGGTCTCATTTTAAATCTTTGGTAATTCTGGGAGTTACCGGTTCACATACCAGTATAAACTGAATTTAATTACCATTTGAAACTCTAAATAATATATACCTAAAACTAATTGTTTGATAAATCAAACAATCCAACCCACTTGCTTGACTTTCTCGGCCGAAAGTCAGGGGAGCCATTCTCCCACTTGCTAATACACTCAAATTCAGATAAAAACCATACCTCCTCAGTCGAAATCCCACAATCCCTTCCATACTTCTCATTTTCATACGGCAATTTCCCAATTCTCCTTCTAGTCGAAGTCCAGTTTAAGGAAGAAATCCACCACAATTCGGTATTTTAAGAAGATTTCAAGTGTTCTAAAGAAAGTTTAACAGAAGATTCAAGACTCTTCTCTGTTTTCTTTCATCATCTTCATCTCGGTTTAAAGGTAAAAACTCGATATTATCCACTTTATTTTCTTTAAAACCGTATCTAAGCATACAAAAGGTTCAATCGCAAGTAAGATAACAAGAAAAGTGTGTCAAATTCAAGATTTGAACATAAAAATATACAGGACGAATTCTGTCAATCAAAGTGCAGTAATCGAAACTAGGAGTTTCGATACCTGTTCAATCGAAACTAGGAGTTTCGATACCTGTTATTCAATCGAAACTAGGAGTTTCGATACCTATTCAATCGAAACTAGGAGTTTCGATACCAGTTTACCCAATCGAAACTAGGAGTTTCGATACTAGTTGTTCAATCGAAACTAGGTAGTTTCGATACCAAACTACTCAATCGAAACTAGGTAGTTTGGATACCCAACTACTCAATCGAAACTATGAAGTTTCGATACTCAATTGCCCAATCGAAACTAGGAAGTTTCGACATCTGTTCATCAGTCACATTGGGCAGTAACTAAGATTTGTTTTATAACAAAACAAGTATTGAACAACTAAGAGGATATTTTAAACAAAAGCAACCAGATTTACAAAGTCGGTGAATAATTTGCAATATAAGACATTCGGTCATAACACGAATTACCCTTTTTTTGAAATTAGGGTACGAATGGTCAAGTTGACTAGAACAATTATCATTGCAAGCATACACAAACTCAAGGTGAGTTCACGGCCCCCTTTTAACTCTTTACTGTTTTATAAACATCGGGGGAGAAACATACTTACTTGTTATGTTTTGAAAACATGAATTACATTGTTTATACGTTTGACAATATGAACGTTTTGGTTTAACTTCTTGTGAGTCTCCCAGCCCCACTTTTACTACTAGTTTTTAAATTGTTTTTAAACAAATGGGGAGAAAACTTGCTCAACTAAAGAGCTGTACACAAGAACACACAACGATTGTTCGGATGAACAACACACAACGATTGTTCGGATGAACAACACACAACGATTGTTCGGATGAACAACACACAACGATTGTTCGGATGAACAACACTCAACGATTGGGGGAAACACATACTTACAATTATTTTATGGGATAACAAGAGAATAAGGCATGACTTTTATGTTTACATGAGATGAGAACAACGAGTTGAGCTAAAGTCCCCTGGAACAATGTAGTAACCATTAACTGTAGCCTAGGGTCCTATGAATAGTACTATGGAGAGTGACGTCTCCCGGTCATGGTTAGTCGCGCTAACCACAATCTGGAGGATTTATGGCCGCATAGAACCGGATAACGAAATTAGGGGCGTGTACAAATTGTCATGGTTTGGTTACGCCTCATGTATGAACATATTATTTGTATTCCTAGCTAGTTTACAAATGGGTCAACAATTCTTATTCTGTTTATCACATACACCTGAAACTATTTATGAACAATTGAATTTAAACAAAGGGTTCTGATCAGGTTAAAGTGATCAGGTATAAACAAAGGGTTCTGATCAGGTTAAAGTGATCAGGTTTAAACAAAGGGTTCTGATCCGGATAAAGTGATCATGTTTATACAAAAGGGTTCTAATTAGTTAAAATGATCAGGTTTAAACATATTTTATGACGGTTAAGTCATGATAATGTTTTCAAAGGAAAACTACTTAGTTTTATGACGGTAAAGTCATGAACAGGTTTTCGGGGAAAAACTATAAGCACTAATATAACTAACTTTGTGAACTCACCAACCTTTGTGTTGACACTTTCAAGTATGTTTCTCAGGTGACCTCTAGCCATGGCGCGGTTGGAATAGGCTAGCTATGTTGGATCAATTCCTAGTAGCTGGAAGGACGTAGAATATCAAGTCTCAAGTCTGTCGTTCATCTAGAAGAACTTAGATCATAGTATTTCTTAGTTTTAGTAATTGTATATGTAATCAAGTCTTAGAAATCATTATTACAGCTTCCGCTATCGTGTAATGAACCAATCGTTATAATCTGTATTTATTTAATAAGTAAATAAAATATGGGGGTGTGACACATATACACGTGTCATGCAAAACTCTAGCCTCATAGGTCATATGTACATGAGCCAAGATCCCCATGCACGTCCAAATCTCGCCATGCAAACCTTAGACTCACAAACTCTACTCGGGTGTAACCCGACCCCATCCCGGTCTTTATTCAATGTCGCGAACCACCACCACCATACATCACCACCGTGTTTCGTCATCCCGTATTACCCTTGCTTCCCCGTCACCTTTCAATCCATTAGAAACCCTAATCGGGTTCTCCTTCACGTGGAAGCACCACTACCACCCTTACCTCGCCTCCGTGAAGCACCACCACAGCCGGCTCCCGCAGTTACCAGCATCACCTATGTTGCTGTCTACGTTTCTGGTGACCTCCAAAGCCACCACTATCTTCACCCGTCACCCTCCTCTCTCTATCTCTTTCCTCTTTCTCTTTTCTCCTTCTCGGCCTCGGCCTGTCGCGCGCCATCTCTGACCACCCGTAACCACCGTCACACGCCATCACCTCCGTCACAGCCGGCCACCACCATAACTCCCTTCCTCACCGTAGCCACCATCCACGGCCAAGCCTCACCAACCAAACCTAATCGGGTTTCTAACTAAAACCATAATGAAAACATGAAACGAGAGGAGTAACGAGGATTACCTTGGTTTGATGTGTAGATTCCCGCTCGAAACCGTCACGCGACCACCGTGCTCCTCCTCTTTCTCCGGCGACTCCCCCTCCCTTGGATTTTCTCTCTGCCGTCGTACGAGACCTAGCCGAGAATGGGTTAGGGTTTCTCATTAGTTGATTAAATATAATCAACAATTACATCCGGGTCCTCGTGTTAACTTTGCCTGTGCGTTTTTATCCTGCATTGCTCAATAATGACCATCTGGGTCTAATTTGGTAGCTAAACGTGAATCCTTTAGTCAACTCCACTCATTACTATGCTAAATACGGATTCGGATCGTCCATCAACCTGAAGTGTTAGCTTCCGGGATTCCGGGATGTGACACACATGCATAGTCTGTTTCTTAGAATGCTTCCATGAGTGCTAGTATGCAAGTGCACAGAATTTCTGGTAATCGGAAGGGTCTTGTTTGTACTCATTGCAAAAAGATGGGGCATGATGTTAGTAAATGCTACCGTCTAATTGGGTTTCCTAAAGACTTCAAGTTTGCCAAAGCACCAAAGACTGCTGTAAATGCTATCTCCGATACTAATGCTACTGCTTCTGTTTCTGGTTCATCATCTGGTTTATCTACAAAACAGTACGCTGCTTTGATGCAACTTCTTCAGTAGAATTCTGGGGATAAGATAGGTGTTCCTCATGTTCAGCCACCTAGCTTTGCTAATATTATAGGTATTATTGCTTGCAATTCAACTACGGTCGACACTACTTGGATTATTGATACGGGTGCAAGTAATCATATGTGCTTTGATTTCAATTTTCTTTCGAACGTTCAATTACTTAACTCGCACGTTTATGTTCTTCTTCCAAACGGGCATGTCTTAACTGTTACGCAAGTAGGAATGATAAATCTTGGATTTTTCTATCTCCAATGCCTTCTTTGTGCCTCAGTTCAAACATAATATTTTATCTGTTACCAAACTTTGTAGGGATACTAAAGGGGTTGTTCAGTTTTTTTAAAACTACTTGTTTCTTGCAGGCCCCTTCACTAAGTAATCCGTTGGTTCTTGGAGATCTTCTCAATCAACTTTATCTTTTACATCCTAATAAACTTTTCTCTCTACGGTTGATTCTTTTTCTCATTGTAATTTTGTTGTTTCTTTGAAACTTTGGCATAATAGACTTGGGCATTTGCCATTGTACAAACTCAAACAATTGAATGTTATTAATGATGCCCATGATTGTTCTCTTGAGCATTGTTCTATTTTCCCTCGGGCTAGACAACATAAACTTCCATTTGGTACTAGTAGTAGAACTACTTCACACGTGTTTGATCTTATTCATATTGATACGTGGGGACCGTATCGTTCTACTACATATGATGGCTTTAAATATTATCTCACAATTGTTGATGATTTTACTTGGACGACATGGATTCATCTTTTGACCCCTAAAGGCAATGCCTTTGATATCTTTCAAGGATTCATGAGATGGTTGAGACTCAATTCAATATTAAAGTCAAGTGTGTTCGATCTGAAAATGCTTATGAAGTTGGTCTGGGTGTTCATCATACCGAGTATTTTAAACAGAAAGGCATTATTCATCAAACTACTTGTCCTAGTGTTCCTCAACAGAATGGGTTGTAGAACGGAAACATTGTTCGGATATCGTGCATCGGTTTATACCTTTGAAGGATAACCTAAACTCACACGATGGATGCAACGAACGTCACGCTAGATGACTTGTTCACGAACCCGCAACACTCAATCTCGTCTCACTAGATCTAATATGATAACCGGCTCGCGTGGAACCAGGTTCTCGGCAGGGCGGTGACGGCAAGGTGACAGCGCTGGGAACTGCAGCAGAATGGCAGGGCTGCGGTGGTTGCGTGGTGGTCCGACGAAAGTCAGAGGTGGCCAGCTGTGGTGCCTCTAAAAAACCCAAGGGGTTTTTATCCTTAATCTCGAAAATTTAAGAGGAGGCAAGAATGATCATTAGGGTTTTAGTATTAAGGGTGTATATATAGATACATTAATTACATAATACATCTTAATTAGGAATTTATTATAAATTCCTTGTAATTAACTATTTAATTACTTTGAACCCTCATTATTTTACTAATTATAAATAGTTAGTAAAACCATAACTAACGTTTAACTTTTAAACGTTAAAAACCATCAATAGTTATTTCTCTAAATAATTAGTCACCGAATTAATAATTAATTACTACTCAGAATAATTAATTTTTGAATCCACCGTATAAATATTTCTCATAAATATTTATTCATCCGTCACATAATAATGTGTCATGTGAACTATAATATTTACAATTAAATATTATCAATTGCTCGTTGTCCAAAGTGTAACTCTTTGGATCGTACCTTGATAGGAACGTTGATATTAACGATGAACAGACATCTAATATCCAACAATCTCCCACTTGGACGATTTATCGATTAATCAGGTCAACGTAGACAGTGGTGGACTCCTATCTGTATCTCACTGCCCCTAACAAGGTATGACATATTTACAATCATCAACTAATTCCTCATGTTCAAGTAGCCTTTACTTAACCAAGTACAATAGCCATGGTAAACATATCTATGTGCCCTTTCTATTTAGGTCATCCGTTGAACATGAGACATGGATATAAGTCACTTCTCATATGTGGTTCAACTATTCTTGTTCTCGTTCTCCATTTCAATACTGTTCTAAACAAACTACTCTTTAGTTTGTGCGTGGCAATGCGATTTATACCAGTTTGAATCAACGAGGGCGCCAGAATGTCAAAATCCTAATCAAAGGATAACATAATTCATTTGGCCACGTTACAACTCCAACTTAACTTCAGATTATTCCTGATCATATCCTTATTACTGCCTTTTAAGGTACAGCGTTAGATAAGATCAAAGAATAAACTTTAATCAGAGTTGGTTCTAGTGCGTGGCTCGGGTCGAAGGATCAATAGATCTTACCATATTCAAAACTTCTCAAGACTTTGATCCATGAAGATACTTTTGAAGTAAGTTTTGTTCAATAATCATTCTCTAATGATTACCTGTGAACATGACATCCAACCGTTTGGATTTTCATTCCTAATGAACCAATAATCCAATTCACAATAGTCTTTCGTTCAGATTGATTCCCATGAATCTGATCGACTATGAACATTTAGAATATAATATATATTCTCAAGGATTTCTAAAACGTACAAAGTATCGAACATAGAAACATCTAATTATAATGCATTTAACCATTAAATCAATATAAAACACTAATGTTTCTATGTATTGTTCGAAAGCACCCAATACTAATAAATCAAACTTAAGTCTATCATGTCTAACACCTATCAACATGCTCCTCATATACAGATTGAGATATAGGTTTAGCGAATGGGTCAGCTAAATATTGATTTGTGTGAATTTCGTTTTAATGATGTCTCCAAGTTTCATGATCCCATTAATGAAACTTAACGGTGGAAAACCCTCTTTTGGAACTCTTTCCAAACTATTAGAAGTTATCTGAACTCCTTTCATAATACTATCTTCTACTGTTTCCAAGTCACCACATCTCATGTTTGTGTAATTTGTTATTGATGAAAATCTTTCATTAGATAACGCTGATATATCTTATGGTGTATTTATCTAACCATTCTCAATGATCGTCCTTTTGGTGTTAATATCTTAACTTTTAAGACATTAGTGTTTGACCGACAAGTTGTCATAACTAGTTATGATCTTGTTTCAAGAACCCTTCTTGATAGTCAAAGTTGGTACTCTTGGCATCTTATCCGATAAGATAGTTTTATCTCATCATAACACTTTATGATCACCATTATATGCTTTTCAAGCAATATCCTTTTCTTCTTTCATAATTAAATTTCAAAGTTCTTTCATCGTATGAAAAGTATTGACAAAGCTCATTATCTTTTAGATGAAACTACGTGAATCATTTCACTTTCATCTTATCCCTATCATTAGGGGTTATAGATAATGTTAACAGAAAATGTTAACGATTTGTCTTTATCGATTTGTCACACAAAAATTTAAGACAATTTTACCATCGTCAATGGATTGCTTTGATTCTTACTTTAGAATCTTTCTTTCATATATCTCACATACGGTTGCAATCAATACAAGCTTTGAAATTAATCTCTAAAGATACTCTATCTTTCAATGATATATTTAAACTCGTAATTTAGTAATGTATCACTGTACATTCTATGATAACGCTTATCATCCCCTTCTATGGTGTTTCTATGTATATCTTATACATTCCTCTTGATAATGTGTCTTTACACATTTCTTTGTCTTAGGTATTTACTCCCACTGGCCTTTGCATCTATCATGTTGAATCTTCTTCGAATTGATCTTATCAGATTAATGATTCAATAGTCTTAGACATATTCAGACATTATACTCTTCTTGAACCCATTTTATTACAAGAACATTCTAGTATTCATAATACATGTTCATTTTGACTGGTTTGTTCAACTTGTCAAAAACTTGTAATATGTTTCCTTTTAAGGAAACTTGGAATACATTTCCAATTTTATCAACCTTTGATAATATGTTGGGCTTCTAGTATGAACGATCCATTTGTTGTTTCAAAACAACTTCTACATCTTGATGAATCTTATTCATGTGCATTCTGATCAAATACTCATTTGTCATAATATGGATTGCTTGTTTGGATCATCATCAAATGATTTAACTAAAGAATCGTATTCTTTCATCATATAATCCCTAGTGTCTCTTGTAAAAGATCACATCTTTACTTTCATATACTTATCACTTGTAAAAGATCATATATTTTGTTTATGATAAACATTCATATATTTATCAAGTGTAAAAGAACACATCTTTTGTTTATGATAAACATTTATATATTTCAAGGATCTAATTCTTCCCTGTCTATGAAATTTTATGTCCATGCATTTGAATAATACTATTTATTTAGAACTTTAAACAACAATTGTTTGTTGTTCAAGAACCAGGTATATCTTAGTCATGAACATTTTCAATCTCATGATTAAGCTTGAAGGCTTATTAAGGTGGCACACGAAACTCTTTCGTATAGGAGTTCATAACGTCATATCCTTAATTATTCATTGGACTCTTTCTACATATTCATATCACATATGAATTGTCATACTTGTTCTAGATGCACCTTACGGTTCAAGGCTAGTGATTTATACTATGTCAATTTTGGGCAACTGTTTTTCACATGACTAACCATTTAGTCTTGAAGTAGTGATAACTTTTATCGCTCTTTTATATCTTATCTCATAAGATTGTTTCTAGAGGAATTTCATTGAAACTATTTCAATCATAGTCATATGTAAACATTATATCTTATATATACCTTTTACAAGACTTAATATGTATCATGATATCTATTAGATCCGATCTAATGAAGTATCTAATGGACTTGAATAACATGTCTCACATGTCTTTAATATTTCATGTCAAAATAGATTGGTATTGAATTCATAATCTCTGCAAATGTTTCGTCTTTCTTTTCTTCTTCCTTTCCTTCTTTTTTTAATCTCTACAAAAAGCAAGTTTGCATATGTTAAAAGACTAGCTTTTAAGTGATAAAGAAACAGCGGAAAAGTTGCCTAGATACCTGGAGTATATGCATTGAAGCATTCTCTAGCAATAGCAGCTTCGGGCATCTCTCTCACACGGCACCTAGGTTTAGAGAGGTGCGTCTTAGTCTCACCAATAGCTTTGCCCTTATCCTCGGTCTTGACAGTGTCATCCGGTACCTCTTTGCTTATGTAAGACAAGTGAAGGCCATCATTGAATATTGCTCGAATGATATTATCACTAGGGTAAACCCCTGTCCTCTCAAGCTGATCAATAAAGCATGTCATGCTCAAAGCATCCTCGGGTTCCATCTTGGCGTACCAAGAGATGAAATCCCTCACTTCGTCATAACGACTAAGTAGACGCTATTCCCATTTATAGTCGTCCAACACGTCATCAATAGTAATATCTATAACCAAGTGATCGTCTATGGGAATGCATACTTTTTCGAGGTCTGTCACTTTCTTCCTCGTGATCATAGCACGTCTCGGATTCTCCAAAGCAACGTCTCTAATGTGTGACATTAAAGAGTGAGAAGTGTGACAATCCGGACTTTTCAGGTTAACTCCGTTAACCAAATCCGGTTAAATTTAACCTAGTTAACTCTATCTCAAACTCCAGGGACCAATCCTGCCTATATTCAAACTATATACACAAAACTTGAGGGACTAACTTGTAATTAACTTATAATTGGTTCATGTTGACTTTTTTAAAGTCAAACTAACCAAAACATAACCTAAATTAACTCAATTCTAACCACAAGGACTATTTCTACCATAATCCAAACTTCAATGTATGAAATTACAAGTACTAGACCTGTCATTCACCCAAACCCAATCCTGGTTGACTTGAAAAAGTCAAATTCATGATTTTGGTTCAATTCAAGTCCTCAAATCGATTATCGTTCGAATTTGTAACTGATTACGCATGTTTAAGGCATTAACGGTCATAACTATCGGATTTATCATCATTATTGATCGAATTAAATGCAATAATGGGAATTAAACCCATAACCGTCAGCTTCATGAACTTATACTATCGAATTCGCCGAATTAGGATACTAATTCACAATTAGACCATCTACACACCTTAAACGAGACTCTGGGAAGCTTCTACATCTTTCAATTCCACAGGAGATGGAACCAGTAATACCAGAGATCAACACATTCACAGTCGGCAACCATTCTAGTCGATTTCTATCAATTCGTCACCCATTCTTGGTAATCATTCACACCTACAGCTTCGTTTTCATCATTAAAGTAAAAGACCTATGATTATTTGGACTCATATCATCGTTTGAATCAAGATCGCTAACTAGGGCTTGTTCATATAACTGATTTGGGGTTTTTGATTTTAAACTTAATCTCAATGTAATTAAATCACATAAATAGATTTGCAGAGCCCAAATCGTTGAAAGCCCTCTAATTACAACCAGTTCTATCATCAAATTTGATCAAATCGATCCCTCGTTCTTATTCTAGGGTTTCGGATTCTAAAACAGAACTTTAATGATCTTAAACTTGTTATTTTTGAAATTAAACTCAACTATAGATTCGCAAGACCCTAATGAACAAAACCCCTATGATCTTGAAGCCATTCGCGGTCAGATTTGATGGTATTAGGACTGGTTTCGATCGAATTCGTATGTGAGGGAAGAACACAGTAGAATCAAAGGTTAAAACCATTTCTGTCCGGGTTTGGTTGCGACACCCTAGCGGGCGGAACTGGTTAAGACTATGTGCTGGTGTGGGAGAGACCCGGGTTCGAGTCTCTCTACACCCTTTTCTTTTTAAACCGATTTTTAAGGAACATTTTTAATATAAAAACCACCCCCCATAATATTATATTGATATATAAACGAGTTTTAACCTTGAAAATCACCCGTAGGCTCCGCTTTAGTTTCATAACCCGTATTTAATACTATCCCCGCTTTTAAAAATAATATATTTATATTATTTTCAAACCACCACTCTAAACAAAATAATATATTTATATTATTTTCGACCCCGTGACCTAGATTAAAAATAATATATATATATTTTTATATTTTCGCCACGATTATAAACTTTATGAAACGATTCAAAAATTATAAATAATATAATTTATTATTTTATTTACTCACGTCTATTTATTCGATTAAAAATAATATATTTATTATTTTTCCACGCAAATGTTTATAATATTGGTCTTACGAACTTAAAAGTAATATAATTATTATATATTATTCTTCTAGACCTTGTTTGGTACAAACACACGAATGTATATATTTATATATTTATTATTCGTAAATAGAAACGTTCGACACGAAACATATTTATCTTAATTATTAAATTAATAAACCCGTATTCCCGTGGACACATTCGTCTACTCATTGATCCTAAGAATGTTTTAGGACGTTCAAATCTTCCGTGTCGTCGTCACAAATGTCCCATATGTCCCTAACCTCTGTGTCTATAATTCTAGGGCGTACGTAAGCCGTTGTAGGCTAACACTTGTATACCCAACCTCATCCTTGTGTTATTCAACCTACTACTCAACCCAGGTGAGTTTCACGGCCCCTTTTTACTTGTTTTCCTATTAGGGGAGAAACATGCATATACACAAACATCATTTTACATGTTATCCCGTTGGGGAGAAACATGCATACAAACAAATAGTATTTTACTTGTTTCCCCGTTGGGGGAGAACATGCATATACACAAGCATCATCTTACTTGTTTTCCCGTTGGGGAGAAACATGCATACAAACGAGCATCATTTTACTTGTTTTCCCGTTGGGGAGAAACATGCACACGAACAGACATCCGTTACTTTCCTTCCCGTCGGGGAGACATACACACAAACGGACATGGCTCAGATAGTATTTTGACTACCACTTGTGTACTTAAGCGTAAACAGTATCATGAAAGTCCTCACATTGAACCATTAATATGGACTTAGCGAGGTAATTTGAGTAGTACTACTGGGTTTGACAAACCCCACCCGGGCTAGTCGCGCTAGCACGATTGGAGGTCGAACGGGTGTAGATTGGCCTAAACATATTAGTCAGAGTTGATAGACCTGACTGGAGGCAAACAAACAAACAAATAGTCAGCTTCGGTTGCGAGCGCTTAGAGTAACTTGTACATTGTCTAGCTAGAAATAGGTGTGACTTACGTATCTGGATCCTGCAAATACACAAACAGTTTATTTACTTACAAACCTTTGAACTCACCAACCTCGTGTTGACACTTTTTCTTACATGTTTCTCAGGTAACTCTGGCACAGATTGAACACTTAGGACATGCATGGAGTCCTACTTTAATGTCATTCATTTCTAACGTTCTAAACACTTCACTTGCCTTTATTAAGCTAAAATTTGGCGCGTTGTTTTGCGTATTTACTTTTGTTTAAACGCTTCCGCATTAACTCTGAACTTTTATGTTATGACATTTCAAGTCCCATATAGTGTCGTTTGATGTAACTAATGACTGAGATCCTAGTGTGTCACCTGCTAAACGGTAAAACTTCGTTAGTGGAATTTGGGGGTGTGACAGATTGGTATCAGAGCCATTGGTTATAGAGAACTAGGATTTCATACTAGACTATAACCGCAGACATGCAATAGTTAAATGACACAGACACTCATACATGATACACATGGTATCCATACATACATTGCATTGCAGGCATGATGACAACATCCATATCACCCTCTTCTGATTAGGAACACGTCATTCTCATTATATCATCATTCCCGGTGGCGACACTCGGGGAGTCATCAGAACAACATTCACTCCCGTCCGAGGGAAGCAAGATGGAGCCTTCGGAGGAGTCACTTACACCACCATCATCTGCACCTTTCTTACACCATCAGAACCGAAGATGACACCGACTTGAGCCTATCGAGGACACAATCAGGGAACGGTGGGTCTTCACAAGTTCGTGTTGGGGACGACACACAGAACTAGCACATGTCTCTTTGGGGGTTGGGATCGTCAGAGGCAAGTCCCTACTATACCCACTAGCAACAATACGCCGTGTGAAGGTAGACCATTGCACGCATTATTGCAGAATTCAATGACACATAGATGTCATCATTTTCCCGAGCCATGGGCTCACGCTTTGGTCGATATTCTGTTGAAGAAAGATTGACCACAAGGTTGAGAACGCCTTGCTCATTGCATACCCAAACCCTATCCTGACTCAGTTAGAAGGACGACTACTTTGCCTCTTCTAGTAAAACATTCATGAACTAGGTTCGCTCATCGAAGCCATATTTCATGTACATATTTGTTTCATGTACATGTTCCCATCTACAATCCACTGGATTGGACTCTCGTATTATGTTCCAACTCGAGTGAATACTCGGATCAAACGATTCCCGACTACTCATCCTGATATGAGTTCTAGTTGATCAATTTATGGTTGATGACTAAGATTCTCGATGACTTATCATATCTGAAAACACTCTGTACTCGGCAATACAAACTAAAGGACATTTTGACACAAAACAGGGAGAAGCTAGGGTGAGCATGCAAAGCAAATTATCATTACGGGTGCACACGTAATAGTAATTTGAGGTGCATGTAAGTCCTGGTGAAACCTAGTGTGTGGATAAATGGTCCTAATCTGTGATCTACATATTTATATTTCCATTGAAAGTAGAAATTCACGTAACCCGCTCAACGACTAGTTGATATCATTAAACCTGTTCAATAGTTGAGAGACGCGACTATCAGGTTGAAGATGTTACAATGAACTATCATCAATAGGATCCATGATTTTATTTCACTCATGTAAGAGTCATAGTGAACTTAAGACTCTCATCAAAAATTGATCAAAGAAATCACCTAGATTGAAACCCTAATAGAACCTCGTGGTAAACCCACCGACTCCAGCTATGTAAGCGGAAATTGGGAATTCTTCCTAAACTAACACGTTATTCCTTACGCTCCAATAATAGATTCCATTTGACCTTGTTACCTCATCCTGTGACTAATCGTTGGTCTAATTTGAATTTTTTTTACCCCAGCATATCCAGTTATTTCAGTGACCTCACAAATTTCTTACTAGTGCGGTCATACTCCAACCCTACTAGAAGCTAAGTACACCATAGAAATAGCTGATGGATAGATAATTGAAGCAACTCACATGGTTGTAAGCTTGAATTGGCTGGTCATGAACTTGACATTGGTCTTATGCAAGTCACACTCGACAGCTTCGACGTAATTGTTGGTATAAATTGGTTATCTAAGAACCATGCCGAAATTATTTGTCATGAACAATTTTGTTCGCCTTCCTCTGCTGAGTGGAGAAACCCTTTCTGTCCAAGGCGAAAAGACTGGTGCTGTCGTGGGCATCATATCTTTCATGAAAGCATAAAGCGTCTACGTAAAGGTCATACTACCATTTTGGCTCTCGTCGCCGAGCAGCCATCTGAGGAGAAGAAGATTGACGACAACCCAATCGTTCGTGATTATCCGGAGGTATTTCTCGAAGATCTACCATGTCTTCCACCTCACCGTCAAGTCGAATTTCAAATTGATCTAACATCCAGAGCAGCACCTCTTGCTCGTGCAACATATAGACTTGCACCAAGTGAGCTACCAGAACTATCCACATGACAGCCAAAGTTGTTGGATAAAGGCTTCATCCGACCTAGCTCATCGCCATGGAGAGCTCCAGTCCTATTCGCCAAGAAGGAAGACGGTACCTTCCGCATGTGCATCGACTACCGTGAGCTTAATAAAGTAACCATCAAGAACCGTTATCCTCTACCTCGCATCGACGATCTATTTGATCAACTCTAAAGGTCAAGCTTCTATTCCAAGATAGATCTTAGATCCGATTACCACCAACTGAGAGTCCGAGAGGAGGACACCTCAAAGACGGCATTCAAGACTAGGTATGGTCACTACGAATTCATGCGCATGCCATTCGGACTGACCAACGCACCCGCGGTGTTCATGGATCTCATGAACCGTGTGTGGAAGCCGTACCTTGACCACTTCGTTATCGTCTTCATTGATGACATCCTCATCTATTCCAAGAATAGGGATTGATTTTAGAATTGCTAAAACAAGAACAGTTGTACGCAAAACTTTCAAAGTGCGAATTCTGGATTTGTGAAGTGTAATTCTTAGCATATGTAGTCAATGAAAACGGAATACATGTCGACCCATCCAAGATAGAATCCATCAAAAATTGGGCGGCACCGACAACCCCGACGGAGGTGCGACAATTTCTGGGATTGGCAGGCTATTACCATCTTTTCATCGAGGGATTCTCCAAGTTTGCCCAACCTCTCACCACCCTGACTCAAAAGAGTAAAACCTATAACTGGGGTGACACCCAGGAATCAACATTCCAAATGCTTAAATAGAAACTCTACAGCGCACCCATCCTATCTCTTCCGGAGGGAACGAATGACTTTGTAGTGTACTGCGATGCATCCATTCAAGGTCTTGGTTGTGTACTGATGCAACGTGAGAAAGTGATCACATACGCTTCTTGTCAACTGAAAATCCACGAGAAAAACTACACGACTCATGACTTAGAGTTGAGAGTCGTGGTATTTGCACTAAAGATATGAAGACATTACTTGTACGGTACCAAATGCACCATCTACACCAATCACAAGAGTCTTCAACATATCTTTGAACAAAAGGAGTTGAACATGCGACAACGTCGTTGGGTCGAACTCTTAAATGACTATGACTGTGCAATCAGATACCATCCAGGGAAAGCTAATGTGGTTACCAATGCCCTAAGCCGTAAGGACACCAAACCCAAACGAGTTCGAGCATTACAACTTACTATTCACACCGGATTACCTGAAAAAATCCGAAGTGCTCAACTCGAAGCCCTTAAAGAAGAAAACCTACCGTCAGAAACCACACGTGGCATGGAAGAACAATTTGAGGCTAAATCAGACGGCATTATCTACTTCGCAGAGCGAATATGGAATCCAGTGTACGGGAAATTGAGGGAACTGGTTATGGATGGAGCTCACAATTCCCGATACTCTATTCATCATGGTTCCGACAACATGTACCATGACCTTAAGGTGTATATTGGTGGCCGAAGATGAAGGCCGATAGAGCCACCTATATGAGCAAGTGCCTGACCTGCTTAAAGGTCAAAGTGGAATACCAAAATCCTTCTGGTCTACTTCAACAGCCAGAGATTCCAATGTGGAAATGAGAGCAAATTTCTATGGATTTTATCACCAAATTGCCCCGAACTCCTAGCGGATGCGACACCATCTCGGTGATCGTCGATCGTCTGACTAAATCCGCTCACTTCTTAGCAATCAGAGAGACTGACAAAATGGGAAAACTTACTCTTGTTTACTTGAAGGAATTAGTCTCTCGGCACGGAGTGCCAATCTCTATCATTTTGGATCGAGACGCTCGATTCACGTCACGTTTCTGGCAATCTTTACATAAAGCTTTAGGTACGCGTCTAGATATGAGCACAACGTACCATCCTAAAACAGATAGCCAAACAGAACATACCATTTAAACCTTAGAAGATATGCTACGAGCTCGTGTGATCGATTTCGGTAACACCTGGGAGTCTCACCTGCCTCTGGTGGAGTTCTCCAACAATAATAGTTATCACACTAGCATCAAGGCAGCACCATTCGACGCATTATACAGACGTAAATGCCGATGTCCTATCTGTTGGGCTGAAGTTGGGGATAGCCAACTTACAGGTCCTGAACTTATATTCGAAACCTCTGAAAAGATTGTTCAAATTAGAAACCGTATGACGGCAACTCGTGATCGTCAAAAAAGCTATGTCGTCACCTTGGAAAGGTGTAATTCGCTTCGGAAAACGAGACAAATTGAATCTTAGTTATGTTGGACCGTTCAAAATGGTGAAGAGAATTGGCCCTACCGGAAGGACCTAGTGGTGTACACGACGTCTTTCATGTCTCGAACTTAAAGAAATTTCTAGCAGACGAGACACTCGCCGTTCCTCTTGAGGAGCTACAAATAGATGAACAACTGCGCTTTATTGAAGAACCTGTTGAAATCATGGATATGGAAGTCAAAACGCTTAAGCATAGTAAAATCCCTATCGTCAGAGTTCGTTGGAACTCGAAACGCGGACCAGAATTCACATGGGAGCGCGAGGATCAGATTATGCGCAAGTATCCTCATCTGTTCAAGCACTCTACGTCAAAAACCTAAGGTTCTATTCTAATTTTCAAAACGAAAATTCTTTCAACTAGGGGATGATTTGACAACCAGAAAAAAAAATTTATTTTAATTTTCGGGACAAAAATTCTTTCAACTAGGAGATGATGTGATAATCCGGACTTTTCAGGTCAACTCCGTTAACCAAATCCAGTTAAATTTAACCTAGTTAACTCTATCTCAAACTCCAGGGATCAATCCTGCCTATATTCAAACTATATACACAAAACATGAGAGACGAACATGTAATTAACTTATAATTGGTTCTTGTTGACAATTTTAAAGTCAAACTAACCCAAATTAACTCAATTCTAACCACAAGGACTATTTCTGCCACAATCCAAACTTCAATGTATGAAACTACAAGGACTAGACCTGTCATTCACCCAAACCCGATCTTGGTTGACTTGAAAAAGTCAAATTCACGATTTTGGTCCAATTCAAGTCCTCAAATCGATTATCGTTCGAATTTGTAACTGATTACACACATTTAAGGCATTAACGGTCATAACTATCGGATTTATCATCATTATTGATCGAATTAAACGCAATAATGGGAATTAAACCCATAATCGTCGACTTCATGAACTTATACTATCGAATTCGCTGAATTAGGATACCAATTCACAATTAGACCATCTGCACACCTTAAACGAGACTCTGGGAAGCTTCTACATCTTTCAATTCCACCGGAGACTGAACCAGTGACACCAGAGATCAACACGGTCACAGTCGGCAACCATTCTAGTCGATTTCTATCAATTCGTCACCCATTCAGGTAATTATTCACACCTACAGCTTCGTTTTCGTCATTAAAGTAAAAGCCCTATGATTATTTGGACTCATATCATCGTTTGAATCAAGATTGCTAACTAGGGCTTGTTCATATAACTGATTTGGGGTTTTTGATTTTAAACTTAATCTCAATGTAATTAAATCTCATAAATATATTCTCAGAGTCCAAATCATTGAAAGCCCTCTAATTACAACCAATTCTATCATCAACTTTGATCAAATCGATCCCGTGTTCTTATTCTAGGGTTTCGGATTCTAAAACAGAACTTTAATGATCTTAAACTTGTTATTTTTGAAATTAAAATCAACTAAAGATTCGCAAGACTCTAATGAACAAAACCCCTATGATCTTGAATCCATTCGTTTGGGACTGGTTTCGATCGAATTCGTATGTGGGGGAAGAACACAGTAGAATCAAAGGTTAAAACCATTTCTGTCCGGGTTTGGTTGCGATACCCTAGCGGGCGGGACTGGTTATAACTATGTGCTGGTGTGGGAGAGACCCGGGTTCGAGTCTCTCCACACCCTTTTCTTTTTAAAACTATTTTTAAGGAATATTTTTATTATAAACCCCCCACCCCCCCCCCCATAATATTATATTTATATATAAATGAGTTTTAACCCCGAAAATCACCCGTAGGCTCGGGTGTAGTTTCATAACCCGTATTTAATACTATTCTCACTTTTAAAAATAATATATTTATATTATTTTCAAACCACCACTCTAAACAAAATAATATATTTATATTATTTTCGACCCCGTGACCTAGATTAAAAATAATATATATTTTTATATTTTCGTCACGATTATAAACTTTTTGAAACAATTCAAAAAATATAAATAATATAATTTATTATTTTATTTACTCACGTCTATTAATTCGATTAAAAATAATAATTTTTTTTTATTTTTCCACGCAAATATTTATTATATTGGTCTTACGAACTTAAAAGTAATATATTTATTATATATTATTCTTCTAGACCATGTTTGGTATGAACCCACCAATGTATATATTTATATATTTATTATTCGTAAAGAGAAACGTTCGACACGAAACATATTTACCTTAATTATTAAATTAAAAAACCCTTATTCCCATGGACACATTCGTCTACTCATTGATCCTAAGAATGTTTTAGGACGTTCAAATCTTCCGTGTCGTCGTCACAAATGTCCCATATGTCCCTAACCTTTGTGTGTTATAATTCTAGGGCGTACGTAAGCCGTTGCAGGCTAACACTTGTATACCCAACCTCATCCATGTGTGATTCAACCTACTACTCAACCCAGGTGAGTTTCATGGCCCTTTTTTACTTTTTTTCCTATTGGGGGGAGAAACATGCATATACATAAACATCATTTTACATGTTATCCCGTTGGGGAGAAACATGCATACAAACAAATAGTATTTTACATGTTTTCCCGTTGGGGGAGAAACATGCATATACACAAGCATCATCTTACTTGTTTTCCCGTTGGGGAGAAACATGCATACAAACGGGCATCATTTTACTTGTTTTCCCGTTGGGGATAAACATGCACACGAACAGACATCCGTTACTTTCCTTCCCGCCGGGGAGAGACATACACACAAACGGACATGGATCACATAGTATTTCACTACCACTTGTGTACTTAAGCGTAAACACTATCATGAAAGTCCTCGCATCGAACCGTTAATATGGACTTAGCGAGGTAATTTGAGTAGTACTACTCGGTTTGACAAACCCCACCCGGGCTAGTCGCGCTAGCATGATTGGAGGTCGAACGGGTGTAGATTGGCCTAAACATATTAGTCAAAGTTGATAGACCTGACTGGAGACAAACAAACAAACAGTCAGCTTCGGTTGCGAGCGCTTAGAGTAACTTATACATTGTCTAGCTAGCAATAGGTGTGACTTACGTATGTGGATCCTGCAAATACACAAACAGTTTATTTACTTACAAACCTGTGAACTCACCAACCTCGTGTTGACACTTTTTCTTACATGTTTCTCAGGTCGCTCTGGCACAGATTGCACACTTAGGACATGCATGGAGTCCTACTGTCTTGTCATTCATTTATAACGTTCTAAACACTTCACTTGCCTTTATTAAGCTAAACTTTGGCGCGTTGTTTTGCGCATTTACTTTTGTTTAAATGCTTTCGCATTAACTCTGAACTTTTATGTTATGACATTTCAAGTCCCATATAGTGTCGTTTGATGTAACTAATGACTGAGATCCTGGTGTGTCACCTCCTAAACGGTAAAACTACATTAGTGGAATTTCGGGGTGTGACAAGAAGGATCCTTGTTGTAATCCTAATGGTATCTCTCCTTCAAGTTACAGATCATGTCATAAGCAGACAAGCGCTGGATTGTAGCTTGAATCCTAGGGCTAACAAATTCCAGCATAAGGTCTGATATAGCATGGGTATCATCCCTAAGTTTGTTCCAGGCATTTAGAACAAACTCGCTAGCATCCTCAGGTGGCTGCTTAGGTAAGGGGTACTTAAGAATATGTAATTTCTTGTTGTATCTGAGGACGTTCTTCAGATTGTAGTACCAGGTCAAGAAATTTGTTCCATCGAGTTTAACGTTTAGAATGTTATTAAGACGTTCTAGAATAACCAAATCAGCATATTGAGACATCTATAAAATTCAAATAAAGTTTAGTACTTTCATGCTTGAACTTCCTAATTAAATTAATAACCCAAGGGTAAAAATATATATATTTAGGAATGAGATCCCGGTTCGCCATGACTCAGTGAATGGCTGAGCACTCTCCACTGACATAGCTAGATAGGTAGGTATGAGAATACCAATTGTGTCGACTACATAATTCTCGGTTTGAGGGGCATGACGAGCAAGGTCAAGCTTTGGATACGTTTCTCTCAACTATGCCGACTTATACGACTTAAGTGATATTTGTCCTTCAATTGTGACTGTAGACCCGGCCTAAGTAACTCAGGAATCACGGTCCTACCTTCAACCAAAACCGTGGCGCCGGATGCAGGGTAATTCACTAACACAGACGTTTCGGATAAATTAGTTGAAGTGTCACAATTTAAGGTGGCGCAGAAATATCGATTTTAAATTGGGATTTCTCTAATGTTTTAAATTCCCGGTTAAGGGTCAAAAAAATTTTAGACGACGAGGAGCATGAGCTAAGTCGTGCAATTTTAGTAAACCAATTTTACTATATAAGTTTGTAAACGCTTTCAACACTCGACATGGTCCAATTTTAAATACCTTATTTTAAACTAAATTGGTCGTTAGAAGCGAACTTAATTTTAAACTAATTAACCTTTAATTAATTTAAATGTGTTTTTAAATAAAACAATTAAATTTTAAAACCCGTTTTAATCTTTTAAATAAAAACTATTTTTATTTAATTACCTTTCCGAGAAAGTTTAAACCTTTTAATATTCGCGTCGTTTTATAAGATTGTGCTAAATGTTTTACAAAAATATTTGCGGTTTAAATTATTATCTTAAATAATTGTAGCAACCACAAAAATATAAAACAACCATCGAGCCACTAGTAAGTTTGTTCGGTTTCGTTCGAGCCATCAAACGAGTAACCGAACCGGTCTAAGGGACAACAAATAAAATATAAACTTGTCGCCTCCCACTTAGTCCAAGATCTATATCTTCAAGTTCCCGTCGTTATCAATCTTCTGTCTTCAAATCTTTGTCTTGTTAGGTTTACAACTTTTATACTTTTACATTAAAAATAAATAAATAAAAGAAACCTAACTATTACATCTGAGTTTCAAATAACCCAAAAATACAAATACAATGAAAATAAAAACAACCATGACAAGAAAAAACCACGGGCCACTAGGGCTGGATGTACCAAACACAATCATAACCAAAACGATAAAGGCTCGATCTTTTGTTAACCAAAAGTGTTAACAAACAAAACGGAGATCGAAAAATAAATACTTATGTCTAAACGCGCGTAGAGGTGGATCTGATACCACTGTTGGGATATCGTGCACCGGTTTTAACATTTAAAACGGAACTTTATAAAATCAGATTTACAATGGCGGAAGCATTTACAAAAGCACACGATAATAAAGATCCGATCTTTTCCGACAGTGATCCGATTACACAGCGTTTAGACAATAATAAAATAAATAAAACACAACCATAGGGTGTTTAGGGTTTATACCTTTGACGAATAACCTAAACTCACACCATGGATGCAACGAACGTGACGCTAGATGACTTGTTCACGATCCCGCAACACTCAATATCGTCTCATGAGATCTAATACAATAACCGGCTCGCGTGGAACCCGGTTCTCAGAAGGGCGGCGACGGCAAGGTGACAGCGCAGGGAACGACAGCAGAACGGCGGGGCTGCGGTGGTTGCGCGGTGGTCCGACGGCGGTTGGAGGTGGCCGGCGGTGGTGGCTTGCAAAAACCCAAGGGTTTTTTCTCCTTAATCCCGAAAATTTGAGAGGAGGCAAGAATGATCATTAGGGTTTTAGTATTAACAGTGTATATATAGATACCTTAATTACATAATACACCTTAATTAGGAATTTACTATAAATTCCTTGTAATTAACTATTTAATTACTTTGAACCCTCATTATTTTACTAATTACAAAAAGTTAGTAAAACCATAACTAACGTTTAATTGTTATACGTTAAAAACCATCAATAATTATTTCTCTAAATAATTAGTCACCGAATTAATAATTAATTACTACTCAGAATAATTAATTTCCGAATCCACTGTATAAATATTTCTCATAAATATTTATTCATCCGTCACATAATACCCTGTCATGTGAACTACAATATTTACAATCAAATATTAGCAATTGCTCGTTGTCCAAAGTGTAACTCTTTGGATCGTACCTCGATAGTAACGTTGATATTAATGATGATCGGACATCTAATATCAAACAAACATAAGTATCTTCTTGAAACTGCACGAGATCTTATGTTTCAGTCAAAGTTGCCTATTACGTTTTGGGGTGATTGTGTTCTTACTACCACTCATTTGATTAATATTTTTCCAACACGGGTTCTCCACAACAATTCTCCTTCTGAGATGCTTTTCGGTAAAGCTCCATCCTACACTCATCTTCGTACTTTTGGGTGTTTGTGTTATGATTCTACTTCTACACCTGGGAGAGATAAATTTCAGCCTCGGATTCAAACTTGTATCTTTTTTGGTCATTCGTTTGGAAAGAAAGGTTGGAAGCTTTATAATATTGACACTCGGCAAGTTCTTGTTTCTTGGGATGTGACTTTTCTTGAGCACATTTTCCCTTTTTGCACTCTTTCGGTCCTTCTTATTTGTGTCCTTCTCTTAATGATCTGTTTGAGGAGGCAGATCCTGCTGTTTTTCCTTCCTCTTCTTCGTTTGCTCCTGAAGTTGATTCCACTCCTCCTTCAATTTTCATGTTCCTCCTCCTCCAGAACTCAAAATATTTCAAATTTCTGTTCCTCCTTCTCACTTACAGGATTATATTTGTAATTCTACTTTCATTGATTCTCCTGATTTTTCTTGTTTTCATACTCTTTCTAGTGCTTGCCAAGCTTCTTCCTTTGTTAATCTTGTTGATCTTTCTACTGCTTCTCAGTAGCTTATTCTCACTCTTGACACTGTCGATGAACCTTCTTCATATTAGGAGGCTGCTCAACATCTGACTTGGCAAGAGGCTATGTTTAAGGAATTTACTGCTTTAGAACGAAATCGAACTTGGGAAGTCATGACTTTACCTAAGGGTAAGAAGGCTATTAAATGAAAATGGGTGTATAAAGTCAAGTACAATGTTGATGGCACAGTTGAACGTTGTAAATCCCGTTTGGTTGTTTGTGGAGACACTTTAGAAAGTTTGTATTAATTACAACGAAACTTTCTCCCCTACCGTTAAAATGACCACTATTCGTAGTCTTGTTTTTGTTGCTACCAAACGAAATTGGGGTTTATATCAGTTGAATGTTAATAATGCTTTCTTATATGTGGATCTTGATGAAGACATTTATACGAGTCCTCCTCATGGCATGCCATTACCTTCTCGTGATCAAGTTCTCAAACTCAAGAAGTCTTTTTAGGGTTTGAAACAGGTCTCTCGGCAACGGTATAGAAAGTTATCTGACGCTCTCAAAACCAAAGACTATATGCGTTCTGCCAATGATTATTCTTTGTTTTCAAAGACCATGGGAGATTCTGTTGTTTATGTAGATGGCATTCTCCTTACACATAATGATGAACATGAGATGTCTGCTTTAAAAGCTTTCTTACATTTCATATTTTAAATCAAAGATCTTGGCAACCGTAATTATTTTTTGGGTATTGAAGTTCTTAAGAGCGCCTCTAGTCTCATTATGACTCAACGCAAGTTTGCTTAATATTTGTTGGCAAAGTTTCATACGAACGACGTTTCTTCTGTTTCGTCACCTTTGCCATTGCATTTACAATTCAAACTCAATGAGGGTCAAGTTCTTAATCACCCTTTGGCTTATCGTTGGCTTGTTGGCAAGCTGAATTATATCACACATATACTCGGCCTGATCTTGCTTTTACAGTTCAGTTTCTTAGATAGTTCATGAGTGATCCGCGTGATCCTCATTGGGATGTTGTGTGGCATATTATCGTTATGTCAAGAGCACTTGTTCCCAAGGCTTGTTCTTTAATGCCAACTCCGGTTTATCTTTGTCTACTTATTGTGATTCTGATTGGGCGTCTAGTCCAATACTCGCCGTTCTGTGAGTGGATATTTCATATCTCTTAGGGGCAGTCCTATTTCTTGTAAATCCAAGAAACAAGCTACTATTTCTCTTAGCTTTGCCAAAGCTGAGTATCGGTCTCTTCGTCGGGTCACACATGAACTTTCTTGGTTCACTCGTTTATTTGTGAGATTTCAAATTCCAAATCTCACTCTGGTTCCTCTGAACTGTGATAGTCACGCGACCATTCACATTGCTAAGAACCCTGTTTTTCATGAACACACAAATTATATTGAGTTGGATTGTCATTTTGTATATGAGAAGCATCAAGCCGGTTTGATTCTGCTTTCTCATACTCGTACTTCTGATCAACTTGTGGTTTTATTCACCAATAGTTTTGCGGATGCTGGTCATCCGCACTCTATATCATTTCCAATTTGAGTTTATATACACCTCCAACTTGAGAGGAGGTGTTGGCGAAACTCTTTAGGTTCGCTTATCTTGAGCCAACAAAACTAGTAGTTAGTTTCGCTTGTTAGTTTCACGTATATAGGTCTTTTTGTAATAATTATTTTAGTTTCACGTTTATATAAAGATTTGTATGTTGGATTTTATCAGCAACTGATGAAATAAGAAAATAATGAATATTTAAGAGTTATAAATAACAAATCATGAACATTTAATGATTATAAAATTATATTTTAAGATAAGATATAACTGAAATTTTCTTATGAATAAATTTTAGATATTTAATTATTTAAAGTCATTATTATTTAATAGGAGAGAGTGTTATTTAATATGAGAGAGACGGAAAATAAAAAATTAGATTTAATCAAAAGTCAACACGTAACATATAAAATTATTCATTTATTATAATAAAAATACTTCAATTTTTGGTCACACAAAAGTTAAATGAGATGCACAAAAATACTCGGTGTTTTACTCTTGTTTTCTTTCCTATAAATTTTTTTTTTTGAATATATTGATTATCGCAAATTAGAGTTGCTAATACCTAGGCAAATTAGAGGATAAATTATTGCTTTTGAATACTCGTCATTAGATATGATCAATAAGAGTTATCCAAGTTTTGATTAGTTATTAATATTATACCCTCCTTCAATCTCATTCTTTATAACAAAAACCAACGATGATAAAATATGTAAAAAAGATAACATTCAAGTTTTAATAGTTTTGAAGAGAACCTGTTCAGACGATGAAAAAAGATGGTGCACCTTCTTTAGTTATGTTAAAATTGGTATACGTGACTACTATTCTCATTAATTGTTGAAAAATAAATTTTGGACCCCACAACACGTCTAAGCAAGTGAGAGAACGATGTCTACATCTATCATGGTCACATCCTCAATGCAATGTTTGAATCTGTATTTCATGTTTATCAAAACATTGAAACTGTAAAAAAAATCAAAAATCTAATGAATTCCATGAAATCAAGTGTATAAAGAGCATGCTTCGATCAACTGATGGTTTGATTGAAGATAGATTTTGAAACATTAGGGCATGTGTAATATATAAAAAATTATTATTATATATTAAATATAACTTATTATATTTATTACATTATATAAAAAAAACAAATAGTATGTTTAAATATATAAGATAGTTTTAAATATTAATATAAAAAAACCAAACAAACTAGTGGTCTTCCAACAGGTGTAGTTTTAAAAAAAAAAATTAATGTATTTTTTAAATTTTATAATGTAGTTTTTATTTATTTAAGAATGTATTTTTTTATTTAATGTAGTTTTTTATTTATTAAAAATGAAACTTTTATATTTAGTTAAGTATTATTTACTTATTAAAAAATAAATACGGGGCCTGAAACCATTACGCATCTTAGTGAATATGGGCAATGATTTGCCCTGTGTTGATGTCGCGGTGACGTGACGGACGTGAATCATTTTATCTTGAAATCACCACGGATGGGTCTTACGATGAAATAATATTTTTATTTCCAAAATTTCCAAAACAAACCAGAAGATGGATGTATATATCAATCTCAGTTCGAGTGTGATTAATATAGACAACTTGCACACATGTTCTCATGTTTTCTTATATCAAGCTTTGACTATCTTAAGAGGCGAAGTTGAAGACGTGATTAACGTCTGCGAAAAACGTTTTATGAGAAATAAGAGATGTGATTTAGCCGCCTATAAGTTAGATATTATTCCAAAGGCATGTCTAAGGTTTGTAGATCATGAGTATTTCCTTGATAATTTGCGTGTATATAATTTTTTTATTATTATTTATAAAAGTAGTTTATCCACATTAAATAAATAAATGGACATGCCATTTATTTTTGAATTAAGTGGCGGAGCAAGTAATATTTTCCTATGATGTTATTTTTTTCAAAACTCGGAATTATAGTAACCCTGAGTCTGAATTTTCGGATCGGGTCGAATAATATAATAAAAACCAGTATCATAATAAAAGTACAATGTTATTGAAAAAAACAAATAAGGTATTATACCTTTAATCAAGATTCAAGTAGAAAATCAACTAAAATTAATAATTCTATAAATCTATAATAAGGTATCATACCTTTAATCAACTAAAATTAATAATCCTATAACAAATAATTCAAGTATAAAACCAATAATGTCACTTGAAAATTTTCTATTACACGTTATATATGAGACCTGAAATTAACTGGTGTCGGGTGAACCCGTTCCATATACGTGGCTCCCGCAATTTGATCATAGCTTTATCACACGTCAAGAAAAGAGGCTACTTCTGGAAGTCTTGTTTCCCTTCGAAATTCAATTTTTGTTTAGTTGGCTAAGACTTCATCATCATTTTTTTTTCTTTCTGACTAAAACTAATGAAATTTATTTGCATGTCGTCAATATAAATATATAATCACAACAACTAATTAATATAAATTAAAATATATCTATAACAAGGATAGAAGACAATGTAAGAAAATCTAATGATCACAACTAAATTTAAAGTTCATGCACTACTAAAAAAAATTAAAAATTTGCGACAACAGTTTAGTAAAAATTTCTTGAAATTGGCAATTAGCGACAAGTTTCAGACAAAAATTGTTTGTTGGAAAAAGCCTCATAGAAAATGTATTTTCCGACAAAGTCCCAACTAATTTTTCGACGAATTAGCGCCAAAAGTTTTTCGTCGGTAATTTTCGACAATATTCCGACGATTATATTAAATAAATAAGTTAACTTACTTAATGAATTTGTCGGATAATTATAGAAAATCTTGTGGTTCCATTTTTGTTTTTCTTTTGTCATAAATTTGTCGCAAACTTGTGGAAAATTTCTTTTGTTGGTAACTTGTCGTAAACTTTTGTAAAAAATATTCATGTTTTCTAGTAGTGATGTTTGTATATGTGTATGTTAGACATATTGTGTACGAGCATGTGCATGTATGTATAGCTATTTCATTGTATTAATATATGTATATGTTATATGTATGTGTATATATCTATATGTACATATGTATACACCGTGTGAGTATAATTTAAAAAAGTTCACTTTTGATCACTCATTTCACATATTATACACTTTTTACTATTTTTATTAAATTACTTTAGAAAACAGCTTTTTAATTTTAAATTTTGAAGTTAAAAAACAATAATTAAATGCAATACATACCTAAATCCTTTACGGTATTTATTTATTTTAATTTTTATAAATTCACCAATCTTATCTATATCTATACTATATAATAAATAAAAGTTTTTTCATGCCACGTGTCGTCTCCACATTCATTTTCATCATTTATTCCGTCTCTCTCTTTTATTAAATACACCTCTATCTTTTAATAATAATATACTTTTAAAGAAAATACTAATTATATTAATAAAACATATTTATTTTAAATTTTCCCTTATTATAATAAACTTTTATTTTCAATCAAATAGTAAATGAAAATCAAATTATAGGAAAAAGTAATTAACGTATTTTCGAAACCCAATTATATATTAATTTTTACATATTTGAATTTTGTCTTTTATCCATAGTATATGTAATACATTTTTAGACCTGTAAAATATATATACATAAAGATTTAAGAATTTTATGTATTGATATTTTTCACCCCGTGTGTATTACACGGGTTCTAAGCTAGTGTTTTAATATTTCTTAGGGGTAATTAATTTTTTTTTTTGATAATTTTCTTTTTCTTTTTACAAAATGCTTCTTTTGCAGATTTTGGATGGCTTGTGAAACAACAAAATAGTTTTTATTAAATTGATAGACCCTTTTAACTAGATTAGTAATTATACTCACAAATTTATAGTTTTATTAAAAAAAAATTTTGAACAGCGACAATGAGAAGCTCTCATAGAAAAGCTAGCGTGAAACTAGCAAAACCCTAATTACAATCACCCGCCCGAAGGTGTTTACACCATTATTATCCATCCAAGATTAAATAGGAGTACATATTCTACCTAATAAACTAGTATCCGGTTAGCCAATTCCAGTTGTAGGATTAACTAACCATTCCTCCCAACTGCAATGTAGTTTCTTTCCCCAAGCTTCCATCCACCAGAAGGATTGGACTTTTATCTCATCCATCATTTTTTTCACCGATGATCTTGAATGGGAAAAGATCCAACTATTCCTTGCTTTCCATATTACCCAACACATGCTATAACCAATTAGGGCCCGGATCTTTTTGACCTTACCCAAACCTTGTGCGTCCTTTTACAAGTTATGTCAGGTCCTTTATTGTTATTTGCCTCGTAACGTCAAGTTTCATCCATTTAGATATTCTGCACCAAGTACCTTTAGTCACCGGGTATCGAATGAAAGAATGATCTTCAGTCTCCTCCTCAAGTAGACATAAGGAACATCGTCCCGATTGGATAGGGACACCACGAGTCCTTAGCGTCATTGCCATCGGCAGCCTATGCTGGAGAAGCCGCCAAACAAAGCATCAGATCGTCAAGGGAACCCATCTTAGCCAAAGTACTTCTACCTTAGAATCCTGCATCGTTTTATCTTCTAACCACCTTCTACATGATTCGGTGGAAAAATTCCTTGATGGGTCACCTACCCAGACCCACTTGTCCGGTCCATCTATGAAGCATAATTCTTTTATCATATTTTCTAGATCTCTTATTTTATCTATTCGGATTGGAGCATCAACACTTTTTTTCCAATCCCATTGGAATGCCACAGAACCAGAACCCAAGCGAAGAATTCTATCCACAATTATGCACTTTTTGTTTCGATCAAGAGCAAATAAGGCAGGGAATAGCCTTCTGAATGAGATTGTTCCGAACTAGGCCAAGTCCCAAAATGATGACTTAGCCCCATTTCCTATGTATTTGCGGAATAAATTTTTAAGGGATTCCTCAATGCTTCCCAGTTCATTCCCAGCTGACGCAATAGCCGACAAATTATCCGCCATTGATTTACGATGAAGATCCTTTGGGGGATTCTAATGAGGATTTGTGTATTGCTTTGATACAACATGCCCACAAACTATCCATCTCCATTTGGTAAACAAGGCTTGGTTCATTGTCTTAAGACCTCCCACCCCCAACCCCCCATCCTTCTCGGCTTGATTACATTGTCCCACATCACCCAATGGATTTTCTTTTTTTAGTTGCTTTCACCCCATAAGAAACGTCTTCTTACCGCCTCTAGTTCTTTTATGGTCTTCATATGGGCCTTGAACATAGAAAGGAAATAAAACGGGAGGCTAACTACAACTACCTTAACTACGGTGAGCCTCCCCCCGAAGGATAACGTCTTGGCCTTCCAAGAGTTAAGCCTTTTTTTGACTTTCATAACCATCGGCTCCTAATTCGTAGTCAGCCTCATGTTAGCACCAATAGGCATTCCAAGTTGAGAGATAGGTAGAGTATCTTTCATGCATCCCATAATAGATGCAAATTCATTACACTCCTCGTTAGAGGCCCCCACCCTAATCAACTTACTCTTGTGATAGTTGATTTTGAGACCCGAGAGAATGTAAAAGCATCATAGTATATGTTTCAGGTTAGTAAAATTTTCTTTATTCCATTCACCAATGAAGAAAACACCGTCAGCATACATAGAGTGAGTGATAGTATGACCATTATTTGGGAGACAAACTCCTTTGAATAATCCTTTCTGAGATGCAGATTTAATCATGGCTGATAGGCCCTCCATAGCCACTATGTAAAGAAAATGAGAGATAGGGTCTCCTTGTTTTACCCCCATTTCCATAGGAAATTTGTCCGTAGGTGAGCCGTTCACTAGTATAGAAGCCCTACCCAATCTAAGGTAGCCATTAATCCATGATCTCCATCTACAGCCAAAGCCTATTTGAAGCATAATTGAGTCTAAGAAGTTCCAGTTTACCGAATCAAATGCTTTGGCAAAATCCAGTTTAAAGAGAATGAGTTTAACAGACGATTTTTTAGTCCAATCCTGAATGGAGTTTACCAAAATGTGCCCATCGAATATATTTGTACCTTTTATAAATGTCGTTTGCTAATTACCAACCACTGAACTAACCACCTGCTTTAATGGAGTTTACCAAAATCTCAGAATGGAGTTTACCAAAATCTTAGAGCAAGTAACTTACCAAGGGATTTAGCCACTGAACCAATGAGGGAGATAGGCCTGAATTCACGGTCCCTTTAGGAGCTAGAGTAATGAAAGATGAGTTACAGCCTTTTGCTATAGACTTTCTACCTTCAAAGCATTTGAAAAACCCCAAAAACTTGAATTTTAGCACATTCCAGAATTTTCTTATGAAGTCAAAGGAAAAACCGTCTGGGCCAGGAGCTTTTCCTCCTTCACACTGCCAAATGGCATGTTTTATTTCTGCCTCTGAGAAATCAACATCAAGCATGGCTCTTTGCGAGTCCGAAAGGATTCTCAGGTTATCGTTAGTAAGCGTAGGCATGATAGGATTATTATCTGAAAACTTTTCCTTGAAGTGCAGCAATACCTCTTTCTTAACCTGCTCCAGATCGCTCACCCATGTGTTACTGATCCTAAGTACGCTAATTCGGTTTCGTCGTTTCTTACCGTTTATGACCCCATAGAAGAAAGCAGAATTCTCGTCTCCTTCCACAAGCCATTTTAGCCTAGCTTTTTGTTTAAGATCTAATTTCCTTTTGTTCTCCAGCTACAATCTTTTCTTTTTCATTGTTAACATATTTTCCTTTTCAGAATCAAAGATTCCCATACCTTCCACCTTTTTTTCTAGTACTCCAATTTGATTCTCAAGTTCTACAACCTCCTTTTCTAGTTCCATCTTTTTCCTATTGCACCACGATCTGATTTCATTCTTGGGAATAGAGAGTTTTTTTGACAGTACAAAATCCGGTCTTCATCTAACAACTTTAGACGTCCAAGATTGATAAACTAACATTGGTAATTCCACTTGGCCTAGCCAAGATTTAAATAATCGGAAGGGAATAGGGCCATAATCAAGTTTTTGCAAGATAGAATAATGGGCCTATGATCCGACCACTTGCTATCAAAGGCCATAATCGAACCCAATGGCCATAAGCTAACGAATGAATCACATACCAAAAACCTATCAAGTTTGCTTAATACCGACCCATCTTTCTGCATCCATGTATATTTAGCTCCACCCATACTGTATTCTACGAGGTTGGCATCATATATGAATTCATTGAATTCCTTCATGCTTGTATCTACTTGATTTAGTGTTGTTCTCTCCCCACTCCATCTAATAGTGTTAAAATCCCCCATCATTATCCACAAACCCTCCGAAGCCTGTTTTAAACGGAGAAGTTCTTTCCAAAGTTCTTTTTTACGCCCATTGTCTTGTGGCCCATAAACATTTACCAAGTTAATCTCATTGTCTATCCCTTTCCGCACCCCGTTTAGCAGAATGAAATTCAGACTGGATTTAGAAGAATTTACCTTAAACAGATCCTTATTCCAGCTGCAGCATAGACCCCCTGACCTTCTCACCGATTTGACATCGAATGCTCCGTAATCTCTGTCACCCCAAAGCCTTTCAAAAGGAATTTTGTCTATATTTTCTAGTTGTGTCTCCTGAATACTTATAAACTGAGTACCATATTTTCTTTTGATTTCCCGAATCCAATCAGTCTTCTTAGATCCTCCTATCCCCCTACAGTTCAATGAAAGGCAATTCATTAAACCATTTATGTCTCCATTTCACCCTCAATAACTGTTCTCACCAGTTCTTCAAGGTTATCAAGGTTTACCCCAAATTCTTTCCCCGTATTAATTGTTGCATCCACTTCTGCTGGTCGTCTATTATCATTCTGGTTTCCCCCACACTCAACCAGCTGCTCGCAGGCATCCGGGATGCTTCCATTGCTTAACGAGTTCCCGTATTCTTCCAGAGGCTTACTTAATAGTTGTGAATTTTGGTCAGGAAAGGGGGAAGGTCTTGTGAAGTCACCAGCGGTATTCTTATTCATAGGATTGGTAATGTGGATAACAGGGAGAGGGGGCCCCTCAATAAACCGATCTATGTCACATGACTCCTCCACCCGTGAATCTAATCTTGGTATTTTCCTAGATACCGGCCCAACCCCCATCATATTAATCCTTTGGGCCACCTCAGAAATTTTTGGGCTAAGGTTTTCGCCTTGGCCGTAGGGTTACCATCCTTATTTGCATCAAAGTAATAAATATTATTGGTTGTCTTCCTTTTTTCCTTGGAAACAGAACCGCTATTAATTTCCTCCTCCATTCCCCTGCGTAACTGCTCTCTTTCCCCATGCACACGTGACCGATCCCCACTAACCTGATTTGGTTATTCAACTTCAGTTTGCTCTGGGGACTCATGGCCTTCGTCGTTATAAGACACCAGGTTGTGGACGAGAATTTGGTATTTTTCCGGTTTGACTATCCATCCCGGACACCTTTCCTCGTCTTCCATTTGAAACCAACACATGTACCTTTTGTTCTGCCATTTTAGCAGTAATTCCTTTGGCAATGACCAACCTGCCCCCACCAGGATGCCCACCGAGTCAAAGGTTAAGGTCTTGTGAAGTCACCAGCGGTATTCTTATTCATAGGATTGGTAATGGGGATGACAGGGAGAGTGGTCCCCTCAATAAACCGATCTATGTCAAATGACTCCTCCACCAGTGAATCCAATCTTCCTAGATACCGGCCCAACCCCCATCATATTAATCCTTTGGGCCACCTCAGAAATTTTTGGGCTAAGGTTTTCGCCTTGGCCGTAGGGTTACCATCCTTATTTGCATCAATGTAATACATATTATTGGTTGTCTTCCTTTTTCTTTGGAAACAGAACCGCTATTAATTTCCTCCTCCATTCCCGTGCGTAATTGCTCTCTTTCCCCATGCACACGTGACCGATCCCCACTAACCTGATTTGGTTGTTCAACTTCAGTTTTCTCCGGGGACTCATGGCCTTCCTCATTAGAAGACACCAGGTTGTGGACGGGAATTTGGTATTTTTCCGGTTTGACTATCCATCCCGGACACCATTCCTCGTCTTCCACTTGAAACCAACACATGTACCTTTTGTTCTGCCATTTTAGCAGTAATTCCTTTGGCAACGACCAACCTGCCCCCACCAGGATGCCCACCGTGTCAAAGGTTAACACCCCATCTGAGAAGGAAGCCTGAGATGGAGCTATTACCTTACCCACCTTAGATGTTATCGAATCAAATACATGGGCTTCCCACAGTTGGGGGGAACACCGTGTATCCGCAACCAAACCATTCTTTCATATGGCATTACCTGCCCCGACCATACTTCTAACGTAGAGAACCACCTTGCCCATGTCTGCCTATCTTTTACAAACTCTTTAGCCTCAGTATCTTTTTTGAATTTAAGTAGCACCTGTAATCCCCCCATATACCTCATCCTTGAGACCCTTACAACCGTTTTATTGATGGAATGGTGGAGGCAGCATAGTTGATTAAAGTTATTGAGATTTCCAACTGCAGATAAGCCATACCACTGAATTGCATCGTAATCTGCATTATCCGGGACCGTCACTTCCATAACCGGATCATGGTTAGACTGGTTTTTCAGAAGAACATCCCGGTAAGGATTATTGACACTCCCCCAAGCGGCAGAGCTGGATTCCCGATATTTATGAGGATAGACATCATGTTTTTGTTGAGGGGGTTCTTACCTTTTCCCTGGAACAAGGATTCCCACCCCTGTCGAATTTTTCCAGATTGACTGAGAGCCTCTCATTGTTCAAGTTTATCATAGACATGGAGCGCTCCATATCCCATTTGTCTGTCACCCCGGTGAATCTTACAAACCCAAAAAGCCCTTCAAATTTATCTCTTTTTACTACAACATATGTATCAACCACCTTCCCATATGATCTAAAGCAGTTTTCCAGATCTGTAGTGTCACACCCCAACCGACGGCGGATTATACGTCGGGGCGGACGCGGTTGTTCAATAGCACAAGGTTGACTATTAAAGTTTCAATATTTCATTAATAATAGATTCAAAGGTTCAATACAAGGAAATAACAAGTATACAACATTTATTTAATAAGTAGTCTAGGTCCAAAGCGTCCTATGTGATCACAAACAAATCTCATGATGTAGAACCTGAAACATGTGAAAGAATCTGTCAACTACAAAATAGTTGGTGAGATACAAAGGTTTTGACACAGTTTAACAAGTATTTGAAAGTATTACAATTCACTATGATATATGCATTCTATAATGTAAGCATGAGAAAACAAGTATCTTAAACATTGTGCACATTCAATCCTCAACCAAGTTTAGGCATAACCCGCAGGTTACCCTTATAAGTCTCAAGTCTCAAAGTTTTGGTTTAGTAACAAACACCAAGGGCTCCCCCCGAAGGGTCAATCAATCAAGGTGGATTGGTCAAATACAATAGATCTATCATTGTTACCATAGGCTTGATCAAAGTTAATGAATATGCTAGTTTTAAGTTTAATCTAAGCATACAAGTCTCAAGTTTAACATAAGAATAAGCATCTAGTCATAGTTGTACAAGAATTGTATAAGTTTGAAGTTTGAACATGTTTCACCCCAAAAGAATGTAAATGAAAACGGGGCTAAGTATACTCACTTGGATGATGAAGAGTGTCCGGTAAGAGTAAGTGTTTGCAAGACTTTGAGGGAGAATATCCTCACAATAAGCCTAAGAATGCAAGTCTAAAGTTTCAAGTTTACTTCTATAAGTCTAAGACAAAGGATCTAGGATTTCAAGATTTGACTAGGGTTCCAAATATGGGATGGGATTGATTGTGTTTATAAAGTTTAAAATAAGTTTAAAACAAAAGTTTTGAATGTAAGACTTGGATGTCAAAGTCTTTAATAAGTTTGCAGTTTAGAATAATTAATAAAAGTTTTACAATTTATTAATTATTATAAAGATAAATAAGTATTTAGAAAAATAAATAGTCTTTGAGGATTTATAATGACATTTAAAGGATAAATAAAAAAATTAATAGAAATTGTTTAAAGTGTGAATAATTGATAAGGATAAATAATTATCTAAAAGGATAATTATTTTATTTATAAATCATTTAAGATTTATTAATGTACTTAGGTGTTAAGTATTTATTTTATAATTTGGCTTGTAAATAAATGATGTTTAAAATATTTATAAGTTTTAAACGAATAAAGTTTTAAGATTAACAAATGTGTTTAAATAGAATTTATTATAAATCTTATATTTCACAAAAACTACAAGTTTATAAGCACTTAGGAAAATAAATACACATATTTATTTCTCTTGTTTTAAATGTATATAAGATGTACCAGTTTATAAATTTATTAACTTCAAGTTTCTGTTTATATACATTTTATAAATCTCTTTGAGTTTACAAAAGTATATAAAATTTTCTAACCGATTAAGTGATTAAATTTTAAACGTTAGGACGAAAGAATTCTTTTAGTGAGTAATAAATTGAGTTTATTGTTTAAATAAATAGTTTCCGTATAAATACAAGTTTTATAGAAGTTTATGAGTATTTTTACATTTTTAGATGTTTAAAACTATTTTCAAATGATTAAATACCATAAGTTTTAACAACATTTTAATTAAATATAATAGTTCTGGAATATTAAAGTGTAAATAAAATCAAGTCTAAGTTTATAAAAGTATCAAGAAATTTATAAAAATTATTAAAAGTGTTAAAAACTGTTTTAAGAGGCTAAGAAAAATAAAAGGGCAAAACCCGGCTCGAACTCGGGTCGATGCCCGGGTCGCCTGAACACACCCACACACTAACCACCCCAACTACTGCATCATTAGCTTAAAACATGGAAAAGACAATTTTTAAACAGAATCCCAAACCTCCCCCAATTCCCATATGAACCCTAGAACTCGAACCCTCAAATACGTATCGATTCGCCCTTTGTTAATTAAATTAAACATGGGGCTTTCGATCAACACAGGATTACGAAGAGAAAGAGCATTCGAATTACCTGGAATGATGGAGAGACGAGTGAGAACGGGTTCAAGCTCGTCTTCGGCTGTCGCCGCTCCAACCCGAGGGATTGCGAACACGATTCGTGAAATTTGTGAGTGGTGGAGTGTTGAGATGATGTTGTTGAGCTGAGGGAGTCGGTATATATAGCCAATTTGGCATTAAATGCTCAGTTGGTTGGGAAGATGGAGGTTGAGCGGCCGAGGTTCAATTTCGACGAATGCGCGCGTCTCGGGCCGTGTCCGGGCATTGAAGACATCGGGTTTCAATCGCACGCCTCTGGCGAGTTCGAGGTTCACTGTATCCGGACAGAAATCGTGATTTTTGCGTAAAGAGGCTGGAAAACGGGGTCTGTGGGACTCGAACCTTCGACTGGGTTTGGGATCGGGAGTTTGGGCGTATTGCAAAGCAGGCCCCTATAGTTTTAGGTTTTTATCATTTCATGATAAAACATGAAATTTAGTTTAGAACAAGTTTTAAAAATGGCAGTTTTAGCCCCTCGAACTTTATAAACAATTAAGCACGTTTTATTTTTTTATAAACTTAAATAAGTTTGATATAATTTTTATAAAGCTCAAGTTTATAGATTTTAGTATATAAATATAAGTTTATAAATTATAATATCTATATAATTATAAACTCATAATGTTTTAAGAATTTGATAATCTTTTATTTATAAAACACACACACATATATATATATATATATATATATATATATATATATATATATATATATATATATATATATATGTACAAGTGTAATTTGTTTTTCCTTGAAACTCATATCAATAAATTAATAACTATTATTTAAGAAAATAGTTTTAATAAAATTTCAAGTTTTGAATTAAAAATACGTGCGAAGGTTTAGGGAAATACATGTCGAAAAAATACTGGATATTACAGTCTTCCCTACTTTAGGAAATTTCGTCCCGAAATTAAAGTAGACGGTTCCTGTTTTCAAGATTTAAGTCTATGATACGCACAAGGATAATGAGAAAAGATACTTTACGTTCCCACGTAACCCTGGGTTACGTTTAGAATTCTTAAAGGGGAAGTATCTATAGGAATAAGATTTTGCTTGAGTTTATAAGTTTCAAGACCCATGATTGTCAGTAGTTTCCCTAAGAGTATATAGTCTCACCGAAGCATAGGAAGATTTGTTTTCAGAAATGTATTTGAGAGGATAACTGCTAAATTTCCTTTCAAGGTTTAAAGCGGGATGCATCACTCAGAATGGATTCGATGATAGTGTAAGGATTTGAGTTTGTAGTCTAATACGTCTAAGGACTTGCTACGGTACCTAAGTCCCGTGACTACCTTTTATGATAAGTCTTGGATCATAGCACACGACAGAATTTACTATGTTTTCCCATACGTTGATTTTCATACTTACGTGTGCACCCGCAAGTATTTAAATCGTCGTATAGTCCGCATAGGTCCTTCTGTTTGTGTGTGGATCAAGGAAGAGTACAAGAATTTGTTTAACACATGACTAAAGTTTCCACATAAGAGTGATCATTGATTAACGAGTCCCTTAGAGAGAAACGTCATTCAATGATAAAAGGGAAAGGAATGTGACAAGATTTAGAGTTTCAAAGTTTCCTCGTGATTGATTAAGAATACTTCAATCATCGAGTAGTTTAAAGTCTTTACACTTTCCTCGGGTAAGAATACATCAAACCTTGAGTAGTTTAAAAGTCTTGTACGTTCATCATGTTTGAATAAGCATACGTCAAACATGGAAAAGTCTTATACGTCCATCGTGTTTGAACAAGAATACGTCAAACATGGAGTAGCTTAAAGTCTTATACGTCCATCGTGTTTGAACAAGCATACGTCAAACATGGAGTAGCTTAAAGTCTTATACGTCCATCGGGTTTGAACAAGCATGCGTCAAACATGGAGTGGCTTAAAGTCTCATACGTTCATCATGTTTGAACACGCATACGTCAAACATGGTGTAGTTTAAAGTCTCGTACGTTCATCATGTTTGAACAAGAATACGTCAAACATGGAGTAGTTTAAATTGCGTTTGAACAAGAATACGTCAAACATCGGATAGTTTAAATTGTGTTTGAACAAGAATACGTCACATAACAAGTTTTCAAGACTAAGAATCCAAGTATAAGTTTCAAGACTAAGAATCCAAGTATAAGTTTCAAGATTAAGAATCCAAGTATGAGTTTCAAGACTAAGAATCCAAGTATAAGTTTCAAGATTAAGAATCCAAGTATGAGTTTCAAGACTAAGAATCCAAGTATAAGTTTCAAGATTAAGAATCCAAGTATAAGTTTCAAGACTAAGAATCCAAGTATAAGTTTCAAGATTAAGAATCCAAGTATGAGTTTCAAGACTAAGAATCCAAGTATAAGTTTCAAGACTAAGAATCCAAGTATAAGTTTCAAGATTAAGAATCCAAGCATAAGTTTCAAAACTAAGAATCCAAGTATAAGTTTCAAGATTAAGAATCCAAGTATAAGTTTCAAAACTAAGAATCCAAGTATAAGTTTCAAGATTAAGAATCCAAGTATGAGTTTCAAGACTAAGAATCCAAGTATAAGTTTCAAGATTAAGAATCCAAGTATGAGTTTCAAGACTAAGAATCCAAGTATAAGTTTCAAGACTAAGAATCCAAGTATAAGTTTCAAGATTAAGAATCCAAGCATAAGTTTCAAAACTAAGAATCCAAGTATAAGTTTCAAGATTAAGAATCCAAGTATAAGTTTCAAAACTAAGAATCCAAGTATAAGTTTCAAGATTAAGAATCCAAGTATGAGTTTCAAGACTAAGAATCCAAGTATAAGTTTCAAGATTAAGAATCCAAGTATGAGTTTCAAGACTAAGAATCCAAGTATAAGTTTCAAAACTAAGAATCCAAGTATAAGTTTCAAGATTAAGAATCCAAGTATGAGTTTCAAGACTAAGAATCCAAGTATAAGTTTCAAGATTAAGAATCCAAGTATAAGTAGGATAAATCACAAGTTGCAATATTAAGCTTTACATGATCCTTTATTGGTCATGTTTAGTTTTAAGAATACTAGTTTGAGTATTTGTATAAGTTTTTTTTTTGCATGACTCAAAAGTTTCTGACCTCTTAGTTATGCATACTAAGTTTAATGTTTTAGCAACGTGTATTCAAGCTTTTAGTCTCCGTTGTGATTTATAGTAAGTCCTTTACGTGACAAGAGTCGAATGAGGAAAGTCTCCAAGCATAGGGTAACGGAAAAGTTTTGATAAGGTTTATAAATAATTTTATCTCGTTTTATAACAGTAGGTATAGTTTTCTTTTATATAGAGTGTGATTAAGATGTCTAAAAATGACGAGTTGGACATTGATAAATAGTATAAGTAAGACTTATGAAAAGGTTTGTATGATTGTCAAACGAAAAGTTGGTTAAGTTTACAAGTGTTAAGTCTATACAAGAAGTAAGGGTCATGGTTGTTTAGGGTAATGATTCGTAAGTCGGGTTGTTTTTGAAAAAGTGCTTACGAATTAGAAGATTTGTTCAAGATTTATTCCCCAGGTACACGTGTCACTTAGGGTTTTTATAGTTTAATGCAACGTTGTTAATTTTTTTCAAGTACTAACGTAAGTTGTTTTTGACGAAAGTGTTTGGGCAGGTGTGTTAAGTTTATAATGATGAAAGGAAAGTTTAAACTAGTAAATGATGACAAAATGAAATTTCAAAATGGTTTCTGTTTAGATGTTTCAAAATTGGGACTTCTAGCCCTTACAATTTAAACGGAAAATTAATGTGTGTATGGAAGTTGATTAAATATTTTCAAAAGGTTTTTTTTATTCATAATACTGGGTCACCACAGTACTATAAAAATGGTTTTTGGTTTGATGTTGATGGGCTGACGAAGAGAATTCCCGGAAGAAAGGGTGGGTCACAAGGACTCACTTATGTACCCTATTTCCATAGCCATAATTTCCTCGTGAGCCTACAACCCTTTTTTTTTGTTATTGACACCGATATTTTAAGGTACTATGTCGAGGTTTATTGTGGGCTTAAGGTCTTAAGCGTGGAGTTTGTTTATTCTATAGTAGTCTTCTTCTCTTGCGGGAAAGCGATCATGTTACTAATCACTTTGTTAATGTACTTTAGGTTTAAAAGACGTTAAGTTTTTGTTTACAAGAAACGGTGATGCGTAAGTTTTAAGGACGTATGAAGGTTTTAAAAGTGTAACAAAGTTTTGAGTTAGTCATAAAATGAAGTTTGCTTGAGTGACAAAAAATGAAATGAGACACAAGGGTTTCCCCTTATGTGCCAAGTTTATAAAATAATGAAGTTTGTAAAAAGGACTTGTAGGATAATACATGGTTTTAAATGTGTTGGTATTACAAGGATCATGAAGTTTAAGGATGTATGAACACTTTAAGATGTATAAAAGTGTAGCAAAAGTTTAAGTGGGTTATCTAGAGTAGTTTGGTTGAGTGATGAAAATAAGATGAAAACACAAGGGTTTCCCCTTAAGTGTCATGTTCATAAAATAATTAAGTTTATAGGAGAATTTGTAGAGTAATACATAGTTTTAAGGGTTGTATTACAATGATCACGAAGTTTATTGGGTAGTATCTATAAATATAAGTTTACGTATGTAGTTTTTAAGTATAATCTCGTAAGAATTTCGCCTTGAAGGTAACTCCTTCAAGTCATGATGAGTAAGCATGCTGTCATGTGACAAGACGGGACTTAAGAATCATAGAATAAAGATTATAGAGGAAAGTTTTTGAATCATGGATTTATGAAGTATATAGTGTTTGAGATAGTACTCGTTTAGTGCATATCACTAAGTAAGTACTTTGACATATCAAGGGAGATCTAAGCTCACTAATGTTTTAGAGAAGTCATGCATTCCTATAAGTGAATACTCATCCCAAGAATTCCCAGGAAAACATACGGGTCCAACGGTTGATTTGGATTTATACGAAATGCTTTCCTTGACAGAATTTCCCAGAATACAGGTATTCACCCTTCCGGTCCGCACAAGTTCTCACGCATTATCTAGAACTTAAATATTCTTGACGAGAGTTTAGTGGTGGCTTACCCTTAAAGCTTAAGAACGTGTCCTCGATGTAGTAGACTCCTTGTAGTATGTAGGTAAGTAGAAGCGTAGAATTTCCAAGCGTTCACGTATAAGAATTTAGAATAGAATGAGGAGATAATTCCTAGTAAAGGACATGAGGTAACTCATGTTTGGGTCTCCTAAGTTATAGTCTAGGTCATGTGTCTAATAACCTAATTCCCTATAACCAAGGCTCTGATACCAATCTGTCACACCCCAACCGAAGGCGGATTATACGTCGGGGCGGACGCGGTTGTTCAATAGCACAAGGTTGACTATTAAAGTTTCAATATTTCATTAATAATAGATTCAAAGGTTCAATACAAGGAAATAACAAGTATACAACATTTATTTAATAAGTAGTCTAGGTCCAAAGCGTCCTATGTGATCACAAACAAATCTCATGATGTAGAACCTGAAACATGTGATAGAATCTGTCAACTACAAAATAGTTGGTGAGATACAAAGGTTTTGACACAGTTTAACAAGTATTTGAAAGTATTACAATTCACTATGATATATGCATTCTATAATGTAAGCATGAGAAAACAAGTATCTTAAACATTGTGCACATTCAATCCTCAACCAAGTTTAGGCATAACCCGCAGGTTACCCTTATAAGTCTCAAGTCTCAAAGTTTTGGTTTAGTAACAAACACCAAGGGCTCCCCCCGAAGGGTCAATCAATCAAGGTGGATTGGTCAAATACAATAGATCTATCATTGTTACCATAGGCTTGATCAAAGTTAATGAATATGCTAGTTTTAAGTTTAATCTAAGCATACAAGTCTCAAGTTTAACATAAGAATAAGCATCTAGTCATAGTTGTACAAGAATTGTATAAGTTTGAAGTTTGAACATGTTTCACCCCAAAAGAATGTAAATGAAAAAGGGGCTAAGTATACTCACTTGGATGATGAAGAGTGTCCGGTAAGAGTAAGTGTTTGCAAGACTTTGAGGGAGAATATCCTCACAATAAGCCTAAGAATGCAAGTCTAAAGTTTCAAGTTTACTTCTATAAGTCTAAGACAAAGGATCTAGGATTTCAAGATTTGACTAGGGTTCCATATATGGGATGGGATTGATTGTGTTTATAAAGTTTAAAACAAAAGTTTTGAATGTAAGACTTGGATGTCAAAGTCTTTAATAAGTTTGCAGTTTAGAATAATTAATAAAAGTTTTACAATTTATTAATTATTATAAAGATAAATAAGTATTTAGAAAAATAAATAGTCTTTGAGGATTTATAATGACATTTAAAGGATAAATAAAAAAATTAATAGAAATTGTTTAAAGTGTGAATAATTGATAAGGATAAATAATTATCTAAAAGGATAATTATTTTATTTATAAATCATTTAAGATTTATTAATGTACTTAGGTGTTAAGTATTTATTTTATAATTTGGCTTGTAAATAAATGATGTTTAAAATATTTATAAGTTTTAAACAAATGAAGTTTTAAGATTAACAAATGTGTTTAAATAGAATTTATTATAAATCTTATATTTCACAAAAACTACAAGTTTATAAGCACTTAGAAAAATAAATACACATATTTATTTCTCTTGTTTTAAATGTATATAAGATGTACCAGTTTATAAATTTATTAACTTCAAGTTTCTATTTATATACATTTTATAAATCTCTTTGAGTTTGCAAAAGTATATAAAATTTTCTAACCGATTAAGTGATTAAATTTTAAACGTTAGGACGAAAGAATTCTTTTAGTGAGTAATAAATTGAGTTTATTGTTTAAATAAATAGTTTCCGTATAAATACAAGTTTTATAGAAGTTTATGAGTATTTTTACATTTTTAGATGTTTAAAACTATTTTCAAATGATTAAATACCATAAGTTTTAACAACATTTTAATTAAATAGAATAGTTCTGGAATATTAAAGTGTAAATAAAATCAAGTCTAAGTTTATAAAAGTATCAAGAAATTTATAAAAATTATTAAAAGTGTTAAAAACTGTTTTAAGAGGCTAAGAAAAATAAAAGGGCAAAACCCGGCTCGAACTCGGGTCGATGCCCGGGTCGCCTGAACACACCCACACACTAACCACCCCAACTACTGCATCATTAGCTTAAAACATGGAGAAGACAATTTTTAAACAGAATCCCAAACCTCCCCCAATTCCCATATGAACCCTAGAACTCGAACCCTCAAATACGTATCGATTCGCCCTTTGTTAATTAAATTAAACATGGGGCTTTCGATCAACACAGGATTACGAAGAGAAAGAGCATTTGAATTACCTGGAATGATGGAGAGACGAGTGAGAACGGGTTCAAGCTCGTCTTCGGCTGTCGCCGCTCCAACCCGAGGGATTGCGAACACGATTCGTGAAATTTGTGAGTGGTGGAGTGTTGAGATGATGTTGTTGAGCTGAGGGAGTCGGTATATATAGCCAATTTGGCATTAAATGCTCAGTTGGTTGGGAAGATGGAGGTTGAGCGGCCGAGGTTCAATTTCGACGAATGCGCGCGTCTCGGGCCGTGTCCGGGCATTGAAGACATCGGGTTTCAATCGCACGCCTCTGGCGAGTTCGAGGTTCACTGTATCCGGACGGAAATCGTGATTTTTGCGTAAAGAGGCTGGAAAACGGGGTCTGTGGGACTCGAACCTTCGACTGGGTTTGGGATCGGGAGTTTGGGCGTATTGCAAAGCAGGCCCCTATAGTTTTAGGTTTTTATCATTTCATGATAAAACATGAAATTTAGTTTAGAACAAGTTTTAAAAATGGCAGTTTTAGCCCCTCGAACTTTATAAACAATTAAGCACGTTTTATTTTTTTATAAACTTAAATAAGTTTGATATAATTTTTATAAAGCTCAAGTTTATAGGTTTTAGTATATAAATATAAGTTTATAAATTATAATATCTATATAATTATAAACTCATAATGTTTTATGAATTTGATAATCTTTTATTTATAAAACACACACACACACACACACACATATATATATATATATATATATGTACAAGTGTAATTTGTTTTTCTTTGAAACTCATATCAATAAATTAATAACTATTATTTAAGAAAATAGTTTTAATAAAATTTCAAGTTTTGAATTAAAAATACGTGCGAAGGTTTAGGGAAATACATGTCGGAAAAATACTGGATATTACAGTCTCCCCTACTTTAGGAAATTTCGTCCCGAAATTAAAGTAGACGGTTCCTGTTTTCAAGATTTAAGTCTATGATACGCACAAGGATAATGAGAAAAGATATTTTACGTTCCCACGTAACCCTGGGTTACGTTTAGAATTCTTAAAGGGGAAGTATCTATAGGAATAAGATTTTGCTTGAGTTTATAAGTTTCATGACCCATGATTGTCAGTAGTTTCCCTAAGAGTATATAGTCTCACCGAAGCATAGGAAGATTTGTTTTCAGAAATGTATTTGAGAGGATAACTGCTAAATTTCCTTTCAAGGTTTAAAGTGGGATGCATCACTCAGAATGGATTCGATGATAGTGTAAGGATTTGAGTTTGTAGTCTAATACGTCTAAGGACTTGCTACGGTACCTAAGTCCCGTGCTACCTTTTATGATAAGTCTTGGATCATAGCACACGACAGAGTTTACTATGTTTTCCCATACGTTGATTTTCATACTTACGTGTGCACCCGCAAGTATTTAAATCGTCGTATAGTCCGCATAGGTCCTTCTGTTTGTGTATGGATCAAGGAAGAGTACAAGAATTTGTTTAACACATGACTAAAGTTTCCACATAAGAGTGATCATTGATTAACAAGTCCCTTAGAGAGAAACGTCATTCAATGATAAAAGGGAAAGGAATGTGACAAGATTTAGAGTTTCAAAGTTTCCTCGTGATTGATTAAGAATACTTCAATCATCGAGTAGTTTAAAGTCTTTACACTTTCCTCGGGTAAGAATACATCAAACCTTGAGTAGTTTAAAAGTCTTGTACGTTCATCATGTTTGAATAAGCATACGTCAAACATGGAAAAGTCTTATACGTCCATCGTGTTTGAACAAGCATACGTCAAACATGGAGTAGCTTAAAGTCTTATACGTCCATCGTGTTTGAACAAGCATACGTCAAACATGGAGTAGCTTAAAGTCTTATACGTCCATCGGGTTTGAACAAGCATGCGTCAAACATGGAGTGGCTTAAAGTCTCATACGTTCATCATGTTTGAACAAGCATACGTCAAACATGGTGTAGTTTAAAGTCTCATACGTTCATCATGTTTGAACAAGAATACGTCAAACATGGAGTAGTTTAAATTGTGTTTGAACAAGAATACGTCAAACATCGGATAGTTTAAATTGTGTTTGAACAAGAATACGTCACATAACAAGTTTTCAAGACTAAGAATCCAAGTATAAGTTTCAAGATTAAGAATCCAAGTATGAGTTTCAAGACTAAGAATCCAAGTATAAGTTTCAAGATTAAGAATCCAAGTATGAGTTTCAAGACTAAGAATCCAAGTATAAGTTTCAAGATTAAGAATCCAAGTATAAGTTTCAAGACTAAGAATCCAAGTATAAGTTTCAAGATTAAGAATCCAAGTATGAGTTTCAAGACTAAGAATCCAAGTATAAGTTTCAAGACTAAGAATCCAAGTATAAGTTTCAAGATTAAGAATCCAAGCATAAGTTTCAAAACTAAGAATCCAAGTATAAGTTTCAAGATTAAGAATCCAAGTATAAGTTTCAAAACTAAGAATCCAAGTATAAGTTTCAAGATTAAGAATCCAAGTATGAGTTTCAAGACTAAGAATCCAAGTATAAGTTTCAAGATTAAGAATCCAAGTATGAGTTTCAAGAATAAGAATCCAAGTATAAGTTTCAAGACTAAGAATCCAAGTATAAGTTTCAAGATTAAGAATCCAAGCATAAGTTTCAAAACTAAGAATCCAAGTATAAGTTTCAAGATTAAGAATCCAAGTATAAGTTTCAAAACTAAGAATCCAAGTATAAGTTTCAAGATTAAGAATCCAAGTATGAGTTTCAAGACTAAGAATCCAAGTATAAGTTTCAAGATTAAGAATCCAAGTATGAGTTTCAAGACTAAGAATCCAAGTATAAGTTTCAAGATTAAGAATCCAAGTATAAGTTTCAAAACTAAGAATCCAAGTATAAGTTTCAAGATTAAGAATCCAAGTATGAGTTTCAAGACTAAGAATCCAAGTATAAGTTTCAAGATTAAGAATCCAAGTATAAGTAGGATAAATCACAAGTTGCAATATTAAGCTTTACATGATCCTTTATTGGTCATGTTTAGTTTTAAGAATACGAGTTTGAGTATTTGTATAAGTTTTTTTTTTGCATGACTCAAAAGTTTCTGACCTCCTAGTTATGCATACTAAGTTTAATGTTTTAGCAACGTGTATTCAAGCTTTTAGTCTCCGTTGTGATTTATAGTAAGTCCTTTACGTGACAAGAGTCGAATGAGGAAAGTCTCCAAACATAGGGTAACGGAAAAGTTTTGATAAGGTTTATAAATGATTTTATCTCATTTTATAACAGTAGGTATAGTTTTCTTTTATATAGAGTGTGATTAAGATGTCTAAAAATGACGAGTTGGACATTGATAAATAGTATAAGTAAGACTTATGAAAAGGTTTGTATGATTGTCAAACGAAAAGTTGGTTAAGTTTACAAGTGTTAAGTCTATACAAGAAGTAAGGGTCATGGTTGTTTAGGGTAATGATTCGTAAGTCGGGTTGTTTTTGAAAAAGTGCTTACGAATTAGAAGATTTGTTCAAGATTTATTCCCCAGGTACACGTGTCACTTAGGGTTTTTATAGTTTAATGCAACGTAGTTAATTTTTTTCAAGTACTAACGTAAGTTGTTTTTGACGAAAGTGTTTGGGCAGGTGTGTTAAGTTTATAATGATGAAAGGAAAGTTTAAACTAGTAAATGATGACAAAATGAAATTTCAAAATGGTTTCCGTTTAGATGTTTCAAAATTGGGACTTCTAGCCCTTACAATTTAAACGGAAAATTAATGTGTGTATGGAAGTTGATTAAATATTTTCAAAAGGTTTTTTTTTATTCATAATACTGGGTCACCACAGTACTATAAAAATGGTTTTTGGTTTGATGTTGATGGGCTGACGAAGAGAATTCCCGGAAGAAAGGGTGGGTCACAAGGACTCACTTATGTACCCTATTTCCATAGCCAGAATTTCCTCGTGAGCCTACAACCCTTTTTTTTTGTTATTGACACCGATATTTTAAGGTACTATGTCGAGGTTTATTGTGGGCTTAAGGTCTTAAGCGTGGAGTTTGTTTATTCTATAGTAGTCTTCTTCTCTTGTGGGAAAGCGATCATGTTACTAATCACTTTGTTAATGTACTTTAGGTTTAAAAGACGTTAAGTTTTTGTTTACAAGAAACGGTGATGCGTAAGTTTTAAGGACGTATGAAGGTTTTAAAAGTGTAACAAAGTTTTGAGTTAGTCATAAAATGAAGTTTGCTTGAGTGACAAAAAATGAAATGAGACACAAGGGTTTCCCCTTATGTGCCAAGTTTATAAAATAATGAAGTTTGTAAAAAGGACTTGTAGGATAATACATGGTTTTAAATGTGTTGGTATTACAAGGATCATGAAGTTTAAGGATGTATGAACACTTTGAGATGTATAAAAGTGTAGCAAAAGTTTAAGTGGGTTATCTAGAGTAGTTTGGTTGAGTGATGAAAATAAGATGAAAACACAAGGGTTTCCCCTTAAGTGTCATGTTCATAAAATAATTAAGTTTATAGGAGAATTTGTAGAGTAATACATAGTTTTAAGGGTTGTATTACAATGATCACGAAGTTTATTGGGTAGTATCTATAAATATAAGTTTACGTATGTAGTTTTTAAGTATAATCTCGTAAGAATTTCGCCTTGAAGGTAACTCCTTCAAGTCATGATGAGTAAGCATGCTGTCATGTGACAAGACGGGACTTAAGAATCATAGAATAAAGATTATAGAGGAAAGTTTTTGAATCATGGATTTATGAAGTATATAGTGTTTGAGATAGTACTCGTTTAGTGCATATCACTAAGTAAGTACTTTGACATATCAAGGGAGATCTAAGCTCACTAATGTTTTAGAGAAGTCATGCATTCCTATAAGTGAATACTCATCCCAAGAATTCCCAGGAAAACATACGGGTCCAACGGTTGATTTGGATTTATACGAAATGCTTTCCTTGACAGAATTTCCCAGAATACAGGTATTCACCCTTCCGGTCCGCACAAGTTCTCACACATTATCTAGAACTTAAATATTCTTGACGAGAGTTTAGTGGTGGCTTACCCTTAAAGCTTAAGAACGTGTCCTCGATGTAGTAGACTCCTTGTAGTATGTAGGTAAGTAGAAGCGTAGAATTTCCAAGCGTTCACGTATAAGAATTTAGAATAGAATGAGGAGATAATTCCTAGTAAAGGACATGAGGTAACTCATGTTTGGGTCTCCTAAGTTATAGTCTAGGTCATGTGTCTAATAACCTAATTCCCTATAACCAAGGCTCTGATACCAATCTGTCACACCCCAACCGAAGGCGGATTATACGTCGGGGCGGACGCGGTTGTTCAATAGCACAAGGTTGACTATTAAAGTTTCAATATTTCATTAATAATAGATTCAAAGGTTCAATACAAGGAAATAACAAGTATACAACATTTATTTAATAAGTAGTCTAGGTCCAAAGCGTCCTATGTGATCACAAACAAATCTCATGATGTAGAACCTGAAACATGTGATAGAATCTGTCAACTACAAAATAGTTGGTGAGATACAAAGGTTTTGACACAGTTTAACAAGTATTTGAAAGTATTACAATTCACTATGATATATGCATTCTATAATGTAAGCATGAGAAAACAAGTATCTTAAACATTGTGCACATTCAATCCTCAACCAAGTTTAGGCATAACCCGCAGGTTACCCTTATAAGTCTCAAGTCTCAAAGTTTTGGTTTAGTAACAAACACCAAGGGCTCCCCCCGAAGGGTCAATCAATCAAGGTGGATTGGTCAAATACAATAGATCTATCATTGTTACCATAGGCTTGATCAAAGTTAATGAATATGCTAGTTTTAAGTTTAATCTAAGCATACAAGTCTCAAGTTTAACATAAGAATAAGCATCTAGTCATAGTTGTACAAGAATTGTATAAGTTTGAAGTTTGAACATGTTTCACCCCAAAAGAATGTAAATGAAAAAGGGGCTAAGTATACTCACTTGGATGATGAAGAGTGTCCGGTAAGAGTAAGTGTTTGCAAGACTTTGAGGGAGAATATCCTCACAATAAGCCTAAGAATGCAAGTCTAAAGTTTCAAGTTTACTTCTATAAGTCTAAGACAAAGGATCTAGGATTTCAAGATTTGACTAGGGTTCCAAATATGGGATGGGATTGATTGTGTTTATAAAGTTTAAAACAAAAGTTTTGAATGTAAGACTTGGATGTCAAAGTCTTTAATAAGTTTGCAGTTTAGAATAATTAATAAAAGTTTTACAATTTATTAATTATTATAAAGATAAATAAGTATTTAGAAAAATAAATAGTCTTTGAGGATTTATAATGACATTTAAAGGATAAATAAAAAAATTAATAGAAATTGTTTAAAGTGTGAATAATTGATAAAGATAAATAATTATCTAAAAGGATAATTATTTTATTTATAAATCATTTAAGATTTATTAATGTACTTAGGTGTTAAGTATTTATTTTATAATTTGGCTTGTAAATAAATGATGTTTAAAATATTTATAAGTTTTAAACAAATGAAGTTTTAAGATTAACAAATGTGTTTAAATAGAATTTATTATAAATCTTATATTTCACAAAAACTATAAGTTTATAAGCACTTAGAAAAATAAATACACATATTTATTTCTCTTGTTTTAAATGTATATAAGATGTACCAGTTTATAAATTTATTAACTTCAAGTTTCTGTTTATATACATTTTATAAATCTCTTTGAGTTTACAAAAGTATATAAAATTTTCTAACCGATTAAGTGATTAAATTTTAAACGTTAGGACGAAAGAATTCTTTTAGTGAGTAATAAATTGAGTTTATTGTTTAAATAAATAGTTTCAGTATAAATACAAGTTTTATAGAAGTTTATGAGTATTTTTACATTTTTAGATGTTTAAAACTATTTTCAAATGATTAAATACCATAAGTTTTAACAACATTTTAATTAAATAGAATAGTTCTGGAATATTAAAGTGTAAATAAAATCAAGTCTAAGTTTATAAAAGTATCAAGAAATTTATAAAAATTATTAAAAGTGTTAAAAACTGTTTTAAGAGGCTAAGAAAAATAAAAGGGCAAAACCCGGCTCGAACTCGGGTCGATGCCCGGGTCGCCTGAACACACCCACACACTAACCACCCCAACTACTGCATCATTAGCTTAAAACATGGAAAAGACAATTTTTAAACAGAATCCCAAACCTTCCCCAATTCCCATATGAACCCTAGAACTCGAACCCTCAAATACGTATCGATTCGCCCTTTGTTAATTAAATTAAACATGGGGCTTTCGATCAACACAGGATTACGAAGAGAAAGAGCATTCGAGTTACCTGGAATGATGGAGAGACGAGTGAGAACGGGTTCAAGCTCGTCTTCGGCTGTCGCCGCTCCAACCCGAGGGATTGCGAACACGATTCGTGAAATTTGTGAGTGGTGGAGTGTTGAGATGATGTTGTTGAGCTGAGGGAGTCGGTATATATAGCCAATTTGGCATTAAATGCTCAGTTGGTTGGGAAGATGGAGGTTGAGCGGCCGAGGTTCAATTTCGACGAATGCGCGCGTCTCGGGCCGTGTCCGGGCATTAAAGACATCGGGTTTCAATCGCACGCCTCTGGCGAGTTCGAGGTTCACTGTATCCGGACGGAAATCGTGATTTTTGCGTAAAGAGGCTGGAAAACGGGGTCTGTGGGACTCGAACCTGCGACTGGGTTTGGGATCGGGAGTTTGGGCGTATTGCAAAGCAGGCCCCTATAGTTTTAGGTTTTTATCATTTCATGATAAAACATGAAATTTAGTTTAGAACAAGTTTTAAAAATGACAGTTTTAGCCCCTCGAACTTTATAAACAATTAAGCACGTTTTATTTTTTTATAAACTTAAATAAGTTTGATATAATTTTTATAAAGCTCAAGTTTATAGGTTTTAGTATATAAATATAAGTTTATAAATTATAATATCTATATAATTATAAACTCATAATGTTTTATGAATTTGATAATCTTTTATTTATAAAACACACACACACACACACACACACATATATATATATATATATATATATATATATATATATATGTACAAGTGTAATTTGTTTTTCCTTGAAACTCATATCAATAAATTAATAACTATTATTTAAGAAAATAGTTTTAATAAAATTTCAAGTTTTGAATTAAAAATACGTGCGAAGGTTTAGGGAAATACATGTCGGAAAAATACTGGATATTACATGTAGCCTGGGTTCCGTTTGGTAGGTTGGCTACGTAGAAGGTGGTTTCCCGAGGGTCTTCTTTTCTTCCCCGTCCTTTGTTAGCTCCGGCAAAGACGCCAGTCTTCCTCCTCCTTACCTCCTACCAAGGCCGTTCGCCTCCCTGCCAGGGCCTTCCGTCTCCCATCCGTTGTATCCGAATGTAGTCATTTAATAGTGTGAACATTTGTAAAATTCGAATGAATTGTTACTTTCAATAAGGGATAATCACCGAGACTTATATAAGTTTACAAGGCTAGAATATAGGCGATATCTATGGAAAATACAAAAGAATGAATAAACCAAAGATAAAGATAAGGTAGGAAATCATAATAACGATTCCCTTTTTATACTCCCTCTCAAGTTAGAACATGTAGATTGCAAATGCTCAAATTGTCAAGTAATAATTGTAGTTGCTTTGCACCTAGAGCCTTCCTGAAAAGATCAGCTATCTGACACTTAGTATCAATATGTAATGCCTTAACTTCTCCAAATTAAACTCGTTCTCTCACAAAGTAGTAATCCATCTCCACGTGCTTTGTTCATTGACTACCAAGTTATTACAAAACAATTGAGTTGGAGAATTTTGTTGACTTCCAACTCCCTTAGTAGCCATCGAAGCCATAAAACTTCACTCACTGTAAGCAACTATGTTGGTACCACCTTCCTTCGAAAGTAATATCCCCTGACCCGCTGTTGCCTTAAAATACCTTAGGACCATGATAGCTGCTTCCATGTGTCCTTCTCAAGGATCTTATATGAACTGGCTAAGAATGTTCACCTAGTAGGTGATGTCCGGCCTAGTTGCATGGAGGTAGAGAAGCCTCCCTATAAGTCTTTGGTATTTGTTGGCATCAACCTGAACATCTTCATCTTACTTTCCAAGTTTTGTGTTCTGTTCCATGGGAAACGCACTAGGCCGACAACCCATCATCCCGATATCTTCTAGGGTATTGAGGATGTATTTTCTTTGGTTGAGAATAAGCCATTTTCGAGTGCGTGTGACTTCAATACCCAAAACATATTTCAATGCACCTAGATCCTTGATGCTAAAACTTTCATCAAGAAATGTTTTTGTTTGTTCGATCTTCGTTAGGTCATTTCCTAAGATGATAACATCATCAACATAGATGAATGATGCCACGAAGGTATTATTTTGCTTAAACATGAACAAGGAATGATCGGCTTTGTATGTAAACCATTTTGTTGATAGACATCGTCAAAAGCAAGAAAAAGAACGAAAAGGAGGCTGATTTGTGCAACAACAGAGATGCCGGTGAGCGGCATGTGGCGGCGACGGAAACCGACAGTGGCGGCGTGTGGTGTGACCGGGTGGCGTGCGGTGGTAGATGTGCTTGGCTCTGATACCAAGTTAAACACCTTTAAGTATTTGTTATTGTTATAATTGTATTGAATTGTTTTGTTGATTTTAGGTTACAAAGGAGGGTTATATACAAACCATATTTACACTAGCTAGCTTCTATAATCACTAATTACAATTGATCTAATACCGTAACATAATAATAAAATCATCTTTTTACTTAGACAAATTGCCAAACAAACTAGAGGATGAATGAATCAATCTCAGGTTTGAGTATGATTAACAATCGACCACACACATGGAAAGATTTCATATACATGCTTAAACACAATCACTACAAGAAAAGTCGCCTGAAACGATGATGCTTTCCCGTCGTCGGCATGAGCGGAGGTACATAGTATGTAGTGGGGTCAAATGACCCCATTGGGTTTTTTTACTTTTACATGCTATTTGTGTAACAAAACTTTGAATGACCCCATTGACTTTAAGAAAATGACCACAATAGAAAATTAGTGGAGAAATAAAATATGACAAACTCTTAGTCTAGTGGTGAACCATGTTCTTATTTAACCTTAGGTTAAGAGGTCGAATCATAGCTCAAGCATATTTTATGTTCTTTTTTTTCCCTTTGCAATAATAATGAATAATTGTGTGAATTGATTTTTAATTTTATTGTTGCATTTTAGCTTGTTACATAGATTACATGTTAACTTGTTAACTATAGTCAATATGAAAATATTTAAATTGAAATCCCCTATAAAACCAACTTAAGACAATTGAAATCACCTTCAAATCCGGTGACGCGAACCGGTCGGGCAAAAAATAATTGGGTAACCCTACCCGGTAAAAGCATCTACATATAAACAAACATAGACCGACCCCAGTGAAACAAATTCCCGGCTATGCCGCGGCTCCGCCACTGGTCGTCGGCATAGCCCACCAACAACGATAACATGTGGTCGGCATATGTACGACTTGATTTTTTGGCCATAATAAAAAATAATTTTATAAATATTCTTGGTCAGTTTATTTAGTAGACTTATAATCCAAAGAGTGTATTTAGTCTTTTTCCAGACTACGAGAAATTGAAGTTCAAAATTTTTTGTTTGTCCACAACTATTAACCTTGGTTATTTCGGGAAATATTTCTTAATATAACCTTTGATTTCGAGAAGAATTACCATATTACTAACATTGAACAGTACCAAATGTCAATAATTCATATTTTAATTCTAGATAAAATTACATATATCCTCATATTTTCAACCTAATTACATATATATCCAACGCAAAACTTAAATTACATATACCCCCCCGGCCCCTTCCCCTTTTATAAAATTAGTATTTTAACCTTACAACAAATACAAATATTCTTATTCCATTGATCCCAACCCTAACCTTCTAATTCCCGGTTACGATCGATTCCAACATCCAACATCGTTTCAGATCGATTCCATCATCCAGTTGGGTATTTTTGTAATTATGAAGCAGATATACATAAATAAAATTTTAAGCAGTGTATATATGTAACTAGGTTAATCCCGTGTATTGCACGGGTTGAATAAATATAATATTATATATTAAGTAATAAAATTTTTATTTTCTAAAAACTCATGTTTTATACGGGTTGAATAAACCGGTGGAATACAATATAATCTGTTAACACATAACACTCATCAAAATTTATCAGGAGATTTATTAACATAAATCTTAGTATTTTCTTTAAAAGGCGGGAAAAAATAATGAAAATGAATATGGAGGCGACACGTAGTATGAAAAACCTTTATTTATTATATAGTATAGATATAGATATAAATTAATAAAGTTTTTAAGGGATATATATAATTGCCCCTTTAATATAACCTTTAATTTAAATTTTATTCATTTTTCCTCATTATTAACTGTTATTTATTTCATGTTCCCAAATACAATGAACAGAAGTGAAGAAGGCAAATACTCAGTTTTTATTCAATGAACTGATAAAGTTGCTTAGGGAAATATACAACCATGATTACAATACCCTATAGAGTCTCGTTTATTTAGAAGAAAACTCATGTAGAGAGTTTATTATTGGTATCTTGCATACACATTCTTTTTAATTAAATCCTGAAAATGAGAAAATAACAAGAAATTAAAAAGGATTAGTCAAAAGTTTAACAAAAACTGTATATGTTAGACTTAAGAACATGGGTTTTGGGTATAATTACCGGTCATAGTTAATGTTAATTCTCCCGGCATCACGATTAGCAATGATTGCAAATGCATCTTGGGATAGATCAATTTGATTTGAAGCACATCCAGGACAAAGATCAACAACTGTAACATCAACGCTCCTGCCTGTGCATGGCTGTGGAAACGCGTTGGTTGGACCGGTGCAAGTAACACGATACCTAGTCCCACATGCAGCTCCATTGGCATACAAACCACTGTTTGCTGCCATAACCAGATTACCACGGTCTTCGAAGCCAAAACATGCTGAGGCTGCATATATACACAGAAATAAAAAAAAAGATCAAAACATAATAAACGAAGATAAACGAAGATAAACGAATATGGTAAACTATTTAGTCCCTATACTTACGGACTAAGGGAGGGCCGTAGAAAGTTGCTTGGCCAGCAATGGCATGAGCAACTGATGTGAGATATGCAACCATGGCAATCAAGATAAAAGCCCTACTCATCAAACCCATTTTTGGAAACTCGAAATTTGATTTTTTTAAGTCTTTTGCTTAATTTGGTGATGAGAAACACAAAAGGGATGTCCTTTTATAGCTGAAAAAACTAACTGGAAGGCTAAAAAGAACGTGCAAAGAATTGTATTGTTTATAGTGAACAAAATGGAAATGATTTACCAAGTCAAGGAAGTGGGATTGTGGGATATAGATGTTAGATTATCCTTTACATTCTCAATGACTAATCTATCCATATGGTATAACTACAAGAAAATGACATAAATAAACAAGTTGAACAAATTAAGGTTTAGCAAAGTAGAAATTAACCATAATAGTTATTTGTATAAACTAGTAATTCCCCTCGTGCGATGCAACAAGAAGGATTAAGCTGTAATATACCTGGAATATGTCGGGAAGTGCTGTAAATAAAATAATTTATGTATTTTCATAGTAAAATTGATCAGAGTTTATGAAGGAAATAACTGATTACAGAATATAAATATTTAAGAGGAAAAAAAAAGTAAATATCCTTATGATTTATGAACAAACATAATTGAAATTAGCAAACAATTTTTATTTGAAAAGCCAAAAAAGTATATTTTTTGAAAGAGAGATCACTATAAGGAAATGACCATGTGCCGACGTCGCCTATACCGATGACAAGGGTCGTCGGTATAGGTCACCCTTTAGCGACGTCGGCATAGGTCACCCTATAGCGACATAGGTGAAAACCACAATTTGGAATGGGACCCCCTATACCGACGACATGTCGTCGCTATAGGGTTGAGGCAGATTGGAGGGAAAGCTGGCACCCAATGAATTTTTGGGGAAAACCTCTACCGACGACATGTCGTCGTTATAGTGTATCCCATATTTTTTTTGAGTTTTTACTCTATTGACCGGTCAAATCCCTACGAAGCCTATACCGACGACATGTCGTCGGTACAGGAGACCTATTGCGCCGACTTTCTAGCCTATACCGACGACATGTCGTCGCTATAGGTCTCAGCGCGAATTAACCAAGGAAACAGCTTTTTACTTCTCATTTCCAACAAAAAAAATCCTCAAATCACTCCATCTATCTCTCCGGCGATTTCACCATTTTTGGGTATTTTGTGGAGCAATCTTCACCAATCTCTTCGGTTTTGAGGTGAGTTAACATCTATTGTTCAACCTTAACAAGAAAATCAACATTTTGGTGTTTTTTGCTTAATTTCTTTGATTTTTGTTAGGTGTTTGAAGCTTTAACCATTTTTAAGGATTTCAAGCTGAGAGGAATCTAATTTACAAACTTGGTTAGTAATTTTTCTAAAAATTAGGTTTAGATATATGTTTGTATGTATATGTCACACCCCAAAATCCACTAACGGAGTTTTACCGTTAGAAGCATGACATACCAGGATCTCAGTCATTAGTTACTTTGAACGACTCTATATGAGTTTAAGAAAACCACTAGTATTGCTCATAGTCACGATGCAACACTAGTAATAAAAACACTGATTTAATGTAAAACTGCAGAAGCGAAAAGTAAAATGAAAAGCATGCGCCAAAACAGACAGGCCAAAAATAAATAATCCAACAATAAATAAAATAAATAGTTCTTGAGTTTGAAAATGATGGACTTCGAATGCATGCATGCCTTAGCTTGTGCTTGTACCTTAATGACCTGAGAAAACATGCTAAAACGTGTCAACACTAGGTTGGTGAGTTCACAGGTTTCAATGTAAGTAAAGTTTACTAGATAAAACGATTTACAATTATATCAATAGGTAGCTAACCTAATAACATGTTACTAAAGCGTTTCGACACCGAAGCAATGGTAAACTGTTTAGGTCAATGTTACACCCGTTCGACTACCTGTCGTGTTAGCGCGACTAGCGCGGGTGGGGCTTGTCAATGCCTAGTAGTACTACTCAAGATCACCTCGCTATCCCATATATTAAACGGTTCGATAAGTAAGGACTTACATGATATGTTTGCGCTTAGTACAACAAGTGATATAAATGAAATGTAAGATCTAAATGTTTGTACCCATGTTTTCTCCCCCAAGTTTAAACCATAAGAAAGGGGCCGTGAAACTCACCTTAGAGTGCGTACGAAATAAAGCGAACTTAGAATGCTTGACGACTAACTGCCACCTATAAACACCGGTTTATAAGTGTGTGTTCGTGCAAGGCGATAGGAACCCTAAGTATCCAAACAATCTCATTGTTTTAAGGGTTTAGAAAATATTTATTAGTTTGACTAAGTTTGACCAAGTTTAACTAAGTTTGACCAAGTTTGACTCGACGACCCGTTGGTGACCCGTTTAGTGATTAAATGTTTGACTTGCATAACAACACGCTTAGCACACAAATAATTCACGTTTCATGCTACCTAAGTCATAACTAATTTAGCATGGCAAACTATGTCAACAATACACGTTACATTAATTTATTATTTTTTTAAAAATATATAAACTCATGTTTGCTTTCAAATGAATCACATTATCTATAACACATTCGTATCATCATCCCATTTCTATCTACACATGCTAATAAATAATAGATTACCGTAACACACATCATTAAGTTTAGACATCAAGTTCCAAATCACAAAGTTTCCACTTTTAGTAATCTATGATCTATTTAAGCTATTTGCATTCGACAACACGTTAACGATCATTAGTACAACTATACTAACATACTAGAGTCAATTTATAACATCACACACACCTAGAAACCTTCACATTCAAAAATCACTTTTTAACAAAGTTTTATCTTTTAGTAAGTCGTCCATTACACGCTTTGTTTACACAATTAACACGTCTAATCAATCCCAAATCTTTCAACTAATATAATTACAGCTATATTAATCATAATTCACGTCTAGCATGCAATTCTTATACTTCACATAATCAACAAATCTCAATTTACACTTCGTATGAAAACTAGGGTTTCACATATTTTCATAAAATCACCAAATCGATACAATACTATCAATCAATTAACCAATTCATTAATATATTTTGAAAATATCAAGTTTGTATGAACTAGGGTTTCGATCTTAAAAATAACAATGAAATAACGACGGAATTCAATAAAACGACTTACGTAGGAATGTTAGTAATGCCTAGACTAGCACGTATTCACTTCCGGTTTCACGATTGAAGCTCGATCGAAGATGTTTGGGTGCTTTGAAGATCTCGGCTCAAGGGGTGGGGTTTGGGGATCGCGACGGCAACAAGAAAAAAAGGGAAAATGGGTTTAGGGTTTTTTTTTATTTTTATAAATTTCCTTATATACATGCATGGATGGGTTTTAATGAATCATGAGCTTTCTAAGTTCATGGGCTTTTTAATTACAATTAATCACTTAATTACTAATTAAATCCCTTAACTATTATATTTATAAAAACTCTAATTTTTATAAAAATAATTAACACGATTAATATTCGATAAACACGCGCGATAACAAGAAAATTCACTTAGTTCACGTAAAGTCACGTATCACATAAAACTCATAGAATTTATATTAAATATAAATTATTAAATGTTTGAAATATTAATCTTGATTAATCACCAACGTTCTGGGTTAGACTCTAGTGCGATCCGGTAATTCTACGGATTACTGTTGTGTGCGTATTAGTTGACACATTTAATTAATCCTAATTAAATGCAATGCACATGTAACTAACTAAGATAACTGAGTTTGCATGAACAATGTTTGGACTAACGATGTTTGTGTTAACGAAGTTAACCTGAATTTGCCGGATGTCACATCATCCCCTTGTTGAAAGAATTTTCGTCCCGAAAATTAAACGAAGTCGGTAACGTCTGAAACAAAAAGTTTAGGTTTGTCACATCATCCCCTTGTTGAAATAAATTTCGTCTCGAAATTTAGTTAGTACCTTTCGTGTTTGTCTTTGACTGTTTGAAGAGGTGAGGATACTTTTTCATCATTTGATCCTTGCGTTCCCACGTGAACTCCGGTCCACGCTTCGAGTTCCAGAGAACTCTGACAATAGGTATCTTACTGCACTTGAGAGTTTTGACCTCTCGGTCCATGATTTCGACCGGTTCCTCAATGAAACGTGGTTGTTCATCGATTTCCAACTCCTCGAGTGGAACTACAAGTGTCTCATCTGATAGGCACTTCTTTAGGTTTGAGACATGAAAGACATTGTGCACTCCATTGAGTGTATCTGGTAGGTTTAGTTGATATGCTACTAGACCGATCCTTTTCTCTATCTCGAATGGTCCAACGTAACGCGGGTTTAACTTTCCTCGTTTTCCAAAACGAATCACACCTTTCCACGGTGAGACCTTTAATAATACTTTGTCGCCCACTTGGAATTCTAGCGGTTTTCTGCGCTTGTCTGCATAACTCTTTTGACGGTCACGAGCTACCGCAATACGATTTAGGATTTGCATGATTTTCTCTGAGGTTTCGTGCACAAGTTCAGGACCCGTAAGTTGACTATCTCCAACTTCAGCCCAACAAAGTGGTGATCGACACTTTCTCCCGTACAAGGCTTCGAACGGTGCTGCTTTGATGCTAGTATGATAACTGTTATTGTAAGAGAATTCCACTAAAGGCAAGTAAGTCTCCCAACTGTTACTAAAACCAATCACACAAGCCCTTAACATGTCTTCTAGGGTTTGAATGGTACGCTCACTCTGGCCATCTGTTTGAGGATGGTACGCTGTGCTCATATCCAGGCGCGTGCCTAGAGCTTTCTGCAATGATTGCCAGAAACGTGAGGTGAATCGGGCGTCTCTATCGGAAATGATGGAGATTGGCACTCCATGTCGGGATACTACTTATTTAAGATAGAGGCGAGTTAACTTTTCCATTCTGTCTCTTTGATAGCAAGAAAATGTGCAGATTTGGTTAGGGGATCCACTACCACCCAGATTGTGTCACATCCAGTAGGGGTTCGTGGTAATTTGGTTATAAAATCCATAGAAATCTGCTCCCATTTCCACATCGGGATTTCCGGTTGTTGAAGTAATCCGGATGGCTTTTGGTACTCCACCTTGACCTTTGAATAAGTCACACACTTCCTCACGTAGGTGGCTTCGTCGGCTTTCATGTTCGGCCACCAATACAAAACTTTGAGATCGTGATACATCTTGTCGGATCCCAGATGGATAGAGTATCGGGATTTGTGAGCTTCATCCATGACTAGATCCCTTAGGTTTCCATATACTGGTATCCATATTCGTTCCGCGAAGTAGCGAATACCATCTGCTTTAACCTCAAGTTGTTTCTCCATACCACGAGTGGATTCCAATGGTAAGTTCTCCTCTTTTATGGCTTCGAGTTGGGCATTGCGGATTTGTTCGGGTAATCTTGTATGAATAGTGAGTTGTAATGCTCTAACCCGTCGGGGTTTGGTTTCTTTTCCGCTTAGGGCATCGACCACCACATTAGCTTTGCCCGGATGGTACTTGATTGCACAATCATAATCGTTTAATAACTCGATCTAACGACGTTGACGCATGTTCAACTCCTTCTACTCAAAAATATGTTGAAGACTCTTGTGATCGGTGTAGATGGTTCACTTGGTACCGTACAAGTAATGTCTCCATATCTTGAGTGCAAACACCACAGCTCCTAACTCCAAATCGTGAGTTGTGTAATTCTTTTCGTGGATTTTTAACTGTCGAGAAGCGTATGCAATAACCTTGTCGCGTTGCATCAACACACAACCGAGACCTTGGATGGAGGCATCGCAATACACCACGAAGTCATCCGTTCCCTCCGGTAGAGATAGGATGTGTGCGCTACATAGTTTCTGCTTCAGTAGCTGGAATGCTGATTCTTGAGTCTCGCTCCAATTATAGGGTTTATCTTTTTGGGTTAAGGCGGTGAGTGGTTGGGCAATCTTTGAGAATCCCTCGATAAAGTGACGGTAGTATCCGACCAATCCTAGAAATTGCCGAACTTCGGTCGGAGTTGATGGTGCCGCCCAATTCTTGATAGCTTCCACTTTGGCTGGATCGACATGTATTCCTTTCTCATTGATCACATGTCCTAGAAATTGAACCTCACGAATCCAAAAATCGCATTTGGAAAACTTAGCGTACAGCTGCTCCTGTTTCAGTAGCTCAAGGATCAAACGCAGATGCTCCTCATGCCTTCCTGAATCTTAGAGTAAATGAGGATATCGTCAATAAAAAACAATGACGAACTGGTCCAGGTAAGGTTTACACACACGGTTCATGAGGTCCATGAACCTCGCGGGTGCATTGGTTAATCCAAATGGCATGACCAAAAACTCAAAATGGTCGTACCGGGTTCTGAATGCAGTCTTGGATACATCTTCATCTCGAAATCTCAGCTGATGATATCCAGATCTTAAGTCGATTTTCGAGTAGAAACTTGACCCTTGAAGTTGGTCGAATAAATCGTCAATGCGGGGTAGTGCGTAGCGGTTCTTGACTGTTACCCTGTTTAACTCTCGGTAATCAATGCACATGCGGAAGGTTCCATCTTTCTTTTTGACAAATAGGACTGGAGCTCCCCATGGCGATGAGCTAGGTCGGATAAAACCTTTATCCAACAAATCTTGTAGTTGAGTGGATAGCTCTTGCAACTCACTTAGTGCCAGTCTATAGGGTGCCCGAGCAATAGGCACTGCTCCGGGTGTTAGGTCGATCTGAAATTCGACTTGACGATGACGTGGAAGACCGGGTAGGTTTTCAAGAAATACTTATGGGAATTCACGAATGGTCGAGATATCTTCTAACTTCTTCTCCTCGGTAGACTTGTCAGCAACAAGGGCTAATATCGTGGTATGACCCTTACGCAGACACTTCTGAGCCTTCATGAAAGATATGATGCCCACAACTACACCACTTCTTTCGTAGTGAACGGATAGGATCTCTCCACTAGGAAGGGGTATACGAACGATCTTCTCACTACAGATGATCTCAGCTTGGTTTTAAGACAACCAATCCATGCCCACAATTATGTCAAAACTGCCAAGTGTAACTGGCATGAGATCGATGTCGAGTTTGTGACCAGATAGTTCTAACTTACATCCATTGAGAATGTGGGTTGCCTCGATTACTTTACCGTCTGCTATTTCTATGGTATAATGATGTTCTAGTAAAGTTGGGTTTATTCCTATTCGACTACTAAGTTCTCTAGATATAAAACTTCTATCGGCGCCAGTATCAAAAAGTACAGAAGCAAAATGATCGTTTAAGAGAAACATACCGTTAAAAACGTTCTGATCATTCCTAGCTTCTCCCGATCCAATCACAAATGCTCAGCCCTTTGCACCATTTCTGTTGTTATTACCATTTCCACCCTAGTGGTTATTACCATTTCCATTACCGCCCTGATGATTGTTGCCATTTCCATTCCCGTTTCTGTTTCTCCTCAAATGCGGGCAATTTTCTTGAAATGCCCTTCTTTACCACACTCAAAACAGCCTTTGGGTGTGTCTCCAGGTGGTGTGTATTTGTTCTGCAGATCTACTCTACAGTCTTTGGCCAAATGACCCATCTTTCCACACCGGTGGCAACGGTACCGGTCACACGCTCCATAATGGTGGAAGTTACATTTGTTGCACTTCGGGTACTTGCCATCATATGAACCCTGATTCCGTTGAGAAGAGGTAGACTGATTGTTGTTCTTTGACGGTTCAAGCTTACGATGTTGCTGTTGTTGTTGCTGAGGAGGTGGGTTTGACTGGAAGGTTTTGGGGAATGAACTGTCAAACTTCCGCTTGTTGTCAGTTGTCTTTGATAACGCACCTCTAGGGGGTAGGGTGCCCATGAGCGACTGCCTGATCGGTTAGCCTGTGAGCCAACCTGATTGCTTGCTGGATTGTAGTAGGATTAGAAGATGTCACCTTGCTCTGAATTTGCGAAACCAAACCATCAATGAATTTCTCGATCGTCTTATAGGGAGGTGTTACCATTTGTGGACACATGTTCGCCAGTTCATGCGAACGAGTAGTGTAGGCTTCAATTTCAGATCCCTCCATCTTGAGGTTCTAGAACTCACCCTCAAGTTTCTGCACTTCATCGCGGGGACAATACGCCTCCCACGGCATAGTCTTAAATTCATCCCATGGCAATGCATTTGCCATCTCAAGAGTTAGCATTTGCACCTGGGAGTTCCACCAAGTAAGGGCCGGAACCTCAAGTGTGCCAGATGCATAATTCACCTGATTATTAGGTGGACAATTGCACATTGCAAAAGCGGATTCAGATTTCTTCATCCATCGGAGTAAGCCAACAGCTCCTTCGGCTCCACTGAATGAGTGAGGCTTGCAATCCATGTAAGCCTTGAAAGTACAAACCTGCTGATGGTTGTGCTGACCTGAATTGTAAACAAGAATGCGCTTTAAGAATACCATATTCGAATTTGAGTTTAGGATGAATGATGACTCACTAGAGTTGATAATATTTTGCTTTACTTCCAGCATTAACAGCGGCTTGACTAGCTGCTACCGCTTCAGCCACACGCTCATATATGAGTGCCGCGAGCTCTGCTGTAGTCATGTTAATGTTTCCACGACCACCGCATCCTCCGGCGCGTCCACCACGTCCATTTCCTCTTTCAAACATTATCTTTACATTCACAACATACAATAATGAGAAAAATACATCGCATTTTATCATCATACAAGTACCAATAAACAAAAGAAAATTTAAACCACAACATCTTACATTTCAATAATAGTAATACTTCATAAAATAAATTGTAACAATTACAACTAAATTCAACCAAACATCAAATTTCTAGAAACATCTGTTGGATGGGAACAACCCTGTCCATCTAGATTTAAAGAAAAGACGTAAATAAGTAATGAAGATAAGATACCAAATGCCACTGCAAGCTGATGTAACATCAGATGCTGCATCCTCGTACTCGGCCGGATCTCCTGCAGGTGCATCATCTGGTGCAACTCCTACTGCTTCAGCAGCTGCAAGTCGAGCCTCCACTGCTCAATCCGGGTGTGGAGTATATCTAGGTTCCACTCTGCAATGTTCAGCCGGTCTTCCATATCCACACATCCATTTGCCAAATTCTCATGGACTTTATCAGTGACTGCTAAATCTGAAGTCAGTTTGTCAATTTTCTTATTCATCAAAATCTGTCGCTCTGATATACCAGAAATCTCCCCTGCTACATCTCTCATGTTCCGGATCTATCGGTCCATCCTAGCTACAAAGGCAGCTAACACCTGCTCAAAGGGGTACTGCAACGGTGGCAAAGCTCGCACAGAAGATGATGAAGAAGAAGAAGCAATGTCAGCAGTGAGTGGAGGTGGGACTTCCTCCTCGCAGATCCAGGTTATGATCCTATCGGGATACCAATCCCAGTCCTGCGTGTTGCCTCTGACACGCACATGAATAGGCTCATCATACCCTACAGTGGTGTTGATCGGGTTGAGTCGACGTCTCCTAGGCTCTGGCAAAGGTACGGTAGGAACATCGTGCTCCTGAACGACTAGGGATGCGGGTGAATTAGACGGGGTCGACATTTCCTGTAACGGGATGAGTGAGTGCCATGTTTGAGTGTAAGTGTTGTGTAACTAATACATGTACGTGGTTATAGTCTAGTATGCATTTCCTAGTTCTCTATAACCAATGGCTCTGATACCAATCTGTCACACCCCCAAAATCCACTAACGGAGTTTTACCGTTAGAAGCGTGACATACCAGGATCTCAGTCATTAGTTACTTTGAACGACTCTATATGAATTTAAGAAAACCACTAGTATTGCTCATAGTCACGATGCAACACTAGTAATGAAAACATTGATTTAATGTAAGACTGCAGAAGCGAAAAGTTAATTGAAAAGCATGCGCCAAAACAGACGCGCCAAAAATAAATAATCCAACAATAAATAAAATAAATAGTTCTTGAGTTTGAAAATGATGGACTTCGAATGCATGCATGCCTTAGCTTGTGCTTGTACCTTAATGACCTGAGAAAACATGCTAAAACGTGTCAACACTAGGTTGGTGAGTTCACAGGTTTCTATGTAAGTAAAGTTTACTAGATAAAACGATTTACAATTATATCAATAGGTAGCTAACCTAATAACATGTTACTAAAGCGTTTCGACACCGAAACACCATGTCTATCATGAACAATGGTAAACTGTTTAGGTCAATGTTACACCCGTTCGACTACCTGTCGTGTTAGCGCGACTAACGCGGGTGGGGCTTGTCAATGCCCAGTAGTACTACTCAAGATCACCTCGCTATCCCATATATTAAACGGTTCGATAAGTAAGGACTTACATGATATGTTTGCGCTTAGTACAACAAGTGATATAAATGAAATGTAAGATCTAAATTTTTGTACCCATGTTTTCTCCCCTATGTTTAAGCCACAAGAAAGGGGCCGTGAAACTCATCTTAGAGTGGGTGCGAAAGAAAGCGAACTTAGAATGCTTGACGACTAACTGCCACCTATAAACACCGGTTTATAAGTGTGTGTTTGTGCAAGGAGATAGGAACCCTAAGTATCCAAACAATCTAATAGTTTTAAGGGTTTAGAAAATATTTATTAGTCTGACTAAGTTTGACCAAGTTTGACTAAGTTTGACCAAGTTTGACTAAGTTTGACCAAGTTTGACTCGACGACCCGTTGGTGACCCGTTTAGTGATTAAATGTTTGACTTGCATACAACACGCTTAGCACACAAATAATTCACGTTTCATGCTACCTAAGTCATAACTAATTTAGCATGGCAAACTACGTCAACAATACATGTTACATTAATTTATTATTTTTTTAAAAAAATATATAAACTCATGTTTGCTTTCAAATGAATCACATTATCTATAACACGTTCGTATCATCATCCCATGTCTATCTACACATGCTAATACATAATAGATTACCGTAACACACGTCATTAAGTTTAGACATCAAGTTCCAAATGACAAAGTTTTCACTTTTAGTAACCTATGATCTATTTAAGCTATTTGCATTCGACAACACGTTAACAATCATTAGTACAACTATACTAACATACTATAGTCAATTTATAACATCATACACACCTAGAAACCTTCACATTCAAAAATCACTTTTTAACAAAGTTTTCTCTTTTAGTAAGTCGTCCATTACACGCTTTGTTTACACAATTAACACGTCTAATCAATCACAAATCTTTCAACTAATATAATTACAACTATATTAATCATAATTCACGTCTAGCATGCAAATCCTATACTTTACATAATCAACAAATCTCAATTTACACTTCGTATGAAAACTAGGGTTTCACATATTTTCATAAAATCACCAAATAGATACAATACTATCAATCAATTAATCAATTCATTAATATATTTCGAAAATATCAAGTTTGGATGATCTAGGGTTTCGATCTTAAAAATAACAATGAAATAACGACGGAATTCAATAAAACGACTTACGTCGGAATGTTAGGAATGCCTAGACTAGCACGTATTCACTTCCGGTTTCACGATTGAAGCTCGATCGAAGATGTTTGGGTGCTTTGAAGATCTCGGCTCAAGGGGTGGGGTTTGGGGATCGCGACGGCAACAAGAAAAAAAAGGAAAATGGGTTTTGGGTTTTTTTTTTATTTTTATAAATTTCCTTATATACATGCATGGATGGGTTTTAATGAATCATGGGCTTTCTAAGTTCATGGGTTAGACTCGAGTGCGATCCGATAATTCTACGGATTACTGTTGTGTGCGTATTAATTGACACATTTAATTAATCCTAATTAAATGCAATGCACGTGCAACTAACTAAGATAACTGAGTTTGCATGAACAATGTTTGGACTAACGATGTTTGTGTTAACGAAGTTAACCTGAATTTGCCGGATGTCACAGTATATGTTTGTGTTTATTTGTATGTATGTATATATATGGTTTAGATGTATGATTTTATAAATATTTGATGAAATTTTGTGATGAAATTAGGTTTAGATGAAAATTGGGAATTTGGGCATTTATATATGTATGTTTGTATATAATATGTATGTATATATGTGTATGTATTTTTATGTATGTAATTGTGTTTGTGTATGTAATTTTAGAATTTGGGCATTGTTGTGTTTATTTGTATGTATGTATATATGGTTTAGATGTATGATTTTATAAATATTTTTAGAATTTTATGATGAAATTAGGTTTAGATGATATTTTGGAATTTGGGCATTTATATATGTATGTTTGTATATAATATGTATGTATATATGTGTATGTGTGTTTGTATGTATTTTTATTATGTTTATATATGTAATTTGGGAATTTGGGTATTTGTTTATATATGTTTGTAAAGGCTATGTATGTATATACGTGTATGTGTGTTTGTATGTATTTATATTATGTTTATGTTTATGTATGGAATTGTGTTTATGTATGTAATTTGGGAATTTGGGTATTTGTTTATGTATGTTTGTAAAGGCTATGTATGTATATACGTGTATGTATGTATTTTTATGTATGTAATTGTGTTTGTGTATGTAATTTTAGAATTTGGGCATTTATTTATGTGTGTTTGTATATAATATGTATGTATATTTGTATGTATGTTCGTATGTATGATTATGTAATTGTATGATTTGTATGTATTATGTAATTGTGAATGTATGTATATATCTTTGTATGTATATGTAACTTTATTTAATTTTGTTGCAAGTTCGGAACTCATTGCGGTTGGAGAGGTGTGAATAACATCTTATTTGTGTTTCATTGATTTTTTTTAAAGTACGCATCCCGACTTTTATACCTTTATGTACGTCTCATGTTGTGTACACTAGTATGTTTATTTAGGATAACTCTTTAGAATATACGAGTCTGAAATTTATCTGATAGAGATAAATTTTGGATTGTCCCCTTTGGGAGTGCTTTTTGAATATTCTATCTTATTTAGAATATGTATATATTTTAACGGGTTGACATTTAAGAAAAAATTGGTAGATATTTCTCCTTACTCCTTCGAGTTTGCGGTTTATCTGCATACTTGGGGAGTTAAGGTGAAATGATGCTGATTTTTTCTTAAATAGTCAAGTCGTTAAAATGTATACATATGAGATAGAATATTCAAAAAGTGGGTTAGGATCCACCGCCTTAGAGTACCGATCAAATCACATACATTCATTTATATCATTTATTACATGCACGTATATGTGTATGCTTTATAACACAATAGATATGACACTAGATATGGCATTTGATAAAAGCTGGGTTACACTGGGAAATCGGAATTCTCCGGCTTTCTTAAGCGGTCTTCGCAACTTTATAGAGACGGCCAAGAACCATGTCGACGGTCGAGGTAGAGCGTTTTGCCCGTGTAGACGTTGTTGTAATGCGTGTCGACAGGATTTGAACACGATATATGGCCACATACATGACCGTGGGTTTCTATAATCATATCAGAATTGGATTTATCATGGTGAACAACATCCTCGTGTGGCGGAGATAGTATCACTTTTTGCCCCAAGAACAACACCAACTCCTCCAATAACTACAACAACAAATAATGAGATGTTTGATGCCATAGATGATGCGATGGCTGAGCAAAATACAACGAAGATAATATAGATGAAGATGGAACTGGTTTAGACCCAGAGTTTGATGCGTTGTTTGAGGAGCTAAATAAGGAGTTATATCCCTGTTGTAGTCAAATGTCTTCCCTAAACTTCATAGCCAAATTGATGCATATCAAAGTTATCAACAAATGGAAGAATAGTTCGTTTGACCAACTGTTAGAGGAAAATCACGTTCCAGCGTCACACTATGAAGCTAAGAAGAAACTGAGTAAGACTGGGTTAGGATATCAGTCTATCCATGCTTGCATTAATGATTGTGCATTGTTTTGGAAGGAGAATGAATCAATGCAAAACTGTCCGGTTTGTAATAAGAGTAGATGGGTTGATAAAAACACAAAGGGGAAGAAAGTACCAAATAAAGTGTTGCACTACTTTCCTTTAACTTCACGGCTTCGACGAATGTATAGTTCAAGATTAACGGCAAAAGAAATGATCTGGCATACTACTGGACGCTCAACGGATGGTATGATGCGACATCCGGTTGATTGGAAAGCATGGCAAGAATTTGATGAGAGATATCCGGATTTTGCTAAAGAACCAAGGAATGTCCGCTTAGGTTTGGCTGCCGATGGTTTTAATCAGTTCGGTAGCATGAGTCAGACTTACAGTATGTGGCCGGTAGTGTTAACAACATATAATACACCACCGTGGTTATGTATGAAAGAGTCTTCTTTCATGTTAACCTTGCTAATTCTCGGGCCTAAATCACCTAGTAAGGACATAGATGTATTCTTAAGTCCTTTGGTTGATGAGTTGAAAATGTTGTGGGCTGAAGGAGTCCAGGTGAGAGATGCATCAACCAAAACTGTATTTAGGATGCATGTTGCACTGTTATGGACTATCAACGATTATCCTGCTCGTAGTAGCTTGTTTGGACGGAGTGGTCAAGGTTATAAAGCATGCCCTACGTGTAACGTTGACACACCTTCGTGTGCTATAACGAATAAGTTAGCTTTTTTTGGACACAGAAGATTCTTTCCTAGAAAGCATAAATGGAGGAACGAACTGTCATATGATGGCAAGAAAGAGACAAAACATCCTCCCCGACAATTGACTAATTCTCAAATATTAGAACAACTAAAAAATCTCCCAGATCGTGTTCCGAGGAAACATCCAATGTATGGAGGGGTAAAAAGAAAGCGCCTAACATCAGAGTTGAATTGGACTAAACGAAGTATCTTCTTTGAGCTGGATTATTGGTCTTCTCTGCTTTTAAAACCCAATCTTGATGTTATGCACGTGGAGAAAAATGTGTGAGAGAGTTTATTAGGTACTTTGTTGATGAACGATAAATCAAAAGACACACACAAAGCCCGAAAAGACTTGGAAAATATGGGTATTCGACATAACCTATGGCTAACACAAAAAAACAACAAGTTGTACTAACCACAAGCTCCTTACTCTTTCACACCCAGTGATCGAGAACGCTTTTGTCAGTTTATTTGAGGAGTGAGACTGTCTGATGGATTTGGATCGAATTTCAAAAATAAGGTACTTCCCAATAATTCAAATATAATTGGGTTAAAGTCCCATGATTATCACATCTTCATGCAACGATTGCTGCCAATAGGGGTACGGTCGGGTCTGCACAAAAATGTTTCAACAACAATCAATGACGTTTGCACATTCTTTCAAAAAATTTGTGCACGATCAGTAGATGTGAAAGACATGTATGAAGCAAATGAGGAAGTGGTTAAGATATTATGCAATTTGGAAATGATATATCCTCCAGCATTTTTTGACATAATGGTTCATCTCATTCTTCATTTACCTGAAGAAGCTATTCTTGGTGGCCCTGTGTATATGAGATGGATGTATCAATTTGAAAGATACATGAAAAAGCTCAAAGCATATGTTAGAAACAAAGCCAAACCTGAAGGCTCAATTGCGGAGGGTTATGTTGTAGATGAAGCCTTGACATTCTGCTCTATGTATCTGGACGGTATGCAGACCAAATTTAACCGACCAGATAGAAATACAGATGCTGGCATTCCCAAAAGGCAGTTTCAAGTGTTTTCTTCACAATGTCGACCAATATCGAAAAAGAAAATCAAGGCGCTCTCTGAACATGTCAACAAATCATTACAATGGTTTGTGTTGAACAACTGCGATGAAATCAAAGCCTACAAATTGTAAGTTTTTTTGTCCATCTACCCGTGATAAACTATTATTATATTTTTATTTAATTCTACTAATTTAAATTTTGTTTTGTCCATCTACCAGTGAATTTGAATCTAAATTTCCTGAACGCAATATGCAAATCGATTTTTCTTCATGGTTAAAATATGAAGCAAATGTATTTTCATCTTCATCTTCATCTTCTACACCTGATAACAAAGAATTAAGGGCATTGGCACATGGTCCCTTGTACGCATCTTCTTACACTGCTTGCATAGTCAATTGTGTTAGATTTGTGGTACAAAATCGTGATTCCCGACGCACTACTCAGAACAGTGGTGTGGTTACAATAGGAGAAGACGATACTCCATTTTATGGTCAACTAGAAGAGATCATAGAGTTGAACTACATAGATGGTTACTCGGTTGTACTATTTCGTTGTAAATGGTTCAACACGAGAGGTAAAAGATTAATTAAGCAAAACAATACTACTATAATTGACATTGGCCGTGATTGGTATGTTGGCAAAGAATGGTATCATGATGTCCAATATATATTAGCCACACAGGCTAAACAAGTGTTCTATCTTCGAGATCCTTCTCGAACCACTGGCCAATGGAGGGTTGTTGAGGACGTTCACCATCGGAAGCTTTGGGATCATCCTAGTGTTGTTAATAAGATAGATATATTGCACGACACTCAATCAAATGATTATACTTTGGTTGTTGACACCGGATGCGAAGGTGGTGAATCAAGTCACATAGGTGGTGACCAAACTCCAATTCCCCATGTTGATAGTCAATCTATTACACGGGAAACTCAATCATTTTTTGGTAACTTGGTTGTCGACTTAGGCTACTTGCCTATGCGTACAACTTTAAATGAGGGTGGTGACCCAAGTCATGTTGCCTTGATTTATCTCAATGAAAGTTTTATTAATGATGATGAAGAAGATGAAGAAGATGCATACAATTCAGATGATGAAAACGAAATAAATGACGACGATGAAGAAGATGATGATTTTGTTTACACACGTTATTTTAGTGATGATTCTGATTGAATGTATGTTAAAACTGTACTATTTGTCTTTGTTAATTAATAACTATTTGTGCTTACTAATAAATTTTGTTGTAGGAAAAATGGCAACAATGGCGCAATCACACGGTGGAGATGGTGGAGACGGTGGAGACGGGGGTCCGTATCACTTCGACTCGGGTTGTGCGACTGGAACTGGTGGTAAGTTACTTGTTATTATTTAATAGATGTCTTTATAATTGCCTAACTTTTGAATGTCATGTGTCAATGTAGGTAGTTCCTCCCAAAAAAGACGATCTAAAGGCAAAAACCTAAAATTGTATAAGAAAATTGAGCAAAATGGGAGGAAGCCTCTTCCCATTGATGTAGAACTTCATGGCGGGGGGTACAAGTTTGTGGGTCCCAACGCTTCGGATTTTATCCGTGCTCCTGGAGAAACACTGATAAGTGGCGAGGCGTTGAACTCGGAATCACCGCCGAGTGCCAGAGGGCGTATAAAGATCACAAGAGAGTGTTGAAAGTTCACTTCGAGGAGAATAGGGGATACGATGATGTGGAGGCGGCGATGAATAATCCACCAGAAGATCTTGATCAAGAAACTTGGGAGACTTTGATTAATGAGCCGTTTTTAGATGCGAGCTATAAAAACCGCTCGGAGAAGAACAAACAAAACCAATCACAACAACGTTACCCAAGTTACCATGGCAGCAAATCATACGCCCATCGCCGACACATGGAGGTATGAAATACAATTGTTAGTATTATATAAACATGCTTATTAATTCTTAGTGATATTATTTTTGTTTTTCACAATGCTTATTAATTCTTAGTGATATTATTTTTGTTTTTCACAGGGTACCGGCCCAATTGATGTGTTCAAATCGACCCATTATAAAGAAGGGACCGTTTGGGCCAACACGAATACATCATCAGATTATGTAAGTCAAATGATTTTGTTGTTAGACTTACTAGACTTAGAACATCCAATTGTAACCTTAAACGGGTCAAAATGACCCAAACACACTTTAAGAGACTTAAAATATCTAGCTTTAAATTAAAATGGGGTCAAAATGACCCAAACACACTTTGATAAACTTAGAACATCTAACTGTAACTTTAAATGGGTCAAAATGACTCAAACACACTTTAATAGACTTAGAACATCCAACTCGAGCCCAATTGTTGAATATTTTTGCTAGTATTATTAGTATTTGTTGTTATTAGCATTGGTTGATTGGAATTTGTGAATTTGGGTCATTTATAACTTATAGTTTAACAGGTTGGTTATCCATTTTACAACAGTTATGCTGTCGAATTTTAGTAAAATAGTAAAGTGATTGTTTATTACATTGTTTAATGCAGGACCGAATCCAAGAGGAGTATACAAGATCCTCTGATAAGTCTGGTGGTGACTCGTCTACTGTCGATGAGTTTGCATGCATGGAGCGTGCATTGGGTCATCGGCGTGGCCATATCAGGGGTGTCGGTCATGTGGTGAGTAATCCCACACCGGATTTGTTCAGTACCCCTTCCACAACCACATTGGCAAGAAGTGGATGAGCGTGTAACTCAACTTCAACAACAAGTCCAAGATCAACAACAACGCGAAGCCCAACGATATGAAGAACGTCGTGTGCATAATCAACAAATGCTTGAAATGCAACGACAAATGGATGAAATGCGTCGAATGTGGGAACGCCGAACTAGCAGCGACGATAATTAGCTTGAAGTTGCTGCGCCTTTGCCTTTGTTGTCGGTGTTATTGTTGAATGTTTGAACAATTTTTATGTTTGTGTGTCAGACAACTTTATGTTTGAATATTTGGTTTGTCTGTCGAACAGGTTTTTGTATCGATCAATATGTTTCGGATTTCAATTTTTGAATGGTTTGAATTATCTGATTTGCAGGTTTTGGTAATTAGAAATTAAATATTTCTGGAAATTTTGAAAATTAAAAAAAAAAAAAAAATACAGAAAAACCGATACCGACGACATGTCGTCGGCATATGTCTTTTTCAAATTTAATTAAAAAAATTTGAAATAGCCTATCGCGACGACATGTCGTCGGGATAGGTTGGGTCTTTCCCGACGACTTGTCGTCCGGATAAGTCCAGAACCTATACCGACGACATGTCATCGGTATAGAATTTCTTTTTGAATTATTTAATTAAACCCTATAGCGACGACATGTCGTCGGCATAGGTCGACCTATGCCGACGACACCTATACCGACGAAATCTTTGACCTATTGGGACGAGACAAGACCGACGACATCTATACCGATGACATGTCGTCGGTATAGCCCATACCGACGACAAGTCATCGCTATAGGGTCAAAAAAATCGTCAGGATAGGGTGATAATGTTGTATATAATATAAATGAGACCCGACTAAAAAACTAGATGGGATCGAAAACACCAAACACTTACATAGACAAGGTTGGATTTTTAAGCCACTCGACCCAACCAATATCTACCTTATTAGTTATTACTAATCTATACAAAGAGCAACCGCTCTATACAACTGACAATTTTAATATATGATAAAAAACGAAACAAAACAAAATCAAATTATCTAGCTACGCTACTACTAGAAAACATGCATATTTTATACAAAAGTTTCCGACAAGTTAACAACAGAAGAAATTTCCCACAAGTTAGCGACAACTTTCCAACAAAACAAAAACAAAAAACTAACAATAAGATTTCCTACAATTTTCCGACAAATTTATTATTTATTTAATATAATCGTCGGAATATTGTCGGAAATTACCGACGAAAGGCTTTTGTCGCTAATTCGTTGGAAATTTAGTCGGGACTTTGTCGGAAAAAATATTTCCTACGGTGGTTTCTCCAATAAACACTTTTTGTCGGCAACTTGTCACTAACGGCCAATTCCGACAAATTTCCACGAAATTTATTGTCATAAATTTTTCAATTTTTAGTAGTGTACACTCCCAATTTCTATCCCTAAAGACTCTATGTCGACCCACACTTTTTTTTTCCTAAATTCAAGTGTTTTCTTATTCATTTTCATATTACCCCAACCTTAACCACTTTTCTTCCGTCACATTTTCTTCTCCCCCTTCTTTTTCTCTCTTCACTGATTGATTCCCGTTATTCACTACAAGGATATCATCCTACGTCGACGACGTCTATCCAGACGACAATTGTTGTCAGGATAGGCTAAACCTTAATTTTGGTAGGGGAGACCCTATCCCAATGACATGTCGTCGGTATAGGGTTGGGTCAGATGGAAGGAAAGCTAGCGCCCAAAAATTCATTGGGGAAACCCTATACCGACGAAATGTCATCGGTATAGGTTAATTTTAATTTTTTTTCCTTTTTTTTATTTATTAAACTTTCATGGTAAAAAAAATTTCTTTTTAATTTTGTTTAATTAAACCTTGTCCCGACGACATGTCGTCGGTTTAGGTCAACCTATCCCGATGACACTTATACCGACGACATCTTTGACCTATTGGTATGAATCAATACCGACCAAACCTATACCGACGACTTGTCGTCGGTATATGTCTATGTTTTTCGTCCCTATAGCGTGTTACTGTTGTAATGATTTCTTTAGTTTAGTTTTGATTTGTTTACGTTCGGGGTCGGGACGGGTTGGTTATGTTTTAGGTCAGAAAGGGTTTGAGTCAAAATGAATTCGGGTGAAAACAGGTCGTATAAAAAACATAAATTTTCTCTTCTTTAAAAGAAGAATATACAACTCTGCAAAGGATGGGAACACAACAGATTTAAGGTTATTTAAATTTTACTGATATGTGGACACTTTCATCAACTTTGGTTCTTCTATTTGTATTTCATGTTTGTTCCTTTTAGTTCAGGTATAAGCTATAGGTTTTCAAAACTATTTCGTTGTATTTATTAAATACACTTTCAATGTCTCATTTCACACGCTTAACTCATTTGACCCGTTTTTTTTTATAATGTTTTTTTGTTAGCGTGTTAGCTATAAAACATATTTCTATTACTGTAGAATATACATGTTGTTAACTCTTGTAATTTATATATAGTTGAATCACCAAAAGGAATGTACAGTGGTTGATCACATATGACGTATTGTTTAACTAAAGTTGATGGGGACACAATGTAGTTTTAACATGCAACACAGCGAGGGAGTCAGGGACTCCTTTTTTTAGTTACAGAAGTTAATTAGGGGTCTGGGTAGTAAAGTTGTAATATTAACATGTAACTGAAAGCAGAAGATGGTTGTCGAAATCTAAGGACTAGTCTGTTGGTCTTCTTCTCTTGAACGATTGAACACACAATATAATCAAACTAATCTTTTATTGAAATGAACAAACGTTGATTACAGAATTGACATTTACTTCTATTTATACTAGTCGATTTCTTCCTAATCGTTGCCTTGAATCGTTGCTTTTCTTGTTGGCACCGGTTTTGAACCTTGACATATACACACACGTGTATATGGTAGGTTTCTAACTTCTACTTTGACACAATACACCCTTATATTATTTACATGTTTATATAACATACTAAAACATAACTTTAACTTATTAACACTTTGGACCCTTAGACTTTGTCCACATGGATTACTAAATTAGTATCCAATACTCCCCCTAATTTATTAATCCATGCCTTCTATATCTTTATTTCTTCAAACACCATCATCTTCATCACTAGTATGTTGTAGCGGGTCTTGGTCTCTGAGGCTTCCTTCCCGTTTCTTGATAAGTGTTAGCTGCTTTAACTTTGTCTTGATCACTTGAAGCATCAACTTTGTTTTTATCACGAACTGTATCTTCTAAGCTAAGTATGCGCATCTTTCTTGATCATCTTCAGCTTGTAAGTCATCTTCTACTACTTGTGTCATTTTTCTTTTTGAACTTTGACTGACCCGTCTTCCTTTGCTTTGACTGGTTTATCTTTGAATGGTAAGTCACCAATAGCTTCTCGTTTCTTTCTTTTGCAACTTGATTCAGCATCCTTTGATGTCATCCTTCCATGTCTATCACATTTCTTTTCTTTTAGCTGCTCATCTTCTAGATGCTTTTGACTTGCAAGCACCTCTTGCTTTTCTTTCCCCAACTTAGCTCTTTCTGGCTTCAGTTCTTCTATCTTTCTGTTTATAGCTTCTCTCAAACTCTTTAGTTTCTCCATTTCTCTGTCTATCTTGTCTTCATAGCTCGGACTTGAGTTCTTGTTTCTTTACTTCAAACTCATGAAACATGTCTACTCTCCATATCTCCAATTTTTTTTATATTAATCTCTGTCTCTGATCTCAACTCTTTCGATTTTGCATATTTGGGCTTTTGATTCTTCTCCGTAACTAATCCTGGCCACTCCGGCTCTTCATCATTAAAGTACTTTGCTAATGATGTCCAATTACTACTTTCCTTCTTATCTAAGCTATTCTCCTCATATCTCCCTGTCTCTTGTAGTTGCCAACAAGAGGGTTGGTTCAACATCCTCTTGTACAAGATTTGCCTCCTCTTTTCTGTGATCTGATTATGGACAATTGATGCATAATGTCCAAACTTGTGACAATTGTAGCACTCTACTTCTCTAATATCTCTTCTAGGATGGTTTTGATCTAGGGTTTCTCTTCCTTCTATCATAACCATTTTCACTCTTGTTCCTGGAGTTATCATTCGAAACATTTCCTCATCTTTGTCTAAACTTCTCATCACGCCAATTTCCTTGTGATGTATTAAACATTCCGTGTTCACGGTTTCCAAAACGTCTTCCTTGACCATAGTTCTTGCCTTGACGTGTGAACAAAAGTCTATTTTGATTGTCCACCGGGCCTTCATCCATTAGAATGGTTCTTTCTTCAAAGGCTTTCAACTTTCCAGTTGTCTCATCTATAGTTATTGTATCTAGGTTAGCGAATTGCTCGATGGTTGGACCTCCTTGAGCAAACTTCTTTGGTACAACACTTAGTAGTTTCCGTACTAAAGTTGGTTCATCATATATTGATCCTATACCTTTTGCTCCAGTAACAATACTATTTAACTTTGCAGTGAACATGTATATACTATCTTCCTCCTTCATTCTCAATATTTCAAACTCTGTTCTGAGTGTTTGTAGACGTGCCTTCTACACTCTATCTACACCGACATGTCTTGTATTTAGTGCATCCCAAATCTCTTTTGCACTTTTACAACTTGTCACTTGTAAATCATCTTTTCTAGTAACGCTTGAAATAGATGTGACGTCGCCTCCATATCTTTCTTCTCGTCAACTTGCGTACTCGCACTTGGTTCTCTAATTTCCCATAGTCCGTTTGCCTTAGGTATGGTTTTTATACAAATTGCCCATACCGCATAATTTGTAGATTTTAGGACGGGACAATTAAAATGGGAAACAAAACTCGTCTCCTTATGTATTACAATTGATGGTTTGATTGAAGATAGATTCTGAAACATTAGGGCATGTGTAATATATAAAAAATTATTATTATATATTAAATATAACTTATTATATTTATTACATTATATAAAAAAAACAAATAGTATGTTTAAATATATAAGATAGTTTTAAATATTAATATAAAAAAACCAAACAAACTAGTGGTCTTCCAACAGGTGTAGTTTTTATGAATGTAGTTTTAAAAAAAAATAATGTTTTTTTTAAATTTTATAATGTAGTTTTTATTTATTTAAGAATGTTTTTTTTATTTAATAATGTAGTTTTTTATTTATTAAAAATGAAACTTTTATATTTAGTTAAGTATTATTTACTTATTAAAAAATAAACACGGGCCTGAAACCATTACGCATCTTAGTGAATATGTGCAATGATTGGCCCTGTGTTGATGTCGCGGTGACGTGACGGACGTGAATCATTTTATCTTGAAATCACTACGGATGGGTCTTACAATGAAATCATATTTTTATTTCCAAAATTTCCAAAACAAACCAGAAGATGGATGTATATATCAATCTCAGTTCGAGTGTGATTAATATAGACAACTTGCCCATTCTACGTGTTCTCATGTTTTCTTATATCAAGCTTTGACTATCTTAAGAGGCGAAGTTGAAGACGTGATTAACGTCTGCGAAAAACGTTTTATGAGAAATAAGAGATGTGATTTAGCCGCCTATAAGTTAGATATTATTCCAAAGGCATGTCTAAGGTTTGTAGATCATGAGTATTTCCTTGATGATAATTTGCGTGTATATAATTTTTTATTATTATTTATAAAAGTAGTTTATCCACATTAAATAAATAAATGGACATGTCATTTACTTTTTAATTAAGTGGTGAAGCAAGTAATATTTTTCTATAATGTTATTTTTTTTCGAAACTCAGAATTATAGTAACCCTGAGTCTAAATTTTCGGATCGTGTCGAATCACATAATAAAAACCAATATCATAATAAAAGTATAATGTTATTGAAAAAAACATATAAAGTATCATACCTTTAAACAAGATTCAAGTATAAAATTAACTAAAATTAATAATTCTATAAATCTATAATAAGGTATCATACCTTTAACCAACTAAAATTAATAATCCTATAACAAATAATTCACGTATAAAACCAATAATGTCACTCAAAAAATTTCTATTACACGTTACATATGAGACGTAAAATTAACTGGTGTCGGATGAACCCGTTCAGTATACGTGGCTCCCCCAATTTGATCATAGGTTTATCACACATCAAGAAAAGAGGCTACTTCTGGAAGTTTTGTTTCCCTTCAAAATTCAATTTCTGTTTAGTTGGCTAAGACTTCATCATCATCTTTTTTCCTTCTGACTAAAAATATTGAAATTTATTTGCATGTGGTCAATATAAATATATAATCACAACAATTAATTAATATAAATTAAAATATATCTATAACAAGGATAGAATACAATGTAAGAAAATCTAATGATCACAACTAAATTTAAAGTTTATGCACTACTAAAAAAATTAAAAATTTATGACAGCAGTTTCGTAAAAATTTGTCAGAATTGGCAGTTAACGACAAGTTTCAGACAAAAAGTGTTTGTTGGAAAAAACCTCATAGAAAATGTATTTTCCGACAAAATCCCGACTAGTTTTTCGATGAATTAGCGACAAAAGTTTTTCTTCGGTAATTTTCGACAATATTCCGACGATTATATTAAATAAATAAGTTAATTTACTTAATGAATTTGTCGGATAATTGTAGGAAATCTTGTGGTTACATTTTTGTTTTCGTTTTGTCAAAAAGTTGTCGCAAACTTGTGGAAAATATCTTTTGTTGGTAACTTGTCGGAAACTTTTGTAAAAAATATACATGTTTTCTATTAGTGATGTTTGTATATGTGTATGTTATACATATTGTATACGAGCATGTGCATGTATGTATAGCTATTTCACTGTATTAATATATGTATATGTTATATGTATGTGTATATATCTATATGTAGATATGTATACACCGTGTGAGTATAATTTAAAAAGGTTCACTTTTGATCACTCATTTCATATATTATACACTTTTTACTATTTTTATTAAATTACTTTACAAAACAGCTTTTTAATTTTAAATTTTGAAGTTAAAAAACAATAATTAAATGCAAGACATACCTAAATCCTTTACGGTGTTTATTTATTTATTTATTTTATTTTTTATAAATTCACCAATCTTACCTATATCTATACTATATAATAAATAAAGGTTTTTTCATGCCACGTGTCGTCTCCACATTCATTCTCATCATTTTTTCCCGCCTCTCTCTCTTATTAAATACACCTTTATCTTTTAATAATAATATACTTTTAAAGAAAATACTAATTAAATTAATAAAACATATTTATTTTAAATTTTTCATTATTATAAGAAATTTTTATTTTCAATCAAATAGTACATGAAAATCAAATTATAGGAAAAACTAATTAATTTATTTTCGAAACCCAATTATATATTAAATTTTACATATTTTAATTTTGTCTTTTATCCTTAGTATATGTAATACATTTTTACACCCGTAAAATATATATAAATAAAGATTTAAGAATTTTATGTATTGATATTTTTCACCCCATGTGTATTACACGGGTTCTAAGCTAGTGTTTTAATATTTCTTAGGGGTAATTACTGTTTTTTTTTTGATAATTTTCTTTTTTCTTTTTACAAAATGCTTCTTTTGCAGATTTTGGATGGCTTGTGAAACAACAAAATAGTTTTTATTAAATTGATTGACCCTTCTAACTAGATTAGTAATTATATTCACAAATTTATAGTTTTATTAAAAAAAATTTTGAACAGCAACAATAAGAAGCTCTCATAGAAAAGCTAGAGGGGAACTAGCAAAACCCCAGTTACAATCACCCGCCTGAAGGCGTTTACACCATTATTATCCATCCAAAATAAAACAGGAGTACATATTCTACCTAATAAACTAGTATCCGATTAGCCAATTCCAGTTATAGGATTAACAAACCATTCCTCCCAGCTGTAATGTAGTTTCTTTCCCCAAGCTTCCATCCACGAGAAGGATTGGACTTTTATCTCATCCACCATTTTTTCCACCGATGATATTGAATGGGAAAAGATCCACATATTCCTTGCTTTCCATATTACGCAACACGTGCTATAACCAATTAGGGCAAGGATCTTTTGACCTTACCCGAACCTTGTGCGTCCTTTTATAAGTTCTGTCAGGTCCTTTATTGTTATTTGCCTCGTAACGTCAAGTTTCATCCATTTAGATATTCTGCACCAAGTATCTTTAGTCACCGGGTATCGAATGAAAGAATGATCTTCAGTCTTCTCCTCAAGTAGACATAAGGAACATCGTCCCGATTGGATAGGGACACCACGAGTACTTAGCGTCATTGCCATCGGCAGCCGATGCTGGAGAAGCCGCCAAATAAAGCATCAGACCGTCAAGGGAACCCATCTTAGCCAAAGTACTTCTACCTTAGAATCCTGCATCGTTTTATCTTCTAACCACCTTATACATGATTCTGTGGAAAAATTCCCTGATGGGTCAAAAAAAAAAATACCTACCCAGACCCACTTGTCCAGGCCATCTATGAAGCATAATTCTTTTATCATATTTTCTAGATCTCTTATTTCATCTATTCGGATTGGAGCATCAACACTATTTTTCCAATCCCATTGGAATGCCACAGAACCAGGACCCAAACGGAGAATTCTATCCGTAATTCTGCACTTTTTGTTTCGATCAAGAGCAAATAAGGTCGGGAATAGCCTTCTGAATGAGATTGTTCCGAACTAGGCCAAGTTCCAAAATGATGACTTAGCCCCATTTCCTATGTGTTTGTGGAATAAATTGTTAAGGGACTCCCCAATGCTTCCAGTTCATTCCCAGCTGACGCAATAGCCGACAAATTATCCGCCATTGATTTACGATGAAGATCCTTGGGGGGATTCTAATGAGGATTTGTGTATTGCTTTGATACAACATGCCCACAAACTATCCATCTCCATTTGGTTAACAAGGCTTGGTTCATTGTCTTAAGACCTCCCACCCCCAGCCCTCCATCCTTTTCGGCTTGATTACATTGTCCCACATCACCCAATGGATTTTCTTTTTTGAGTTGCTTTCACCCCATAAGAAACGTCTTCTTATCGCCTCTAGTTCTTTTATGGTCTTCATAGGGGCCTTGAACATGGAAAGGAAATATAACGGGAGGCTACCTAGAACCGCCTTAACTAAGGTGAGCCTCCCCCCGAAGGATAATGTTTTGGCCTTCCAAGAGTTAAGCCTCTTTTTGACTTTCATAACCACCGGCTCCTAATTCTTAGCCAGCCTCATGTTAGCACCAATAGGCATTCCAAGTTGAGAGATAGGTAGAGTATCTTTAATGCATCCCATAATAGACGCAAATTCATTACACTCCTCGTTAGAGGCCCCCACTCTAATCAACTTACTCTTGTGATAGTTGATTTTGAGACCCGAGATAATGTAAAAGCATCATAGTATACGTTTCAGGTTAGTAACATTTTCTTTATTCCATTAACCAATGAAGAAAACATCATCAGCATACATAGAGTGAGTGATAGTAGGACCACTATTTGGGAGACAAACTCCTTTGAATAATCCTTTCTGAGATGCAGATTTAATCATGGCTGATAGGCCCTCCATAGCCACTATGTAAAGAAAATGAGAGATAGGGTCTCCTTGTTTTACCCCCCTTTTCATAGGAAATTCGTCCGTAGGTGAACCGTTCACTAGTATAGAAGCCCTGCCTAATCTAAAGTAGCCATTAATCCATGATCTCCATCTACAGCTGAAGCCCATTTGAAGCATAATTGAGTCCAAAAAGTTCCAGTTTACCGAATCAAACGCTTTGGCAAAATCCACTTTAAAGAGAACGAGTTTAACAGACGATTGTTTAGCCCAACCCTGAATGGAGTTTACCAAAATGTGCCCATCGAATATATTTGTACCTTTTATAAATGTTGTTTGCTCATTATCAACCACTGAACTAACCACCTGCTTTAATGGAGTTTACCAAAATCTCAGAGCAAGTAACTTACCAAGGGATTTAGCCACTGAACCAATGAGGGAGACAGGCCTGAATTCACCTATGGATTCTGAATCGGTCCCTTTAGGAGCTAGAGTAATGAAAGATGAATTATAGCCTTTTGCTATAGACTTTCTACCTTCAAAGCATTTGAAAAACCCCTAAAACTTGAATTTTAGCACATTCCAGAATGTTCTTATGAAGTCAAAGGAAAACCCGTCTGGGCCAGGATATTTTCCTCCTACACACTGCCAAATGGCATGTTTATTTCCGTCTCCTAGAAATCAGCATCAAGCATGGCTCTTTCCAAGTCCGAAAGGATTCTCAGGTTATCGTTAGTAAGCATAGGCCTGATAGGATTATTATCCGAAAACTTTTCCTTGAAGTGTAGGAATACCTCTTTCTTAACCTAATCCAGATCACTCACCCATGTGTTATTGATCATAAGTCCGTTAATTCGGTTCCACCGTTTCTTACCGTTTATGACCCCATGGAAGAAAGCAGAATTCTCGTCTCCTTCCACAAGCCATTTTAGCCTAGGTTTTTGTTTAAGATCCAATTTCCTTTTGTTCTCCAGCTCCAATCTTTTCTTTTTCATTGTTAACATCTTTTCCTTTTCAGAATCAGAGATTCCCATATCTTCCACTTTTTTTTTCTAGTACTCCAATTTGATTCTCAAGTTCTACAACCTCCTTTTCTAGTTCCATCTTTTTCCTATTGCACCACGATCTGATTTCATTCTTGAGAATAGAGAGTTTTTTTGACAATACAAAATCCGATCTTCCTCTAACAACTTTAGACGTCCAAGATTAATAAACTAACATTGGTAATTCCACATGGCCCGGCCAAGATTTAAATAATCGGAAGGGAATAGGGCCATAATCTAAGTTTTTGCAAGATAGAATAATGGGCCTATGATCCGACCATTTGCTATCAAGGGCCATAACCGAAGCCAACAGCCATAAGCTAACGAATGAATCACAGACCAAAAACCTATCAAGTTTGCTTGATACCGACCCATCTTTCCGCATCCATGTATATTTAGCTCCACCCATACTGTATTCTACGAGGTTGGCATCAGATATGAATTCATTGAATTCCTTCATGCTTGTGTCTACTTGATTTAGTGTTGTTCTCTCCTCACTCCATCTAATAGCGTTAAAATCCCCCATCATTATCCACAAACCCCCCGAAGCCTGTTTTAAACGGAGCAGTTCTTTCCAAAGTTCCTTTTTACTCCCATTGTCTTGTGGCCCATAAACATTTACCAAGTTAATCTCATTGTCTATCCCTTTCCGCACCCCGTTTAGCAGAATGAAATTCGGACTGGATATAGAAGAATTTACCTTAAACAGATCCTTATTCCAGCAGCAACATAGACCCCCTGACCTTCCCACCGATTTGACACCGAATGCTCCGTAATCTCTGTCACCCAAAGCCTTTCAAAAGGAATTTTGTCTATATTTTCTAGGTGTGTCTCCTGAATACTTATAAACTTAGTACCATATTTTCTCTTGATTTCCCGGATCCAATCAGTCTTCTTAGATCCTCCTATCCCCCTGCAGTTCAATGAAAGGCAATTCATTAAACCATTTCTATCTCCATTTCACCCTCAATAACTGTTCTCACCAGTTCTTCAAGGTTATCAAGGTTTACCCCAAATTCTTTCCCCATATTAATTGTTGCATCCACTTCTGCTGGGCGGCTATTATCATTCCAGTTTCCCCCACACTCAACCAGCTGCTCGTAGGTATCCAGGATGCTTCCATTGCTTAACGAGTTCCCGTATTCTTCCAGAGACTTACTTAATAGTTACGAATTTAGGTCAGGAAAGGGGGAAGGTCTTGTGAAGTCACCAGCAGTATTCTTATTCATAGGATTGGTAATGGGGATGACAGGGAGAGGGGCTCCCTCAATAAACCAATCTATGTCAAATGGGTCCTCCACCCGTGAATCCAATCTTGGTCTTTTCCAAGATACCGGCCCAACCCCCATCATATTAATCCTTTGGGCCACCTCAGAAATTTTTGGGCTAAGGTTTTCGCCTTGGCCGTAGGGTTACCATCCTTATTTGCATCAAAGTAATAAATATTATTGGTTTTCTTCCTTTTTTCCTTGGAAACAGAACCACTATTAATTTCCTCCTCCATTCCCCTTCGTAACTACTCTCTTTCCCCATGCAAACATGACCGATCCCCACTAACCTGATTTGGCTGTTCAACTTCAGTTTGCTCTGTGGACTCATGGCCTTCCTCGTTAGAAGACACCAGGTTGGGGACGGGAATTTGGTATTTTTCCGGTTTGACTATCCATCCCGGACACCATTCCTCGTCTTCCACTTAACCAACACATGTACCTTTTGTTCTGCCATTTTAGCAGTAATTCCTCCAGCAACGACCAACCTGCCCCCACCAGGATGCCCACCGTGCCAAAGGTTAACACCCCATCTGAGAAGGAAGCCTGAGATGGAGCTATTACCTTACCCACCTTTGATGCTATCGAATCGAATACATGGGCTTCCCACAGTTGGGGGGGAACAACGTCTATCCATAACCAAATCATTCTTTCATATGGCATTACCTGCCCCGACCATACTTCTAGAGTAGAGAACCACCTTGCCCATGTCTGCCTATCTTTTACAAACTCTTTAGCCTCAGTATCTTTTTTGAATGTAAGTAGCACCTGTAATCCCCCCAGATACCTCATCCTTGAGACCCTAACAACCGCTTTATTGATGGAATGGTGGAGGCAGCATAGTTGATTAAAGTTAGTGAGATTTCCAACTGCAGATAAGTCATACCACTGAATTGCATTGTAATCTGCATCATCTGGGACCGTCACTTCCATAACCGGATCATGGTTAGACTGGTTTTTCAGTAGAGCATTCCGGTAAGGATTATTGCCACTCCCCCAAGCGGCAGAGATGGATTCCCGATATTGATGAGGATGGCCATCATGTTTTTGTTGAGGGGTCTTTACCTTTTCCCTGGAACAAGGATTCCCACCCATGTCGAATTTTTCCAGATTGACTGAGAGCCTCTCGTTGTTCAAGTTTATCATATACATCGAGCGCTCCATATCCCATTTTTCTGTCACCCCGGTGAATCTTACAACCCCAAAAAGCCCTCCGACTTTATCTCTTTTTACTACAACATATGTATCAACCACCTTCCCATATGATCTAAAGCAGTTTTCTAGATCTGTAGCCTGGGTTCTGTTTGGCTCCGGCAAAGACGCCGGTCTTCCTCCTCCTTACCTCCTGCCAAGGTCGTTCGCCTCCCTGTCAGGGCCTTCCGTCTCCCATCCGTCGTATCCGAATGTAGGCGTTTAACAGTGTGAACATTTGTAAAATTCGAATGAATTGTTACTTTCAATAAGGGATAATCACCGAGACTTATATATGTTTACAAGGCTAGAAAATAGGCTATATCTATGGAAAGTACAAAAGAATGAATAAACCAAAGATAAAGATAAGGTAGGAAATCATAATAATGATTCCCTTTCTATACTCCCTCTCAAGTTGGAGCATGTAGATTGCAAATGCTCAACTTGTCAAGTAATAATTGTAGTTGCTTTGCACCTAGAGCCTTCGTGAAAAGATCAGCTATCTAACACTTAGTATCAATATGTAATGCCTTAACTTCTCCAGATTAAACTCATTCTCTCACAAAGTAGTAATCCATCTCCACGTGCTTTGTTCATTGACTGCTAAGTTATTACAAACCAATTGAGTTGGATAATTTTGTTGACTTCCAACTCCCTTAGTAGCCATCGAAGCCATAAAATTTCACTCACTGTAAGCAACTAAGTTGGTACCACCTTCCTTCGAAAGTAATATCCCCGAACCTGATGTTGCCTTCAAATACCTTAGGACCATGATAGCTGCTTCCATGTGTCCTTCTCGAGGATCTTATATGAATTGGCTAAGAATGTTCACCGAGTAGGTGATGTCCGGCCTAATTGCGTGGAGGTAGAGAAGCCTCCCTATAAATCTTTGGTATTTGTTGGCATCAACTTGAACATCTTCATCTTACTTTCCAAGTTTCGTGTTCTGTTCCATGGGAAACGCACTAGGCCGACAACCCATCATCCCACTATCTTCTAGGGTATTGAGGATGTATTTTCTTTGGTTGAGAATGAGTCATTTTTGAGTGCGTGTGACTTCAATACCCAAAAAATATTTCAATGCACCTAGATCCTTGATGCTAAACCTTTCATTAAGAAATGTTTTTGTTTGTTGGATCTTCGTTAGGTCATTTCCTAAGATGATAACATCATCAACATATATGAGTGATGCCACGAAGGTATTATTTTGCTTAAACATGAACAAGGAATGACCGGCTTTGTATGTAAACCATTTTGTTGATAGACATCGTCAAAAGCAAGAAAAAGAACGAAAAGGAGGCTGATTTGTGCAACAACAGAGATGCCGGTGAGCGGCATGTGGCGGCGACGGAAACCGACAATGGCGGCGTGTGGTGGTGACCGGGTAGCGTGCGGTGGTAGATGTGCTTGGCTCTGATACTAAGTTAAACACCTTTAAGTATTTGTTATTGTTATAATTGTATTGAATTGTTTTGTTGATTTTAGGTTACAAAGGAGGGTTATATACTAACCATATTTACACTAGCTAGCTTCTAAAATCACTAATTACAATTGATCTAATACCGTAACATAATAATAAAATCATCTTTTTACTTGAACAAATTGCGAAACAAACTAGAGGATGAATGAGTATGATTAACAATCGACCACACACACGGAAAGATTTCATATACATGCTTAAACACAATCACTACAAGAAAAGTCGTCTGATACGACGAAGCTTTCCAGTCGTCGGCATGGGCGGAGGTACATAGTATGTTAAAAAAAATGACCCCAATAGAAAACTAGTGGAGAAATAAGACAAACTCTTAGTCTAGTGGTGAACCATGTTCTTATTTAACCTTAGGTTAAGAGGTCGAATCATAGCTCAAGCATATTTTATGTTCTTTTTTTTTTCCTTTTGCAATAATAATGAATAATTGTGTGATTTGATTTTTAATTTTATTGTTGCATTTTAGTTTGTTACATAGATTACATGTTAACTTGTTAACTATAGTCAATATGAAAATATTTAAATTGAAATCCCCTATAAAACCACCTTAACACAATTGAAATCACCTTCAAATCCGGTGACGCGAACCGGTCGGGCAAAAAACATTTGGGTGACTCTACCCGGTAAAAGCATCTAACATATAAACAAACTTAGACCGACCCCAGTGAAAAAAATTCCCGGTTTCGTCACTGGTCGTCGGTATAGCCCATCAACAACGATAACATGTGGTCGGTATATGTATGTCTTGATTTTTTGGCCATAATAAAAATAATTTTATAAATATTCTTGGTCAGTTTATTTAGTAGACTTATAATCCAAAGAGTCTATTTAGTCCTTTTCCACACTACGAGAAATTGAAGTTCTAAAGTTTTTTTTTGTGGCCACAAACTATTAACCTTGGTTATTTCGGGAAATATTTCTTAATATAACCTTTGATTTCGAGAAGAATTACCATGTTACTAACAGTGAACAGTATCAAATGTCAATAATTCATATTTTAATTCTAGATAGAATTATATATATCCTCATATTTTCAACCTTAATTACATATATATCCAACCCAAAACTTAAATTACATATATCCCCCGGCCCCTTACCCTTTTATAAAATTAGTATTTTAACTTTACAAGAAATACAAATATTCTTATTTCATTGATCCCAATCCTAACCTTCTAATTCCCGCTTACGATTGATTCCAACATCCAACATCGTTTCTGATCGATTCCATCATCCAGTTGGGTATTTTTGTAATTATGAAGCAGATATACGTAAATAAAATTTTAAGCAGTGTATATATGTAACTAGGTTAATCCCGTGTATTACACGGCTTGAATAAATATAATATTATATATTAAGTAATAATTTTTTTTCTAAAAACACATGTTTTACACGGGTTGAATAAACCCGTGGAATACAATATAATCTATTAACACATACACTCGTCAAAATATGTCAGGAGATTTATTAATATAAATCTTAGTATTTTCTTTAAAAATATGTTATTATTAAAAGATAGAAGTGTATTTAATAATAGAGAGAGGCGGAAAAAAATGATGAGAATGAATATGGAGACGACGCGTAGCATGAAAAACCTTTATTTATTATATAGTATACATATAAATATAGATACAAATTAATAAAGTTTTTAAGGGATATATGTAATTGTCCCTTTAATATAACCTTTAATTTAAATTTTATTCATTTTACCTCATTATTAACTGTTATTTATTTCATGTTCCCAAATACAATGAACAGAAGTGAAGAAGGCAAATACTCAATTTTTATTCAATGAACTGATAAAGTTGCTTAGGGAAATGTACAACCATGATTACAATACCCTATAGAGTCTCGTTTATTTAGAAGAAAACTCATGTAGAGAGTTTATTATTGGTATCTTGCATACACATTCTTTTTAATTAAATCCTGAAAATGAGAAAATAACATGAAATTAAAAAGGATTAGTCAAAAGTTTAACAAAAACTGTATATGTTAGACGTAAGGACATGGGTTTTGGGTATAATTACCGGTCATAGTTAATGTTAATTCTCCCGGCATCACGATTAGCAATGATTGCAAATGCATCTTGGGAAAGATCAATTTGATTTGAAGCACATCCAGGACAAAGATCAACAACTGTAACATCAACGCTCCTGCCTGTGCATGGCTGTGGAAACGCGTTGGTTGGACCGGTGCAAGTAACACGATACCTAGTTCCACATGCAGCTCCATTGGCATACAAACCACTGTTTGCTGCCATAACCAGATTACCACGGTCTTCGGAGCCAAAACATGCTGAGGCTGCATATATACACAGAAATAAAAAAAAAGATCAAAACATAATAAACGACGATAAACAAATATGGTAAACTTTTTAGTCCCTATACTTACGGACTAAGGGAGGACCGTAGAAAGTTGCTTGGCCAGCAATGGCATGAGCAACTGATGTGAGACATGCAACCATGGCAATCAAGATAAAAGCCCTACTCATCAAACCCATTTTTGGAAACACGAAATTTGATTTTTGTTAAGTCTTTTGCTTAATTTGGTGATGAGAAACACAAAAGGGATGTCCTTTTATAGCTGAAAAAACTAACTGGAAGGCTAAAAAGAACGTGCAAAGAATTGTATTGTTTATAGTGAACAAAATGGAAATGATTTACCAAGTCAAGGAAGTGGGATTGTGGGATATAGATGTTAGATTATCCTTTAGATTCTCAATGACTAATCTATCCATATGGTATAACTACAAGAAAATGACATAAATAAACAAGTTAAACAAATTAAGGTTTAGCAAAGTAGAAATTAACCATAATAGTTATTTGTATAAACTAGTAATATACCCGGAATATGTCGGGACGTGCTGTAAATAAAATTTTTTATGTATTTTTGTAGTAAAACTGATCAGATTTTATGAAGGAAATAACTGATTACAGAATATAAATATTTAAGAGGAAAAAAAAGTAAATATCCTTATGATTTATGAACAAACATAATTGAAATTAGCAAACATATTTTATTTGAAAAGCCAAAAAAGTATATTTTTTGAAAGACAGGAGCACATATTATAAATGAGACCCGACTAAAAAACTAGATGGGATCGAAAAAACCAAACACTTACATAGACAAGGTTGGATTTTTAAGCCACTCGAGCCAACCAATATCTACCTTATTAGTTATTACTAATCTATAAAAAGAGCAACCGCTCTATACAACTGACAATGTTAATATATGATAAAAAAAAACGAAACAAAACAAAATCAAATTATCTAGCTATGCTACTACTAGAAAACATGCATATTTTCTACAAAAGTTTCCGACAAATTAACAACAAAAGAAATTTCCCACAAGTTAGCGACAACTTTCCAACAAAACAAAAACAAAAAAGTAACAATAAGATTTCCTACAATTTTCCGACAAATTTATTAAATAAGTTAACTTATTTATTTAATATAATCGTCGGAATATTGTCGGAAATTACCGACGAAATGCTTTTGTCGCTAATTCGTTGGAAATTTAGTCGGGACTTTATCGGAAAAAAATATTTCCTACGGTGGTTTTTCCAATAAACACTTTTTGTCGGAAACTTGTCGCTAACGGCCAATTCCGACAAATTTCCCATAAAATATGTTATCGTAAATTTTTCAATTTTTTGGTAGTGTAGACTCCCAATTTCTATCCCTAAAGACTCTATGTCGACCCACACTTTTTTTTTTCCAAATTCAAGTGTTTTCGTATTCATTTTCATATTACCCCAACCTTAACCGCTTTTCTTCTGTCACGTTTTCTTCTCCCCTTTCTTTTTCTCTCTTCACCGATTGATTCCCGTTATTCACTACAAGGATATCACCCAACGTCGACGACGTCTATCCAGACGACAATTGTCGTCGGGATAGGTCACCCTATACCGACGACATATCGTCGGGATAGACTAAACCCTAATTTTGGTAGGGGAGACCCTATCCCAATGACATGTCGTCGGTATAGGGTTGGGTCAGATGGAAGGAAAGTTGGTGCCCAAAAATTCATTGGTGAAGTCGTCGGTATAGGTTAATTTTGATTTTATTTCCTTTTTTAATTTATTAAACTTTCGTGGTAAAAAAAATTTCTTTTTAAATTTTTAATTAAACACTGTCCCGACGACACGTATACCGACGACATCCTTGACCTATTGGTACGAATCAATACCGACCAAACCTATACCGACAACAAGTCGTCGTCGGTATAGGTCAAAACAGCCTATCCCGACGACTTGTCGTCGGTATATGTCTATGTTTTTTCGTCCCTATAGCGTGTTACTGTTGTAATGATTTCTTTAGTTTAGTTTTGATTTGTTTACGTTCGGGGTCGGGCCGGGCTGGTTATGTTTCAGGTCAAAAAGGGCTTGAGTCAAAATGAATTCGGGTGAAAACAGATCGTATAAAAAACATAAATTTGCTCTTCTTTAAAAGAAGAATATACAACTCTGCAAAGAATGGGAACGCCAACAGATTTAAGATTATTTAAATTTTACTGATTTGTGGACACTTTCATCAACTTTGGTTCTTGTATTTGTATTTCATGTTTGTTCCTTTTAGTTCAGGTATAAGCTATAGGTTTTCAAAACTATATCGTTGTATTTATTAAATACACTTTCAATGTCTCATTTCACACGCTTAACTCATTTGACCCGTTTTTTTTTATGATGTTTTTTTGTTAGCGTGTTAGCTATAAAACATATTTCTTTTACTGTAGAATATACATGTTAACTCTTGTAATTTATATATAGATGAATCACCAAAAGGAATGTACAGTGGTTGATCACATATGACGTATTGTTTAACTAAAGTTGATGGGGACACATTGTAGTTTTAACATGCAACACAGCGAGGGAGTCAGGGACTCCTTTTGTTTAGTTACAGAAGTTAATTAGGGGTCTGGGTAGTAAAGTTGTTATATTAACATGTAACTGAAAGCAGAAGATGGTTGTCGAAATCTAAGGACTAGTCTGGTGGTCTTCTTCTCTTGAACGATTGAACACACAATATAATCAAACTAATCTTTTATTGAAATGAACAAACGTTGATTACAGACTTGACATTTACTTCTATTTATACTAGTCGATTTATTCCTAATCGTTGCCTTGAATCGTTGCTTTTCTTGTTGCCACCGGTTCTGAACATTGACATATACACACACGTGTATATGGTTGGTTTCTAACTTCTACTTTGACACAATACACCCTTATATTATTTACATGTTTATATAACATACTAAAACATAACTTTAACCTATTAACACTTTGAACCCTTAGACTTTATCCACATGGATTACTAAATTAGTATCCAATACTCCCCCTAATTTATTAATCCATGCCTTCTATATCTTTATTTCTTCCAACTCCATCATCTTCATCACTAGCATGTTGTAGCGGGTCTTGGTCTCTGAACTTTGGCTTCCTTCCCGTTTCTTGATAAGTGTTAGCTGCTTTAACTTTGTCTTGATCACTTGAAGCATCAACTTTGTTTTTATCATGAACTGTATCTTCTAAGCTAAGTATGCGCATCTTTCTTGATCATCTTCAGCTTGTAAGTCATCTTCTTCCACTTGTGTCATTTTATCTTTTTGAACTTTGACTGACCCGTCTTCCTTTGCTTTGACTGGTTTATCTTTGAATGGTAAGTCACCAATAGCTTCTTGTTTCTTTCTTTTGCAACTTGATTCAGCATCCTTTGATGTCATCCTTCCATGTCTATCACATTTCTTTTCTTTTAGCTGCTCATCTTCTAGATGATTTTGACTTGCAAGCACCTCTTGCGTTTCTTTCCCCAACCTAGCTCTTTCTAACTTCAGTTCTTCTATCTCTCTGTTTATAGCTTCCCTCAAACTCTTTAGTTTCTCCATTTCTCTGTCTATCTTATCTTCAAATGACTTATCTTTGTCATTCATCTTTCTCTCAGACTCTAATTCTCTGTTTCTCAGCTCGGACTTGAGTTCTTATTTCTTTACTTCAAACTCATGTCTAATCTCCACATCTCCAATTTTCTTTTTATATTAACCTCTATCTCTGATCTCAACTCTTTCGATTTTGCATCTTCGGGCTTTTGATTCTTCTCAGTAACTAATCCTAGCCACTCCGGCTCTTCATCATTAAAGTACTTTGCTAATGATGTCTAATAACTGCTTTCCTTCTTATCTAAGATATTATCCTCATATCTCTCTTTGTCTCTTGTAGTTGCCAACAAGAGGGTTGGTTCAACATCCTCTTGTACAAGATTTGCCTCCTCTTTTATGTGATCTGATTTTGGACAATCTGATGCATAATGTCCAAACTTGTGGCAATTGTAGCAGTCTACTTCTCTAATATCTATTCTATGATGGTTTTGATCTCTAGGGTTTCTCTTCTTTCTATCATAACCATTTTCACTCTTGTTCCTGGAGTTATCATTCGAGACATTTCCTCATCTTTGTCTAAACTTCTCATCACGCCAATTTCCTTGTGATGTATTAAACCTTCCTTGTTCACGGTTTCCAAAACGTCTTCCTTGACCATAGTTCTTGTCGTGACATGTGAACAAAAGTCTATTTTGATTGTCCACCGGGCCTTCATCCATTAGAATGGTTCTTTCTTCAAAGGCTTTCAACCTTCCAATTGTCTCATCTAGAGTTGTTGTATCTAGGTTAGCGAATTGCTCGATGGTTGCAGCTCTTTGAGCAAACTTCTTTGGTACAACACTTAGTAGTTTCCGTATTAAAGTTGGTTCATCATATACTGATCCTAAACCTTTTGCTCTAGTAACAATACTATTTAACTTTGCAGTGAACATATCTATACTATCTTCCTCCTTCATTCTGAATATTTCAAACTTTGTTCTGAGTGTTTGTAGACGTGCCTTCTACACTCTATCTACACCGACATGTCTTGTCTTTAGTGCATCCCAAATCTCTTTTGCAGTTTTACAACCTGCCACTTGTAAATCATCTCTTCTAGTAACGCTTGAAATAGATGTGATGTCGCCTCCATATCTTTCTTCTCGTCAACTTGCGTACTCGCACTTGGTTCTATCATTTCCCATAGTCCGTTTCCCTTAGGTATGGTTTTTATACAAATTTCCCATACGACATAATTTGTAGATTTTAGGACGTGATATTTAAAATGGGAAACAAAACTTGTCTCCTTATGTATTACAATTTCTTTCTCTGATTTCTCTAGCATCGTAACTTAGGTTTTCTTCTAAAACCAAAACAAAATCGTGTGTCTTTCTAACACAGTGTCAAATGCAATTTCTAATCTATCTTAATCTACTAAAAATTGTAATAACTCTATAAACTTTAAACTCCGAGGTAATCAGAACGTAAAACCTGGAATTTCGCGAATCCTCTACGCGTACTTTTAATTCTCTGAATTTTGGTGATGTAAACCACGAACACCTCTCGTTCCCCTTTTTTATCTCTTTGATGTCGTACTCCACGAACACCACTCGTCTCCTTTTTCTCGTCAATTCTGATGACGGTCTCTATCTTGGTTCTTTCAGTCTCGCGAACCGTAATACGAAGGCACTCAATTGCCTATTGGTTCCCTTTTTCGCCTTTTTTTTTAAATAGCCCACAAATTTCTTTTATATATGTCTGGCCCAGTTTTCTTTGAACCAAACTCCAACCCACAAAAAGACTAGGCCCACTAGCATTTAAACAGAGGCCTAGTTCAACAACTCAAGCCCTTTTGTTTTCAGCCTATTAACAAATCAGGCCCACACACCTTATAGTTTCTGGCCCAAGAATATAGGCCCAGCCTATTTCTCTGTAATAACCAAAAAAAAAACCAACACTGTGGATTTTTTTTCTCTGACTTCGATCAACACAAAACTAGGGCAAACTCCCCTTCCCTTTCTTCTTCTGGTCTACGAGCAAACGCAACAGAAATTGGGTTCACAATTGGCTTCTTGGTTCACAATAGCGAACAACAGGGTTCGTGTTTACGATCGATCCTTTCTTTTCTTTATCGGTTTCTCCGATTCTGGTTTGCGGCTTCACCGGTCTCTGGCGTTCTCTCCGTCAAGTGCTCACGGCGGCAGCAACGGTTTCTCCGCAACAGGTATGCTTTCTCTCTCTCAATCTTTAATTTCTGGAAAAATGATCTACTCCCGATCAATTTTTTAATGTTGAAACGATTCACACTAAATCGTTCTTTTTCCGGTTCGTAAGAGGGCACACCACCCTTCTTTTAATCGGTCCCTCTAATCTCAGTCTCACGGCGTCTTCTCCGACGCAAAAACCGGTATGTCTCTCTTCTTCTGAATCTAACCTGGCTCTGATGCCACTGTTGGTCTTCTTCTCTTGAACGATTGAACACACAATATAATCAAACTAATCTTTTATTGAAATGAACAAACGTTGATTACAGACTTGACGTTTACTTCTATTTATACTAATCGATTTCTTCCTAATCGTTGCCTTGAATCATTGCTTTTCTTGTTGGCACCGGTTCTGAACATTTACTTATACACACACGTGTGTATGGTAGGTTTCTAACTTCTACTTTTACAAAATACACCCTTATACTATTTACATGTTTATATAACATACTAAAACATAACTTTAACCTATTAACACTTTGGACCCTTAGACTTTGTGCACATGGATTACTAAATTAGTATCCAATATAGTCCTCCACTTATCTTGAACATGTTCCGCTCTTTGTCCTCTTGTTCCGTGTCAGTCGGAGCGTCAATCTATCCACGGTTTCATTCAGCATATTGCGGACAAAAGCGTACAATCAAGAAGTGATAAGTAATCGAATTTTTTTTTGATTCATCGTTTTTGATTTATGAAGGGAACGATTACCGATGGCTAAAGAGACTATGTCAGCATATAGGATATGGGTGTAACAAGTAATGTTCTATAGTAAATTCTCTAGTCTCAATGGCATAATTCACTCAGATTTCTTATCTTACGGCTATAGTCTAGGTATTCCTACAAGAAACCTAATTCTCGATAACCAATGGTTCAGATACCAATATGTCACACTCCGCTAAAGCGGAAACACGGGATATAACGGGATATGGTCTCATAAGATCATAGTTTACATGAATATACCTATTGTCTCAAGGATTATGAGTCTTCTAACGTTTCCATGTCTTATCTAAGTACGCGTTCCAAACTAAGCTAGGGGTTTGTACCTGAAAACATGCTTAAAAGGTCAACTAAAAATAGTTAGTGAGCATGCAGGTTTATATATCTAGTAAATAGTAGTTTCAAAAGTGGTATCAAGTAATCAATAGTTTTCAAGCATTAGTATCATGTAAATAATAGCTTCAGAAGTAGTATCGAGTACACAATAGTTTTAAAAGTAGTATTGTGTAAATAATAGATTCAAAATAGTATCGACTACACAGTAGTTTTAAAAGTAGTATTATGTAAATAATAGATTCAAAATAGTATCGAGTACACAGTAGTTTTAAAATTAGTATTGTGTAAATAACAGATTCAAAGTATCCATGCAATATGTGAATAGATGCAATCTATCATGAGTTCACAACCAAGCCTATGATCGTATCTTTTTCCCCCGCCTAATGCCTTATCACGAAGCATTAGTAAAGTGTCTAGAATAAGGAAATAAGCATTCATTGTTGTCTCTATTCTCTGTTTATTTAGTGTGTGTTTGTTTGGTGTTTATAATATTTAATAATATGTTTTTATGTTTAGTTTAGCATTGAACGCGTTTAGTTTGCGTGTGTTTATGATTTATAGGTGATTGGATGCTAAGTACGTGTTTTGAAAGCATTTTGAAGGAAGTAGAAGGACTGATGTGAAACTAGGCAAAAGATGGAGGTTGCTCAGGAAGTTCGAGAGTCTAAAACTTCAAATAAGCATATCTGGGTCTAGAAAATGAGTTATGAGAACCATAATAAATGAATCTCGGTGCCTCAACGACCCGGATGTGAAAAATAGGTCAGAGCGTATCTTACGCCCTCTCGGCGTAGCTTACGCTGACTTACATAGTGTACGGATTTCAGCGTTTTGAGAGCGTAGCTCAGAGAGGAGATCAGAAGCTGTGCAAGGGCATAGATTACGAGGAAGCACTCTTGGGGCTGTCGGCGGTCATAGTGGCAAGAACAAGGGCAGTAGCTCTTTTGGCTTCTTGCGTTAGGAATATAGCAGTAGGTTCTAAAGGAAGCAAACAAGAATCAGGAAATTTTATTGCTTTATTTTTAATTCATTCGTATAACAAAATTGAGTCCTTTAGTTGATTGGTTTTTAATGAAGAATTTGACAATGACAGTATCTGAGTTCGTTTTTATTATGATTGGCTAGTTTTTATGTAATCATACGCGGGTGTAGGATTAGTGATACAATTATGTTCAACTTGGTCTCTATTTACTTTTGGTCACAATTCTTTTGTAAATCAATCGTTTGATTCTTGGTTTTGTGGGTTCACTTATTTTATTTAAACATTTACTTTCTATATATTCAATTATTAATCCATTAGTCATTGATTTTTATCATTACAATTGATAAGTGGTTGTTTATTTGAATTTAATTGGTAGTTGCTTTGATAACATATCAACTTGTGTTCTTGTTCGTCTGGTCAACACAGTCAGATTAAGTATTCTTTCCTCTACTTATCATTTAAGTCGGTTAGCTATTCATGTCTATGTGGATTCTAAAGTGGTAGTAATTTGGTTACATGAATTGCGCCATAAATCTGAACCCGGGAGTGATCTACTTTCTTATTGTTGTTTACAAATCACTTAGTTTAGTTTTTCTTATTTTTGATCAATCAAATTAAATAAAAAATTATCAAGTTTCCATTCTTAGGTTAATTTAGGTAATATAATTAGGCTTCAGATAGATTAGGAAGACGAAGCTTATTACACTGACTGCATGCTACTCATGGATACGATACCTTACTTGCCTTAGCTATCTAAATGGCGCCGTTGCCGGGGAGCTAGTGTGATTGGTGTGGTTTGTTTTGTTTGGTTTTTCTTAGTGATAACTTAAAAATAAAAACATAAAAATAGTTTTTGTTTTACTTTGTTTGCTTTATTTGTTCGCTTTTACTCTAGGTATTCTAGTTCTTTGTGCAGGGTAATTTCTTTACAAGTTAGTCGATTCTAATGGATTTTGTGATCAACATGAATTACAATGATGAAGACGGTCCATGTATGTGTTGCGGGAACTACAGTCACTGTTTTGTTTGGTTTTTCTTAGTGATAGCATAAAAATAAAAATAAAATTTAAAAACAAAAAAATAGTTTTTTGTTTTACTTTGTTTGCTTTATATGTTCGCTTTTACCCTGGGTATTCTAGTTGTTTGTGTAGGGTAATTTCTTTACAAGTTAGCCGATTCTAATGGAGTTTGTGATCAACATGAATTACGATGATGAAGACGATCCATGTATGTGTTGCGGGAGCTACAGTCACTGGGTTTAAGATTATCTAGCTACAGTCACATGAATTATAAAGATTTTAGGAAGAATGAGGATGAGGACACAAGGAAGCAAGAATATATGATGGCACATCATGAAGGCTTGCACTCATCATCTTCACGTTTTTGCAATGGGCGAATTCACGTATTTGAAGATTGTTTAGTGTTTTTTAGAAGATGAATAATGTCAGTTGATGACTGTGAAGATGCACACTCATATTATCCACAATACCAGCCACATCCATCAGATTATCAAGGATACTATCAAGAAGTGAATTACAACTTTGGACAAGATTGGGATTGCAACAATTATGATTCGGAGATGGTACAAAGCTCAAGTTGTTCCCAAGGTTACCATCAGAATCAATGCCAATTTCAAGAAAATGTTGCTACCCAATATGTCGAGTTGTTTCAAAACATTTATTAATCTGAGGAGGAGGAAAATATTGCTCGATTGGAGTTGTTTTTGTCCAAGTGCGATGAGAGTTTAAGAAGTTTAAGAGGGTTAAGTATGATAATCGCATCTCTCAGTTTGGGTTTCTGTTTTTGAGGCAAGCTTCTCTGCTCGAATCAGATGTCTCTTTGGTTGAAATTAAAGTGACAGTGTGGTGGTGTGGCAGTGACAAGTCTCCTTGTCCTGATGGATTCCCATTCGTGTTCATCAAACAATATTGGGACCTCATTAAGGATGATATTTTTGAGTTTGTTCGGGAATTTTTTTCTTTCTTTTGTCCTTCCTTAAGGGTGTAACTCGGCGTTCATCATTCTTATTTCAAAGGTAGTGAGTCGCATTCTTGTTACGGATTTTTAACCTATTAGTCTTATCGGTTTACAATATAAAATTATTGCAAATATTTTGGCTAATCCTTGTCGATTGTTGTTGATTCTCTTGTTAGTCCGGAACAATCAGCTTTCGCTAAGGGTCTCCAAATACTTGATGGCCTTTAATCCTCATCGAGATAGTAGATTGTTTCTCAAAAAAGGAGAAACTTCCTTTTTTTTTAAATTGATTTTGCCAAAGCGTATGATTATATTTCCTCGGATTACTTGGATTCAGTTATGTCTTTTATGGGTTTTGGTGCCAAATGGATTAGTTAGATTTGGTGTTCTTTAAGTTCGGCTCAAGCCTATATTTTGATCAATGGTAGTCCTAACTCAGAATTTAAGATGGAAAGGGGTTAAGGAAAGGGGATTCAATGCCTCCGTTTTATTTTGGCAATCGAAGGTGTTCATATGGCGCTTAAAAATATTGAGGAGGCCAGTTTATTTCGCGATGCTCGTATTTATAAATTTTCTATTTATATGTTCTATGTCGATGATGTCATTCTTCTAAGTGAATGGTCAGATGAGAATATGGAAAATATAGGTATTACTTTACATTATTTTCATTTGGATTCTGGATTAAAATATTAATTTTCATAAATCTTCTCTCTTTGGAGTCGGAGTGGATCGTGTTAAAGTTGATCGGTTGGCTAAATTCTCAGGTTGCAAAGCGGATAATGTCCCTTTTATTTATTTAGGCATTCCTGTGGGTGCCAAGATGAAGTGTGTTAAAGGGTGGGAGCCTATAGTTAAGCGGTTTCAAAAACGTATTGCTAATTGAATATTTAATCTTCTTTCCATTAGAGGTCGTGCGATTATGCTTACATATGTTCTGCGGGCTATTGGTACATACTATTTTTCTCTGTTTCGACTTCCGACAAAGGTAAAGAATAATCTAGAAGCCATTCAGGCAAAAACTTTTTGAGGTGGTAATGGTTCTACTTGAAAGATGGCTTGGGTTAAGTGGGATGCGGTCCTTGTTGACAGAGAAAATGGGGGTTTAGGTTTTGGTATTTTGGACGCCATATATCTAGCTCTTATTTACAAGTAGCGATGGAGATTTACAAATAATCCAAATGCGTTTTGGACTAATGTTATTCAAGCTATCTATGGATGCTTTTTTTGCTTCCTATGCTTTGATCAAGGGAACGGGTATTTGGCAACCAATATGCTCCTCGTTTATGCGGTTGAATGATTCCATTATTATTGCGTTTTCATTATGCGCAAAAAAATGGGGAACGGTGCTACGACTAGGTTTTGGTTAGATCATTGGTTGGGTGATTTTGACCTTGCTTCAAAATTTAAAAGGTTGTTCCTTCTTGAGCAGTCCAAAGATTGTACGATTCTGTATAGGAGAAATTCTTCATGTTGGGTCTAGGATTGGCGTCGATTATCGGGGGGTATTAAGGCCTCAAATTTAGTTGAAATGATGGATTTAATCCAGGATTTTTCTTTTTTCTGATGAGGCTGATTATTGACTCTCGAACTTGCTTGGTCAAGATGGATTCTCAGTTAAAGGTATTCGGTTGGTTCATGATCGTGCTTCTCTTCCGAGTAGTGATCGGGAGTCGAGATGGAATAAGTTTGTTCCCAAAAAGGCTAACATATTTGCATTGCGTGTTCTTTTGGATCGCCTCTCTACTCGCCATAATCTTAGCCAAAGGGTCCTGATATTCCTCTAATTTTATGCCCTCTGCATTCCGATCATGTAGAGACTCTTAATCATGTTCTTTGGGAGTGCTCGGTTGCTTCGAAATCTTGGATTTTGGTGGCGGCTTGGCTTGAATTGGACTCTATTGTGGCTTTCCCTCCGAGGACGATCCTTGATTTAGTGAACTGTTCTCGGTTACCAGTGAAGAAGAAAGCTTTGGTTGAGGCAATTTGTTTAGTTATATGGTGGGCCTTATGGAGTTTCAGTAACAAAATTATATTTCATCCGCATGCTATCAGGACTGGTAAAATCTTTGATTCCATTGTAAATTACTCATTTTTATGGTTTACTAATAGGAACCGTAAAGTGAACTTTAGTCAAGTAAAGTGGCTTAAAAACCCTCTTCTTTTGATGTAATTTTTATTTTCGGCTCTTATTTTTAGTCGGTTCGTATATATTTTCCACTTCTTCTATTTAAAAAAAACGATTAATATTAAATTGCTTGGAGGTGGGTACAACACAAACCGTTTTGCACTATCACATGATCCCTTTACTACATTAACGTACTTCATGTTATGTTTTATGTCATTTTAAAATTTGTCACCGCTCTAGTGATAATTATATAACCTCTCTAGAAAATAAGAGTAGTTGAGAACCATGATCATGTTGTGCGTTTATGTGCACGTATTTCTTCCCTTTTTATCTACTTTCAAGAGTTGTAAGAATCAAAATTCACTATTAGGGGTGTAAACGAGTCAAGCCGGCTCAAGAGCTACTCGAAATCGGATCGGTAAAAAACTTGAACGAGACGAGCCTTAACGAGCCCGAGCCCGATCTTGAGCCTAAAATATGGCTTGTTTAGTTATGGATCCATAATCTATAGGTCGAACCGAGCCGAGCTCGAGCTCGAGCTTCGGGATAATCCAGAGAGCCGAGCTCGATTAGTGTCAAGCTCGGGCTCGGCTCGGCTCGTTTACACTACAAAGAATTGGGCAAATAGTGGCGACAAATGTCGCCGCTAATGCCCCCAAATGTCGCCGCTAATATTAATAGCGGCGACAGTCACCGCTAATACTCCGCATGTCGCCGCTAATGGTTGCCTATTAGCGACGACAGCTGTCGCCGCTAATACCTGGAGGCAGGTTGTATGTGGTGTGTACAACCGGCCACGTGCTATGAGCCGAACTCATGTTACCAAATGGATTAAAACCGTCAGCTACAACCCCTAGGCGAACATTTCGAGGTTCCCTCGAGAAGTAAGGGAACTTTATGTCAAATTCTTTCCATGAAGATCCATCAACAGGATGACGCATCGTACCTTCTTCTGATCGCCCAGTACTGTGCCAGATCATATCTTTTGTCGTGTGCCTTAAACAATACAAACGCCGTAGTCTAGGGGTCAAAGGAAAGTATCGTAAAACCTTGTGAGCTACCTTCTTGCCCTTTGTGTTTGTATCGACCCACCGAATCTCATTACAAACATGACAATTATGCAATGAGTGGTGTTCTTTCAAGAAGAGAGCACAATCATTTTTGCACACGTGTATCAACTCATATCTCAAACCAATCTTCTTTAGTGTCTTTTTGGCTACGTAATGCGAAGCGGGGATCTTATTGCCTTCTGGATGTGAAGATCGCAACAACTCGAGTAGCTCATCAAATGAACCATTAGTCCATTTATTCTTCACCTTGATATGCATAAGCTTTGCTAAAAAGTCAAGGGAAGAAAAATTAGTACATCCGGGATATAATTTTGATTGGACTTCCTTTAACAGGTCTTCAAAATCATCACAGACACCGCTACTCTCTGTACCCGAGTTCCCTTCGTCGAGGTTGGTATCCTCCTCCATAATATCTTCAATAACGCCGGCCATATCGTTTCCTGGCACAACATCATCTACAACTACAACTTGAGGAATTAAACTTTCACCGTGATAGATCCAATCTGTGTACGTCCAACAGAAACCCCATGCATACAAATGAAACTTCACTTTTACCCAGGATAGCATTACCGAATTCTGACATTTGGTACACGGAAAAAACACAAAGCCTCTTTTGTCGACATGATCTTTGCACATCTTGATAAAAGACCTGAATCCTTTTTCATACTCCTCTGAGCTACGGTTTAAATTTTTAAGCCAACTTTTATCGACAACCATGACCAGGCTGAAACATAATTTAAGGTAATCAAAATGATGTGAACTTTGCATCTTCTATACAAGGGGTGGGTAGGGTGGGGTGGGGTATTAGATAAAGTTAATTAATTAATAATAACAGTAGTGGTGTTGGGGATAAGACCTAATTAAGAAATTATAGTTTAATGTAAAGAATTCTGTAATAATGTAATGCTTTTTCCTATGCTTAACTTTAAAATTAAATTTATACAAACCAATACATACATATACATGTATACACATTTCAGGTCAAACAGTGTGTGTTCATATTACTAATATATATACATATACACACACATACATACGTACACACATACCAATAGATACATAATACATAAACATATATACATACATATACACACACATACACACACATACATACATACACGCATACCAATAGATACATAATACATAAACATATATATATATATATATATACATACATATAAACACACACACAAAAATATACAACATACATACATGCATACATACAAAATACATTTAAATTAAAAAAAACTATATATATTAATTTTTATACAACCCTATATATACAAACATAACCATATTCAAGATATATGCATACATACACACATACAAATACATACATAATACATAAACATATATACATACATACAAAATACATTTAATTTAAAATAAATTAAAACCACATATGTCAAACCTAGCATCCATGTCTAGAATAAGAGAACTAATATGTTTTATGCAAATGGTTATTGAATTATGTCCGGTTCCAATTTCGATTTGAATAGCTTATTTTGAGTTCGGTAATTTCTCATAAAACAATTGACAAATCTGGGTTCTTATTAATAATCGGTCATATATATAATGAGATTTTAAGTTGGTAATGTTACCTAAAGTACCAAGTTGATGTTGATTGAAACTATCGGAATCGACGGCAGTCTTGCGACGGTTGACAGCAGCGGCAGATAGGTGGGGTGACGGTGTTGGTGGTCGGAGCAATCTTCGTCGGCAAATCGTTCGAGGCTGGTCGCCGGCAAATCGTTCGAGGCTGTGGTCTGAGCAGTCTTCACAGCAGGGAGGGGGTGGTCGTAGCAGTCGTCGGAGCTGGGAGGGGTGTCGGAGCAGGGAGGGGCGGTCGGGGCAGGGAGGGGCGGTCGGAGCCGGGAGGGTTGGTCACCGGAGAATAGGAGATCGTCGGCTTGGGATAAGTGAGAGAGAGAGAGTGAGAATGGATGGAAAGCAGGGACTGATCGAGTTATTCCCGCTATAGAGCAATAGCGGCGACGGTCGCCGCTAATAATGTCGCCGCTAATGCTAAAACAACATTGGCCGTCCGATTAAATTCTTGGTAACCGTCAGATCTTGGAGACACGGATCACCATCAATAGCGGCGACATTTCTGGGTGTCACCGCTAATGATGTCGCCGCTAATGCCTAGTTTTCTTGTAGTGTTACACCCCTATTCACTGTAATACGAATTTATTTGTTTAATATTAATAAAGACAATATTATATAGTTAGAGTAAAAAATAAGCGCCAAAAAGGTTTATTGTCTTGCAGAATTATAGCTTTTTCTTTTTTGCCCAACTCTTATGTATTTCATGTTATATGTTCCCAAATACATTGAATGAGGTCTCAATATTTCAAATTCTTACAGAAAGTAAACTTTTATTCCATGAAGACAATACCCTAGAGTCAAGTTTATTTATCAGAAAACACATAAGTGTTTATTATTGAAATCTTGGATGCACATTCTTTTTAACTAGATCCTGAAATTAAAAAAATCACAAACAAGTAAAACGTTAGTCAAAGGTTCATAATGTATATGTTTGACTTAACAAATTTCAGTTTTGTGTATAACTACCGATTATATTCAATGTTAACCCTCCCAGCATCAAGATTAGCAATCACTGCGAATGCCTCTCGGGAAAGATCAACTTGATTTGACGCACATCCTGGAAAAAAATCAACGACTGTGACATCAACGCTTCTGCCTGTGCATGGTTGTGGAAACGCGTTGGTTCCACTAACGCAAGTAACACGATACCTAGTCCCACACGCAGCTCCGTTGGCATACATATCCCTGTTTGCTGCAAGAACCAAGTTACCACGGTCTTGGTTGCCATAACATGCTGATGCTGCATATATAAACACTGAAATTAAAAAAATTAAAAAGATCAAAACAAGTTATATGACGATAAAAGAACTTGGTTCTTGTTTAGGTCGTCCCTATACTTACGGACTATGGGAGGACCGTAGAAAGTTGCTTGGCCAGCAACTGCATGAGCTATTGATGTGAGAGATGCAACCATGGCGATCAAGATAAAAGCCCTAGTCATCAAACCCATTTTGGAATTTAACCTTTTGAAACCTTAAATTTGATTTGTTAAGTCTTTTAGTGAAGAGAACCTCACAAGTGCTATCCTTTGTATCTAGTCAAAAATATACAAATGATTTACCAAGTCTATATATCTAGTCAAAAATATACAATTGATTTACCAACTCAAGGAAGTGGACATGGATTAAAAAATTTTGAACTTTAAATTTCTAGATCGTCTTACACTTCTTGGTTATATTCAAGTTTTTTATACACTTCAACTCGAGAGGAGTTAATAAAATCATTCATTAATTCATCCACCATTCAGTATAAGTAACAAAAGAAATAATAATAATAATAATATTAATAATAATAATAAAAAATAAAAAAAAACACATGACTCAAATACTAGACCCGTAACCTAACCCACTACGTACACCATTACTCCACTACTAAGACTCATTCAAAATGATAACTTGTTGCATAATATAAACAACACATGACTCAAATACTAGACCCGTGACCTGGCCCATCCGGCTTGTTCCATCAAGATTAAATCCTTCAGTTATTGCTAATAAACTTATATATATGGTAAGTTGTTCAATGGTAAGTTGCACCATTGAGAGATAAGGTCCCATATCGTTTGTGTTAAGCCACATGAGACGAAAAAAGTGATCTGCAGATTTCGGATAATTTGCACAACAATAGCACAGAGTGGACTGCACGTTTACTCTTCTTTCAGCCAAAGATAGTAGGGTAGGGAGTCCATCTAAATCCGCCCGCCAAGCTAGGAAATTTACCTTGTGGGGAACCCAATTGTTCCAAGGGAAAAGGTAATCGGGAGGCTCAAAATTTCTGGTTTGTAATTGCTGTTTGAGGCTGGGAACAGAAAATAATCAATAGCCCAGCACCAAGTGTCTTTCTGTTGGTTGCTGGTGGGTTTTAAATGGTGATTTCATGATCTTAGACGAGATCCTTGGGGTTGTTGCTGGTGTAAGTAGGAAAGAAGGCGGAAGAAGGGGTGGCGAATTAGTTGACCACTTCAAGGTTAAAATATATTTCCCTCGATAGTTTGACACCATTCTTTATGGTTGGATTGTTGAAAATTTAGTAAAAGTGGGTTTTTGACTAACTTTGATGAATGGGATTTCGATCATCAAGTTGAGTAGTTGGATTGCAAAATTTGAAACTTGGTGTTTTTAATGGGAATTTGTTACGTCTTTTGTGTAAATATGTAACTAACGTCATAATTAAAAGGACTTTTTTGATTTCTCTTCTTATTAACTTGTGTTTATTACTTTTAATAGTTTAGAACCCCGTGTTTATATACAGGGTGAAAAATATCATTACATAAAATTTTAAAATTTTTATGTATACATTTTACAAGTGTAAAAATTTATTACATATACTAAGTTTAGAAAACAAAATTTAAAATATGTAAAAATTAATATATAATTGGGTTTCAAAAAAACGTTAATTACTATTTAATGTAATTTGACTTTTATTACTATTTGATTGAAAATAAAAGTTACATAATTAGATTTCAATGTTTCTTATAATATGTGATAATTTAAAATAAATATGTTTTATTAATATAATTAGTATTTTGTTTAAAAATATAATTATTATTAAAAGATAGAGGTGTATTTAATAAGAAAAGTAATTTGACTTTTATTACTATTTGATTGAAAATAAAAGTTACATAATTAGATTTCAAAGTTTCTTATAATATGTGATAATTTAAAATAAATGTGTTTTATTAATATAATTAGTATTTTATTTAAAAATATAATTATTATTAAAAGATAGAGGTGTATTTAATAAGAGAGAGAGGCGGAAAAAAAATGATGAGAATGAATATGGAGGCGACACGTGGCATGAAAAACTTTTATTTATTATATAGTATAGATTTGGAGTAAAGTCTTTTTAATATGAACTCTTGGTTTAATTTTCTATGGATATACAATGAACATTTTGGTTCATTTTATGGAGAAGAAAAATTGTATTAAAGATAACCACACTTTAGAGAAAAGAAAGAAACATTAGAGAAATCTTGGTGTTAACAAGTTTAATAGAATTGAGAGATAAGTTCTCTCTAATTCTTTCACCATCTCAAACTTCATCTTTTTCCCTACTTTTTCTAAATACATAATTTACCTCGTGATACCTCCAGTGCGTGGACATCTCCAGCAGTACACATACTGTTCCGGCGGTTGTACCCTGTGAGACAGACTCGTTCGTCTAAGAGGAGGCGCGAAATATGTTTTAAGGGAAGCGTGTTGAACACATGCCTCAATCAAAACTGTCAACGTTTTAGTGTGCTAATTGTTGCAGTCAAGGAGCATAGTTGAAGACTCAACGTGGTGAAAACTCGAGTCAAGAATATTTCAAAAAGGCGTTCGTTGGAGTACCCGCTAAAGACATCGGTTTGATAATTTGGGAAATATAAATTGTATTTTATATCTATTTTTCATTCGGTTTTTTATACGGTATTGTACTATTTATTTCTCATGATTAACGAGAGTATCGTTAATATTATTTTATAATAAAAGTGACCCAAGTTACTACATGGATCTCAATTTTTAGGTGAAAAATCTTGTAGGGTTGTATTAACGAAAAGTTCGGATCCTCGTCGTTCTTGTTCATATCTTCCTTCGGTTTAAAGATTTCAGATCCTCTTTGTTTTGAGTTTTGAAGCATTTAATGGTGGTGGCGGTGGTTGACTATTATTAGGGTTTACCGGAGGGGAGGGTGTTTACAAGAGAGAGGGACGGAAGTGAGAGGATGAGGGCGGGGTGATGGGGTTGTGGAAGATAATGATTATGGTTTGAGAAAAAAAAATGATAATTTAAATTTTTTTTTATTTTTTTTAATAAGAGGGGTATTTTTTTTAAATCTTAACACTAAACAATAAACTGTGTTAGAGATCTGGCTCAAATTGAAACAAAAATAAAACTATTGGACTAAAAATGCCAAATTTAAATTATTGGACTAAAAGAATTGTTTCGACCAAACCATAGAGACAAAAACCAAAATTTACTCTTTAGAATTCGATAAGTACAAATACATAATTTGATTTCATTCTTGGTCCAATTTGCATGGCTATAGCTAGTTTGTTAGCAAAAAAATCAAGTGACACCGTATATTTTCAAATAATGACTTACAACAAAGTTAACTATCAAAACATAAAATAAAAGCATCTTTAGTCTAACGATTAGTTGTAATGTTAAAAAAATATTTTAATAAAAATAATAAATAAAGAAAATGTCATAAAAATGATAATATAAAAAGAAAAGAAAAAAAATATTAGGGATTCAAATGAACCAAGAGGTGCAGCCGTTGGAGTACGCGGACCCTAAACCGACCCACTCCTAACCCGTATCCTACCCGTGACCTTGTTGACCAAATCAATTCCTTTTCTTCTACGTCGACATAATCGTTCTGGTACCGCTACTTATCATCGGCAACTAACTCACGAAAGAAAGGTAATATCAACCCTTTTCAACTAACTCATCGGTGTCTTATGTCGGTGATTTTTGTGTTATTAAGCTGTTTTGTATATTTTGATTTACTTGGTGACTAAATGAGAATTAATATTGAAACATAAAAAAAGTTGGAAAGTGGGGAGTTGATAATTGTTTGAGGATATTATGATTTATGGTGCTAAAGACATTTTGTTGTTCAAGGGGCGAAGCCCACTGAATAGCGGGGGTTCAGAGACAGAGCCCTTGCTTAGCAGGGTCCTAGGGGCGGCAGCCCCTAGTGAGATCCAAAGGGCAACGTACTTAGCTGGGGTCGAATTGTTAAAGATAATCATCCGGACTAACTTGTTAATCCGGAGTAAAAGCGTTCCTCCATAGTAGTTTTACTCATCCGAAGTAAAGTTGTTCCTCCAAAGTAGACTTGTTCATCCGGAGTAGATATGATCATCTGGAGTAAACAGGAACAATAGTTAACAGTTGACAGTTGTGGCGATTTTCAGCCGGCTGTCATGACGTTTAAATGCGTAGTTTCACACATGTATGTACGAATCTTTTTGGTCAGTATCAAACACGCAAAAATTTCCTAACAAATTATAATTTTTCGTTTTTTGATCTCTGATTCTTATCCTATTGAATACTCGTATACACTGGAAATAATTCAATCTGAAAGTAAACATACATGATTATCAGAATATTCAAAATATCTTCGATATATACGAACTCGGTTTTGTTATTTTCTGATGTTACATATTGTTCTTCTCCCACTAATTGGTTTTTATTAAAAATAAATAAATAAATAACCAATTGAATCTACTTTTGTGTTGAGCTTGGACGTTAAAATTTTGAATTTCCCAATGTTGATTTTTAGCCATTTGAATTTCTTCCTGACCAATTGAATCTTCATTCAACTGTTGAAACTTTATGAATCGACTATTATTCAGTTCGTTCACCTTCGTATTGCTTTGCCACTGCTTCCACCTTCAACTCCAATAATAATCTCACTTTTTTTAAGTTATTGTCCTAGTCTTGGAAGCATGTTTTCCGCCCATTACCTTAAAAAAGATGCTGCTTCCACCTTCAAATTTATTTATTTTTTACTTTCAATTTAACCTCTTATAGTATATCTAATATACGTTTTTAACATTTGAAGTCTTTAACAACTTTGATTCGTTAACTTTCTTAAAAACACTTAATTCGCAGTAGTCTTTATTTTTTTCTCGGCATTCCGAGATAATTTTTTTTAAAACGAAGTTGTATTAAAAAAGTTTTTATTTACTATCGTAGGCTATAAGAGGTATTGTTACCGTGACAAACCAAACTCATACCGGCCAAACAACATCGGTACATGTACTGGTATTGTCGGAACCGGTTTCAGTGTTCGGTTTTATGGTATTCGATCACATTTGTGTCGTTACTAACCGAACCGATACCGGCCAAACAACATTTGTACCGGTATCGGTATTGTAGTAACTATTTTTGGTATTCACATTTATGATTTTCCATCGATCTTGAACACGACTTAACATTTTTGGGTTACATCAGACAACTCTTAAGTGACTAAACTGTTGTAAAAAAAATTTAGTTTCGTAAACTATACCATGTGGCCGTACCTAACCAGTTACGTAACGAACGGAATCGAAACCGACCGAACAACATCAGTACCGGTACCAGTATCAGTATTTTTTTTAATTTTATTATATACCGTCGTAAAACATGTGTCGCTGTCCTTTTGGGTTTTAGTTTTATTTTATAAAGTTTTGAGGACGTAAGTTTTGTACGTTTTTACGCTCCGCAACACGCGCATGTTTATTTCCTAGTTTTTCTTTCTAATGTGTTTAATCACTATATACTTGATTTTGGGCTTCATGAACGTTTGTGATTTTTATGCATGTATTAGGCCGCATGAGCTTGTTGATGAGTTCTTCTATTATTCTCGGAAATAATCATTTGATAATTAATGAATCATGATGAAGCGAATAAACTAACTTGTCGGTATATTCCCTTCACCTTGATCAACATTGCAAATATGAGGCTCTTCAAACCATTTAATAAGTTTCTAGCCGGGCCTAATTCTTGAGTTCTTTAAATCTACAAACTTTTTGATGATATGAGCCTACCCAAATCTTTATTCTTCATCTTTTAACGTCTTGGTTGCGAATAATCTTTCAAGGGCACGATTTGAGCCAAATCAACTGTTAAGTCGATTGATTTCGAGCCATGCTCTGATACCAATTGTGAAAACCGGTGATCACCGCTTGTTAGGTCGGATTGAACATGACTTGTAAGGATTTGCAGCGGAATAATAAATAAACATCTTTGACGCCTTAGGGAAGGGTGTTTGTGATAGTAAACGAACCTTGGACTCTCTCAACTGTTCTCCGTGACTTGTGTAGGTGCTTGCACTACCGGGTTGATCACCACTTTTTAGCCTTGCACCTTGAGAACAATGTGAATTTAAAAGTAGAGGGTAATGTTATGAACCCACTGGACCTAGGCCAGCAGACCTAATCAAGTAGCCCAGTCCAAGAGACCTATCAATTTGAAGGAACTATTGCAAGTTATAAAGGGGGTTGTAATGAAAGAATAGGGTATAGAGATTATTAAGAAATGTGTGTTCTTCCTCCCATTTCTCTAATTGTTTTCTCTGATTCCCCCTGCCCTGATGTTTTACTTTCTCTGTATTGCATTTGATTTCTCACTTGTAATCTTCCAGAGAATCAATAGAAATATAAAACGATTACATCTTCATTCGATTTCTTTATATTATGTTAGTATCAAATCACAACAAATTTCTTGTGAAGTCGGCTTTGTAAAGAATATGACATAAGTGTGTTTATTGTTTAGTGTTCGTTATTTGTGGAATCAAGATTGAAAATTGCTTTCATGAAATTAAAGTTTGGACTATGTGTTGAGGGTGGGTTATTTGGGTTCGATCCGCGACCACATCTACCCCTTACCGGTTCTACGCTTACGTGAGCATGCTTACGTGAGCACATGCCTGCTCAACTCATAATAATTTTTTTTAAATTTGTTTTTTTTTTAATAATTTAGATCATAATTTATTTTGTAAGTCTTTTTGGGTTTCAAATGTGTCGTTGCAACATGGTTATTTTTATCAACGCTTTTCAAAACGAGCCACTCCGCAGCACGTGTCGATATCCTTTTTGGTATGTAACAACTTTAGTTTATAGGTTTTCTCTTTCGTTTGCTATAACAGATGCCTGTTCTGTACGGATAGCATAACTAACCGCACTAATACCGACCGAATTCCCACCACGTAGCGTGGGGATCCCACTAGTTTGTTACATTAGCGCTTTATTTACTTCTCAAACCACCATAAATTATTAATCAATCACCACCGGTTCCTCTAAAAAACATAACTACACTGTGTTCCCGAGTTTAATAAAGAAAAGAAAAAAAGTAAAGAGAATTAGTTAGAGAAAAGAAAGGGAAGATAAGGGAATTAAGAAGATAAAAGAAAGAGAGGTAACTGAAAGATATAACATAATTTCGTGTTGCCAATTTCGAAAAAGAAAAAAAAAAGAAAATTAGAGATTTTATGTGTTTATTTTTCTTTCTTTCAACTTCCTTCCGATTTGAAAGGAAAGTTGGGAGAAAAAATATTAAAAATCTCATCTTTTTTTGTTTTCACTTCCTTCCATTAAACTAATCAGGAACACAATTTTTTGAGTTTCTTTCCACTTCTTTCCATTAAAAAACTTAGAAACACAAATTTTTTTCCAGTTTCCATTAAAAGGACTCAGGAACACGACGCAAGTGAAATGGGCCATTGTGGGGATAGAGGTTAGTGGAACGTAAGAGCACTTTCTTAAGGTGCAAATGGTTTGTTTTTAATTCAAGTAACATATATATAGGGGACGGTTATTGTACAAATTGATTTTAGCGTACGAAGTGTACGAAGGCACCATTATGCGACACGTATTCAGTGGGCGGGGGTAAATGCGTCCGCGCAATAATAACGTATCAACATTTGTATAATCACGTAATGTAGGATCGTGAGAATACAAGATGGTTCTGTTCTTAGTTGAGGTTGGCGGAAACAAAATCAACTACACAATTTATAATCAAGTAAACACAAAGAATACTGATAAACACTGTTGTATTAAGCTTTTGTGAATGCAAAGATTACAAGTGAGAAACTCAATGAATAAGTATGACAAGCACTACTAGCACTATCAAGACACACTCAAGTCACACTTACAATGAAGTGGCAACTCAGTATTTATAGTAACTTAGAATCAAGATAGACCCTTGATTCTAAGGATCAAATCGAACACAAGCCGTTGATCTTGTTTATTAATTTACATTACACGTAAAGGCTAATCTAGTTAACTTTACTGAAACGTTTTCTTTATTCATGATTGTTTGCATGCTTGGAGAAGTGTATTGTTGTCCGTCATTGGTTGACCATAGCGGTTCCTTCCGCTTTGAGTCTGTCAGTTGCTTTTGCAGAACGGTGTCAGAGACGCTTGGCCTGGATAGTCAGCTGCAACGTTTGGTCTTCAGTGAATAAGGCTATCAGCTGCAAAGAGTGAAGGTTGCTGCTGGTAAGCCTATCAGCAGCAAACATGGATGACCGCTGCTGATAAGCCTATCAGCAGCAACATGTGCAGAATGCTGCTGATAAGCCTATCAGCAGCAACAAGTGTTGAATGCTGCTGATAAGCCTATCAGCAGCATTTGTACTTAGAATAATTTGGTAGCAATCAGTCTTTGGTTCTACAAACTCCCCCTAGACTGATGCAACCAAAAATTCTTCTAATCACTTTGCTGCTGAAGCTTTTGCATGTGGCTGACTATCCTTTCAACCTCATAGACTCTTGGATCCTTGCTGGGATTGTTCAGTGGAAGTTCAGACAGAGTCTTGATGTCTTTGTGTTGCATTTTGTAGATTGCTTTGCTTGAACATCTCATCTGCTGCTTCTTTACATCAGTCAGTGTGAACTCATCCAAATCAGCATTGTAGGTCCAAGATACAAATGGAGAGTGGGACTTGAGTGGTTTGATGTTTATGATCACATCTTTGCTAGGGTTGAAGTAGTGTTTGATTGCTAGCACAAGACGTTTCCCACTCTCATTTGCAGGCTCATTAGCTTCACCCAGCTCTAAAATTCTTTGAAGGTCGGAATCAGGTAGTTGCAGAACCTCATCAACAGACCTGTAAGTGGATCTTCTTCTCTCAGTTCTCCCCCTGAAGATCTCAAACACTTGATCTTGTGAATTGTGGAACCAGTTAACTATATTTCTTGAGTCTTCTGGTTTAGGAGAGGGTTTGGGTATCTTCAAGGGAGGCTGTTGATGAGTGGGAGCTGGGTGGGATGACTTGGACTTTTTGGGTGGAGGAGTGGAAGGTTTGGGGAGGAGAGTGGAAGGATGATGGACTGAGGAAGAGGTAGGAGAGTGAGAAGGCTTGGGTTTCTTTGTCTTTGGTTCTTCATCTTCTTTGATAAGTACCCTTTTCTTGGAGCCCTTCTTCCCTAGTCTTTCTTCCTCATCCTTTTTAACTTTAAAGTAGAGGGCTTGCAGGTTCATGAAATTCATAGGACCTAGCCTCTTTCCACTATCTCCTCTGGCCTTAAGGAAGTCAATCATGACCTTCCTTTCTTCATGGGTCCTTTTATTGAAGGCAATGGTCTTTTTGGACTGTTGTTTGGCTTTTTCTTCTTCTTTAGCCTTTTTCTTCTTTGCCAACTGACCTTGGTGACCCATGAAGGCTCTGTAGATCTCTTTGTTTGAAAGTTTTTCAAGGTAGTCTTCATCCTCACCTTGAGAGATCAGAGCTTCAGTCCACTCCTCCCTTAATTCTTTTGCTAATTTAGAATCAGTGATTCTAAACTTAGCATCTTCCTTCCTTTTCTCTTTAGCTTCTTCTTCTTCTTCTTTTGCAAACTGTTCCTGCAGTTGTCTAGCAAGTTGTTCATCTTCCTCAACTTGAGACCTTGCAAGGACTTTTACCTTCATTTCATCCAGCTGTTTGGCATACAGCTGGATTGTCTGTTGTTTGAGAAGTATGGCTGCCTTTCTATCTTCATGCCTTTGTTTTTGAGCCATCTCTTCAGCCAACTCTTCTTCTTCTCTTTTCCTTCTTCTCTCTTCTTTCTCTTTCTTTTCCTTTTGCAACCTCTCTTCATCCTCTTTTGTCATGATGCCCTTCCCTTTATTAACATTGGATGCCTCTGCTCTGGCTTCACTGATCACAGAAACAGCTAATTGTTGTGCTGTTGGGATCTCTGCCTCGGCTTCATTGGCAATTTGAGATGTGAATAGGGGAAGGTCATCGTCTTCATCAAGTTGATACTCAGGACCTTCTATTTCTCTCAGTTTTTCTTTGATAGTTGATCTTGACTCATAAGCTGCAGTGCAGATGTTAACTCGAGGGGAAGCTGAGTCAGTGTCAGTGTCAGAGTTTGACACATATACTGCCTCAGTAATTCTTCCTACTTGTTCAAGATTGGCTCTGACAGTATCTATCATTGCCTGGCTTTCAAGTGAGTTGACATTGCAGATGTTGGTTCTGAGCTGATAGATCTTGAAGAGAAAGTCTGAGGGCAGATGAAGGATGTTTCTGGTGTTGATGATGAGAGAGGAGCCATTGCTGAGCAGAAAAGTGTGGTCAAGAGACTTAGTGCTTACCCAACCTAGCACATCCAAGTCCTTGACCAGGAAGGCATACAGGAACCTTCGAAGGCCCAGAACTTCTTCTTCAGTGAGAAGACTGCTCCTTGTTATTTCAAGATTGCTAGGAGTCAGTCTTCTTTCTACGGCCGCCGAGGATTCAGGATAAGCTACCCGATGTGCTGCTTGTAGGAATCTTTGGAACCTGGGTAGATTATCCTCCATCAGGTCATGGAACCTGCCAATGGCAAGTTCAGCTGAGAGATCTGCTGAAGTGTTGATGCAGTCAGTTAGATGCAGTTCCAGGACTTGGAGGGCATTGAGAGAGTTCCAGTTCAGTTCTTCTACTCCGCTGAACTCCCATCCATTCCAAAACCTCTCAGCTGATCCATCATACCCCCAAGCTAGAATAGAGTCAAACTCTAGCTTCTTTGAAGATTTGGGGGGTAGTGGATTGACCTATGATGGCTGCTGCTTCAGGGATGATGCTGACCAATGTAGATGTTTGATCTTTGCCTTCAACATCAGTCAGCATTTCATCCACAGCCCTGACAACCAACTTCCAGTCTTCAGAGATCTCTTCTTCTTCATCTTCTGTTACTGGCAAGTCGTAGACCTGTACAAAAGCTGGCCTGTAAAGTGAGCTTTGGAAGGCAGCCTGCTCCTGTATCCAGTCGTCAAGACTGTCTGTATCATCTTCCATAGAAACCATCTCCCCCTTTTTGGTTGCATCAGCAGACAGGTAAGCATCAGTTTGGGTGCCTACTGATACAAGAGAGGGAGAGGCTAGAGTTGGGCATTGATGGGCTTCATGCATAGCGACTTGGTGTCTTAGTTTGGACATTTCAGCCTCTAGCATAGCCACCCTGGCCGTCAATTCCATGTTATGAAGTTTCAGTCTGTCCTCATCCACAGTTGTGGAATCCTTGGACCCAGATGGGGCCGTAGGCCTAGCCTCAGCATCCCCATCACCCGTGGTTTCTTGGCGCCTGGGATTCCTCTCAGTGAAGGGAGTTTCCAAGGAAACACCCTCACCGTGAGTTGCCATGGTTGAGGTCTTAAAGATGTTGTCACTGTCCTCCTGGTCAGTTGATGGACCAGCAGTAGTGACAGCCTCGTCCACATCCACTCTTTCAATACTCCCAGAGTGGATCTTCAAGGGTGAAGAACTTGGGCTGGGTGTTTCGGAAGCAAAACCAATCAGTACCTCCTTGATAGTGGTAGTTGGAGATGGTACATCACTTTGGTCAGGTTCCTCTACACTTAAGTTCAAAGAAGAGAGGAATGGCTCGAAGGGCTGTTCTATGGATCCGGGAAGTGATCCTAATCCTAATAGAGAGACTTCCGAAGGAGTCTCCCTAGCAATGTGGCTTTCCCTTATGATATTCTCACTAGAATGTTGTGATTCTGAGTGAGGGATGTTGGCTTGGGTTTGGGCCTTGGAGGCAAGAGAAGAAGGAGTTCTCTTGCCCTTCTTCCTTGTATACTTGGCTGCAACCGGGGCCCTGTGTTCCGGTTGAGCAATCAAACTGGGGGTTAGTAATGTATGTGCCTGTGCATCCTCAGTGGAATGCACAGGGGTTCGATCAAGGGAAACAGTAGGTTGAGTTTGTGGCAGTGAGGAGGAGGGTGTGGGATCAGTATCAGCTGGGTTTGCTGAACTGTCACCCTGGACACTATGTGTGTTCAACATTGTAGATAACAATGGAACATCGGCCCTTGAGAACTTTGATGAAACTGTTCTCATGCTCTAAAAAATGTTGTTCTTATGTCCCAGTATGGAGTAGATTCTTGCAGTTTTTGAAAGATCTTGGTGCTCAAAATTGAACACTTCCTGCAAGAATCTTGGGTACATGAAGAACTGAGATTTCACCAATTCTTGAAGGTTGTATCTCAAACCTTCAAGAATGAGGTGGGAAAAATTGAAACCTGCTCCGGTTATCATACCGTGAACTGCCGACGCAAGTCCGGAGCTGAGTTGGTTCCAGCCACTCCTCTTTTGAGATATGCATTGGAGAAGAGTGTGGCAGAGATACTTCCATTTGGGACCCATGAGTGCCTTCTCTATCGTATACTTTGTTTGATTCCCAATGTACCCTATGGATACAAAGGTCCTCATGTATATGTCTTTTGGGTAAGAGAGGGCGTCCCCTTCATCCTGAAGCTTGAGGTGTTGGCGGAGTTTTGCTTCAGTGATGATCATTTCCTTACCGTCAACTGTGCCTCTGATTTGAGGAGTGCCCTGTTCAGTAGAATACACGGCTGAGCTCCAAAAATCTTCCATGTGTGAAGTATATATGGTTGGGTTGATGGTTAGGGCATGGTAAATTTTGGACCGACAGAGGAAGTCGATCATACCGTCGAAACCTTCGGATTTCTTGCCCTTGATTAGGTATGCAGTTAGGTTGTGGTATGGAGCAAACTTGTCGTTTGGGTTGTTTATGTCTGCGCCTGCCATTGTGATGGATTTTGGAGGGAAAAGAGAAGGGTGTTTGAATGGTGGTTGATTATGGAGGGCTTTGAATGCTGTGGGGACGGGAGAGAAAGTGATGGGAGCTAGGTTTGAAATTGAATATGAAGAGGTAGAGGGATGATTTGAGTTGGTGATATAACGGCAGACGAAGAAAAAGCAACTCTACTTGTACAGTACAACCTGTTTCACTTTTCATTGTTACAGCTGTAAAACACTTGAGCAGTCATGGTGAAGACTGACGATATTTACTTTTACAGCGGGTAAATGTTAATTTAGACTTAATTTCACCCATCAGCAGCAACCAAGTTTGCTGCTGAAAGATAAGAGAATCCATAGCAAAATTGGTTGCAGCTGATGGATAAGCCTATCAGCTGCAAACTTGGTTGCTGCGGAAAGATAAGTCTGTCAGCAGCAGATTTTGCTGCTGAAAGGTTTAAAGATCCGCAGCAAAGGAATTGCTGCTGAAAGCCTTAAAGCTATCCGCAGGAAACATGTACCTGCTGATAACTTAAAGCTATCAGTGGCAAAACTTTTTGCTGCTGATGCTTTTACCTGTCAGCAGCTGAAGGACAAAAATGCTGCTGACCCATAACTTTTATTTACAACAAGAGACAAAAAGGCACATTTTAAGGAGATACTTGAGATGGATTTTAATCAAAGTTCATCATACCAATTGATTCAACTAAATATCGGAATCTAGCTTCATCAAAAGGTTTTGTAAACAGATCAGCATATTGCTCATTTGTATGAACTTTGGTTAAAATAATTCTCTTTTTCTCAGCTTGATCTCTTATGAAATGGTACCTGATGTCGATGTGCTTTGTCTTTGAGTGCTGCACCGGATTGTTTGTGATAGAGATAGCACTCATGTTGTCAATGTGAATTGGAGTCTGCATGAAGGACATTCCATAGTCAAGCATTTGATTTTGGATCCAGATGACCTGAGCACAGCAGCTTGAAGCTGCAATGTATTCTGCTTCAGCTGTTGAAGTAGAAACACATGTTTGCTTTTTGCATTGCCATGAGATGAGCCTTCCTCCAAGAAATTGACATCCCCCAGATGTGGACTTTTTGTCCAAGTTACAACCCCCATAGTCACTGTCAGTGTAGGCATATAGATTGACATTTTCATTCTTTGGATACCAAAGCCCAAGCTTTGGAGCTCCCTTTAGGTATCTAAGGATCCTTTTAACAGCTTGAAGATGAGACACTTTTGGAGCTGCTTGAAATCTTGCGCAGAGACAGACTGCAAACATGATATCTGGTCTTGAGGCAGTGAGGTACATGAGAGACCCTATCATTGCTCGGTACTGATGTTGATCAGTGTCTTGTCCTTCTTTATCCGGAGATAATTGATGGTGCACTTGCATAGGAGTTCTTGCAGCAGAACAGTCAGTCATTTTGAACCTCTCCAAGATGCTTTTGACATACTTGGATTGACTTATGAAGATTCCAGTTGGTACCTGTTTGACTTGAAGTCCTAAAAAGAAATTTAGTTCACCCATTGAACTCATTTCAAATTTGGAATGCATCAGAACTTCAAAGTCTTTGCAGAGCTTCTTTCTTGTAGATCCAAAGATAATGTCATCAACATAAATCTGGACCAACAAAATTTCGCCCCCTTCATCTTTGATGAAAAGAGTCTGATCAATGGCCCCCCTTCTGAAGTTGTTACTAAGTAGATATCCAGACAAAGTTTCATACCAGGCTCAGCTTTGTCCAGTTTTAAGACCTTATTTGGATGTGCAGGATCTACAAAGCCTGGAGGCTGTTTGACATAGACCTCTTCATCAATCGTGCCATACAGAAAGGCACTCTTCACATCCATTTGATAGACCATAAAGTTTTTGGATGCTGCATAAGCCAGAAAAATTCTAATGGCTTCCAGACGGGCAACTTCATCATAGTCAATGCCTTCTTCTTGAGTGTAACCTTGAGCTACCAGTCTGGCTTTGTTCTTGACTACGATGCCCCTCTCATCTTGCTTGTTTCTGAAAACCCATCTTGTTCCAATGGCTGTTTGACCAGGTGGAAGATCAACAAGCTTCCAAACATCTTGTCTTTTGAATTGCAGCAATTCTTCCTGCATTGCTTCAATCCAGCTGTTGTGCTTGAGAGCTTCATCGATCCTTTTGGGTTCCACCTGTGATAGAAAGCAAGAGAACAAACAAATGTTTGCTTCATGAGACTTACTTCTTGTCTGGATGCCTGTGTGGACTTGGCCAATGATGTTTTCCAGAGGATGCTCTTTGTTTATTCTCTGAGCAGGTATCACATCCAGCCGTATTCCCTCTTCAAGATTACTGTGGTTTAGATCAGTATTGTCTTCAAATGGGTGGAGAGGAGCTTGGAGGATCTGATCATTGTGTTCCACATAGTCAGCAGCATTAGCATCAGAGGCTCATTATCATGAATTGAGGAGGCTTCATTTAGGATTTCATTGTCAGAGAGATTGCTGCTTGTGGTGTTGGATGTACCGGCTTCACCTGAACTGGCTTCAATAGCTTCTGCCACTGATGGAGGATCAATGGATGGCCTTTTCATCCTGATGTAGGGACTGGGAAACTCCAGTGTGTAGTCAGAAGAAGAGGTGGAGGTAGAAGGTGTTGAGTTTGAAGAAGGAGGCTCCATATTTGAGAATATGAGGGGCTCAAATATCTGGGAGAAGGAGTCTATATCAAAAAGCCAGTTGGGACCTTTGCCTTGTTCACAGACAACGTGTTCCCTGCATTCCACATTAGCAGATTCTTCCACAATCCGAGTCCTAGAATTGAACACTCGGTAGGCCTTCGATTGAGAGGAGTAACCCACAAAGTAACCTTCATCAGACTTTGCACCGAATTTAGGAAGAACTCCATGTGTGATGAGGATGGTACATGGACATCCAAAGGGCTTCAGGAAGCCAATGTAGGGAACTCTTTTGAGCCAGAGTTCATAGGGAGTTTTCTGGAGAGGCTTAACAATAAGGACTCTATTCTGCACATAACAAGCTGTGCTTACTGCTTCTGCCCAGAAAGTAAGGGGCAGTTTTGAGTCAGCCAGCATAGATCTTGCTGATTCAATCAGAGTCCTGTTTCTTCTTTCAGCAACCCCATTTTGTTGAGGAGTTCTTGGAGCACTGTACTGCCTTTCAATGCCCTTGCTCTCACAGAAACTGTTCAAAGTGTGATTTTTGAACTCTGTTCCCTGATCACACCTTATGATCTTTACCTTCAGATTACTTTGATTCTCTACCCTGAGAATATAGGATTTGAGAATCTCAGCAGTTTAATCTTTTGTTCTTAGGAAGAATACCCAAGAGAATCTGGAGAAGTCATCAGTGATCACCAGACAGTAGGACTTTTTGCCCATTGACATGACATTTGTAGGACCAAAGAGATCCATATGCAGTAGCTGGAGAGGAGTGTCATTTGTGTTCAATGTCTTGGGCTTATGGGAACTTTTGTGTTGTTTTCCCTTCAAGCAGGCAATGCAATGATCGTCTAGCTGGAATTCTTTGTCAGGAAGCCCTCTGACAAGATTGTCCTTCACTAATTTATTGATTGTTTTGATGTTAACATGGCTTAACCTCCTGTGCCAGAGAGCTGATTCATCAACTGATGCCTTTGACAGAAAACATGAAACACTACCAGATGGAGTGACTTCATTCATGTCAAGCACATATAAGTTGTCCTTTCTATTAGCAGTTAGGAGAATCTTCTCTGGGGGGTTTAGATAAGCCAGGAGCTAACACGAAACATTCTTTGTCAGTGAAGAGCATCCAATGCTTTTGATCACATACTTGAGAAACACTCATGAGATTGAAGTCAAGTTCTTTAACATAGTTGACTCTTTCAATACTCATCCTTTCATTGGACACAGTGCCTTGTCCAGTGATAGATCCACCTTTTGAGTCACTCCCAAAGGCAACATATCCTCCATTGAAATGTCTGAAGTTGGAGAGGATGGATCTGTTGCCTGTCATGTGCCTGGAACAGCCGCTATCTACCACCTGGCTGTCCCTGCACATGAAAGAGATTTAGTTAGTGGGAGTGGTCCAAGAGCTCTCCTTTTTGAAGAAAATAGTTCTTGGACATTCTAATTCATCATGCGTGCATTCAACAACACCGATGATGATTTTGCTGACAGGAGCAGAGATTTTGGCTTTCCATTGCTTAAGAAGTGGTTTTCCAGTTCTCTTTTCTTTATCGGCTGCGGATTTGGCTTTGGCAGCTGATGAATTTGCTCTATCAGCAGCTGATTTTCCTGCTTGAGGTTTTGGCCTGTCAGCAGGGGCAGGTTTTGCTGCTGATGGCTTCAGCTTATCAGCTGCAGATGTTGCTGCTGATGACCTTGGCTTTTCAGCAGCAGATTTTGCTTTTGCTGCTGAAAGCTTATTTGGAGCAGCAGCAGATTTAGTTTTTGCTGCTGACTGCTTTGTTTGAGCACCAGCAGATTTGGTGGCTGCTGAAGGCTTTGCCTTTTGCTACTGCTTGTATTTTTCTACAGTTTCAACTCTTCTACTGGCTGCAGATGGCCTATCAACTGCAGTATGCTGATCCTTCTTTTGTTTATGCGCTGATTGAAGAAGGATCTGGTTGAAGGGGTTAAACTGACATTTTGCAGCAAAGTGGTTTGATTCCCCACATATGATGCAGGACTGCTGAACCTTGGGCTGCTGCTTCCTTGGTGGAGAAGAAGAGTTTCTGAACTGAGTTTTCTTGGTCATAACTCTTCTAACCTGTTGCTGATTCTTCTGATTTGGCATGAACTGAGGCTTGGAGTTTGTGGGTCCTGATGTTTGTCCCTTTTCAGTGTTTAACTTTCTTCCACCTGGAGGATAGCTGATCCTTATCTGTTTGAATGGTACAGGGGCTGGAACAGCTGGGAGAACAGTAGGGACTGGGACTCTATTCAGAACAGCTTCAGATGAGGCTGTACTGGTTTCATCATGGTCTGAGAGGGTTAACTCAGATTCTGATGAGGTAGTGCAGTCTTTAACAAGGGGTTCATCCATTGAAGGATCAAGATTTCTGTTTGCAGTGTCGAGTTTTGCGACATCGAAGCTTGGTTCATAGATGGCAACATAGTCAGCTGGATGAGGAACAGTATTGTACTGTTCCTTGCCATATCCAAGTCCTCCAAGCTTTACCTTTTCATGGACTTGAATGTCTAGAAGTCTCTGTAGCTTTTTAGAAGAAAATTCATATTTTTCAACATGAACTTTCTGTTCTGCCAGATCAGCTCTGGTTGATTTAAGTTTTACTAATAGATCATCAATCTGAGTTTCAAGATTGGTTTGTTCATGTTTTAGAGATGAAATCTCTTTCTCAAGGCATTCAATTTTTTCTTTGTAAGTGATTTCAACCCTTTTGAACTCAGATTTCATTTGAAGAAACTCTTCATTTTGATCTATAAGGTTTTGGTTATGTTTTCTATAACCTAAAACTTTATCAATGCAAGCTTGAGAGCATAGATGTTCAAATACCTGAGGTGGTATCTCTGCAGTGTCTGCCATAAGTGCTTGGTTGGAGACAAGAACATCTTCATATTGAAAACTCCAGTCGAATTCTGCAGTTCCAACATTTGCACAGGCTGCAGTTTGTGCTGGGGGAGTTTGTTGCTGCTGCTGTCTGGGCTGACTTTGGTAGGCTTGTCTTTGATGGTCTGCACCCTGATTGGTTTTAGGTGCCTTGCACTCCCTAGCAAAGTGACCCATTTGGTTACAGTTGTAACAACGGATCTTGCTTTTATCAAGCCCAACTCTGCTGTTTGAGTTGTTGCTTGGAAATGATCTTCCGGTTCTAGAATAGAACCTTTTTGCTCTGAGGGAGAGCATGGCATATGAGTGCTGAATATCCATTTCTTCAAGATCATCTGGATGAAAGCATTCCAGATCCTCTTTTATGAAATACATGCTGCTTGAGTTGTCAGAGACAAAAGCAGTAGAGGTTGGCTGTTGAGGAGGTGCCTCAAGAAGAAATGGTGATGAGTTAGATTGTGAAGCGGTTGGGGTCTGAGGGTGAGTAACAATGGGAGGATAGTAGCTGCTTGCACTAGCACCAGAATGATCAGAGTGAAGCGCTGAGGAGGTAGTGGAGGAAGTGGTAGCTGATTGATAACTGGAGCTCCTTTCTTTAGCTTGAATCATTTCTAATTCATAGGTTTTGAGCATGCCAAAGAGCTCAGTCATCTGAAGAGTCTTCAGATTCTCTGTTCTTCTGATGGACACAGTGTATAATGTCCAACAACTAGGGAGAGATCTTATGAACTTCTTGAGAATGTCTTCATTCTCCAGCTTTACCTTGGAGCACTGCAGTTCACCTACAAGATAGGTAAATCTGTTATATAAAATAGTTAAGGACTCACCTTCCCTCCAAACGAAGTTCTCATACTGCTGCTTCAGTATGTCCCTTCTGTTCTCTTTGACTTCTTCAGAGCCAGCAAACATCTTCTCCAGCGCCTCCCAGAGCTCCTTGGCAGTTTTGTAGCTTCTGAAGTTGTGAAAAACTTCATTCGGAAGGCACATTTGGATGGCTCCCAGTGCCTTGAAGTCCACCTCCATTTTCTTGATGTCCTCTTCAGAGTACTTGGAGGTTTCCTTCGGGACTTGTATCCCTCCACCATCAGCAGAGGCCACCATGGGAATATATGGACCCTCCTTGATGGATCTCCACATTCCGTATTCTTGGTAACAGAAGAAGCTTTCCATGCGATTTTTCAACATGTCATAGTCTTCTCCAGATACCAACCTTGGTGGTCGGTTGATGCTGCCAATATCTTCAAAGCCATTGCTCTGTGCCATTTTTTTTGTTTTGATTTTGGGTGACTTGTTCAAAGAGAGAGTTTAGAATAGAACCAGAGATGATTAAACAAAAGTTAGTTTGTTTAATCTGAGCCAAAGCTCTGATACCACTTGTAGGATCGTGAGAATACAAGATGGTTCTGTTCTTAGTTGAGGTTGGCGGAAACAAAATCAACTACACAATTTATAATCAAGTAAACACAAAGAATACTGATAAACACTGTTGTATTAAGCTTTTGTGAATGCAAAGATTACAAGTGAGAAACTCAATGAATAAGTATGACAAGCACTACTAGCACTATCAAGACACACTCAAGTCACACTTACAATGAAGTGGCAACTCAGTATTTATAGTAACTTAGAATCAAGACAGACCCTTGATTCTAAGGATCAGATCGAACACAAGCCGTTGATCTTGTTTATTAATTTACATTACACGTAAAGGCTAATCTAGTTAACTTTACTGAAACGTTTTCTTTATTCATGATTGTTTGCATGCTTGGAGAAGTGTATTGTTGTCCGTCATTGGTTGACCATAGCGGTTCCTTCTGCTTTGAGTCTGTCAGTTGCTTTTGCAGAACGGTGTCAGAGACGCTTGGCCTGGATAGTCAGCTGCAACGTTTGGTCTTCAGTGAATAAGGCTATCAGCTGCAAAGAGTGAAGGTTGCTGCTGGTAAGCCTATCAGCAGCAAACATGGATGACCGCTGCTGATAAGCCTATCAGCAGCAACTTGTGCAGAATGCTGCTGATAAGCCTATCAGCAGCAACAAGTGTTGAATGCTGCTGATAAGCCTATCAGCAGCATTTGTACTTAGAATAATTTGGTAGCAATCAGTCTTTGGTTCTACACGTAATCACTCTCAGCATATCAAAACATTTGTATAATCATGTAATCACGCGTGTTGTATAATAACACATTTTCATAAATTAATCAAATAATCACACAATCACGTAATCACTCTCAGCACATCAACATTTCAAAAAAAAAAGTCAATTTAAAAAAAAAAGTATAGCAAAAGTGTACTCAAATTAAAGAGAATAAAATGCTCGATTTTATGGTGTAATTCTTTTAAAAAAATAATGTCGTATAAAAACGTTATACATGTTTTAAAAAAATGGGGGAACTTGAAAAAAGTCAACAAATGTAGTCTATACCCATTTTACCCTTTCAGACTCTTTTCACACTTAAAAACATGCTGACTAGACACGATTTTGATCTTAACCCTTGAATTCTAAGATCAATGGTCTATAATCACTTCGTACGCTTCGCACCAAAAAACCCTTTGTATTTTAAACTTTCTCTACATATATAATGTACATAAAAAAACACTCATATATATAGCGGACTCGATGTCATGTCACAGTGATAAAAGCAAAATTGTATGTTTTGCGGTATCCGAAGTTCTTTTACATGTGCTATTTATCGATTCTATACTTAAGTGACATCGATTTATCAAACATTTTCAAATAGTCATATAACTTATAAAAAGAATTGGGTAGCAAAGGTTAATGAAAGAACATTTAGGAACGTATACTATATGAGCCAATCATGTGTTCGTGTTCCCTCTTTGAATTAAATGAATAGAAAATATTATTCATGACTCTTCGTTAGTTTTTTTAATAAATGATTTTTTCCTCGAAACGTTGTACTGTTATTCATATTGACATATTCGTATCAACTACGGATTTAAAATTCAGAAGTGCTAGATTTAATTTCCTAATTAGATGGATATAAAGCATAAATATTTCCAATGATTTCTAAATAACGCAAAGAAATATATACATATACACTTAAAATTAAGGGTCTAAGAATTAAAGGTTTGAGTAGGTGTCATTTTCCTCCTTGTCACAAGACCCAATCAACGACCTTACCCCTCTAAGAATTAAGTGGTCGACCACTCGACCCGTGATCAGCTCCTAGAGTCCTTGTCAAATATGCGTCAATAAACTTCGCCAATTTAATGGCCCTTTAATGGCCCAAGTGTATTGACAAAATTAATTATATCATTCAACAAATGAACAAATTGTTAACGAAAACAATATAAAATGTAAAAAAAAGAACTTTTCACTCATAAATAATATTATAAGTTTAAATTTAACGACTATACTGAAATTCAAATCTCTAAAAATGTTAAAAGTTCAGTTTTCACCACACGTGGACTCCTCATATCATTTTTATGGGTTATGTTAAACGTTGATATCTTGGATCCAATATTTCAAGTGTCAATATAATATAATACCAACGACATTTTGTTGTTAATGTGTTAGACGCATTAAACGCAAAATATTAATAGTGACATTAATTATTCGGGTAATAGTTAATATTATTATTGTTGTTATTATTTGTTATTTGGGAAATAATAAATAAATAATAAAAAAAATGTTAAAGTGTAATTATTTATTTTAGTGAAGTATAAATAGTGGATTTAATGTGTGGATATATATATATATATATAAATTTTTGAAAATTATATATATATATATATATATATATAGATATTATTTTTGAAAATAATAATTAAATATATTCCGTGTATATCTAATTGGAATATGCCAAGAAATATTATAATTAGAAGCCTTAAATATATGGTTTAAATCATGATTTAAAACCTAGAGATTTTGTGATACAATTTGAGAAAAACCCTAGCCGCCACCCCTCCCCTAAGGGAGTTTTTGGCCAAAGCTAGGAGAAGCGGGGGTCTTCTCGTTTTGCGTGCAGATTGGTGATTTTCGTGTAGGAGCTAGCAACCTCCGTTCGTTGAACCATTGTGGATAGCTGAAGTGTTTTCATCCACCATTTATAAAGTATGTAATTAAAGTTGTTAATTACGTGTTTTTCATCTCTTGTTTCTAAAGTTCTTGCAACTGTATCACTGGTGCTGTTTTTCCCGTCTTGATTTTAATTAAGACTTACGCTAAGTTTTTGGCTTGGATCTACTTTTAAAAAGATAAAACTATACGAGAAATCTCAACAGTGGTATCAGAGCCACTTTTGTGAGACTATAGAAACCCTAACCGGTTTAAAGCTGTTAAACCGGGTAACGTTTTGATTTTTAATTAGAATTTTATTTTTAATTGTAACTTCTTTTTTTATATTAACAATAGCATTTGTTGATTGATAATATTAGTTGCATCCTTTCGTTTTGGTTGATTGTGTTGTTTGTATTGTAAACCGAGCATTGACCCCGTGTGATTGTTGTTTGTAGGTTGTATGGTTTTGTTTTTTTCATTTTGGATCTTGTATTGTATTTTTCTTTTTGAGACTGTTTTGGAATCCATGTAATGTAATAGAATAGATTATTTTTTTTATTTTTATTATTACATCAAGAAATCAAGACAAGACGAACGCGGAAATCGAGGCGAAAAGAAACGGGTGTTACTAGGAGTCGAGGAAGATGTCAAAGCAAATGAGAGCAATTGATTGGTTTAATTATCCCTTATTATTTGACCTAGTTTGTCGCCTTAAATTGGCTTTTAAGGCACCGGACAAACCCATGGCTCGGGTTTACGATATATGTTTTTTTATTATTTATTTTTGCATGGTTGATATATGATATAGATGCAAAAATTAAATTTATTAAAAACAAGCAAAATGAAGTTTTAGAATAGGGTTTTAAAACGACACGATTATAAATGACAGATTTTAAAATTGAATTATAGTTATCTCGTGAAAGTTTTAAAATTATAGAGTTAATTTTACGATTAAAGTTGAGTTTTTGGAATATAAATAAATAGAGATTTTAACTGTTTAAAACTTATTAATAAAGAGTTTATTAAATTAAAATTGGTTTTCCCATTTATATCGACGTATATTTTAATTAGGGTATTAAATTGAGGCGCAAGAACTAAGTAAAATTTAAATTTTACAAATCTGCCACGGGTCGCCGCAAAATATTTGTCTTATGACAGGTTTCGAGGACGAAACTTCTTGTAAGGAGAGTATACTTATAACATCTCAAAACCGACACTTCGTTGCGTTGTTCGGGAACGAAAGAATAAAGGGTGAGGACTAAAGGAGGAATAAGACGAAAGATGAAAGGGGGAGGGCCTTGAACCCTAGCCGCCACCATTCTTCATCTTCACGAACATTTATATAGAGAGAACCTAGAGAGAGAAAGTGTCGATTTTCTCCCAAGATCGCTCCAATATCCTTCTCCATCGATTACCGGAACAACTACAAGAAAAACAAGACGTTTAGAGGTGAGTTTAATGCCTTAATTTTAGCTTTTTGGGTTTTGGGTAAAATAGGGTGTTTTTGCCATAAAGTTCGGATTTTTACGTATGGAATGGCTAAAAAACCATAGATGTAGGTTCATGGAAGTTAAGCAAACATTTGGACGTAAAAAGTTATGATTTTGGATCGATAACACACCTAGCTCGTATGGTGTTTATGAGGTGATTCTAAGGTGGTGACATTGTTCAAGTGGTGACATTATGGTGGTGACATTGTTTAATTGGTGACACTAAGGTTGTGACACTATTCATGAGGTGACACCAAAGTGGTGATATTGTTCAAGTAGAGACACTGTTCCTTGGTATTGAGGTTTCCCAGACTAAAGAAGGTTTGGGGTTAAACCAACGGAAGTATGTGCTTGACATTCTTTATTATTATGATTTACAAGGTTGCAAACCGAGCTCGTTCCCCATCTAGCAAAACCTCAAGCTCGATAGAACCGAAAGCGAACCCAAGGTTGATGTCGGTCGGGTACCGTCGCATTGTAGGCAAACTACTCTACTTACAAGCTATGAGACCAGACATAACCTACTCACTCAACGTGTTGAGTCAATTTATTGCCGACCCATGACAACCACACTTAGATGCTGCTCATCGAGTCCTATGATATCTAAAAGGAACGCCAGGTCAGGGTGTTTTATTACCACATGAGGGAGGTTACACTCTCACTGCATACTATGATTTTGATTGGCTCGGATGCCCTTACACCCGAAAGTCGTGAACTTGATATCTGTTTCTCCTTGGTGGCGTCCCAATTTCTTGGAAAACAAAGAAGCAATCGGTTGTCTCACGTTCGGCTTTATAAAGTACACATTTTTATAAACGTAAAGAGAAATAGAAATAGAGTAAACAAATACAGCCTTTAAAATAAATGTTTTTAAGAAAGTAATGATTGACAGTGATAGAAGTACTTCAGTACTGGATGATATTGATAGATGTCATGTTATGTACTTATGTGATAATATGTGCTAATTTGTTTGTGTTTACGTGATAATGTGACTATTTATGTGATACACAAAGTAAATGCATAGTTATGTTATAGTATAGAAAGTACAAAGGAGTCTTGTTATATGCACATAGTAGAAGTCTTGCAAGCATAGAGTAGTCTTGTTTTATACGAACACATAGTAGAACAAATGAGTCTTGCCTAGTGCAAGCATAGAGGAGCCTTGTTTTCATAACAAGCACAGAGTAGTTTCGTTTCATACGAGCACAGAGTATAACAGAGGAATCTTGCCTAGTGCAAGCACAGAGGAGCCTTGTTTTCATAAAGTTTACTTTATAAAGCTGAACGGGATTTAAGCCATCCAATCCATCAAATCATGAAAGAGAGTATACATACAACACCAAGTGAAGAAGACATATGTCAGAAAATAAAGCTGACTTCACAGCTGGAGTAGATGCAGGTGTGGTGTAGGTACAAATTCAGTCTGTTGTAACACCAAGATCGATAACTACTACCGTCTTCACCTAAGCTCATCTCGTAACTCAATCTTCCAGAGTTATAATGTGACGAGTCTACGTCATGACACTCTATTGAGTCATATTGTAGGTGTCTATTATTTTCACATTGTTGTACGTATCAGATGTTAGTCACGTATGACACATAATTGTTGCTAGTATCAAAATAGTTAATGATGTGTTAGTGTAATCACATACACTAATAGTGAGCTCAAGTTGTTCAGCAATGGTTGGAATTTCTATACTCAAGTCTTGGGTGCTCTTAGTGTGATGTAAGTCTTAGAAATCTTGGTACCAAAATAAGTCGATCTGGTTAAAGCCTAGGTGTCACCAAGGAGACCTAATTCGCTAAAACCTATGCCTCTGATACCAATCTTTAACACACCAAATTATTTACTTAGTAAATAAGTAAATAAATTTAGGTTGTAACGATTGATAATATTACAAAACATCGGAAGCAAATTGAAGACTTCTAAAGTGTCGAACACCATTAGAAAGACTAAGTGAGTACATGACCTAAGCCATATAGGTCTAAATGGACTTGACGTTAAACGACCATACGCCTTCATCTTCTAAGGTCTTAATCCAAATGTGTAACCTATTCCAACCATGCCACAGTCATGTGTTACCTGAAAAACATACTTAAAAAGGTCAACGTAATGTTAGTGAGTTCATAGGTTTAATTGTTGCAATGTAAAGCAGTTTTCGTTGAAAACATTGATGATGTATATGTGGCAATAGTATGAAACCGTTTTCAGAAAACATGTGATGACTTCAAATTCATAAAACGAGTCATTTTCCCAATGAAAACATGTGACGACTAAATAGTCATAAAATGAGTCGGTTTCATTGAAAATATTGATAATGTGTACATGACCATAATATGAAACCATTATCCTTGAAAACGTTTGGCAAAAGCATTTGCACGAAAATGTTTGACTTTATGTATATGATAAACAAAACAAGTAATGTGTGCCCATTCGTAAACTAGCTAGGAATACGAATATATGTTCATACATGAGACATAACCAAACCATGACACGGGTGTTTCGCCCCGTCATTCGACCAAGTGGATCGCCGGTTAGCGCGACTAACTATGACTGGGGTGTCAATCCTAAATAGTACTATCCATAGAATCTAAGGCTAATCCCTGGCTAATGGTTATAATAATGTGTTGGTACAGGGGACTTCACGAGCTCTATGTGTGTTCACTCATGTAAACATAAGGGTCGAGTCTTGTTTTCTTGTTACCATATAAAAATGTTTGTAAGTATGCTTTTCCCCTGAAGTTTGTAAAACAAGTAAAAAGGGGCCGTGAAACTCACCTTTGACTGTTAAATAGACATAAATGTACCAATGTTGTGAGCAATCTAATTGTGTGCAGGTAATCACCATCATAACCCTAATTACAAATATATTATCAACTTCTGATACTAGGGTTAAGTTATCGCGTGTACAGTTGAGCCATGTTGATTCACTGTGCTACAATACTGATCTGGTATATGTTAATAATAGTGGATGCTTAGATCATGATTACTCAATATTGTTTATGTTCCACTCGTCACGTTTATAAGTGTTAGTCTGTTAAGTATACGGTTGTGCATATCCATATGCAGTTATAATTAATAATCACAATGCTCGCTCGTGTGGCTTTTAATAGAATGTGGACAACTCTATGTTTTACTGAAACTATCTCAGGGTATAATGGCTATGCATTAATATATATATATATATATATATATACTTATATATATACTTATATATCTAAAACCCTAAAATATGTTTGTGCGGTTCATGTATCCCGCAAATAAACGTTCGGGTTCATATAGGTCATACCTAAGTCCATTTGTTAATATATATATACACACACACACACACATTCGTGTGTATGTGTTTATAGTTATGCGTCGCATTATATAATATCTAATGGTTTGTAGAAGATATAAACATTTAGAGCTACACATTTACATATGAATACCTTTGTATATATGTGACATGATATTTGTCCAAGTTTATAAAAGTCTAAATTTTTATATTTATTCGAAACGTATTCGTGAAGTTTTCAATTTGTTCGTGTCATTTATCCAAAACTCCTCAATGATACGTATATTTACTTTTCATTATATGAATATATATACATGTATATGCTCAAAAATAAATAGCGTGTTTTAGAATAATATATATCCATGTGAGTATTTGTAGGTATATAAATAAGTACGTATGTTCACATGGTACGTTTACATTTATGAAATATTATAGTTGTATTAATCCTTGTTAATTGTCAAATCCACTATTAGTCAGTAGCGCTATAGTTTTATTTGTATAAGTTCAAAAACGTCCAATCGTAATATCCAAGATATGAATTTATACAAAATACATTTGTCGTCCAATTTGTCCCCAAATCATAACCATCAATGGTTTACATATTACAAATATTTGTACGACCAAAGTAATAACTATTATTCGTATATATATAACAATCGTTAGCCATATTAAAGTTCCTGTGTTACTTATTATGTTTTCACGTTCATATTACTTGTTTAATAATTTATATATTTTCTTTGAACGTATCTCTCTTGCCAACAACACATTATTACGACTCGTTGGTATTTAACGCCGCGTTCATATTTAGTTTTATCGTCAATGAATATTTTAGGGATCAACGCAATTAACTGTACACACGTTTAACTTTTGAAATATTGAACGTACATCGTTTAGCATGCATTTTTACCTTTCGGATGTTCCGCTCTCAAACCGACGTGTTCTAAATCTCACGATTTACGTATCTGATCGTGTTTGACCGCCGTTGACCCGAGTTTGACTCGTTTAACTAGGTTTGACCCGAGATCCGTGATTCGCTGCCGTCCCTTTTTTTCATATTTTCATTTTTAGTCCTTGGGGTTTGGAGTATTTATAGTTCTAGTCTTTGTACTTTTCCTTTGGATTTTGGGGTGTTAAATTTTTATTTCCACCACCACCACCGTCGCCGACACCACCACCGCCGCCACCACCGCCGCCGCCACCACCGCCGCCACCACCACAATGTTAATTTGTACATATTGGTGGTTTATGAAATTGGAGTTTTTGGTGAAACTTGGGTGAGTTCTTAACGGGTTAATGGGTTTGATTTCACTAACATTTGATGTTTGATGATGATTTTGGGAGGAATGAGGTTTGGTTTAAGTTGAATAAACCATTTATGGTTCAAATGGGTGATTTCATTGATCTTTGATCAATAATAGGGATTATGGGAGGGTAAGGTTTGGATTAAGTTGTATGGACCATTTTTTGTCATAGGTGATGAACTTTAGTTCATACTATGTGTGTTTGACCTAACTGGTCTTTTTGGGACTTTTTAGATTACTAAGCAATAGGTGTAATTGTTTAGGTAATCGGAGTGCTAAGGTTGAAGATCAAATGGGTTCGTCTAGCATAAAAGGCAAGTGTTTTTACACTTAGTAATTGATATCGGTTAGTTCATATGTGTTATTTTATGACTAAACGCCTTGATGACTTTGAGTTGATGCTTTACACATGATTGGGTGTTAATTATGTATTAATTGGTGTATTTGTAGAAATTATGTTTTGGTGTGTGTTTGCAAACAAAATGGTGAATGTGAAGTCATAATCCTTATGGGTGTTTTGAGGACAAATTCTTCATGGGTGCTATGTCAAATCATGTCCCTAATGGGCGTTTTGAGGGCATGATTTTCATGGGTGTTAAAGTGGAGTTAAAATCCTCATGGGTGTTTTGAGGTTGAGAACTCCACGGGTGATATGTGAAGTCATAGTTCTCATGGGTGTTTTGAGGACGTATTCTTCATGGATGCTATGTGAAATCATGTCCCTCGTGGGTGTTTTGAGGGCATGATCTTCATGGGTGTTAAAATGGAATCAAATCTTCATGGGTGTTTTGAGGATGAGAACTCTACTGGTGATATGTGAAGACATGATCCTCATAGGTGTTTTGAGAGCATGTTCTTATTTGTATGATTATTATTTAAGTCCCTTAAATGTTGTGTGTTTGCATTGAGATTTATCTTTGGTTTGATTACGATATGTATAGGGAGTTTTATGCATGCATTATAGATGACTAAAATCCCTTAAATGTTGTGTGTTTGCATTGGTATTTATATTTGGTTTGATTAAGACTTGTATAGGGAGTTTTATACATGCATTATACATGACTTAAATCCTATAAATATTGTGTGTTTGCATTTGGATTTATCTTTGGTTTGATTAAGACATGTATAGTTAGTTTTATACATATATTATAGATGACTTAAATCCCTTAAATGTGTTGTATTTGCATTGGGATTTATCTTTGGTTTGATTAAGACATGTATATGGAGTTTTATACATGCATTGTATATGACTTAAATCCTTTAAATGTTGTGTGTTTACATTTGGGGTTTATTTTGATGTGGGTAAGACATGTATTGATGTTGTACATGCAATATGATGACTTAAATCCCTTAGTTGTTGTTGCTATTGTGAGAATTGGATGTTAACTTTTGGGTGTTATACAAACCTTATTAAGGTTTAAGCATGCTATAAAAACATGTCGGAATTTAACCAAATGGGTTGGATGAGCTAAAAATGGGTTTTTGTGGAGAGTATGATCGCAGGGAGTTTCATAACACCCCTGGGGAGTTCCACAATGCCTCTACACTGAATATAGTTGGGAAAACTTACTATCCAACGCCTCCAAAAGGCTAACAAAACTCCACTAGCCTTGGGAGTTACTAAACGCTGTTGTGGAGTTATGGAGTTTTAGAATGTTGCTTTGTAACTTTTTATGAGTTCGATCTTGGCCATTCTTCTTGGGTGTTACCCTTTGGGGCTTGGCGGATATTGTATGTAATTTCTAACTTGATTCATGGGTGTTTATGGTGTAGGTAAAGCTCCGGTTTAAGCCACGGAATTCGAGTCGCTTCGGTTTGGATTTTTCATGAAGATGTATATCTTATGGCGTATATTTCTTGGGAGATTGTTATAACCTCTTTTGTGGATGTTATAAACAAGTGTTTTGGTTGTTTAAAATTAATACTGGTTTATGGTTGGGATGTTACATCAAGTTCTGATTTTGTTATCAAGAGGATGTTTAATTAATTTGGATCAAACATGTTTTAAATGTTTTATTGGGACCATCTTCCGCATAATTAAAGTTTTTTATTGGTTTAAAAAATTGGGTGTTACAACGCATTCTTTTGTGGTCGTGCACACTTCCTAAACGGTCGTCACCACTTGTTATCTTACCGACTATACAACCTACTTCTTACCACCCTTGAAAGAGCTAAGTAGTATATGATTTGTTATCATAAAACGTTTTAGGTGGATTTTCTTTTGCCCGTGTGGCATCTAAATATCTGCTTCGCTTAACCCATTTGAGTCCATTCATGACATAGCTACATACATGACCTTACTCAATGTTTAACACAAAGTCTAAAACATTTCAAAATCGTTTTTCTTGCGCACCTCGATGTGAAGATGTTTTTATAACAGCCCTCATGGGTAAATCATTTCTATGTTAAAACTCTTTCCTTTTCAAAATCTTTGTTATGGCAAATCATGCCAAAAACATATTTCTTTTCAAAACATCTTTTTAAACTAGTCCTTACCCTAAACCCTTGTCAAGGTTCATCCCCGATGTATCAAAAATGTTTATATATAGGGTATATCAGCGACGCGCCCACCACCCCTTTGATATTTCGTAAATGCTCTTTTACATGAGTATTAGGGTTTAGACCCTTTCTTTGTCAGTACCATAAAATCCTGCAACAACATGCACACAACCCATAAAATTTAAAACAGGGCTTCATAAAACTCATTTTAGATGTATCTCTTCTTGCGGTATCTCTACTTGGTTCTAAAATAATATCACAATCATTTGATTCAAAGTCCTAAGTTATACCAACATTACTTAGGCATCATACCTATCTTAATGATATATAACTAATCATAAACCATGAAAAGAATCTTACCTCTGGATTATTTACTATGTATTGGAGATGAATCGTACTTACGAATGTGTACTGGGCTTGGATCTTTCAATCACAAAATCTTAAAGTGTGTGTTTTGTAAAGGTGTAATGTGTGTTTGGGATGTAGGATGAACAACCATGGCTTCTTATTTATAGGTTGAATTGGGCTCCCGTAGCGGGCCGCTAAGAGGTGGGTGGTCGATCGCTACCGCCTGTTAGTCAACCGCCATCCTTGCGCAATACGTAGTGGACTGTTATGGTCTGGGATAGGAGTCCGCTATAGGTTTTCACGCGGCAAATGTCACCCGACACTTGTCACTCCTGTATTCATTTCTTTCCGGCCACGTAGCGGACCGTTAGGGATTCTGTAGCGGTTCGCTATCGTCCCTTTTCATATTTTCATTTTTTAGTCCTTGAGGTTTAGAGTATTTATAGTTCTAGTCCTTGTACTTCCATTTCCTTTGGATTTTGGGGTGTTACATTTTTATTGTTATTATTGTTATTATTATTATTATTAGCTTTTGTGTGCTTTTTTTTTTTAATATTCACTTTATTTTTACTATTATCGTATTTTTTATATCATTTTAATTATTATTTTTAATATTATTATTTTTATTTTATTATTATTCTTTTATACTAGCTTTAATGGGTCAATGGAAAGAAAAAATAGACACTCATTTTCATAATAATGTATATGCTTACCTTCGTTATAAACCGCATGTGTTAATATTTTTTGGGCATGCTCTAGGCTTTATCTTTTCGTTACACATTGATACCTTTTGTGGAAATCTTTACTATGTAATAAATAAATGATTTTTATGTTACGTGTCGACTCTATATTCATTCTCATCACTTTTTTCCGCATATCTCTCTTATTAAATACACCTATATCTTTTAATAATAATATATTTTTAAATAAAATACTAATTATACTAATAAAATACATTTATTTTAAAGGGTTAGGTTATAGTAAAAAGGGTTTTAAAAATAAGAAAGGTAAGAAGGATTCTAAGCTTGACACGTGTCATTTTATTGTTTTTAAAGAGAAGGCATAATGGTCAATGTGTAATATACCAGGTTAATGTGTAATATACCAGGTCAATGTGTAATACATTAGGTCAATGTGTAATACACCTGGTCAATGCGTAATACAAGGTCTGATATTACACAATGATCAGACCTGATATTACACAATGAACTGATGTTACATAATGAGCATATTACACAATAACCTGACATATTTGAGCGAATTACACAATGAGCTGAAAAACATAAAACACAATGATGAAAACATATAACACAATGATGAAAAATATTTGACACAATGAACTTGTATTACACAATGACCTGACAAATTACACAATACACAATGACTTGACTAATTACACAATGAACTTGTATTACACAATAAACTTGTATTACACAATGACCAGACATGGTATTACACAATGAACTTGTATTACACAATGAACTTGTATTACATGATGAATTTGTATTACACATTGAACTTGTATTACACAATGAACTTGTATTACAAAATTAACTTGTATTACACAATGACCTGACTAATTACACAATGACCAGATATTACACAATGACCAGACGTGGTATTACACAATGAACTTGTATTACACAATGAACTTGTATTACACGATGAACTTATATTACACAATGAGCCGAAAAACGTAAAACACAATGATAAATACATATAACACAATGATATTGTATTACACATTAAACTTGTATTACACAATGAACCTGTATTACACAATGACCTGACTAACTACACAATGACCAGACGTGGTATTACACAATAAACTTGTATTACACAATGAACTTGTATTACACGATGACCTAACTAATTACACAATGAGCTGAAAAACGTAAAACACAATGATAAATACATATAACACAATGAACTTGTATTACACATTGAACTTGTATTACACAGTAAACTTGTATTACACAATTAACTTGTATTACACATGAAACTTGTATTACACAATGACCTGACTAATTACACAATGACCAGACGTGGTATTACACAATGAACTTGTATTACACAATTAACTTGTATTACATGATGAACTTGTATTACACAATGACCTGACTAATTACACAATGAGCTGAAAAACATAAAACACAATGATAAATACATATAACACAATGAACTTGTATTACACATTGAACTTTTATCACACAATGAACTTATATTACACAATGATCTTATATTACACGATGAACATGTATTACACGATGAACTTGTATTACAAAATGACCTGACTAATTACACAATGAGCTGAAAAACGTAAAACACAATGATAAATACATATAACACAATGAACTTGTATTACACATTGAACTTGTATTACACAATGAACTTGTATTTCATTGTAACATCCCAAAATGTCGAGAAATAAAGTTAACGAGTTCAAGCGGGCCAAAGTCGGGCCGGGTCAGTCACGAACCGGGCTTGGGGAGGTCTCCCCTATAAATAGCCAAGGTCACAACATGTTTATCTCATTTGCAATTCTAGAGAGAGAAAAAAACCGTAGAGAGAGAAAGTGTCGGAATCGCACAAGATTGCACCCGCTCGTGTCTCTTGCACTCGTGAGAAGAACCTCTGGATCAGAAGCTCGATTCAGGTAACGATCCGACCTAAATCTGAGTTTTAGTTCGTTTTTGGGTTTTTCGGATTTTGGGTGAAAAGGTAAGGTTTGAACGGATGAAACTGAAAGATAATCATGGATTTGAGTTCCTTAATGGAAAACGAATGTTTTGAATGGAACAGGTTCGGGATCTTGACATGATCAGACCCGAATGCGAAAGTTAGGGTTTTCACGAAGAACAGGTCGTGCGCACTTGCTAAGTGCGCACGGAGCAGGTCCTGCGTACTTATCAAGTACGAAGGAAGAGGGGCCTGCGCACTTGCTAAGTGCGCAGGAAGAGGGGTCTGCGCACGGAGCAGGTCCTGCGCACTTGTTAAGTGCGCATGAGGAGGGACCTGCGCACTTGATAAGTGCGCAGGAGGAGGGACCTGCGCACTTGCTAAGTGCGCAGGAGGAAGGACCTGCGCACTTGCTAAGTGCGCAGGAAGCATGGTCTGCGCACTTGCTAAGTGCGCAGGCAGCAGGGTCTGCGCACTTGGCAAGTGCGCAGACATCAGAACTGATTAAGTGAAGTCAGTATGTTAGAATGGTTAAACCGTTAGAGTCAGGATTGGTCTGATGTGTATTTAACTAATCAATTCATATCGGAAGTGACGTTGTTGGACCTTCGTTTAGGACAACCCATATTAGCGTATCAGGTGAGTTCCAGAGCCCTCTTTTAAATGTTTTGTTAAATGTTTTGGGCTGGTGTGCATACTTACGAAACGATGTTTTAACGAAATGATGTTTTAACGAAATGATGTTTTAACGAAATGATGTTTTAACGAAACGATGTTTACGAAAGGAAAGGTTATGAAGTGTTTTTGCCAAAAAGGTTTACGAACGTTTATGAACGGTCTAAATGAGGAAAGGTTTAATGAAAAGGGAAAGAGGTAAAGGTTTAGATAAGTCATTACAAATCTAATCTATAAAATGAATGGAATTGACGAATGAAGTCTGGGAATGAGACTCCCAGCCTTGTGGTAGATTATGGACAGCGAGCCATAGTTGCCATTAGAACAACAGGGGTAGTGTCTTAGTGGCCTGCCAATGGTTTTGATGTTGTACAACTGTTAAGGGAGTAACGACGGTTACTCGGGTGATGACGATCAATCTAAGTGAATGGTAATGGGAAATTAATGACGACGATACGTAACGGTTAATTTCCAAAGGAAAGATGCGTGTTGGGCAATGACGGCGATACGTAACGGTTGACCCCACGTATTGAATGGTAATGGGAAATCAATGACGGCGATACGTAACGGTTGATTTCCAAATGAAATATGCGTGTTGGGCAATGACGGCGATACGTAACGGTTGACTCCACGTATTGAATGGTTGTGGCAATGACGGCGATACGTAACGGTTGCCCACAACATCAAGGGTCCCTTCGGGGACACAAAGACGCGTAACGATACAGAATTTAGATAATAATGTATGACTTAAATGAATGTTAAAAGTGTTAATGAACGATCCGTTTAACGGTGTTTATGATTATGATGTTGATGATGATATGGGTACGAAACCTTTTTAAAGATGTTATTATTACATGCTTTTGTGAAAGGTTTTACTAAATGAATGAATGATATGTTTTTGGCAAATGTTGATGTTAAAGTTTTTATGAAATGCTAGAACTCACCAGCGTAGCTGACTTTTTAGTATGCACATTCAGGTTAAGGCAGGTATGGACGATGGACGGTGATGCTTGGCAAGCGAGAAGAGTTACCCGGTCGATCATGAAGACTGGCATCCCGTTATGAGTTGTTTATGTTAAGTTTATGTAATTATGTTTTAAACAATGTTTACGCTTCCGCATGTATGAACAATGATGACGTTATGTTTGAATGAAATTTTCCGCTGCGTTATTTGATATTCATGTTTAAGAACTGTTTGTGAATGAGTAAATCCAACGAGTGAGGCCTCCCGGGTTTGGGGCCTTACAAGTTGGTATCAGAGCAATAGTTTGAGAGATTCGGACACTCCCAGTGTCTGAACTTAAACTTTGAATGGGACCGAAAGCGGATGCCAGTACGGGTAACTCGAGCTACAGCATCAGGGATGAAAAGTAGAGTATGTGTATGTAGTATGTCTTGGAAAGGGTTAGGAAAGGACTTGTGTTCTGATGGAATCACAAAGGTGGTCAAATAGAAATCGAAAGGTAGTGTAATGGTTAATTGCAGATGGCCAGTGTATATTAACATCTTACAGTACTTATTGAATTTTATTTGTTAACTAGCGTGATGACATTAGATTCCTTGTCTTTTAAGAACGAAATGGAGGGTAGAATAGGCGGAAGGCGTGGTGAGGGTCGTACCGGACGACACAGTAGGATTCCCGCCCACCAAGTTTATAGTAAAAGGCCCAGAGTTCTTGCGGAACCGGAAGGTAGTGTGCATGAGACCGTACGAGTGTGATGCGAGATGTCCTCTGTTGTGTTGACTTAGCGCGGAAGTGGTAAGAAGTGTCGAGGAGAATACCGGGACACAATCTCAACTTTGAAGAGACGCGAGTATTAGGAAGTGTTATAAGAGGAACTAGAATGCTCGAGTAAGGTAAATTGGTAATTTCGTTTGGATCAGCGAAATTGTGAATTTACAGGTGCACGTGCATGATGGTGAATCTTATGGTATTGATTAATGCTTACGCATCAGAGTTGATCCAATTACTCAACCACGACTACGAGATGTTAGTCACCCGAGTATCGATTAAGGAGATTGATGAACATCATTAGTAATGGTAACGATGTCAAAGATGGTGTACCTTACAACGGTGAATGATGTCAGCAAGTACGAGCCACGGGCAAGATGAGGAGGAATGAAACTTCGGTTTACCTAAGTCAGACGAGCATACGTATGAAGGATTCCAAGGAGCTAGGGTGGACTACGCTTATCACAAACACGTTATGATGAATAAGAATCGGTCTACTGTTGAAGTATGCATGAGCATGATAGAAATAACCTCACAAGTGTAGGTCCAAAGAATATATGAGTGCACGAATGCACAAATGGCATCTTTCCATGTAGAAGACAGTCCAAGACAACTAATAAGAGTATCTGCTGAAACGAGAAAATAGATATACCAACAACAACAAGAGACGGGAACCGCGATGTTAATTAGGGCGTGCAGGCTAAACCAAACCAAACCAGATCCGACCCAAGGATTGTTTGTCTAGAATGAATGTGAAGGACAAGTTTTGACCAACAATGTGAAGTAAGGCATGTGCATTAAAAAAAAAAAAAAAAAAAAAAGAAAGAAATTTAAGGCGACTCAGAGAATGCTCTACTATGGCTAAGTCTAATCAATAGCTGCGAGTGTTGTTAGAATTGGAAAGCCGTTGAGGGACCTACTGAAACTAGAAAGGAAATGAAAGTACAAGTGTCACCGCACGTGTCATTTATCCATAGTAAGACCAACGAATGTGACTTTAGAAGAAATGCATGCAGAAAAGGCTAATGGAAACGAGTAGCTAGAGAATATATATTGTCGGTCAGATGGGATGCCAATCCCTAAGACCATCCAGTGATATGTAGGAAGAATGGTGTTCAATGAACCAACGATGTGAAATGTAAAACCTGACAAGTACGTTTAAAAGAAAGACTAGAAGGAGATTGTGTATGAAAATATGAATGAAAAGTTCGAGTGACTAGTGTGCCATCTGAATGAATACCTTCCTGACAAGTTGAGTGTGATAAGGGATACCTCATATGTTTGGGGGATACCTGATACGGTTCCTACGGGAACGAAGCGATACGGTTCCTACGGGAACGAAGCGATACGGTTCCTTCTGGAACGAAGCGATATGGTTCCTTCTGGAATGAAGCGATATGGTTCCTTAGGGAACGAGACGATGTGGTTCCTTCGGGAATGAGATGGTACGGTACCTTCGGAAACTTGATAGTAGGAATCATTCGGGAACGGTATGGTATGATTCATTCGAGAACGGTGTGGTATAGTCCTTCAAGGACGAATGCACCATGGACAGCTTATGAGGTATACACAATGATCCAAATAGTCGAGAGACGATCGATTGTAACCGTCCAGATGGCAAGGTAGATAACCTTAACGAGGAGTTGAAATTATGGCCATGGAGTCTTCTGTGGACGACTCCGAGTTTGATAAGACATTTCACATAGAATGACGATATAAGAACCCTAACGGTTAGATGTGAAAGACCGACTAGGGATGTACGATGCTGAAGAAGATAACGTCTATCAAGAACGAGAGAGGTATAGTCAAGACTACACAAGAATCTGTCAACGGGAGAGTGATTGCATATACGTCGCGGCAGTTGAAAGTTCACGAAGTCAACTATCCGACTCATGATTTGGAACTTGCTGTTGTCGTATTTGCATTGAAAATATGGAGGCACTACCTCTATGGGGTGAAGTTTACTATTTACTCCGACCACAAAAGTTTGAAATACTTCTTCAAATAAAGAGAGCTTAATATGAGGCAGAGACGATGGTTGGAACTCCTGAAAGATTATGACTGTGAAATCATGTACCATCCTGGAAAGGCAAACGTGGTGGCTGACGCTCTAAGCCGAAAGGATGTGCCTACTCCTATTAGAGTGAAAGCTTGCCAGTTGGTGGTAACATCGGACGTGAAGAGAGAAATTGAAAAGGCTCAAGATGAGGCACTTAAGGAGGAAAACATAAAGAAGGAAAGGATGGTTGGCCAACAGGACAAGTTGGAATATAACACCCTTGGTGTTAGGACACGTTTTGGACGGGTATGGATACCTATGGGTGGCGAGCTTAGAACCAAAATCTTGGATGAGGTGCATAAGTCTCGTTACTCTATCCATCCCGGTACCAATAAAATGTACCAAGATCTGAGAAAGGAATACTGGTGGCCTGGAATGAAACGTGATGTGACGAAGTATGTAAGCAAGTGCTTGACTTGCTCGCAAGTAAAGGCCGAGTACCAGAAACCATATGGAAAGATTCAACCACTTGATATACCGGAGTGGAAGTGGGAACACATTACCATGGACTTCATAACTAAGCTACCTCGCACAGCTAAAGGTCATGACACCATTTGGGTAATTGTGGACCGTTTAACGAAGAGTGCTCATTTCCTGCCTATCCGCGAGACGTTCTCGTCAGAGAGGTTAGCGGAAGTGTTTATTAATGAAATAATTGCACGGCATGGGATGCCATTGACGATCGTATCTGACCGGGACACACGATTCACATCGAAGTTCTGGAAAAGATTTCACGAGGCGATGGGCACGAGGCTTAATATCAGCACAGCATTCCACCCGCAAACGGATGGTCAGTCCGAAAGGACCATTCAGACATTGGAGGATATGCTCCGTGCTTGTATTATCGACTTCGGTGGCAGTTGGGACAGCCATCTGCCGTTAGCTGAATTCTCCTACAACAATAGTCATCACACGACGATAGGCATGCCGCCTTACGAAATGTTGTATGGGAGAAGATGTAGGACCCCGGTTTGTTGGGGTGAGATTGGACATAAGGAATTAGGAAGTCTCGATGTCGTAAGAGAGACGTCGGAAAGGTTTGATCAGATCAAAGCGCGAATGAAGGCCGCACAAGATCGTCAGAAATCCTATGCGGATAAACGACGAAGGCCTATTGAGTTTGATATTGGTGACAGAGTAATGCTGAAAGTGTCACCATGGAAGGGAGTCATACGATTCAGAAAAAGAGGAAAGTTAAGTCCGAGGTTTGTCGGACCATTCAAGATAATGGCACGGGTTGGAGAAGTCGCTTATCGGTTGGAGTTGCCTGATGAGTTAAGTGGGATTCATCCTACTTTCCATGTATCACACTTGCGAAAGTGTTTGGCGGATGAATCGGCTCACGTACCACTTACTGACATCGAGGTTGACAACAGCCTTAATTACATCGAAGAACCCGTGGCCATCCTTGATCGGAAGGAGAAGCGTTTGCGTAATAAAGTTATTCCATTGGTTAAAGTCCAATGGAGGCACCGAAAGGGATCAGAGGCTGCATGCGAAACGGAGGCGGAAATGAGGGAGTCGTACCCTCTATTATTTGACTTGTGATAGGTTTCGGGGACGAAACCTATTATAAGGGGGGTAGACTTGTAACATCCCAAAATGTCAAGAAATAAAGTTAACGAGTTCAAGCGGGCCGAAGTCGGGCCGGGTCAGTCGCAAACCGGGCTTGGGGAGGTCTCCCCTATAAATAGCCAAGGTCACCATAGAGAGAGAAAAAAACCGTAGAGAGAGAAAGTGTCAGAATCGCACAAGATTGCACCCGCTCGTGTCTCTTGCACTCGTGAGAAGAACCTCCGGATCAGAAGCTCGATTCAGGTAACGATCCGACCTAAATCTGAGTTTTAGTTCGTTTTTGGGTTTTTCGGGTTTTGAGTGAAAAGGTAAGGTTTGAACGGATGAAACTGAAAGATAATCATGGATTTGAGTTCCTTAATGGAAAACGAACGTTTTGAATGCAACAGGTTCGGGATCTTGACATGATCAGACCCGAATGCGAAAGTTAGGGTTTTCGCGAAGAACAGGTCGTGCGCACTTGCTAAGTGCGCACGGAGCAGGTCCTGCGTACTTATCAAGTACGCAGGAAGAGGGGCCTGCGCACTTGCTAAGTGCGCAGGAAGAGGGGTCTGCGCACGGAGCAGGTCCTGCGCACTTGTTAAGTGCGCAGGAGGAGGGACCTGCGCACTTGATAAGTGCGCAGGAGGAGGAACCTTAGCAAGTGCGCAGGAGGAAGGACCTGCGCACTTGCTAAGTGCGCAGAAAGCATGGTCTGCGCACTTGCTAAGTGCGCAGGCAGCAGGGTCTGCGCACTTGGCAAGTGCGCAGACATCAGAACTGATTAAGTGAAGTCAGTATGTTAGAATGGTTAAACCGTTAGAGTCGGGATTGGTCTGATGTGTATTTAACTAATCAATTCATATCGGAAGTGACGTTGTTGGACCTTCGTTTATGACAACCCATATTAGCGTATCAGGTGAGTTCTAGAGCCCTCTTTTAAATGTTTTGTTAAATGTTTTGGGCTGGTGTGCATACTTACGAAACGATGTTTTAACGAAATGATGTTTTAACGAAATGATGTTTTAACGAAACGATGTTTTTGAAAGGAAAGGTTATGAAGTGTTTTTGCCAAAAAGGTTTACGAACGTTTATGAACGGTCTAAATGAGGAAAGGTTTAATGAAAAGGGAAAGAGGTAAAGGTTTAGATAAGTCATTACAAATCTAATCTGTTAAATGAATGGAATTGACGAATGAAGTCTGGGAATGAGATTCCCAGCCTTGTGGTAGATTATGGACAGCGAGCCATAGTTGCCATAAGAACAACAGGGGTAGTGTCTTAGTGGCTTGCCAATGGTTTTGATGTTGTACAACTGTTAAGGGAGTAACGACGGTTACTCGGGTGATGACGATCATCCTAAGTGAATGGTAATGGGAAATTAATGACGGCGATACGTAACGGTTAATTTCCAAAGGAAAGATGCGTGTTGGGCAATGACGGCGATACGTAACGGTTGACCCCACGTATTGAATGGTAATGGGAAATCAATGACAGCGATACGTAACGGTTGATTTCCAAAGGAAAGATGCGTGTTGGGCAATGACGGCGATACGTAACGGTTGACCCCACGTATTGAATGGTTGTGGCAATGACGGCGATACGTAACGGTTGCCCACAACATCAAGGGTCCCTTCGGGGACACAAAGACGCATAACGATACAAAATTTAGATAATAATGTATGACTTAAATGAATGTTAAAAGTGTTAATGAACGATCCGTTTAACGGTGTTTATGATTATGATGTTGATGATGATATGGGTACGAAACCTTTTTAAAGATGTTATTATTACATGCTTTTGTGAAAGGTTTTACTAAATGAATGAATGATATGTTTTTGGCAAATGTTGATGTTAAAGTTTTTATGAAATGCTAGAACTCACCAGTGTAGCTGACTTTTTAGTATGCGCATTCAGGTTAAGGCAGGTATGGACGATGGACGGTGATGCTTGGCAAGCGAGAAGAGTTACCCGATCGATCATGAAGACTGGCATCCCGTTATGAGTTTTTTATGTTAAGTTTATGTAATTATGTTTTAAACAATGTTTACGCTTCCGCATGTATAAACAATGATGACGTTATGTTTGAATGAAATTTTCTGCTGCGTTATTTGATATTCATGTTTAAGAACTGTTTGTGAATGAGTAAATCCAACGAGTGAGGCCTCCCGGGTTTGGGGCCTTACATTCATGATGAACTTGTATTACACAATGAACTTGTATTACAAAATTAACTTGTATTACACAATGACCTGACTAATTACACAATGACCAGATACTACACAATGACCAGACGTGGTATTGCACAATGAACTTGTATTACTCAATGAACTTGTATTACATGATGAACTTGTATTACACAATGAGCCGAAAAATGTAAAACACAATGATAAATACATATAACACAATGATCTTGTATTACACATTAAACTTGTATTACACAATGAACTTGTATTACACAATGACCTGACTAATTACACAATGACCAGACGTGGTATTACACAATAAACTTGTATTACACAATGAACTTGTATTACACGATGATCTGACTAATTACACAATGAGCTGAAAAACGTAAAACACAATGATAAATACATATAACACAATGAACTTGTATTACACATTGAACTTGTATTACACAGTGAACTTGTATTACACAATTAACTTGTATTACACAGGAAACTTGTATTACACAATGACCTGACTAATTACACAATGACCAGACGTGGTATTACACAATGAACTTGTATTACACAATGAACTTGTATTACACGATGAACTTGTATTACACAATGACCTGACTAATTACACAATGAGCTGAAAAACATAAAACACAATGATAAATACATATAACACAATGAACTTGTATTACACATTGAACTTTTATTACACAATGAACTTATATTACACAATGATCTTGTATTACACGATGAACTTGTATTACACAATGACCTGACTAATTACACAATGAGCTGAAAAACGTAAAACACAACGATAAATACATATAATACAATGAACTTGTATTACACATTCAACTTGTATTACACGATGAACTTGTATTACACGATGAACTTGTATTACACAATGAGCTGACTAATTAAACAATGAGCTGAAAAACGTAAAACACAATGATAAATACATTTAACACAATGAACTTGTATTACACATTAAACTTGTATTACACAATGAACTTGTATTACACAATGAACTTGTATTACACAATGAGCTGGAAAACGTAATTTGTTTTTCTTTTTTGTTTGTAACGACACTATACTCGTTTTAAAGATAAAAAAACGCTCGTTTTTATGGTGTAATTTTTTTGAAAAAATAATGTCGTATGTAAAAGTTATGAACGTTTAAAAATGAGGGGGGACTTGATAAAAAGTCAACAAAAGTGGCCAAGACTAAAATACCCTTTCAACAACTTTTTCTCCTACAATTTAATCTCAAACATTAAATCTTTTTCTACAATTTGATCTAATCGCTCTAAATCCTTCTCACCCTTCTTAGAATTAGAATATTTTTTACTTGAACATAATCCTTATTTTAAATTATCCCTTATTATATGAAACTTTGAAATCTAATTAAGTAACTTTTATTTGCAATCAAATAGTAAATGAAAGTTAAATTACATTAAATAGTAATTAACGTATTTTCGAAACACAACTATATATTAATTTTTATATATTTTGAATTTTGTTTTCTCTACTTAGTATATGTAATACATTTTTACACGTGTAAAATATATACAGAAAAATTTTAGAATTTTATGTATCGATATTTTTCACCCCGTGTGTAGACACGGGATCTAAACTAGTAAACATAATATTGTTGTAAATATCTTTTTTTAAATATGTCTCCGGCTACATCGTTCGCGGATAAATCTCTACTTTAAATTATATAGGAACATCCTTTGGTGAATATGTCCTTATAAAAGTCATCATAATCCATTATTAATCCATCGTTAAAGTTGTATGATGATAACACCCCTCAGAAATTAGATACCCATGGTTAAATTTTCGAAGAAATTTTACGAGTAGGTTCTCATCGGTAACCATCTCCATCGACGGTTTTCCGACGGAACAAAGTGTATTTGATACTCGTATTGTAGTCTCTTGATCTATGCAAAGGGCATTTTATGGAGGAAAAGAAGGCAAGTTTCCTCTCCAGAAGAAATCAAAAGAAACCAATCCATGAAATTGCATGTATATATAAAAAGTACTGAGAATGTTTTTAATCTTGATTTCCTTTTGTTACATTTCACTAATCTTGATCTAATCTTCCCTTAATTGAAAAAAAAACCCTTAAAATGTTTGAAAATTGTACATTTAGAGGGTGCAAAAAATTTAAACATTTGTTGAGGATGATGATTGAACCGCCTTGATTTGTTGCCTACCCATAAACCAAAGTAGAGTCCTTGCAAAAGATGGTGGATTTGATGCATGTAGTGGAAGTGAATCCAACCACTGACAAATTTGAGTTTCTTGATCATCCTCCCACCTTCCAATACCCAATTCAGAATTAGCCCTCCGGTTTGCCTTCGATTCATTCCGGTGTACCGGAAAACGGAAAGAGATCGACCCTCTTGTTGATGGCCCAATGGTGGCAGTCGCCCTTGGTGTAGCCTTCTCTTTTTGCCCTCTACGCCAAATCTTGGACACCGAAAAACTCTCCCTCTTGCTTTTCCCAATTGCACCACCACTACAACCACCACCACCAAAAACATCAAGTCCTTTAAAATCTCTCCTAGAATCACCACCACATTCCGACATCGCCGGCCTGTGACTTGAGGTGATTGGAAGAGAAGATTTCTTGCTAGCTTGTTTTTTCACTTGGGCCCTAATTGGTACTTGTAAAGATGAACTCTCATTCATCACATATTCAAAAGACCCCATTGAAAAACACCTCCTACCATCAATTGTTTGCTTCTCACTACTACCCTCACCACCACCACCATCACAACCATCCACACTCTTGAACTTTCCAAGCTTAATAGTAACAACTTTCTCCTTATCCTCGTCTTTCACAACTTCACCTTTATCAAACTCAAATTCCCCATTACTCAAATGGGAATTCACTCTTTGTATTGATGAACCATTTGGTTGATCAGAATTAACAATCTCTCTAGAAACCTCACCACTTCCGGATTCAAGAACAAGCACAGTTGGTGGAAAACAAGTGTTTGGAGTAGTAAACTCAGAAAGCAAACTACCTCTACAAAGAGGACAAGTGGAGTGAGACAACAACCATATATCAATACACTCCATATGGAAAGCATGACCACATTTTGGCAATAACCTAAGCTTATCTTCACCTTCAAACTCACATAAACACACAGCACAATCAAAAGGATCTTTCACACCAATGATTGATTTGTAAGTGAAGACAGGCAGTGTGTCAATGAAAGACTGGTCAACGCCTGAGTCATGGAGATGAAACAGTTGTTGTAACTGGCCTTGAAGTACACTCACATTATCAAACTCATCAGGATCTCTATTAATTGGCCTCATAAGGTATCTAACAAGAAGATGAAGCAACCCGGAAATGAAGAAAATGAGAGCAAGAACTATGATGATGAGTAGAACACTTGGACTCACCTTGTTGTCTAGATTGAAGCCATGTGATTTGTGGCTGGCGGTGGCCGGAGGTGGTGGTGGCAGTGGTGGGAGAAGTGGCCGAGTGTAAAAGTAAGGTCTTTCATAGTTGGAATCAAAGATTTTCCGGTCCATATTTTTGGAAAGCAAGTGAAATATGTAAAAATTGAATCTTTGGTGTAATCTTGTGGAAATTAAGGGAACCACGTCTCTTAAATTACATAAACAGAAGAACCCACAAAGGATTTTTCAAGATTTCTGAGGGTGTGTGTGTGAGTGTGTGAGAGAGACGAAAATGGGAGTCTGGTAGAATTAAATTCTGTATCCAGCAAACTAGATTTCAAAAATGGAGAGGAAGATAAATGCATTTATTGATGATATCATCAAACTGAAGGCCTTCTCTTATAATGAAGAACAAACATGCGGTGTTAACATTTGATAATTCTTTGTTGCTATTTATTTCTATCTATTATATGTATTGCCAAAACAATTTTTTTTAATGTTAGTCACCCTTTAAAATTTTTTAATGAAGAGTGTTTCTCGAGTGTCAGATACACAAAAAAAATATAATATAAATATTGAATTAATACTATTTAACAGATAAAAAATATTATTTTTTTTTTAACGACAAATTTGGATCACTGACGGAACACTGGAGTATAATCGTGCCACCAGTGGTACCACCCGATCATATTCCAACACCAAGTCACCAATTCAGGAGGAAACCCAATTTTTCTATGAAAATCCCATTGTGAGATTCGAACCCAGGAACTTATGATCACTGAGCCTTATCCTACCACCAAGATGCCGCTGGGTTATTATGCCTTTGGCAAAAATTATTAATTACTAGTGTTTTTTTTTAACGGCTAACACTTAAACCTATGGAGAGTACTGACAAAATTCACCTCGTCAGCACCCTTTGTAATGATTCGAACACATGACTTACACAGGAGGAAACCATTTATAGGAAAAACCCCTTGACCATCAGATCAGATGTCTGATAGCTAATTACTAGTGTTACATGACACCGATGTTATGTACATATATGTATTGTACGCGTGTGCTCGCAAGTATATATATTGTGAAATATACATTTACAAAATATATGAATTTAAGTGTATTTTTCTGAATCAGTTCATAACAATTGTAAAAGATGACCTAAAATCAAGTTAGCCATTACTTATTCGGATTCATATTGTAAGTACTGCTATAAAAATATATATTGTTATTAAGGAAACTATTGTAAAAAAAAACCAGCTTTTTTAGATTGCGTCAAATGAAACCAACTTGCTCAATTATATTTAAGCTAAAGAACTTTAAAAGAAAACTACACAATAATAAAATAAAACAATATATAGCACTAAGTCGAACGAATACAAGACAACAAATTTTATAAGATGAAAATGGACATTAAAAAAAGGCATTGGAGATTTTCCATTTCATCAACTACAAAGCCTTTTAAGTTGACTTCAAAATGAAGCATTGCACATCTCTATGCACATTTAATACAACATTAAATAATGCAATTATCACAAACAAAAATTTCTGTATACAAGTTCAAAAGTAGTACTTTTTTACAAATTTAATGTATGTAAACTGACTTATAATTTAATAAAACTTTTCCTTTTTATTTATTAAATAATTATCAAATTGTCTTGTTTTTTTTTTTGAATGGCACCAAATTGTCTTGTGATACAAGTTTTCTTTAACAGCAATAATGAGATTTACTTAAATAAAACCTAGTGGGTAACTCGCAAAAAAAAAATCCAATTACAATACCAAAACATACAGTTGCCGAAGCTAGTTGCGCCAAATGTAAAACAACTAAAACAAATGAACTAAACCATACCACTAGCCGAACCCAAACAAGGGGCTATGAACCCATGTTTCCCATTTGTCACCTTGAGCCTTCCCCATATTCTCCAACCATTTAAATGATGTGATCTTCATGTCATACAACATGTTATCCACAAGTCTCCTTGAGTTCCAGAATATCTACCTATTCCTTGTTATCCAAATCAACCGAAAGGTACAATAAGCTACTAAAATTCTTTCCATTTTTACTTTGCAGCAATCTATTGAGTAGTGAATTTTGGCCGCCAATTTCTCCACGGTTCCAAAACCCGACATATCCATTGCTAGCCAAATGAAGACGCGTTTCCAAGTTTTCAGGCCACAGGACATCGAATGAAAAGATGGTTTTCGTCTTCATTTTCTAGCCGACGTAATGCACAATCAATCGTCAGGACATTGACTCCATGGACTACAAGAGACGACGCCAATGGAATACGATAATGGAATAGCCACCACAAGAAACATCTAACTTTGATTGGGATCCATTTAATCTAGTTTACCTCCTGCCTCGTGTCATTGAGTTGGGATTCCTCCATCCATCTTCTGCACGACCTAGTGGAGAATTGACCTGAACGATCCCCATTCCAAAGCCATTTATCCGAATTGGGACTAAAGTGATAAATCTTAACCATTTCTTGCAATTTTGCTATTTCATCTTCTCTTTTCCTTACTGCCCTAAGACTGTTCCAGCCCCATGTAAAGGCTACAACCTTATCACCTTACCAGCATACTCTAACTTTTACAGGGTAGAATTTTCGTTTTTCAAGTTCATAGAGCTCGGGGAAAAGGTCTTTAAAGGGTATCGAACCGAACCATCTTTCATTCCAAAACGAAGAAGAGGACCAGGTCCCAATACTTTTCTTGAGCAATTTGTCGAGACAAAGATAGACAAGTTGTCAGCTACCCCCTTTTTACTTAGATCCTCCACCGATTCTAATGTCTTGTTATGCAATGCTTTAACTACTGCTGTCCACAGACTCGTCGGGTGATGGTGTGACAACCGCGAATTTTCAGGTCAACACCGCGTTCGACGAGTTCATATAATAATAATAGTATTATGTTAAAATATACTTTCAAACGAAAGGAACTTGTTAGTGAACGAAAAATAATAGCAAGATTTATTTGGGTGTTATAATGTCAAAAATTTGATCAAGTTCTGGTTTATACGCGTTAACACCCGAGTCGAACGGCTTCGTAAATTTTAATTTTAATTTAAATTCGAAAGGATGTATATTTACGACACGCAAGGACTCAAGGGCAAATAAAAAATTATAATAAGTTATTTCTGAGTAAAATAACGTCTGTATTTTTATCGGGTTCGTTTAAGCGAAAAACCGACACACGATCGGAGACCACGGGGCTATAAATACCCCAACTCCATCTCCCTTTTCTCATTTATAAAATTCAGAGAAAAAGTTAGAGAGAGAGAGTGGAGAGGATTCCGGCGAAGTAGTGGTGGTCCGGCGGTGGTGCGTGGCGGTTAACGGTGGTCCGGCGCGGTGGTCGGTGGCGGCCGAAGCCCGTTTTTCACCCGAAACCATTTCTCGATGCTACGAACGCAATGGTAAACTCAGATTTCCTTAAATATTTGCTTAAATTCGTGAAAAAGAGTTTTTAAAATATGTCCATAAAGTTTTATGCATGTGCAGTTTTAAAGATCGGACGATCCCCGGAAATCCGACCATTAGAAATGCATGAAATTTGGATATGATGTTGTCAACACATAGACGCAAAACATTACCGGAGTAATTTTTATACGAGCTCTCTAGGTATGATTTTCATACCCTCGAATGTGACTGATCGAATTTTCGGATTTGAAAAACTGTGTCTCAAAGAATCGTCGATCCCCGGAGATCCGACCGTTGGATCGTGAGGATTTTTGGACAGTAGTTTTTTTTTAACATATATATGGATGTTTTCACCAAAGGAAATTCCGATATGATGTTGGGAAGTATATTTTGTTTAGTATGAACAGATTGTAACAGTTTCTAGGATCGAAATACAAGAAACTGATCGGGTTGCATGGCCATCCAAACGTCATTGCATGTCAGTTTTGAGCATTTGGAAATGTTCGGGATATAAAAATGATCCTAATGGTGTTTTTGGTTCGTATTGCATGTGAAATACGGGAGGTTCCGCGTACGTGAACTGTTTATACGGAAGGTATAAACTTACCCGTTAAGCTTTGATTTTATATTAGAATAGTTTTAAGATTCATTGGTTGGGAATTGAACCCGAATGTAACATTTCAGATTTTTAGTATCTGTATTTCAATTCAATGTAATGCATTTCAAACCCAATTCTAGTGCACTGTTTGTTTTTATTCGTACCATCAATTAAATACTATATTTCAATACAAATCCGCAAATTTTACTCGGTTGTAACCTACTAAACACTACATAAGTATCTATTTATACAAATATGTCAAAGACTAAAGTTACAAGGTCTTATGTTGAAAACTAACAAGAAACCCTAATAGGCACGGTCGCGCCTCGTTCTAGCACGGTCGCGCCAAGTGCTTTGGCACGGTCGCGTGCCCTGCTTTGGAACGGTCGCGCCCGGTGCCTTGGCACGGTCGCGCCTCATATGGACACGGTCGCGCCTCTCATCAATTGAAACGTAAATACATCCTTTAATCATAGAAACGTTCGATTTCGTAACCGTTCTACACGTTCCAACTATTAACGAACAGAGTTAAGCCTCTTGATCATCGTAATTACAACAAATAAACTGAATTACATCAATTCATCTCATAATCACCAAATTTTCCCACGAGACCATCGAATTCCCCAATTTGTTGCAATTCTCCCAAGCAAACGCACTGTCGATCCTCTCTGAAGTTCCTGAACACGTGATTTAGCCAGAGTTACAGCAGAAGGCGCCGGAGATCAAGCGCGTCGTCGCCGGGATTCGTTTCTACCGTACACCATCAATTCATCGTCCTTCCGGGTAATTGAAACCTCATACCCACTCTTTTAGTCTATAGATCAAAAGCCCCAACCTAATTGGGGCTTACAATATGAAAATCATCACGAACTCGAACATATATTTTCGTTCAAAATGTTTTAATCGAACTCTGCTTTGAACACGTTGTAAATACAATTAATATATTCCAATAGACTCGTAATAACCCTACAGGTGAAAGCCCTATGAATTCCAACATTAACAATATAAGAATTAGTCAAATCGATTCTGTTTTAGAACAGACACGGTCGCGTTAGCATTCTAGCGCGGTCGTGCTTCATGAGACACGGTCGCGCCAAATACCAGCGCGGTCGTGCCTCACACACTCAGACCCGGTCATGCCCTTGGCTAGACTTGGTCGTGCCTAGTGAACAACCTAATTATACATCTTGTTTAGTCAACACGGTCGCGTCCCTGACTAGCACGGTCGTGCCCGTGGTTCTAGCACGATCGTGCCCTGTCCCAGGCACGGTCGTGTGTGTGAGAGAAGTTTTGACAGAATAATTAATTCCATAATTTAAAAACAATAAGTATTTCAAAACTAATTTTTAAATAAAAATAATTGATTTTATAAAATAAATAAATAGAAATTGTTTATTTAAAACCTACAAAATTTACTTTATATTTATTGTTAAACCCTACATTTAAATATTATTTACACAACTTAATTAAATATCTTTATGAAAATAAAGTAAGAAAAGTTTATATTTAACATAAAACAATCAATACATTTTTATAACTAAATGAATAAGTTATATATTTTATAAATAAATAAATAAAGTAACAATTATTTATTTAATTTACATTTAAACAAAAATTATGTATTTAGGTTCTACTTAATTACCCCTAGTACTTACATTATTCTTATAATTAAGTAAATAAATAATAATTTTATTATTTAGTTATTCCAAACTCAAATTTTATACAACACCATTCAAGTACAAACCACTAACACCTACAACTTCAAATTCCTTATACACATCCAATTTAACCTTAGACTTAGACATAGACTATTGTGCACACTATTGATTCAATACATATTACACTCTATGTTAACGTGGTGCATTACGAGGACCCCGTTACTATCTAGTATTTCGTGTTAGCTACGCCTTCGAATCAAGTGAGTATTACATAGCCCCTTTTACTCTTTTACACTTTTGGGGTGGAACATGAACAATATACAACACTATTGCCTACACTTACACAAACTACACAAGTACAAATCCTCTTTACATTCATGTGTGTAATTTGAGCTTTATGCCCGAGTGCTAGTTGTGCTAACTTTTGTGTGCGGTTTATGTGCAATCATTAACTATTCAAGCCGACGGTTAACAATGATAGATCTATTGAGTCTGACAAACCCACCCAGATTGGGGTGATTGTTACCGACAACATAATTTTGCATGCTAGTTACAAAGGTTTGATTGTACTTGGTTACACAATAGCTGCTCCCCATAAATGCCTTATTTTATCATGATATGTAAGGATTTGTTTATTTACAAACTACATGCTATCTATATACAAACCTGTGTATGCTCACCAACTTTTTAGTTGACCTTATTTTATTCATGTTTCAGGTACTAATGTGTGAATTGATCAAGATTTGCTTCACATAGGCTTTGGGACTTAGTTAATTTGAATAAAGGATTTTATGTATTTCATATTATGTTCTTTCTTGGATTTGGTTGTGTTTAGATTATTTGAAATGAAATTGATGTTTAATATATTACAATTTAGTCAACCTTATGCTCATGAACAGTCTACATGTCCCGCCCCGATGATTCCGCCATCGGTCGGGGTGTGACAGATTGGTATCAGAGCCTTGGTTATAGGGAACTAGGTTATTAGACACTCTTGACCTAGAATATAACTTTAGGACACCCACTTATGCCATGCTTCATGATTATGTGATATGTGCTACATGTTATGTGTTACATGCTATGTGTTACATGTTTTCTATGATTAGTTATTATTTCATTTTTGATGCCTTACTTGTTAAAATTCATGACTTATTAGACTATGCTTAAATAATAATTAAATAAACAATATCCCTATCTATACCCTAAAACCTCATAATATTCTTATATACTTCTCTATCAACATCTTCTTAGCATGTGGAAACTTCATGGATCTAAAACTATAAAAATCTTTTTATACCCTCGTTAAGGTTTTTAAACTTTGTTAATTATTTGAGGATACGTGCAATCTGGAAGGGTGACACCTGTATTATGGGTTTTCTGTCTAGGAAATCATTTCGCATAAATCCCAATCAACCGAGGGACCCATATGCTTTCTTGGGAATTCCCGGGATAAGTGTTTACTTATAGGCTAAAGCATGTCTCCTTGAAAATTATATGAGTTTAATTAACCTTAATGTGTCATGGTATTCAAATGGTTATATCACTATTTGAGTACAATCCCAACTATAAATTACTATTTTATTTTTTATCTTATCCTTTTAAACCCAAACAACATTCATAAGTTCTTACATCTTTTTCTTCTCTTGTGAAAATCTGTAGAATGACTCCCCGTCGTGCTCCTGTGGCCAACACCAATACCGACATCGCTATCATCCTTGCACAACTTGTAACTCAACTCACTCAAGCTAATGGTGCCACCAATGGTAACCATGGGGCAAATGGTGGTGCCAACCCACCTCAATGCACCTTCAAGCATTTCAACTCATGTAATCCCCTAAAGTTTTATGGTACTGAAGGAGCGACGGGACTTCTTCAATGGTTCGAAAGTATTGAGAATACCTTTCTCAATAGTGACTGCCCCGATAACCTTCGGGTTCGTCATGCCACAAGTGTCTTACAAAAACGGGCACTCACGTGGTGGAATGGGGAAAAGAGGAATAGGGGTGTGGATGTAGCAATGGCCTTACCTTGGGATGAGGTTAAAAGGCTAATGACTGAGGAATTATGTCCTCGAAACGAGGTAAAGAAACTCGAAGCCGAATTTTGGGATCTTGCCCAAGATAGTGGTGAAAACTTGGCATATACAACTCGGTTCCATGAGTTGAGTCTCCTCGTGCCTCACATGGTCACACCTTTATCCCGCTGCATTGAAAAATATATTGGTGGATTACCTAGGCAAATTCAAGATACTGTCCTAGGGAGAAATCCAGCAACACTTGAAGATGCTATCCGTTTATCCGCTACCTTAACCGATAACCATGTGAAGGCGGGGACTCTTACTAAAAAGGGCACAAAGAAAGTCTCCGACACTGCGACTTCTTCCACCCACAACAAAGAAGCCATAACTGAACCCTCCCGAAATAATAAGAAAAAGAAAGGCTAGAAACTATGCTATGGTCATTCCTGTTATTCATGTTAATCAAGCAGCACCTGTGGTTCAAGCACCAGCCAAAAAGCCATAAGTTGGGATCTACCCACTTTGTGTCACATGCAACTATCATCATCCTCAAAACATCCCATGTCGCCTTTGCACTTATTATGGGAAACATGGCCATACGGTCAATGTGTGTAGGGCCAAAGCTCTTGTGGGTCAGGTCAACCCACCAAACCGAACCAACCCGCAAGTGACTAATCAAAGTGTTCCTGCTATTGCAAATGGGCGTGCTTGTTATGAATGTGGTAACCCAAATCATTTCCGTGATGAATGCCCAAGGTTAGTCAATGCTAGACAAGGCGGAGCTCGTGGGCGTGCTTTCAACATAAACGCCAATGAGGCTCAAGCCAATAATGATGTGGTCAACGGTACGTTCCTTGTCAATAGTCAATATGCCTCCATTTTATTTGATACCGGTGCCGATAAAAGTTTTGTGTCACTTAACTTTGAACCCTTACTTGCAAAGACACGATCCCAATTAAAGAAAACCTTCACTGTCGAAATAGCAAATGGTGATTCACTTACAATTGAGTCTATTATCTATGACTGTTCTCTAGAACTTAATGAACATACATTTCCAATCAACCTTGTACCAATGTCACTAGGAAGTTTTGATATTATCATAGGCATGTATTGGCTATCAAATCATCATGCCGATGTCATCTGTTTCGAGAAGTGCATCCGAATACCTCTACCGTCGAGAGAAACGTTAAGAGTCTTTGGTGAAAAGCCTTGCAAGGGACTAAAGCTAATGTCATGCACTACCGCTCAAAAGTACTTACGAAAGAAGTACGCAGCCTTCTTAGCTCATATTGTTCAAAAGGATGTCAAAGAGAAGAGTATCCAAGACATACCCATCATTCGGGATTTTCCCGAGGTATTTCCCGAAGATCTATCCGGCCTTCCACCAGTTCGACAAGTAGAATTTCGCATTGATCTTGTGCCCGGAGCTAACCCCGTGGCTAGAGCTCCATACCGTCTTGGACCTTCTGAAATGCAAGAACTTGCAAGTCAACTCCAAGAGCTCTCTGACAAGGGATTCATTCATCCAAGTCATTCACTATGTGGTGCACCCGTCTTGTTCGTAAAAAAGAAAGACTGATCATTCCGCATGTGTATTGACTACCGCGAACTCAACAAGCTTACTATCAAGAACCGTTACCCTTTGCCTAGAATTGATGACCTCTTTGATCAACTTCAAGGTTCGACCTGCTTCTCAAAGATTGATCTTCGATCTGGTTATCATCAACTCCGTGTACAAGAAGAAGATTTTCCAAAGACTACCTTCCGAATAAGGTATGGTCACTACGAGTTCATGGTCATGCCTTTTGGACTAACCAATGCACCCGCGGTCTTCATGGACCTCATGAATCGTGTGTGCAAACCGTACCTTGATAAATTTGTGATCGTCTTCATTGACGATATCTTAATCTACTCCAAGACTAAAGCCGACCATGAGCAACACCTTAGACTGGTTTTGGACCTCTTGAGGAAGGAACAATTATATGCCAAATTCTCCAAATGTGAATTTTGGTTAAAGGAAGTTCAATTTCTTGGTCATATCGTCAACGACAAGGGTATTCATGTTGACCCTGCTAAGATCGAAGCAGTTAAGAATTGGAATGCCCCAAAGACCCCCACCGAAGTTCGTTCATTTCTTGGTCTTGCGGGATATTATCATCGTTTCATCTCAAATTTCTCTAAGATTGTTGTCCCTCTTACCGCTTTGACCCACAAGAGTAAAACTTATGAATGGGGACCAAAGCAAGAAGAAGCTTTCCAAACCCTCAAGCAAAAGTTGTGCAATGCTCCTATTTTGACTCTCCCTGATGGGAATGACGATCTAGTTGTCTACTGTGATGATTCCAACCAAGGCCTCGGTTGTGTACTCATGCAACGAGGCAAAGTAATCGCTTATGCATCGAGGCAGCTTAAGATTCATAAGAAGAATTATACAACGCACGATCTCGAATTGGGTGCGGTTGTATTTGCACTGAAGATTTGGAGACATTACCTCTATGGCACGAAATGCGTGGTGTTCACCGACCACAAAAGTCTCCAACACATCTTCAACCAAAAAGAACTCAATATGAGACAACGACGTTGGGTTGAACTCCTTAACGACTATGACTGCGAGATTCGTTACCATCCCGGCAAAGCAAATGTTGTAGCCGACGCTTTGAGTCGAATGGACCATGTCATGCTTCGATGTGTTCGAATTCAAACCGACATTCAAAATCGCATCTTAGAAGCTCAACACGTCTCAGTCACTGAGGGTAACATGTACGAGGAAATGTCGTGTGGTGTTGAACTTCAACCTGAATCAAAACCCAATGGCTTACTTTATTACTTGAACCGTATTTGGGTTCCCGATCGCGATGATCTCCGTACATTTCTTATGAATGAGGCTCACAAGACTCGTTATTCTATTCATCCTGGTGCGGATAAAATGTACCAAGATCTTCCCCAACAATATTGGTGGCCCGGTATAAAAAAGGACATTGCTCTCTATGTTGCCAAATGTCTAACGTGCTCCAAGGTCAAAGCTGAACACCAACGTCCTTCCGGATTACTTGAACAACCGGAAATTCCCGTGTGGAAATGGAAGAACTTAGCTATGGATTTCATTACCAAACTTCCTCGCACCTCAAGTGGTTATGATAGCATTTGGGTGATCATTGATCGTCTCACCAAATCTGCTCATTTCTTGCCTATCCGTGAAGACTATCGGGTTGAGAAACTAGCCCGAATTTATATTGATGAAATTGTGAGCCGTCACGGTGTTCCCTTAAACATAATCTCCGATAGAGATGCTCGGTTCACCTCTTGCTTTTGGCAATCTCTCCAAACTGCTCTTGGTACACGATTGGATTTGAGCACGGCTTACCATCCCCAAACCGATGGTCAGACCGAGCGAACAATCCAAACTCTTGAGGATATGCTTAGAGCTTGTGTAATTGATTTTGGTGGCAATTGGGATTCACATCTATCCCTAATCGAGTTCTCTTACAACAATAGCTACCACACAAGTATCAACATGGCTCCATTCGAAGCTCTCTATGGTCGCAGGTGTCGTTCTCCTATATGTTGGAACGAGATTGGTGAAGCACAAATCACCGGTCCCGAACTAATTCAAGAAACATCCGACAAGATTATCCAAATCCGTGACAACATTCGAGTAGCGAGAAGTCGGCAAAAGAGTTATGCCGACAAATGACGAAAGAGATCCAAGTCGGTGACCTTGTTCTTCTAAAGGTGTCTCCGTGGAAGGGTGTGATCCATTTTGAAAAGAAAGGCAAGTTAGCACCTCGCTACGTGGGTCCATTCAAGATCCTTGAAAGGATTGGGAAAGTGGCTTACAAACTCGAGTTACCTCCCTCACTTGGCAACGTGCATCCTACATTTCATGTGTCTAATCTGAAGAAATGCCTTGCTGATGAAAACCTCCACATACCTCTTGACGACGTGCACATTGATGAAACGATGCACTTCGTTGAGAGACCGGTAGAAATCATGGATCGTGAAATCAAGCAACTCAAGCGAAGCCGTATTCCTATTGTCAAGGTTCGCTGGGAATCTAAACATGGTCCTGAGTTCAATTGGGAACGAGAGGACCAAATGAAGCTCAAGTACCCCCATCTTTTTACTGATGCCGTCGTTTCCTCTAGCTAAATTTCGGGACGAAATTCCCTCAACATGGGGAGACTGTAACATTTCTGATTTTTAGTATCTGTATTTCAATTCAATGTAATGCATTTCAAACCCAATTCTAGTGCACTATTTGTTTTTATTCGTACCATCAATTAAATACTATATTTCAATGCAAATCCGCAAATTTTACTCGGTTATAACCTACTAAACACTACATAAGTATCTATTTATACAAATATGTCAAAGACTAAATTTACAAGGTCTTATGTTGAAAAGTAACAAGAAACCCTAATAGGCACGGTCGCGCCAAATGCTTTGGCATGGTCACGCGCCCTGCTTTGGAACGGTCGCACCCGGTGCCTTGGCACGGTCGCGCCTCATATGGACACGGTCGCGCCCCTCATCAGTTGAAACATAAATGCAGCCTTTAATCATAGAAACGTTCGATTTCGTAACCGTTCTACACGTTCCAACTATTAACGAACAGAGTTAAGCCTCTTGATCATCGTAATTACAACAAATAACCTGAATTACATCAATTCATCTCATAATCATAAAATTCGCCCCCGAGACCATCGAATTCCCCAATTTGTTGCAATTCTCCGTATGCAAACGCACTGTCGATCCTCTCTGAAGTTCCTGAACACGTGATTAGCCGGAGTTACAGCAGAAGACGCCGGAGATCAAGCCCGTCGTCGCCGGAACTCGTTTCTACCGTACACCATCAATTCATCGTCCTTCCGAGTAATTGAAACCACATACCCACTCGTTTAATTCTATAGATCAAAAGCCCCAACTTAATTGGGGCTTACAATATGAAAATCATCACGAACCCAAACCTATGTTTTCGTTCAAAATGTTTTAATAGAACTCTGCTTTGAACACGTTGTAAATACAATTAATATATTCCAATAGACTCGTAATAACCCTACAGATGAAAGCCCTATGAATTCCAACATTAACAATATAAGAATTAGTCAAATCGATTTTGTTTTAGAACAGACACGGTCGCGTTAGCATTCTAGCGCGGTCGTGCTTCATGAGACATGGTCGCGCCAAATACTAGCGCGGTCGTGCCTCACACACTCAGACCCGGTCATGCCCTTGGCTAGACTTGGTCGTGCCTAGTGAACAGCCTAATTATACATCCTGTTTAGTCAACACGGTCGCGTCCCTGACTAGCACGGTCGTGCCCGTGGTTCTAGCTCGATCGTGCCCTGTCCCAGGCACGGTCGTTGTGTGAGAGAAGTTTTGACGGAATAATTAATTCCATAATTTAAAAACAATAAGTATTTCAAAACTAGATTTTAAATAAAAATAATTGATTTTATAAAATAAATAAATAGAAATTGTTTATTTAAAACCTACAAAATTTACTTTATATTTATTGTTAAACTCTACATTTAAATATTATTTACACAACTTAATTAAATATCTTTATGAAAATAAAGTAAGAAAAGTTTATATTTAACATAAAAAAATCAATACATTTTTATAACTAAATGAATAAGTTACATATTTTATAAATAAATAAATAAAGTAACAATTATTTATTTAATTTACATTTAAACAAAAATTATATATTTAGGTTCTACTTAATTACCCCTAGTACTTACATTATTCTTATAATTAAGTAAATAAATAATAATTTTATTATTTTATTATTTAGTTATTCCAAACTCAAATTTTATACAACACGATTCAAGTACAAACCACTAACACCTACAACTTCAAATTCCTTATACACATCCAATTTAACCTTAGACTTAGACATAGACTATTGTGCACACTATTGATTCAATACATATTACACTCTAGGTTAACGTGGTGCATTACGAGGACCCCGTTACTATCTAGTATTTCGTGTTAGCTACGCCTTCGAATCAAGTGAGTATTACATTTCCCATTTTACTCTTTTACACTTTTGGGGTGGAACATGAACAATATACAACACTATTGCCTACACTTACACAAACTACACAAGTACAAATCCTCGTTACTGTAAGGCCCCAAACCCGGGAGGCCTCACGTGTTGGATTTACTCATTCACAAACTGTTTTTAAACATGAATATCAAATAACGCAGCGGAAAATTTCATTTAAACATAACGTCATCATTGTTCATACATGCGGAAGCGTAAACAATGTTTAAAACATAAATACATCATAACTAAAACATAACGGGATGCCAGTCTTCATAGTCAGCCGGGTAACTCCTCTCGCTAGCCAAGCATCACCGTTCATCCTCATAACCTGCCTTAACCTGAATGTGCACATTAAAAAGTCAGCTACGCTGGTGAGTTCTAGTTTTCGTTCGATTTAAGAAATGGTTCATCATTCAAAACATTCATTAGGGTTTAACATCACGTATAAGAAAACAGGGCCTTTCATTCATAAACCTTCACACATTTAAACACATTGAACGGATCATTTGTTTAAAACATTTAACATTCATTTAAGTCATACATTACTATCTAAAATCTGTATCGTTACGCGTCTCTGTGTCCCCGAAGGAACCCCGCATGTCGTGGTCAACCGTTACGTATCACCGTCGTTGCCACAACATTCCGTCAATTCCCTTTCTGGTATTGCCCCCAAGGCTAACTGCACGAGGACCGACAATACCCATTTAGTTGCCCCCCTATGGCTCTCAGCCATAGGCCGACAACCTCCATTGAAGGTTATGGCTCTCAGCCATTGACCGACAACTTCCATCGACTGTTATGACTCTCAGCCATAACATCTTCGGATCATAATTTAACCTCACGTGGGGTCACGTTAACCCCTGAGTAACCGTCGTTACTCCATACCAGTTGTACAACATCAAACCATTGGCAGGCCACTAAGACACTGCCCCCGTTGTTCTTATGATAACTATAGCTCGCTGTCCATAATCTACCACAAGGCTGGGAATCTCATTCCCAGACTTCATTCGTCAATTCCTTTCATTCGACTGATTAGATTTGTAATGACTTCTTTAAAACCTTTGCCCTTTTTCTTTTCTTTTCATAAAACCTTTCGTTCACTTTCGAAACCCTATACCTTTACTTTAAACCATTTCTTTATAAACATTCTTTCGTAAACATTCCGTTCATAAAACTTTCTTTCCATAAACCGTTCATTCTAAGTCATTTCATTTCATAAACATAGTTTCATAAAACATCATTTCATAAAACATCATTTCATATGTATGCACACCAGCCCGAAAACATTATATAAAACATTTAAAAGAGGGCTTCTAGAACTCACCGGATAAGTAGTTTCTGAAATACTCTTAGCTGGCTACTGCGCGTCACTAATGTCACTCACGATCTGTTATAATAAAGCCATACGTGTAAGGTAGTGCTCCTAGATGACACTATACATCCCTATGCTTAAACCTAGTAGTTTCGATAGACTTGCTTATATCGAAACTTGATAGTTTCGATAGGTAGTTTATGTCGAAACTTGACAGTTTCGATGGGTCTGCTCATATCGAAACTAGGTAGTTTCGATGGAGTCTACACATATCGAAACTTGTAGTTTCGATGGACCTGCACATATCGAAACTTGTAGTTTCGATGGACCTGCACATATCGAAACTTGTAGTTTCGATGGACATGCACATATCGAAACTAGTAGTTTCGATGGAGTCTGCACAGATTGTCTTCCCAAAAATCCGAAGCTTTTGCATGCGAGTCTGATCGAGTAAGTATCTCAACTTTTCTTAGATCAAAACATTCGGTTTTCATTCTAGATGCTATACCTAAGCTCATTTTCAAGTTCCATCCGCAAAATCGTTGCCTTTTTAGCCAAAACCCGAAAATCCCAAAAACGAACAAAACTCAGATTTAGGCAAGATTATTACCTGTATCGAGATTCTGATCCGGAGGTTCTTCTCACTAGCAGTAACGTGCTCCCTCAATTTCGGGATGATCTGTCAACCTTCTCTCTCTAGACCCGAGCTCTCCTTTCTCTCTCTAGAAGTTGCGTGAGTGGGGAATGAGCAGAGAAGAGGGCTGCCCTGCCTCTTATATAACTGGGCTTCCCTCGGCCCATTGGAGCCGAGCCCAAGCCCGCTCCCTTTTGTTTAAATATTCCGACTAACTCGCCGGTCCCGCTCCCTTTGCAACCAATCTCGCTTTATGGAGTTCAATGTTTCCATTAGGATGTAGTTTAGTTTTGAAGACCCATTTACATCCTACGGGTTTAGCACTATTGGGTAATTCAACTAAATCACAAACATCATTTTTCTTCATAGAGTCAAGCTCGTCAATCATAGCTTTGTTCCATTCAGAAGACTGACCACTGCTAATGGCTTCATGATAAGAAGTAGGATCTGTAAACTTTCCAGCATCCATTTCAGCCTCAGTCAGGTAGGTAACATAATCATCAAAGTTAGTAGGCCTTTTGGACCTAGACGACCTCCTGAGTTGATTATCGGGTTCGGCATTGTCTTCATGTCAGTCGTTTGATGTGCCCTCATTCTCTGGTACAAAAGGAGTAGCATTAAGATTTGAGTGTGGAGGTGGTGGTGCAGTGACGTGCGGTGCAACGTGGTGTACAAGATGAGTAATTGGAGGTAAAGTAAGCAACGAATCTCCCCCCCCCCCCGCTTCTTGTACTTCTTCTAAATATAGATAAGGATTTTCACTGCTCCCACTGACCTTAAAATCCTCAAGGAATTTAGCATGCTTGGTTTCAACAATACGAGTGACGTGAGAAGGACATTAGAATCTATAACCCTTTGAGTGATCGGGATAACCGATGAAGTAACAAGTGACATTTTTTATGTCAAGTTTCTTTAAGAAAGGATTATAGAGTTTAGCTTCGGTAAGACAGCCCCATACTTTCATATATCTTAGACTCGGTTTCCTTGCTGTCCATAGTTCATAAGGAGTTTTAGGGATAGACTTTGAAGGAACTCTATTGAGTATATGAATGACTGCTTTTAAGGCCTCGGTCCAGAGGAATGAGGGTAAACTTGAGTTGGCTAATATACTGCATACCATGTTCATTAAGGTCATGTTTCTTCTCTCAGCAACACCGTTCTGCTGAGGAGTATCGGGCATGGTGTACTGGTTCACGATCCCCTGCCCCTAACAAAACTCATAAAATGGACAAGGAGCCGGACCCACATCAGTATGTCTACCATAATATTCACCTCCTCTATCTGATATTACAACTTTTATTTGAAGATCAAGTTGTTTTTCAACTTCAGTTTTATAATCTTTAAAAGTCGCAAGTGATTCAGATTTTTCTTTAATAAGATACAAGTACATATAACGTGAATAATCATTGATAAAAGTGATAAATGAAGTATGTCCTGTTATACCAGCAACGGGGTAAGGGCCACTAATATTAGTGTGAAGGAGTTCTAATAAATTAGAGCTTTCTTATTTGCTGATGTCATTTTACCTTTAAGGCATTTGACACATGTTCCAAAGTCATTGAAATCGAGAAATGGTAACACTTCATCCTTCACGAGTCGAGATAAGCGATCTCGTGAAATGTGGCCTAAGCGTTGATGCCACAACATGGATGAATCTTCTAAGTCTCGCTTTCGTTTAGTCTTTCTTGAGTTTTCATTGATATTATATGATAACAAAGACTTGGAAAATTCATCATCTAGTTCAAATCTATAGAGACCATCATCCAAATAACCATGTCTAAACACTTGAGAATTTAACATAAAAGAAAGTTTGTCATGACCATGAGAACAAACAAAACCGTCAATGTCTAACTTTGGTCCTGATACTAGATTCAAAGTAATCTCAGGAATATATAAGGTATCATAAAGTTTAATACATAAACCAGTTTTCATTATTAATTCTAAGGTTCCCACAGCTTTGACAACTAGTTCTTCTCCATTCCCCATCTTAAGTGTTCTTCGGTTTCTTTCCAGCTTCTGGATTGTTAGAAATCCATGTAATGAGTTGGTTGCATGAACAATAGAACCAGAATTAAACCACCATATATTAGTTGAAACATTTAAATTATAGGACTCAAGTATCATGTAAAGATTATTACCTCGCTTGCTCAGCCACTCCTTAAAGTCTGGGCAGTCTTTCTGCCTATGTCCAGCCTTGCGGCAGAACTTGCAGTGAGAGTTCCCTTTGAAGTTCTTAGAGCCGGAAGCACCATTTGCATCTTGTTTCTGGACCTTATAAGATTCCTTCTTACGGAAATTGCCCTTCCTTTTCTTTGAATCAGCGGACATGAGATAAGCAACATTCGGTTTCTCTAGCTTCAGACGCTCTTCTTCTTGGATGCACATTGCTATCAACTCACTCATCGTACACTTATCTTTCTATGTGTTATATTGATCTTGAAAGCTTCAAAAGACTTGGGAAGAGAGGTCATGATAAAATGCACTAGAAAACCATCACTGATTTCCATGTCTAATCCATTGAGCTTACGGGACATGTCATTCATCATCATGATGTGCTCACGAATACTGCTGATCCCGTCATACTTTGTAGTCACTAGCTTCAGAGTAAGAGTGCTAGCATGCGCCTTAGAAGTTCCCTTGAATTGATCCTCCATAGAAGCTAGATAAGTCTTGGCATCTTTAGAATCAGGTATAGCTCCTCTGATGATTGGACTGATGGAGTTCTTCAATAGGATAAGAGCCATGCGGTTACAGCTCGTCCATTTCTTATGCTTTATAATGTCCTGAGGAGTGCTTTTGTCAGTAACATCAGCAGGTGCAGGCTTGTCGAGTGCGTGATCGAATTCCATCATGCCGAGAGACAGCATCAGTGAATCTTTCCAAGCAGAGAAGTTCATGCCATTCAAAGTTTCGACTCCCAAGTTAGGGGCTACAGTGGATTTTATATGAGAAAAATAAGATACTACTTGCTAAAAAGAACTTAGAGTGTCTATGGGGTAACTTAAACTAAGGCAGGCGGAAATAACGACCATTATATTAATGAAGTTGTGATAAATATCTATTATAATCACCAAAATAATATATTAATTAGGTTCTACTTAAACAATGTAACACATTACCTTTGGGCAGAAGTGAAACATTTGTTTAGTATTAGGAACAATTTAATATTGAGTATGAGCAGTAGGAATGTAACACATCACCTTTGGGCAGAAGTGAAACATTTGTTTAGTATGCACATAATTAGTTTCGTGAAAATCAAATGTGACATGATGTGTTACTATTTACACATCTTTTTTGAACAAAACTTCGCTCATTTAACGATCAATTCTTGGTTATATTCAACGTTTAGACACTTATTTGCTTAATTTCCTGTTTTGTAGGTTTTTGTGAAGCTTGGTGAACAAACAAGAAGATTCCAGGATAAAAAATGAAGTTTTAGGGTTTCTGTGATGGAGGCACGGTCGTGTCCCTATCTGGCACGGTCGTGCCAAGCTTACAAACCCTAGGCACGGTCGCGCCCACATCTAGCACGACCGCGCCAAGCCAAAATCCAAGGCACAACCGTGCCTTGGCCCCCCACGGTGGCGTGTCACCTCGTAAGTCTGAACAGCCGTACGTCCTCGATCAGTGGTACCCAATGGAAGCTCCGGATCGGTCACCCCTTTGTCACACGGTCGTGTCAAGACCTAAACACGACCGCGCCTTTGTACCAGGCACGGGCGTGCCCTCTCTCTTGGCACGGTCGTGCATCCCCTTTTCTATTTAAACAGAACTTAAACTCTTACCTAGAGAGAGAGCAACCAGAGAGAAAAACCCACTGTTCCAGCTCGTATCACCCTTGTTCCAGCCACATTTCAAGCTTCTTGGAGAGGATACAACATCAAGAGGATCACCATACATCAACAACAACATCTAGGCTTGGAGGAGTGGTTTGGTTCTTGTTTTCATATCATGTTTCTCACTATTTTTCCCTGCTTATTTGTAATTTTGGTTCTCATGATGAGCTAAAACTCTTGTTCACTTTGGTTTAGATGAAGTTTAGATACATTTGACAACATTCATGGATTATTGGCAATTATTATGTTAATGTTATGACAACCGTATGATTATTCTTTGAGGAAATTATATATTATAGTATTTTGAGTTGTTTACAAGACTTGTATTTGTGTATGCCGTATTATGTTGAAAAACTAGTGGTTTATGCTTATATTTATGGGTTGGTGTATGTATTTATACTAGCTTATGGTATTTGACTAGGAATGGTGAATGCAGTCTTGTTTATGAATCATTATATTTGTATGTGTATCCCTATGTTTATGTTTGGAAAGACAAAGTGTTTGTTATGATGTTTCATGCTTAGTTTTATGTTCATCTAGGAATTGTTGACACATTCTCCTAATTTATATAACCTTTGTATGAACATTGTATGTTGAAGAAATGCATATTGTTGTCTAATTTAATCAACTTGAGGTGGGTAGTGTGTTGTTCGTATTATCTTTCCAACTAGTTGTTGGATTAGTGTACCTTAATCGGGAGCTAGTTCAATATTTATAAACGTTGACATGATTGTTAAACACATGAGCTTCATTGTATGACTTTAGGTTGTTGGTTTGTATAATTCATGCTAGCTTTCCGAATGGTCATTTGATTAGATACCTTTGACGAGAATTTAGTCAATTTATGTTTCGTGTATTTGCCATGCTTCTATGAGTGTATTAAATGTATTCTAGATGGATTCGACACCGAAGTGATATTTTCTCCTTGATTGTTTGACTTGTGATTTTAGCTTAGTTTATATATTTGCATGCTAGTTAAGTAAAACAAACTCTTCAAAATATATTTTCACCATCACTTGATTGAATCTTTATTCCGGTCTATTATTGCATCCCACCGTGTCCACGGATTGATATCCGGTTCTTACCTTTACTATATTGCTATTCGACGGGTACACTGCCCGGTGTGTGTGTGATTATTCTTTGGTGAAAACCCTTTTTAAAACTAATTGTGTAAAAATCTTTATTAAAATATATATATAGTTTACACACATCAAGTTTTTGGCGCCGTTGCCGGGGACACGGTTTTACGAGAACGATTGGAATTAATTTTTAGTCATTTAGTATATATATTTTTTGTGCATATCGTGTTTTCTTGTTGATTATTTTGCAATTTTTTGTATAGATTATTTTGCAATTTTTTGTATAGATATTTTGCTTCATTTGTATATATATATACATTTTAGTTTTTATTGTATTTTATTTTTCATTTTTATTTTATTTTTGTTTTTGTCTAACTTGTGTTTTCCTTGTCCTAGGTTCGCGTATTTAAATCTAACTTGTCGTGAAGATCGTGTATGTTCTCAACTCCCGTCGAGGAGGTTCCTGAGCCGTCTTCCGAGCCGGAGCGTGATCTTCATCGGAGATTGCGAGCCCGTTCCCGATTTGTGGCCTGGTTACTGGAGTTTGACGAGGTTGTTGCTAACGAGGTAGAGGGGATGGCGAACAAGGATGCGGGTCGGATACTTTCGGATTTTGGAAAACCGACACTTGAGGGTTTGGAGTCGAGCATCAATAGGCCGATAGTTGGAGCACATCAGTTCGACATCAAATCCAGCATTATTCAGATGGTGCAGAACAAGTGTCAGTTCGATGGCAAGGATCATGAGAATCCTAATACTCATTTGGCCGGTTTCTTAGAGATTTGCGCCACTTTCGAAATTCGTGACGCTACCGACGATGCTATTCGGCTCCGGTTGTTCCCGTTTTCCTTACGGGATCGAGCCAAGGCTTGGTTACTGTCACTTCCCCCTAGGTCCATTAGTACTTGGGACCAGATGGCTGCTAAATTCTTAGAGAAGTACTTCCCTCCGGAGAAAACATCAAAGTTGAGGGCTAGGATTATTTCTTTCTAGCTGGACGACGGGGAGACGATCTATGAGGCGTGGGAGAGATTCAAGGAACTGATGAGGAAGGTTCCCGGCCATGGATTGTTGAAGTGGAAGCAGTGTGAGACCTTCTACAATGGTCTAGAGATGACAGGGAAGCAGCTGATTGACGCATACGCGGGTGGAGACATTGGAACGAAGACACCCCAGGAGGCGTATGACTTTCTAGAGAAGGTGGCATCGAAGAGCTACACTCAGCATACTTCCCGAGCGAGAACTCAGAGGCAGGGTGTCCATCAAGTGGATGGAATTACCTCTTTAGCTGCCCAGGTGGAAGCACTTTCCACCAAGATTGATCAGATGCACGTCAACAAGGCCCAGTCCTTGTGTGAGTTTTGTGGTGGGGCGCATCCCATGAGTGCTTGTTAGGTTGGGGATCAGGGGGCCCACGAGCAGGTCGATTTCATGTCCAACCAGAATCGTCCCCATAATAACCCCTACAACAACACATATAATCCGGGGAGGAGGAATCACCCGAATTTCAGTTGGAAGTCTGGAAACAATAGCCAGCAACCACCGGGATTCACTCAGTGCCCCCCATTCCAGCATCAGTCCCCCCAGTCTCTGGGACATAGTTCCTAATTTCGACCTCAGCAGGGTCAGTTTCAAGGCCATGGTTCTAGAAGCGGTCCACCACCCGCACCTGAGGGTAAATCCAGTTTAGAGGACATGGTTGCACGGCTAGTTGCCAACTCAGAGAGTCAGAATCAGTTGGCAGAGAAGCAGAATCGTTACATGGAGGAGCGTTTTCACACGCATGAGACTGAGTTGAGGAATCAGAAATCTTCGATCCAGACCATAGAGAACCAGGTCGGGCAGATCGCGAAGCTTCTTTCAGAGAGACCGCCAGGTGGCCTGCCTAGCAACACTGAGCCCAATCCCAAGGCTCATGTGAAGGCCATCACTTTGAGGAGCGGTAGAGGCATAGGACCGGATCCACAGGTTCCTGTGCATGAGTCATCCGAGGAGGAGGTGGCAATTGAGATTCATGATGAGACACCGCCGAGGGGTAAACCGGTGAGCACATCGCGCCCTCGCGATCCTGTGAGAGATTACACTCCCGCCGTTCCATACCCAGGCAGATTGAAGAAGCAGAAGATGGAGGAGCAGTATGGTAAGTTTTTAGGGTTGTTTAAGTAGTTGCATATCAACTTGCTATTTGTGGAGGCTCTAGCTCAGATGCCTAGGTATGCGAGATTCTTGAAGGATATCCTCACAAATAAGAGGAAATTGATGGAGTTGTCTCAAGTGACGCTGAATGAGGAGTGTTCGACGGTGATTCAGAACAAGCTATCGGAGAAGAGACGAGATTCGGGGAGTTTTACCATCCCCTGTTTAATAGGTAGCTTGTCGGTTAGCAACGCCTTAGCTGACCTTGGTGCTAGCATTAACCTCATGCCATGTGCGGTCTTTGCTAAGCTTGAGTTGGGAGAACCTACACCGACACGCATGAGTATCCAGCTGGCCGATCGTTCGGTCAAGTATTCGTGAGGGATAGTGGAGAATATGTTGGTTAACGTTGATCGTTTTGTGTTTCCTGTAGACTTTGTGATTCTGGACATGGATGAGGACAAGAATGTCCCTATTATCCTAGGTCGACCTTTCTTAGCCACCGCCAAGGCCCTGGTTGATTTGTATTCAGGGAGGCTTACATTGAGGGTGGATGAAAAGGAGGTGACCTTTGATGTTGGGAGATCCATGTAGCATACCCAGAATCAGGATGATTCACTTTACTTTGTCGAGACTATTTATTCTTGTGTGAGTGATCATCTCTAGGACACAGCCGAGGAGGAGTCCTTGGACACCCAAATTGTAGGAGGGGAGACATTTGATCCAGTTGGTGAGGATCAATTTGATGAGCAGTTACATAGCCAGGAGAGCTATGAGTTTCCCCAGTGTTCAGCGGTTTTTGCAATGGTTAATACAGAGTCTGAGCCGATTGAGCGGCCTTCTATTGAGGACCCACCACCTGTTGATCTTAAGGAGCTCCCGAGCCATTTGGAGTATGCCTTTTTAGATGGTGAGTGTTGATTACCTGTCATTATCGCCTCTGATTTGACAAGTGATGAGAAGGAGAGGCTACTGGAGGTGCTGAAGCAGCACAAGCAGGCTATTGCATGGAGGATTATGGACATTAAGGGAATTAATCCCTCTTTCTGTATCCATAAGATCCTTTTGGAGGATGACTACAAGCCCGCTGTGCAGCACCAAAGGAGGTTGAACCCGAACATGCAAGATGTAGTGAAGAAAGAGGTGATTAAGTTACTTGACGCTTGTTTGATTTATCCCATCTCCGATTCACCTTGGGTTAGTCCGGTTCAGGTTGTCCCTAAGAAGGGAGGCATGACTGTTATCACCAACGAGAGGAATGAGCTAATTCCTACTCGTACAGTCACAGGTTGGATAGTTTGCATCGGTTACCGCAAACTCAATGATGCTACTCGGAAAGACCATTTTCCCCTCCCGTTCATTGATCAGATGTTGGAGAGATTAGCGGGGAAGATGTTCTATTGTTTCTTGGATGGCTTCTCTGGCTACTTCCAGATCGCGATTGCTCCTGAGGACCAGGAGAAGACGACATTCACATGTCCCTATGGCACATTTTCTTATCGGCGGATGCCCTTTGGGTTGTGCAATGCTCCGGCCACTTTCCAGCGTTGCATGGTGGCCATTTTCCATGATATGATTGAGGACTCCATTGAGGTTTTCATGGATGACTTTTCTATGTTTGGGAGTTCCTTTGATCATTGCCTCGGGAATCTGGAGAGGATGTTGGCCAGGTGCGAGGAGGCCAATCTAGTGTTAAACTGGGAGAAATGCCACTTCATGGTGAAAGAGGGCATTGTGCTTGGGCACAAGGTTTCATGCGCGGGGATTGAGGTTGATAGAGCTAAGATTGATACCATATCTAAGTTGCCCCCGCCGACTTCTGTGAAATCTATTCGGAGCTTCCTTGGCCACGCGGGCTTTTACAGAGGCTTTATTAAAGATTTTTCTAAGATTGCCCGACCGATGACCCAACTTCTTGAGAAGGAAGCCCAGTTCGTGTTCTCCGACGAGTGCCTTAGTGCATTCAATTTGTTGAAGGAGAAGTTGGTGAGTGCCCCTATCATGGTGGCTCCTGATTGGAAGCTGCCAATTGAGATCATGTGTGACGTGAGTGACTTCGCTGTGGCGGTCTTAAGACAGAGGAGAGAGAAGCAATTTCACCCGATTTATTATGCGAACAAGACGCTCAATGACGCACAGGAGCACTACACCACGACTGAGAAAAAGCTCCTAGCCGTTGTCTTTGCTTTCGATAAATTTCGGTCTTATCTCGTCCTATCAAAGACCATTGTATTCACCGACCATGCAGCTCTTCGGCACCTATTCAGCAAACAGGATGCCAAACCCTGGCTAATCCGGTGGGTTTTGCTGCTTTAGGAGTTCGACATTGAGATCCGCGATAAGAAGTGCGCGGAGAATGTCGCAGTGGACCACTTGTCCCGTCTTGAGTGCTCAGGTTCATCTGAACTTGTGGGGTCATCCATAAATGACAATTTTCCCCACGAGTTTCTCATGCACATACAGACGCAGGATGAGGAGTGTCCATGGTTTGCTGATTTTGCAAACTTTCTTGCTAGTGGGATCGTGATTAAGGGCTTAACGCACCAGCAGAAGCGAAAGTTCTTTGCGGATGTGAAGCACTATCTTTGGGAGGATCCCTATTTGTTTCGAGTCGGGGCTGATCAGATTGTACGCAGGTGTGTGTTTGGAGAGGAGGCACGTTATGTGCTTAGACACTGCCACGAGGGCCCGACAGGTGGACATCATGGAGCTACCTTGACCGCGAAGAAGGTCTTTGACGCCGGTTTCTTCTGGCCTACCATCTTTCGGGATGCTCATGAGATGATCCGAGCTTGTGATGCTTGCTAGAGGGCGAGCAACATTTCGTCTAGGAATGAGATGCCCAAGAACAACATCCAGATTTGTGAGATTTTTGATGTTTCGAGTATTAACTTTATGGGACCATTCCCAGCTTCTCGTGGTAACCGGTATATCCTAGTCGCTGTTGACTACGTTTCTAAGTGGGCCGAGGCTCAAGCCTTGCCTACTAATGATGCTAGGGTAGTTGTTCAATTTCTGAAGAAGCTGTTCTCTCGCTTTGGTGCCCCCAAGGCTCTGATTAGTGACCGTGGGCCCACTTCTGCAACTCCCAGTTGGAGAAGGCTCTATCACGATATGGTGTGAACCATAGATTCTCCAGAGCCTACCATCCATAGACCAGTGGACAGGTAGAGGTCACGACCGGGGCATAAAGCGGATTCTTGAGAAGACGGTTGGTCAGAACCGAAAGGATTGGTCGGATAGGTTAGATGATGCACTTTGGGCCTTCCGGACTGCGTAGAAGACGCCTATTAGTACCACACCATTTAGGTTGATCTATGGAAAGGCATGCCATCTTCCGGTGGAGTTAGAGCATAAGGCTTATTGGGCATTGAAGGCGGTGAATCTTGACTTGGTGAGCGCGGGTGAGAACCGGTTCACTCAGATTTATGAGCTTGATGAGTTGAGGAATCAAGCCTATGCAAACTCCACGATCTACAAAGAGCGCACTAAGAGTTTACATGACCGACGCTTGAAGGACAAGAAGGATTTCCGAGTGGGTGGTAGTGTGTTGCTTTACAACTCTAGGTAGCGATTGTTTCCCGGGAAGTTGAAGTCCCGATGGACGGGTCCCTACACGGTTAAGGAGGTGTTTCCTTATGGGACCGTCGAGATTGAGCACGAAGATGGGAGGATCTTCAAGGTCAACGGTCATCGTCTTAAGCCATACATTGACGGACCGGTTGACCTGACATTGGAGGTGGTTGACCTCCACCCAAAGGACAAATGAATTCGGGGACTTGAGTCTAGCTAACGACTCGTTAATAAACTTAGCCTGTTTCGGTATCATCTTTGGTAACAATCCTTAGATTTTGTTTCTAGGTTTATTTTCTTATTTTTATTTTTATTTTTTTTAGAATTTTACCTTTTATTTTTGAGTTTAGGTGATCGGAACGTGTTGTAGATCAAGCGGACTTTGGTTAGTGATTGGGATGTCTCAGGTATGTTTTATGAATTTTTAGAAATTTTAGTTTGGAAGAATCGCAGTCGGGTTGGGTACAAGCTGCATAAAACTCTGGTTTTTCTGTCTGCTGGGCAAGAGACACGGTCGTGCCTCACTATAGGCACAGTCGTGCCTCTAACCCTACACGCGGTCGTGCCTAAGCACTTGACGCGGTCGTGCCTAAGTGTTTGGGGTAGTTCAAATTAGTTTCAAACAGACTTTTCACTTCCACCCCTGACCGAAACCCCCCCTATTGCGATTCTCCCAAATTCCCGCCGCATTGCTTCCTTCTCCACGATCTAAGGTACGATTCGACTCCCTTCTATTTGTTCATGTTTAGATTTAGGGTCGGTAGTCCACTTGTTTAAACGACTTAGGGTTTTAGTCGATTTCTAGTTTTTCTTCAACTTCTCCGTGTAATTGTTCTTTTGTAGCTTGTAAATGCATAGGATAGTTGTTTTAGACCTCTTGGAATGTTGCTGTACTAAAAGCCCCTTCATAATCATGCTAAAATTGTGAAATTTTGAATCCGAAAACCCTAAAATGGGTTGAGCACGGTCGCGCTCATGACCAGGCGCGGTCGTGCTCGGCTTTTGTAGTTTCCAGGAGGTAATTTTTGGTTGAGCGCGGCCGTGTCTCCTACTAGTGCTGTCGTGTCAACTTTGGTTTCTTCTAGGCGCGGTCGTGTGTCTCCCTAGCACGGCCGTGGTCTTCATTTTTGACCTAGGCACGGTCGTGGCCTGACCTGGCGCGACCGTGTTTCCAGGTTGGGACTGCCCGTGGTCGGCCACAGCGCGACCGTGGGCTAGGATTATAGCCTAGGCGCGGTCGTGCCCCTTCCCAGGCACGACCGTGCCCCTTTATAACTTAGGTCAGAAACTTCATAATTCCGTCTAGCATCTTTATAACTGTTCTGATTTCATTTTTGTTGTCTTGCAGATGGCAGGAAACCGGGATCACCCATACTTGGAGTTTGATCTCAACGAGCATGAGTACGAGGCTCGTCTGGATGTTCTGTGGTCCCGGAGAGGCCGGATTTTAGCCGCTCGTCGTTTAGAGCCGGCCGCTATAGACGCCATCGGTCAGCGGGACTGGTGGAACGATCTCGTCACCGCCCCGTGGCGCCGTTTGTTTAGACCTCACGCTATTCAGTATGTCGAGCTCGTGATGGAGTTTTTCTCCACGTATGAGTTCGATTATCCTTGCTCAGACTTAGAGTAGCCTGAGACGATTAGGTTTAGGCTAGGCGGGGAGTGGCGAGTGATGTCAGTTGCCAGGTTCGGACGTCTATTGGGTTTGTATACGAGGCAGGAGCTTCAGACAGAGATATTCACCGCGGGTATCACCGAGTTTTCGACGGAGGAGGACAAGGACCAGTTCTAGCACGAGTTTGGATTTGGGATGTATGATCCGAGTTTGACCAAGGCTTTGAGCCTTCGGGATCCTCTGCACCGTGTTCTTCATCGCTGCATTGTTTATTCGATTTCTGGGAGAGGTCAGGGGTGACGGTAGTGAACTTGAGGGAGCTATTCTATCTGTTTTGCCTTGTACGCCCGCGCACCTGCAATCTTGCGCATTCTATCGCGGGGTACTTGGTGAATAGCTCAGGGCGCGATGTTATCAGCGCTATTTGTGGTGGTCACTTCGTGACCAAGCTGGCGAGGCACTTTCAGTTACTGACCAATGACTTGATAGGGGACCTGACCCCTGTGGCAGAGACCGCCGTGATGACCGTGCAGACACTAAGAAACATGCACGTAGCTCGTCGTGGCGCAGGAGGGATTAGATTAGTTGACAGATAGGGACGGACATGGGATCCAGACGGTCCGGGTCCCGATCCAGATCTTGTACAGGTCGAGGCCGAGGCCGTCGTCGCCGCCCATCAGGCACACGCCGCTCAGCAGGAGCAGGAGCATGAGCAGGAGCTGGGGCACGAGCATCATGAGCCAGATCAGCCATCTCCTCTGTCTCCGCCGCCGCCACCACCTCCTGTTACCGTCACCAATGAGTTGTTCATGCGCTACTGGGCCTGGCAGTATGAGGTCCAGTGCGCCGCCGCTGCTGCTGGCGGAGCACCATACGTGGTTCCCCTTCCATTCTTTATGCAGCCGGAGCAGCAGCCCGATCAGCCACCACCATCTCCACCGCATCATTAGTCACCACCACCATCTCTACCTCATCATCAGTCACCACCACCATCACCACCACCAGCAGGGGGCAAGGTAGGCGGGGCCGCCGTCATCGACCTCGATGGCATGCAGTGGGAGTACCTCCCATTGCCTTTTGGTATCATTTTTATGAGTTTTACTTGGTTGTATGTTGTACAACCTCTTGTATTGCGCTTCGGCGTGTATGTTGTTCTTTTGTTGTAATTTTGTTTCCTTGTACAGTTATATATATTTGTCTTTACATTTCTGTTTATATTTTGGCTTGATGTTACTGATCTGTGTTTGATGTTGTTAGTCTTGATTAGATCTTGGAATCGTGGAACTACGTGGAACGTCATTTTTGTGGGTAGGCTTTTTGCGTGTGCTATGATCGACATGAGGGAAGTTTCAGTTCTCCCTTCACGCTTTATTGCATTGCATTCCATTTTGCTTTGCATATTTTTGTATACATTGAGGACAATGTATGTTTCTAAGTGTGGGGTTGGGTGTTTATTCTTCGCTTTACATTATTTTTTGTTGTACATTGAGGGCAATGTGCAATTCTAAGTGTAGGGTGGGAATGTATTCGTGCGATGTTTGTCCTTTTAGCATATTATCACTTCATTTTTTGCAAAATTTTATTTCATAATTTTTATTGACACTAAATTAGTTTTATAAACTTAAAAAAAAACACAAAAATATAATAAAAGTTAACCGTTTAGTATTCACAATTTTTAGTAAATAATAGAGGTTTGATTTTTTGAAAGCAATTGAGATAGAAATTCAATCGAGTCAAACCCAATTTTTTGTGATAACCATGAGTTTTAGTGGGCTAAACGAATGAATTGCATGTAACCTTTTGCTTACACCCATTCCTTTCCGTTTCCGTGAGTTTATTTTTGAGCCTTCATAGCTTTAGACATTGTTTGCTCTCGTTTTTATGGATTTGAGTGTGGCGGATGTTCATGCTTATTAGAACTTGCTTTTAGTATACATTTCGAAATCATGAACATAAATATTGCATAAAAATGATGGAGGCATTAGGATAAACCTCTTTGTTAGCCTTTTATTTTTATTTTTTCCCCTCATCCGAACACATCCACTAGTTAGCCATGTTGAACTTATATCATGTTTTTCTTTTATTACCCACATTACACCACCATTAAACCTTCATTAGCCTTATTACTTATTTATTCTATTTTTCACCCGTGTTAGAAATCCGGTTGGCTAATGTTAATTTTATAGCTTTTATTTTGTTGTAATATTCAAATTCTTGAGAAGTTTTTAGCAATTTTGTGAGCAAAGATGGAAATAATTCGGTTGTTAGCTCTTATCTATACGGAAGTATTAGCTAATTAATTTTTCTTATTACAAGTTGGTTTAGTTTTTGAGTTAGCATATCCGCCGGGTTTTTAGCCATTTAGCCACTTTTAAATTCCACTTCCTTACCCTTAGCCATTGCCAAGTTACAACCCGTTTAAAGCCCTATTGAATTGTGCTCTGTTCATTTTAGTTGGTAGATATTTGATCTTTTAGCAAGCTTATGATTTATGCATGATTCATTGTGTTGGCATTTAAGTGTTCTATACGTACTCCATTACTTGTATGATCATATATAATCCCGATTGTGTGTGAACATTGTGAGAAGCATAAAGTTACATGCTAATGATTTCCTAGGCATATTCATTTGCTCATTCGGTTGTCACTTCATTCGGCTCCTTGGGTTTCATTTAGTTAATTTTGCATTTCTTGAAAATCTTTTCAAACCTTTATAAGTTTATTAGTGATTACGGTTTTCCGATTTGATCCATAGTGTCATTGGAAGTTTTATTTCATTTTGATTTCTTGCTTGAGGACAAGCAACGTTCAAGTGTGGGGTTGTTTGATGTGTTACTATTTACACATCTTTTTGGCACAAAACTTCGCTCATTTAACGATCAATTCTGGGTTATATTCAACGTTTAGACACTTATTTGCTTCATTTCCTGTTTTATAGGTTTTTGTGAAGCTTGGTGAACAAACAAGAAGATTCCAGGATAAAAAGTGAAGTTTTAGGGTTTCTGTGATGGAGGCACGGTCGTGCCAAGCTTACAAACCCTAGGCACGGTCGCGCACACATCTAGCACGACCGCACCAAGCCAAAATCCAAGGCACAACCATGCCTTGGCCCTCCACGGTCGCGTGTCACCTCGTGAGTCTGAACAGCCGTACGTCCTCGATCAGTGGTACCCAATGGAATCTCCGGATCGGTCAACCCTCTGTCACACGGTCGTGTTAAGACCTAGACACGACTGCTCCTTTTTACCAGGCACGGTCGTGCCTCCCCTTTTCTATTTAAACAGAACTTAAACTATCACCCAGAGAGAGAGAAACCAGAGAGAAAAACTCACTGTTCCATCTCGTATCACCCTTGTTCCAGCCACATTTCAAGCTTCTTGGAGAGGATACAACATCAAGAGGATCACCATACATCAACAACAACATCTTGGCTTGGAGGAGTGGTTTGATTCTTGTTTTCATATCATGTTTCTCACTATTTTTCCCTGCTTATTTGTAATTTTGGTGCTCATGATGAGCTAAAACTCTTGTTCACTTTAGTTTAGATGAAGTTCAGATACATTTGACAACATTCATGGATTATTGGCAATTATTATGTTAATGTTATGACAACCGTATGATTATTCTTTGATGAAATTATATATTCGAGTATTTTGAGTTGTTTACAAGACTTGTATTTGTGTATGCCATATTATGTTGAAAAACTTGTGGTGTATGCTTATATTTATGGGTTGGTGTATGTATTTATACTAGCTTATGGCATTTGACTAGGAATGGTGAATGAAGTCTTGTTTATGAATCATTATATTTGTATGTGTATCCCTATGCTTATGTTTGGAAAGACAAAGTGTTTGTTATGATGTTTCCTGCTTAGTTTTATGTTCATCTAGGAATTGTTGACACATTCTCCTAATTTATATAACCTTTATATGAACATTGTATGTTGAAGAAATGCATATTGTTGTCTAATTTAATCAACTTGAGGTGGGTAGTGTGTTGTTCGTATTATCTTTCCAACTAGTTGTTGGATTAGTGTACCATAATCGGAAGCTAGTTCAATCTTTATAAACATTGACATGATTGTTAAACACGGAGCTTCATTGTATGGCTTTAGGTGGTTTGTTTGTATAATTCATGCTAGCTTTCCGAATGGTCATTTGATTAGATATCTTTGACGAGAATTTAGTCAATTTATGTTTCGTGTATTTGCCATGCTTCTATGAGTGTATTAAATGTATTCTAGATGGATTCGACACCGAAGTGATATTTTCTCCTTGATTGTTTGACTTGTGATTTTAGCTTAGTTTATATATTTGCATGCTAGTTAAGTAAAACAAACTCTTCAAAATATCTTTTCACCATCACTTGATTGAATCTTTATTCCGGTCTATTATTGCATCCCACCGTGTCCACGGATTGATATCCGGTTCGTACCTTTACTATATTGCTATCCTACGGGTACACTGCCCGGTGTGTGTGTGATTAGTCTTTGGTGAAAACCCTTTTTAAAACTAATTGTGTAAAAATATTTATTAAAAATATATATAGTTTACACACATCATGACACATCACCTTTGGGCAGAAGTGAAACTTTATGTGTTATTTAAGTTAATCATGTTTTCTAAGTTAATGTCATGACAAGCACTAAGTTATAATGGTTAATTAAGCTTGAATAAGTTTACACATGCATCACATCACCTTTCGGCATAAGTGAAGCTTTAGGTGTTATTCAAGTAAGTGCTAAGGTTTATCAAAACTAAAACATTGATTAATTGGAACCTGAAACACCCTACTTATTTTACTATTATTTTCAGAGTATTATATTGCGGAAAATGGTCCCAGTTTGACAAACCTTGCCATTAAATGGCTAAGGTAACCTTTTCATTTATACTATCATTGTTTTACAAAAGATAGTGTAATTATATCATATTACATAGGGATCTCTAACTCCGACTGCTCCGTCCTTAGGAAGCCTCATTCCACGTGCTTCTTTCCTGCAGTGTTTGAAAACATTTTTGAATTAGCTTTTGCTAAGTATGTACACAACATCTTTTCATTTCATTATTAACCCTTTAGGCTCTTATTATTGTTCACGTTTTCTCGTGTCCTCGGCGCCCCCGTGACCATCTTCGAACGTACATCCGATCACGGTATTTGTACACATCTTTATTCCTAGTGTTTTGTGCATTTTTACTTACTTTTGTGTTCGTTTTGAGTCGTTTAAGTCTGTATTTGAGTTTATTGTATGTTTTCAGGAGCTCGTGAAGATTACAAGTGAATACGTGAAGAAATCAAGCAAGAGAATGAAGTCGGGAGAAATAAAGAGAAAAAGTTGAAAATTCAGTCTCTCGTGGTACGCGTGAGAAAGATAGAGAGGCCTCGCGGTACGCGAGGATCTCAGAAACCCAACCCGACTAATTTGGCCCTCGCAGTACGCGAGGGGCTTGACAAAATTTCTCGCGGTACGCGAGAGGACCATAAATCGCGAAAAACCCTAGATTCGAATTTTAATACAATTGTAATGCCATAATACCAGAAGTTCGAGTTTTGCCGTCTAGAGAAGATTTCTTTGGTGATTTTGAGGAGTAAGAAGTCAATTGGAGTTAAAGTTTGGAGCTTTTGATTCGGGGTTCGTTAGTAATAGCGTTCTAGGTTTCAAGATTCGATTTTTATTCTTTGATTGCTCTGTTTGAAACTATGTTCTTGTTTATTACTTCTGTCATAGTTGTTTTGAGCATGAATTTAGGCTAGAACATTGATACTGCCCGGGTTTATGATGAATATTGCATAAAGCTTTGATTTTTATCGGTTTTGTATTCTAATTGCTGGGTTTATGATTTTGTAAACAATCTTAGTATGATTAATCTGATGAATGTGCATGTTTTGGTTTGATGAATGTTTGATTGTGATTCCGTATGCTAATTGTTGTTGTCTGCCAGTTTCATTTGCATATCTAGATCATACACCTTAGGGTTTGTGGTTATTTGTATGAGTTGCTAGAGATAGTAGCCCATAGGAGTTGTGATTGAGTGTCCTTAAAACTGAATGTGAATCCTATTTCAATACCTGAGAAGTGAGATAGTTGTCTAGTCTTCGTCATTAGGAATCCGAGTGTTAACAGTCTAAGAGGACGTTGGTATTAGGTGTCTAGTGATTGTTGCTAGTTCATGTCATAGTTCTTATCCTAAGATTACCCTGTTCATTCTTCAAATGTATGGTGGACAGTGAGATTGAAAGGTGATCTGTCTATTAGGGTACTTTATTATAGTTGGAGAGACTGAAAGGTAATCTACTATCTAGTGAGTTTATTACATCTTTAGGTTCCTTAGTTGGTGACACCCTGAGAGTGATTAGGGATCCACTAGGTAGTCTAGAGATGTTTCCTTAGAAACCCAGATCCATCATAGTTTCCAGAACCGGTAGAAGTTGTGCTTTGCAAGTAGGATTCCGACCTAGGTTGTATTCTTCCGATCATCTGATTTCTTCCTTAGTTCCTGATCTTGATAGTTTGAGTTGATTTAGTTTGCTGCATTCTTAGTTACTCTTTAGTGTAGTCAACCCCCCCCATCATCAATCTTTAGTCTGAGTCAGAGTCTAGTATTAGTATTCAGTGCCTCTAGGGTTCGATAACTCGATTTACCATTAAGCTATGCTACACTCGATAGGTACACTTGCCTGTCAGTGTGGTTTTTTTTTTTTTTTTTTTATTTATTACTTAGGAGTCTAGGTTAGGTTTAGTAGATTTTTATATAGACCGTCTGGACGACATCATGTGCTAACCCCCTCGCAACAATCTTAGGCCGTACCTCCGGTCCGAGTATTGGCAAGGTTCTTATACTCGTTATTATAGACCCCTCGCATTTGTCACGAAGACTCATTCATTCCTTAGCCTCGTAGGCTTGGAATCTTTTACTCTTTCAGCCTCGTAGGCCTAGAGTTCTCTTTTTAGTTCTCTTCTTTATTATTTATTGAGATCTACCTTACAGGCCGGGTATCTCATTTCATTTGGGACCTTGAGTATCTTTGACTCACAGCCTCCTAAATGTATCAAACATTTATTTTCATTTCACTTATATGCTTGATTTATTTCCCAACCAGTCCTCATCTTAAAACTTCATAACGGTTTCTCCATGATGTATTTAAAAGGGTTTATATATAGGATGTATCAGCGGCGTATCCACCAACCCTTTAACACTTCTTGAGTGCTCCGTTATTCCATTTTAGGATTTATACTTGTTCCATGATACTCTTTCATATTTGCACGTATCATCATGCATTCATCATGCATTTCACGTATTCATATTCATCACGTGTTCATATTCGTTATGCATGGTATACTTTCATCGTATATTCATTCTCGTCATATATTGTAAACTGGGGTGATTATCCTTCCAGAGCAGTACCTCCAACAGAGATGTCCCAGGATAGAGTGACGTGTCTAGGAAAGATTTATACGCCACTCTTTTCTTAGACAGAACATTCCGTTTGTCAGATAACTACATACCGATTGGATGTTTTCCCGTATGTTCACTATATTTATTTCTCATATATTAGTTTATACCCCTAAACATTCATAATGGTTTCACCACGAAGTATCAACAGATTTATATATAGGAAGTACCGGCGGCGTATCCACCACCCCTTGGACACGTCGTGACTACTCCATTCATCCCGTTTAGTGTTTAGACTAATCTGCCATTACCCCGTACCCTCATCATATACATATCACATAACACATACCATTTAAACACGTATTTCACATAATCGTGTGTAGGGTACGGGTCCAGTGTACTTACTTTATCCTCGGGTCGTTCCTATGTTCGTTCCTTCTCTAAAAACGTCTCTCCATGACTTGCTCGTAACTTTCCACGTTTCGCACTCGTAACCACCACGATCGTAACCGTTGTTCGGGCTCCTCGGTATTCATGCTAATGTGTGTGATGATAGTGGTGAAGTTGTTGTTGTTGTTTTCCATTTTGAATGACTAAGTTCAACTATTTATAGGGCTGGATTGGGACCCATGTCGGACCGATATCCCTGGTGATGTCGGTTCGATATCCAAGTGAGGCGGTGTACTAGCTTGCTGAGCACATAGCTGACCGCTATGTGTACGGATGTCGGTCCGCTATAAAAACACATGTAAAAATTTAGGTCTGAGTCTTAGGACACGTGTCAGTACCAGAAAATGCGGCGTAATTGCGGCTATCGGACCATTTACCAACTGATGTCGGTCTGATATCTGACTCTTGGCTCACTTCGGACCGATGGGAAGGATGATGTCGGTCCGACGTCCATTCAGATTTCATAATTTTCATTTTCAGCCCTTGAACTTTAATTCTAACCCCTTCTACTTTAATATAATGTCATTTTAACCCCCTAGGGTTTCATCAAATGACTATTTTAGTCCTTAAACTTGTATTTCCTCGGAAATTGGGGTGTTACAACTCTCCCCCTCCTTAAATTAGGTTTTGTCCTCGAAACCTGTTAATCCTTAAAATGTTGAGGATAACTCTTTCTCATTTCATCCTCAATTTCCTAGGTCATCTCCGACCTTTTTCTGTGCTTCCACTACACTAACACTTCTTTGATCATTTTGTGACGCAACTGCTTTTCTTTTGTGTCTAGAATCTTGATAGGTTCCTCGACATAAGTTAGTTTATCGTCAACCTCTATTTCTTCCAAAGGAATATGTGTAGTCTCGTCTGTCAAACATTTCGTTAAATAAGATACATGGAACATGTTGTGTATCATATTCAATTATTCAGGTAGCTCTAACTTATAAGCTACTTTTCCGACTCTTTTAATGATTTTGAAAGGACCAATGAATCGTGGACTTAGCTTTCCACGTTTCTTGAATCGGATTAGACCTTTTCAAGGAGATACTTTCAACAAGATGTAATCTCCTTCTTGGAATTCTATTGGTCTACGTCTCTTATCTGCGTATGACTTCTGTCTATCCTGTGCAGCTTTCAAACGTGCCTTGATTAAGTCAAGCTTTTCTGATGTGGCTTGAACTATTTCTTTGCTGCCCAACTCTTTCTACCCAATTTCCCCTAACATACATGAGTCCTACATCTTCTACCATATAGCATCTCATATGGTGGCATACCAATACTGGAATAGTAACTGTTATTGTATGGGAATTCTGCTAATGGCAGATGGCTATCCCAACTTCCTCCGAAATCAATTATACAAGCACGCAACATATCTTCAAGAGATTGTATCTTCCTCTAACTTTGACCGTCGGTCTGAGGATGATATGCCGTGCTGATCAATAATCTAGTTCCCATCTCCTCATCGAACTTTTTCCAAAAACGTGAAGTGAAACGAGTATCTCGATCAGAGACAATCGAGACTAGCACTCCATGTCTGGAAACAATCTCTTTGATGAACAAATCGGCTAACTTTTCTGAAGAGTATGTTTCACGTATTGCTAAGAAATGAACACTCTTAGTTAGTCGATCTACAACTACCCAAATGGTATCATAACCTCTAGCTGTCTTTGGTAGCTTGGTTATGAAGTCGATAGTGAGATGTTCCCACTTCCATTCTGGGATTTCTATTGGCTGTAACCTTCCGTATGGTTTCTGATGTTTTGCTTTAACTTGAAGACAAGTTAAACATTTAGCTACATATTTCATGATATTAAACTTCTTTCCGGGCCACCAATAATCCTTGCACAGAGGATGAATAGAATATCATGATTTATGAGCTTCATTGAGAATCTTAAGTCTAAACTCACCTGATCATGGTATCCACATATGGCCAAATCGAGTCATGACTTTATACTTATTCTCTTCTAGAAACTTTTCCTGACCATCCATTATTTCTTTCTTAACATTCTCACCTTTTAATGCTTCGATTTGTGCGTCTCAAAGCTGGCTCATGAAATCTAACTTATATGCTTTCACCCGAATAGGATGATGATCTTCCTTTCGACTTAGAGTATCGGCTACCACGTTGGCCTTTCTGGGATGATATAGAATTTCACAATCATAATCCTTGACCAGTTCTAACCATCGTCATTGCCTCATGTTTAAGTCCTTTTGGTCAAAGAAATATTTAAGACTCTTGTGGTCTGTGTAAATCTTGCACTTCGTTCCGTACAAGTAATGCCTCCAGATCTTTAGTGCGAATACTATCGCAGCTAATTCAAGATCATGGGTTGGATAGTTTGTTTCATGTGTCTTTGGCTGTCGAGAGGCATATGCTATCACCTTTCCTCTTTGCATCAGAACACACCCTAGCCCAAGCTTGGAAGCATCCGAGTATACCACAAAATCTTCTACTCCTTCTGGCAATGCCAGAACTGGAGCTTGTGTCAATCTTTCTTTTAATATCTGGAATGCCTTATCTTGTGCTGCATTCCATTCGTATTTCGAGTTCTTTTGAGTTAGCTTAGTTAATGGGGTGGCTATCTTAGAAAAGTCCTGGATGAACCTTCTATAATAGCCAGCTAATCCCAAGAAACTTTAACTTTCGATGGATTCTTAGGTGGAGACCATTTCATCACAGCCTCTACCTTAGCTGGGTCTACTAAGATACCTTCTGCATTTACAACATGACCTAGAAATTGAACTTCCTTTAACCAGAATGCACATTTTGAGAATTTAGCGTACAATTTCTCCTTTTGTAACGTACTAAGTACATCACGAAGGTGTTGTGCATGTTCTTTTTCATTCTTTTAATAAATCAGGATGTCATCAATGAAGACAATAACAAATTTGTCTAACTTTAGCCGGCATACTCTATTCATGAGGTCCATGAAAACTATCGGAGCATTCGTTACTCTAAACGGCATCACTACAAATTCATGGTGTCCATAAAGAGTTCTGAATGATGTCTTTGGTACATATTCTTCTCGTACCTTAACTTGATGATAACTGGATCTTAAGTCAATCTTGGAAAACCAACCGGATCCTTGCAATTGATCAAACAGATCATCAATTCTAGGTAAAGGATACCTATTCTTGATAGTCAACTTGTTCAATTCGTGGTAGTCTATACACATTCTCATACTACCGTCTTTCTTCTTTACGAATAGAATTGGTGCACCCCAAGGGGATACACTAGGGCGTATAAATCCCTTGTCTAACAACTCTTGCAGTTGTGACATCAATTCCTTCATCTCAGTTGGTGCTAATCGGTATGGAGCCTTAGCTACCGGCTTAGCTTCAGGAATTAAATCGATTTCAAACTCGATCTCTCTCTCAGGTGGAGTACCTGAAATATCGTCTGGGAATATTTCTGGGAATTCCTTTATCACTGGAACTTGATCTAATTCCTTTCCTTTCATCTTTATATCAGCTACGTAGGCTAAGAAGGCTTGGTGACCTTGTCTCATGTAGCTACTTGTCTTAGCTATTGTACATAGTGTGATCCGGTTTCGTCGTTCACCCATGACACTTATTTCCTTTCCTGTAGGCGTCTTGAATCGTACAATCTTCTTATTGCATATAATCATTGCAGCATGTGAAGACAACCAGTCCATTCCAATGATCACATCGAATTCTTGCATCGGTATCGGAATTGGGTCGACGAAATATTCTTCTTCCCCTATCAGTAGTCGGTAATCTCGGCATATTTCAGCCACTACGCAGTTTTGATCACTCGCGATTTCGACTTCTAATGCCTTAGCCAACTTATTTCTATTAAAGTTTCTAGCATTTGCATACTTTAAAGAAATAAATGATCGACTAGCTCCTGTATCGAATAAAACACAAGCAGGTAGAGAATTCAAGAGTAATGTACCTGATACAGCGTCAGGAACATCTTTCGCTTCCTCTGTAGTGATCTGAAAAGCCCTTCCCTTTGGTTTCGGAGCCTCGATCCTCTTTACCTAATTCTCTGTTACTCTTGACCCTTCTTCGGTCTTTTTCGTCTGAAATTATAACTCAGGACATTCCCTGCTAAAGTGTCCTAGCCTATAACAGTTGTAGCAAAAAAGGGTGCCACTCATACCTTGAATCGGCACTCTCCCGGTCTTTCCACACTTGAAACAATTTGTTACCTTGAATCGGCACTCTCCCGTGTGCCTTCTTCCACAAGTTTTGCAATATTGGATACTTTTCCTTGGGGAGGAACCACCTCCCGGTTTACTAAACTTGAACCTCTTAAGAGGCATAGGAGAAGGATAACTTTCTCCTTTCCTCTTCCCGTGTTTTTCTGCTTGCCTCTTGAGCTCAGTCTCGCGCACTTGATCCCAATTAATCATTTCCTCCAAGTTCGTGCACTTGGATGGATAGATAAACTCTCTAATCTCTGTTTTTAAAACGAGATGGTATCTCGTCATCCATATCTCAGGGATTGTTAACAAAGATGGACTGAATCTGGCTTTGTCAAAGAAGATCCCCGTGATCTCATCCACAGTCTCTGTTGTCTGACGGAGTTGAAGAAACTCCTCGGTGATTCTTTCAATTGCCGCTCGAGGGCAATAGTGTTTCAGAAAATTATCCTTAAACTCTTCCCAACTCATTTTTTTAATTTTGTCTCTACCTTTATCTCTTTTCACTACTCCCCACCAATCATCATCTCACTCTTTTAATTGGTTAGTAACGAAGGTGACCTCGCCTTCCTTCTCGCAATGACATGTATCGAATGCTGTTTCTATTGAGGCGATCCACCTCTGACTTTTTAAAGGGTTAACAGCTCCCTTAAACTCTAAAGGTTTACACGTCATGAAAATCCTTATATGTGAAATCCCTTAAACTTCTTCATTATGAGTAAACTCCTTATGGTTTTCAAACCAGCTCTCTAATGAGCTTTGTAGATCTGCTTGTAAGATCGGGAAATTCGCATCAAACGCTTTTCCTAATTCTAATGCGATTTGTCTCCGGATATTTTTCGAGACTTGTTCGACTTCATTTTGATCATGACGTGGAGATTCGGTCCTCCTGTGACTTCCTTCACTGCGTACCTCGTTATTCTGATGTTCAGCCATTTGCTGAAACATGGCATCGCTTTAATTTCACATTCGTTTTACCCTAACCATAGTCTAGGGTTTTATGCTACAGGCCTTGCACAATTCTTACCCCTATTCAAATATTCTAGGGTTTCACATAAGGCCTCATCTATGCATGTTACACATATGCACATTTATTCATGCATTTTAATCATGCAATTTCACATTCCCGGCTTACTATTTCTTGACATAAGTAATCATATGATGTTTGCGATATCATAATGGTCCCATACATTAGCTCCTATACCGGCCAAGCATAAGGCAATGTATGTTACTTATCATGATACTCCCAACTATCACATGGAACTTATCTCATACAAAATTCAGCCCATATATACTCACACATCTCTTTTTAAGCACTTGAATTTAAACATACCTGCTTCCTTGGACGGCCTCGGGTTGAATCCCTATTTATATCATGAGCACTTATGGTTTGAGTTTAAGTACCCTTTCTGATAATTAATTCCCTCAAACCGTGCCCTGATACCAACCTAAAACACCCTACTTATTTTACTATTATTTCCAGAGTATTATATTGCGGAAAATTGTCCCAGTTTGACAAACCTTTCCACTAAAGGGCTAAGGTAACTTTTTCATTTATACTATCATTGTTTTACAAAAGATATTGTAATTATATCATGTTACATAGGGATCTCTAACTCCGACTGCTCCGTCCTTAGGAAGCCTCATTCCACGTGCTTCTTTCCTGTAGTGTTTGAAAACATTTTTGAATTAGCTTTTGCTAAGTACGTACACTGCATCTTTTTATTTCATTATGAACCCTTTAGGCTTTTATTATTTGTCACGTTTTCTCGGGCTCTCGGCGCCCCCGTAACCATCTTTGGACGTACCTCCGATCACGGTATTTGTACATTTTTATGGGTGTGCGAACCCCCTCGTGACCATCTTAGGCCGTACCTCCGGTCCGAGTATTGGCAAGTTTCTTATACTCGTTATTATAGACCCCTCGCATTTGTCATGAAGACTCATTCATTCCTCAGCCCCGTAGGCTTGGAATCTTTTACTCTTTCAGTCCCATAGGCCTAGAGTTCTCTTTTTAGTTCTCTTCTTTATTATTTATTGAGATCCACCTTACAGGCCGGGTATCTCATTTCCTCAGGGACCTTGAGTATCTTTGACTCACAGCCTCCTAAATGTATCAAGCATTTATTTTCATTTCATGTATATGCTTGATTTATTTCCCAACCAGTCGTTATATTAAAACTTCGTAACGGTTTCTTCACGATGTATTTAAAAGGGTTTATATATAGGAAGTACCAGCGGCGTATCCACCACCCCTTTAACACTTCGTGAGTACTCCGTTATTCCATTTTAGAATTTAGGCTTGTTCCATCATACTCTTTCATATTTGCACGTATCATCATGCATTCACGTATTCATATTCATCACGTGTTCATATTCGTTGGAATACTTTCATCGTATATTCATTCATGTCATATATTATAAAGTAGGGTGATTATCCTTCTAGAGCAGTACCTCCAATAAAGATCCCCCAGGAAAGAGCGACGGGTCTAGGAAAGATTTATACACCACTCTTTCCTTAGACAGAACATTCCGTTTGTCAGATAACTACATACCGGTTGGATGTTCTCCCTTATGTTCACTATATTTAATTATCATCTATTAGTCTATACCCCTAAACATTTATAATGGTTTCACCACGAAGTATCAAGAGATTTATATATAGAAAGTACCGACGACGTATCCACCACCCCTTGGACATATCGTGACTAGTCCATTATTCCCGTTTAGTGTTTAGATTAGTCTTCCATTACCACGTACCCTCATCATATACATATCACATAACACATACCATTTAAACACGTATTTCACATAATCGTGTCTAGGGTACGGGTCCAGTGTACTTACTTTATCATCGGGTCGTTCCTAAGTTCGTTCCTTGTCTAAAAACGTCTCTCCGTTCCTTGCTCGTAACTTTCCACGTTACGCACTCGTAACCACCACGATCATAACCGTTGTTCGGGCTTCTCGGTATCCGTGCTAATGTGTGTGATGATAGTGGTGAAGTTGTTGTTGTTGTTTTCCATTTTGAACGACCAAGTTCAACTATTTATAGGGCTGGATTGGGACCCATGTCAAACCGATATACCTGGTGATGTCGGTCTAATATCCAAGTGAGGCGGTGTATTAGCTTGCTAAGCACATAGCGGACCGCTATTGTGACAATCCGACTTTTTAGGTTAACCCCGTTAACTATTCCGTTAAGTTTCTTATTAAAAACTTAACCCCGTTAATCAAATCTAACCCCAAGGACTAATTCGGTCACAATATCAACTCAAAACTACAAGGACTAGGACTGTAATTACCCTAAACCTATTTGATTGACTTTCTAAGTCAAAATTAAGAGTTATGTGTTCAGTTTGACTTTTAAAAGTCAAACCCGTGGGTTCTTGACTCAAAATTGAACTCCACGGCGGAAATTCGTAGAGGTTGTAACCGAAATGCACGATCCCTGTCATAAACGCACATCATTAGAACTATTACACTACCATTAACTCGAATTAACACCAATTATGAACAATAATGATGTAACCGTCGCCTCTATCATCTCCGATCATCAAATTGATCAAAACCATGTATCATTTTCATGAATTGAACTCCTGCACACAACAAACAAGACACTGCTAAGATTTTACACATTCCACATTCACCGGAGACGCAACCAGAACCGCCGGGATTAAGCAATTCGAAGTAGGACCTGCATTTGGTCGATCACCATCAATCCGACAAAAGTTCTGGTAATTGTTTGAATCCACACTTTTGTTTTTATCCATATGATGAAAGCCCTATCATTACCAGGGCTTATAACATCCAATTCGATCAATCCAGATCCTAGGGTTTATATAAAATCGGTTTGATCGAACGCCATTGCAGACTCAATTTAAATCAAATTAAAGTATACCATTAGCTTCGCAATCATCTAATCATCGAAATCCCTCTGCTAAATCAACGATCTATTATCGAATTGATCGCGATCAGTAACCTAGGGTTCATATGAAAAACGATTTGGGGCTTTTGATCCTAGACACGTTTTTAATTCAATTGAATCATACCATTAACTTCGAAATTTCCAGTATAATAAAAACCCCATATCAATTGATTCAATCATCATCGAATTTTTCATAATCCGAATCCTAGGGTTCATTTTGAATACAATTAATCCACATCTCTAGACTCGTAATCACCTTTTTATTAATAGCCTTATGAATCCAACACCTTCCATTATCAGAATCGATCAAATCGATTTCGTTGTCCATATCTAGGGTTTCGGTAACTGAATCTGTAATTAAACGACCTTAGACTCGATGTTTTTCAAATTAAACTCACCCATAGGACCGAAAACCTTCGATTAACAAAACCCCTATGCTTTCAAATCCGATCGTGGTCCAAATCGTGGGTTAAGGGGCTGGTTTGGCTCGGCGGTGCGTGGGGGAAGAAGAACCCACGGGAATTGTTGATTAAAACCAATTCTGACCGGGATCTGTTGCGATAGCCTAGCGGCCGGGACTGGTTAGAGTTGTGTGCGTGTGTGGGAGAGACCCGGGTTCGAGGCCGGGCTCCCACAATTATTTTTAAACATTTTTCTGTTAATATTTAATTAATAAAAATCAAACCCTATAATATTATAATATTATACAAATGTGTTTTAGCCCGGAAAACAACCCGTAGGCTCGGGTTTGAATTATTAACATATTTTTATATATTATGCCCACTTTATAAATAATTTATTGTTATTATCCTCAAGTAAAAATAATATGTTTATATTATTTTAAGCCACAAATTCGTATAAAATAATACGTTTATATTATTTTCAAACCGTGACTCGTATTATTAAATAATATATATATATATATATATATTATTTCGTATCGTTTTACAACCTCGTATAACGTTTGAAACTAAATAATAATATAATGAGTTATATTATTTACCCGTATTTGTTACGTTAATAAAAATAATATATTTATTATTTTGTACCACGAATGAGTAAATAAAATATTCTTTTGAATCTAAAAATAATATATTAAATTATATTATTTTTCTAATTTTTGTGAATGACAAAACACTCGATTATATTTATTATTATTTTTGTCATTCGTCGCGCAACGTATAAACATATCTTAATTATAAATTAAGGAATTTCTACCCCGTGGACACGTTCGTTTACTTTTGAATATTAGAACGTTTCCTTAGGACGTTTCTCTTTCCGTGTCACTGTCACAATTCCCATTATCGTTCCTAATTTATATGTTTATAATTTTAGGACATTCGTAAGTCTTTTGAGACTTACACTCGTGGTTCCAATTTACTTCTAGTGTGAAACTACCTTCAACGCCAAGCAGGTGAGTTTTCATGGCCCCTTTTTACTGCTTTTAACTTGGGGGAGAAAACATGCTTAAACTGATTTTTAGATTTTGTATTTCATATGCTATCAATGTTAAAGCTAAGTGTAACATGCTATCACAGAAAGTCCTCATATTATTTCGAACCGTTAATATGGATCTTAGCGAGGTAATGTTTAGTAGTACTACTGGGTTTGACAAATCCCACCTGCGTTAGTCGCGCTAACTCGATTGGATATCGAACGGGTGAAATGTTAGCCTACTCACATGGCCAGTATTGATAGATCTGGCAGGAGGCAATAAACAAACAGTCAGTTTCGGTTGCGAGCACTTGAGCTAAAACATGAACATAGGTTAGCTACCTACAGATACATATTGAATGATCATAAATCTGGTAACGCTTACTTATTTATTTGAAACCTGTGAACTCACCAACCTTGTGTTGACACTTTTTCTTACATGTTTTCTCAGGACGCTAAGCTAAGACACAGGTGCACGTTAGGGCATGCATGGGATTCAACTGCTTTGCTTTGTGTCTATTTATGTTTGGTTGAATTATTTTATTGTACTTTGTTTGGTTTGGACTTTTGAGACTTTTGGACTTTGGTTTTGGGCGCGTGTATTTTGCGCATTTTCTTTCTTTACGCTTCCGCATTGATACTCTGATTTAAAAGATATTTTCATTTTGAGTCCCATGTAGAGTCGTTCAATGTAACTAGTGTCTGAGATCCTGGTTTGTCACTTCCCAAAACGGTAATACTCTGTTAGTTGAAATTGGGGGTGTGACAAATTGGTATCAGAGCCATTGGTTATGGAGAACTAGGATTGCATACTAGACTATAGCCTCACACATTAGTTACATGTCATTTGGATGTTTGGTACTTATACATAATGTTGCAGGATCATGTCGTCAACCCCACCTCCATCACCTAACGCATCAGGACATAAGGCACCTGTACTCTCATCCCCGGAGCCCAAAAGGCCCCGGACTACTTCAATTGACCAAGGCGAACCGAGTAACGCATGAGCATTGGATTATGCTCTCATTTGGGATATATACCCACATATGATCCAAAGGTGGATCGAAATGGGAGATGTTCCATCACCGTACTTTGGATCCACATCTTCATCATCTACACTACCTAGCTTACCATGCACCATGGAACAAGCTTTCGCAGCATTCGTATCTTATATGTTGAAGGAGTTGAGTTTTGTACAAGATGCCACCGAGGAGATACCTAAACTTCTGGAGAATGGACCTCAAGTAGAGAAGAATAAGGTAGGAATAGAACATTTGACTACCGAACTAGCTGCAACGGACCATGTCCACAACCTTTTAGTGGATCGTGTGGCACATCTAGAGACGAGGGCTGACACTATGGATGATGATATGGAAGGAGTTCTGGAGAGATTAGCTGCTATGGAAGCTCAGTTACATGTGGCAAACCACACTGCTGAAGGCCTTCAAGAGAGGGTGACTCACTTGGAAGCCCAACTGCAAGCGGCCCTATTCCCGGAAGACATTCCAGTATCTGACGATGAGGAGGAACCCTTTGAGGAGGAGCCCTTTGAAGAAGAGCCCTTCGAGGAGGAGCCCTTAGAGGGGGAACCAGCTGAGGAAGAGCTAGTGGAGATCAATGATGCACAATCATACGTCTCTTCTGATGACGAGGAAGTTGGAGGATCTTCCTAATCTATCTTCCTTTTCATGTTTGTTTTGCTTATGTTATTTCTCTTTTCAAACCTAGATGGGTAAGGTTGTTCCCATCCAATAAAAGCATGAGAAGTTTAATATTTGAGTTATTTATTTTGTAGCCTTACAATTATTTAATTTTCAAAATATTAGATGTTGTATCCCTTACTCGTACCTGAATAATGTTTAATATGCGATATATTTCTCATTGCTTTTCATTTGTGATTGTGAAGAATCATCTCTGGGAGAGGACGAGGAGGCCGTGCCGGTGGTCGTGGTACCATTAACATGACGGCAGCAGAGCTAGCAGCTTTGATAAATAATAGTGTGGCAGAGGCCCTAGCAGCACAGAATGCTGCAGGTAAATGCTCTAACTATTGACTAATAGTGTCAATCCTTCTCCTAAAAACATCTTTCTAAACTCTATGATTCCAATTCAATTTGTATTTCTAAATCCAGGCCAGCAAAATCAGCAAAACCAACAGCCAGCCTGTACTTTCAAGGCATTCATGGACTGTAAGCCCCACACCTTTAGCGGAGCTGAAGGAGCCGTTGGACTACTTCGCTGGTTTGAGAAGGTTGAATCAGTAATAGGCATGTGCAACTGCCCCGTGGCTAACCAAGTGAAATTTGCTGCTGGAACTTTAGAATGCCCGGCCCTAACATGGTGGAATGCCCAAGTTCAAATGTTGGGACTAGCAATGGCAAATGGACTCCCGTGGGAGGAATTTAAAACAATGATGAAGGAAGAATACTGCCCACGAGATGAAATTCAAAAGCTAGAGGGAGAGTTATGGAACCTTAAGATGGAGGGTTCGGAAATTGAACTCTACACCACCCGTTCGCACGAACTTGCCACCATGTGCCCACACATGGTGACTCCGGATTACAAACGGATTGAACTATACATTGGAGGTTTGGTACCCCAGATTCAAAGCATGGTGACCTCATCCAACCCTACCACCATCCAACAGACCATCAGACTTGCTCACAAATTGACCGATCAGGCGTTGACGCAAGGAACTTTACCTCCAAGAGGTTCAGTTGCTAAACCCACCGACAGCCACAAACGCAAGTTCGATCACCATTCCAACACCCACAACCACTCCAACTCCCACTCCAAAGGACCTCAACCCAACCAGCCCCAGTTTAACCCATCGCAACAACAGCAACAGCGTAGGTTTGAGCCTACCAAGAACTTTAATCAGTCGACCTCTTCTGGCCAAAACCAGGGTGGTTATGCGGGGAAGTCCCCGAAGTGTAACAAGTGTAACTTGCACCACTTTGGGTTCTGCAATCGTTGCCAGAGGTGCGGTAAAATAGGCCATGTTGCTAAGGACTGCAGGGGTGAATTACAAACTAAACAACCCTTTCAACAACCGGGGTCTACTAGGGCTTGCTTTGAGTGTGGAAAGGAAGGGCATATTCGGAAGAACTGTCCTCAGTTGAAGAAAGGGGGTAATGGAAATCACAACCCTAATCACAATAAAAATGGTAATGGTGGTAATAATGGCAATGGGGGAGGAAATGGTGCGAAGGGACGAGCCTTTGTACTAAGATCTGGAGAAGCCCGTTACGACCATAATGTGGTTACCGGTAAGTTCCTCATAAATAATTTCTTTGCTTCTGTCCTTTTTGACACCGGTGCTGATAGAAGTTTTATATCTATGAAATTTAGTAATATGATAAAAGGAACTTCATCTCTATTAGAAGATAAGTATACAATAGAGATAGCTGACAGTCAAATAATTGAGGCAACTCACATACTTAAAGGATGTAAACTTGAGCTAGCTACACATACATTTGATATCGACCTTATGTCGGTCATACTTGGTAGTTTTGATATAATTGTTGGCATGGATTGGCTATCAAAAAACCAAGCCAAAATTATCTGTCGTGAGAAGATTGTACGTGTACCTCTCTCGAATGGAGAAACCCTTTCCATCCAAGGCGAAAGAGTTAGTGTAGTCATGGGCATTATATCCTTCATGAAAGCACAAAAATGTCTTCGAAAGGGGCATACGGCCATTTTGGCTCTCTTTGCTGAACAGCCGTCAGAAGAGAAGAAGATCGAAGATATTCCCGTTGTGCGTGAATTTTTGGAAATATTTCCCCAGGATCTGCCCGGTTTGCCACCACACCGTCAGGTTGAGTTCCAAATTGACCTAGCACCCGGAGCAGCACCGATTGCTCGGGCACCTTACAGACTGGCACCTAGTGAATTGCAGGAACTGTCCACTCAATTGCAAGACTTATTGGATAAAAGGTTTCATCCGACCTAATTCATCACCGTGGGGAGCTCCGGTATTATTTGTCAAGAAGAAGGACGGTACGTTCCGTATGTGTATTAATTACCGGGAGTTGAATAAAGTCACAATCAAGAACCGCTACCCTTTACCTCGTATTGATGACCTTTTTGATCAACTCCAAGGATCAAGTTTCTATTCCAAAATAGATCTTAGGTCCGGCTATCATCAGTTAAGAGTCCGAGAAGAAGATATCTCTAAGACTGCATTCAGAACGAGGTACGGCTATTACGAATTCATGGTCATGCCTTTCGGTTTAACCAACGCGCCAGCGGTATTCATGGACCTCATGAACCGTGTGTGTAAGCCTTACCTTGACCAGTTTGTTATCGTTTTCATCGACGCCATGCTTATTTATTCCAAGAACGAAGAAGAACATGAGGAACATCTGCGTCTAATTTTGGAACTACTTAAGCAAGAGCAACTTTATGCTAAGTTTTCCAAATGTGAATTTTGGATTCGAGAGGTTCAATTCTTAGGGCATGTGGTTAATGAGAAAGGGATACATGTCGACCGGTCCAAAATAGAAGCCATCAAGAATTGGGCAGCACCGACGACTCCGACTGAGGTGCGGCAATTTCTAGGATTGGCCGGTTATTACCGTCGTTTTATCGAAGGGTTTTCAAAGATTGCACAACCTCTCACCGCCCTAACTCAAAAAGGAAAGGCCTATAATTGGGGCGATAACCAAGAATCAGCTTTCCAGCACCTCAAACAGAAACTTTGCAGTACACCTATTTTAGCTCTTCCGGAAGGAACCGATGATTTTGTAGTGTATTGTGATGCATCTATTCAAGGTCTGGGTTGTGTCTTAATGCAACGCGAAAAGGTAATCGCATACGCGTCACGTCAATTAAAGGTTCACGAGAAAAACTACACCACTCATGACTTAGAGTTGGGAGCCGTCGTCTTCGCACTTAAGATATGGAGACATTACTTGTACGGTACCAAATGCACCATCTATACCGATCAGAAGAGTCTTCAGCATATTTTCGAGCAGAAGGAGTTGAACATGCGACAACGTCGTTGGGTTGAACTTTTAAATGATTACGACTGTGCGATCCGGTATCATCCGGGTAAAGCTAACGTTGTGGCTGATGCACTAAGCCGAAAGGAAACGAAACCCAAACGAGTTCGAGCGTTACAACTCACTATTCACCCTGGATTGCCTGACAGAATTCGAAGTGCTCAACTTGAAGCCTTGAAAGAAGATAACCTACCGTTAGAAGGTACACGCGGCATGGAAGCACAACTTGAAGTAAAATCTGATGGAATTCGTTACTTCGTCGAACGAATATGGATTCCAGTGTTCGGAAATTTAAGGGAACTAATCATGGATGAAGCTCATAAATCTCGTTACTCCATCCATCCGGGTTCCGATAAAATGTACCATGATCTAAAAGTACTATATTGGTGGCCGAAGATGAAGGCCGATATAGCCACCTATGTTAGTAAGTGTCTGACCTGCGCGAAGGTCAAAGTTGAATATCAAAAACCATCCGGTCTCCTGCAGCAACCAGAAATTCCCATGTGGAAATGGGAACAAATATCCATGGACTTCATCACCAAATTACCCCGAACCCCTACCGGATGTGATACTATATGGGTAATTGTTGATCGACTAACAAAATCTGCTCACTTTCTAGCAATCAAAGAAACCGACAAAATGGATAAACTCACTCGAATATACTTGAAAGAAGTAGTCTCTCGGCACGGAGTGCCAATCTCCATTATTTCGGATCGTGATGCACGATTCACTTCTCGTTTCTGGCAGTCGTTACATAAGGCCTTAGGCACGCGTCTAGATATGAGCACAGCTTACCATCCTCGAACCGATGGTCAAACAGAATGTACTATCCAAACTCTGGAGGACATGCTACGAGCTTGTGTGATCGATTTCGGTAACACTTGGGAGTCTCACCTACCGTTGGTGGAGTTCTCCTACAACAACAGTTATCACACTAGCATCAAGGCAGCTCCATTTGAAGCACTTTATGGACGGAAATGCCGTTCTCCCATTTGTTGGACCGAAGTTGGAGATAGCCAACTCACAGGTCCTGAACTTGTATTTGAAACTTCTGAAAAGATCGTTCAAATTAGAAACCGTATGGCGGCAGCTCGTGATCGTCAAAAGAGCTACGCCGACAAACGCCGTAAACCTTTAGAGTTTCAAGTAGGTGACATGGTCTTACTCAAAGTCTCACCTTGGAAAGGTGTCATTCGTTTCGGGAAACGAGGTAAACTGAATCCTCGTTATGTTGGACCTTTCAAAATATTAAAGAAAATCGGACCAGTAGCGTATCAACTGGACTTACCTGAAAGACTTAGTGGTGTGCACAACGTCTTTCACATATAAAATTTAAAGAAATGCCTAGCAGATGAATCACTCGCAGTTCCTCTTGAGGAACTACACGTTGATGAACAGTTACGCTTCATCGAAGAACCTGTAGAAATTATGGATAGGGAAGTTAAAACGTTAAAGCACAGTAAGATCCCTATTGTCAGAGTTCATTGGAACTCGAAACGCGGACCGGAATTCACGTGGGAGCGCGAGGATCAGATGATGCGTAAATATCCTAATTTGTTCAAGCACTCCGCGTCAAATTCTTAAGGTACTATTTAATTTTCGGGACGAAAATTCTTTCAACTAAGGAATGATGTGAAACCCCAGAAAATTTTTATTTATTTATTTTAATTTTCGGGACGAAAATTCTTTCAACTAGGGAATGATGTGACAATCCGACTTTTTAGGTTAACCCCCGTTAACTATTCCGTTAAGTTTCTTATTAAAAACTTAACCCCGTTAATCAAATCTAACCCCAAGGACTAATTCGGTCACAATATCAACTCAAAACTACAAGGACTAGGACTGTAATTACCCTAAACCTATTTGATTGACTTTCTAAGTCAAAATTAAGAGTTATGTGTTTAGTTTGACTTTTAAAAGTCAAACCCGTGGGTTCTTGACTCAAAATTGAACTCCACGGCGGAAATTCGTAGAGGTTGTAACCGAAATACATGATCCCTGTCATAAACGCACATCATTAGAACTATTACACTACCATTAACTCGAATTAACACCAATTATGAACAATAATGATGTAACCGTCGCCTCTATCATCTCCGATCATCAAATTGATCAAAACCATGTATCATTTTCACGAATTGAACTCCTGCACACAACAAACAAGACACTGCGAAGCTTTTACACATACCACATTCACCGGAGACGCAACCAGAACCGCCGGGATTAAGCAATTCGAAGTAGGACCTGCATTTGGTCGATCACCATCAATCCGACAACAGTTCTGGTAATTGTTTGAATCCACACTTTCGTTTTTATCCATAGGATGAAAGCCCTATCATTACCAGGGCTTATAACATCCAATTCGATCAATCCAGATCCTAGGGTTTATATAAAATCGGTTTGATCGAACGCCATTGCAGACTCAATTTAAATCAAATTAAAGTATACCATTAGCTTCGCAATCATCTAATCATCGAAAGCCCTCTGCTAAATCAACGATCTATTATCGAATTGATCGCGATCAGTAACCTAGGGTTCATATGAAAAACGATTTGGGGCTTTTGATCCTAGACACGTTTTTAATTCAATTGAATCATACCATTAACTTCGAAATTTCCAGTATAATAAAAACCCCATATCAATTGATTCAATCATCATCGAATTTTTCATAATCCGAATCCTAGGGTTCATACGAACTCAGTTTAATCGAAACCCAACTATAACCCTGTTTGAATACAATTAATCCACATCTCTAGACTCGTAATCACCTTTTTATTAATAGCCTTATGAATCCAACACCTTCCATTATCAGAATCGATCAAATCGATTTCGTTGTCCATATCTAGGGTTTCGGTAACTGAATCTGTAATTAAACGACCTTAGACTCGATGTTTTTCAAATTAAACTCACCCATAGGACCGAAAACCTTCGATTAACAAAACCCCTATGCTTTCAAATCCGATCGTGGTCCAAATCGTGGGTTAAGGGGCTGGTTTGGCTCGGCGGTGCGTGGGGGAAGAAGAACCCACGGGAATTGTTGATTAAAACCAATTCTGACCGAGATCTGCTGCGATAGCCTAGCGGCCGGGACTGGTTAGAGCTGTGTGCGTGTGTGGGAGAGACCCGGGTTCGAGGCCGGGCTCCCACAATTATTTTTAAACATTTTTCTGTTAATATTTAATTAATAAAAATCAAACCCTATAATATTATAATATTATACAAATGTGTTTTAGCCCGGAAAACAACCCGTAGGCTCGGGTTTGAATTATTAACATATTTTTATATATTATGCCCACTTTATAAATAATTTATTGTTATTATCCTCAAGTAAAAATAATATGTTTATATTATTTTAAGCCACAAATTCGTATAAAATAATACGTTTATATTATTTTCAAACCGTGACTCGTATTATTAAATAATATATATATATATATATTATTTCGTATCGTTTTACAACCTCGTATAACGTTTGAAACTAAATAATAATATAATGAGTTATATTATTTACCCGTATTTGTTACGTTAATAAAAATAATATATTTATTATTTTGTACCACGAATGAGTAAATAAAATATTCTTTCGAATCTAAAAATAATATATTAAATTATATTATTTTTCTAATTTTTGTGAATGACAAAACACTCGATTATATTTATTATTATTTTTGTCATTCGTCACGCAACGTATAAACATATCTTATATACAAAATTAAGGAATTTCTACCCCGTGGACACGTTCGTTTACTTTTGAATATTAGAACGTTTCCTTAGGACGTTTCTCTTTCCGTGTCACTGTCACACTTCCCATTATCGTTTCTAATTTATATGTTTATAATTTTAGGACATTCGTAAGTCTTTTGAGACTTACACTCGTGGTTCCAATTTACTTCTAGTGTGAAACTACCTTCAACGCCAAGCAGGTGAGTTTTCACGACCCCTTTTTACTGCTTTTAACTTGGGGGAGAAAACATGCTTAAACTGATTTTTAGATTTTGTATTTCATATGCTATCAATGTTAAAGCTAAGTGTAACATGCTATCACAGAAAGTCCTCATCTTATTTCGAACCGTTAATATGGATCCTAGCGAGGTAATGTTTAGTAGTACTACTGGGTTTGACAAATCTCACCCGCGTTAGTCGCGCTAACTCGATTGGATATCGAACGGGTGAAATGTTAGCCTACTCACATGGCCAGTATTGATAGATCTGGCAGGAGGCAATAAACAAACAGTCAGTTTCGGTTGCGAGCACTTGAGCTAAAACATGAACATATGTTAGCTACCTATAGATACATATTGAATGATCATAAATCTGGTAACGCTTACTTATTTATTTGAAACCTGTGAACTCACCAACCTTGTGTTGACACTTTTTCTTACATGTTTTCTTAGGACGCTAAGCTAAGACACAGGTGCACGTTAGGGCATGCATGGGATTCAACTGCTTTGCTTTGTGTCTATTTATGTTTGGTTGAATTATTTTATTGTACTTTGTTTGGTTTGGACTTTTGAGACTTTTGGACTTTGGTTTTGGGCGCGTGTATTTTGCGCATTTACTTTCTTTACGCTTCCGCATTGATACTCTGATTTAAAAGATATTTTCATCTTGAGTCCCATGTAGAGTCGTTCAATGTAACTAGTGTCTGAGATCCTGGTTTGTCACTTCCCAAAACGGTAATACTCCGTTAGTTGAAATTAGGGGTGTGACAGCTATGTGTACGGATGTCGGTCCGCTATCAAAACATGTGTAAAATTTTAGGGCTGAGTCATAGGACACGTGTCAGTGTCAGAAATTACGGTGCAATTGCGGCTATCGGAGCGTTATCCAATTGATGTCGGTCCGATATCTGACCCTTGGCTCATTTCGGACTGATGGGAAGGATGATGTCGGTCCGACGTCCATTCAGATTTCAGAATTTTCATTTTTAGCCCCTGAACTTTAATTCTAACCCCTTCTACTTTAATATAATGTCATTTTAACCCCCAGGGTTTATCAAATGAATATTTTAGTCCTTTAACTTGTATTTCTTCGGAAATTAGGGTGTTACACAAACCCCCTGTTAGCGCGGATCAATAAGTAATGCTAGGTTCACGGTTCCATAAGGGTTCATGGCTCAGGTGAATGTTCACGGTTCCATAAGGGTTCACGGCTCAGGTGAATGTTCACGGCTCATGAAAGATTCACGGTTCAGCAGAGGTTCACAGTTCCAATAAGGTTCACGGTTCCAGGTAAGGGTTCACGGCTCAATCTCATAAACCCTGAACTGTAAAGTCGTGAACTGTAAGACCCGTGTACTGGGATAGTCGTGAAATGTTACACCGTGAAGTATAAGACCCGTAAACACAACCTATGAATTCTTAAACCATGAAGGCTAAGACCCGTAAACACAAACAACTGTGAAGGTCTAAAACCGTGAAAGAGAACCTGTTAGACTATGTGCGATATTTAACGAATTTGATTATATTTTAGATTTCAAAAATATCTTAGGTGTTAAGTATATCCAAGTTTCATTATTTAAAATAATAAAATTAGTATTTTAATGTGAAACCTGGAGATAAAGTTACACAATTTTAGGAAACATAATCAAAGTCATCATTCATCCCAAATTAAGGGTATTTCATCGAAAATAATGATGAACACGAAGAACAGTTTATAAACATCAGATAAACTGTTCTTCAATAATATCAGATAAAAACCTGGAATCAAAATCTTGAAACATTAATATTTAACAGATTTCAAAAATATTAAGGATCTTAGGTTTTATAAGATCAAAACTTGATATTTTAGCATAAACCGAAAACCGTAAACTTTAAGAAAAAATGATTTTCTTATGGTTTTAAAACAGAACTTTGTTCTACGATTTTAATTCCAGTTTAGGGAAAGAAACAAGAACTGATTAATCAACATATGCTCTGATATCATATGTTGATCAGTTCTTGTGACTAAATAAAGGAAAACAGTAAACTGGGAAGATATCATCATCTCTGATCTGGATCAGGTTCCCTTTTAGGGTGTATGATTAGGATGGTATTAGGTGAGATCGTGAGAGCTCACGGTTTTGGAGATTAAATGAACATTAGTCTATTCACTCTAATTAACTCTCTATTTATATGTATACCCAAGTGGAAACCCATTAAGAGTAATTACGACCATCAACTAATTACAGGCCATATGTTATTAAATAAATCAATAATTATATTTGATTATTTAATAATTAGATAAATGATTATAAGAGCCACATATTAAATCGTGTCTTACCATTCACGTGTTTACCTGGTTGGTTATAATAACAGTTTTCTTTGATCTCTCACTTATTAAAATATGAATCCCAATTAAACTTTTCTAACCCTAGTCACATTCTTTTCTAGAGTTTTTTATATTCCTTCTATTTATTTAACTCTTTTGTGATCAAGACAAGAAAGAACATGGGTTTATGGTCAAAATGTCAAATTTTGGAAGGGAACTCAAAAGTCAAACAACCAGAAAAACCGGAAATTGTGAAATCTTCGGAAATAGAAATAGAAAGGTAAAAGATAAGTCAAATAAAAGTTGAATATATTAGATTTCAAATACATGTGTTGATATAACTAACAATGTATTTTATATTATATTACATTTAAAAAAATTTATTATGAGTGAAAAGAGGCGTTGATTAATTTTCATAGGTTTTCATTTTTTATTATTATAACGGACGGATAAAACTTTACTCTCTTCGGCATTGACAAGCAATGAATAAGAATGTTATGTGATTATTTATTAAGAATATATATATATATATATATATATATATATAGAGACATGTTCAATTGAGAACCATAATTTTGACGAGAACCAAAAGAACCATGCATTCTACACAAATGCATACATGCATCCTTACTTTATATATGCAAAAATGCATCCATGCATCCTTAAATTTGTATAGAAATACATGGTTCTTTTGGTTCTCGCCAAAACTATGGTTCTTATTTGAACATGTCCCTATATATATATATATATATTTACATTAATAATAATAATTTAATTTAATTCAAGAGTATTATCAAAATATGATGTATTATCATTTATAGTTAAGAGGTGATGGATGCTATCAACTGAGAGATTGGCTTCTCGGTTGTCAGTAATGACTCAGACAGGGTAGCCTTTTTTTCCAGCATCCAAGCGAGACTCCATCCATATCTACCACTCGTTGGGCGGCGCTTATTCTTTCTAGGGGGGTTGGGAAAGAATTGGGTTCGAGTCCCAGAGCCCCTGATGTTAAAATAATAAAAAAAATAAAACGTGAAGGTCACATATGAGACCCGGCTAGAAATTTGGAAGCCCTAGTAGTACTAATTTCGTCGGCTTGAATGGTTACCATGAGTATTTCTTAATTCTTTTTTGAAAACAAAAAACTTTTTTTTTACTCGAGAAGCGAGAATAAGTAACAGATCATATTCAGTTATTATATAGGATGGTTAAAATTTCCAGATTTTATAAATTAAGAAGTTGTGAATTATAATTATAGATTATAAGATATTCGTTTTGCAGAAAAATTGTAATAATTAACTGAAGAGGTCTTGTGCATTTTAACTACGTTTTTAGAGAATTTCTCAATAATTACGTATAATTAAACATTATTTGTAATTTCATTAAAGATTGAAAAACTTTTAAATCGAAATAGAATGCAAGCAACCAAAAAATGGTGCCGATGACCTTTTTTGGATAGCAAAACTAAGTATTTTAAAAACTACATTCATAGATCTTTGGGTTATAACGTTATTTATGCATGACCCGTTGGACTCGACTAAGTAGCTCCACAGTCTCAGACGCAAAGAAAGCAAAAATATCAAATGCAAATGAAATAAACACGTGTTGGTTGTCAATGTACGTTCTCTTGTGTTTGATCACTTTGCATGAAGCAAATTGCAATGTGATGAACAACTGTGAGGACTAGACTAATTGTTTATACGATTCTCGTGGTTTCAGTTTCATATTAAAAGCGTTCCGCAATAATATTTATATGAAAAAGAGGATTTTAGTACAAAACAAATATTTTGTTATTTTGTAAGCATCATTAAAAAGATTATTACAGGTTAGAGTAAAGTGTCATTTTCGTACTTGTGGTTTGGCTATTTTAGCCACTTTCATTCAAAAACTTTATTTTTAGCTTTTTTGTCGATAACTTTTCAAAATCTAGCCATTTTCATCCACCTGACTAACTCCGTCTACATTTTAACGTTAAATCAGAGGCAATTTGGTCTTTTCAACTGCCTTCTACTCTCTATGGCATTCAAGAATGATTTTTGAAATGACCAAATTGCCCCTGATTTAACGTTAAAACGTAGAAAAAGTTAGTCAGTTTGATGAAAATGGCTATATTTTAAAAAGTCAAGGACGAAAAGGCTAAAAAAAGTTTTTGGATGAAAGTGACTAAAATGGCCAAACCACTGGGACAAAAATGGCACTTTGCTTAAAAATGAATCATATTATGATAAATTGAATGACTTAGTTTGCATGCCAAAATTTTTTCATATGACCCAAGACAAATGCTAAGTTTATTGTACTTTGTACACTTAATAAATGGTTTCATCAACCAACAGAGTCGATAGATGCAACACATATTGATTAGTGTACCCTACTAAGTTTAATGGCTGACGTATTAACATTCTGAATGATAGGTACAGATATGTTAACCATTCATTGAACAGATTTTCGAATAGCATATATTCATGAATGAAAACTATATCTAACAAAACCGTATACGTTTTTTTCTTGATGATGACAGTTTTAATTATATCTTTAAAAACATTTCCTCTAGTAATTTTAAGTTATATCTTATAAAAGATTTGATACTATCTGTTGTAATGACTACATGAAAACTCTAAATAAACTTTTGTTGTGAGATATTATTGGTTTTCTCTAGATATATTTATATTTTATATCACCATGGGAGGTGAAGAGGTTGGGTTCCAAATACCCTAAAGGAGGCCCACTCCCATCTTGCCATTGTGCTGCGGGTGATTCACAGAAGTGAAAATCTGTTTTATGCCTAGCTCCGCGCACCATTCTTGTAGCTTTCTGTCCGCGAACTGTGTTCCGTTGTCACTTACCAGGTATAAAACTTGTATTCGGTTATATTATGTAAACCATCAAATTGATTTGGTACCAAACTAAGCATGTTTCATCAATTTTATATTATGAGGTATAAAACTTGTATTCGGTTATATTATGTAGTTTAAAACTTGTGTTACAATTATCTCTTATTATAATACTACCTTAATCTTTTAGATTAGAACTTATAGGTCAGGACATGTTGCTAAAATTGCACATAGTAAATCAATAAGGTCGGACCATTAGTTTAAGGGGTAAAGCAAAGGTTCATATCTTTGATGTTCCTGACTTTTTTTTTCCGCAATTTCAGAATAGACGACCATTGACATTCCTTGTTCTAATATCCGGGTTCATCACATCGCAATTTGTCTTTTGTTTCACAATTTTAGTATCCGGGTTCATCCATCACATTCTTCTTCTGTTCTTTAATACTTCATCACACAATCTCAATCGTTTGTTCATCCATCAAAGGAATCAGAATCTGTTCTCCAGAAGTCTTTTATATTCATTTGTTCTAAATTTTAATTGCACATTTCTCATATGTTAGTTGTTGTTTGCCTTTTTATTGTTGTTATCATACCTTTAGTTCCCAAATCATTGAACAGTCATTGAATAATTGTTTAGTTTGGAAATTGCTCTTGTTGTTTAGGTTTAATTTGACAATGAGTGAATTGGCTGACTAAGAGAGGTAATCATCTTTATAAGATACTTGAGTCCTTTAACTTAAATGTTCCAACTAACACATGGTGGTTTGACTCTGTTTTTATGGTTCATGTAACCAACTTTACTCAGGGATTCCTTACAATCTAGAAGCTGGAAAGAAACCGAAGAACATTTAAACTAGGGAATGGAAAGGATCTAGTTGTCGAAGCCGTGGGAACCTTAAAATTAATAATGAAAACTGGTTTATGTATTAAAATTTATGATACCTTATATATTCTTGAGATTACTCTGAATCTTGTATCAGGACCAAAGTTAGACGTAGAGGGTTTTGATGTTTCTTATGGTCATGGCAAACTTACTATTAGCTTAAATTCTCAAGTGATTGGACGTGGTTTTCTGGATGGTGGTCTCAATAAATTAGAACTAAATGATAAATTTTTCAAGTCTTTGTTATTATATAATATCAATGAGAACTTAACAAAGACTAAACGAAAACGAGAATTAGAAACCTCATTCATGTTGTGGCATCAATGTTTAGGCCACATTTCACGAGATCGTTTATCGAGACTCGTGAAGTATGAAGTTTTACCCTCTCTCGATTTCAATGATTTTGGAAGATGTGTCAAATGTCTTAAAGGTAAAATGACAGCAGCGAATAAGAAAGGTGCCACTAGGAGCTTTAATTTATTAGAATTCATTCACACTGACATTAGTGGCCCTTACCCCATCGCTGGAATAACTGGACATACTTCATTTATCACTTTTATCGATGATTATTCTCGTTATATGTACTTGTATCTTATTAAATAAAAATCTGAATCACTTGCAACTTTCAAAGATTATAAAACCGAAAAACAACTTGATCGTCAAATAAAAGTTGTGAGATCAGATAGAGGAGGTGAATATTATGGTAGACATACTGATGTGGGTCAGGCTCCCGGTCCATTTTATGAGTTTTGTAAAGGCCAGGGGATCGTGAACCAGTACACTATGCCTGATACTCCTCAGTAGAATGGTGTTGCTGAGAGAAGAAATAGGACCCTAATGGACATGGTACGCAATATGTTAGCCAACTCAGGTTTACCCTCATTCCTCTGGACCGAGGCTTTAAAAGCAGCTGTTCATAATATACTCAATAGAGTTCCTTCAAAATCTGTCCCTAAAACTCCTAATGAATTCTGGACAGGAAGGAAACCGAGTCTAAGATATATGAAAGTATGGGGTTGTCTTACCGAAGCTAAACTATATAATCCTTTATTAAAGAAACTTGACATGAAAACGGTCACTTGTTACTTCATCGGTTATCCTGGTCACTCAAAGGGTTATAAATTCTACTGTCCTTCTCACGTCACTCGTATTGTAGAAACCAAGCGTGCTGAGTTCCTTAGGAACACTTGAATAACGGAATAATCCTAGAATTTCTAAGTCATTGAATCGGTTTGCAAGTGATGAAGTTCTGAAAATTTTCTAACTCCAGTTTATATACCTCACGCAAAAAGGTCGTGCGTACTTAGCAAGTGTGCACGCTTTAACTCTTGCGTACTTACAAGTGCGCAAGACTTAACTCTTGCGTACTTACAAGTGCGCAAGACTTAACTCTTGCATACTTGTTAAGTATGCAGCGCTTACTTCATGCGCAATTACAAGTACGCACAAACCCTTAAGTGTGCAAACTTTCAACTCAAATTTATGAAGTTTTTCAAATCAAATAACGAACAAGATAAGAAATATTCAATCAGGAGGATTCAAATACAATTCAGGAAGGTTAAACACAAATATTTTTGGCTTTTCTGAATAAAATTGAACTATGCATAAACTTAAAATCTTTTTGATCTTTTCTCATAGAAATATACAAGTATTCACACAAACAATTTTTGATCAAAGACACGAGCAGAGGATCATATCAGGCTATCTTTTAACAAAAACAATACAATATAAACATCAAAGAATATGGGATCATGTCATGGATTACTATTTATTCATACATAATAAGCACATAAACAAGTAATTCAAGTTGACAATATTATAAGATTTGAAACTATAAGCATCTTTGTATCACGTTCTTGTGTATTAAGGTATTAATTATAAGATATACAACGTGTACCCCACTGATATGCTACACTAATGTAAATTGCATTATCTCAAGGCATCTAAGATTTTCCCAATGATTTTCTAAATTTTCAGAATGAAGTTACATCTATTAGCACATGAAAAATCAAGCAGAATCCATAAGGATTATCAGGAATCATAAGATTCAGAATCGAGTGATTCATATGTCTTGGTTTCATTTGATTTTCTTCATTGAATATCGGTATGATGATTCATGATAATATATATGGTGTTTGAATAAGGTTAGGGGATCCAACTTTTATCTAGATTTGATTTCAATGAATCAGGAGTGATTCAAGGGTGAATACATGCTCAACGGTTAATGCAGAGACATGTCTTGATTCAATCTCTTCTTGCATACTTGTGAGTATGGGCAATGAGATGAACCGCATTAATTGTGCTAATGACATAACCCGAAACTAATCTCAAAAGAAAATTATTGCCAAAATCTAACATCCTTTATCTGATAATGATCCTTTCTATTCTTTTACGCACACACACTTGCAAACATGGGTTCAAATCACAGTTCTAATTTAGATTTAGTTTCCACACTACTAGTGATTCAAAGACGCATACAGCCTACTTGAAATTTAAATTACTTGTAAATAAGCAGATTAAAAACATAATAATTTAAACAATTAAGTAAGCATGACGCAATCATTTCCCATATGAGCAGTCTGTGACGTTTAGATCATTTCTGATGTACTATCATTTCCTCTTTTCTCAAGTTAACTTTGAAATTTTCTCCATTTTCTATTTTGTTTTGTTTTTGTGAAATATTTTAAAAACTAAAAGAACTATACAGAAAATTTAAAAGAAATAAAATTTAACTTCCAAGAATTGAATTGATTTGAGAAAAATAAATTTTTCACTCAGGATTGAACATTTCTATCAAGTTGACAAGATGCTCAAAACGGGATCGATCAAATGCTTTTGTGAAAAGGTCAGCAAGATTGTCATCCGTGTGAACTTTTACAAGTTCAATTAAATGCTTTTCAGCACAATCACGGATGAAATGATGGCGAATTTCTATATGTTTAGTTTTGGAATGTTTCACCGGGTTATTTGTGATGGACATGGTGGCATTGTTGTCAACGAATAATGGAGTTCCAGTGAAGTTTAAGCCATAGTCTCTCAATTGCTGCTGAATCCACAATATCTGAGAACAACCGCTCGCCGCAGCAATGTATTCTGCTTCACAAGTTGAGACAGAAACCGTTGACTGCTTCTTGCACTGCCAGGAGACCAGTCTGTCTCCTAAGAATTGACATCCACCAGAAGTTGACTTTCTGTCAAGGTTACAACCGCCATAATCTGAATCAGTGTAGGCTTTGAAGTCGAATGACTGCTGCTTAGAGTACCAAAGACCTAATCGGGGTTTCCCTTTCAGGTATCTGAAAATTCTCTTCACGGCTATCATATGTGACTCCTTCCGCTGAGACTGAAACCTTGAGCACAAGCACACAGCAAACATTATATCGGGTCTTGAAGCTGTGAGATACATAAGTGATCCGATCATCCCACAGTACAATCTGCTATCTACATCCTTTCCATCTTTGTCAGGATGCAGACCATGATTGACTGGGATAGGTGTTCCATAAGTACTGCTATCATTCATCTTGTATTTTGACAAGATGTCTTGCACATACTTAGTTTGATGTAGATAAATGCCATCCTCTCTTTGACTGACTTGCAGACCCAGGAAGAACGACAATTCACCCATATTACTCATTTCAAACTTGGACTTCATCACCTGCTCGAATTCCCTACACATCCCTTCATTTGTAAACCCAAAGATAATGTCGTCGACAGACTTGTACAAGAAGAATATCACCTCCTGCTTTCCTAATGAATAGGGTCGAGTCAATCTGTCCACGGTCGAAACCATTAGACAGTAAATGCTTAGATAATGTCTCATACCATGCCCGCTGTGCTTGATGAAGACCATAAAGTGCTTTGTCGCGCTTATACACTTTATTGATATTATGCGGATCTTCAAAGCCGGGAGGTTGAGTGACATAGACCTCTTCATGAACTTTACCATAAAGGAAAGCACTCTTCACATCAAGTTGGTAGACCTTGAAGCCGACATATGTGGCACAAGCCAAGAACAGCCGAATGGCCAAAATTCTAGCAACTGGGGCATATACTTCCGTGTAATCCAAGCCCTCTTGTTGGTAAAAACTCTAAACAACCAACCTTGATTTGTTCTTCACAACTACATGACAATCATCCGTCTTGCATTTAAACACCCATCTGGTTCCAATCGGCTGAAAGCCTTTTGGCAAGTCAACCAAATCCTACACGTGCAACTTTTGGAATTGAGACAATTCATCTTGCATCGCCTCAATCCAGCATTTGTCAGTGAGAGCCTCCTTCACATTCTTCGGCTCTAACTGGGACACGAATGCAGCATGCAGACATGTTTCCATGATACCAGAATCAAGTATCTCTGTATAAAGACTAGTGTTCTCAGTGATGGTTCGATGACGAGTCTGAACACCGGCATAAGGATCACCAATAATGTTGTCGATTGGATGATTCCTATGCACTCTCGTCTCCAGTACAATCAGTTCCTGAATTTATGAATCGAGATTCGTGCTTAACTCCCCCATTTCCTATGTTCCAGAAGAAGAAGATTCAATGTTAATTGGATCAGCTGGAACTTCATTTCCTACAGTTGTGTTAGGATTAGCTTGAGCGTCATCTCCAACCACATGAACACCTTCACTGTTATCACTGTCATGAGTTCCAGATGCAGATGCAGCATTGGAATCAGGAGTTATAATCGGTATAGTAGCACGAGTAGAGAAACTGGAGTCATTGTCGCCACCCAATAATTCATAAACATTTGCGGCGTCAACTGTAGATAGATCAGGAAGATTGAATGACTTGAATAGCGCATCATAATCAAAACCCCAAGCTCGACCTGTTGGTTCTGGTGGAATGCTGTGTTTACTACAATCCACTTCGAACCATTCCTCGACAGTACGAGTTCCTATGTTGTACACTCTCTTGCAAGGTGAGCTGGCAACGTATCCTAAGAAGATGCCTTCCACCAATTTTGCATGAAACTTAGACTGGCGGTCTTTGAACTGTAGCAACAAGGAACATGGACTACCAAAAGGAACTAGGTAATCAAGATTGGGAAGTCGATTGTTGATCAACTCGTAACAAGTGTTGTTGTGCCTCTTCACAACCAGAACTCTGTTTAAGACGTGACAAGCTGTATTAACGGCTTCTCCCAGAAAGTGACAGAAAGCTTTGCATCCAACAGCATAGTCCGTGCAGTGTCAATCAGTGTTCTGTTCTTCCGTTCAGCAACTCCATTCTGCTGAGGCGTGTACGGCGTGCTGAATTCGTGACGGATCCCTTTCTTGAGACAGAAAAGCTCCATCAAATTACTCTTGAACTCAGTTCCGTTGTCACTCCTTATTCTTCTAACCTTCAGCTTGCAAAAATATTCCAAGCTCAGGATCAGGTATTGAAGAATATCATCAGTCTCGTCTTTAGTACCTAAAAAGTGCACCCAAGAAAAACGTGAGAACTCATCAGTTACAACTAGACAGAATGACTTACCTCCAATACTCTTGATACTTATGGGGCCAAACAGATCCATGTGTAATAGCTCCAAAGGGGTATCAATAGAATTTTGGAGCTTGGGCTTGTGAGACTTCCGTTGCTGTTTGCCCTTTTTACAAGGCATACATTCATCTGCAACGGTAAATCTCAGCTTAGGAACCGCGGTTACCAAACCGCTTCAGACAAGATGATTCATTTTACGATACGAAATATGTCCGAGTCTCCTATGCCACAAGATAGAGTCAAGCTCTGTCGCTTTTGTAAGCAAACAAGTAGCAATTGATGAGGTGGTTTTTGCCACGCTCATGTCGATCTGATAGGTGTCATTTGTTCTTGGTGCTCTCATCAGAATCAAGTTTGAAAGTGTGATGGATACCTTAGGTATTGAAAGTGTAAGGATGTTAAGATGTTTTTGTTCTAATTCTCAGCTAAGAGATGTCAAATGATGCGAAGAGGGAACTGTTGGATCCAAGAATCCAAGAGTTAATAAAAGAAGAAGTGGCCAAGGCTTTTGAGCAAGCCACGACTCTATTAATGGAAGAAATGAGAGGGGCTATTAAGCTTACTCTCGAGGAGGTATCGAAAGAGAAAGAGAAGGAACCACGAGGATGTACTCTTAAAGAGTTTATGGTAATCAAGCCAAAGGAGTATAACGGGCAAGTGGACCCGATCCTTAGCCACAGGTGGGTGGTGGATATGGAATCGAATTTTGAGACGACTAAGTGCAAACCCGAGGACAGGGTTATGTTTAGTGTGCCTCTACTGACGGGAAAGGCAAAAGAATGGTTATTGAATCTTCGAAAGGAGAGGGGTGAATTGGGTGTGACCTCCATGACTTGGGAGGAGTTTAAGAAGGCTTTTCTGAAATACCATTGCCCACAAGCCGCAGTTGACAGGATGACTGAGGAGTTTCTCCTCATGAGGAAAAATAATGAGTAAATAGATGAATTGGATGGGGCTTTCTTTGATCGCGCCAAGTTCTGTCCAGACGTGGTGTCAACCGAGAAGGCGAAGATTGACAGATTTTATACTATGTTGAATGTGGAGTTCAGAGATAGCATATCTCCATCGTCTTTTACCACACTTGTAGACTTGATAAACATGTGTCGGGAAAGAGAGGTGGAGTTGAGGAGGCAAGAAGCTTGAGGGGAAAAGAGGAAAAAGGAGATTATGGATCAAGTGGTGAATAAGATAAAGGGCGGGAGCCCTAGTAAGAAGCCTTTTAGCAAGTTTTCTCCACGAGGATGCAAGCTTTGTGGAAATGAGCACTTTGGGGAGTGTAGGAAGGGTACATCAAATTGTTATAAATGTGGGATGCCAGGGCATATGGCTAATCAACGCCCGACCCAAATCCGTATATGCTACAATTGTTACAAGCCCGGGCACAATAGGGTGGATTGCCCAGAGCTGAAGCAAAGTGGAAGTGAAAAGAAGGTTGAAATACCAAAGCCTAAGGGTAGAACTTTCCACATCTCGGCGGAAGAGGCAAAGATGAACTAGGAAGTGGTGTCAGGTACATTCAAGATTAACTCTTTACTTGCACTAGTTCTTTTTTATTCGGGGGCTAGTCGTTCGTTTGTGTCTTTGAAATTTGTTAAGCATTCTCCGTTTCTTAGTAGCAAGTTAGATGAACCCTTAGAAATCGAGGTGACAAATGATAAGAGTTTCCTAGTGTTTGATATTTATAGAAATTGTAAGTTAAGGGCGGGGGGTGAAACGTTCCTTATTGATTTAATTCCTATGACAATGGGGGATTTTGATGTGATAGTGGGGATGGATTAGTTGTCTATGAACAAAGCGAGTATCTTATGTGGACCTAAGGCGATACAACTCGATTCCCCATCGGGTGAGTCCATTTACATAGAAGGTGAAAAGAAAGGAAAGGTAAGATTGTGTTCTTATATGAAGGCAACAAAGTACATGGCGTGTGGGTGCAAGGTGTACATGGCTTGTGTTGCGGAAGTGATCGAGAAAGTGAAAGATATTCGCGATGTTCCGGTTGTGAATAAGTTTGAGGATGTGTTACCAGATGAGTTACCGGGGGTTCCACCGGAGAGGGAGGTAGAGTTTGGGATTGATTTGATACCGGGTGCTAAGCCGGTAGCCAAAGAACCTTATAGGTTAGCACCGCCGGAAATGAAAGAGCTAATGGAGCATTTACAGCAAGTGCACAGGGACTTGTTCTTGCGTACTTAATAAGTGCGCAGACTTTGCTTCATGCGTACTTGATAAATACGCAGTACCTGCTTCATGCATACTTGATAGGTACGCATGACCCTCTTCATGCGTACTTGATAAGTATGCAGGATCCACTTCTTGCGTACTTGGTAAGTACACAGGATCAGCTTCATGTGTACTTGATAAGTACGCACGAACTGCTTCCTCGCAAAAACCATAACTTTCACCTTCGGGTCTGATCACGTCAAGATCCTGAACTTGTTTACTTCAAGTCGTTTTCTTTTCATTAAGTAATCCAAATATATGTTTTCCTTCCAATTTCATCCGTAAAAACGTTACATTTTCATCCAAAATCCGAAAAACCCAAAAATGAACTAAAACTCAGATTTAGGCCAGATCGTTACCTGAATCGAGTTTCTGATCCGGAGGTTCTTCTCACGAGCTGTGGAGCAACACGCTTCTCAAATCTCGGGTCGATCCGCCAACTTTCGTTCTCTACGGTTTCTCTCTCTAGATGTTGCAAATGAGAGAAATGGGTGGTGACCTTGGCTCCGTTATTATAACTGTCGTTTTATTTTTGGGATGTTACAAGTCTACCCCCTTACAATAGGTTTCGTCCCCAAAACTTATCATAAGTCAAATAGTTGAGGGTACAACTCCCTCATTTCCGTATCCGTTTCCCAAGTGGCCTCCGATCCCCTTAGATGCTTCCATTGGACTTTAACCAATTGAATAATCTTATTACGCAAACGCTTCTCCTTTCTGTCTAAGATGGCCACGGATTCTTCGATGTAGTTAAGGCTGTTGTCGACCTCGATGTCAGTAAGTGGTACGTGAGCCGATTCATCCGCCAAACACTTTCGCAAGTGTGATACATGGAAGGTAGGATGAATCCCACTTAACTCATCAGGCAACTCTAACCGATAAGCGACTTCACCAACCCGTGCCATTATCCTGAATGGTCTGACAAACCTCGGACTTAACTTTCCACTCTTCCTGAATCGTATGATTCCCTTCCAGGGTGACACTTTCAACATTACTCTGTCCCCAACAACAAACTTAATAGGCCTTCGTCGTTTATCCGCATAGGACTTCTGACGATCTTGTGCGGCCTTCATTCGTGCTTTAATTTGATCAAACCTTTCCGACGTTTCTCTTACGACTTCAAGACTTCCTAATTCCTTCTGTCCAATCTCACCCTAACAAACCGGGGTCCTGCATCTTCTCCCATACAACATTTCGTAAGGCGGCATGCCTATCGTCGTGTGATGACTATTGTTGTAGGAGAATTCAGCTAACGGCAGATGACAGTCCCAACTGCCACCAAAATCGATAATACAAGCACGAAGCATATCCTCCAATGTCTGAATGGTCCTTTCGGACTGACCATCCATTTGTGGGTGGTATGCCGTGCTAACGTTGAGTCTCGTGCCCATCACTTCGTGAAATCTTTTACAGAACCTCGATGTGAATCGTGTGTCCCGGTCAGACACGATCGTCAAAGGCATCCCATGCCGTGCTACAACTTCTTTAATAAATACTTTCGCTAACCTTTCTGACGAGAACAACTCGTGAATAGGTAGGAAATGAGCACTCTTCGTTAAACGGTCCACAATTACCCAAATGGTATCATGACCTTTAGCTGTGCGAGGTAGCTTGGTTATGAAGTCCATGGTAATGTGTTCCCACTTCCACTTCTGTATATCAAGTGGTTGAATCTTCCCATATGGTTTCTGGTGTTCGGCCTTTACTTGCGAGCAAGTCAAACACTTGCTTACGTACTTTGTCACTTCATGTTTCATTCCAGGCCACCAGTATTCCTTCCTTAGGTCTTGGTACATTTTATTGGTACCAGGATGGATAGAGTACCGAGACTTATGAGCCTCATCCAAGATTTTGGTTCTAAGCTCACCTCCCATAGGTATCCATACCCGTCCAAAACGTGTCCTAACACCAAGGGTGTTATATTCCAACTTGTCCTGTTGGCCAACCATCCTTTCCTTCTTTATGTTTTCTTCTTTAAGTGCCTTATCTTGAGCCTTTTCAATTTCTCTCATCACATCCGATGTTACCACCAACTGGCAAGCTTTCACTCTAATAGGAGTAGGCACATCCTTTCGGCTTAGAGCGTCAGCCACCACGTTTGCCTTTCCAGGATGGTATATTATTTCACAGTCATAGTCTTTCAACAGTTCCAACCATCGCCTCTGCCTCATATTAAGTTCCTTTTGTTCGAAGAAGTACTTCAAACTTATGTGGTCGGAGTAAATAGTAAACTTCACCCCGTAAAGGTAGTGCCTCCAGATTTTTAATGCGAATACGACATCAGCAAGTTCCAAATCGTGAGTCGGATAATTAGCTTCGTGAATCTTCAACTGCCGTGATGCATACGCGATCAATCTCCCGCGTTGCATCAACATGCATCCCAATCCCTGACCCGAAGCGTCAGAGTATACCACTAAGTCTTCATTGCCCTCGGGAAGTGTCACACCCCGGCCGGCGGCGGATTATACGCCGGGGCTGACACGGTTGTTCAAAAGATCATGATCATCTATTTAATGCGAAAGTATTTATTAATCCATATTAAATGATCCGTTACAAGAACAATCAAAAGTCAAAAGTCTAACATAATATAATTTCAATTCCTTATCTAGGTCCAGGTCCTACGTGAGCAGCAATGGCCTTAAGCAGGTGCACCTGAAACATGCGAGTAAATGTCAACTACAAGTAGTTGGTGAGCAACATAGGTTTTGATACCAAACTAAAGTTTAGATATAGTTTACGATTCAGAAGATTCAAATGCAGATCTAAAGCATATATAAGAACACATAAGGCTCCAAGCGTACAGTTCAACCCTGGTAAATGAAATCTAGCTGCCACAATCCCACGGATTACCGTTTTGATAAAAAGGGTTAGATAACATCCGAAGTTTTATAGTTCACGTCCAACATGGGGAGATACACCCATGCTAATAGTTCACATCCATCATGGGGAGATACACCCATGACAATAGTTCACACCAACAACAACCCGCCAAGGTCGTGTGGTAAGTTTAGTTTAGTTTCGGTTTCCCCTATAAATGATCATGTTAGGTACTACCTTAGGCTTGCAACATAAGTTAATGAACGTACTGGCATGCATTCATGGAATGGTCACCAAATAGTTAAAGATATAAGCATGTAGATCATAGCATAGAATCAAGTTAATGAAAACGTGTAGATAAGATAGTTAATGCATGTTTCACCCCAAAAACAAAAGCAGTAAAAAGGGGCTATGAATACTCACTTGAATGAGGAGCTAAAGATGATTGAGTTTGATAAGTTGAATAGATATCGTGAGAATTTCTCACAACACACCTACACGATAGATTGGGTTCTAAGGTTGAGATAGCTTGCATGAGATAGTAAAGTCTGAGGTTGATGATGAGGTTATATAAGTTTTGGGAAAAGTAGTTTATATCATAATTTGAAATTTTGAAATGATACAGTTCTATACATTTAGGTTCAACTAAAATGTTTTGTAAGTTTTAAAACGACTAATCAAATAAGTTAATAAGGACTTGTATGATTTAAGTGAGATAAAAGAGATTTATATAATTATTTATTAAAAATAATCGTTTAAGTATTTAAATAATTATTCTTTGTCAAAAATAATTATTTTTATGTTTTAAAAGATTTTAATAATGTCTAATAACAAACATTATTAGTTTATAAGATAATTTAGTAAATTCGACTAACTAATTAATTTATTTAGGAATTTGTACGGGTTTATAATGTATTCTTAATTTAAAAATAAATACAAGGGTTTATGGTTTTAATTTATAAAATGGAGGGATTAATATAATTTGAAAATTAATTTAATTGGATTTTAAATATTTAAATAATATATTAAAAGTTAAAAGAAATTCCTATTTATACCTAGAATAAATAAAAGTCATTTTTTATAAGTTTTAGATTTATAGTTTTATGATTCTAGGATTTATATAAATTTTATTTACAATTTTCAGGAATTTAAAATGTATAAAAAGGTAAACAGAAAAAGGCTAAAAAAAATTATGTAGGGGCCGGGACTCGAACCCGCGCCCTCTGCCGGTTCAACACCAACACGCACGCTTTACCGCTGGACTGGGCATGATGCCTTGTCCTAAACGTGGTTCGAGTTAGTGTCTACCGTGAAGGCCACGACCATCATCTTCCCCAAATCCAACCGAAACCCTAGCCCGCAATTTCGGTCGATCCGGCTAACAGTCGTGCCTAATTTCAAAGGGCTTTTGATCCTCTAGTTCCAACGGTTCGAATGATATAATTTTTACCTTAGTTAATTGTGTGGATCGCGGGGTTGACTGAGCCAAACCGCGGCGTGTTCTTCGACTGGATTTGAGCTCCGGCGACGATTAGCGAAGGGATTCGAGGTTCGGTAAGCTTGATGTGGGTATCGTCGACGGATTTGAGCCATTATTTATAGATGATTCAGGGGGAAACGAATCGATCGAATAAATATCATTCAAGGATATCACGGTTACGAGTTTATCCTTCTTCACGATCATCAAAGTCCGATTAAATGTGAGGAGATGGATCGGTTCATTGTCGCGAACGTTTAGCTGGTTTCAGAGTCGATCGACATCATCTCAGTTGTGAGATCATAGCTTGGTATGCTAGAACCGGTCTCCACAGGTTTCGAACTTGTAAGCGGTTTGGAGAAGAAAGAAAAATCCAGGATTTGCAGAATAGTCCCTGAGGTTTCAGAATTTGCAAAACAGGCCCTCAACTTTCAATGTTTTATTATTTTATGTACAAAGTTGGGTTTTAGTTTAAGTTTCAAAGTTTTACAACAACAAACCCTAACTTTTATAAAGCATAAAAACTTGTAAATTTATAAATCTTTATAAAGTTATATAAGTTATTTAATTATAATGATAATATAAAAAAAAGTAATAGATTTATTTTAAATTAAAACTATAACTCAAACTAATTATTTGAGTTAATGGTTTTAGCATATTTTTAATGGTTAAATCCTATTTTTTTTTTAAATGTATTTATTAATTATTATCATCTAAAAATTATACTTTAATATTATTGAAATTTGTTTATAAATATGTATTAATATATTTATAAATGTATGCGTTTATCTATAATAATAAATGTAATTGTGTTAAATCATGGAATTAAATATGAGCATATAAAGAATTCAAATATATTCCCAAAATTAAATAGGTTACAATGTCGGAGAAGTTAAGATAAGGTCGGAAATTCCTCGAGGATTACAGTCTCCCCTACTTTAGGAGATTTCGCCCCGAAATTTCACTAAGAGGAGGGTCCTGGGAATAGGTGAGGGTACTTGGCCTTCATCTGGTCTTCACGTTCCCATGTAAACTCAGGGCCACGTTTGGATTCCCACAGCACCTTCACAATTGGGATTCGGCTTCGCTTGAGTTGCTTAACCTCCCGATCCATGATTTCCACGGGCTTCTCCACGAAGTGCATTGATTCGTCATTGTGCACCTCGTCGAGCGGTATTTGGAGGTTCTCGTCAGCCAAGCATTTCTTTAATTTGAGATATGGAAAGTAGGATGAATGTTACTAAGCTCTTCTGGCAGATCCAACTTGTAAGCTACTTTCCCAATCCGTTCCAGGATTTTAAAAGGGCCTACAAATCTCGGTGCAAGCTTCCCTTTCTTTCCAAAACGGACTACTCCTTTCCAAGGGGATACCTTGAGAAGGACTAGATCACCGACTTGAAACTCTAAGGGTTTTCGACGTTTGTCAGCGTAGCTCTTTTGTCGACTCCTTGCAGCCAGAAGGTTGTCTCGGATTTGCAAGATCTTGTCAGAAGTTTCTTGGATGAGTTCAGGGCCAGTAATCTGTGATTCCCCAATCTCCGTCCAACAGATAGGAGAGCGGCACTTACGACCATAAAGTGCTTCAAAAGGAGCCATGTCAATGCTCGTGTGGTAGATGTTATTATACGAGAACTCGACTAAGGGCAGGTGTAAGTCCCAATTACCCTTGAAGTCAATGACACAAGCTCTAAGCATGTCTTCGAGAGTTTGAATCGTTCGTTCGGACTGACCATCCGTTTGCGGATGGTAAGCCGTACTAAGATTCAACTGAGTGCCCAAAGCTGATTGTAATGATTGCCAGAAATGAGAAGTGAATCGTCCGTCACGATCAGAAATGATATTGAGAGGTACACCGTGTCGACTAACAATCTCATCAATGTAGATTCGAGCCAATTTCTCAACTCGGTAGTCTTCACGGATAGGCAAGAAATGAGCAGATTTTGTCAAACGGTCGATGATCACCCATATGCTATCATGACCACGGGACGTGTGCGGGAGTTTGGTTATGAAGTCCATGGCAATACATTCCCACTTCCACACAGGTATCTCGGGTTGTTCAAGCAAGCCTGATGGACGATGGTGTTCGGCCTTAACCTTCAAACAAGTAAGGCACTTGGACACGTATAGAGCGATGTCCTTTTTCATACCAGGCCACCAGTATTGAGTACGAAGATCCTTGTACATTTTTTCTGCACCTGGATGGATAGAATAACGAGTCTTGTGAGCCTCGTTCATGACAAAAGTACGGAGGTTATCACGGTCAGGGATCCAAATGCGGTTTAGAAAGTAGAGTAACCCATTGGGTTTGGTTTCCAGCTGGAGTTCTGCACCGCATGACATTTCGTTGTACATGTTCCCTTCCGTAACCGAGAGATGTTGTGCTTCCAGGATACGAGTTTGAATATCATTTTAGATACGAATGATATGGATCTTGATAGGTTCTTTACGACTAAGAGCATCGGCCACGACATTCGCCTTACCAGGATGATAACGAATGTTGCAGTCGTAGTCGTTTAAGAGTTTAACCCAACGCCTTTGCCTCATGTTGAGTTCTTTCTGATTGAAGATATGCTGGAGACTCTTATGGTCGGTGAAAATCTCACACTTAGTGCCATACAAGTAGTGTCTCCAAATTTTGAGAGCGAATACGACCGCACCCAGCTCAAGGTCGTGCGTCGTATAATTTTTCTCATGGATTTTGAGTTGCCGAGACGCGTAAGCAATCACTTTGCCTCGTTGCATAAGAACGCAACCAAGGCCTAAGTGAGAAGCGTCACAGTAGACGACAAAATCTTCAGTTCCGTCAGGAAGAGTTAAAATAGGGGCTTCACAGAATTTCTGCTTTAGAGTCTGGAAGGCTTCCTCTTGCTTTGGTCCCCACTCGTAGGGCTTGCCTTTATGTGTCAAGGCAGTGAGTGGCACCGCGATTTTGGAAAAGTTGGCTATGAAACGACGATAATAGCCAGCTAAACCAAGAAAAGAACGGACATCGGTAGGGGTCTTTGGAGTTTGCCAGCTCTTTACTGCTTCAATCTTAGCAGGATCCACGTGAATACCCTTCTCGTTGACTATGTGTCCCAAAAATTGGACCTCTTTTAGCCAAAATTCACACTTGGAGAACTTAGCGTATAATTGCTCCTTCTTCAAGAGATCTAAAACCAAACGCAGATGTTCCTCGTGCTCTGCTTTTGATTTTGAATAGATTAGGATATCGTCAATGAAGACGATTACGAACTTGTCCAAGTACGGTTTGCACACGCGATTTATAAGGTCCATGAACACCGCGGGTGCGTTGGTTAGACCAAAGGGCATAACCATGAATTCGTAATGGCCGTTTCTTGTACGAAAGGCTGTCTTTGGAATATCGGATTCGAGGACTCGTAACTGGTGGTAACCAGAACGAAGATCAATCTTCGAGAAGTAAGTCGAGCCTTGAAGTTGATCAAATAAATCATCAATCCTCGGAAGTGGATAACGGTTCTTCACAGTAAGCTTGTTGAGCTCTCGGTAGTCAATGCACATCCGGAATGAACCATCCTTCTTCTTGACAAATAATACAGGTGCTCCCCAGGGGAAACACTAGGGCGGATAAATCCCTTGTTAGAAAGTTCCCGAAGTTGGCTTGCGAGTTCTTGCATTTCTGACGGTGCAAGACGGTAAGGAGACTTTGCTACAGGATTTGTCCCAGGCACTAGATCAATACGGAATTCGACTTGACGTACTGGGGGAAGACCAGGTAAGTCCTCGGGAAATACTTCCAGAAATTCTTTGATCACGGGAATATCTTGCGGACTCTTGTCTTTGCTTTTCTTATCCACAACATGGGCCAAGAACGCCACACACTTCTTTCGTAGGGACTTCCGTGCGATGGTGCAAGACATGAGCTTTAGCCCATTCGACGGCTTTTCACCGTAGACTTCCAGAATGTCGCCCGAGCCGAGAGGGATATGAATATACTTGTCAAAGCAGATAACTTCAGCATGGTGCTCAGTCAGCCAATCCATGCCTACTATGATGTCAAAACCTCCGAGTGCCATAGGAATAAGATTGATAGAGAAGTCGTGATCGTTCAAGTTCAGAGTACAGTTTCTAATGATAGAGTCACACGAGACAGAATAACCGTCTGCTACTAGAATGTCAAAGGGTTTGTCTAATTTAGCTCGACTCATAGCAAGTTGTGGTTCAAATTCGAAGGACACGAAACTTCTATCGGAACCAGTGTCAAATAGGATAGAGGCATATTGCTGGTTAATTAGGTACATACCGTTCACCACCTCGTTATTGGCTTGAGCCTCGTTAGCATTAATGTTGAAGGCACGTCCACGAGCTGCGGGGTTTGCATTTCCTTGGTTCACATTTCCTCGGTTCATATTTCCTTGATTCATGTTTCCTTGAATCATATTGCCCTGGTTCATGTTGGCCTGGTTTACAATGACCAACCTAGGGCAGTGGTTTCTGAAATGGTTCGGGTCACCGCACTCATAACAGGCACGACCCTGGTTGATAGCAGCAGGAACCAGGACAGCAGGAACGGGAACGGCAGGCTGGTAAACTTGTGGTGCTGGAGGGATGCGGCAGGTAACTACCCAGTGCCCATAACGTCCGCATAGGGTGCACAAACGGCATGGAGATTGGGTAGGGTGGTGTAGTCTGCAGGTGTTACACAGTGGTGAGTTTCCCACATATTGCTTTTTGTTGGCGTTGGAGGTAGTTGGAGCTACCTGGGTCAGAGGAACGGCTGGGGTAACAATGGCAAAGTTCTTGCCCTTCCTCTTCCTGTTGTTGAAAGAAGACTCAGACCGGGTCTCCTTGGAAGATTCTGCAGTGGTCTTCTCAGACACTTTCTTGGCACCCTTCTTGGATAGGGTTCCAGCCTTGATGTGATTGTCTGATAGGGTGGCAGCAAGACGGATGGCCTCCTCAAGGGTTGCCGGTTTGCTACCCAGGACAGTGTCTTGAATCTGCATGGGAAGACCATTGATGTATTTCTCGATTGCTCGAGAGAGAGGAGTGATCATGTGGGGCACCAGTAGACTGAGTTCATGGAAACGAGTGGTGTAGGCAAGACTTTCACCACTATCTTGCTTCAAGTCCCAAAATTCGGCTTCTAGCTTCTAGACTTCATTCCGGGGGCAAAACTCTTCTGTCATAAGAGTCTTGACCTCAGCCCAAGATAGGGCTAGTGCAGTTTCCATTCCCCGGTTTCGTTTCTCCCCATTCCACCAGGTGAGTGCCCTCTTTTGGAAGACACTGGTAGCATAGCGAACCTTTAGGTTCTCAGGGCAGTCCGTATTGATGAAGGTTCCTTCAATGCTCTCGAACCATTGGAGAAGTCCAGTGGCTCCTTCGTTCCCGAAGAACTTTGTAGGATTGCAGGAGTTAAAATGCTTGAATGTACATACCGGGTTTCTCGGTGCAGCATTTTGATTCAGCTGATTGACCATAGTGGGCAGGATAGTAGTCATTTGCTGGATAATCCTGTCAGTGAGGTTGTTTCTGCGGTCACGACGGGGAGGCATTCTACAAAGGGATGAGTAGAGAGTTCATAAGATACGAATTGTGTTCAAGAGTTTGTAAATAAGCTGCAAGTTAATAGTTAAACATGGATGGTACCCTAGTGGGCACATTGACTTGGCAAGGCTCTGTAGGTTCATCTTAATGTTTGAGGAGTCATGCTTTAGCCTATAAGTGGACACTCATCCCAAGAATTCCCAGGAAAGCATAACTGGTCCAGCGGTTGATTTGGATTTATACGAAATGCTTTCCTAGACAGAATTCCCAGAATACAGGCATCCACCCTTCCGGATTGCACAAGTCCCCATTCATTAGTTAGAACCCACATGCCTTTGGGAGTTTTGTTTGAATTAGACTTTTCAGTCTAAGAGTATAGCTCACTTGTAGTTCACGTAGTTGCATCAGGTAGTTAGAAATAGATAGATATAGATACGTATAGCATAGAGAGGAGTTCCTAATGAAATACACGAGTTAAACTCATGTTTGGGACTCCTTGGTTATAGTCTAGGTCATGTGTCTAATAACCGAATTCCCTATAACCATGGCTCTGATACCAATCTGTCACACCCCGGCCGGCGGCGGATTATACGCCGGGCCTGACACGGTTGTTCAAAAGCACATGATCATCTATTTAATGCGAAAGTATTTATTAATCCATATTAAATGATCCGTTACAAGAACAATCAAAAGTCAAAAGTCTAACATAATATAATTTCAATTCCTTATCTAGGTCCAGGTCCTACGTGAGCAGCAATGGCCTTAAGCAGGTGCACCTGAAACATGCGAGTAAATGTCAACTACAAGTAGTTGGTGAGCAACATAGGTTTTGACACCAAACTAAAGTTTAGATATAGTTTACGATTCAGAAGATTCAAATGCAGATCTAAAGCATATATAAGAACACATAAGGCTCCAAGCGTACAGTTCAACCCTGGTAAATGAAATCAAGCTGCCACAATCCCACGGATTGCCGTTTTGATAAAAAGGGTTAGATAACACCCGAAGTTTTATAGTTCACATCCAACATGGGGAGATACACCCATGCTAATAGTTCACATCTATCATGGGGAGATACACCCATGACAATAGTTCACACCAACAACAACCCGCCAAGGTCGTGTGGTAAGTTTAGTTTAGTTTCGGTTTCCCCTATAAATGATCATGTTAGGTACTACCTTAGGCTTGCAACATAAGTTAATGAACGTACTGGCATGCATTCAGGGAATGGTCACCAAATAGTTAAAGATATAAGCATGTAGATCATAGCATAGAATCAAGTTAATGAAACGTGTAGATAAGATAGTTAATGCATGTTTCACCCCAAAAACAAAAGCAGTAAAAAAGGGCTATGAATACTCACTTGAATGAGGAGCTAAAGATGATTGAGTTTGATAAGTTGAATAGATATCGTGAGAATTTCTCACAACACACCTACACGATAGATTGGGTTCTAAGGTTGAGATAGCTTGCATGAGATAGTAAAGTCTGAGGTTAAGGATGAGGTTATATAAGTTTTGGGAAAAGTAGTTTATATCATAATTTGAAATTTTGAAATGATGCAGTTCTATACATTTAGGTTCAACTAAAATGTTTTGTAAGTTTTAAAACGACTAATCAAATAAGTTAATAAGGACTTGTATGATTTAAGTGAGATAAAAGAGATTTGTATAATTATTTATTAAAAATAATCGTTTAAGTATTTAAATAATTATTCTTTGTCAAAAATAATTATTTTTATGTTTTAAAAGATTTTAATAATGTCTAATAATAAACATTATTAGTTTATAAGATAATTTAGTAAATTCGACTAACTAATTAATTTATTTAGGAATTTGTACGAGTTTATAATGTATTCTTAATTTAAAAATAAATACAAGGGTTTATGGTTTTAATTTATAAAATGGAGGGATGAATATAATTTGAAAATTAATTTAATTGGATTTTTAAATATTTAAATAATATATTAAAAGTTAAAAGAAATTCCTATTTATACCTAGAATAAATAAAAGTCATTTTTTATAAGTTTTAGATTTATAGTTTTATGATTCTAGGATTTATATAAATTTTATTTACAATTTTCAGGAATTTAAAATGTATAAAAAGGTAAACAGAAAAAGGCTAAAAAAAATTATGTTGGGGTCGGGACTCGAACCCGCACCCTCTGCCGGTTCAACACCAACACGCACGCTTTACCGCTGGACTGGGCATGATGCCTTGTCCTAAACGCGGTTCGAGTTAGTGTCTACCCTGAAGCCCACGACCATCATCTTCCCCAAATCCAACCGAAACCCTAGCCCGCAATTTCGGTCGATCCGGCTAACAGTCGTGCCTAATTTCATAGGGCTTTTGATCCTCTAGTTCCAACGGTTCGAATGATATAATTTTTACCTTAGTTAATTGTGTGGATCGCGGGGTTGACTGAGCCAAACCGCGGCGTGTTCTTCGACTGGATTTGAGCTCCGGCGACGATTAGCGAAGGGATTCGAGGTTCGGTAAGCTTGATGTGGGTATCATCGACGGATTTGAGCCATTATTTAGAGATGATTCAGGGGGAAACGAATCGATCGAATAAATATCATTCAAGGATATCACGGTTACGAGTTTATCCGTCTTCACGATCATCAAAGTCCGATTAAACGTGAGGAGATGGATCGGTTCATTGTCGCGAACGTTTAGCTGGTTTCAGAGTCGATCGACATCATCTCAGTTGTGAGATCATAGCTTGGTATGCTAGAACCGGTCTCCACAGGTTTCGGACTTGTAAGCGGTTTGGAGAAGAAAGAAAAATCCGGGATTTGCAGAATAGTCCCTGAGGTTTCAGAATTTGCAAAACAGGCCCTCAACTTTCAATGTTTTATTATTTTATGTACAAAGTTGGGTTTTAGTTTAAGTTTCAAAGTTTTACAAAAACAAACCCTAACTTTTATAAAGCATAAAAACTTGTAAATTTATAAATCTTTATAAAGTTATATAAGTTATTTAATTATAATGATAATATAAAAAAAAGTAATAGATTTATTTTAAATTAAAACTATAACTCAAACTAATTATTTGAGTTAATGGTTTTAGCATATTTTTAATGGTTAAATCCTATTTTTTTTTAAATGTATTTATTAATTATTATCATCTAATAATTATACTTTAATATTATTGAAATTTGTTTATAAATATGTATTAATATATTTATAAATGTATGCGTTTATCTATAATAATAAATGTTATTGTGTTAAATCATGGAATTAAATATGAGCATATAAAAGAATTCAAATATATTCCCAAAATTAAATAGGTTACAATGTCGGAGAAGTTAAGATAAGGTCGAAAATTCCTCGGGGATTACAGGAAAGGCCAAGACTGGAGCTTGGGTTAGTTTCTCCTTCAATTCCTTAATCGCCTCGTCCTGGGTCGAACCTCATTCGTACTTTACCTCCTTCCGAGTCAACTTTGTCAATGGCGAAGCTATTTTTGAGAAATTATGGATGAATTTCCGATAGTAGCCTGCCAATCCAAAGAAACTGTGGATTTCAGTTGGCGTTTTAGGAATATTCCCTTCCCTTACCGTCACTATCTTTGTTGGGTCAACCATAATGCCGTTCGGGTTAATGACGTGACCTAGGAATTAGACTTCCCTAAGCCAGAACGCGCATTTGGAGAACTTAGCATACAACTTTTCCTTCTTCAGAGCTTCCAATACTTCCTTCAAGTGACACGCGTGATCACCCTCATTCTTGGAGCAGATGAGGATATCATTGATGAACACGATTACCGATCGATCCAGCATTGGTCGACAAACTCTATTCATCAAATCCATGAACGCTGCGGGGGCGTTCGTCAATCCAAAAGACATTACGCGGAACTCGAAATGTCCATAACGCGTGCGAGATGCAGTTTTCGGTATGTCTTCTTCCCTCACCTTCAACTGATGGTACCCGGACCGAAGGTCGATTTTTGAGAACCAACTTGCGCCTTGCAATTGATCGAACATGTCGTCGATCCTTGGTAATGGGTACTTGTTCTTCACCGTACGTTTATTCAACTCGCGATAATCAATACACATTCTCATCGAACCGTCTTTCTTCTTCACAAACAACACTGGAGCACCCCACGGCGAGATGCTCGGTTGAATAAATCCCATTTCAAGTAACTCATCTAGTTGTGCTATTAACTCTTTCATCTCCACTGGTGCTAGTCGATATGGACCCTTAGCCACGGGCTGGGCATCTTGTACTAAGTCGATTCGAAATTCGATCTCTCTGTCGGGTGGTATCCCAGACAAATCCTCTGGAAACACCTCCGAGTACTCGCGTACCACGGGTACATCGTCTAGTTCCTTCACTTCCTTACACTCGTCAATTACGTACACCAGATAAGCCTCGCATCCACGCCTCAAGTAATCTGCTGCCTTAATCATCGAGATGACGTTTGGCATCGGGGCGTCACGATCTCCAAAACCCTCGACTTTGCTACCATACGGAGCCTTGAGTCGGATTATCTTTCGTTTACATATAATTTGTGCTTCATTGGCAGTTAGCCAATCCATTCCTAACACGACATCGAACCCAACCAAAACCATGACAAACAACCTGACGGGAAATCTATGGCCTTCTATTTTTATCGTGGAATTGTCAACTACATCAGTCACCCTCGCAGTTCAACCCTCAGCAGTTTCTACGCTAAAGGCCCTTTCTAGTTTACTCACAGTGTACTTTACCTTTTTACAAAAAGTTGCAGATATAAAACTCTTACTGGCACCCGAATCGAATAACACAGATACAAAAGTGTTGTCAAGGATAAACGTACCTGACGCCACGTCGGGGTCCGCCCTGGCCTGGTCTTGCGTCAGTGCGTACGCTCGAGTCTTTGCTCGAGATCTCTCTTCTTTCTTCTCCGAGCCTTTCCCTTTCCCGGCTTGACCCATCCTGGGCTTGGTGCATTCCCGGCTCATATGACCACTCTCCCCACAGTTGTGGCATTTGAAGCCTTGCGGGCATTCACGGGAGTAGTGTCCGGTTTTGCCGCATTTAAAGCACATGTTTGACCTTAGCCGACATTCACCTGCATGTCTTACCCCACATTTTCCACAGACTGCCGTCTCGCCTACCCTGGCCTATTTGTCCCGAGCCCCAAACAACTTCCCACCCGATCGCTTAGCGGGAAAACTCAGTTTCTTCTTAGGCTCTTCAATGGCAATGACATTCAGCGCCAGATCATCAAATACCACGCCGCTCAGTTCTACTACCGAATCATAGGTAGTAGGGGCGTTTGCCTTAACATAGGTGCGGACCTGGTCCGGCAGTCCTTGAATGTAGCATGCAATCTTTCTTTCCTCAGTCGTGACAAGATGTGGCACCAGACGTGTCAGTTCATTGAATCGGGTTGTGTATTACCGGTGCGTCATGCTCCCGACCTTCAAACCCAGAAATTCCCCTTCTACCTTCTCAATCTAGTTCCTTGGGCAGAAATTCTTGATCACCAAGGTTTTCAAATCAGCCCACATCATTGCATCTACAACCTCGCTCCCTTTAGCTTGACGTACACCTTCCCACCAATGGGATGCTTCCTCTCTCAAGGAGTTAGCAGCAAATTTCACAACTTTATCCGTTCGACACTCGCTCAGGCGAATGGCAGCTTCCATACGGATCACCCAATCAAACGTAGCTACCACGTCTTTCTTCCCAGTCAAGACCGGCGGGTCACATGCCTTAAAGGACTTATAGTTGCAACCACGGTTAAGTTATGCGTTGATTGCCTCAGTGTTCGGGGTATCAACCGCCGTGTTAGACCCACCCGTCTCATTAACCTTCTTTAATGCTTCTACCAACAGTCCTGGCAAAGAAACTTTCATCAACTCTGTGAACTCTCGAGCTATGGCTGCTCTCACTTCTGGTTCAAAAGTGAAAGGTTGTTCTTCAACCTGTGTCTGCTCGGTTCCATGCACACCAACCGCCGGTTCAGTGTGAACACTTCCTTCTTCACTATACTCTTGGCGCGCAGGGGTCCTGTCGCGCCCACCGTTACGACCACCGATGCGACCATCGATACGGCCCCCACCACGGCTTCCGCTCTTTCGTCCCGCCATTTCGTTCTATAAGACAAGGAATCCAATGTCATCACGCTAGTTAACAAATAAAATTCAACAAGCACTGTAAGATGTTAATATACACTGGCCATCTGCAATTAACCATTACACTACCTTTCGATTTCTATTTGACCACCTTTGTGATTTCCATCAGAACTTAAGTCCTTACCTACCCATTTCTAAGGCATACTATATATGTAAATATATACTACCTTCATACTTGATGTTGTGGCTCGAGTTACCCGTACATGCATCCACTTTCGGTCCCATTCACAGTTTAAGTTCAGACACTGGGAGTGTCCGAATCTCTCAAACTATTGCTCTGATACCAACTTGTAAGGCCCCAAACCCGGGAGGCCTCACTCGTTGGATTTACTCATTTACGAACAGTTCTTAAACTTGAATATCAAAATAACGCAGCGGAAAATACTTCATTAAAACATAACCATTACATTGTTCAACATGCGGAAGCGTAACATTGTCTATTACATAAACATAACATAATCTAATCATAACAGAATGCCAGTCTTCGTATCATCCGGGTAACTCATCAAGCCGCCCAGCATCACCTTCCATCATCAACCTGAATGTGCATATTAAAAAGTCAGCTACGCTGGTGAGTTCTAGCTTTTCATAAAACCTTAACTTCAAATATTTGCCAAAAACATATCATTTAACTTCATTAATAAAAGCGTACAAAAACATCTAATAACATAACATAACATCATAAACATAAGTCAACGGACATATCGAATCTGCGCCTTCTCGTAACCGTCAAATCCATACGTCGCATACTAGTGGAATAACCTAAAGATCACCACCACCAGGCCCATCAACACCGTATTGTCCTTCGGGTGAGGAACTCCTAGGGCCCGATACTTAGGTTATTCAGCACCAAACTTCAAGCACGGCATCACAAGGATGACACGTACCAAACTTCAAGCACTGCACCCCGTAAGGCGCAAGTACCAAACTTCAAGCACGACTACCCCGTAAGGTAAATTGTACCAAACTTCAAGGATCACGATAATCCCCTTGGTGACCGTCATCACCCTAGTTGTACAACAGTTGGTCAGCCACAAAGGCCCCTAAAAAGTAAAGGCCCATAACATACTTCCCATACCCTTAACCTTCATTCCCTAAGGAATATTGGCAGATTCGTTCGTTTGTGACTTTCGTAAACATTCACTTCTTTTACTTCAAAACTTCAGTTAAAGCATTTGTACGTTTTATTAAAAATCATTCCTTCATTCATAAACACTTCATAAACTTCATAAACTTCTTTTGGCAAAATATTTCATAAACACTTCTTTCATAACCCTTCCTTCCAAAACATCGTTCATAAACATCATTTTATAAAATATCACATACAACATTCATAAACATCGTTTTATAAAATAGTCACATCGTTACGTAAACACACCAGCCCAAAAACATTATTAAAACATTTAAAAGAGGGCTTCTAGAACTCACCGTATAAGCTAATCTGGGTTGTCCTAAACAAAGGTCCAACAACGTCACTTCCGATCTGAATTGATTAGTTAAATACACATCAAACCCAATCCCGACTCTAACGGTTTAACCATTCTAAACATACTGACTTTACTTAATCAGCCTGATGCCTGCGCACTTAGCAAGTGCGCAGGGACTTGTTCTTGCGTACTTAATAAGTGCGCAGACTTTGCTTCATGCGTACTTGATAAATACGTAGTACCTGCTTCATGTATACTTGATAGGTACGCATGACCCTATTCATGCGTACTTGATAAGTACGCAGGATCCACTTCTTGCGTACTTGGTAAGTACGCAGGATCAGCTTCATGTGTACTTGATAAGTACGCACGAACTGCTTCCTCGCAAAAACCATAACTTTCACCTTCGGGTCTGATCACGTCAAGATCCTGAACTTGTTTACTTCAAAACGTTTGCTTTTCATTAAGGAATCCAAATATATGTTTTCCTTCCAATTTCATCCGTAAAAACGTTACGTTTTCATCCAAAACCCGAAAAACCCAAAAACGAACAAAAACTCAGATTTAGGCCAGATCGTTACCTGAATCGAGTTTCTGATCCAGAGGTTCTTCTCACGAGCTCTGGAGCAACACACTTCTCAAATTTCGGGTTGATCCGCCAACTTTCTCTCTCTACGGTTTCTCTCTCTAGATGTTGCAAATGAGAGAAATGGGTGGTGACCTTGGCTATTTATAGGGGAAGCTCCCCTTCCAGCCCGTCGGCCCATCCGGCCCGACCCGACATGCCTCATTCGTTTATTCCGTTATTATAACTGTCGTTTTACTTTTGGGATGTTACATGAGACCATGAAGAAACAAGACTTCATTAAGAACCAAGTGGATCAATGCACCTACCTCAAGATGAGTGGGAGCAACTTTACTATACTTGTCCTTTACATAGATGGCATTCTATTGGCAAGTAAGAGTTTAGACATGTTGCATGAGTCGAAGAATTTATTCTCGCGTAATTTCGAATGAAGGATCTCGGAGAGGCTTCTTACGTTATTGGCATCGAAATACACCGAGATAGAGTCAATGGGTTCTTAGGTTTATCTCAAAAGGCTTACATTGAGCGTGTCCTCACACGTTATAACATGCGGCACTGCTCTCCTTCTGTAGCTCCAGTAGTTAAAGAAGATGTTTTCAGTTCATTCCAATGTCCCAAAACAGAGGTTGAAAATGAGCAAATGAGAATGATACCGTATACATCAGCGGCTGGAAGCCTTATGTATGCTCAAGTCTGTACTCGTCCAGATATCGCTTATATTGCTGGAATGCTAGGCCGTTATCAGACTAATCCTGGTCTTGATCATTGAAAAGTAGCTAAGAAAAGTGCTTCGATATTTGAAAGGGACGAAAGACTATAAATTGACCTATAGAAGAAGTGATAGTTTAGAAGTGGTTGGTTATTCTGATTTTGATTTTGCAAAATGCAAAGATGACAAGAAATCCACTTCGGGGTATATCTTTATGTTAGCCGGCGGACCTATCTCATTGAAGGGTCATAAGCAAAAGTTGACTACAATATCTACTATGATGGCAGAATACATCGATGTTTATAATGCGACCTGTCATGGCATGTTGCTAAACAATCTTATGGACTCAATGTAGTTAATTCCATATCTAGACCATTGAAGCTATACTGTGATAACTCAGCTGTCTTTAGTTTCTCGAACAGTAACAGTTTGACGGGTGCTGGATTATATCTTGATACAAAGCACTTGTTCATACGTGAGCGAGCTGAGGAAAATAATCTTTGTATTGAGTATATAAGTACTAAGGTTATGCTTACGGATCCGATGACTAAAGGTCTCCCTCATAAAGTATTCGAAGAACATGTTTCGAAGATGGGCTTTTCTAAAGACCTTATTTAGTAGCATAATGTACTTACTTACGTTTAATGAAATTTTCTCATTTATTTGAATTTGTTTGTCTCTTAATATGTCTATGCATGCCTACAGACATATAGACAATAATTATACAAATCAACGTTAAAGGCTTAATTGTCAAATTGATACTAAGTTCACTTAAGTTTTAAATTTGGGATTGTAGTATGATTAATGGGGGTCTTGAGTTTAATGATAATTCAATGATTGTATTTCTCTGCTACAGTTTCAGTTTAGAACCAAAATGAGTATTAACATCTGGCCAGACTTACTAATGCTCATCATAAATGATCACTTGGCTAAGTGGCAGAATGTAAGACTCACTATTAATTGTGTGTCCATTATTATCATTTATTTATTATTGATCATTGACTTAAATACCCCTATGACTAATTGGTAATTATTCGATTGACATAATTACCCTTACTGCCATAAATAGGGTTTCCTCTTGGTGTATAAATAGAGATCATTAGACAGAGATTAAGGGTTGTTTAACACCACCACTATGTCACGAATTCTCTCTAGAATTCGTAACCCTCTCTGCTTCTCTAAACCATGAGACTTCTCTCACCTGAATCATCATTACGGTACATCCTAAACGGGAACCCGATCATAATCAAGATCACGACGTCTTCCCTCTTCAACGTTACTGGACTACCATGTACATGTTTATGATTAATCTTGTTTTCTCTTACGTGTTAAAGAACTGATCAACAAGTAGAGGTTCTATTGACATCATTAACCTTATTTTAGTTAGGTTATGTTTCGTTAGTATCAATTGGTTGGTTAACTAATTCTAGGAGTCTTATGTTAACGGGAGGTTTGATATAATGTTTATTTCTATTGGTCTTAACACAAACTTGCTTTAGTTTACAATTATTATCAATCCTCGGTCTATTTCTTTTGGGTCTAGCTCCTGCTGGCCTTTGATTAATAACACTGTTCGTTGATCGTTAAAAAAATAAGTATCAATCCTCGGTTTTAAAAATGCCATAAAGATAATGTTTTTGAGCACTCAATTTAAGAAGATGTGAACTATTCACATTTCCATACCCTCCATTCCGTCATATTAATGACACATCAGATTTCATAGTTTTTTTATATTTTTACACTGTCACGTCATTTTTATTTTTTAATTAAATTTAATGATTATTTCTAAAGAATTAATAACTAAAGAAAATAATAAAAACACATTAATAATGGGGAGTTATCCCCATTGAAGGACTTGGCCAGCATATGTCGGCTGTGGAGTATCGGGCTATCCTTAAGTATCGGCTAATGATCCCCTTGTTTCCGACTGATGAGCCCTGCCCGAATTGCCGCAAGGCTTGTTTGGATTCATTTGACGAGCATGCGGTCCATTGTAAAGAGTTACCCAGGTTTAAATACAGGCATGATTTGGTTAGGGATGTTCTTTGTGATGTTCTCAAACGGGCAGGAATTTCTGCTAAAAAAGAGGCCCCCGTGAACTTTCTGACAGATCCGCTTAAAGGGAGGTCTACTCTACGTCCGGCTGATATTCTTGTGTTTGGTTGGACAGGGGGAAACACGCTTGTGTGGACCTTACAGGAGTGTCCCCTCTTGTGGGGCTCAGGGACAATGGGGTTGTGGCAGACCATGCTGCTTTAAAGGCGGAATCATGCAAAGTTGTTAAACACGAGAAAAGCTTGTTTAAAGAACCAACACGTGTTTATCCCTTTTGCTTTTGATACTTTTGGGTTCCTAGCACCGGAGGCAGTGGAATTCCTAAACAGGGTTCAACGAGTCGTGCATAGTAATATTTCGGCCCCTAAGACCCAAAGCTTTGTTTTTAGTAGGATCGGTTTTGCTATTCAAAAGGGGGTTGCAGCGCAACTTGTTGCTCGTTTACCTGCCACTTTACTGTAATCGTCATTCTTTTCATTAAAAAAAAATGTTACATCTTATTAATAATTAAAATTTTTAACTAAATAAACTAGACTTTATCGTCGGCCGGTTGCGGGTGAAATGAGGTGAGATGTTCCACCAAATCATGTCGAAGGTTGGTTTGTATTTCATGGTTGCGTATATACAGTTATTAACACTTTGTTGGGTAACACTAACTTCATCTAATCCGATTGTCATTTCAAATTCATCTTCTTTAAACAAATCCATGCCATTTATTCTTGGAAATCTTTATATAATCATCCAATTCATTGGCGGCGGATCCTTATGCCAGTTGATGAATAGCGACGGTACACTTTTGAAGAGGAGTGAAACCTCTTCTACCTCTAGCATCCTAACCCAATTTGAAAAAAATGCATCTCTCGTTCCAAAATCTTTAACAATCCGTAAAAATAATTGTTTATTCATTTGAAAACGAGTTCGGAATGTGTCATGGTCAAAAGAAAGGGGGGGGTTCCACTAAGTAGTAGCCAACCAAACGATTTTGGGCGGTTTCACAGCCTCTATTCAAAGTGGCTCTTTGGGTGAAGGTTGCTGTGTTCGAACTTTCGACATCATCTTTTAGTATTTCAATTATAGCGCTAGTACCTATCTTGAAAATAATTGGGGCGACACCTTCCGATTCCTAAGATGGTGAATTTAGTGTGTCCATTTGTGTAAAATATTGTTTGAGAATGGATGAAAAAATGAGAATGGATAAAAATGATGAAATGGTTTAAGGTTTAAAAATGTTTGAAAAAATTTATTTATTCATTTATTTTTTTAAATAACTAGTCGTTACCCCCTATCCAACGGCATTATAGCCGTTTATCATCCCATCCACGCCCATGAAATTCTCCACATCAAATGACCACCAGCGTAGACCACGCGCAGAGAGCGAGGTGTTCCACGGCCCATGGCCGCCATGTCACATCCACGAACACTCTTCACGCTTGTATACCCAATAGCCTTACTTGTGTAGATGGTTTATGTCTGTTAATATTCATCAAACATTTCATAATTGGGTCGGTACTTGGACGAGTGCTTCTTATAATTATCGGTAAACCATCTCAACATGTAGAGGCGAAGTATAGTAAGAGCCCGGGGGGCCCGGCGCCCCCTCCCCCCCCCCATTTTTCGCTCAGTAGTGTTAATTTATACGTATTCGACAGAAAAATTTTATAGTTCCGGCCCCCTGATATGAAAAAAAATCCCGCCCCCCTTTGCGTTTTTTTTCAAGCTTTGCCACTGTCAACATGCAAAGGTCTTCAACATGTATGTATTTATACCGTACAGCCATGATGCATTTGAAAGAAAGCAATTAACGAATTGATTTATATGTTTTAACCAACTCAGTTAAAGCTAGTTTGTAATTTGTTTTAACCATGCTGGTGATTTATATGTCATTAACTAATTTTAGGTAATTAGGATTTTTTTTAAAACCAAATCAAAATCCGAATAAGCTTCTTTACGGGTTAGGAGTGCGGAGTACACGTTCGTTCGATACTAATTTGATTTTCGGCTACGGGGGCCCAATGCCCCGAGCGGGGTCCCGCTATCCGGTCACCAGGTGGCGCAACGATCCGTAAATGATTCATTTGAAAGACTAATTGAATTTCTCGTCAAAATCAATAAACGCGTCGATTAGCCAAACTGATTTGCCTGCCAAACTGATGTACCGATTCATGAAGCATTGTATGGTTCTATCAAAACAATGTGGTGGTTCATTGCTTATAAAAAAACATAGTTTTGGTCTATTGTGATAGCTAACAGAAACACATAGTAGTCTAGAACATTCCCTACACGTTCATTGTAGTCTGGTCCACTAGATTGTAACTGTGCTGATGACACCGATGACACCCTAGTTTAACAAGTGAAACTGGCCCGTCCAATCTTACACTACCAAGAATATATGTCTTATTAACGATAACTTATGAAGTGGTTATCATTTACGCATTACCAATAACTTTTGATCTATTTAAGTCATTCAAGATAGTTTTATTTATAACTAAGTTTTTTTTTAATATTCACCACTTATCGTTATAATAAAAAACTAGTTGCTTTTACCCGCGCTTCGCTCTGGGTGTAAGGCCGCGCGATAATAAAATTTAAATGAAAACATAGGCGCAACGGTAAAAATAAAATTAATAAAAAAGAAACATAAAACTAAATAATAAAAAAGGAAAAAAAATATAAAAACATTACAGGTTCAGGTCGTCGAAAACAATAAAAACTAACATCGAGACCAGTTCCGATAACACAAATATCAGCAATGATGTTGTTTGCTCATAATATGTTCGTGCGTCACGGTACCACAACGGTAACGACACTCGATATAAGCTATGATACAAAAAATCTCGATTTTAGATAAAACTCCATTTTCAAAAAAAAAATATATTGAAATGTTGACAAAAAAAAATTAGAAACAGTCTCACACTCTGTTCTTTAAAAAAAATTAACGAATGAAAGTTATTAAAGGAAAGCAAAATTAATAGAAAATTAAACGTGAAAATAAAAAAAAAACATTACATGGCAGACTTTGTATGGAATTACTACTATTCCCCAAGACTTGTTTTTAATCTATTTAGTAATACTCATTTTTTTATAATTAATTAGTCAACATTGTTTACTTTGACAGTAATATATTACAATCTTACTAATTTCGTTGATAAATCTATACTATATAATAAATAAAAATTATTCATGTTACGTGTCGCGTGCACATCTATTTTTATCATTTTTTCCGTCTTTCTATTATTAAATACACTTTTTTTTTAATAATGATTTATATTTAAAGAAAAAATATTAATAATAAAACACAATTATTTTAAATTATCTCTTATTTTAAGAAACTTTAAAATTTAATTATGTAATTTTTATTTTTAACTAATAGTGATGTAAGTCAAATTATATTAAATAGAAACTAATGTATTCAAACCGTGTAATATACAGATTTTATAATATAAACTTTTTATTACTAAGTATATAACATTATATTTTATCAACCCGTGTAACACACGATTTTTTAAAATATAATATTTTTATTACTAAATATATAATATTACATTTTATAAATTTGTGTAATATACAGGATTTTAACCTAGTATAATATATATTATAATTAGAGGAAAATGAGGCCTAATAAGTTGTAAGTCTAGGGAGCTAAAGGTAGTTATTACTAGATTTAGGGAGATTGATCTTGGATCATTCAAATAATCACAGGGCTCGATAATAGAACTTTCTTCTAGTATTGTCTTTTTCCCTCGAAATGAAGTAAAGAAAACCATTAAAATACGTCAAAATAAACTAATTCTAATCGCCATATATACGCATATTTTTGCTATAAGAAAAGTAGAAAACCTAAAAAGAATTCATAAAAATATAATAGAAATATAGATTTATTTATTTCTGTAGATGACTAAAAAATGCCTTAAACGTGATATCTATCATATTTATAAACATGCTAAAAGTTTTACATTAATATGTGAATATAAATAATAACTTGTGTAAGTTGTCACATTTATTTTTCTTCAGTTAAAAGTCTGAAGAATTGAAAGTAATTAGGCGTGTCAAAATTCTTTACAAAAAATATAAACTTTTTAAGTGTACATATTTTTAATAAAAATGTAAAAGTCAACAAATAATTTTAATATAAAAGTTATTTATATGACATATATTGAATCTCCACCTCCATATTTTTTGGTTAAACTTGTAAATAGTTATATGGCTTATACTTATCAAATATTCAAGTGTAAATAGTGCAGAAGAAGTATTTTGACTCTTGATGAAGAAGTTACTTCGAAGAAAGAATGGTTTGGATAACTTTCTGAAGATTACAAATTAAAGTACGCCTGATAAAGGATTTGGTCTGGATGAAGTGTGAAGTCTCCAAACACTCTTGATAAAGAACTGAAAATTACAAGGCAAATGGTTCGGATGAGTAAATATATGCAGGATGATCATTTTGATCCGGACGAGTTTGTGTTTCTTGCCAAAGCTTCTACTCGGGATGAAGATCGCTGCTTTTAACGAACTCGAAAGAGTTAGTTAGGGTCAGTTAGAGTTAGCTATGCCAGCTGACATTAACTAGTGTTTAATGTATGGGTTTCTTGTATTTCCTATTCTATAAATAGCTATGTTTAGTCTCGTTGTTTTGTAACTGTCAACTTCCATTTATAACGAACTATCATTTTGAATACCAAAAACCTTTGATTTACTTTTGTGTTCTTACTATTGTTTCTATATTCAATTGATAATCAAATTGATTGATTCCGCCTTTCAATTTGATCGCACATAATCTGTTCTTGTTAAATTCGATCGTGATAAAACCACATACATTTCTTAATCTTCCATCACCAAATTTTCATTTATTACATTGTCACTACTACTCGTGTGGTAATACAATCCGGTTAAAATAGCTAATACAAATAGGGATCTATTACGTTTAAAGAACTCAAAAGACTTATTTTATTTTATTTTTTAAATGTAATAGAACTTAGTTATTTAGTAAGAACCGGGTTTTATTATATTTTAGAAACACTAAAATTTTGAAATTTTTTTAAATGTAATAGAATTCAGTTATATGATAGAAAACTAGGTTTATTACATTTTTAAAACTTATCTTGATTTAAATGTAAAAGAGTCCGGTTACTTGTCACTCTCCTGTGCATTCTCATCCTTTTTTCTCGCCTATCTCTCCTATTAATTATATAAATTTCTTTAACCGTTTTTATATTTTTTTGTTTCCCGCTTCTCTCTCCTATTAAATAATAATGATTTCTATAATTATTTTTATAAAACGTTTTTTATTTTAAAAAAATAGGTTTGTTCATAAAACATTTTTATAAATTGAACATTTCTTTTATTCTTTTTATAAAATATTTTTCAAAAATAACTATATAACGTTTCTATAATTTGTATTAAAAAACTATGTAATATGTCATAAATATGTAATATGTCATAAATATATAATATGTAAATCTTTATTACTAAATATATAACATTACATTTATTCAATCCGTGAATTTTTAGCCTATTTTAATAATAAAACTCGTTCTTCAAGGGTTCATATTTAGAAGAAATATATGCGGTTGTATAGTAGTGGTGTCTTTAAGATCATGAATAAATTCATGAATAGATGTTTGTGACTATTGATAGGTGCATTTTATATTCATCTTTATTCATATTAACTAGTCGATAAAAACATTGATATGCTTTAAAATATATTGCATTTAATGGTTTTTGTATATTGTGGGGGTAAATAAGTCTAACAATGATTTTCTAATAAAAAAATGAAACGTGTCGAATCTTAAAATTTAGAAAATCAGGTTTTGGAAAGGTATGTGAAAACAAAGAAATAAAAAAAAACATCATGAAATAAGTAATTGAACTACTAATGTACTCACAGATTGCATATTGAATATTAATTCTTAAATGGTGATTGTTGTTGTTGTTAAATAGGTTAATTAAAAATTTTAAAATGCTTGGGTCAAAAGAAATTAGAAGGGCTAAAGTAGTTACTTGGGCTTTGCCAAACGATGGGCTAAACAAAGAAAGGAAAGGAAGTGCACAAGGGTTCTCGAGGGAGAGTTTTGACTTTTGAGGCTATTTGTTTTATTTTAAGAGTGACACCTTGAATTTACGATATAAATACGTCATAACTTGTACCATGTATGATTTGACCATTTAACCTTTTAGTTCTAGGATAAATCACTTAACCAACACGATATCTCATTAGGAATCTAGCGGACTTCAGCCTAATTTTTGTTAGTGATCATTATTCTATAATCATAATGGTTGAGTAGTTTGTTTTCCGTGATCACGATCACGAGAATGATTTGGTTTATATGTAGCTTTGATGTAACATACTTTTATTCGACACTTGAGTACATATTGAGTTGTGGCAATTTGGATTCTTACTTATTCTTATGATATGTTTTAGTTGTGTTAATTAAAATTAGTCAATAATACAATATGTCTTATATCTATGTATGCACTCGAATACTTATATTGAACATTGAGTTAACAAGTTGCAATCCAACTTTATTGAATGATAATTATGTTCAAGCATTTAAATAGATGTTAATTATATGCCTGTGAACAATAATCGATTTTAGTGTGATTGATTTCGCGTTGATCCGAGAGATGGTTTATTGTATATATGCCACCTGATTGTGCCCGATGAACAATAGCTATCATTCAATAAAGTTGGATTGCAACTTGTTAACTCAATGTTCAATATAAGTATTCGAGTGGTTACATAGATATAAGACATATTATTGTATGCCACCCGATTGTGCATGTGAACAATAATCGCTTTTAGTGTGATTGATTCTGCGTTGATCCGAGAGACGGTTTATTGTATGCCACCCGATTATGCCCAGTACACTCTAATTAGTTTAGTTAAGGATCAGGTGGTTGGTATATAAATGTATAGATCGTTCTCTAGGTAAGTGATTGGATCAAGATTAGCTATGTGTATGTAGCCGATTAAACATTGTTATCGTCGATTAAATCATGCAACTACATAACCAAACCTAAAACCGAAAGTGATTAGGATTTTGGCATAAGAAACTTTGGAATATTATGAATCTATGTTAGATTGTAACTAATATGAGAGAAAAAAGAGAGAAAATGATTACTTATTTTCCTTGGAAAGACAAACTCCGCTTATTGTATTGGAAACGTAAACTCATAGTGCAGTGTAATAATAAACAAATTAAAAAGAAGTTAAAAATTAAGAAATAAAAGTTCAAAATTAACAAATAGAAATTAAAAAACAAAAAAAAGTTAAAAATAAAACCCCTGCAATGCGGCGGGTCGCGCTTAGCAACGTCTCAGTTATGTAATTTAGTTATGTAATATAGATAAAGATAAGCACGTTGAAATGGTACACTAGAATATAAAAGTAACTTAATATTTTAAAAGTTATAGCCTAAAAGTAAGTATAAATATTTAAGTTATGAAAAACAAAAATTTAAGTGACAACTTCCTCACTAGATCTAGATGCCAAAAATCCTCTTGACGAGGAATACCTCACTAGATCTAGATACTATAATCAAGATTTTCTCCTCTACGGCATCCTTAAAGACCTAAATAGGAATAGCTCACCATTGAGTACCCTCTTGATCTATGGATGAACAACAACGATAGGTTTGACCACTAAAAGTTGGTCCTTCCAAAAGCCCTCTATGAATTTCTCCACACGTGGATATAAAATTTTAATACAAATAGTGGGTACAACTCCGATCTTATCCGCATTACATCCGAATTGAAGACATGTGAAAAGAACATCATATCATTGATACCGACATGTTAAAAAAAGGTTTCCGAGTTGCACGCTTTTAACCTACCTGTTGTAGCAATACCAGGAACGTGGTTTCATAAAATACTTGTAAGTCATATAATGTCTTATGGCCGTAGACCAAAAAAAAGCTCTTTACTAAAAAACCACGAGAAGTGACCAACCTGTTCCCTAAAGCAAAATGTGGCTACCGTTGAGGGTGGATGAAGGAGAAAAAGAGGTCGCAGACTCACGAACCAAGTAGGGGGGGCCATGGGTATGGACGGAACCACCCTTGGAGACGAGAGGTTCATAATAAAAAAAACTCGGCATCAAATGGTTCAAAGCAACAAAGCTAGAGGCGACTACCGAGGGAGAGGTCTTACAAAGAACAAGAAATCATCTGCTACTAATACAAAATAACCAACCATACCGTCAAGTTGAGATATGTATAAAAAACCAAACCAAAGAAAATGGGCTGCAAGTGGTTTGGACATCTTCTTTCTTTTCATAAAATCAGAAAAATTCAAAACAGATAAAAGATCAGTAAATATAGAACACAATGGCATAAAGGTTCTATGCAAAAAACATTCAGTTATCTGAAGGAACATGGGATTGAGGGATTTGTAAACATATGGATTAAAACTCTTATAATTTGACTTCAGGTGAGGCATGCTATACACTTCATATATGGCAATGTCTATATTTAACATATTACCCTCAACTTTTTTATAAAGTTACTGATTTGCAATTAAATGTATTGACGTCCCTACAACTTGGCAAGTGAAAGACAAAATGCCAACGACTCCATGCTTAAGTTAACTTGAAAAGGTTGAGTATTGCTTGAGACTGAGAACCAACTACAGTTGTAAAAATGGGGTGTCTAAACATGTTTAAGGTCAAATGGAGCAAACAATAAACATGTGCTGACCACAGTACCAGCTCAATCCAAGAAATTCAACTGACTAATTAATCTAGTCATCTGATTAAAAATCATGTAAGCCTTTGAAAGAGACGAATATCCCACAAAGAGACCTTCAACACTTTTAGCACCAAGTTTCCCTAGTTGATCTCTTGTGTTCAAAATAGTACATAAGAATCCAAAAGTCTTGAAGAATCCAATATAAGGCTTTATTTGTCTCAAGAGTTCATATGGGGTCTTGTTGTGTTGCTTAACTATTAAGACTATTCTGAATATAGCAGGTAGTGTTCACTGCTTCTGCATAGAATGTGATTGGAAGTCTTAAGTCGACAAACATGGTTCTGGCAGCTTTAATTAAAGTTATGTTTCTTCTCTCAGCAACACCATTTTGTTGAGGTGTTCTGGCTTCACTGAATTGTCTTGATATCCCCTTCTCTTCAAAAAAAATAAAAATAAATAAATTTGAACACATGGTTTTCAAACTCTGTACCATTGTCACATCTGATCATCTTCACCTTAGAAGAAGAGAACAAATTTTCAATCTGAATAAAAAAAACATCAAAATCTCAGCAATCACATCTTTGGTCTTCAGGAAATACACCCAAGTGTATCTTATGAAATCATTAGTGATTACTAAGCAGAATGATTTGGGACCAATGCTTTGGGCATTAGTTGTTCCAAACAAATCCATATGGAGCAAGTAGATAGAATCATCAATAGAGTTAACAATCTTTGGTTTGAACGATGACTTATGTTGCTTGCCTTTTAAACATGGAATACAATGATCATGAGAAATAAACTCCTTGAGAGGCATACCATTCACCAAGTTATTCCTTACAAGATTGTTCATGGTTTTGAATTTTATATGACCGAGTTTCCCGTGTCATAAATAAGATTCAATCTCTGAAGCTTTTGAAAGAAAACATGATTTCGTAGAAGTAGACGAAGCATTCTTCGTATCAAGAACATATAGATTCCCTTTCCTTGGTGCCCTCATGAATATCTGAACTTCAGGAATGATAAAACTAGGATTCAAGATTAGACATTCATCAAATTGAAGTGCATAGAATAGGTCTTATCATAGACTTGAGAGACACTCAAGAGATTGTAATTTAGCTCCTGAACATAGTTAACATTATGACAATCTGACTTTTCAAGATAATCCCGTTAGTGATTCCATTAAATATTCTGTTAATTCCTAACCAAGTTAACCCTATTCTAAATCCAAGGGATCGTTTCTGTCAAAGCTGAAGCTACAAGGGCTGGTTTTGTAAATAACCAGAAACCCTAGTAGGCACGGTCGTGCCTTGTTTTGGCACGGTCGCGCCAAGTGCCTTGGCACGGTCGTGCCTCTTGCCCAGTTGAAACGTAAATGCATCCTTTAAATGCAAATAAGTTCGAATATCAAGTTTGTAACGGAAAATCTCTGATGGCGATCATCATTGAGCCATTATCTCACGCTTTAACACCCGCAATTATCAAAATTTATCCCCATTATGACTTTAATCCCGTAACCGTCGACACCATGTTATCATATCATCATAATTCGATCAATCCGACTGTTAATCCCTCAATTGAGCATCCACGCACGTTAGACGAACAACTCAGAAGAAATCTCATGCCTCAATTCGATCGGAGTAGCAGCAGGAACCACCAGAGACCAACGCATTCACGGTCGGCACCAATTTTTATCGATCTCCTTCAATTCAAATTGCATTATGGTAATAAATCTCATCCATAGCTTCGTTTTTATTCATAAATTGAAAACCCTATGCTAATTGGGGTTTATAACATCAACCCGATCAAGAACTAGATTCTAGGGTTCTATCATATTCGGTTTAACCGCATCCTACCCTATACTCGATCAAAATTCAATTAATTGTCATAGTTAGTTTCGTAAACAACAACCCTTTAAAAGCCCCATGATTCCATTGCATATTAACATCAGATTTTATCAATTTGTTTTGGTGTTCTTCACCTAGGATTTCGGTTTCTTAAATCTGGAATTAAACGAACTTAAACGTGATGTTTTTCAAATTAAACTCATTCTCAGAATCGCCTATACCTGTTAAACAGAACCCCCATGTCCTTTTGGTCAATCGCGATCGAAACCAAACGGATTTGGATTTATTGGTTTATTCTATTAAACTCTGTGTCTGTAAATCCAGGAGACACGGTCGTACCAGGTTTTAGCACGGTCGTGCCTCACCCTCTGACCCGGTCGTGCCTTTTGGCTAGACCTGGCCATGCCTCAGAACCCTAGACACGGTCGTGCTTGGTTCAGACACGGTCGTGCCTAGTGATCAACTTTGTTGTGTCTTCTGTTTTGATCAACACGTTCGTGCCCTGACCAGCACAGTCGCGCCCGTAGTCTTAGGCACGGTCGTGTGTGAGAAAACCTGTTGTCAGAATGTTTTTATTAATATTTATATTTTTATTTTCAAGAAAATAATTATTATATATTATTTTTCATTTATCGTGAAACGCATTTATACTAATTTAAAAATCCGTATTTCCGTAAACTCGTTCGTTTACCCATTAATCCTTAGAATATCTAAGTACGTTCTAATCCTCCGTGTGTCGTCACAAATCCCATTGAGTCCCTAACAGTTATGTTGTAATTCTAGGGCATCCGTGAGCCGTATCAGGCTAACGCTTGAGATTTCAATCTCGTACTTGTGTGATCACTACCTACGCCATTCAGGTGAGTTTTCACGGCCCCTTTTACTATTTTAAATTGGGGGAGAAAACATGATACAAACTATTTTAGATTATTGTAATTCATATGTTATCACTGTTGAGGCTAAGCGTAACACAGTATCACTGAAAGTCCTCAACACACATCGAACCGCTAATATGGATCTTAGCGAGGTAATGTTTAGTAGTACTACTGGGTTTGACAAATCCCACCCGCGTTAGTCGCGCTAACTCGACTTGAGGTCGAACGGGTGAAATGTTTGCCTACTCAAATTGTCGGGGTTGATAGACCTGGCAGGAGGCAAATAAATAAACAGTCAGCTTCGGTTGCGAGCGCTTAAGTTAAAGCATGGACATAGGTTAGCTACCTATAGATACGTATTGAATGATCGATAATCTGGTAAACGTTTATTTATATACTGAAACCTGTGAACTCACCAACCCCGTGATGACATCTTTTCTTGCATGTTTTCTCAGGTCGCTAAGATAAGGCACAGGTGCACATATAGGACATGCATGAGATCCTTCTATTGATTGTTGTTTTATTAAATTGTTTGGACTTTGTTTTGAATTATGGTTGGTTTGGACTTTGGACTTTTTGGGCGCGTGTGTTTTGCGAATTTACTTTTCTTTACGTTTCCGCATTAAAATCTGATTAATATGATATTTTCATTTGAGTCCCATGTAGAGTCGTTCGATGTAACTAATGACTACGATCCTGGTATGTCACCTCCTAAATGGTAAAACTCCGTTAGTGGAATTTGAGGGTGTGACAGATTGGTATCAGAGCCATTGGTTATAGAGAACTAGGATTGCATACTAGACTATAACCCCACACATTAGTTACATGTCATAAATATTTTGATGTTTGGCACTTATATGTTATATTACAGGAACATGTCGTCAACCCCACCACCATCACCTAAGGCACCTACCTAATCATCCCCGGAGCCCAAAAGGCGCCGAACTAGTTCTAGTGACAAATCGGTGGAACAGGGTGAACCTAGTAATGCACGAGCAAGGAACACGACACTTAATTGGGGTGAATCTTCGAAGATGATCCAAAGGTGGATCGATATGGGAAACATTCCATCGCCTTATTTTGGTTCCACTTCCTCATCCGCTACTTTACCTAGCTTGCCATGCACCATGGAACAAGCTTTTAACTAAGGAGTTAAAGGAGATGAAGGATTCCACTAATGAGATACCAGGCATTCTAGAGCGAGAGCTACAAGTGGAAGAAAACAAGGTAGGAATTGAGCTTTTGACTGCTGAGCTAGCAGTGACGGACCAAGTCCATAACCATTTGGTGGATCGGGTTACACATTTGGAGACGAGGGTGGACACCTCAGACCATGATGTAGGAGGGATTCTGGAGAGAGTGACTCATCTGGAAGCTCAACTTCAAGTAGCAGACCATGCTGCTGAAGGACTTCGGGATAGAGTGACCCATTTAGAAGCCCAACTACAAGCAGCCCTATTTCCAGAAGACATTCCACTTTCGGACGACGAGGAGGAGCCCTTCGAGGAGGAACCCTTCAAGGATGAGCCCTTAGAGGAGGAGCCACCCGAGGAGGAACCGGTGGAAATCGACGATGCACAATCATACGTTTCTTCCGATGTCGAGGATGCTTGATAATCCTTCTATTCTATCTTTTCTTTTCATTCATGCTTTGTTTATGTTATTTCTCTTTTCAAACCTAGATGGGTAAGTTTGTTTCCATTCAATAAAAGCATGAGAAGTTTAGTGTTTGAGTTATTTATTTTGTAGCCTTACAATTTATTTAATTTTCAAAATGTTAGATGTTGTATTTCCTTACTTGTACATAAATAATGTTTAATATGCGATATATTTCTCATTGTTTTGTATTTGTGATTGTGAAGAATCATGTCGGGAAGAGGACGTGGAGGTCGTACTGGTGGCTGAGTTACCATCAACATGACAACAGCTGAGCTGGCGGCACTAATCAATGATAGTGTGGCTGAGGCTCTAGCAGCATAGAACGCTGCAGGTAAATGCTATAACTAGTTGACTAGTAAAGTCAATGCATCTCTCAAAGCGCCTTTCCTAAGCTTTATAATCTCGATCCTATATTATGTTTCTAAATCCAGGTCAGCAGCCTGCACCTTCAAAACATTTACGGACTGTAAGCCCCACACCTTTAATGGAGCCGAAGGAGCTGTCGGACTACTCCGTTGGTTCTAAAAAGGAGAATCAGTGATTGCCATGTGCAACTGCTCAGTGGCCAATCAGGTCAAGTTCGCCTGCTGGAACTTTCGAGGGCCCGGCTCTCACGTGGTGGAACGCCCAGGTCCAGATGTTAAGTCTGGCCATGGCAAACGGAATCCTGTGGGAGGAGTTTAAGATGATGATGAAGGAGGAGTACTGTCATCGGGATGAAATTCAGAAGTTGGAAGGAGAATTTTGGAACCTGAAAATGGAAGGTTCTGAATTCGAGCTATACCACTCGTTCCCATGAGCTTGCTACCATGTGCCCACACATGGTGACTCCGGACTACAAGAGGATAGAACTGTACATTGGAGGCTTAGTGCCTCATATTCAAAGTATGGTTACTTTGTCCAACCGGACTACCATCCAGCAGACTATCAGACTTTCCCAAAAGTTAACTGACCAAGCAGTAACTCAAGGGACTCTACCCCCATGGGGTTCGGTTTCTAAATCCATCAAAAATCATAAGCGCAAGTTTGATCACCACTCCAGCTCTCACTCCAGCTCCAAAGGACCTTAGCCCAACCAACCCTAGCAGCAACAACGAAAGTTTGAGCCTACTAAGAACTTTAACCAGACGACCTCTTCAGGTCAAAATCAGGGTGGTTATGTGGGAAAATCTCCTAAGTGTAACAAGTGCAACTTCCATCACTTCGGGGTTTGCAACCGTTGTCAGCGGTGTGTCAAAATAGGTCATGCTGCCATAGATTGTAGGGGTGAGTTACAAGCCAAGCAGCCTTTTCAAAAACCTAGGTCTACAAAGGGTTGTTTCGGGTGTGGGAAGGAGGGACATTTTTGGAAGAATTGTCCTCAGTTAAAGAAGGGAGGTAATGGAAACCACAACCCTAATCAGAATAACAACAATGGTGGTAACAACGACAATGGTGGAGGAAATGGTGCGAAGGGACGAGCCTTCGTGCTAGGGTCTGGAGAAGCTCGTTATAATCATAATGTGGTCACTGGTAAGTTTCTCTTAAAAAATTACTTTGCTTCTGTCCTTTTTGACACTGGTGCTGATAGGAGTTTTATATCTAACAAACTTAGTGATATGATAAAAGGAACTCCAACTCTGTTAGAAGCTAAGTATGTAATAGAGATAGCTAAATGGTCAAATAAGTGAAGCAACTCACATTCTTAAGGGATGTAAGCTTGAGCTAGCTAATCATATACTTGATATCGACCTTATGCCGGTCACACTTGGTAGTTTTGATGTAATCGTTGGTATGGATTGGTTATCTAAAAACCAAGCTGAAATCATTTGTCGTGAGAAAATTGTCCGCATTCCTCTCCCGAGTGGAGAAACCCTTTCCGTTCAGGGCGAAAAGGTTGGTGCAGTCATGGGCATCATATCCTTTATGAAAGCACAGAAATGTCTTCGAAAAGGGCATACTACTATTTTGGCTCTCATTGCTGAGCAGCCCTCAGAAGAGAAGAAGATTGATGATATTCCCATCGTTCATGAATTTCTGGAAGTATTTCCCGAGGATTTGCCTGGTCTGCCACCACACCGTCAAGTTGAATTTCAAATCGATCTAGCACCCGGGGCGGCACCGATCGCTCGAGCACCTCACAGATTAGCACCTAGTGAATTGCAAGAGCTATCTACTCAGTTACAGGAATTGTTGGATAAAGGTTTCATCCGACCTAGCTCATCGCCATGGGGAGCCCCGGTCCTGTTTGTCAAGAAGAAGGACGGAACTTTCCGTATGTGTATCGACTACCGTGAACTAAATAAAGTGACAATCAAGAATCGTTATCCTTTGCCTCGTATAGATGATCTCTTTGATCAACTCCAAGGATCAAGTTTCTATTCCAAGATAGATCTTAGGTCCGGTTACCATCAATTGAGATTCTGAGATGAGGACATCTCTAAGACTACTTTCAGGACAAGGTACGACCACTATGAATTTATGGTCATGCCTTTCGGATTAACCAACGCACCTTCGGTATTCATGGACCTCATGAACCGTGTGTGTAGCCATACCTTGATCAATTTGTCATTGTTTTCATCGACGACATCCTCATTTATTCCAAAAACAAAGAGGAACATGAGGAACATCTACGCCTAATTTTGGAATTACTTAAGCAGGGGCAGTTGTATGCTAAGTTTTCAAAGTGTGAATTCTGGATCCGGGAAGTTCAATTCTTAGGACATGTGGTTAACGAGAAAGGAATACATGTCGATCCATCAAAGATAGAAGCCATCAAGAATTGGGCAGCACCGACGACTCCGACTGAGGTGCGACAATTTCTGGGATTGGCTGGATATTACCGTCGATTCATCCAGGGATTTTCAAAAATTGCACAACCTCTCACTGCCTTAACTCAAAAGGGTAAAGCCTACAACTGGGGCGATAACCAAGAGTCAGCATTCCAACATCTTAAGCAGAAACTTTGTAGTGCACCCATTCTAGCTCTTCGGGAAGAAACAAATGATTTTGTGGTGTATTGTGACACATCCATTCAGGGTCTGGGTTGTGTTCTAATGCAACGAGAAAAGGTGACCGCATATGCTTCGCGTCAACTAAAGATTCATGAGAAAAACTACACCACTCATGTTCTAGAGTTGGGAGCTGTAGTTTTCGCACTTAAGATACGGAGACACTACTTGTACGGTACCAAGAGCATTATCTACACCGATCACAAGAGTGTTCAACATATCTTCGAGCAGAAAGAGCTGAACATGAGACAGCGTCGTTCGGTCGAGCTCTTGAATGACTATGACTGTGCGATCCGGTATCATCCGGGTAAGGCTAATGTTGTAGCTGATGCCCTAAGCCGAAAGGAAATCAAGCCCAAATGAGTTCGAGCATTACAGCTTATTATTCACCCCGAATTACCTGACAAAATCCGTAGTACTTAACTTGAAGCTCTGAAAGAGGAAAACCTACCGCTGGAAGGTACACGCGGTATGGAAGCACAACTCGAGCTCAAATCGGACGGTATTCGCTACTTCGCCGAGCGAATATGGGTTCCAGTATTTGGAAACTTAAGGGAACTAGTCATGGATGAAGCTCATAAATCTCGTTACTCTATTCATCCAGGTTTCGACAAGATGTACCATGATCTAAAGGTGTTGTATTGTTAGCCAAAGATGAAGGCCGATATAGCCACCTATGTGAGCAAGTGCCTAACTTGCGCGAAGGTCAAAGTTGAATATCAAAAGCTTTCCGGTCTTCTCCAACAACCAGAGATTTCGATGTGGAAATGGGAACATATATCCATGGACTTTATCACAAAATTGCCACGAACTCCTACCAGATGTGATACCATTTGGGTAATAGTCGATCGTTTAACAAAGTCCGCTCACTTCTTAGCAATCAAAGAAACCGACAAAATGGATAAGTTTACTCGTATTTACTTGAAATAAGTAGTCTCTCGGCACGGGGTGCCAATCTCTATCATTTCGGATCGTGATGCACGATTCACCTCTCGTTTCTGGTAATCATTGCATAAATCTTTGGGCACGCGTCTAGATATGAGCACAACATACCATCCTCAAACTGATGGCCAGACGGAGCGTACAATTCAAACTCTGGAGGACATGCTACGAGCTTGTGTGATTGACTTCGGTAACACTTGGGAGTCTCACCTACCGTTGGTGGAGTTCTCCTACAACAACATTTATCACACAAGTATCAAGGTAGCTCCATTTGAAGCACTATATGGACGAAAATGTCGTTTTTGTTGGGCCGAGGATGGGGATAGTCAACTTACAGGTCTTGAACTCGTACTCGAAACTTCTGAGAAAATCATTCAAATTAGAAACCGTATGGCAGCAGCTCGTGACCGTCAAAAGAGCTATGGCAATAAGCGTCGTAAACCGTTAGAATTTCAAGTAGGAGATATGGTCTTGTTAAAAGTCTCACCTTGGAAGGGTGTCATTCATTTTGGGAAACGAGGCAAGCTGAATCCTCGTTATGTTGGACCAATCAAGATAGTGAAGAGAATTGGTCCAGTAGCGTATCAACTGGACCTACTTGAAGGACTTAGTGGTGTACACAACGTCTTTCACGTCTCAAACTTGAAGAAATGTCTAGTAGACGAGTCACTCGCAGTTCCTCTTGAGGAACTACACATTGATGAACAGTTGCGTTTCATCGAAGAACTTGTGGAAATTATGGATATGGAAGTCAAAACGTTAAAACGCAGTAAAATCCGTATTGTCAAAGTCCGTTGGAACTCGAAACGTGAACCGGAATTCACGTGGGTGCGTGAGGATCAGATGATGCGCAAGTATCCTAAACTGTTCAAGCACTCCACGTCAAGCTCTTAAGGTACTATTTAATTTTCGGAATGAAAATTCTTTCAACTACGGGATTATGTGACATCTGGAAAAAAATTTTATTTATTTATTTAGTGTTTGGGATGAAAATTCTTTAACCAAGGGGATGAAGTGACAATCCGACTTTTCAAGTTAATCCCGTTAGTGATTCCGTTAAATATTCTGTTAAATCCTAACCAAGTTAACCCAATTCTAAATCAAAGGGATCGTTTCTGTCAAAGCTGAAGCTACAAGGGCTGGTTTTGTAAATAACTAGAAACCCTAGTAGGAACGGTCGTGCCTTGTTTTGGCACGGTCGCGCCAAGTGCCTTGGCACGGTCATGCCACTTATTGGCACGGTCGCGCCTCATGCTCAGTTGAAACGTAAACGCAACCTTTAAACGCAAATCAGTTCGAATAGCAAGTTTGTAATGTAAAATCTCTAATGGAGATCATCATTGAGCCATTATCTCACGCTTTAACACCCGCAATTATCAAAATTTATCCCCATTATGACTTTAAACACGTAACCGTCGACACCATGTTATCATATCATCATAATTCGATCAATCCGATTGTTAATTCCTCAATTGAGTATCCACGCACGTTAGACGAACAATTCAGAAGAAATCACATGCCTCAATTCGATCAGAGTAGCAGCAGGAACCATTGGAGACCAACGCATTCATGGTCGGCACCAATTTTTATCGATCTCCTTCAATTCAGATTGCATTCTGGTAATAAATCTCATCCATAGCTTCGTTTTTATTCATAGATTGAAAACCCTATGCTAATTGGGGTTTATAACATCAACCCGATCAAGAACCAGATTCTAGGGTTCATTCATATTCGGTTTAATCGCATCCTACCCTATACTCGATTAAAATTCAATTAATTGTCATAGTTAGTTTCGCAAACAGCAACCCTTTAAAGGCCCCATGATTCCATTGCATATTAACATCAAATTTTATCAATTTGTTTTGGTGTTCTTCACCTAGGGTTTCGGTTTCTTAAATCTGGAATTAAACGAACTTAAATGTGATGTTTTTCAAATTAAACTCGTTCACAGAATCGCCTATACCTATTAAACAGAACCCCCATTTCCTTTTGGTCAATCGCGATCAAAACCAAACGGATTTGGATTTATTGGGTTATTCTATTAAACTCTGTGTCTATAAATCCAGGAGACACGGTCGTGCCAGGTTTTAGCACGGTCGTGCCTCACCCTCTGACCCGGTCTTGCCTCTTGGCTAGACCTGGTCGTGCCTCAGAACCCTAGATACGGTCATGCCTGGTTCAGACACAGTCGTGCCTAGTGATCAGCTTTGTTGTGTCTTCGGTTTTGATCAACACGATCGCGCCCCTGACCAGCACGGTAACCTTAACACGGTCGTGCCTTGTCTTAGGCACGGTCGTGTGTGAGAAAACCTGTTGTCAGAATGTTTTTATTAATATTTATATTTTTATTTTCAAAACAATAATTATTATATATTATTTTTCATTTATCGCGAAATGCATTAATACTAATTTATAAATCCGTATTTCCGTTTACCCATTAATCCTTAGAATATCTAAAGACGTTCTAATCCTCCATGTGTCGTCACAAATCCCATTGAGTCCCTAACAATTATGTTGTAATTCTAGGACATTCGTGAGCCGTGTCAGGCTAACGCTTGAGATTTCAATCTCGTACTTGTGTGATTACTACCTACGCCGTTCAGGTGAGTTTTCACGGCCCCTTTTACTGTTTTAAATTGGGGGATAAAACATGATACAAACTATTTTAGATTATTGTAATTCATATGTTATCACTGTTGAGGCTAAGCGTAACACACTATCACTGAAAGTCCTCAACACACATCGAACCGTTAATATGGATCTTAGCGAGGTAATGTTTAGTAGTACTACTGGGTTTGACAAATCTCACCCGCGTTACTCGCGCTAACTCGAATTGAGGTCGAGCGGGTGAAATGTTAGCCTACTCACATCGTCGGGGTTGATAGACCTGGCAGGAGGCAAATAAACAAACAGTCAGCTTCGGTTGCGAGCGCTTAAGTTAAAGCATGAACATAGGTTAGCTACCTATAGATACATATTGAATGATCGATAATCTGGTAAACGTTTATTTATATACTGAAACCTGTGAACTCACCAAACCCGTGTTGACATCCTTTCTTGCATGTTTTCTCAGGTCGGTAAGATAAGGCAAAGGTGCACATATAGGACATGCATGGGATCTTTCTATTGATTGTTGTTTTATTAAATTGTTTAGACTTTGTTTTGAATTATGGTTGGTTTGGACTTTGGACTTTTTGGGCGCGTGTGTTTTGCGCATTTAGTTTTCTTTAGGTTTCCACATTAAACTCTAATTAATATGATATTTTCATTTCAGTCCCATGTAGAGTCGTTCGATGTAACTAATGAATAAGATCCTGGTGTGTCACCTCCCAAACGGTAAAACTCCGTTAGTGGAATTTGGGGTTGTGACAAACATTCTCAAAGCTTATTAAACCATTGGAAACCATGCCTAGACTGGTAATTCTTCCTCCATAGGGATTGCCTCCAAAAGCCACTGATGTAGTGCAAAGCACACATCTTTATTCCTATTGTTTTTATGTGTTTTTGATTAGTTTTATCTTTGTTTTGAGTCGTTTTTGTATACTATTGAGTCTGTATTATGTCTACAGGTGCTCATGAAGATTACAAGTGAAAACCGAAAGAAACCGAGAAAGAAAATGAGGCCCAAAGTAAAAAAGTTAAGAAGTTGGAAATTGCTTCCCTCGCGTCTTCAGTGTCAAGTTTTGATTTTTATCATTGATTGTTTATGTTTGAACCATGTTCTTGTTTGATACTTCAGTTCTAGTTGTTTTGAGCATGATCTTAGGCTAAAACGTTGATATTTCCTAGGTCACATGATGATTTCTTGTTAAAGTTTGCGACTTTGGTTGGTTTTTGGATCTAATGTTGGATTTATGATTTTGTAACAGATCCTGAGTTGTTAATTATGATGAATCTATATGCTTAGTTCAAGAACTTTCCGATAAAGGTTTCATTCGCCCCAGTCATTCACCATGGGGTGCACCCATCCTATTCGTGAAGAAGAAAGATGGCTCATTCCGAATGTGTATTGACTATCGCGAACTCAACAAACTTACCATCAAGAACCGTTACCCTTTGCCGAGGATTGATTATCTCTTTGATCAACTAAAAGGTTCCACTTACTTCTCGAAGATTGATCTTCGATCCGGATATCACCAACTTCGTGTGCAAGAGGAGGATATTCCAAAGACTGCCTTTCGTACAAGATACGGTCACTGCGAATTTATGGTTATGCCTTTTGGGCTAACCAATGCCCCCGCGGTTTTCATGGTTCTCATGAATCACGTATACAAACCATACCTAGATAAATTCGTGATCGTTTTCATTGACGACATCTTGATCTACTCCAAGACCAAATCAGATCATGAACAACACCTTAAGTTGGTTTTAGACCTTTTAAGAAAAGAACAACTATATGCTAAGTTCTCCAAGTGTGAGTTTTGGCTAAAGGAAGTTCAATTTTTGGGTCATATTGTCAACGAAAAGGGAATCCATGTTGATCCCGCAAAGATTGAAGCCGTTAAGAATTGGAGTACCCCTAAGACCCCTACCGAAGTTCGTTCATTTCTTGGTCTTGCTGGTTATTACCGTCGATTCATCTCAAACTTTTCCAAGATTTTGGTCCCTCTCACGGCCTTGACCCACAAAGGTAAACACTATGAGTGGGGACCAAAACAAGAGAAAGCCTTCCAACTCCTTAAGCAAAAATTGTGCAATGCTCCTATTCTCACTCTTCCAGATGGCAACGATGATCTGGTGGTCTACTGCGATGCATCAAACCAAGGCCTCGGTTGTGTTCTCATGCAACGGGGCAAGGTGATCGCTTATGCATCAAGACAACTTAAAATTCACGAAAACAATTATATGACGCACGATCTTGAGTTAGGAGCGGTCGTCTTCGCATTAAAGATTTGGAGACATTATCTCTATGGCACGAAATACGTGGTGTTCACTGACCACAAAAGTCTCCAACACATCTTCAATAAAAAAGAACTCAATATGAGGCAACGACGTTGGGTCGAGCTCCCTAACGACTATGACTGCGAGATTCGGTACCATCCCGGTAAAGCGAATGTTGTGGACGATGCCTTAAGTCGTAAGGACCACTTTATGCTTCATTGTGTTAGGATTCAAACAGATATTCAAAATCGTATCTTAAAAGCTCAACACGTCTCGGTCACCGAGGGTAATCTGTATAACGAAATGTCGTGTGGTGTTGAACTCCTATTAGAAACCAAACCTAATGGCCTCATCTATTACTTGAATCATATCTGGGTCCCCGACCGTGATGACCTCCGCGCAGTACTTATGAACGAGGCACACAAAACTAGTTATTCCGTCCATCCCGGGGTGGACAAAATGTACAAGGTTCTTCACCAACAATATTGGTGGCCCGGCATGAAGAAAGACATTGCACTTTACGTTGCAAAATGCCTAACTTGCTAAAAGGTCAAAGCTGAACATCAACGTCCTTCTGGTTTGCTTGAGCAACGAGAAATCCCTGTGTGGAAATGGGAGAACCTAGCCATGGATTTCTTTACTAAACTTCCCCGTACTTCTAGCGGTTATGATAGCATTTGGGTAATCATTGACCGTCTCACCAAGTCTGCTCACTTTCTACCCATCCGTGAAGACTATCGGGTTGAAAAGTTGGCCCGAATTTACATTGACGAGATTGTGAGTCGTCACGGTGTCCCTCTTAACATAATCTCTGATAGGAAGCTCGTTTCACCTCCCGCTTTTGGCAATCTCTCCAAACTGCTCTTGGTACACGTTTGGATTTAAGCACGGCTTACCATCCCCAAACTGATGGTCAGACCGAGCGAACAATCCAAACTCTTGAGGACATGCTTAGAGCTTGTGTAATCGATTTTGGTGGCAATTGGGGTTCACATCTATCCCTCATTGAGTTCTCCTACAACAACAGCTACCACACCAGCATCAACATGGCTCCGTTTGAAGCTCTCTATGGTCGGAAGTGTCGTTCTCCTATCTGTTGGAACGAGATTGGTGAAGCACAAATCACCGGTCCTGAACTAATCCAAGAAACTTCCGACAAGATCATTCAAATCCGTAACAACATTCAAGTAGCGAGGAGTCGACAAAAGAGATATGCCGACAAAAGACGCAAACCCTTGGAATTTCAAGTCGGGGATCTTGTACTTCTAAAGGTGTCTCCTTGGAAGGGGGTGATCTGTTTCGGGAAGAAGGGTAAACTAGCACCTCGCTATGTGGGTCCATTCAAAATCCACGAAAGGATTGGGAAAGTGGCTTACAAACTCGAGTTACCTCCATCACTTGCTAATGTACATCCACTTTTCATGTGTCTAACCTAAAGAAATGTCTTGCTGACGAGAACCTCCATATACCTCTTGAAGATGTACGCATTGATGACACGATGCAATTCGTTGAGAAACCCGTAGAGATCATGGATCGTGAGATCAAGCGACTCAAGCGAAGCCGTATTCCTATTGTCAAAGTTCGTTGGGATTCTAAGCGCGGTCTTGAGTTCACTTGGGAACGTGAGGATCAAATGAAGCTCAAGTATCCACACCTCTTTTCTGATTCAGTAGCTTCAACTAGTTAAATTTTGGGACGAAATTCCATCAACATGGGGAAACTGTAACATCTCTGATTTTTCTTTCATGTAATCGTTTAGTGCAATAAACAAAAATTCAATTTTAACACAACTCTTGATGCAAACACTTAACCCTAAGATTCCAATTGATACATTTCAAGGGTTAAGTGAATATAAATATATTGAAACCCGACAATTAATTATGAAAACCACAAAGCCCTCATAGTTAAAACAAATTACTTATTCATCCATGTAAACATATATATATATATAAGAATATATAGATATATGTATATAAATACATTTCTATTACCAAATTGGTCTTGAACCTCAAGTATTTGAACCCTAAACATGAACCCCCAACACTTGCAAATGAACCCTTTGACTAGACTTAACCCCATGAGAATCAAACTTGACTCACATCCGTCAGGTTTGACTTTAAAAGTCAAACCGGCCCAAATCCATAAAATCCAACCTATGAAATTGATGAATCGAGTTATTATGGACTTCCATTACGCATAAAAATCATGAATCATCCCTACCCTGACCCAAGTAGCAGCCCAATTCCACCTATCACGCGGTCGAATTCAAATCCATTTGACTTGTGGAGTCAAAGACGAATCAATTCGGTTGCAATTCAATAAATTAGACGCGTTTCAATCCCGGAAATCATGCTTAGACTGATCCCCTCTGAACCTAGTCCTATTTCGCGACCCAATTCGTCCTGTGATAGTGGGATGACGCGTAATTAGAACCGTAATTGACACCCATAAACCTCTCAATCGAATCATACGTTAATGATAAAATTAAATGAATTAAATCACTATGAACCTTCGCACGACACTATATAAACTCTCCCAACCCTCGATTGAGTCTCATTCCACCCCTGCTTGCCAGTCGATCACCAAGAACACCGTCCCTGTTCGTCTAGTCGTCGGCCCACAGCACTCAACCGATTCAGGTATGGTTTACAGCATTCGTTTCGTTTTTGCCTGTCGATCGAAAGCCCCATATCAATTTCCTAAAACAAATTCTAATCGAGTTCAATTTATAGCAAAATCCTAGACCTGTTTGTACGTTTTTCCAATCGAATTGAATGAGCCATTGGATTAAACTTTTTACACTTCAATTTATTTCAGCGAAACCACTCGGGCCGAATGGTTAAGACTTTGCACCATCGGGTCGAGTGGCGTGGGTTCGAAACCCACCAAAACCAGTTCTTTTTGTGCGTGTCACCAAGCCAAACCCGGCCCCCTACCCGGAAGACGGTTTATGCAAATCCAACCGGGTATTAAACACTAAATAGCCACTGGTCTAGTGGTAAAACTTGATGCCTCACACAGAAACCACCCGGGTTCGAACCGGGTGGTCTGTTTTATTTTTTAAAATCAGTTTTAATCACCCAAACTTTTTATAAACATTATTTTTATAAAACATACATCATTTAAAACAGAATACTATAAAAGTTTGCAAGTTTAACATACAATATCTATTTTTTTACAAATTTATTGTTTAAAACCCCATTTTAATTATCTAAAAATATCTTTTAAATAATTAAAACAAAATAATTAATTTCCTAATTTATGAATATATGGACAAGATATGTTATAAAATATGCATTCTTGTAAATCATTTATTTATCCCATATATACATATATATATTTGAGTAAAGCCCCTTTTTCTAATATATATATATATATTATATTCTTTATTTATTATATTAAAATTATTATTATTACAATGCATTTAGGGTTTTTCTTTAATCCATATTGTATGTTTTTGACACTTTGTCATAAATAAATAAATGGATGAAATTATTAAATAATTTATATAAAATTCATATTACTTTTAGCAATAATTATTATTTTAATTAAATAAATAAAAAGAGTTTTATTTATTTAAACTTAAACCCTAAAGACACATAATATTTTCATATAACATTTTGTACTCCCAAAGTTTACACCAAACTTTTGATAACTTATATTTTCTTACATAAAATAGCACAAACTTTATACAAACTTACACCTAACAAGACCCGATGAACATTAGACCTATCCTTAGACCTCGTGCATATTATTAATTTAAGATCATTCTTTTCATACTAGGTTAACTTGTGATTTGAGAATCACTCGTGCTCGATACTTGCTTGTATTATCCACCCAACATATACAAGTGAGTTTACATAGCCCCTTTTTCCTTTTGTACATTTTTGGGGTGAAACGTGATTTACTTTTTGAAACCTTTTTGCATAGACTTAAATACAATTCAATAATATGGTATTATGTGTTATGTGCTTTATGCTTGAATGCTATGAGTTAAGACTACATATACATGACATTAGTACAATCATTAACTCCGTACAAGCCAACGGTTAACATTGATAGATCTATTAAGTCTGACAAACCCACCCGGTTAGGGTGTTTGTTACCGACTTTACATTAGGGTAACCTGCGTGTTATGCCTCTGTCACAAGGTTTGATTGTACACACTAGTTTAACTATAGATTCTCCATAAATGCCTTATACACGTGTATCGTATGAATTGTATAAAATACTTTAAACTTGGTTATGTGTCAAAACCTATGTATGCTCACCAACTTTTTAGTTGACCTCGTTTTCATCATGTTTCAGGTAGTAATGCTTGAGAATAAGTGCAAGATGCTTCACTTAGGACCGATGGCCTAGAATTTAAATTAATGAAACTATTTATGTAATTCCATTTCCTTTGTAACGTTGGATTTATGTTTATTTGTGACATGAAATTGGATGTTTAATTATTTAAACTTTAGCAAACCTTGAGCTTTTGAACAGTCTACATGTCCCGCCCCGACGTATTCCGCCGTCGGTTGGGGTGTGACAGATTGGTATCAGAGCCATGGTTATAGGGAATTAGGTTATTAGACACCTTTGACCTAGACTATAACCTTAGGACACCCACTATTGCCATGCTCTATGGTTATATGATGTGCTACATGCTATGTGTTACATGTTTACCATGTTAAATTATTATTTCATTTTGGTGCCTTACTTGTTAAAATTCATGAATTATTAGGCCATGCTTAAATAATAAATTAAATAAACAATATCCCTACCCATACCTTAAGCCTCATAACCTCCTTACCTGCTTCTTTGTCATCATCATAGCATGTGGAAACTTCATGGATCTAAATCTATAAGATTTCTTTACTTTCCTCGTTAAGGTTTTAAACTTTATTAATTATTAGAAGACACGTGCAATCTGGAAGGGTGACACCTGTATTCTGGGTTTTCTGTCTAGGAAAGCATTTCGTATAAATCCCAATCAACCGAGGGACCCGTATGCTTTCCTGGGAATTCCCAGAATGAATGTTTACTTATAGGCTAAAGCACGTCTCCTTGAAAATTATATGAGTTTAAATAACCTTAATGTGTCACAGTATTCAAGTGATTATATCACTATTTGAGTACAATCCAAACTATGATTTACGATTTTATTTGTTATCGTATCTTTTAAATTCAATCAACCCTCATAAGTTCTTACATCTCTTCTTGTGTTGTGCAAATCTGTAGAATGCCTCCCCGTCGTGCTACCGTGGCTAACAACAACACTGATATTGCTGCCATCCTTGCACAACTTGTAACTCAACTCACCCAAGTTAATGGTGCTACAAACGGCAACCATGGGACTAATGGTGGTGGTGGTGCCAACCCACCGCAATGCACTTTCAAGCACTTTAACTCGTGCAACCCCACTAAGTTTTATGGCACTGAAGGAGCCACGGGTCTCTTGCAATGGTTCGAGAGCATTGAAAGCACTTTTCTCAACAGTGATTGTCCCGACAACCTCCGGGTCCGCTATGCCACCAGCGTCTTCCAAAAACGGGCGCTCACCTGGTGGAATGGTGAAAAGAGAAATAGGGGCATAGATGTGGCAATGGCCTTGCCATGGGATGAGGTCAAACGGCTCATGACTGAAGAGTGCTGTCCTCGCAACGAAATGAAGAAGTTAGAAGCCGAATTTTGGGATCTTGCCCAAGATAGTGGTGAAAGTTTAGCCTACACCACCCGTTTCCATGAGCTAAGTCTTCTAGTACCTCATATGGTCACACCTTTGGCTCGGGTATTGAAAAATACATCGGTGGTCTGCCGATGAAGATTCAAGACACTGTCCTAGGGAGAAACCCAGCTACCCTTGAAGATGCCATCCGCCTATCCGCCACCCTGACCGATAATCATGTGAAGGCGGGTACGTTGACAAGAAAGGGTGCCAAGAAAGTCTCTGACACAACAACACCTTCTGAGCCCTCCAAAGAAATCAAGTCTGAACCCTATCACAACAACAAGAAGCGAAACGCTAAAAAATTTGCTGTTGTTACTCCAGCTGACCCAGTCAAACAGGTTGCTCCTATGGCTCAGAATCCCGTCAAGAAGCATTATGTGGGCAGCAGCCCTTTGTGCAACACGTGAAATTACCATCACTTCCCAAACCTACCGTGTCGGATATGTGCCAGCTGTGGAAAATATGGGCATTTAGCCAACACCTGCAGAGTCAACCCACCTAGCAATTTAGCCAACCAAGGAAACAAAAGGGTTCCAGCTATCGCTAATGGGAATGCTTGCTTTGAATGTGGTAACCCAAACCACTTCCGAAACCGATGCCCAAAACTTATCAACCCGAACCAAGGTGGATCTAGAGGGCGTGCTTTCAACATAAATGCTAATGAAGCTCAGGCCAATAATGACGTGGTCAACGGTACGTTCCTCGTTAATAACCAATATGCTTCCATACTATTTGACACCGGTGCCGATAAGAGTTTTGTTTCAGTTAATTTTGAACCTTTGCTTGCTAAAACCCGAACTAAGTTAGAGAAAATGTTCACCGTTGAAGTAGCGGATGGAAACCCCATTGTCATTGACTCCATTATCCGTGATTGTTTTATCGAACTTAATGAACATTCCTTTCCCATCAATCTAATACCTATGCAACTGGGAAGCTTTGACATCATCGTAGGCATGGATTGGCTATCTAGTCATCACGCCGAAGTCGTTTGTTTCGAGAAGTGCATCCGAATCCCTCTCCCCTCGGGTGATACATTAAAAGACTTTGGTGAGAAACCATGTAGTGGGCTTAAGCTCATGTCGTGCACTACGGCCCGAAAGTACTTACGAAAGAAGTATGTGGCCTTTCTAGCTCATATCGTTCAAAAGAAGGGCCAAGAGAAGAGTATTCAAGACATCCCCATCATCCGTGACTTTCCCGAAGTATTTCCTGAAGATCTACCCGGTCTTCCACCCGTTCGTCAAGTAGAGTTTCGTATCGATCTTATACCCGAAACAAATCCTGTGGCTAGAGTTCCATACCGTCTAGCACCTTCTGAAATGCAAGAACTCGCAAGTCAGCTTCAAGAACTTTCCGATAAAGGTTTCATTCGCCCCAGTCATTCACCATGGGGTGCACCCGTCCTATTCGTGAAGAAGAAAGATGGCTCATTCCGGATGTGTATTGACTATCGCGAACTCAACAAACTTACCATCAAGAACCGTTACCCTTTGCCGAGGATTGATGATCTCTTTGATCAACTCCAAGGTTCCACTTACTTCTCGAAGATTGATCTTCGATCCGGATATCACCAACTTCGTGTGCAAGAGGAGGATATTCCAAAGACTGCCTTTCGTACAAGATACGGTCACTGCGAATTTATGGTTATGCCTTTGGGCTAACCAATGCCCCCGCGGTTTTCATGGATCTCATGAATCGCGTATGCAAACCATACCTAGATAAATTCATGATCGTTTTCATTGACGACATCTTGATCTACTCCAAGACCAAATCAGATCATGAATAACACCTTAAGTTAGTTTTAGACCTTTTAAGAAAAGAACAACTATATGCTAAGTTCTCCAATTGTGAATTTTGGCTGAAGGAAGTTCAATTTTTGGGTCATATTGTCAACGAAAAGGGAATCCATGTTGATCCCGCAAAGATTGAAGCCGTTAAGAATTGGCGTACCCCTAAGACCCCTACCGAAGTTCGTTCATTTCTTGGTCTTGCTGGTTATTACCGTCGTTTCATCTCAAACTTTTCCAAGATTGTGGTCCCTCTCACGGCCATGACCCACAAAGGTAAACACTATGAGTGGGGACCAAAACAAGAGGAAGCCTTCCAACTCCTCAAGAAAAAAATGTGCAATGCTCCTATTCTCACTCTTCCTGATGGCAACGATGATCTGGTGGTCTACTGCGATGCATCAAACCAAGGCCTCGGTTGTGTTCTCATGCAACGGGGCAAGGTGATCGCTTATGCATCAAGACAACTTAAAATTCACGAAAACAATTATATGACGCACGATCTTGAGTTGGGAGCGGTCGTCTTCGCATTAAAGATTTGGAGACATTATCTCTATGGCACGAAATGCGTGGTGTTCACTGACCACAAAAGTCTCCAACACATCTTCAATAAAAAAGAACTCAATATGAGGCAACGACGTTGGGTCGAGCTCCCTAACGACTACGACTGCGAGATTCGGTACCATCCCGGTAAAGCGAATGTTGTGGCCGATGCCTTGAGTCGTAAGGACCATGTTATGCTTCATTGTGTTAGGATTCAAACCGATATTCAAAATTGCATCTTAAAAGCTCAACACGTCTCGGTCACCAAGGGTAATCTATATAACGAAATGTCGTGTGGTGTTGAACTCCTATTAGAAACCAATCCTAATGGCCTCCTCTATTACTTGAATCGTATCTGGGTCCCTGACCGTGATGACCTCCGCGCAGTACTTATGAACGAGGCACACAAAACTCGTTATTCCGTCCATCCCGGGGCGGACAAAATGTACAAGGGTCTTCACCAACAATATTGGTGGCCCGGCATGAAGAAAGACATTGCACTTTACGTTGCAAAATGCCTAACTTGCTTAAAGGTCAAAGCTGGACATCAACGTCCTTCTGGTTTGCTTGAGCAATCAGAAATCCCTGTGTGGAAATGGGAGAACCTAGCCATGGATTTCATTACTAAACTTCCCCGTACTTCTAGCGGTTATGATAGCATTTGGGTAATCATTGACCGTCTCACCAAGTCTGCTCACTTTCTACCCATCCGTGAAGACTATCGGGTTGAAAAGTTGGCCCGAATTTACATTGACGAGATTGTGAGTCGTCACGGTGTCACTCTTAACATAATCTCTTATAGGAAGCTCGTTTCACCTCCCGCTTTTGGCAATCTCTCCAAACTGCTCTTGGTACACGTTTGGATTTAAGCACGGCTTACCATCCCCAAACTGATGGTCAGACCGAGCGAACAATCCAAACTCTTGAGGACATGCTTAGAGCTTGTGTAATCGATTTTGGTGGCAATTGGGATTCACATCTATCCCTCATTGAGTTCTCCTACAACAACAGCTACCACACCAGCATCAACATGGCTCCGTTTGAAGCTCTCTATGGTCGGAAGTGTCGTTCTCCTATCTGTTGGAACGAGATTGGTGAAGCACAAATCACCGGTCCTGAACTAATCCAAGAAACTTCAGACAAGATCATTCAAATCCGTAACAACATTCAAGTAGCGAGGAGTCGGCAAAAGAGCTATGCCGACAAAAGACGCAAACCCTTGGAATTTCAAGTCGGGGATCTTGTACTTCTAAAGGTGTCTCCTTGGAAGGGGGTGATCTGTTTCGGGAAGAAGGGTAAACTAGCACCTCGCTATGTGGGTCCATACAAAATTCACTAAAGGATTGGGAAAGTGGCTTACAAACTCGAGTTACCTCCATCACTTACTAATGTACATCCCACTTTTCATGTGTCTAACCTAAAGAAATGTCTTGCTGACGAGAACCTCCATATACCTCTTGACGATGTACGCATTGATGACACGATGCACTTCGTTGAGAAACCCGTAGAGATCATGGATCGTGAGATCAAGCGACTCAAGCGAAGCCGTATTCTTATTGTCAAAGTTCGTTGGGATTCTAAGCGCGGTCCTGAGTTCACTTGGGAACGTGAGGATCAAATGAAGCTCAAGTATCCACACCTCTTTTTTGATTCAGTAGCTTCAACTAGTTAAATTTCGGGACGAAATTCCATCAACATGGGGAAACTGTAACATCTCTGATTTTTCTTTCATGTAATCGTTTAGTGCAATAAACAAAAATTCAATTTTAACACAACTCTTGATGCAAACACTTAACCCTAAGATTCCAATTGATACATTTCAAGGGTTAAGTGAATATAAATATATTGAAACCCGACAATTAATTATGAAAACCACAAAGCCCTCATAGTTAAAACAAATTACTTATTCATCCATGTAAACATATATATATATATAAGAATATATAGATATATGTATATAAATACATTTCTATTAGCAAATTGGTCTTGAACCTCAAGTATTTGAACCCTAAACATGAACCCCCAACACTTGCAAATGAACCCTTGGACTAGACTTAACCCCATGAGAATCAAACTTGACTCACATCCGTCAGGTTTGACTTTAAAAGTCAAACCGGCCCAAATCCATAAAATCCAACCTATGAAATTGATGAATCGAGTTATTATGGACTTCCATTACGCATAAAAATCATGAATCGGCCCTACCCTGACCCAAGTAGCAGCCCAATTCCACCTATCACGCGGTCGAATTCAAATCCATTTGACTTGTGGAGTCAAAGCCGAATCAATTCGGTTGCAATTCAATAAATTAGACGCGTTTCAATCCCGAAAATCATGCTTAGACAGATCCCCTCTGAACCTAGTCCTATTTCGCGACCCAATTCGTCCTGTGACAGTGGGATGACACGTAATTAGAACCGTAATTGACACCCATAAACCTCTCAATCGAATCATACGTTAATGATAAAATTAAATGAATTAAATCACTATGAACCTTCGCACGACACTATATAAACTCTCCCAACCCTCGATTGAGTCTCATTCCACCCCTGCTTGCCAGTCGATCACCAAGAACACCGTCCCTGTTCGTCTAGTCGTCAGCCCACAGCACTCAACCGATTCAGGTATGGTTTACATCATTCGTTTCGTTTTTGCCTGTCGATCGAAAGCCCCATATCAATTTCCTAAAACAAATTCTAATCGAGTTCAATTTCTAGCAAAATCCTAGACCTGTTCGTACGTTTTTCAAATCGAATTGAATGAGCCATTGGATTAAACTTTTTACACTTCAATTTATTTCTGCGAAACCACTCGGGCCGAATGGTTAAGACTTTGCACAATCGGGTCGAGTGGCGTGGGTTCGAAACCCACCAAAACCAGTTCTTTTTGCGCGTGTCACCAAGCCAAACCCGGCCCCCTACCCGGAAGACGGTTTATGCAAATCCAACCGGGTATTAAACACTAAATAGCCACCGGTCTAGTGGTAAAACTTGATGCCTCACACAGTAACCACCCGGGTTCGAACCGGGTGGTCTGTTTTATTTTTTAAAATCATTTTTAATCACCCAAACTTTTTATAAACATTATTTTTATAAAACATACATCATTTAAAACAGAATACTATAAAAGTTTGCAAGTTTAACATACAATATCTATTTTTTTACAAATTTATTGTTTAAAACCCCATTTTAATTATCTAAAAATATCTTTTAAATAATTAAAACAAAATAATTAATTTTCTAATTTATGAATATATGGACAAGATATGTTATAAAATATGCATTCTTGTAAATCATTTATTTATCTCATATATACATATATATATTTGAGTAAAACCCCTTTTTCTAATATATATATATATATATATATATATATATATTATTCTTTATTTATTATATTAAAATTATTATTATTACAATGCATTTAGGGTTTTTCTTTAATCCATATTAGTATGTTTTTGACACTTTGTAGTAAATAAATAAATGGATGGAATTATTTAATAATTTATATAAAAGTCATATTACTTTTAGCAATAATTATATTTTAATTAAATAAATAAAAATATTTTTATTTATTTAAACTTAAACCCTAAAGACACATAATATTTTCATATAACATTTTGTACTCCCAAAGTTTACACCAAACTTTTGATAACTTATATTTTCTTACATAAAATAGCACAAACTTTATACAAACTTACACCTAACAAGACCCAATGAACATTAGACCTATCCTTAGACCTCGTGCATTTATTAATTTAAGATCATTCTTTTCATACTAGGTTAACTTGTGATTTGAGAATCACTCGTGCTCGATACTTGCTGGTATTATCCACCCAACATATACAAGTGAGTTTACATAGCCCATTTTTCCTTTTGTACATTTTTGGGGTGAAACGTGATTTACTTTTTGAAACCTTTTTGCATAGACTTAAATACAATTCAATAATATGGTATTATGTGTTATGTGCTTTATGCTTGAATGCTATGAGTTAAGACTACATATACATGACATTAGTACAATCATTAACTCCGTACAATCCAACGGTTAACATTGATAGATCTATTAAGTCTGACAAACCCACCCGGTTAGGGTGTTTGTTACCGACTTTACATTAGGGTAACCTGCGTGTTATGCCTCCGTCACAAGGTTTGATTGTACACACTATTTTAACTATAGATTCTCCATAAATGCCTTATACACATGTATCGTATGAATTGTATAAAATACTTTAAACTTGGTTATGTGTCAAAACCTATGTATGCTCACCAACTTTTTAGTTGACCTCGTTTTCATCATGTTTCAGGTAGTAATGCTTGAGAATAAGTGCAAGATGCTTCACTTAGTCTGAGTCAGAGTCTAGTATAGTTATAGTAGTGTCTCTAGGGTTCGATAACTCGGTTTACCAATAAGCTGTGCAACACTCGATAGGTCCACTTGCCTGTTAGTGCGGTTTGGTCTAAGGTACTCCATTTATTACTTAGGAGTCTAGGTTAGGTTTTGTTAGTTTTTATTTAGACCATCTGGGCGACATCAAGTTTTTAGCGTCGTTGCCAGGGACACTTCGCAATAGCAATATTATCTTTGACTAGTTCTTTTATTGATTTTTGGTTTGTTTGTTTTTGAGTCCTAATTTTGTGTGCTTGTCCTACATGCTATTTGTGTGTCTAATTTAGAATCGAGTCTTTATGTCAGTCTTTGTCTCTTTCCTTCAAGTGTCTTTCTATTTATGCACCATACTCGTTCGCAAGGATCACCACCAGATTCAGCTTTTCTAGGGTCAGAACGAGAGCTGCACGAGCGCACCTGCGACTTCCAGGAGCGTTTGAAAGAGCTGTGCAAATCCCAGGTACGTTCTACTAGCCCAATTCCATTTCCTCTCATGGGCGACGCTGACTCACCAGCGAGACGTACCGTGCACCAGAGGACCAGTGACGGGGTCACCGAGGCGAGACCTTCGATCACACGCCCCACTATTCCGAACACCAATACATGACAGATCCCGTCACATGTCATGAGCACGATCACTCATGCCACTCAGTTTCATAGCCTTGAGGATGAGGATGCACCTGGACACCTGTCCCGCTACGCGCGCATATGTGATACCTTCAATATTACGGGTGTGTCTATGTACGCTATCTACTTCCGTCTCTTTCCATGCTCGCTCTTTGGGCATGCATCTACTAGGCTTGACACCCTCCCAGACAACTCTATCACCACATGGGAGGATCTTCATGACAAGTTCTTCCAGAAATACTATCCACCTTCCAGGGCCCTCTCCTTAGGGACCAGATCCACTCCTTCCGGATGGACCCCGACGAGCCTTATCACATGGCCTGGGAGAGGTTAACACACTGTTGAGCCGATGTCCCCAACATGAACTTTCCGACTGGGCGATTGTGGGGAAGTTCTATAATGGCCTCACCTTCGAGATGTAGCAGATATTCAACACAGCTGCGGGAGGCCATGTCATGGACAAACTCGAGCCTACTGAGTGCGATGAGATATTAGAGAGCTTCGCTCTCGCTGAACAGCAGCTACCATCTACTAGGACTTCCATTCCTAGTGCTAGAGCATCCACCTTTTCTCCTAGAGGTGTGTATCAGGTCACTCCTGATACTAGCGTGGCTACTGCACTCGCAACTACGACTAATGAGATCAAAGAGCTGAAGGTCAGTGCTCAACGGTGTGAGGTGTGCTGGGGAGAACACGACACTAGAGATTGCCTCGTCAATCATCAGGAGCAGGTGAGTTTTGCTGGGAACCAGAACCAGAACCGAAGGTACAATAACTATAATAATTCTTATGGCTCGGGATGTAGATTTGGAAACAACCCACCTGGGTCTAATGGTCGCCAGAATCAGCAAGGAGGAAGAGAAGCTGGAACAAGTTAGGGAAGCAGTGTCAGCATGAGAAGGATAAAAGAGATGATTGAGAATCAGACACAGATGCTTACGACACTTTATAAAAAAATCAGCAGTCGACATTTCAGGACTTGCAACGCACGGTAGGAGACATCGCTAAGAGCCTGAAGGATAGAAATGGAGGTCCATCTTCAGGCCCAATGCTTCATTGATGGCCGTGTCGATCAGGAGTCATAGAGAGGCGGATGAAGCAGAGGAGGAAGTCTCCCACAACGCTGACTATGGAATCCCTTCGCCTGAAGAGGTGAAGAAGGTAGATTGGAGAGCTCGTTTTGTTGAGATAGATGCTAAAATGGTAGAAGAGCGGATGGTAGAGGAGCCACCAGTGGAAGAGGAAGAGCCGGTGGATGAGGAGATTGTAGTGGAGAAGCCTACCGAGAAGCAGAGGAGAAGAAGAAGGGGGTGTAGATGAAGTCCCCCAAGATTGACCTGAGCCGTGTTCCCTACCCTGCTCGCTTATTACCACATAAACACGCTAGGGAATACGGTCACTTCCTTGATATGTTTAAATAACTCAAGATCAATCTCCCATTCATAGAAGTCCTCCAGCACATGCCAAAGTATGGCAAATTCCTCAAAGATCTTCTTTCCAACAAGAAGAAGCTAGAGGAGGTCTCTAAAGTCTCACTTAGTGAACAATGTTCTGCAGTGGTTTAGAACAAACTGCTAGAGAAACTGGAAGATTCAGGTCATTTCATGATTCCGTGTCTGCTTGGTTGTTTGCCCTTAAACCACGCGTTGGATGACATGGGTGCTAGCATCAATCTAATGCCATATTCTATCTATAAACAACTAGACCTAGGTGAACCATAGCCTACGCGCATGAGCATATCCTTGGCTGACCGCTCGGTCAAGTGTCCACGGGGAACTACGGAGAATCTTCTAGTAAAAGTAGGCAAATTTATCTTCCACGTAGATTTTGTCATCCTGGACAAGGATGTGGATGATAGATTTCCACTCATCCTAGGACGCCTGTTCCTACGTAGCACCAAAGCAATGATCGATGTCTTTGACAGGAAACTCACACTTCGTGTGGGGGATGAGTCGATCACATTCAATGCTACAAAGTCTGTGAAGGATGTTGGTGAGCAGAGCCACTCCGTGTGCATGATTGATGCCTTCATGGACAAACATCGGGACTCTAATCCAGTAGAGGATGTTGTTGATAGGGATGAAAGAGGAATGATAGAGGACCCTCCGGATTGGCTTGCTGAATTTGAAAAGAAACTAGTAGGATCCCCGTTTTTAGGTGCTGACGGTGATGATTGCGGTTTAAGTGAGATACTAGCACAGGTTGAGTTGATAATCTGTGACACATCCACAGTGGAGAGTTAAGAGGATCATGAAGATCCGGGCGAGAGGTTAGAGGCCACACCTTTAATGATATCACACATTGAGCCTTGGACCTTTACTGTTGTTCATGCCGAAGGGATAGAAGCCGACACTAATCCAGTAGATGATGTTGTTGATAGGGATGAAAGAGGAATGGTAGAGGACCCTCCAGATTAGCTTGCTGAATTTGAAAAGAAACTAGTAGGATCCACGTTTTTAGGTGCTGACTGTGATGATTGCGATTTAAGTGAGATACTAGCACATGTTGGGTTGATAATTTGTGACACATCCACAGTGGAGAGTTTAGAGGATCATGATGATCCGGGCGAGAGGTTAGAGACCACACCTTTAATGATATCACCCATTGAGTCTTGGACCTTTACTGTTGTTCATGCCTAAGGAATAGAAGCCGAGTCATCCCCTAAATCTAGGTCACCCATTAAGAAACTCAGAGAGTTAAGTGAGTCTTATGATCTAGGAAGAGTGAAAACCCCAAGTGTGGGGATGTTTAGGGGTGCAGTTTGCTGAAATACTTGAACCAGGAGATATTTGGACCTGGTAGATTTAAGTCGTGGTGGAAAGACTGGATTGATGCATATGACATACATTTAAAGCTTGATAGGAGTATGAGTTTGTTGAGGCTACGGAGAATCGGTAGACCGCCGAGGATGAAGGTGGTACCGGTTAGGATCAAAGAGAAGCCTCCTGATAGGCTTGCTTGAGTCTCGGGCAAGTGCCCGGGCAAGTCCCGGGATGTGGAGTTTGTATGCATTATTTGGTTTGAGTGCCCGGGATGTAGAGTTTGTATGCATTATAAAACAAGCTTTCAATCTCTTGGGTAGAGATAGACTTTTGACTAGTCCTTGAAGTTGAACCATGAAAACAATTTTGTTTGTGTTGATATTTATTTGACTTTGAAGTTTTCTTTTGCTCATTTGAAAACCACATTGAAATGCGATGGTAAGCATTTTTAACATAAAAGTTTGGTTTCTTTTTCTCATTTTTCAGATTTAAATAAAATTTTAGAATTTGATTCAACCATTCGAGACTACTTAGTAGTATGAATATGAGAATTTTCATCACAAGAAACATCACATTTATTCATGTCATGAGGAAAATACAAATAACCAACCTCACTAAACTCACACACATCACAATCACCAACACTTTCACTAACATTAGTTTCTCGTAACATACACCCTCCCACATCCTTAGTAATGAACTCACTGAGGAATTTAACCTTGAATTAGTTAATAATAAAAGTTAAAGGGTCTGTTTTGAAAGTTTATAAATTAGGTTTTACTTCTTGAAGAACAAGTTAGAATAGTATTATAAATAGGGGTCTAGGTTATTATGTTATTTGTCCCTTTTTTTATTGTTTTGTTCGTTTTGTAAGTTCGTTTGGTAATAAGAAAAGAGTCGCGGGTTTGTCCCCCCAATATCTCGTGTTCGTGTTTGCTTGATAAGATTGTTTGAATCATCTGGCCCAACAATTGGTATCAGAGCGGTTTAAGCTCTTGACCTTTTATCTCCAGATCTTGTTTACGGAATTACAAGGCGGTTAATTTTGGGTATTGGTCGGCGGCTTTATCGATAAAAGCAAATGGGAAATCGCCGAATCTTGAAGCCGTGGTATTGAAGTCAGTCGCCGGATAAAATAATTGTTGCCTCAATTTTTTGTTTTTTCTTGGGGCTCGTGCAATTCAAAAGACAAGGTTTTTATTAAATCCAAATCCTTATTGTTGGTGTTTCGTGAAAAAAAAAGGATTGTTTTTATTTGCGATTAACACAAAAGAAAAAAAGAATTATTTGTTTGCTTTCTTTTCTTTTAATATCAGTCGTGCGTTTAAGTTGCAGTCGGGGCATCGCGACTAGGGTTTGACGAGTCTAGGTCAAAACCTATCTTCACCGGTTACGTATAGGGGGAAACCGAAAAAAAATAATGGCTGGTGATAAAGAAGAGAACTCAGGAACAGTGAAAGAATCGATGGGTAGTTTTGTTTTGCAGGCACCGAAGTAAACCTCGACCAACTACGCAGCATGGTCGGTTATGATGAAGATCGTCTTCGGTGCGAACGGTTTGACAGATGCGATTCATAAAGAAAAAGGGACCGGAATTGAAGAAAGAAAGAAGTTTATGGCATTGGGTGTCATCTTCCAAACTCTACCGGAAGATGTAATGCTACAGATGGCCAAGTATTCAGAACCGAAAGATGTTTGGGAAGCGATAAGAGTTCGTTATCTTGGTGTAGAAAGAACTCAGAAAACTCGTCTTCAAATGTTGAGATGCGAGTTAGATGGATTGAAGATGGGTGATACAGAAAGCATTGCTGAATATGCATCTAAGATGGGTGGAGTACAATCCAAATACCAGAGTTTGGGGAAACACTTGAAGAAGAGGTTGTGGTAAGAAAATTCTTGAACTATATGCCTGATAAATATTTACCTATTGTTTCTTCGATCGAGCAGTTAGTCGAAATCGAAACAATGACGTTCGAAGATGTTGTTGGATGTTTGAAGGCATATGACGAAAGAAACAAGTTCAGGAATGTGACCAAAAGTTCATCCCAAAGTCAACTCTTGTTCACCCAAACTTGAAAGAAATTTGAAAACTATCGAGGACGTGGTAGTAGTCGTGGAAGATTTAACGAACGAGTAAGCGGGTATCCAAGATGGAATAATGAACATGAGAATGATGAAGACTAACAGGGTCAAGGCCAAAGGAGAAAGAACCCTGAAGAATGGCATGATAGAAGGAAGAATTTGAGGTGCTACAATTGTGATAAGATTGGGCACTATTCAAGTGAATGCAAAGCTCCTAGTAAATATAGAGAATGTAAAGATAAAGTAGAAGTGAATTTAAGAAAGACAGAAGTGGAAGGTGATTGTGATCCTGCTTTGTTCATGGCAGTTTGTTCGACAAATAAAGTAAGTTTGATGAAGAACGGGTTATCCCGGGAATGTTTGAAAAGGATGGAAAAGATGAAGGAATGTGGCACTTAGACAATGGTGTAAGTAACCACATGTCAGGAAAGAAAAAATTATTCACTACCTTGGATGAACAAATTTCGGGTTATGTAATGTTTGGTAATGGATCCGTGATTGAAATAAAAGGTAAAGGAAGTGTAACTGTGATAAGTAAGAATAACGAAAATAAAACGTTTTGTGATGTTTTCTACATGCCTAAGTTGAAGGTCAATCTTCTAAGTTTAGGACAGTTGGATGAAGAAGGATATTATATAGAAATATTCAATGGGAAATTGAAGCTACATGATCAGAAAGGAAGATTTTTGATGAAGGTTCAGAGAAATCTGAATAGAATGTACAAAATCAAGCTTAAGGTATGTTCTGATCCTAAAAGCTTTGAAGATGAAAAGCAAAAAGTCCTGATATGAAGAAGAAATCGATTGTGAAAGTAAAGGAAAGTCCGTTTCAGTTTGGAACGATTCCAAAAGATTTATTTGGAAATGTCGAACATGAAAAAGAAAAGGAGCAAGTCAAGAATGGAATGGTTGATGCAACTTCAAAGTTAAGTACAGAAGGAGAGAATGCTAAGTTTGAAGAACCAGTGAAGCAAGTATGCTATAGTCAGTTGAAGAGGAGAAACAAAAACAAGAAGAAGAATAATTCAAGATTAAGGGGGTGAATGAGTAATTTAATCTTGAATTAGTTAATAATAAAAGTTAAAGGGTCTGTTTTGAAAGTTTATAAATTAGGTTTTATTTCTTGGAGAACAAGTTAGAATAGTTTTATAAATAGGGGTCTAGGTTATTATGTTATTTGTCCCTTTTTTCGATTGTTTTGTTCGTTTTGTAAGTTCGTTTGGTAATAAGAAAAGAGTTGCGGGTTTGTCCCCCCAATATCTCGTGTTCGTGTTTGCTTGATATGATTGATTGACTCATCGAGGCCAACAATTGGTATCAGAGCGGTTTAAGCTCTTTGATCTTTTATCGCCGGATCTTGTTTACGGAATTACAAGGCAGTTAATTTTGGGTATTGGTCGGTGGCTTTGTCTATAAAAGCAAACGGGAAATCGCCGAATCTTGAAGCCGTGGTATTGAAGTCAATCGCCGGATAAAATAATTGTTGCCTCAATTTTTTGTTTTGTCTTGGGGCTCATGCAATTCAAAAGATAAGGTTTTTATTAAATCCAAATCCTTATTGTTGGTGTTTCGTGAAAAAAAAGGATTGTTTTTATTTGCGATTAACACAAAAAAAAAGAATTGTTTGTTTGCTTTCTTTTCTTTTAATATCAGTCGTGCGTTTAAGTTGCGGTCGGGGCATCGCGACTAGGGTTTGACGAGTCTAGGTCAAAACCTATCTACACCGGTTACGTATAAGCGGAAACCGAAAAAAAATAATGGCTGGTGATAAAGAAGAGAACTCAGGAACAGTGAAAGAATCGATGGGTAGTTTTGTTTTGCAGGCACCGAAGTAAACCTCGACCAACTACGCAGCATGGTCGGTTATGATGAAGATCGTCTTCGGTGCGAACGGTTTGACAGATGCGATTCATAAAGAAAAAGGGACCGGAATTGAAGAAAGAAAGAAGTTTATGGCATTGGGTGTCATCTTCCAAACTCTACCGGAAGATGTAATGCTACAGATGGCCAAGTATTTAGAACCGAATGATGTTTGGGAAGTGATAAGAGTTCGTTATCTTGGTGTAGAAAGAACTCAGAAAACTCGTCTTCAAATGTTGAGAAGCGAGTTAGATGGATTGAAGATGGGTGAGACAGAAAGCATTGTTGAATATGCATGAAAGATGGGTGGAGTACAGTCCAAATACCAGAGTTTGGGGAAACACTTGAAGAAGAGGTTGTGGTAAGAAAATTCTTGAACTATATGCCTGATAAATATTTACCTATTGTTTCTTCGATCGAGCAATTCGTCGAAATCGAAACAATGATGTTCGAAGATGTGGTTGGATGTTTGAAGGTATATGAAGAAAGAAACAAGTTCAGGAATGTGACCGAAAGTTCATCCCAAAGTCAACTCTTGTTCACCCAAACTGGAAAGAAAGTTGAAAACTATCGAGGACGTGGTAGTAGTCGTGGAAGATTTAACGGATGAGGAAGAGGGTATCCAAGATGGAATAATGAACGTGAGAATGATGAAGACGAACAGGGTCAAGGCCAAAGGAGAAAGAACCCTGAAGAATGGCCTGATAGAAGGAAGAATCTGAGGTGCTACAATTGTGATAAGATTGGGAACTATTCAAGTGAATGTAAAGCTCCTAGTAAATATAGAGAAAGTAAAGATAAAGTAGAAGTGAATTTAACAAATACAGAAGAGGAAGGTGATTGTGATCCTGCTTTGTTCATGGCAATTTGTTCGACAAAGAAAGTAAGTTTGAATGAAGAACGGGTTATCCCGGGGATGTTTGAAAAGGATGGAAAAGATGAAGGAATGTGGCACTTAGACAATGGTGCAAGTAACCACATGTCACGAAAGAAAGAATTATTCACTACCTTGGATGAATAAATTTCGGGTTATGTAACGTTTGGTGATGGATCCGTGATTGAAATAAAAGGTAAAGGAAGTGTAACTGTGATAAGTAAGAATGACGAAAATAAAACGTTTTGTGATGTTTTCTACATACCTAAGTTGAAGGTCAATCTTCTAAGTTTAGGACAGTTGGATTAAGAAGGATATAATATAGAAATATTCAATGGGAAATTGAAGCTACATGATCAGAAAGGAAGATTGTTGATGAAGGTTCAGAGAAATCTGAATAGAATGTACAAAATCAAGCTTAAGGTATGTTCTGATCCTAAAAGCTTTGAAGATGAAAAGCAAAAAGTCCTGATATGAAGAAGAAATCGATTGTGAAAGTAAAGAAAAGTCCGTTTCAGTTTGGAACGATTCCAAAAGATTTATTTGGAAATGTCGAACATGAAAAAGAAAAGGAGCAAGTCAAGAATGGAATGGTTGATGCAACTTCAAAGTTAAGTACAGAAGGAGAGAATGCTAAGTTTGAAGAACCAGTGAAGCAAGTATGCTATAGTCAGTTGAAGAGGAGGAACAGAAACAAGAAGAAGAATAATTCAAGATTAAGGGGGTGAATGAGGAATTTAATCTTGAATTAGTTAATAATAAAAGTTAGAGCGTCTGTTTTGAAAGTTTATAAATTAGGTTTTATTTCTTGGAGAACAAGTTAAAATAGTTTTATAAATAGGGGTCTAGGTTATTATGTTATTTGTCCCTTTTTTTGATTGTTTTGTTCGTTTTGTAAGTTCGTTTGGTAATAAGAAAAGAGTCGCGGGTTTGTCCCCCAATATCTCGTGTTCGTGTTTGCTTGATATGATTGATTGAATCATCGGGGCCAACAATTGGTATCAGAGCGGTTTAAGCTCTTTGATCTTTTATCGCCGGATCTTGTTTACGGAATTACAAGGCGGTTAATTTTGGGTATTGGTCGGTGGCTTTGTCTATAAAAGCAAACGGGAAATCGCCGAATCTTGAAGCCGTGGTATTGAAGTCAATCGCCGGATAAAATAATTGTTGCCTCAATTTTTTGTTTTGTCTTGGGGCTCATGCAATTCAAAAGATAAGGTTTTTATTAAATCCAAATCCTTATTGTTGGTGTTTCGTGAAAAAAAAGGATTGTTTTTATTTGCGATTAACACAAAAAAAAAAGAATTGTTTGTTTGCTTTCTTTTCTTTTAATATCAGTCGTGCGTTTAAGTTGCGGTCGGGGCATCGCGACTAGGGTTTGACGAGTCTAGGTCAAAACCTATCTACACCGGTTACGTATAAGCGGAAACCGAAAAAAAATAATGGCTGGTGATAAAGAAGAGAACTCAGGAACAGTGAAAGAATCGATGGGTAGTTTTGTTTTGCAGGCACCGAAGTAAACCTCGACCAACTACGCAGCATGGTCGGTTATGATGAAGATCGTCTTCGGTGCGAACGGTTTGACAGATGCGATTCATAAAGAAAAAGGGACCGGAATTGAAGAAAGAAAGAAGTTTATGGCATTGGGTGTCATCTTCCAAACTCTACCGGAAGATGTAATGCTACAGATGGCCAAGTATTCAGAACCGAATGATATTTGGGAAGTGATAAGAGTTCGTTATCTTGGTGTAGAAAGAACTCAGAAAACTCGTCTTCAAATGTTGAGAAGCGAGTTAGATGGATTGAAGATGGGTGAGACAGAAAGCATTGTTGAATATGCATGAAAGATGGGTGGAGTACAGTCCAAATACTAGAGTTTGGGGAAACACTTGAAGAAGAGGTTGTGGTAAGAAAATTCTTGAACTATATGCCTGATAAATATTTACCTATTGTTTCTTCGATCGAGCAATTCGTCGAAATCGAAACAATGATGTTCGAAGATGTGGTTGGATGTTTGAAGGTATATGAAGAAAGAAACAAGTTCAGGAATGTGACCGGAAGTTCATCCCAAAGTCAACTCTTGTTCACCCAAACTGGAAAGAAAGTTGAAAACTATCGAGGACGTGGTAGTAGTCGTGGAAGATTTAACGGATGAGGAAGAGGGTATCCAAGATGGAATAATGAACGTGAGAATGATGAAGACGAACAGGGTCAAGGCCAAAGGAGAAAGAACCCTGAAGAATGGCATGATAGAAGGAAGAATCTGAGGTGCTACAATTGTGATAAGATTGGGAACTATTCAAGTGAATGTAAAGCTCCTAGTAAATATAGAGAAAGTAAAGATAAAGTAGAAGTGAATTTAACAAATACAGAAGAGGAAGGTGATTGTGATCCTGCTTTGTTCATGGCAATTTGTTCGACAAAGAAAGTAAGTTTGAATGAAGAACGGGTTATCCCGGGGATGTTTGAAAAGGATGGAAAAGATGAAGTGAAACACACCACTTTTAAAAACTATACTTTAACGCGCGGAAGTCTTAATCCCAGAAATTTTTTTTTTTTTTTACCTCTCGCGGCCCGCGAGAAACATAGGCCACCCCGTCGAGGCCCGCGAGGAAGCCTTTCTCACAGAAAGTTTCCAGCTTTTTCTGCAGTTTTCATACTTAGCCAAATTTCCATCTCTTTTTTTTTTTTTCCAAACCTTCAAGACACTAAAAATTCCCAACACTTGGGTTTTGACCAAAAACAAACATATGACATTTCATATTCACCAAAACATAAATCAAGTGTCAAACACACCACTTTACAAGGATTTTACATAAATCCTCAAAAACACAAAAATTGCATACGAGAATCCTTCACCCTTGAACATTGACATAGACCTACCTCGGAGCTTTCCCTGCATAACCACAATAATATTTCACCATTAGTAATGATATAAACATATCAAACAAGTATTTACAACTTGTTTTCACCCTTTTCACCTATTTAACCCATTTGACCCGTTTGCGTCTATTTGGTCAATTATGGTTCCATACATTAGCATTTCATTAACATATTACCATAGTAATGTGCTAGACTTAACAAACAAGTTTTTACAACTTGTTTTCATCCCTTTCACCCATTTGACCCGTTCACACCCAATTGGTCAACTAAGGTCCCTTACACTTGACTTATATACCACATAAGTCAATTACACCACATTCACCATTATTCCACAATGGTTTGACTTATATACCACATAAGTCCATATACGCCAATCTCACCATTAATTCACAATGGTTAGACTTATATTCCGCATAAGTCAATTTACACCGACTTCACCATTTTTCCACAATGGTTAGACTTATATTCCGCATAAGTCAATTTACACCGACTTCACCATTTTTCCACAATGGTTGACTTATATTCCACATAAGCCACTTTCCTCAAATTACCACATTTAGTTTGACTTTACACCACATAAGTCAATTACTATACTTTATCACATACCACATTTTAGCTTAACTATATACCACATAGTCATTTACACCAATTCAACATATTCTACCTTTTAGTTTGACCATATACCACATAGTCAACTACATTATGCATACAAACTTGGCTTTTACCACACAAGTCAATTCTTACACCATATAGGTTTATTAACTAAATTCATCCACATACCAATAAACACCTATAAGATATTTGAATAACCAACATGAAATTCAAACATGATCAACACCACCACCTATCATTACTAAGTAAGTGCAAAGCACTTACCTTTTGAGTTAGAAGATCCCGCAACACCTTCTAGCTTTGCAATTTGATCACCTAAACAAATTCACCTAGTTTAGTAATCTATCATACATCAAAATTCCACTACAATTGAGTTCACAACTCAATTTCCACATTTCCAACTCAAATTGACCCGTTTGGGTTATCCTCATAACCAAACACCCTCTTTCACCACAAACTCACCCACTTGAGTTTCATTATCTTAATCTTAACACTAATTTTTCTTTCAAAAATTATTATTAAGTATATGTGGTGTTTGTTCAAGTGTCTAACATCTTAAAAACACTTAATCTTCATTAATTCATCATTTTAGCATCATGATCCAAACACCCCCAATTTCCACCATATGAACCCTAACTTCTCATAACCAAAATCAAAGGGTTCTAGGATGTTAATCATCATTCTTTAACTTTAGTTTAGCTAAATTATCAATAATCTAACACCATTTCATCACATGCATACATAATTTCGGATTTCACCCAAAACCCACCAAGAACACATTCATGGTGAAATCAAGAGGAAGAGAATCACTTACTTGATGTTATGAAGATGTTGTGTGAGCCAAAACCTTCACAAAACAAGCCTCAATTGCACGATTTATGCTTCAAACTCGATTTCTCTTTTTGCTCTCTTGAGATGAACGACCCACACCAACAAAATAGCTCAATTTTGACTTCACCAAGTCAAATATGGCAGATTTGCCATATTTACAAATTTAGCCCCTCAACTTTCATTTCACCCACTTCATTCCAAAACTAGTTAAAAACTAGTGTAACCCCATTACTAACTTGAAAGCCACTTGTTTCAACTTATTTCATAAATATTATTTTCACCATAATATTTATTAAATATTTATTTATTTATTTGAAAACGAAACCCGGATTTTGGTTCTTTACATGAAGGAATGTGGCACTTAGACAATGGTGCAAGTAACCACATGTCACGAAAAAAGAATTATTCACTACCTTGGATGAATAAATTTCGGGTTATGTAACGTTTGGTGATGGATCCGTGATTGAAATAAAAGGTAAAGGAAGTGTAACTGTGATAAGTAAGAATGACGAAAATAAAACGTTTTGTGATGTTTTCAACATGCCTAAGTTGAAGGTCAATCTTCTAAGTTTAGGACAGTTGGATTAAGAAGGATATAATATAGAAATATTCAATGGGAAATTGAAGCTACATGATCAGAAAGGAAGATTGTTGATGAAGGTTCAGAGAAATCTGAATAGAATGTACAAAATCAAGCTTAAGGTATGTTCTGATCCTAAAAGCTTTGAAGATGAAAAGAAAAAAGTCCTGATATGAAGAAGAAATCGATTGTGAAAGTAAAGAAAAGTCCGTTTCAGTTTGGAACGATTCCAAAAGATTTATTTGGAAATCTCGAACATGAAAAAGAAAAGGAGCAAGTCAAGAATGGAATGGTTGATGCAACTTCAAAGTTAAGTACAGAAGGAGAGAATGCTAAGTTTGAAGAACCAGTGAAGCAAGTATGCTATAGTCAGTTGAAGAGGAGGAACAGAAACAAGAAGAAGAATAATTCAAGATTAAGGGGGTGAATGAGGAATTTAATCTTGAATTAGTTAATAATAAAAGTTAGAGGGTCTGTTTTGAAAGTTTATAAATTAGGTTTTATTTCTTGGAGAACAAGTTAGAATAGTTTTATAAATAGGGGTCTAGGTTATTATGTTATTTGTCCCCTTTCTTTGATTGTTTTGTTCGTTTTGTAAGTTTGTTTGGTAATAAGAAAAGAATCGCGGGTTTGTCCCCCCAATATCTCGTGTTCGTGTTTGCTTGTTATGATTGTTTGAACCATCTGGGCCAACACTCTCCTATCGCATTCTCACTATCACTTCCTTCCTCAGATCTTCTAGGAATAAAAAAGGATCTGCACATAATGAAACAGAAGGTAAGTGATCAACATTAACTTTATGAACATGGGAGCATTTGTAATTACCATTAAAAGGATGAGGTATAGCATTGTAACCTAGACCATTCTTTAGTCTACCATGAACTTATTTTTCTAGCATGATTCTATAGCCTTAGAGGAAAACTCATACCTATCTATATGCACTCTAGCTGCAGCAAGTTCAGACTTGGTAGTAGAAAACTTAACCAGCAGATCTTCTTGTTGGATTTAAAAAATATTTATATGTCTAGTAACAATATCTTTTGTTAGAGCCTCGATTTTCTCTTTAAATTTTTTTTCAGCCTCTTTTTATTCATTTTTTAATTCTAAAGCTTTATTAAGTTCATCAACAGGATCTAGTTATGATATTTATAAAGAGAAAATTATTCATCATTACCAAGAGATTTAGATTTAGTTACCTTCTTAGAAGAAATATCCTTTCCTTTAACGTCTACCATTAATGCTTGAATGACAGAATTCTTTAAAGCTTTATTTGAATGAGCACACAAATCATATCCCTCTCCCCTAGAGTTAGTTCGCCGAGAGACAAGAGCAGCGGGTTTTGAGGTCGAGGATGAAGCTTGAGATTGATTTCCAATTTTTTTGCTTCAAAAGTGTTTGTCACTTTAGGAGCCTTGCACACTTTTGCAAAATGACCTATCACAATGTAGGTATAACATTTCATCTTGCTTTTGTCTATTCCTACTTGTGATTGGGATGTGCCTCAAAGTTCTGTCTTCCTGTCTTCTTGAAAAACCTCTTGGCTCTGACTGTTATCATTGCCATTTGCCACTGGAGATCCATTTCTTCCAGATCATCAGGATGAATCTGATCCAGATCTTTTCCAAGAAGATTTGTTGCACCCAATTGTCCAACCACAAAGGCTTCATATATAACTGCTCAATAACTCATAATATAGAGCCATGTTCTCCTTAGGAACTTGAACACTTTGATTTTGGCTATTTGACTCACAACCAACACACCAAGTACAAGAAGTGTGTACAACATGTGTAACATGAACTTTAGTATACGCCACAGATTCTATCATAGTTTCAATTATGCAATAAGAGCTGTTCCAAATGGTTTACTCACAAGTGTTTCTTATAATCCTTTAGATTCAAACTTATAGTTCTGTAATGTCTCATACACCTCTTCAAGAGTGAAGGTGTTTAGATTCACAGTTCTTCTCATAGGTATAATATAGACAAGCCACTTATGTGTAAGAGAAGTCATGAATTGCTTTACTATATTTGCATTCTCTAACTCCACCTCTACAGACTTCACAAGCCTCACATACCTGATGAATTATGTTGTAAGATCTTCACAAGAAATATGACCAAAAGTATCATATTGTCTCTTTAACATCTTCTTTCAGTTATTTTTTAAATCAATGAAACAATTAGAAATAAATATATAAAGTATATAGTCTCAAGCGACAATTCATCCATGGATTCTCCACCAGGTAATAGTCTTTTAAGCACTAGGGTCCTCTTTTTTACCAATCTTTTCGCAATGTAAGTTGCGATATTCGACTTACGAGGACCCATCTTCTTCACTTTTTCAAGATCTTCTTGCTTCTAACCCTCTTATGGCAAGCACTCATTTGGTGGTTAATCTTTTGTGGCTTGATCCGTAACTCGGGCCCTAATAAGTTATCGACTAGAGTCTTGTTTCCAACGTGTTTTTAGCTTCGGAAATTAGAGCAATGTTCCATGAAGTGGTCGAATTTTTGGCATAAGCCAAAGCAACATGTAAGGCCCCAACCGAGCACCCTACAGTTGTTTCTCATAACGGGTTATTCCTTTGAAAATACTCATCTTAGATATTCTAAACTAAAAGAAAGTCTTTCAAAAAACATTAATTGCTATTTAATGTCATTAACTTACCTCACGAATGCTTGCACATCAATTCGAGTAGCACCGCTCCCAAGACAAAATAACTCATCTAGTAGACTCACCTGCAAAACAATCTAACAGGCACATAAAGTCAGCTACGCTGATTGAGTTCTAATAGTTTAGTTTAATTAAAAGCCAACTCGTCTCAAAAGTTATATAAACTTCACTCGGAACCCACGGTCCTTATAAAATAGATCCACAATTCATTAACCATTATATAACCCTTGTTATCATCCGATATCCCATAATAACTCATTACCCATGACTCATCCCATAATAATAATGATCCCACAGTCTCGTCGACATAGGTCGAACTTACTACACTAATAACTCATACTCAAGTACACGTATTAACTCGACACTTGGTTAACACAACCAATCCCTAAACATCAACTTGCTCAGCCTTGTCCAAGGCTCTTACAAATCAACTGATATAACAGTTGTAAATACCACATCACAATCCAGACACAACGGTCAACCTAACTCGACTCACCACAATAATACTATCTCGTACAAAACAAATATAACTCAACGCTTATATGCAATTTAAAACAAATATATAAGCACACAAACACATACCTCTTCGCAGCACCATCGTCAGGGCGTTCGACACACCCCGAGCTCATCACTGTCCTGTTGGACATCATCACCTTTGGTGACCTCCCGAAGGACTTAGTCCTCCACAATCCCGTTTGCCATGTCACAATGACAACAATGCAAACACAACGTGTCACAAGAACAACGACACAATGCGCACAACACATGTATAATCACGTAACATTAAACTCTATGTACACATCTCATTAACTGCACCTGCACTTCACACATAGCACTAGGACAAAGTATCCTACACATAATTATAAGCGTTTAGATTATATACCGACTCACCCCGACTAACTCATAACACAATATACTTCTAATATAGCTACACACATACAAATACTATATCTCATTATTGAAGCATATACTATGTACATGCACCCCCCGTGGCACCTCCTGGTCATACCTGTACGACCTGTAAATAAAATCCCGACTCATCCCTATTAGGAAACCATACAACCCACGACCATATACACACCTTTAAGCCTTGATCACATGATCTCATAAACACCCCCGTAGACCCTCTTGCTCATTATTGAATGTTTTAGTTCATAAACACCTCGGGTTGACACCCAAAACTCATAAAACATTTAATACGTTAAACATCCCTCATAAGTATGTACGATAGCCCCAAAAACAGTAAAACATTTAAAAGAGGGGATTAGAAACTCACCGGTTATACCAAGCTCCAGTCCCTGCTCTACAACTCGTCGGTTCGTGCTCGAAACCCAGACCTGTCACACGTATGATCACATGATCAAAGTACGTCCTAAACACACACTGAATACTCATAAAAATAAACTATATCTCTAAGCTCATTCCTACCTGCTCGTCGTTTCTCCTCCGCAGAACCCTAGACTTCGCATGTTCACCCGAACCAGCTTCACGCATGCACGTGTCCGTTCCATGCAACCCTCGTCACCTCATTCAAACCCTAACTCCGTAACTCGCATGGACTCGAGTCAGGTTACCCTTGCATGCAAGCAAATGATGCCATGCACCACCGAGCCGCCGCCACAGCAGCCACCGCCATCGGTTCCGCCGGTCTCCATCGTCCTCCTTGTCTTTGTCGTAACACTAGTCGAGTGTACCCGACTCCACTCTCCTTTTTGCTCGTCTCCGTGAACCCTTTTCCTCGTACACCACCGCCACGAACAACCAACCGTGTACTTCCCTTGCGTGACTCCATCGTGCACCACCTACGATCTCGTCGTAGTGCCTAATCAAGTCGGATACAACACCAACCATCACACCACCGTCATGAAGCATCACCACAGCGCCACCATGCACGGCAGCCCTCTCTAGCCGACACCAACGTGGGTCGCCACTACCACTATGGTCGGCACCCCCTTTTCGTCGACCATAGCCGAGAACACCAAACCCTAAACGTGTTCTCTTATAAAATAAATAGATGCGTACAAAGATTAAACGAGGATTACCTTGACTAGATGTGAAGTTCTTGGTCGGAACCGTCTTGGAAACACCTCCTCCAATCGCCCCTCTTCCCTTCTCGTTTTCTGCCGTTGCGAGCTTTCCTAGGCCGAATGGCCTAGGGTGGATGACTAGGTTGGTATTTAAACCTTCAAGAGTTTACATTCGGGTCCCCGATCTTCCTTTGTGCGCGTATTGAACCCAAACCGCTCCTCCTTTGGCTAACCGGGTTCTTTTAATTCTCTTTAATCAAGCTTTACTCCACGAACCATGCTAACAGTGTCATTTATTAGAAATTCGGGTCGCCCTTTAACACGACCCATTACCTGATTGGTTTTAGGGATGTTACAAGTCTACCATCCTTAAAAGAGGATTCGTCCTCGAATCCTACGTCAACATAAACCAACACAACTCCTCCTCTCCATTCTTATTTGTGCACCAAAACCCTTAGGTGACAAGCACTTACTTGCACAATTAACAAAATTGTTACCTTGTTTAGCAATTTGACCACCTTCTTTGGTGTCCAAAGAAATCTTCTTCACTTTTCGCTTTCGACTTAGGACTTGTAGGTTTCACCTACACGTTCCTTCGTCTCTCGTCTTTCCCACTCTTAGTCAAACCGTTGCGTTTCCCACTCTCGCTATTCCAGCACTCGCTAGAAGTTGTATCGTTTCATTCCATCTCATGGGCACAATTGCCTTTCGTCTCTTGTTTAATCTGAATGATTTCGTCATTCCTACGATCATCCTCCCAAGTAGGTTCCTTAACTTTCATGGATGGATTCATTCGCCGTTCTTCCAATGTGAAGTTGTCGTACTTCCCACCTCATACATTGATCACCATCCTGTGATGATTTCTCAAACTCTAGCCCATTGCCCTACCTGTAAGGGCACCACTAAAGTATTTCTTCGTTGATCTTCAGGTGCAAGGCTACCCTAGTCTCCACTAAATTTCTTTATCATAGCACCCCTTTACTTCGTTATCACGCGTTCAATATGTCCCTAGACTTGCACATAAACCCAAAACTAGGGCCATCTTCAAAAGCTCTCGATGTTTCTCTAGGCTCTATGCCTTTTTCGTGTCTATTTCAATCATCTAAACACTTGCTTTCCTTAAATGCTCCACAGGAGCTAGTATTAAGTTGGTCTTGGATTTGCTAGCGTAGGCATATCCTTCTTAGTCACTTATGTGCAATCTTGCACTTGCCCCTCCTGAGTTTCACCTTCCTCTAGGTTGCTCTACCATTACCATGCGATCCTCGACCGCATCTCATTTATCATGTACGAACCTGAAGTCCGTCTGCTCACAAGCCTCGGCTATTCGTCGTCTCGCCCAGGGAAAACATCCCTAATCTTTTGGTGTCTCATCTCGACTGAATTCTTCATATAGAACATGTTCCATGAAGGTCTTTCGTCACCTTGTGGAATTCATGCTGAAATCCTCAGCGTCATCACCTTGGTCTCCTCATAAAATTTTCTGGTCAAGCACCCACGTAAACGCTTTAATAATCTACTCTCACAGCTCCGCCCATTAGCTTCGTGCTCCGAATTCCTGAGATATAAGCATAGGCATCTCATAAGAGCACCTCACTTGTCGTCTAGAAAGACCTCAAAACTCTTCGCATCGCTTCGATGTATCAGCTTCAAGAAAATCACCAAGATAGAAATGCTATACATGTTCACACTGACCATCCGTCCTATGCACGACTAAGTGTGTCCTATAAGGACACACACCAACACACATAACTACAGAACACACAATGTTCTACACATGTATTAGTAACTCAACCTTCTAACTCGCACAAAATGCAGACACCCAACTAGTTATATCTGGGTAAATCTACGCGCATACAATATGACCTTGTCATTTATAGACACACAAGTATATCATGATGTTTAGCCCAAAGGCACCAGCAAACACGATCTCCCGCTTGACTACCATCAGACACAATAACATGTTGATGAAAGTCAACACCATATCAAGCTTACACTTGATCTCCCGCCTGACTAATGCCAGACACAATATCAAGCTTACGCTTGATCTCCTGCCACCACTATTAAGTACGTGACACAAATAACTCATACTCATAAGCAACTCAATTAACGACATATAAGTTTATTCACAAAACTCCCTCATGTCCTTAAGCACCAAAACAGTTACCTCGCGAAGATCTATGCCTTAAAATATAAAGACATTCAATATCATAGTAAGGCTAAACGCCCCCTTACACTTCACACATCACCTAGTATAACACATAGGTGACAATATCTTAAGACCGTAGACGCACACAAGTAATCAAAACTCACGTCTATACAGGTCTACTCATACCGTCTAATCAACCAAGTTCTAGAATCACATCAAAGATTACATTTAGTATGAACTCACGTCGTTCAAAAGGTAATCACATAATCACACATAATTAACACTGCACCGTCAATAGCAAGCTATCACACATGCGACTATCATTAACTACGTTTTAAACCATCCTGTGGTAAGATTCAATGTCAAGGTTAGTATCAAACAATTGAAAAACCAAGAACAAATACTTCACCACAAAAGTGCCTGACAGCAATTACTCAATATGCTCTAGTCCTCTCGTGGTAACCACCACTGTTCTAGTCATTGAACAAGTCGAAGTTATCCCCCACTTGCTCCTCGTCCTTGGATTCCTCCAACCATCCATTTCCTGATTCTGCGTAGTGTCTCGAGAGTTGAATACTGACTGCAAATGCATTTCTTCCTCTCCTTTTAAAAGGAACTACTGAGCCCACCCCTCATAGTTTCCCTGGTAGTATTGGGGGCATTTGGCTCGGAAGCGCCAAGATCACCTCCTGTGCAGGTAGCTCCTGCTCGTACTCAGCCATCGGTGGAAGCACCATCAATGGAACAGGTGCTAAGACTCGTCTCCTTCCAAAGATAATTGTGTGAACGGCGGCCAAACGTCTAGCCCGCCGCTCTGTCAACCTCCTGATAAGGGCTCCTCGCCTAACCCATCTAGTCCGAATCGTCATGGCCATAAGTACCTTCACAAGATAGAAAGTTGGAGTGATTACTATGGGTGTCAAATTCAGAACATGAGAGTAATCATAGACTGTCAAATTACGGTGATCAAATGCAATTTCGTGGTCCATATTACTGCTCAGATTCTAAACCTTCCCCATCATATACACACACCAGCTTTCTATCTTTCATACACCCCGGATGCACATGCATCCTACATAACTCACATAGAACCACACAATAATCTAGTAAATCATCAAATTTATCACAATTTCACACCATCCAATGTTACACACAAAATCACTAAATCACATCGACACGTCAAACTATCTCACATAGATTCAATTAACACTACTTCATGTTACTCAACTCACTCTATAGTCTTATTCAATCATGCCACACAACTTCAAGTAGCTCTGTATAATACTACAACACATAACACACCTCATGATCCCACACGGAACCATAAGTCACTAACTTACACCAATCACTTTACCTAGTGTAACACTATACAAATGGTAAATAATAATTACTGCTCAACTCGAAAAACGTACCTCTTGGCTCGCGGTTACTCATGGTGGCATTCGTTTCACCGTCGTCCCATTTTCAGTTAAGTTAAGGCATTTTATTTGTTTAAAAAAACACCAATTCTCGTAGACCACAGCTCTGATACCAACTTGTAACGCCCCATGTCACACCCCCAAATTTCAACTAACGGAGTTTTACCGTTTAGGAATTGACGAACCAGGATATCAGACATTAGTTACATTGAACGACTCTACATGGGACTCAAATGGAAATACCATATCAATCAGAGTTAATGCGGAAGCGTAAAGAAAGTAAATGCGCAAAACACGCGCGCCCAAAATAATAGTCCAAAAGTCCAAACCAAACACAAATTTAAAATAGACCAAACAGTTTAATAAAACAGAAATCAGAGGCAGAATTCCATGCATGTCCTATTGTGTGCACCTGTGCCTTATTTTAAGCGACCTGAGAAAAACATGTAAGAAAATGTCAACACGAGGTTGGTGAGTTCACAGGTTTCAATTTATAGAAGCGTTTAACAGATTAATGTGCATTCAATATATAAATCAATAGGTAGCTAACCCATAAACATGTTAACTAATGCGCTCGCAACCGACAGACGATTGTTTATATGCCTCCCACCATCATGGTGCATGTTTAGGTCAATATTGCACCCGTTCGACCTCCAATCGAGTTAGCGCGACTAACGCGGGTGAGGTTTGTCAAACCCAGAAGTACTACTCAAATTACCTCGCTATGTTCATATTAACGGTCCGATGTGAGGACTTAAAGGATAATGTATACGCATAGTCATACAAGTGATATCATATATGAATTACAAGAATCAAAAAGTATTTACGACATGTTTTCTCCCCCATTTTAAAACAGTAAAAGGGGCCGTGAAAACTCACCAGAATGGCGTAGGAAGTAATCACAAAGGAATAAGATTGAATTCTCAAGCGTTAGCCAGACACGGCTCACAGATGCCCTAGAATTACAACATAGTTATTAGAAGTAAAATAGGATATGTGACGACTACACAGAATGAGGAACGTCCTAAAAGAAACGCTCTAATGATTATGAGTAGACGAACGTGTCTACGAAAAAATAGATTTTTTAATATAATAATTAAGAACAATGCGTTACGTGTCGTACGTTAATAACGAATAATAAATAAATACATCCGTACGTTAAAGTCGTTTACAAAAGTTAGGAATTTAGTATGATTTAATATAATATTTTTAGGTTCGTATAATTACTAAATAATCATTGTGGCAAAATAATAAATATATAATCTTTAATCGAAGTAATAAACGCGAGTGAATAATATAACTAATTATATAATTATTTAGTTCCAAACGTCACACGAGGTTATAAGACGATATGAAATAATATAAGATATATATTATTTAATAACGTGAGTCGTGGGTTGAGAGTAATACAACCATATTATTTTATACAAAGTTTCGGTTTGAAAATAATATAAATATATTATTTTTATTCTATAATAACATAAATATATTATTTTTAGAGGTGAGAATAATATAAAAATGGGTTAATAATTCAAACCCGAGCCCACGGATTGTTTTCCGGGCTAAAACATTTTAACATAATATTATAATAATAGTGGTATTTGTTTTTAAATTTAAAATATTAATTACAATAGCAATTTAAAAGAAAAATAGAGGAGGAGGATCAAACCCGGGTCTCCTCCCCATCAGCCAACCGTCTTAACCAATCCCACCTGCTAGGGCATCGCATTCTAAACCCGATTAGAATGGGTTTTAATCAATAGTTCCACCGTGTTCTTCCCCCTTGCGCGAACCGAACCAAAATCACTCCCGATTCCAGCCAAATCGATCACGATTGATCTTGGATTCATAGGGGTTTTGTTTAATGGCTAAAAACGAACCTGAGGCTGATTTTAATTGTAAAAATAACAAGTTTAAAATCGATTATTTACACCGGTTAACACCGAAACCCTAGCTTTGAATATGAAATCGATTTGATAAAATTGGATATTATAAATCGATGGAATCACGTGGCTTTTACTCAACTGATCATTTCGAATCTGAGGATGTAACTTAATTTGATTGAGGTTGAGTTAAAGTCGAAACCCCCAAATCGAATTACGAACAAACCCTAGGTTCTGGTTTGAGTTGAATTCGATGTTATCATGTTAAATTAATAAAGGGCTTTCAAAGAATGTAGTTTTGCGAAACTATCCATGGTAATTAATTTGATTTAGGAACAGTTCGGAATAGGGTTCGATTAGAATGGTTTTTACATGACCAATTCGATGATATTAACCCGAACTGGTTTAGGGCTTTCGCTCTAGACACTGAAACAAAGCTGAAGGTATGCTTACTTACTAGAACGAATGCCGAATTGATGGTGTTCGAGTAAAACACAGTCCCAGCAACAAGTTCTTGCTCTCCGGTGATTCCTACTGCAACTCCAACCGAATTAATGTGCGAATCAGGTTTTTTGGGATTCGACGGAGGTGCGCAGATAATGAATTGAGAGTATAATTGATCGAATTCGTTTGAACATGGGGTGGGTTTTGACGGTTATAGCTTAATTACCCATAATTGGGTTTAATTCTACAGTTAACATGATGATAAATGACTTAATTGGGTTCGTTAATGCCATGAATGTGGATTTCAGTTACTGATTGCAATGAATCCCGCCAATTAGTGTCAGCACCAATTTGTTTGACTTATGAAAGTAAACCGAAATCAAGTATGGTGCAAATACAAGACTAGTCCCTCTAATTTTCAGTATTAGGGTTTGAGAATTTGGCAGAAACAGTCCCTACGGTTTGGATGGAGTTAGAACATGGTTTGTTTGACTTTTAAAAGTCAACAAGATTTAGATAATTTATTTTGACTTTACAAAGTCAAATATAATTAGGTTTAGGCTAATTACACAAATAGTCCTTGAGTTTTTGAGTTTGAAAATTGACAATTCAAGTCCCTGAAGTTAGAGATGGGTTAACTAGGTTAGGTTTTAACAGAATATTTGACGGGGTTGTTAACGGAGTTAACTTTGGAAAGTCGAATTGTCACATCATCCCCTAGTTGAAAGAATTTTCGTCCCGAAAATTAAATAATTTTTTTTTTCTGGATGTCACATTATCCCCTAGTTGAAAGAATTTTTCTCCCGAAAATTAGAATAGTACCTTAAGATTTTGACGTGGAGTGCTTGAACAGATTAGGATATTTGCGCATCATCTGATCCTTACGCTCCCACGTGAATTCCGGTCCACGTTTCGAGTTCCAACGAACTCTGACAATAGGGATCTTACTACGTTTCAGCGTTTTGATTTCCCTATCCATGATTTCTACCGGTTCTTCAACAAACCGTAGTTGTTCATCAATGTGCAGCTCCTCAAGAGGAACCGTGAGTGATTTGTCTGCTAGACATTTCTTCAAGTTCGAGACATGGAAGACATCGTGTACACCACTAAGTCCTTCCGGTAGGTCCAGTTGATACGCGACTAGGCCAATTCTCTTTACTATCTTGAAAGGTCCAACATAACGAGGGTTTAGTTTGCCTCGCTTCCCGAAGCGAATGACGCCTTTCCAAGGTGAGACCTTGAGTAAGACCATGTCACCCACTTGAAACTCTAATGGTTTACGACGTTTATCGGCATAGCTCTTTTTACGATCACGAGCTGCCGACATACGGTTTCGGATTTGAACGATCTTTTCGGAAGTTTCGAATACAAGTTCAGGACCTGTAAATTGGCTATCCCCAACTTCAGCCCAACAGATAGGAGATCGGCATTTACGTCCATACAATGCCTCGAATGGTGCCGCCTTGACGCTAGTGTGATAACTGTTGTTATAGGAGAACTCCACTAAAGGTAAGTGAGACTACCAAGTGTTTCCAAAATCGATCACACAAGCTCGCAGCATGTCCTCTAATGTTTGGATGGTACGTTCCGTTTGACCATCGGTTTGCGGGTGATAAGCTGTACTCATATCTAAACGTGTACCTAAAGCTTTCTGCAATGATCGCCAGAAACGAGAGGTGAATCGAACGTCTCGATCCGAAATGATAGAGATTGGCACACCGTGCCGAGAAATGACTTCCTTCAAGTAGACACGAGTAAGTTTTTCCATTTTGTCGGTTTCTTTGATTGCAAGGAAGTGCGCAGATTTTGTTAAGCGATCTACGATCACCCAAATGGTATCGCATCCGCTGGGGGTTCTGGGTAATTTTGTTATGAAGTCCGTAGAGATTTGCTCCCATTTCCACATTGGGATTTCCGGTTGTTGCAGTAGACAAGAAGGCTTTTGAAATTCCACCTTGACTTTTGAGCAAGTCAGGCACTTGCTTACATAGATGGCTATATCCACCTTCATCTTTGACCATAAATATAACACCTTAAGGTCATGGTACATTTTGTCAGAACCTGGATGAATAGAGTATCGGGATTTGTGCGCCTCATCCATGACTAGTTCTCTTAAGTTCCCATACACAGGAATCCAAATTCGCTCTACGAAGTAGCGAATACCGTCAGACTTGACCTCGAGTTGTGCTTCCATACCGCGTGTACCTTCCATTGGTTATAGAGAACCAGGTTTTGTGGGACTCGACGGAGGTGCACAGATGATGAATTGAGAGTATAATTGATCAAATGATCGAATTCGTTTGAACATGAGGTGAGTTTCAACGGTTATAGCTTAATTACCCATAATTGGGTTTAATTCTATAGTTAACATGATGATAAATGACTTAATTGGGTTCGTTAATGCCATGAATGTGGATGTCAGTTACTGATTGCAATGAATCCCGCGAATTAGTGTCAAAACCAATTTGTTTGACTTATAAAAGTCAACCGAAATCAAGTATGGTGCAAATACAAGACTAGTCCTTCTAATTTTCAGTATTAGGGTTTGAGAATTTGACAGAAACAGTCCCTACGGTTTAGATGGAGTTAGAACATGGTTTGTTTGACTATTAAAAGTCAACAAGATTTAGATAATTTATTTTGACTTTACAAAGTCAAATAAAATTAGGTTTAGGCAAATTACACAAATAGTCCTTGAGTTTTTGAGTTTGAAAATTGTCAATTCAAGTCCCTGAAGTTAGAGACGGGTTAACTAGGTTAGGTTTTAACAGAATATTTGACGGGGTTGTTAACGGAGTTAACTTTGAAAAGTCGAATTGTCACACCCCAAACCGGGCACCCTACAGTTGTTTCTCAGAACGGGTTATTCCTTTGAAAATACACATCCTGGATATACTAAACTATAGCGGAAGTCTATCATAAAACCTTAATTGCTATTTAATGTCATTAAGTTACCTCACGAATACATGCACACCAATCCGAGTAGCACCGCTCCCAAGCCAAGATAACTCGTCTAGCAGACTCACCTGCAAAACAATCTAACGTACACACAAAGTCAGCTACGCTGAGTGAGTTCTAATAGTTTAGTTTAATTAAAATCAAACTCGTCTCAAAAGTTATATAAACTTCACTCGAAACCCACAGTCCTTATAAAATAGATCCATAATTCATTAACCATTAGATAACCCATGTTATCCCCCGATATCCAATAATAACTCATTACCCATGACTCATCCCATAATCATAATGTTCCCACAGTCTCATCAACATAGGTCAAACTTACTACACTAATAAATCATACTCAAGTACACGTATTAACTCGACACTTGGTTAACACAACCAATCCCTAAACATCAACTTGCTCAGCCTTGTCCAAGGCTCTTACAAATCAACTGATATAACAGTTGTAAATACCACATCACAATCCAGACACAACGGTCAACCTAACTCGACTCACCACAATAATACTATCTCATACACAATAAATATAACTCAACGCTTGTATGCAATTTAACTCAAATATATAAGCACACAAACACATACCTCTTCACAGCACCATCATCAGGGCGTTCAACACACCCCGAGCTCATCACTGTCCTGTTGGACATCGTCACCTTTGGTGACCTCCCGGAGGAATCAGTCCTCCATAATCCCGTTTGCCATGTCATAATGACAACAATGCAAACACAAATACTCGTCGTGTCACAAGGACAATGACACAATGCGCACAACACATGTATAATCACGTAACATTAAACTCTATGCACACGTCTCATTAACTGCACCTGCACTTCACACATAGCACTAGGACAAAGTATCCTACATATAATCATAAACGTTTAGCTTATATACCGACCCACCCCGACTAACTCATAACACAATATACTGCTAATATCGCTACACACATACAAATACTATATCTCATTATTGTATCACATACTACGTACATGCACCCCCCGTGGCACCTCTTAGTCGTACACATACGACTTGTAAATACAATCCCGACTCATCCCTATTAGGTCACCATACGACCCACGACCATATACACACCTTTAAGCCTAGATCACATGATCTCATAAACACCCCCGTAGACCCTCTGACTCGTTACAGAATGTTTTAGTTCGTAAACACCTCGGGTTGACACCCAAAATTCTTAACACGTTTAATACGTTAAACATCCCTGGTAAGCATGTACGATAGCCCCAAAAACAGTAAAACATTTAAAAGAGGGGGATTATAAACTCACCGGTTATACCAAGCACCAGTCCTTGCTCTACAACTCGTCGGTTTGTGCTCGAAACCCAGACCTGTCACACGTATAATCACATGATCAAAGTACGTCCTAAACATACGCTAGATACTCATAAAAATAAACTATATCTCTAAGCTCATTCACATCTGCTCGTCGTTTCTCCTCCGCAGAACCATAGACTTCGCGTGTTCACCCGAACTGGCTTTACGCATGCACGTGTCTGTGCCATGAAACCCTCGTCACCTCATTCAAACCCTAACTCCGTAACTCGCATGGACTCGAGTCGGGTTACCCTTGTATGCAAGCAAACGATGCCATGCACCACCTAGTCGGGAAAAGCCCTATTCGGCTATGCTGGCGCCTTCGCTTCCTGCCGTCGTAGCGTGCCACCCAGCCGTCACCACAGCAGCCACCGCCATCGTCTCCGCCGTTCTCCATCGTCCTCCTTGTCTTTGTCGTAACCCTAGTCGGGTGTACCCGATTCCACTCTCATTTTTGCTCGTCTCCGTGAACCCTTGTCCTCGTACACCACCGCCACAAACAACCAACCGTGTACTTCCCATGCGTGACTCCATCATGCACCACCTACGATCTCGTCATAGTGCCTAATCGAGCCGGATACAACACCAACCATCACCCCATCGTCGTGAAGCATCACCACAGCGCCACCACACACGGCAGCCATCTCTAACCGACACCAAAGTGGGCCGCCACTACCACTATTGTCGGGCACCCCCTTGTCTTCGACCATAGCCGAGAACACAAACCCTAAATGAGTTCTCCTATCAAATAAATGGATGCGTACAAAGTTTAAACGAGTATTACCTTCACTAGATGTGAAGTTCTTGGTCAGAACCGTCTCTTAAACACCTCCTCCGATCGTCCCTCTTCCCTTCTTGTTTTCTGCTGTTGCGAGCTCTCCTAGGCCGAATGGCCTAGGGTTGATGACTCAGTTGGTATTTAAACCTTCAAGAGTTTACATTCGGGTCCCTGATCTTCCTTTGTGCGCGTATTGAACCCAAACCGCTCCTCCTTTGGCTAACTGGGTTTTTTAATTCTCGTTAATTAAGCTTTACTCCACGAACCATGCTAACAGTGTCATTTATTAGAAAGTTGGGTCGCCCTTTAACCCGACCCATTACCTGATTGGTTTTAGGGATGTTACACAACGTCAGCACAAAGCTTTATTTTCTTCTTTACCTCCAAGAAATCCATATTCTTTTTTGATAAACAACATATTTGAAGACCCTTCATCCATTTCTTGATAAAAACCACTCTTAATCTTGCTAGAAGTATGCATCTTTTATTGCGTACAAAAATTAAGAAAAAGGTATTTTAGTTTTTATGTTAACCAATTGTAGTTTCACTATATTCATGCAGAAATAAGATAGCTTTTTAAGTTTATTGCTTCACATTACAACAAAAAAATGAATGAATGTTAATTACCATTTATATCTTAATTATCATAGAAGAACACATCAAAACACCTGGGATCCAAAGCAGAAGGTGGACGATCTTAATCAGTATCTATAGGTGGTGCACCAGCCGTAGTGAGGACGAGATGACCATGAGGAAGGAAAATATGGGCGTGGCAGAGATTGAATTTGACCACTTGATATGTGTTGCTGTGAAGGTTTTTGTTGCTGTTTTGCTCTGTTAGGTAACAACTGTCACTAAGACTTCCAATGGTTTTTTTGTTTGCAAAAAGAACCCTCATCTAAGGCAACTCTAGGTGCTTTTCAAGAATTATTTGAAGATGGAGGTCATGGTGGAACCCTTTGTCTAACTGAGATTTGATACGAGTCTCCTATGCAATCAGTTCATGAACAGTTGAATCAACTACGTGAATAGGAGACCGATGAAGGAGTGTTCCACGTAGTACTTCAAAGTTAGAACGTAACGCCGTAAAAAATCAGACCAAACGCTGCTCTTGCCTCCTAGCAATGTATGGTTTAAACACTTTCAACTATGTAGATTCTGTAAGAGCCAATTTATCCCATATATCCGACATTGCAGCATAAAAATCCTGAATAGTCTAATCATTCTGTTGAAGAGCACGAGTATCGTATTTTAAATTGTATTGCTTAGCAAAGTTATACTGAGTATACAATCCATTCAAATGACCCCAAACTTAATGTGCCGTGTCATACTTAGCCAATTGAATGCGAACTAATTGAGTTACATAGTTGTTGATCCAAGTGATAACCTTAGAGTTATCGGTCTCCCATGTATCAAGTAGCTTTTCGTAATCTGCAGCCTTTTTGTTAGTAGGCTTACCTTTAGTATCAATAACATAACCTTATATATGTTTCTTACGAAGTACAATTTTCATCAAATAGCTCCAATAAGCATAGTTTTTAACATCGAGTTAGGTACTAATGGTCTGAAGAGAATCATCCTTCTGAGCCATGTTGTCAAATATCAAAAATCCAAGACAAATACGAAGTAAGTAGCAGAAGCAAGTACAAACCCTAATTACGAAGACACTAACAACAAATACGAACGAATGAATGAAAATGATGCAGTATGAAATAAAATATGAACCAAAATCAAATCAGACGACGAACTAGGGGGATGTACAGACAAGCAACAGTTCGATCCATGAAATAGCTGGCTGCTACAAATTCTTCAATCATCAAATTAACCAAAGAACATGGATCGAATAAGCTTTGATACCAAGTTAACTAATAAACATGTACACACGAAAAGAGAGAAAAGACGGCTAAGATTTTATTAATATTGAAAGTTCAAATATAATGAAAGTGATAAGGGCTATATTTAGCAAATTGATAAACCAAAACTATTATAAAAAAGGTTTAACCCGATACAAAATAACTCAATAACTCATTATGTTAACATCAGTCAATTCCCATCACCTAAGAAAATCTTTGTAATGTGTTTAATTTTCATATTTACAAATTGTTTAATTTTCAGACGTGAGTTTGTGTATAGGTTTTGTTTTTTTCGTATAAAGTTATGTGTACTTAATTTTATGTATTCCATAAAACAATAACTTTTTTAACGATTTTTTTTTATCCCTTTATTTTATAAAATTTCAAGGATGTTATGATTTTCAGCTCTTTAACACGTCGCAGTATGCATGAACACAATTCTAGTTACTCTATAAAGTTAGAAGAATACATGAAAATTTCAAATTTTACAAGAATCTGTATGTAATTGATCCATGTCTTTTTGCAAGATATCAAATATGTTGATATGAATCTAAAAGGTAAACTAAATGACACAGTGTCAAATTTAAACTAGTTTTATAAAGCTTGCCCCAGTATAAGAGGATTCAAATGAAAATACACATGAAGGATCCTTCTTAATTAAATACACATAAACACTACATTTAAATTTTATCTATATCTATACTACTATATAAAATATATTGAAAGGACATTCTTATAATTTACTAAAAAAATTTAAGACACCTAACACAAATTGTTGTGCATAAGGTAAACCTTACCAATGCATAAAATGTGTTTAATTACCACTTAATCTTATTTTTACAATTAAAGTCCAACACCCAATAACTACCATTATTTAATGCACATGAGATTATTTAATTCACTACATTAAGTATTATTGTATTTATAATACTTAAAATTAATATTTAAATTTAATACACATGAGATTATTTAATTCACTACATTAAGTATTATTTTATTTATGATACCTAAAATTAAGATTTAAATTTACATTTGCTATTTATATTTTATAACTAAATACTATTTAAATTAAATATTATCTTATTTAAATGCTTAAGTATATAATTAACAAATATTTACATAGTTATAGTAGTAATAATAATAATAATACTCAAATATAATTAGTGTTTAAAACAGTTCGGGTTAGATTGCGCTTTCCAAAAGAGTTTATGTGATACCCGAAACTTTGTGGGAGCAAATCCACTATTCTTTTATCAATTGAAAGTTTGAACAACAAATGTACTTGATTGGATAGTCTCATGCCTGAGTGGATAGTCTCATGCCTGAGTTTAAAATTATTGAAGTTAGACTTTAGACCTTAATCTTTGAAAGCCTCATTTGTTGATAAAAAATCAAAAGAAAATAACATTTAACATCAATATTTTTCAAAGATTAATGGTCTCATGGTATGGTGTTTGCCTCCATAATAATTGTTTAGCTATTGACAAATACATTTATTTTTGAATGAAGACATTTAAAAGAAATTACGGATAAAGAAAATAAAATATCATAATTATTTATAAAGAAAATACACTGCTAAAAAAATGAAAAATTTGCGACAGTAGTTTTGTAGGAAATTTGTCGGAATTGGCCATTAGCGACAAGTTTCAGACAAAAGTGTTTGTTGGAAAAAACTCCGTAGGAAACGTATTTTCCAACAAAGTACCGACTAATTTTCAGACGAATTAGCGACAAAAGCTTTTCGTCGGTGATTTTCGACAATATTCCGACGATTATATTAGATAAATAAGTTAACTTACTTAATAAATTTGTCGGAAAATTGTAAGAAATCTTTTTTTGTTTGTGTTTTGTCGGAAAGTTGTCGCAAACTTGTAGGAAATTTCTTTTGTTGGTAATTTGTCGGAAACTTTTGTAGAAAATATACATGTTTTCTAGTAGTGATAATACATCTATGACATTGATATAACAGTAACTTTATAGAATAGTAACTAGTGATATCAATGTGTTAACAAATATATCTCTTCTAAAAAAGATTGAGGATTGAAGTCTGATAAAATAGTAGATGAAATTTGCTAATTTAAAGTTCTCAAGTGTCTTATTAAATTAACCGTATTACAAAATTAATTTTTTATTTGTTATATTTAATATAGTTTTGTTAAAACATCCAATTAATACGTCCATCACCACAATGAAGTTTTTGAAACAAAATTTATCCAACATCCACAATTTCAGAAAAGTAAATAAATGGATCAAATGCATTGAAAAGATTTTTAAAAATTTATTTGAGTAAAAATAACATAAAATATAAATTAATAATAAAGTTTTTGAATAAATAATTTCGTCGTTGAATTTAGCATACCTTCGTATTTAAAGATCACTGAATGACACATATAAATGACAATATCCAGAGGTTACTAAATGGACATTGATCATGCCTCACATGCATTTACTTGGTAAATAGTAAATTAACTATTCAGGACCCTACATCATGTACTAAGCAAACACCTGGCTCAGTTTTCAGCTTCACATTCAATATTTCCAAATAACTCGAACACAATCAACCTGAGAATTAATAGAATGAAATAAAGTTACACATGTGCTAGCTAAATCAAGAAATTTAATACTTAATTCTTGATCTTAGCTAGCAACACAAAAAGCCTAATATGTTATATGACTTCAAGCCAAAAAACAGCTTACTTCTTCAAATCCAGCATATTGATCATGATCATGTACATTCCTAGCTAGTGTACGATCGTTTCTTAATCGAATATCGTTGAATCGCTTTGATTCAAAACCTCGGTTGCATTCGCTAGAGTTCTCATCACATCCACTTGTACCTTAAGTGAAAGGATATAGTCTAAAGCTTCTTTGATGAGGGAGATTTCATCCATGGATTCTCCACCGGGTACTAGTCTTTTAAGCACTTGGGTCCTCTCTTTAACCAATATTTTCGTGATATAAGTTGCGATATTCGACTTAGGAGGACCCATTTTCTTCATTCTTTGGCAAACATGGTGACTCTTTTTCAAGATCTTCTTGCTTCTAGCCCTCTTATGGGAAGCACTCATTTGGTGGTTAGTCTTTTGTGGCTTGATCCGTAACTCGGGCCCTAATAAGTTATCGACTAGAGTCTTGTTTTCGTCGTGTTTTTTAGCTTCGGAAATTAGAGCAATGCACCATGAAGTTGTGGAATTTTTGGCAGAAGCCAAAGCAATGTCAGCACAAAGCTTTATTTTCTTTTTTCTCTCCAAGAAATCCATATTCGTTTTTGATGAACAACATATTTGAAGACCCTTCATCCATTTCTTGATAAATTCACTCTTAAGCTTGGTACAAGTATGCATCTTTTATTACATACAAAAATTAACAATAAAAGCATGTTAGTTTTTATGTTAACAATTATAAACCAATTGTAGTTTCACTATATTATTAATTCATGCAGAAAAAAGTTAATTACAATTTATATCTGATAACCATACTAATTAATAGATTCAATACAAGTATGTAATTTAAAAACTAAAATTTTTAATAAAAGAAAAAAAGCAGAAACTTCATCAGGAAAGCTCCATGGAGACATGTTCATGCAAAATATCATAGAAGAACACATCAAAAGTTTCGAGAGCGTTAGCTGACTATTTTAGTATGCACATCAGGTAGCAAAGAAAAGAAAAAGATATGAAGTTGCGAGAGCTTGGTAATGATGGCTGTTGGCTGTTGCTGATCAATACTGATATACATGGTATCCTTAGCTTATGAATGTCGAACAATTTTATGTTTAAAGTTTTTGTTAACTCAGAATTTTGTATGAGACATCCGCTGTTAGTTTAACGTTTGATTCAAGGTTTAAAAACTATTTTTATGCTATGTTTGCCAACTATAAGAGGTATCCGGTTGTGGGTCCTTTCACCGCATCAGATAACCTTAGAGTTATCGGTCTCCCATGTATCAAGTTGCTTTTCGTAAGATGCAGCCTTTTTGTCGGTACGCTTACCTTTAGTATGAATAACATAACCATATATATGTTTCTCACGAAGTACAATTTTCATCAAATAACTCCAATAAGCATAGTTTTTTTACATCCAAGTTAGGTACTAATGATCTGAAGATAATCATCCTTCTAAGCCATGTTGTCATATATCAAGAATCCAAGACAAATCCAAAGTAAGCAGTGGTAGCAAATAACAACCCTAGTTAGTAGCAACAAATACGAACAAATAAACACAAATGATGAGAACTAGTACGAAATCAAATATGAACCAGAATCAAATCAGATGACGAACCAGAGGATGTACAGACCAGCAACAGTTCGATCCACGAAATAGGTGGCTGCTACAAATTCTTCAATCATCAAATCAAAGAACATGGATCGAATAAGCTTTGATATCATGTTAATTGATAAATATGTACACAGGAAAAGAGAGGAAAAACGGCTAGGATTTTATTATTATTGAAAAGTTCAAATATAATGAAAATGATAAGGGCCATATATAGCCAACTAATAAACCATAGCTAATAAATAAAAAAAAGGCTCAACCCGATACAAAATAATCCAACAACTCATTATGTTAACACCAGTCAATTTCCATCACCCAAGAAAATCTTTGTAATATGTTTAATTTTCATATTGACAAATTGCTTAATTTGTTTAATTTTCAGACGCGAGTTTGTGTATAGGTTTTGCTTTTTGATATAAAGTTACGCGTATTTTTATGTATTTCATAAAACAATAACTTTTTTAATGATTTCATTTTTTATGCCTTTATTTTATAAAGTTTCGAGAACATTAATATTTCCCGCGCTTTAACATGCCGCAGTACGCATGGACACAATTCTAGTTAGTCTATAAAATTAGAAGAATACATGTAAATTTCAAATTTTACAAGAATCTGTATGTAATTAATCCATGTCTTTTTGCAAGATATCAAAAATTAAATAAATAAATTTCTTAAGTGTCTTATTAAATGAACTGTATTACAAACTTAGTTTTTTAATTGTTATATTTAATATAGAAATTTGTTAAACCATCCAACTAATACGACCATCACCACAATGAAGTTTTTTTAAAAACAAAATTTATTCAACATCCATAATTTCAAAAAAGTAAACAAACGGATCATCAAATGTTTTATTTAGTGGATTAAAAGCATCAAACAAACCGATTTTTAAAAATTTATTCGAGTATAAATAACTTAAAATATAAATTCAATATAAAGTTTTTGAATAAATAATTCCGTGGTTGAATTTGTTGGATTTTATGGACCGACCCGATGGACAACGCGACTTACCCAGCTATGACCCGTAAGAGTTACACCTTGGGCAACGAACATTAAATCCACTTAACCCGCTTAACTGGTAATTACGAACTGTTAGCGAGACGATATATTATATATATTCGTTAGACGAGAATTATTATTTATACTAGTGTATGAATAATAATTATATATATTGTTTTAATCTTTCCTTAAAACAATTAAATGGGTTCAAACTTTAATATTAACTATTTGGTTTAGGCCCGGTATGGTTTTTATTAGGTTAAAAGGTTTAGAGTAATTAATATATAAATATATATTGAAATCTAATCAAAAAAAGAGAGATTCCTTTTGATCGACAAAGGCAGAAAAGAGTTTTTCTTTCGGTTTTGGTTTTCGCCACCAACTCCGTTTGGTGATTTCTGGAACCACCAAACCAACCCAAGCCGGACCCTGCCCCGCTGCTGTCCCGTTTCCGGCCAGCCCCGACGCTACTTGTCTCTCGTGTTGTCAGTTCGTGATCTAGCATAGGTTCGTTGTACCTAGGTGTCTCAACCGGTTAATCATTAACCACTAAGGTATAATTAATCTCATCAGTAGATTAATTGTTTTTTTGTGTTTGTGTGTTCATAACCAGATCCTGTTCGGTTTGTCAGTGCTGTTAAATAGGTTTTGATTTATTTTCCGCTGCGTATTTATTAATTAACTGAATTAATTAATTTCTCTGTCAAACCCCGTTTTTGATAAAAAGTCAAACTGATCACCACTGGATGCCAACAGTGGTATCAGAGCCTGGGTTATAACACGCAAATCGAAACCGGTCTGGTTTCACCGGTTAGATTAATCACAAACTTTAACTATCTTGAAGTTTCTGATCTGATCTGTTTTTGGGGCATTTTTATTTTTTAATTTGGTCGATTTTTAATTGACCAAATTTATTGCCCGTATGTGATTGTGTTGAATATGTAAATCTGGCCCGACCCATGTGATTGAGTTGTTTGTGTTTATTATTCAGTTTTGGTTTTATGGTTTTGGCCCACTTTTGATGGCTCAAAGTTGTAATAGAATATGCTTTTTATTTTATGTGATGTAATAAAAACCCGAAGACAAATTTGAAGACGCAACAGGAATCATGGAGTCAGTGGGAGTCATCCGAGACGACTAGATGCACGGAAGTCCATCCTTGTGGTTGTTTTAATTTTATGGACCCGTGACCCGTTTGGTCTTGCTAACTGGCTCTAGCAAGATCAAACAAACTTGACCCTAAAAGATTTACATATTTATTTGCTTTATGGTTGCTTTTAATTTTTTTATAACTTAAATTTATAATAAACCAACCAAACGCCAAACGTTTTAAAAGGAGTTTTAAAATGTCACAATCTGTCACCATAAGTTTTAATTTTACAACTTGTAAAATTTTATAAAAATAACAACGGCTTGTTTTTACAAAATAAATATACGCTAAAGTTTTGCAATTTAAACTAAATTTAATTTCAAAACTTATAACTTAATAGTTTTCAACTATTAACTTTAACTGGTTATTCAAGTCGCGACAAACTTAGTTTTAATCGGTTATTTAAAATTAAGTGTTCTGAGAGATGAAAGGGTTCATCAAATTTGTCATAACTTTAAATAGTAAAACTGGCTTTTACAATACACGTATGATTTAATCATTCGTTGTGTTTGACCCTATTCGGTAAACACTAAAATTGGAACCCATATTTAAAATCAATGGTCTATGCCATACTATTATAAGGAACACTTGGAGCATAAAACGAAACATCGGTGTTTGGAGCCACAGCACCGCACTGGATGCATAGTTTATTCTTCCAAGGCGCAAGGGTTTCGTTGACACATCTGGCCTTCCGCAAGTATCTGTTTTAGGAAGACTATTACTTTTCTCTCTTGTTACATGCCCCAGATGTCAAGAGATTAAAAGTGGGCATAAATGAGGCTAAACGTATCAATGCATAGACATGTCTTGTTTTAGCGGCCTCATACACGAGAGTTGTGCATCTTTCCACAATTGACACTAATTGTCAGCCTAGTTACCCACTTACTAATGTTGTATGCCACAGCTACCATTAGTGACTGATTTAGCTAGATTCTCACTCCTTATTCTAATTTCTGTAATTGAGTCATAAATTAATAAGGATTTTTCAGTTTCTTTATACTAATTTATTTTCTTTGCTTATCTTGTCAGATGTCTACTGAAAATAATAATACTAATAACTCCTTCGCTCTCAAGTCTATCCTTGAGAATGAAAAGCTGGATAACACCAACTTTCTCTCGTGGCAGTGCAATATGAGAATAGTTCTCAAGATGGCCAAGAAGCTCTATGTTCTCGATGCACCAGTCCCTGAGGCACCCGATGGTAACACGGCTGCCGCTCGTAAGGCCTGGGAAAAACAAAGAGATGATGCCACTGAGGTGGCCAGCCTTATGCTAGCCTGCATGTCCCGTGAGCTCCAAAAGAGCATGGAGGACCTGGATGCCTTTGACATGATTGAGCAACTTAAGGGCATGTTCCTGAAACAAGCCCGACAAGAACACTATGAAACCATGTCTCATCTCATTAGTTGCATGATGCAAGAGGGCACGCCTGTTAGTACTCATGTACTTAAGATGAAAGGGTACATCGACTAGATGAACAAACTTGGATATCCCATGAACGATGACATGGCTACTGATTTCATCTTAAACTCTCTCCCAAGCTCCTATACTCAATTCGTAATGAATTTCAACATGAATGGCTTGGAGAAGACAGTGGCCAAGCTACATGGTATGCTCAAAACGGCCGAGATAAATATCCAAGGAAAGAAAAATCAAGTTCTGATGGTCAGATCTGCTGGTGTTAAAAAGCCTAACCCCAAGAAAAGAGGTTTTAATAGTAAAGACAAGAAGAAGGTTAATGTTGCTGCCAAGCCTGCCACCAACAATAACAAGAAAGCTTCAAAAGCACCCCCTTCTGAGGAGCGCCAATGCTTTGAATGCAACAAAATGGTGCACTGGAAACGTAACTGTCCTGAATATCTAGCCAAGCTGAAGCTGCAGAGGGCTAGTGGTGAGGGCACCTTTTCAGGTATTCTCATTTATGTTATTAAAATTTTTACTGTTTCTAGCAACACATGGGTATTTGATACTGGATGTGGATACCACATCATTAATGTCTTGCAGGAGCCTAAAAGTTGGAGGAAGCTGAAACAAGGCGACATGGAGCTCATCGTTGGTGATGGGAAAAGAGTACCAGTTCTTGCAACTGGAACATATTATCTCTCATATCCTTCTGGCCTTGTGGTTGTTTTGAACAATTGTTTGTTTACAACTGGTTTAACCAGAAACATTATTTCAGTTTCTTTTTTGTTTGAACAAGGATTTAAGTACGTTTTTAATGGTATTGCTATTTTAGCCTACTTAAATGATATATTTTATTTTGAGGCTAAACCTCAAAAACGGTATTTATGAGATTGACGTTCAAACTGACAATAACATATATAATCTTTCTAAACGAATCAAATCTAGCATTAATGATACTTTTCTATGGCATTGTCGACTTGGCCACATAAGCAAGGCACACATTAAAAGACTCCAATCCGAGGGAATTCTTGAACCTACCGGACATGACTCATTTGATAATTGCGAGTCTTGTTTAGCTGGCAAACTCACAAAGGAACCCTTCACCCATGTTGGTGAACGAGCCAAGGATCTGCTAGGCCTTATACACACTGATGTGTGTGGCCCTTTCAGAACCATGTCTAGAAATCATGAAAGATACTTCGTTTCATTTATTGACGATTATAGTCGATATGCTTATGTCTATCTTATGAAACACAAGCATGAAACATTTGAAAAGTTCAAAGAGTTTCAAAACGAAGTAGAGAAACAACTCGATAAATCTATTAAGACACTTCGATCAGATCGAGGTGGCGAGTATCTCAGCTTAGAATTTCTTAATCATCTGAAGGAGCACAGAATTATTTCTCTGCCCACTCCTCCTGGCACACCCCAACTTAATGGTGTGAGCGAAAGGAGAAATTGAACCCGGCTTAATATGGTTCGATCGATGATGTGCAGAACTAACTTGCCTCACTCCTTCTAGAGTTATGCTCTTATGACCGCCGCCCGCCTTATAAATCTGGCACCGACTAAGAAGGTGGACAAAACCCCATATGATATATGGCACAGGTCTAAACCCAATTTGTCTTACCTTAGAGTATGGGGATGTGATGCATATGTTACCAACGATTCTGATGACAAGCTCGATCCCAGAGGCGAAAAAGTTGTTTTTGTCTGTTACTACAACAAAAGCGGATATTATTTCTATCATCTTGATGCAATCATTGTTTCCATCAAAAGGAAATGATGCTTTCTCGAGGAAGATCTTCTAAATCGAGGAACCGGAAATAATATTATGGATCTTGAAGAAATTCAAGAAACACAAACAACCGCTGGGGAAGTCGGAGCGTCTGATCAACAAGAAGTTGTTGCTGATGAATCAGACATAAACACAAGCGTTAGCAGAAGTAGCATGTCTCGTAAAGAACCTAATAGATAACTATGGCATCTTGAAGCTTCTAAAGTCCTATTAGTAGCTGAGTCAAATGACGAACCTACAAACTACAAATTTGCTATCTCAGATCCTGAATCCGAGAAATGGCTTGAAGCCATGAACGCCGAGATGCAATCTATGCGTGATAATCAGGTTTGGGACTTGATTGAACTACCCCCCGGTTCTCTGGCAATAGGGAACAAATGGATTTTCAAAAGAAAAACCGACATGCATGGTAATGTACAAACCTATAAAGCACGGCTAGTTGCAAAAGGTTTCACTCAAACTCAAGGTATTGACTATGATGAGACTTTCTCACCAGTTGCTATGATTAAATCGATCAGGATACTGCTTGCCATAGCCGCGTACCATGATTACGAGGTATGGCAAATGGATGTCAAAACCGCTTTTCTTAATGGACATCTCTCTAAAGATGTCTATATGGTTCAGCCTGACGGTTTTGTTGATCCAAAGTATCCTAGTAGGGTCTGCAAACTGAATAAGTCCATTTATGGACTTAAACAGGCATCTCAAAGCTGGAATCTTCATTTTGATCAGAAAATCAAAGAATTTGATTTTGTCAAGAATGAAGATGAGCCTTGTGTTTTCAGAAAGGCTAGTGGGAGCACTATATCATTTCTCATCTTGTATGTGGATGATATACTGATCATTGGAAACAACATCCCTGTGCTTGACAAAGTCAAACAATGGTTAGAATCTTGTTTTGCAATGAAAGATCTTGGAGAAGCTGCTTACATTCTAGGAATCAAGATCTACAGGGATAGATCTAAGCGGCTTCTAGGGCTAAGTCAGAGTACTTACATAGACAAAATGATGACACACTTTAGGATGAAAAACTCCAAGAAAGGAGGTGTTTCGATGACTAAAGGCACTGTGTTGAACAAATCGCAATCTGCTTCCACGGACATTGAAATTAAGGAAATGGAAGCAATTCCATATGCCTCAGCGATTGGTTCTATCATGTATGCTATGTTGTGCACTAGACCTGAAGTCTCGTATGCTTTAAGCATGACCAGCCTTTTCTAGCAAAGTCCTGGCATTGCCCATTGAACTGCAGTCAAGAACATCCTGAGGTACTTGAGAAGGACCAAAGACATGTTCTTAATATTTGGAGGAGTGAAAGAGGAGCTCACTGTACAGTGTTACACTGATGCTAGCTTTCAAACGAGATGACTCTCGCTCACTGTCAGGTTTCGTATTCACTCTTAATGGAGGAGTTGTCTCATGGAAAAACTCCAAGTAGAGTGTAGTGGCGGATTCAACCACCGAATCTGAGCATATAGCCGCATCAGATGCTGCTAAGGAAGCTGCTTGGATGAAGAAATTCATTACTGACCTCGATGTGGTTCCGAGTATTCGCCAACCAATCGAGATACTTTGTGATAACACAGGTGCTATAGCTCAAGCCAAAGAGCCCAGATCTCATCACAAAGCCAAGCACATTCAAAGGAAGTTCCACTATATACGGGAAATTGTGGAACGTGGAGACGTCATGATAAGCAAAGTAAACACAGATCAAAACCTAGCGGACTCGTTTACTAAGCCCATGACTCAGGACAAGCATGATCTTCACAGAGATGCTATTGGTCTTAAATTTGCTAGTGATATGTTTTGATTTAGTATTTTGAATGTGCGAACATTTAAACAGTTGTACTTTCGAATTCTTTTGGTTTACTGATTTAAATGCAATTATGAATTCTTATAACTGTGTTCGATTTTAATACGTTTAATCCATGAATCTTGTATTTTTAATTATCCGTAGTCGATCAGACTCGTGGGAACGTCTCTGAATTAAGACTATTCTGAACTTCGGCTCAAGGAGTTGACTCCGAACTTCACAGGCCTCATTTTAAATGACGTTGGATGTAACTCGCATCAAATCAACTTCATGGATCGTTGTTATAAGATGTTTTGCTATTGGTATACTCATTAGTATCCTCTAACCTGAGATACGTACTAGAACTGTCGTTTACCAAGAACCATTATTTAATCACTGTCAAACACTGTCGCGTAACTGCCAGTCATAAAGACTTTGATTAGGAATAGTTCTGAAGTTCCGTGGGAGTTGTATGTAGTCAATAAGGGATTCTGTACTCTTACATTATATGTAACAGATAGGTATCGTGGCACCCTCGTTGATTCAAACTTGTGAAGTGTAAGACCTTACCCAAACTTACTGTGTGTTTGATTGGACCACTTTGATTCTTGATCGAGAACAATAATAATTGAACGCCATATGAGAATGAAATAAATCCATGTCTTATTGATTCAATTGATGTTTTATACGGAAAGGATAAATGACAACTATTGCCATAAGTCTATTGTCTTGCTTTAGTTAGCTGTTACTAACACCAAGATATTTGGTTAATGACTTTAAGGCGTCATACCTTGTTAGGGACAGCCATGTGCAGCTAGAGCGCCGCTGACTGTTTGCGTTGCTTTATCGTGGATCGTCCAAGTGAGAGATTGTTGGATTTTATGGACCGACCCGATGGACAACGCGACTGACCGAGCTATGACCCGTAAAAGTTACACATTGGGCAACGAACATTAAATCCACTTAACTGATAATTACGAACTGTTAGCGATACGATATATTATATATATTCGTTAAACGAGAATTATTATTTATACTAGTGTATGAATAATAATTATATATATTGTTTAATCTTTCATTAAAACAATTAAATGGGTTCAAACTTTAATATTAACTATTGGGTTTAGGCCCGGTATGATTTTTATTAGGTTAAAAGGTTTAGATTAATTAATATATAAATATATATTGAAATCTAATCAAAAAAAGAGAGATTCCTTTTGATCGACAAAGGCAGAAAAGAGTTTTTCTTTCGGTTTTGGTTTTCGCCACCAACTCCGTTTGGTGATTTCCGGAACCACCAAACCAACCCAAGCCGGACACTGCCACACCGATGTCGTGTTTTTCGGCCAGCCCCGGCGCTACTCGTCTCTCGTGTTGTCAGTTCGTGATCTAGCATCGGTTCGTTGTACCTAGGTGTCTCAACCGGTTAATCATTAACCACTAAAGTATAATTAATCTCATCAGTAGATTAATTGTTTTTTTTGTGTTTGCGTGTTCATAACCAGATCCTGTTCGGTTTGTCAGTGCTGTTAAAAAGGTTTTGATTTATTTTTCGCTGCGTATTTATTAATTAATTGAATTAATTAATTTCTTTTTCAAAATCCATTTTTAATAAAAAGTCAAACTGATCACCACAACATAATTGAGCATACCTTCGTATTTAAAGATCACTGAATGACGCATATAAATGACAATCCAGAGGTTACTAAATGGTCATGGACATTGATCATGCCTCACATGCATTACTTGGTAAATAGTAAATTAACTATTCAGGACCCTACATCATGTACCAAGCAAACACCTGGCTCAGTTTTTATCTTCACATTCAATATTTCCAACCTGAGAATAGAATGAAATAAAGTTACACATGTGCAAGCTAAATCAAGAAATTTAATACTTAATTCTTGATGTTAATTAGCTAGCTAGCAACACAAAAAGCCTACCAAGCCTTGAATCCACCAGTAAAAATTTTATTTTTTTAAAACTGGTAAAATATGACTTGAAACAGCTACTTGTTCAAATCCAGCATATTGATCCTGTACATGCTAGTTTCTTAATCGAATATCGTTGAATCGCTTTGATTCAAAACCTCGGTTGCATTCGCTAGAGTTCTCATCACATCCACTTGTACCTTAAGTGAAAGAATATAGTCTAAAGCTTCTTTGATGAGGGAGAATTCATCCATGGATTCTCCACCTGGTACTAGTCTTTTAAGCACTTGGGTCCTCTTTTTAACCAACCTTTTCGCAATATAAGTTGCGATATTCGACTTCTTCTTCATTCTTAGGCAAACATGGCGACTCTTTTTCAAGATCTTCTTGCTTCTAGCCCTCTTAAGGAAAGCACTCATTTGGTTGTTAGTCTTTTGTGGCTTGATCCGTAACCCGGGCCCTAATAAGTTATCGACTAGAGTCTTGTTTTCGTCGTCTTTTTTAGCTTTGGAAAGTAGAGCAATGCTCCATGAGGTTGTGGATTTTTTGGCAGAAGCCAAAGCAATGTCAGCACAAAGCTTTATTTTCTTCTTTCTCTCCAAGAAGTCCATATTCTTTTTTGATGAACAACATATTTGAAGACCCTTTACCCATTTCTTGATAAATTCTCTCTTAAGCTTGGTACAAGTATGCATCTTTTATTACATACAAAAATTAACAATAAAAGCATGTTAGTTTTTATGTTAACAATTATAAACCAATTATATTAATTCATGCAGAAATAAGTTAGCTTTTTAAATTTATTGCTTCACATTACAGCAAAATAATGAATGAATCTTAATTACAATTTATATTTGATAACCATACTAATTAATAGAAGTGTGTAATTTAAAAACTAAAATTTTTAATAAAAGAAAAAAAGCAGAAATTTCATCAAGAAAGCTCTATGGAGACATGTTCATGCAAGAAGAACACATCAAAAGTTTCAAGAAATCTACAATGTAAATCTACCTTTCTTTGGATAATGAATCAGTCTTCTACATGTAGAGATCCATGGCAGCTCTCTGAGGAAAAAAATGGCTTCTTGCAGACAGAACATGCAGCAGTGTTGTAGGGATCCAACAAAAGTGTAGCAGCAGGGGGAGAGAGGTGAGGAGAATGAAAATGGAACTAAAAGGTTTATTTATTTGTTTTTCTTTTCCGTAAAAGAGAAGAAGAGGGAAGGTGGTGGGGTTAAGAAGGAAAGACACAGCACATGCAATCACATGGGCGTATGGCCCATAAAAACCCTAAGAGGGAATACTCAAATTCTTCCACTATATATCATATTTATTTTATAGTAAATAAATATAAGGTTTTATAGCCAAAAATATTTTATTTGCAAATTAAAATATTAGTACAATTTCCTTAAGACAAAATTTCTTAAATATAATTACTTAATAAATTAAAAAAACAAGATTATATACCTTTTATTTTAATTATCAGAGTAAACTGTAGTTTTCGTCCCTGGGGTTTGATTTCCCTAACAGGTTCAGTGCACTCCTATCGGTCTGAGTATCTGACGTTATATTTCTTAACGCTTTTAGTTCAAATCACTAACTTCGTTAAGTTTTTTTAGTTAAATTCTCGTTAAATGACCAAAATACCACTCTTCTTCCCTACTCCACCACCACCGGCCACCGCCACCACCACCGGCCGACCACCACCTACCACCATTCCCGCCTGCCACCACCCCCACCCACCTACCACCACCCCGTTTTTTCGGCAAGGACTCCGACGATGTATAAAAAACCAGCTTGGTTGAAGGGTGACTTGAGCCATGGGGCTGAGATGGAACAACGAGAGTACCGACGGCGTCAACCAACAGAGCTTTATGTGTGATTCTGAAGGGTGGCATAGCCATAAGATTGTTTGTTTTGTTTTTGAGTATAATAGGTGGTGGCAGGTGGTGGTGGCAGCGGCCACTACTAGAAAACATTTATTTTCTACAAAAGTTTTCGACAAGTTATCAACAAAAGAAATTTCTCACAAGTTTGCGACAACTTTCCGACAAAACAAAAACAAAAAAGTAACCACAAGATTTCCTACAATTTTCCGACAAATTTATTAAGTAAATTAACTTATTTATTTAATATAATTGTCGGAATATTGTCGAAAATTACCGACGAAAGACTTTTGTCGCTAATTCGTCGGAAAATTAGTCGGACATTTTCTACGGGTTTTTTTTTCCAACAAACACTTTTTGTCGAAAACTTGTCGGTAACAACCAATTATGACAAACTTCCTACGAAACTGTTGTCGTAAATTTTCCAGTTTTTTAGTAGTGGGCTGGTGGTGGTGGAGTGGGGAAGAAGAGGAGTATTTTGGTCATTTAAAAAGAATTTAACTGAAAAAACTTAACGAAGTTAGTGAATTGGACTAAAAGCGTTAAGAAATGTAACGTCAGGGACTCAGACTGATAGGATGCACTGAAGCTGTTAAAACTATCAAAACTCAGGAACGAAAACTACAGTTTACTCTGATAATTATATAGTTATGTTACTTTTAGATTAAATTGATACTCATTTTACAAGATGTGCATATTAAGCTTTTATAATACTTTTGTTTGCTTTAATAATAAGCGTTAACTTAAAATTCATAGTCAAATGTTTGAAAACTTGATAACTATATATGTTGTTGTACATATGTATATATTTTTTACCCTTAAACACACATTCTCTGCTTTAAAATCATCACACCTTTACTTTATGCGATTTAAACTTACACGATTTAATTTGAAAATATATCACTTTACGATTAAGATGTGATACTATTTAAATTTCACAATGTGACGTGACCTGAATTTAATGTACAAATTGTGTTATGTAATTTAATATTACGTACTGAATATGTATGAAATTTAATATTCATAGTCTACGTACTATAAAAAGTTTAAAATTCTGTTGTACTGTTAAATTCACGTGACTTTCAGATTACAGAACATGTTTTTTAATTAAAGTTAGCCAATGAGTTTTATTAAAAGAATATTATGTTTTTATGATTGATGTTTCTTTTTTAATAACTATTAACAATGATATTTAAGTAAAGTTTCATTAAATATGTTCCATATAAGTGATTAAAATAATTTTATAAGACATTAAATTTCATAGATTTGTTTATTTCTTAATAACTGTTAATATTAAATTTCATAGTTAAGTATAGAGGCGGACCCACGGAATATTTTAATGGGGGTCGGAAATTTTCGATATTCGAATGTTTATTAAAAGAGATTTTTCTCAGGCCGGGTCTTTTAATTCTTTTACTAGATTGAGTTGGATTATCGAACTTTTTTCACCAGATTAAGTTAGGTTATGACAATATTTTGAGTTAAAATATGTTTGTCCGATTGAAATCCGTTTATTTTTTTTAACAGCAATACCTACATTATCTATGATAAAATTAGCAACACTTAGATAATACCGTTCATTTAAGTGTTCGTGTCCGTTCATTTGTTCGGTTACAGTTAAACGAACGAGCACGAACAAGCCTCGTTTATGTTCGTTCAGTTCGTTTACAGGCGTAGGGGAGGATTTACAAGGCCGATTAGCTGTTTAGAAATGAATAGAAAAGCTTAGATTAAATGGTTATTGGGTTAAATGATTACTGACCTAGTGAAATTAATTGTTTATAAGATGTTTATATTTGTTCGGTTAGTTTATAACAATTATTAATAAGTTTATACATATAAATGTTTTAAATTAAATTTTTGGGTGTCATTTTGATCAAAACAAATTTCATGGGGGTCGGTGTCAAAATTTTATGGGGGTCGCTCAGAATTATATTATATATATAACAAATAATTTTTTTTTCCAACAGTGTCGGACGATCCAACCCACAAAGGGTGGGTACGCCATGATTAAGTACGTAATCAAAATCCTGTAAACATATTGTATGATTAAATGATATCTCAAATTATAATAAAAATATCATGTTGTAATTTTAAAATTACAACAATATTGTCCAAGCAAATAAAATTATGTTTTCTTTGTTAATAGTACATTAAGAAAATATACCTCGTGCATTTAATTTTGTTTATTTATTATTTTCCTACTCTTATCTCGACGACAGACACCTTTTAGATTAAAAAGTCACTTTAATATCGACACATGATTCAGTGTGTTGTATGGCTGAGAGTGGTTCTTATACATACTTCTTGTTCTCTTTTTATTTATTTATAAGTGACGGATCCATGATTTTTTATCAGTGCGTGTAAAAATGATCATGTTAAAACGGGTTAAGACATGTCGGTTTAAAACGGGTCGGGTAAAAAATTTACATTAATTTTTAGCAAACTCTTAGATTATGAGCACACGACACGAGTTTAAGTAATAATATAGGCAAACAAACCACAATAAAAAAATATTTTAACCGAAAATACGTTTGAAGGGTTAAATGGTCTAACCTTATAAGTTTTGACCAAAAGATGCAAGTTGGCTCATTCATAAAGCTTCCCAATATTTCAATCACTAATCACCAACAATAAACAATTAATAATTATTGAACGTATACCAAATGCAATACTAACAAATATAAAGAACAAAAATAAACCAATAGCGAGAAAAACCTAAAGGTATCAACGATTTGGGGCTTCTAAGGGGCTGCAACTGTAATGATAATGTAAGGCCCCTTTCCCGGGTGACCTCACTCGTTAGATTTACTCATAAACATTGTCATCACACTAAACTTTAAATTAAAATCATTCGACATAGCGGAATCGTACGATAAGTCAAATACATAACATAGCAGCGGAAGTCTTAACATTAAACATAAACATTGTTTTAGTAAGCAGTTTAAACAGGATGTCAGTCTTGTATCGGGGTAGCCTTCAAGCCATCGCACGTCCTTTCGTCTTCTAACCTGAAGTGAATATTAAAAGTCAGTTAACGCTGGTGAGTTCTAGTTTAAAGCAATTAGGTATAATCATTATTTCTTTATAGGCATATATTTATATATATATATATATATACACACACATTAACACTTGATTTGCTTTCTTATATCATTCATAATAGGTATATATATATATATATATATATATATATATATATATATATATATATATATGCACACGTCATTGCTTTTATTGAACATTAATTGGTCATAAACATAAGGGTGATCAGCCAAACATTGATTTGCGCAAGTCACAAAGACAGAGTCCTACCGCCGTAATCCGTCATCCATGATTGTACGGATTCCTTCGACCGTACGTCATGCTATACCGTCCAGATTCCTTCGACCGACAGTCCTCACCGATCTACCGTCGTAGACCGTCATATTCACCCGTCTGCCCGAAGGCATCCGTTTCCCACCCGATCTATATTATACATACGTGCATCGATTGAAGGACTGACTCTACCGTAGTGGCCTTAGTTTAGTCTACCTTTCCAGACTTTTAAGTTCTTGCTGCATAATAAATGAGTGTTTGTTCGTCTACCGGAGTAGCCGTTGTCATGATACCGTCCATAACGTTTACATTCATTTATAACATGCTATATATATATATATACACATATATAAAGCAAGATTTCATTAATTTACGTTATGCCGTTCATTCATTTCCTTCTTTGTATGCATACGTTTCATTCTTTGTTCATCATTCTTTTACGTATTATCACATTAACATCCATATAAATATCACGTATGATCACATTGACATTCACAACATTCATTCAGTTCTTTCTTTGTATACACATGTTTCATTCTTTGTTCTTCATTCATATATATATATATATATGTATATTACGTATAATCACATTAGTATTTATAACATTCATTCATTTACAGTATACACTTCAGTACCAAAACATTTAAAATGATTTGCACGTAACATATAGGGGGCACATAGAACTCACCTGATGAGTGGTTTCTGAAATACACTTAGCAGGTCACTGAACGTCACTAAGGTTGCACACAAAATCTGTATAATCAAGTCATACAAGATAAGATAATGAACCTAAACGTCGCTAAACGTTTCTTGTCTTAGGGTTAGGCGAACTTGGATAAGTTTGCCTCTTTCAGCTTAAGCGAACTTTGTTAAGTTCGCTCCTTTGAACTTAGGCGAACTTGTGTTAAGTTCGCTCCTTTGAACTTAGGCGAACTTGTGTTAAGTTCGCCATCATTGGTTTAGGCGAACGTGTGCTAAGTTCGCCACTTTTCTGAGCGAGCATATATGTAGCGAACTTGATAAATTCGCCGGAATGGTGCCAGGCGAAGTTGATAAGCCTTCGCCTGCGCGATCATCTTCCTCAACCAGAAACCCTAGATCTGGTCTACGGTTTCAAGTCGATCAAGCATCCAACTTGATAAGCCTTCACCTGGATCTGTTCTATTTACATCCAGGAACCCAAATATGTGGTTTGTTTCAAGTTTCACACGTAAAAACTTATCCTTTGATCGTTTTTAACCCGAAACCCAAAAATGAATAAAACTCATATCTGAGCTCAGCGGTTACCTGTCTTTGCTTCCTTTTCGTTGGAGGATGTTCCAGAGATGATGAGTAATGATTCCTGAGCTCTTGTGCCTCCACCCTTTAGTTTCTCTCTCTAACCTGAGTTCTCTTTCTCTCTCTAGAATGTTGCGTAGGGAATAGGAAGGAATGAGAGGAAGGGAAGCTGATTGTGTCATAGGGAGTCCCTCCCTTGTGTTCGGCCCATGGGCCGACCTTGTGTGAGGTCCAAGCCTTTTTCCGTCCGATCTCCACGCTACGAGTCTTGTTCTAATTTCATTTATTTGCCATATTTATTTGGGATGTTACAAGTCTACACTCCTTACAGAGGTTTCGTCCTCGAAACCTGCTATGCGTTAAATAGTTGAGGGTACAGTTCCTTCATTTCGTCCTCCTTTTACCAAGTCGCCTTTGAACCTTTTCTATGTTTCCATTGTACCTTGACCAAAGGAATTGACTTATTGGGTAGTCTTTTCGCTTGGTCGTCTTCTCCAGCAGAAAACCTTAGTTTCTGCATGGAGATGGCGGCTTAAGCTTCTACGTTCAAGTTCCTGACTTTTTACGTTCAAAACACTTGGTTTTCTTTCGTGATTCCAGATCTATAACCCTTTACTCGTTTAGCTTATAAAAATCCGTCCTTTTTATTCAAAAACCCATAAAACCCATCAAAACTAAAAACTCAGATCTAGATTGGTTTCTTACCTCAAAACGATGCCCTTCTCCTGTAGATCTTCACCCGAGCAGTGGAGATAGAAGTAGGAGCGATCTTGAGCTTCAAACCAGGACTTTCTCTCTCTACGGTTTCTCTCTCTAGAAAAGTGTGGAGGTTTGGAATCCAAATGAGGTTGAGACTTGGCTAGGCCAGACCTTAAGCCCCCTCCCCTCCCCCTTGATCGGCCCATTCCCAGCCAAATCGCGGCCCACAAGTCCATTTTACCTCTTTATTCTTTTTAATCCTTTTTATAAACCCGACTACTATTTTTTCATGAGTTTTGGGATGTTACAAGTCTACCCCCCTTACAAAAGGTTTCGTCCTCGAAACATGTCATAAGTCGAATAGTTGTGGGTACGACTCCTTCGTTTCAGTCTCGGTTTCCCACGTGGCTTTAGATCCCCCTCGATGTATCCATTGGACCTTAACCAGTTAGATAACCTTATTACGCAAATATATCTCTTTCCTGTCTCTGGTAGCTACGGGTTCCTCGATATAGTTCAAACAGTTGTGAACCTCGATGTCCGACAACGCCACGTGCGCAGTCTCATCAACCAGACACTTTCGTAAGTGCGACACATGGAAACTAGGATGAATCCCACTTAGCTCATTGGGTAGTTCCAATCTGTATGCTACTTCGCCAACAAGTGCCAAAATCTTAAATTGTCCGACAAACCTCGTACTTAACTTTCCTCATTTTCGAAAAAGAATTATCCCTTTGCATGGAGATACTTTCAACAGTACCATATCCCCAACCTGAATTCGAGGAACCTTCGCCTCCTATCAGCGTAAGATTTATGCCTGTCTTGCGCCGCTTTCATATGAGCTTTAACCTGATCAAACTTGTTAGATGTAGCCTTAACCACTTCCAGGCTCCCAAATTCCTTCTGTCCAATCTCTCCCCAACAAACCGGTGTTCGACACCGTCGTCCGTACAACATCTCAAAAGGCGACATGCCTATGGTCGAGTGGTAGATGTTGTTATAGGAGAATTCTGCCAAGGGTAGGTGGCTATCCCAGCTGCCAACAAAGTTAATAATACACACACGAAGCATATCATCGAGGGTCTGGATGGTCCTTTTAGACTAACCATCCTCTTGGAGATGATACGTCATGCTAATATTTAATTGGGTACCCATTGCCTCATGAAACCTTTTCCAAAACCTCGACATGAACCGCGTGTCCCTGTTCGAAACAATAGACACCGGTACCCGCGGTGAGCAAAAACTTCGTTAATGAACACCTATGCCAAACGTTCAGAGGAATACGTCTCTTGAATAGGCAAGAAGTGCGCGCTCTTCATCAATCGGTCCACATCCACTCAGATGGTGTCATAGCCTTTTGCTGTACGAGGTTGCTTGGTTATAAAGTTCATCGAGATGTGCTCCCATTTCCATTCTGGTATCTCCAATGGTTGGATTTTACCGCAAGGTTTCTAGTGTTCGACCTTTACTTGCGAGTAGGTCACGCATTTGCTCACATAAGCAACTATCTCATTCTTCTTGTCGGGCCACCAGTAATCCTTCCTCATGTCTTGGTACATTTTGTGGATCATGGATGTATAGAATAGTGAGACTTATGGGCTTCGTCGAGGATCCTAGCCCTAAGTTCGCCTTCCTTGGGTATCCAAATTCGACCCAACTTGGTACGCACACCAAGAGTGTTGAATTGAAGTGACTCTTGTTGGCCAACCATTCTTTCTTTCTTTATGTGTTCCGGTTTCAATGCCTCAACTTGAGCCTTCTCAATCTCCGTCATAACATCCGGCGTTACCACAAGCTGGCAAGCTTTCACTCTAATAGGAGTTGGCCTATCCTTCCAGCTAAGAGCGTCGACCACCACGTTTGCCTTTCCAGGATGGTATATGAATTCACAATCATAATCCTTTAAGAGTTCTAACCATCTTCTATGACTCATATTCAATTCCCTTTGTTCGAAGAAGTACTTCAAACTTTTGTGGTCGGAGTACATGGTGAACTTTACTCCGTAGAGGTAGTGCCTCCAGATTTTTAATGCAAATACAACGGCGGCAAGTTCCAAATCATGGGTCGGGTAATTGACTTCATGAATTTTTAGTTGCCGTGACGCATACGCAATCACCCTCCCACGCTGCATCAATACACACCCTAGTCCCTGACCAGAGGCATCAGAGTAAGCTACTAAGTCCTCATTGCCCTCGGGTAGGGCCAAGACTAGAGCTTGGGTTAGCTTTTTGATGTAGTGCAAAGCACATATCTTCATTTCTATTGTTTTCATGTGTTTTTGATTAGTTTTATCTTTGTGTTGAGTCATTTTTGTATACTATTGAGTCGTTGATGTGTTTACAGGTGCTCGTGAAGATTACAAGTGAAAACCAGAATAAACCGAGTAAGAGACTGAAGCCCAAGAAACAAAAGTCAAAAATGTTGAAAATTGGTCTCTCGCGGTATGCGAGAGAGGAAGAGGAGAATCTCGCGGTACGCGAGGAAACTTGCCCAGTCTCTCGCAGTACGCAAGGAAAAGGAATTCCGGGAGTGACTAATTTGTCCCTCGTGGTATGCAAGGGGCTGCCTAATTTATCTCGCGATACGCGAGAGACTAAAAATCCAAGAAAAAGCCTTAAAATCGATTTACAAGGAATTTGATTGCTGTAGAAATAAAGACTGATGGCTACAAAACTTTCTAAGTTCAAATGCTGCTTACCTCATAGTTTGCTGCTGACCAACAAACTGCTGCGGATAAGCTTATCTACAGCGGATACTTGTTCCTCTACTGAAGAACAAATCTGCTGCGGATAGCCTTATCTACTGAAGACCGGAGTTGCTGCGGATAGGCTTCTCAGCAACATCAACACTTGATGATGCTGATAGGCAAATCATCAGAAGCTTTGGATGGTTGCATCTTGCTGCTGATCTCCAACTTTGCAGCTGATAGCCATTTCCACTAAAGATCAAAGGTTGCAGCTGACTGACTTCGATAAAGCAACCATTACCATTGACAAATTTCGGCTACACCACTGACACACTCCACGCAGAAAGAATGTCACTGGTGCAGACAATAAAGCACTACAACGCTCTTCTCTAAGCGTGCAAGAAATGATGCCTAAGAAGACGTTTGAGTAAAGTTAACTTTTATAGTGTTTATTGTCATTATATGTAGAATAGCTTCAATACAAGATCAACAGTTTGTGTTAGATCTGATCCTTAGAATCAAGGGTCTGTCTTGATTCTAAGTTACTATATAAGTAGTACTTAAAGTCATTGTATCTAAGTGCTTTTCTTAGAGTTTTATCTGTAATCTTGTAACCATTGAAGCTTAATATAAATTGCATTTATCAGTACTTCCTGTGTTTACTTGTTTACATTGATCAGTTGTGATTGTTTCCGCCAATCTCAACTGGAATAGAACCATCTTGTATTTACCTATCCTACAAGTGGTATCAGAGCTTTGGCTCAGATTAAACAAACTCAAACTTGTTTAATCATTCTCTGGTTCTATTCAAAACTATCTCTTTGCTAAAGTCACCCATTATCACAAATCAAAAATGGCTCAAAACAATGTATTTGAAGATACTGGAAGCATCAACAGACCACCAAGACTGGTGTCTGGGGAAGACTACGATATGTGGAAGAACAGAATGGAAAGCTTCTTCTGCTATCAGGAATATGTGATGTGGAAATCCATTAAAGATGGACTATACATACCCATGGTGTCCTCTGCTGATTCCGAAGGTGCACTGGTTCCCAAAGAATCCTCCAAATACTTAGATGAAGACATCAAGAAAATGGAGGTAGATTTCAAGGCTTTGGGAGCTATCTAAATGTGTCTGCCAAATGAAGTTTTTCACAAATTCAGAGGATACAAAACTGCTAAGGAACTATGGGAGGCTCTTGAGAAGATGTTTGCAGGGTCAGAGGAAGTTAAAGAAAACAGAAGAGATATCCTGAAGCAGCAATATGAAAACTTTGTCCGGAAGGAAGGTGAGTCTCTAACTGTTTTATATAACAGATATACTTATCTTGTAGGTGAGCTGCAGTGCTCAAAAGTGAAGTTGGAGAATGAAGATATTCTCAAGAAATTCATCATATCTCTACCCAGTTGCTGGACACTCTACACAGTGTCCATCAGAAGAATTGAGAATCTGAAGACTCTTCAGATGACTAAGCTATTCGGTATGCTCAAAACCTATGAATTAGAGACTATTCAGGCCAAGGAAAGGAGCTCAAGCTACCAAACAGCTTCAACATCCACCACCACCTCTTCTACTCTTCACTCTGACCACTCAGGTCCTAGTACTAGCAACTACTATCCTCCCATAGTCACACATCTTCAAACTCCCACCTCTCAATCAAATACCTCACCATTTCATCTTGAAGCTCCTCCTCAAGCCTCAACCTCTGCTGCTTTTGTTTCTGAAAACTCAAGCAACATGTCCTTTATCAAGGAGGATCTGGAATGCTTCCGTCCAGATGATCTAGAAGAAATGGATATACAGCACTCGTATGCCATGTTCTCTCTAAGAGCAAAAAGGTTCTACTCTAGAACCAGAAGACCCATTCCAAGCAACAACTCCAAGACGAGAGTTGGCTTGGATAAAAGCAAATTGAGATGTTACAACTGTAACCAACTGGGTCATTTTGCTAGAGAATGCAAGGCACCTAGGGCAAACCCAACTGCTGATCAATCAAGACAAGCTCACCAAGCCCAACCTAGATAACAACAGCAACAAGCTACTCCTCCAGCTCAAACTGCAGCTTGTGCAGCTGTTGGAACTTCTGACTTTGACTGGAGCTTTCAGTATGAAGATCTGCCTACCAACAACAAAGCTCTTATGGCAGACACAACTGAGATATCGCCTCAGGTATATAAACATCTCTGTTCCCAAGCTTGTATTGATAAGGTTTTAGGCTACAGAACGCATAATTAAAACCTCATAGATCAAAATGAAGAGTTTCATCAAATGAAATCTGAATTCAAAAAGGTCAAAGACAGTTACAAAGAAAATATTATCTGCCTAAGGAAAGAGATTTCATTACTAAAACATGAACAAACCAATCTTGAAACTCAGATTGATGATCTATTGGCTAGATTAAAAGCTACCAGAGCAGAATTGGCAGAACAGAAAGTTCATGTTGACAAATATGAATTTGCATCCAAAAAGCTGCAAAGACGTTTGGACGCTCAAATTCATGACAAGGTAAAAACTGGTCTGGGGTATCATGCTGAACAATACCAAGCCATTGCACCTCCTGCTGACTACGTTACCATCCATGAACCAAGCTTCAATCTCTCAAATCTTGAAAAGGCCAACCGAGATCTTGATCCCTCAAGACATGAACCACTGGTGCAAGAATGCACTACCTCGTCAGAGTCTGAGTCTGAGTCAACTTGCTCAGAGTCCACTAAAAATGAGGAAGCCTCATCACCAGTACAAGTACCAGCACCGCCTGTTCTGGAAGTCATTCAAACAAGTGTTCATGTCCCTTTACCAGTTGTTCCGGTTCCTATGCCTTTCAAGCAAATCAAAATCAGCTATCCTCCAGAAGGAAGAAAGCTAACTGTTGAAAAGAGACCTTCTTCAAACTCCCCCAACTCAAAGCCTCAAAGAAAGGTGTTTGATATATGTCATGCGCCTAAAGAAAGAGTTTCATATGTTCAAAAGACATTGGAAGAAGCCACCTTTGAGCACAACAAAGCTCACCCCTGGAACTTTAAAGACCTATTCAAAAGAAAGGACTATGTTTACCTTTCAAGGGACAAACTGGCTAAATCATGCTTCTACTACCTTCAGCAACAAAGAAACCTCAAACAACATGCTTTTGAGAAGACACACAAGAACAGAAAGGTAAGGAGTTCTGAAGCCAAGGCAACTCATTTCAGAAACTCTCTTTCCCCACCAAGGAAGCAGCTGCCAAAGCCTCAACAATCTTGCATCATCTGTGGTGAATTAGACCACTTTGCTGCAAATTATGATTTTAATCCTTTCAACCAGATCCTTCATTAAGCCCCTCCTAATCAAAAGCCGATCAGCATGAGAACTTCTACAGAGAAGCCCTCTGTCAACAAGGTAAAGAAGGATAAGCATACATTGGTTGTTGAACCATCAACAGCCAGCAAAAATGTTGGTAATCAAGCCAAGCCCAAGAAACCAAAGGACAAGCCTTCAGTAGCAACCAAGTCTGCTGCTGCTCAGGCAAAACCATCAGTAGCAACAAAGTCCACTGCTGATAAGCTTAAGTCATCAACAACAAAATCCTCTGCTGATAAGCCGAAGTCCTCAGCAGCAACAACATCAGCTGCTGATAAGCCAAAGTCATCAGCAGCAAAATCTGCTGCTGATAAAGCAAATCCATCAGCAGCCAAAGCAACATCAGCTGCTGACAGAGCAAAGAGAACTGGAAAACCATCTCCTCAGCAATGGAAAGCCAAGATCCCAGATTCTATCCCTCCAAGAATCATCATTGGTTCTGTTGAATGCACACATGCTGAATCCGATATTCCGAGAACCCTTTTCTTCAAGGATGCAAGCTCTTGGATTCCTCCCACTAACTAGATCTCTCTCATGTGCAGGGGCAGCCAGGTCGCAAGAATAACACTTGGGTGGTAGACAGTGGTTGTTCCAGGCACATGACAGGCAACAAATCCATCCTCTCCAACTTCAGACACTTCAATGGAGGATATGTTGCCTTTGGGAGTGACTCAAAATGAGGATCTATTACTGGACAAGGGACTGTGTCAAATGAAAGAATGAGTATTGATAAAGTAAATTATGTCAAAGAATTAGACTTCAATCTCATGAGTGTTTCCCAGGTCTATGATCAAAAGCATTGGATGCTCTTCACAGACAAAGAATGCTTTGTACTATCTCCTGGCTTATCCAAGCCTACTCCAGAAAAGATTTTATTAACTGTTCGGAGAAAAGAAAATCTTTATGTGCTTGACATGAATGAGGTCACTCCATCTGGCAATGTATCATGTTTTCTGTCAAAAGCTTCAGTTGATGAATCAGCTCTCTGGCACAGGAGATTAAGCCACGTTAACATCAAAACTATCAACAAATTGGTGAAGGACAATCTTATCAGAGGGCTTCCTGATAAATAATTCCAGCTAGAAGATCACTGCATTGCTTGTTTGAAAGGGAAGCAACACAAGAGTTCTCACAAGCCCAAGACTTTGAATACAAATGATACTCCACTACAGCTGCTGTATATGGATCTATTTGGTCCTACAAATATTATGTCAATGGGTATAAAGTCATACTGTCTGGTGATAACTGATGACTACACCAGATTCTCATGGGTATACTTCTTGAGAACTAAAGATGAAATTGCTGAGATCCTCAAATCCTACATCCTTAAGGCAGAGAATCAAAGCAATCAGAAGGTGAAGATCATAAGGTGTGATCAGGGCACAGAGTTCAAGAACCACACTTTGAACTGTTTCTGTGAGAGCAAGGGAATTGAAAGGTAATACAGTGCTCCAAGAACTCCTCAACAAAATGGAGTTGCTGAAAGAAGAAACAGAACTCTAACTGAGTCAGCAAGATCTATGTTGACTGACTCAAAACTGCCTCGCACATTTTGGGCAGAAGCAGTAAGCACAGCCTGCTATGTGCAAAATTGAGTTATCATAATCAAGCCTCTCAACAAGACACCCTATGAACTATGGTTCCAAAGAGTTCCATACATTGGATTTCTAAAACCTTTTGGATGTCCATGCACAATTCTGATCACACATGGGGTTCTTCCTAAGTTTTGTGCCAAATCTGATGAAGGATATTTTGTGGGCTATTCCTCTCGATCCAAGGCCTACAGAGTATTCAACTCAAGAACAAGAATTGTGGAAGAATCATTCAACGTGGAATGCACAGAACACATTGTATGTGAACAGGGAAAAGGCCCAAACTGGCTTTTTGACATAGACTTTTTCACCCAAATATTTGAGCCTCTGATCTTCTCAAATATGGAGTCTTCCTCTTCTCAATCACCTGCTTCCACCTCCTCTGACTACATACTGTATTTTCTAAAATCTTCTATCAGTCTGAGAAGACCATCCATTGATCCTCCATCTGTTATGGAAGCCATTGAAGCAAGTGCAGCCAGAACCACACTCGCTAATGTCACCAGCAGCAGCCTGTCTGAAAATGAAAACTTGAATGAAGCCTCTTCGGTAAATGTTGTAGATGCTGCAAATACCATTCCTGATAATACTGATGTAGCTGTTGATCTTGAAGACTCTTCAACCATGAATGAAGAAATATCTGATCAAAATCAAAGCAATCTTGAGCAAGGGATACAGCTGGAGGTGGTACCAACACAAAGGATCAACATGAAACATCCTCTGGAAAATATTATTGGCCAAGTTCACCAAGGAGTTCTAACAAGAAGCAAATCTCATGAGGCCAATATATGTTTGTTTTCATGTTTTCTATCTCAGGTGGAACCAAAGAAGATAGATGAAGCTCTGCAACACAGCAGTTGGATTGAGGCAATGCAGAAAGAGTTGCTGCAATTCAAGAGACATGATGTCTATAAGCTTGTTGATCTTCCACCTGGTCAATCTGCCATTGGCACAAGATGGGTATCCAGGAACAAGTAAGATGAGAGAGGCATTGTAGTCAAGAACAAAGCCAGACTTGTAGCTCAAGGCTACACTCAGGAAGAGGGAATTGACTATGATGAAGTCTTTGCTCCTGTTGCCAGACTAGAGGCCATCAGAATCTTCCTGGCATATGTTGTATCCAAGAATTTCATGGTCTATCAAATGGATGTCAAGAGTGCCTTTCTGTATGGGAAGATTGGTGAAGAAGTATATGTCAAACATCCTCCAGGCTTTGTAGATCCTGCACATCCTAACCAAGTGTTCAAACTAGACAAAGCTCTATATGGCTTACATCAAGCCCCAAGAGCCTGGTATGAAACTTTCTCTGGAAATCTATTAAGCAACAACTTCAGAAGAGGTGTCATTGACCAGACCTTGTTTATCAAAGATAAAGGGGGAGAAATCTTACTGGTTCAAATCTACGTAGATGATATCATCTTTGGATCAACAAGGAAGAAGTTGTGCAAAGGCTTCGAGATCCTGATGCACTTAAAGTTTGAAATGATCTCAATGGCTGAGCTAAATTTCTTTCTGGGTCTTCAAGTCAAACAAGTCCTAAATGGAATCTTCATTAGCCAATCCAAATATGTCAAGAGCATTCTGGAAAGATTCAAGATGGCTGACTGCTCTACTACAAGAACCCCTATGCAAGTGTACCATCAGCTGACTCCAGACAAAGATGGTCAAGACACTGATCAACATCAGTACCGTGCAATGATAGGGTCTCTCATATATCTCACTGCCTCAAGGCCAGATATCATGTTTGCAGTATGTCTCTGTGCAAGATTCCAAGCAGCTCCAAAGATTTCACATCTTCAAGCTGTCAAGAGAATTTTCAGATACCTAAAGGGAGTCCCAAGACTTGGGCTATGGTACTCTAAAAATGATAAGTTCAATCTGTATGCATACACTGACAGTGATTATGGGGGATGCAACTTGGATAAAAAGTCCACTTCTGAGGGATGTCAGTTTGTGGGAGGGAGACTGATTTCATGGCAATGCAAGAAGTAAACATGTGTTTCAACTTCTATAGCAGAAGCAGAATACATTGCTGTGCACAAGTCATCTGGATACAAAATCAAATGCTGGATTATGGGATGACTTTCATGGCAACTCCCATTCACATTAACAACATGAGTGCTATATCAATATCAAACAATCCGGTGCAACACTCCAAGACAAAGCACATTGACATCATGTATCACTTCCTAAGAGATCAAGCTGAGAAAAAGAGAATTATTTTAACCAAAGTTTATACCATTGAGCAATATGCTGATTTGTTTACAAAACCGTTTGATAAAGCTAGATTTAGATATTTAGTTGAATCTATTGGCATGATGAACTTTTATTAAAATATGTCTCTAAAATTTTAACTTTGTAAATATGTTTATCTTTTGTTATAAATAAAAGTTACAAGTCAGCATCATCCGTTTTTGCTGTTGACATGTTTAATAATCAGCAGCAAAGATTTTGCCACTGACTGCTTTAAGTTATCAGCAGGAACAAGTTTCCTGCGGATAGCTTTAAGGCAGTCAGCAGCAACTCCCTTGCTGCGGATCAATGCATCTATCAGCAGCAATTGTGTTTGCTGCTGACAGACTTAACTATCCGCCGCAACCAAGCTTGTAGCGAATAGGCTTAATCCGCAGTAACCAAGTTTGCTGCTGATGGGTAAAAATAAGTCTAAATTAACTTTTACCCGCTGTAAAAATTCTTTTCAGTCTTTACCATGACTGCTATAGTGCATTACAGCTGTAACAATAAAAAGTATTTTGCTTTTCCCTCCTCTGCCGTTATAAGAACAAATCAAATTTCTTCACCACCCCTTCACATTCAATTTCGCCCTAACTCCCATCACTTTCTCTCAAGCCCCCACAACATTCAAAGCCTTCCATTCCTAACCACCCTTCAAAACCTTCCTCTTTCCCTCCAAAATCCAATAAGAATGGCAGATATAAACAATCCTGATGATAAGTTCTCCCCATATCACAACCTCACGGCATACTTAACCAAAGGAAAGAAGTTCGAGCGATGATATGATCGATTTTCTGTGCCGATCAAAGATACATTTTGCATTAACAGTCAACCCTACCATATATATTCCTCACATGGAGGATTTTTGGAATACCGCCGTCTACTCTACCGAACAGGGGATTCCCCAAATAAAAGCCAAGGTAGACGGCAAGGACATCATCATCTCTGAAGCTACTCTCCGAAAACATCTTCAGCTTCAAGATGAGGGGGTAGCCATCTCATACTCAAAGGAAGAATACATGAGGACCTTTGTATCCATAGAGTACATTGGAAATCAAAATGAGTACACAATAGAGAAGGCACTGATGGGCCCTCCATGGAAGTATCTCTGCCACACTCTTCTGCAATGCATATCTCAGAAGAGAAGTGGATGGCATCAAGTGAGCTCTGCACTTGCCTCTACTATTCACGGTATGATTACTGGCCAATGATTCAACTTTGCACACCTCATCTTTGAGGGTTTGAGATATAACCTTCAAGAGGGTGCAAAGAAACAATTTTTTATGTACCCCAGATTCTTGCAGGAGGTTTTCAACCAGGAACTAAAAGATCTCTCCAAAAAGTTCTCAGGGGTCAATGTTCCATTGTTATCTACAATGCTAAACATACAAAGTACCTAGGGAGACAGTTTAGCAATCCCAGCTGATACTGATCCCACACCCTCCACCTCACATCCTGAACAACCATATGCTTTCACTGTTCGAACCCCTGTGCATACTACTAAGGATGCACAGGTACAAAAATCACTTACATCTGTTTTGGATGTTATCGTTCAACTGGAACAAAGGGCCCCAGTTGCAACGACATATACTAGAAAAAGGAGCAAGAAGACTCCTTCTCTTCTTGTCTCATAGGCCCAATCCCAACATAAAAGCCCTCATTCAGAATCCTAACATTCTGATGAGAATATCAAAAGGGATAGCCACACCATTAGAGAGACTTCCTTGGAAGTTTTCTATTAGAATCAGGATCACATCTTGGATCCATAGAATAACCCGCTGAGCCATATCATTATTTATCTTCTATGAACTTAAGTGCAGAGGCACCTAGTCAAGATGATATACCTTCTCCAACTACCACTATCTCGGAGGTATTGATTGACTTGGCTACTAATGCACCCAACCCAAGTTCATCACCCAAGAAGGTTCACCCTGGGAGTGATGATAGAGTGAATGTGGAAAGGTTGTCACTACTCCTCGTGCATCAACTGACCGGGAGGACAGTGATAACACCACTAAGACCCTAACCACGACAACTCACAGTGAGGATGTTTCCTTAGAAACACTCTTCACTGAGAGGAATCCCAGGCGCCAAGAAAACCAGGGTGATGGGGATGCAGAGGCTAGGCCTAAGACCCCATCCAACTCCAAGGATTCCACAACTATGGATGAGGACAGACTGAAACTTCATAATTTGGAATTGACGGCCAGGGTGGCAATGCTAGAGGCTGAAGTGTCCAAACTGCGGCACCAAGTCTCTATACATGAAGCCCATTAATTCCCTCCAGTGACTTCTCCCTCCCTTATATCAGTGGTCACTCAAACAGATAACACTCTATGCACTGATGCAACCAAAAAGGGGGAGGTAGTTACCAAGGAAGATGATGTGAACAGCCTAGAAGAAGGGATACAAGAGCATACTATGTTTCAGAGTTCGCTATACAATCCTGCTTTTGTTCAAATCCATGACTTGCCAGACTCAGTAGATGAAGAGGAAGATATCACTCACAATTGGAAGTTAGTTGTCCGAGCTGTTAATGAGGTGTTGCAAGATGAAACTCTCCATGAAGACACATCTCCATCATTCAGCATACTTCCTGAAGCTGCAGCCATAATAAGTCAAACATCTACTCCCCAATTCTCACTAACTTCAAACAAGCTAGAATTCGACTCCATTCTAGCTTGGGGGTATGATGGCATAGCTAAGAGATTCTGGATTGGATGGGAGTTTAGTGGAGCAGAAGAGCTAAACTGGAACACTCTTAATGCCCTCCAGGTTCTTAATTTGTATCTGACAAGATGTATCAACACTTCATCAGATCTCTCAGCAAAACTTGCAGTCAGCCGGTTCTATGACTTAATGGAGGATAATATGCCCTAGTTTGAAAGACTACTAAAAGAAGCAAATAGGGTGGCTTATCCTGAATCTTCATCAACAGCAGAACAAAGACTGGCTCCAAGAAGACTTGACTTAATCAGGAGCAGTGCTTTAACTGAAGAAGAAGTTATCTGCTGGCGAAGATTCCTGTACAACATCATGGTCAGGGACGTGGAAGTGCTAGGATGGGTGAGCACTGATTCCTCTGATTTCACCTTCTTCCTAAGAAATGGATCTTCTCTCTCAATCAACATCAAAGAGATCTTACTCCTACCTTCAGACTTCCTGCACAAGGTCTTTTAGCTCAGATCACTCATCTGCAGCATCAACTCCTTAGAAAGTCAAGAAATGATCAAACTCATCAAGGCTTCTCTTTATAAGGAGGAATCGCATGTAATGAATGACTCTGACTCATGTCTATCCCTTCCCTCCTCACCAACTGTCATACTGAACGCAGCAAAAGTGGCTGCTCAGAATATCAAAGAGGCCTTTAAAGTTATATATGGGAATGAATGGGAAAAGGAAGAGAGTGAAGCAGTCCCTTCCTCTGTGTCTACTCCTCATCATGCCAATGAAGCTGACGCTGAGATCCCAACAGCATCTCTTACATCTGCTGTTGTGGTCCATGAAGCTGAAGCAGAGGCATCCAGCAAAGACAAGGGGAAAAGACCTGTGACAGAAGAAGATGAAGAAAATTTATTGAAAGAGAAGAAGGAAAGGGAGGAAAGAAGAAGAAGAAGAGAAGAAGAGGAGATGGCTGAACTAAGAAAAGCTCAAGAAAGAAAAGCTCAACAAAGAAAAGCTGTCATTCTCCTCAGAGAACAATAGATCCAGCTGTATGCCAAACAGCTGGATGATCTGAAAGTCAATATTCCTGCAGTCTATCAAATTCAAGAAGATGAAGCTCTTGCTCTTCAACTGCAAGAACAATTTAATAAAGAAGAAGAAGACAGAGAGAAGAAGAAGAAGGAAGATGCCAAGTTCAGAATAATTGATTCTGAACTAGCCAAAGAAATGAGAAAGGAGTGGATAGAGGCTCTGATTTCTCAAGGTGAGGATGCAGACTATCTTGAGAAACTATCAAATAAAGAAATCTATAGAGCCTTCATGGGTCAGCAAGGTCAAATGGGAAATAAGAAAAGGCAGAAGAAGAAGAAAAAGCCAAACAGAAATCCAAGAAGACCATTGCCTTTAACAAAAGAACCCATGAAGAAAGGAAGGTCATGATTGACTTCCTAAAGGCTAGAGGAGAGAGTGGAAAAAGTCTGGGTCCCATGAGTTTCATGAACCTGCAAGCCCTTTACGTTAAAGTTAAAAAGGAAGATGAAGAAAGACTGGGGAAGAAAGGCTCAAAGAAGAGGGTAATCAATCAAGAAGAAGAAAGGAAACCAAAGAAACCCAAGACTTCTCCCTCATCCACCACTTCCTCTATCCAACAACCTTCCACTCTCCATCCTAGACCTCCCTCCTCTCCACCCACAAAGTCTAAATCCTCCCACCCAGCTCCTATTCATCAACAACCTCCCAAAAAGAAAAGCAAACCTACTACCAAACCAGAAGACTCAAGAGAAATCATCAACTGGTCCTACAGTACTCAAGATCAAAGGTTTGAAGTCTTCAGGGGAAGAACAGGAGAAAGAAGTTCACTCTATACAACTGTTGATGAGGTATTGCAGCTTCCAGATTCTGATCTAAGAAGAATGATGGAGCTGGGTGAAGCTAATGAGCCTGAGAATGAAGGTGGGAGACATCTGTTGATGGTAATCAAAGATCACTTCAACCCCAGCAAAGATGAAATTATTGATGCCAAACCTCTCCAATCCCACTCTCCATTCATCAGTTGGTCCTATAATGCTGAAAAGAATGAGTTCACATTGACAGATGTTAAAGGACATAAGATGAGGTGTTCAAGCAAGGCCATCTTCAAAATGGCAAGCAAAGACATCAAGAATCTATCTGAGCTTCCTCTTAACAATCCCAGCAAAGACCATAGAGGATATGAGGTTGCAAGAATAGTCAGCAACATGGAAAAGCTTAAGCAGCAAAAGAAGTAAGAGAGTTTTGGTTGCATCAGTCTAGGGGGAGTTTGTAGAAATAAAGACCGATGTCTACAAAAATTTCTAAGTACAAATGCTGCTTACCATGGTTTTCCCATAGAATTGCCTTTCTTCCTTGTTTTCCCATGGTTTCCCACACCGTTCACCACCTTCCACCATCATTCATCACCATTTCCATACATCTTATCCACCATCCACTACTATATCATCTTCATCATCAGCATCTCATCCACCATCCACTACTTTACCATTCATTCATTATCCACTACCATGGGAGACCTAAGAACCATTTGTGATCGATGATCTACTTTGCTAGTGGCGTTCATGTCTATGTATTTGCCACACATCGAGTACGTTTCTCTGCATTCTATCTATCTTGAGTCTTTAATTCTTAGTGAGTCAGTTTGAGTCAGTCGAGTTTTTATTTTAATTAGAGTCTTTATTTTTAATTTTAGTCAGTTTGATGCTGCGGGTATTGTGTGAGTTTGTTTTACAGGTTTACATCATTCCGTCTATACTCAAACTCCATTCAGATGGAATTGATCCTGATATTATTAAGCAACTCGGCAGAGTGTGCAACCGTGACCGAAATGTTATACGGTACACACAAGGATGAACGAAGCCGGATACATCCGAGAGCATATACATTACTAGCTAAGTCGATTCCTGTTTTTATTTTTGCATTTTAATTTTTAGTTATGTCTTGCTTCACATTAAGGATAATGTGTCTTTCAAGTGTGGGGATGTGAGTGTCTATTTTAGCTAGTTTGTCTTGTTTATAAAAATCCAAAAATACAAAAGAATTGAAAATTTTTGAAAAATGTCCTTTGAAAGTATACGTTTTGCAAGAAAATGGAAAATGATAGTACAACTGGATCTGCTTGTTGAGTTTAAATGATGTAAATAATTGAAAACACGTCTAATTAGTGATGTTTTGGTAGACCCATCCAGCTTGAATAGCTTAAATAGCCAGAAATCGGATGAGTACCCATCTTAGGGTGTCGGTAATACTGAAACTGTCAACATAGGGTGATAGGTACCATGTTAAGATAATATCTATTTGTTTATGAAATTTTTGGCACATCATTCTCTTTTTATGAGAATAAATCCGAGTTTGGTGGCGCCCACATCTATATTCCACATTCATGAGCTTATTGATTAGAATACTGAGTTTTGCTTATGTGTTACCCTCCGGGATGGCCACTTTGAGAAAACACCCCTAAGTGATTCTTATGTGCTTATTGAATATGACTTAGTCTATGTGTTACCTTCCGGGATAGTGACTTGGTTTAAATGCCTCTAGATGAAAGTTCATTTGCTTGAACATTCATACATGATTTCATCTAATTTCTTAAACAAATAAATCTTAGTTTAACGTGGTGGGTAAATGTATATGGTTTGATCCATGCCTAGACATGACCGTGAGACGGAATTATGTAGAGCTGTAACTTCTAAATGTGAGTCACATAGTGTAACATCCCGAAATAATAAAAACGCTTAAATGATAACGGGATGTAAGGGAGCGGGCTTGGGCTTGGCTCCAAAGGGCCGATATGGACCCAAGTATATAAGGATATAATCAGCTCATCTTCCTCATTCCATCTATTACACACAAACCCTAGAAAGAGAAAGCTTAAGGTTCTAGAGAGAGAAAGCTTGAGGAACAACATCCAAGCTCCGATTTCTATTCCATCTTGCTTCTCCATCATCCCTGATCGTTTCTAGACAAAGAACCACGAGTTTTGGAGGTAAGATCGATCTCAGATCTGAGTTTTTCTTCAAAAATGGGTTTTTAGGGTTTATGGGGTTTTTAAACATAAAGGAAGGATTTTTACGTATGAAAAGTGGATTAAAGCTCAGATCAAGCTTCATGGAAGCTAGATAAACGTTTTGAACATAAAAAGTTAAGGTTTTGGATCAAAAATCAAACATGCAAGTGCTCAATGTTCTTGAGCCGACTCTCGAGAGTCGGCCACATCAAGGTTTTGAAAGAAATTCAACGAATCAATGGGCACTAGACTTAATATTAGCACTGCATACCACCCTCAAACCGATGTTCAGTCGAAAAGGATCATTCATACTTTGGAGGACATGCTCCGGGCCTGTATCATTGATATCGGTGGGAGCTGGGATAGCCACCTGCCATTGGCAGAATTTTCTTATAACAACAGCTATCACTCGACCATCGGCATGCCGCCATTTAAGATGCTGTATGGGAGGAGGTGTAGAACCTCGGTCTGTTAGGGAGAGATTGGGCAGAAAGACTTTGCAAGCCTCGAGGTGATCAAAGCTACTTCTGAGAAATTTGACCAGATCAAAGCCCGCATGAAAGCCGCAAAAGACAGACAAAAGTCATATGCGGATAAGTGAAGAAGAGATTTAGAGTTTCAAGTAGGGAACATGGTACTATTGAAAGTGTCGCCATGGAAAGGAATTATCTGATTCAGAAAACATGGCAAACTAAGTTCAAGGTTTGTCGGACATTTCAAAATCCTAGCAAAAGTTGGTCACATTGCGTACCGACTAGACCTGCCCGATGAGCTTAATGGGATTCACCCTACATTCCACGTGTCGCACTTACGTAAGTGCTTAGCTGACAACATGGCTCACATACCTTATGACGAGATTGAAGTTGATAATAGTTTAAACTATGTAGAAGAACCAATATTAATTCTTGACCGAGCTGAGAAACGCCTACGCAACAAGTCAATTCCTTTAGTCAAGATACAATGGAAACACAGAAAAGGGTCGGAAGCTACATGGGAAAAAGAGGATGAGATGAAAGAACTATACCCTCAATTGTTTAACTTGTAGCAGGTTTCGAGGACGAAACCGCTGTAAGGAGGGTAGACTTGTAACATCCCGAAATAATAAAAACGCTTAAATGATAACGGGATCAGGATTTAATCAAGGAATGAATATGAAGTAAGGGAGCGGGCTTGGGCTTGCCTCCAATGGGCCGATATGGACCAAGTATATAAGGAAATAATCAGCTCATCTTCCTCATTCTATCCATTTCACACAAACCCTAGAAAGAGAAAGCTTAAGGTTCTAGATAGAGAAAGCTTGAGGAACAACATCCAAGCTCTGATTTCTGTTCCATATTGCTTCTCCATCATCCCTGATAGTTTCTACACAAAGAACCACGAGTTTTGGAGGTAATATCGATCCCATATCTGAGTTTTTCTTCAAAAATGAGTTTTTAGGGTTTATGGGGGGGGGGTTTTAAACATAAATGAAGGATTTTTACGTATAAAAAGTGGATTAAAGCTCAGATCTAGCTTCATGGAAGCTAGATAAACGTTTTTAACCTAAAAAGTTATGGTTTTGGATCAAAAATCAAACCTGCAAGTGCTCAATGTTCTTGAGCCGACTCTCGAGAGTTGGCCACCAGCATGTGGCGACTCTCAGGGAGGAAGAAGGAGAGAGTCGACGGTGAGAGATTCGACTGTCAAAGCCGACCGTCAGAGGCGACTGTCAGAGCCGACTGTCAGAAAGCCAACTGTCAGAAAGTTGACTTTTAGAAAGTCGACTGTCTGAGAATCGGCCCTACAAGAAAAACACCGAGTATCGACCCATTACACGACACAAAGTCCTGAACGCAAGTTCAGGCGACACTCACGAGTTTGGCTAGTGACTCTCCTAGCCGACACTCTCGGCGATACCCACAAAAACTGCTGACTCTTGCATGAAATAATAGAAATTATACTTAGACTTATGTGAAGATCGGTATATGCATTAATAGTAGCTAAAACATCACATTCGGGTTAAACACCGGAAAACAGGTGAGTTCTATGCGCCCCCTATGTGTTACGTAAATGATTTTAAATGTTTTGGGGCTGGAGTGTATACATGATATGAATGAATGTTATGTTATGTGCCATATGACAATGTACACTGATTATAAGTATGCCAAGTATGTTTTTAAATAAAGAAATGAAAGCATGACATAATGTATAAGAAAGAAATCATGCTTTATATCCATGTGTATATTGCTTGCCAAGTATGAAAAGAATGACATAACGTATAAGAAAGAAATTCTGCTTTATATATCCATGTATATATTGCCTCCTAAGTATGAATGAACGTTATGGATGGAAACGATGATAATGGCTACTTTGGTAGACGGACGACCACTCGACTATTATGCAGCCAGAAATGAAAGTCTAGAAACTTAGACTAAACTAAGGCCACGACAGTGGAGTAAGTCCTTCAATTGATGCACGGTTGTATAATTAGTTCAAGTAGGAAACGGATGCCTTAGGGAAGACGGGGGAATATGACAGACTACAACGATAGGACGGTAAAGACGAATGGCCAAAAGTTTGCCGGACGATTAAAGATATGACGGACAGTTTCTAGTGCCGGACGGTTAAGTAAATGGACTACGACAATAGTTCGAGAACGTTTGTTTTTGTTACTTACGTAAGTAAAGTAACGGGTTGATCACCCATATGTGTAAGACCAATGATTGTGCACTAAGAAATAAGCATGTATGTATATATATATACGTACTCATTACGAATGTTATAAGAAATACGTAAAGTAAAGGAAAAGAGTATGTATATAATATATATATATATATATATATATTATATGATAATGTTTATATCTTATTGCTTTTAAACTAGAACTCACCAGCAGTAGCTAACTTTTAGTATGCAATTCAGGTAGCAAGAAGAAGGGGCGTGCTAAGACGCGATGGCTACTCGACATAACTGGCATCCCATTTACTTGAGTTTATGTTAAGACAATGTTTATGTTTAAATGTTAAGACTTCCGCTGCTACGTTATGTATTTTACTTATTGTATGCTTCTGCTATGTTAAATGATTTTAATTAAAAAGTTCAGTATGAATGACTATGTTTATGAGTAAATCCAACAAGTGAGGTCTCCCGGAAAAAAGGGCCATACACATAGGTTGATTGATAACTGTGTAAAATGGAAATAGAACACATTACGGGGGCTAGATAGTTTGTGCTTGGGTTTAATCGGACAGATATACTAATTATTGCTTTTTAACGCGTGAGTATGTTTTTGCTAATTGGTAATTGAGTTTGTTAAGTTACATCTGAGTTATAATTCCATTGCAGACTTTTTCGAGGACCAAAAAAGGTTAAGTGTGGGGATGTTTGATGTAGTGCAAAGCACACATCTTTATTCCTGTTGTTTTCATGTGTTTTTGATTAGTTTTATCATTTTTTTGAGTTGTTTTGTATACTATTGAGTCGTTGATGTGTTTATAGGTGCTCTTGAAGATTACAAGTGAAAAGCAGAATAAACAGAGCAAGAGAATGAAGCCCAAGAAACAAAAGTAAAAAATGTTGAAAATTGGTCTCTCGCGGTCCGCGAGAGAGGTAGAGGAGAATCTCGTGGTATGCGAGGAAACATGCCCAGTCTCTCGCGGTACGCGAGGAAAAGGAAATCCGGGCGCGACTAATTTGTCCCTTGCGGTACGCGAGAGACTAAAAATCCGAGAAAAATCCCTAAAATCGATTTAAAAGGAATTTGATTGCCATTATGCAAGAAGTTTGATTGTTTGCGTCTGGAGCATAGTTTGGGGCGATTTGGGAGCTTAGGAGGTCAATTAAAGAGGAAAGTTGAAGACTTTGGATTCCGGGTTTGTTATATTATCGATTCCGGTTTTCAAGCTTTGATTTTTATTCTTTGTTTGCTGTGTTTGAACCATGTCTTTGTTTGACTCTCCTGTCTTGAATGTTTGAAACATGTGTATTGGCTAAATCATTGATACTGCCTGGGTCACATGATGATTACTTGATAAAGTCTTGATTTTTACTGGTTTTGGATTTGATTAATGGTTTAATGATTTTGTAAACGGTTTCTAGATGTTAATTATAATGAAATTGCATGCTTAGATCTGAGGTGTGATTGATTTATAATTCTGTACGTTGATTGTGGATTTATTCTAGCTTGATTTGCATATCTAGGTCATAGACTTTAGGGTTTATGATTGTTTGTATGGTTTGCTAGAAATAGTAGCCGTAGGAGTTGTGATTGAGAGTCATTAGAATTGAGTGTGTATCCTGTCTTAATACCCGAGAAGTGAGAGATAATCGTTTAGTGTTCCTCATTAGGAATCCGAGTGTCAACTGTCTGAGAGAAAGTTGGCATTAGGTGTCTAGTGATTGTTTTTATTCTGAGTCATAGTTGTTATCTTGAGATTACCCCGTGCATTCTTCGAATGTATTGTGTACGGTGAGACTGAAGGGTGATCTGTCTTTCAGGTACTTTATCATTGTTGGAGAGACCGAAAGGTAATTCACTATCTGGTAAGTTATTACATCTTTAGGTTCCTTAGCTGGTGACACCCTGAGAGTGATTAGGGATCCACCAGGTAGTCTAGAGTTGTTTCCTTATAAACCCAGATCCATCATAGTTTCCAGAACCGATAGAAGTTGTGGTTTGCAAGTTGGATTCCGACCTAGGTGGTATTCTTCCCATCTCTGATTATTTCCTTAGTTCTTCATCTTGATAGCTTGAGTCGATTTTGTTTGCTGCATTAGTAGTTAAACTTTAGTGTTGTCAACCCGCCATCAATCAATCTTTAGTCCGAGTCAAAGTCTAGTATAGTTATAGTAGTGTCTCTAGGGTTCGATAACTCGGTTTACCATTAAGCTGTGCTACACTTGATAGGTCCACTTGCCGGTTAGTGCGGTTTAGTTGAAGGTACTCCATTTATTACTTAGGAGTGTAGTTAGTTTTTATACAGACCGTCTAGGCAACATTACTTTTCTTTTAGTTCCTTAAAAGCCTCTTCTTAAGTTGGACCCCATTCGTACTTCACTTCCTTTCGTGTTAAATTTTTAAGGGCGAAGCTATTTTGGAGAAATCCTGAATGAATCTCCGATAGTAGCCTGCCAATCCCAAGAAACTTCGGATTGCAGTTGGCGTCTTAGGGATATCCAAATCTCTCACCGCGTCTATCTTTGTTGGTTCGACCATAATGCTGCTCGGGTTAATGACATGACCTAGGAATTGGACTTCCCAAAGCCAGAGCGCGTATTTGGAGAACTTAGCGTATAACTTCTGTTTCTTCAGGGCTTCCAACACCTCCTTCAAGTGACATGCATGATCGCCCTCATTTTTAGAGTAGATAAGGATATAATCAATGAACACTATTACATATCGATCCAACATCGGTCGACACACCCTATTTATCAAATCCATGAACGCAACTGGGGTGTTCGTCAATCCGAAGGACATCACGCGAAATTCAAAATGTCCATATCGTGTACGAAATGCAGTTTTCGGTATATCTTCCTCTCTCACTTTCAACTGATGGTACCCGGACCGAAGGTCGATTTTTGAAAACCATCTTGCGCCTTGCAATTGATCAAATAAATCGTCGATCCTTAGTAAATGGTACTTGTTATTCACGATACGTTTATTCAACTCCCTGTAGTCAATACACATCCTCATAGCGCCATCATTCTTTTTCACAAATAGCACCGGGGCACCCGAAGGTGATATGCTTGGTCTGATAAATACCTTTTCTAGTAACTCGTCCAATTGGGTCATTAGCTCTTTCATCTCCACTGGAGCTAGTCGATATGTAGCCTTGGCCACGGGCTGGTCATCTGGTATCAAATCAATTCAGAACTCAATCTCCCGGTCGGGCGGCACTCCAGGCAAGTCCTCTAGAAACACCTCCGGATACTCGCGCACAACGGCACGTCGTTTAGTTCCTTCACTCCCTTGCAGCTTTCAATCACGTATACTAGGTAGGCCTGGCATCTGCACTTCAGGTAATCTCTCGCCTTAAACATCTAGATAGCATTCGGCATCGGGACATCGTGATCCCCGTAAACATCGACTTCGTTACCATCTGGAGTCTTGAGTCTAATTACCTTTCACTTACACATTATTTGGGCTTTGTTGGCAGTTAGCAATGACCTTCTGCCCTCCCCAGACTCCGGTACACTGTCCTTTGTACCCTGTTTGATTCCTGAGGTGTTTGCACGCCTGTGCAATCCAATGCACGGCCGTGAATTGCTCATTTTGAGGCCTATAAATAGATGGCTTGAGTTCTTCGTTGAAGCATCCCTTACACACCCCAAGAACACACCTGAGAAAGCTTATTTCATAGTTAGAGTGTAGTAGTAGTGAGTAGAGGGGCTCTTCCACCTTGTTCCGCAATAGGGGAACCTACGAAACTCAGCGTTATGCTAGTTAGTATGGCCATTCGTGGCTAGACACTTTGTATTGCTAGGGTGAAGATGAAATTTAGTGCATGTTAACGTTTAACGTATTAATCCAAGTGATGTGTTTATGTCTTTAACTATTCGTCCTTAAAACCAGCATTTTGGTGGGCTTTTATTATTGTCTAAATCCGTCTTTATATTTGTGAGTGTTCTTGATTTTTAAAGTGTAAAACATTTTTAATCAAACTTCTCTTGAAGCTTGTACGTCTTTATACAAGTAGAGATTGATAAGCCAAGGCTTGGTTAACACTATTAAGATCGTACGTCTTTATACAAACTTATTATGTGACCAAGAATTGGTGAACTCATGTTGGGAACGATAAGTCTTTATACTTGGTCCCATTGTTGCACCGCCTCCCGGTGAGCAAAATATAATCACCTATGTAACTCTAATGCAAAGCATTTTACGTTCGATGTCTTAAACCAACCTGGAGATGACCATTCGAAGTGTTGAGGGTAATTGTTGTCCTTAATGAGAGGCACTACTACTTGTTAATGCTTTTAAATTTACAAATCAAATGTCGTGAGGACGAGCCTCTAGCGGTGACCCGGGTCACACATTTGTAGTAGTCATATCACTGGGTTAGTCAACTTAACATTATCACGCACCAAGCGGATTCGAAACCCAAAGCAATGCTATTCGTAACCTGATAATTTCCGATCTATTTACTTTCTTGTTATTTACTATTCTGTTTGTTACATTTCTGTTACACACTTCACGCATGTTTTTACTATTCTGCTATTTACTTTATCGCCATTTACTTTTCTGTCATTTACTTTACTGTTCCACAAGCACACAAAACTCATTCACTAATTAAACCGGCTAAACGTTAACAAAAGTTGAGTATTGGAATTCGACTGTGTCCGTTGGTTCGATACTTGGTTCTTACTTAAACTATATTACGCTGCGATAGGTATACTTGCCTATTGTGTGTGTTTTAAGTTAAAGTAATTATCATTTTATAAATTTAAAACCTGATCTCGTGAAACCATCCTAAAAATATATTTATTATATTTTTACATATTAAAACATTACGCATCAAGTTTTTAACGCCGTTGCCGGGGACACGGTGATTCCAAGAAAAATTTAAATTAACGGATTAACCTATCAATTTCCATCTGTTTTTCTGTACGTTTGTTGCAGGTAGTGTATGATCCATAACTCCACTACTAGTTTATATCAACCTTTAGAAGAGCACGAAAGATTGTTCCACCTACGAATACGAGAAAACCGTACTAGAAGGATGGCCGTTGAAAATCGCATTATTTCTGATTTTGCAAGACTGTCACTAGAAGCTCTGGAATCTAGTATCACAGGGCCAACAGTTGACGCTAACAACTTTGAGATCAAATCTCATGTGATCTACATGATCCAGTCATCATGCACTTTTCATGGATTACCCGATGAGGATCCACATGCCCACATTGCAAATTTCCTTGAAATTTGTGACACTTTCAAACTGAATGGAGTGTCGAATAACGTAATTCGCCTCCGAATGTTTCCCTTTTCCTTACGGGAACGAGCTAATGAATGGCTAAACTCTCTTCCTACCGGGTCAATCACTACATGGGATGATCTAGCTCAGAAATTCCTGTCGAAATACTTCCCGCTAGCTAAAACTGCTAAACTAAGAAATGATATCACCCCTTTCACTCAGGATAATGGTGAATCACTGTATGAGGCATGTGAACGCTTTAAGGACATGTTAAGGAAATGTCCTCACCATGGGCTAGAAGTTTGGTTACAAGTATCATCATTCTACAATGGTATTTTTGGAAACAAGAGGCCACAAGAAGCTTACAATATAATTGAGGTAATAGCTATGAACAACTATCAATGGTACAGCCCAAAGAACACCAGGGGAGCCAGGCAAGGAGTTCATTATGTTGATACTGTCACATCACTTTCTGCTCAAGTAGACGCCCTCACCACTCGACTCAATCAACTTAGTAAGGGCAAGACCGTCGCTGAGGCTACTGGAGAAGTAAAGAGTATCACCACTAATACCGAGCAGGTTGACTTTATCGGAACAAATCGCTTACAAAACAACCCCTATAGTAACACCTACAATCCTGGGTGGAGGAACCATTCAAACTTCAGCCGGAAGGATAACAACAATCAGGGGCAATCTAGTTTCGGACAACAACAACAGTTTCAACAAACACCACCTCAAAACTATCAGCCTCGTCAACAATTTCAAGGAACTAACAAGCCAAGCAACGGGTTAAGCCTGGAGGATGCGGTAACTAAGTTGATCTCTACAACTGAAAGTCAAGCCCTTCTAGCGGATTCCCGTCACAAACAATACGAGGAATGGTTTGGTCTTCATGAAACTGAATTCAAGACACAGAAAGCAACTCTACAGTCCATTGAAACACAATTAGGGAAAATTGAAAAACTTCTATCCGAAAGACAACCAGGATGTCTCCCGAGTAATACTGAAACCAATCCAAAAGTAAATGTAAGTGCTATCACTCTGAGGAATAGCAAGGTTTATCCAGAGCCACCAATGCCAGACGAAGATGTTCAATCAACAAGGAGAGAGATATTCACCGGAGTACCGCTTCGTACACATATCATAGAAACAACTACCAAATAACCGCAATCAAAGATAACTCCAACTCCGGTCGTGGTGGATATTCCTCCAAAAGTCCCGACAAAGAGAACATTTCATTCTCACATACCCTACCTAGGAAGGCTAGTAAAGCAGAAGACTGACGAACAATATGAGAAATTCATCGAACTATTAAGCCAGATCCATGTCAATCTTCCCTTCCTGGATATCATACAACAAATGCCTAAGTATGGACGTTTCTTGAAAGATTTCCTTACAAACAAAAGAAACATGGAGGAAGCAGTTAAAAGGACTAATCATTGTGTCGCTCTCATTGAAAGATGCCTTCGAAAGAAACTTTCAGATCCTGGAAAGTTCTCTCTACCTTGTTCTATCGGACCATTACCAATAACCTTTGCGCTCGCTGACCTAGGAGCAAGTGTGAATGTAATGCCTTATGTCATGTTTAAAAGGTTAATTATTGGGAATCCACGACCTATCAATGCAACTATCGAACTCGCATATGGATCAGTCAAATCACCCATAGGAGTCATTGAGAACTTACTAGTAAAAGTCAGCAAGTTTGTCTTCCCTACCGATTTCATGGTTTTAGAAATGGTACCCGACTATTCCGTACCTCTGATTTTGGGTCGCCCATTTTTAGCCACTGCTCGAGCCGTTATCGATATGAATGATGGAATCTTGACACTTCGTGTCGGAAAACAATCAGTGACCTACAACATAGGGGGAAATGAATGCCTATCTAATGATCCATTTGAAATTGCCCAATTCATCGATACTAATCTGGATTACCAATTGAAGAAAGCTAAGGAAAGAAACAGAATCTTGGGAAGGATTTTGAAAACATTGAGTGGATCGATAAGTACTTTGATAAGCTACCAAAACTGAAGGACTTGAATGAAGGAACAAGAGATACGGTGGAAGTTGATGGCTCCCACCCAAAAAAAGACTGATGAAACACGTATGGGTCGGGCTAAAGACCCTTAAATAAACGTAGCGCTTCCGGGAGGCAACCCGATGATCATGAATAAATTGAGAGGTTGGTGCATACGGAAGAATCATGGATCTCAGGTTTGACTTTTCAAATTTAAGTTTCTCATACTTCAGGTCCAGGTATGCCCGCTCGATACTAGGACCTTAGTAGCTTAACTACTACCTTTTATGTGTCAGTTAGAATAGCATCACCAGATAGTCTCTCAACTTCTTTGAGGAATCACACTCCATCTCTACAACCTGAGGAATCGGAAACCACATCAAATTTCTGTGAAATTCGATGAAGTTTTTGAAGCAAAGTGTTGACAGCACCAATAATTTTTGGCCTTAGGTTATACAACGAATTGACCGGGGGAGTACCAGTTTCTTTTCCCTTAAAACTTCATGCATTTAAATTCCTGCATAGCATTTCATTACATGCATTTGTACATTGAGTGCAATGCACAGTTTTAAGTGTGGTGTGGGGAATTAAGAGATTCAGGACTACTTGTAATCTCAAAGCAGTAAAATTTTAACTTGTGATTTTCTACCCATTTGACTAAAACATTACAAAAACCCACCTTTCGCAAAACCCGGAAAATTTTCAAAATTTTAAACTTTAAAACCTCTTTGAGTTCGCACCTAATAAAGTAAAAGGAATACATGTCAAGTAGAAACAAATGAATATTATGCATAACGATTCGCTAAACCCTATTCCATCCGTTTACATGTGAGGAAAATCAAGCCTATTCAGCATCAAATTCTTGGCACTGTATATAATTATTCGCATGCTCTTTCGTTTGGCATTACTGAGTGTTTTTCGATTGAATTTTATGCATAATTAGAACTTGTGTGACTTATACATATCAAGACCGTGAACTAGTAGAAGTTTGAAAGTGATTGACACACCTAGGACTTTATTACCTTTATCCTTAAATCCAAAAATCCCAAAAATATAATCCGCTTAGATAGCCCTTTGAGCCTTAAACTTTTCTTTTCTACTACCTATAATTATCACCCAACCAGCTTTTCGTAAACACCGGTTATTGCCTAACTGTCTTCGAAATGGAAAAATTATCCTATGACGTTATTTCAAGTTTAGTACCATTGAGGCAACTTTGGAAAAAAAATCTATTTTACTCAAAGGAATTGGAATATACAAGAAGGTGGATGTATTAGGAAGAAACAGTCGAACTATCTGCAAGGAATTTATGGAAATATTATTTCAAGGAAATTTAGGAAAGAGAGTTATTGAAGAATTTGTCTTGATTAAAAAAAAAAAAAAATAATAATAAAATCAAAAATAAAATTAAAAAAGAGAAGTTGGTCTTTTACAGGTTAGACCTTAGAGAGCTGGATATGCATTCTTTTGATTTTAGTTTGCTTTTTTTGCCTTCATTTCACAAAGCCTGAATTACCGCCCGAACTCCGAGAGAAAGTTTTCAAAGCAACTAGTGATGTAAGAAAACGGTGGCGCAAGCAAGAAAAATTACCACCATTCTACGGCCTGTCAAAAAGTGCCGCCAAAAGAAGAGCAAAAAGATACGAAAAATGTGTGAAGTGTGGCAACTGAAGCCACAATGGAAAATGTAGCAATAATCAAACTCATTCTCAAAGTGAGTACACGCATCTGATCAAAGTTAGAATGGTTAGGCTACAAGACGAAAGTTCCATACGGAGAGGCAGCAATGTGTACTACGCAGTAAGGAAAGAGTTGGCACTAATGCGAGATCTTGGTCTTGGCAATCTGAACATAAACGAGCCCTCGGATTAGTTATACCCTCATGATCCGAGTACTGTAAAGAGACCTGTTAGTATTTTCCATTTTAAGCCATGAAGCTGTAGCTGTGTGTTTCACGATAGCTGCAGTCCTTCAAACCTTTTAAATCCCTAAAAACCCAAAAAGATTTTCATCTTCACCCCTTTATTTTTATTTTAGCCACATTAAAACCCTTTTAAAGTCCTCTTGATTCATGCATACTACTTAGTTAATTGGTGGAGACTTGATTTGTATACAAGCTTATGATCACTTCATAATTCGATTCGAACTTGAGTGTTCCACTTAACTTATATTATCCATGCATATATAACCCTAGAGTTGAGTGAACATTGTGAGGAGTGAAAGTTTATGCATAATTGAAGTTCTAGTAGGCTTGTCATGGATTCCATCATAAAAAAATACAAAAATAGAATAAGCAACTCAAGAGTTATCCCGAAATTTCCAACTACTTGGAGTTCCATTTCCCTTGTAAAGTTTTTAGTTATGGGTATCATCATGCATGAGTTTGCTTGAGGACAAGCAAAGTCTAAGTGTGGGGTATTATGATATGTCCTAAATTATACATGTTTTGCATGCATAATAATCCTCATATTATGGTACTAATTGATTAATAGCCTTACAATTGATACTTAAAACATTAATATTTCACAATTGTTGGTTATTCGATGCTCCAAGATAAACAAACCAAAAACCAGCATAAAACATGAAGAAATCAAGCTTTTGGAGGACCAAACCTGAGCATTAACCCCCAAGAAGTCAAACCAGGTCAACACAAGTTAACCAGCAGCTAAAAGACGAGCCTAGGGAGCAGGCAGAGGGTTGCACGGCCGTGCAACCCATTGCACGGTCGTGCAATGCCCTTCTGCCATCCCCAGACTCTTGTACACTGTCCTTTGTACACTGTTTGATTCCTGAGGTGTTTGCACGCCCATGCAATCCAATGCACAGCCGTGCATTGCTCATTTTGAGGCCTTTAAATAGATTGCTTGAGTTCTTCATTGAAGCATCCCTTACACAACCCAAGAACACACCTGAGAAAGCTTATTTCGTAGTTAGAGTGTAGTAGTAGTGAGTAGAGGGGCTTTTCCCCTTTGTTCGGTAATAAGGGAGCCTACGAAACTCAGCGTTATGCTAGTTAGTACGGCCATTCTTGGCTAGACTCTTTGTATTGCTAGGGTGAAGATGAAGTTTAGTGCATGTTAATGTTTAAGGTATTAATCCAAGTGATGTGTTTATGTCTTTAACTATTCGCCCTTAAAACCACCATTTTGGTGGGCTTTTATTATTGTCTAAATCCGTATTTATATTTGTGAGTGTTCTTGATTTTTAAAGTGTAAAACATTTTTAATCAAACTTCTCTTGAAGTTTGTACGTCTTTATACAAGTAGAGATTGATAAGCAAAGGTTCGGTTAACACTATTAAGATCGTACGTCTTTATACGTACTTATTATGCGACCAAGAATTGGTGAACTCATGTTGGGAACGGTACATCTTTATACTTGGTCCCATTGTTGCACGGCCTCCCGGTGAGCAAAATATAATCACCTATTTAACTCTAATGCAAAGCATTTTACGTTCGATGTCTTAAACCAACCCGGAGATGACTATTAGAAGGGTTGAGGGTAGTTGTTGTCCTTAACGAGAGACACTACCACTTGTTAAAGCTTTTAAATTTGCAAATCAAATGTCGTGAGGACGAGGCTCTAGCGATGACCCGGGTCACACATTTGTAGTAGTCATATCACTGGGTTAGTCAACTTAACATTATCACGCACCAAGCGGAATCGAAACCCAAAGCAATACTATTCGTAACCTGATAATTTCCGATCTATTTACTTTCTTATTATTTACCATTCTGTTCGTTACATTTCTGTTACACACTTCACGCACGTTTTTACTTTTCTGCTATTTACTTTATCACCATTTACTTTTTTGTCATTTACTTTCCTATTACACAAGCACACAAAACTCACTCACTAATTAAACCGGCTAAACGTTAACAAAAGTTGAGTATTGGAATTCGACCGTGTCAGTTGGTTCGATACTTGGTTCTTGCCTAAACTATATTCCGCTGCGATAGGTACACTTGCCTATTGTGTGTGTTTTAAGTTAAAGTAATTATCATTTCATAAATTTAAAACTTGATCTCGTGAAACCATCCTAAAAATATATTTATTATATTTTTACATTTTAAAACATTATGCATCAGCTATGCTGACTCTGAGAGCCAAAAGATTCACGAAGAGGACTGGGATGGATAGATTCAAGCAAGGAAAGACTAAAAAAGGTGAGATGCTACAACTGCGACCAGCTGGGTCATTTCGCAAGGAATTGCAAGGAGCAGCATGAGAAGAAGAACTCATCTGGAAAGCAAGCTGCCATCTCTCCCAAATCTACTTCAACTTCTAGCTCCACAGCTCTGGTCTATCAAGCTGATGGACACTATTATTAGGGAGATTAAGAAGGGGAAGCAACTGAGAAGGCACTGATGGCAAACATTGAAGAGAAAGAAAAATGTGTCATGATTGAACCAGCTTAGAATCTCACCTCCGTACCAGCTGAGGTAATGTCTAGACTTTGCAATGCTAAATCTTGTTTAAACGAGATTCATAAATATAGTTTCATCAACCAGGCTTTGGTCGATGAACGTGATCACATAAAGGTGATGTATGATTCAGTGGCTAAAAATGAGAAACTCTACTTAAAGAAAATTCGTGATATTTCTGGAGAAAATCGATCTTTGATTGTACAACTTAATACACAAAAGAATAATAATCAAATTTTTACTGAAAGACATCAAATGGCTGAAAAGGAAAATTTTCAAGTTGAACACATGGGCATGGATCAGAAAATTCTTTTTGGAATCATTGATAATCAAATTCATAAATGTAACATTTCTGATTTTTAGTATCCGTATTTTCAATTCAATATAATGCATTTCAAACTCAATTCTAGTGCACTGTTTTGTTTCTTTTCGTACCATCAATTTAATACTATATTTCAATGCAAATCCGCAAATTTTACTCGGTTGTATCCTATTAAAACAATACATAAGTATCTAATTACACAAAGAGGACAAAAGACTAAAGTTACAAGGTCTGATGTTGAAAAGTAGCAAGAAACCCTAATACGCACGGTCGCGCCTCGTTCTAGCACGGTCGCGCCGGATGCTTTGGCACGGTCGCGCGACTTGGTTTGGAACGATCGCGCCCGGTGCCTAGGCACCGTCGCGCTCGTTCCAGCACGGTCGCGCCTAGTACCAGTTGAAACGTAAATACAGTTTTAATCGCCCGATCGTTGAGTTCCGTAACCGATTTACACTTCATTACCATTAATGAAAGCAATAACATTTTCAATTACAACAAACGTCCCAGTTTAATTCCATCAAACTCAAAAATCTCTCAAGCATTTCAAAGAAAACACAAACCCTCCTTTCGATCCGAATTCTCTCAATCAAGCAAAAGAGTCACGCTACTCGATTCTCCCTAAAACTTCTAGACTCTCTGGTTTAGCCGGAATCGCAGCAGAAGACGCCGGAAGCCACTCTCGTCGTCGCCGGAACTCATTTCTATCGAACGCTATCCATCCATCGTCCTTCCGGGTAATTGAAATCTTATTCTCAATCTATTTAGTCGCTATATCAAAAGCCCCATATCAATTTGGGCTTACAATATAGAAATCATCCTGAACTCAAATCCATATTTTATTAAAAATGGTTTAATCGATTTCGACCCAGAACATGTTGTTAATACAATTAAAACATCCCAACATACTCGTAACATCACTATGAATAAAAGCCCTATGATTTCATACACTAACAATGTAAGAATCAGTCAATTCGTGTGTGTTTTGAAAGAGACACGGTTGCGCTAATCATCTAGCGCGGTAGTGCCTCATGAGACGCGGTCGTGCCGACTACCAGCGCGGTCGTGTCCTCCTGTTCAGACCCTGTCATGCCCTTTGGCTGATTTCAGTCGTGTCTCAGAATCATAGACACGATCGTGTCGAGCCAAGGCACGGTCGTGCCTAGTGATTTATCTAGTTATGTCTCCATTTGATCAACCCGATCACGTCCTGACTAGCACGGCCGCGTCGTGGTTCGAGCACGATCGTGCCCTTCCCAGGCACGGTCGTGTGTGAGTTTAATTTTTGGCAGAATTATAATTTTATATATTTTTTAGAAAATAAATATTTCTGATTAAATTACAAAATAAAAATAGTTGATTTTTATAAAAATACATTTAATCCTATTTAGAAATATCAAATATTTAATCTTGGAATAAATAGAAAGTTATTTATTTAAAGTTTATAAAAATTAAATTTACAATCATTGCTAAACCTTTCATTTAAAAAAAATATTTAAATGGTTAAGTTACATTTTATAAATAAATAAATAAAATAATGATTATTTATTTACTTTATATTTAAACAAAGACATTTATTTATTTACACTTAATTACATTTAACACTTACAATATTTTCACAAACGATAATTATTTAATTTACTTAATTAATTATTCAAACTCAAACCTTAAACAAAATACTTCAAAAATGTTTATTTCAAAACCTTATATTTTATTCAATACTTTTAAGTACAAATCAATGGCCTTATACACAAATTCAAATTCAACTTTAAACTTAAACTTCTGTGCACACTATTGATACAATACGCATTACACACTAGGTTAACTTATGCATTTTATGGATCCTTATTCTATCTAGTATCTTTGTTAGCTACGCCTTCAAACCAAGTGAGTATACATAGACCCTTTTACTCTTTTACATTTTTGGGGTGAAACATGAACACTACTCAAATTACATGTTTACATTTACACAAACAACACAAGTGCAAATCCTATTTACATTCATGTATGCAAATTTGAGCTTTATGCCAGAGTGCTATGTGTGCTAACTTTTGTGAACACTTATGTGCAATCATTAACTATTCAAGCCGACGGTTTTCAATGATAGATCTATTGAGTCTGACAAACCCACCCAGATTGGGGTGATTAATACCGACAACACAATTTTGCATGCTAGTTACAAAGGTTTGATTGTACTTGGTTACACAATAGCTGCTCCCCATAAATGCCTTATTTATCATGTTATGTAAGGATTTGTTTTACAACTATATGCTATCTATATACAAACCTGTGTTATACTCACCAACTTTTTAGTTGACTTTGTTTTATTCATGTTTCAGGTTCTAATGTGTGAGATTGATCAAGATGTGCTACACATAGGCTTGGACTTAGTTAATTTAAATAGAACTCTATGTATTTCAATTTTGTTCTATCTTGGATTTGGTTGTGTTTGGACTACTTGTTATGAAATTTGATGTTTAATATATTCAATCTAGTCAACCTTGTGCTTATGAACAGTCTACATGTGCCGCCCCGATGATTCCGCCATCGGTCGGGGTGTGACAGATTGGTATCAGAGCCTTGGTTATAGGGAATTAGGTTATTAGACACCTTGACCTAGACTATAACTTTAGGACACCCACTTATGCCATGCTTCATGTTTATATAATTATGTGCTACATGTTCTGTGTTACATGCTATGTGTTACATGTTCTTTATGATTATTTGTTATTTTATTTTTGATATCATACTTATTAAAAATTCATGACTTATTAGACTATACTTAAATAATAAATCTAATAAACAATATCCCTACCCTTACCCTAAACCTCATAACCTTCTTGCCTACTTCTTTATCATTGTCATCTTAGCATGTGGAAACTCCATGGAACTAAATCTATAAAATTTCTTTATTTTCTTGTTAAGGCTTTTAAACTTTGTTAATTATTTGAGGACACGTGCAATCTGGAAGGGTGACACCTGTATTCTGGGTTTTCTGTCTAGGAAAGCATTTCGCATAAATCTCAATCAACCGAGGGACCCGTATGCTTTCCTGGGAATTCCCGGGATGAGTGTTTACTTATAAGCTAAAGCATGTCTTCTTGAAAATTATATGAGTTTAATTAACCTTAATGTGTCATAGTATTCAAGTGACAATCCAAACCATGATTAACTATTTTATTTCATTATCTTGTCCTTTTTAATCCAAGCAATTCTCATAAGTTCTTACATATTTTCTTGTCGTGTGAAAATCTGTAGAATGCCTCCTCGTCGTGCTCTCGTGGCCAACACCAACACCGACATCGCTACTATCCTTGCACAACTCGTGACTCAACTCACTCAAGCTAATGGTGCCGCAAATGGTAACCATGGGGCAAATGGTGGTAATGGTGGAAATGGTGGTGCCAACCCATCTCAATGCACCTTCAAACACTTCAACTCGTGCAATCCCCTCAAGTTTTATGGTACCGAAGGAGCTACGGGACTTCTTCAATGGTTCGAAAGTATTGAGAATACCTTACTCAATAGTGACTGTCCCGACAACCTTCGTGTTCGTCATGCCACAAGTGTCTTACAAAAACGGGCACTCACGTGGTGGAATGGAGAGAAAAGAAATAGAGGTGTAGATGTAGCAATGGCCTTACCTTGGGATGAGTTTAAAAGGCTAATGACTGAGGAATTATGTCCTCGAAATGAGGTAAAGAAACTTGAAGCCGAATTTTGGGATGTTGCCCAAGATAGTGGTGAAAACTTGGCATATACAACTCGGTTTCACGAGTTAAGTCTTCTCGTGCCCCACATGGTCACTCCTTTGTCCCGCTGCATTGAAAAGTATATTGGGGGACTACCAAGGCAAATTCAAGATACTGTCCTAGGAAGAAATCCTGCAACACTTGAGAATGCGATCCGTTTGTCCGCTACCTTAACCGATAATCATGTGAAGGCGGGGACTCTTACTAAAAAGGGCACCAAGAAAGTTTCTAACACCATAACCCCTCCTACCCACAACAAAGATGCCACAACTGAACCCTCTCGCAATAATAGAAAGAGGAAGGTTAGAAATTTTGCTGCGGTTACTCCTGCTATTCCTGTTAACCAAGCTGCGCCTATGGTTCAAGCACCGGCCAAAAAGCCATATGTTGGAATCTACCCACTTTGTGCCACCTGCAACTATCATCATCCCCAAAGTATCCCATGTCGCCTTTGTACATATTGTGGGAGATACGGCCATACGGTTAATGTTTGTAGGGCCAAAGCTCTTGCGGGCCAAGTCGACCCAACAAACCGAACCAACCCGCAAGTGGCTAATCAAGGTGTTCCGGCCATTGCAAATTGACGTGCTTGTTATGAATGTGGCGACCCGAAACATTTCCGTGACCAATGCCCAAGATTTGCCAATGCTAGAGAAGGTGGAGCTCGTGGGCGTGCTTTTAACATAAACGCCAACGAAGCTCAAGCCAACAATGACATGGTCAATGGTACGTTCCTTGTTAATAGTCAATATGCTTCCATTTTATTTGATACCGGTGCCGATAAAAGCTTTGTGTCACTTAATTTTGAGCCCTTACTTACAAAGACACGATCCCAATTAGAGAAAACCTTCACTGTTGAAGTAGCAAATGGTGACTCCCTTACAATTGAATCCATTATCTATGATTGCTCTTTAGAACTTAGTGATCATGCATTCCCAATCAACCTTGTTCCAATGCCACTAGGAAGTTTTGATATCATTATAGGCATGGATTGGCTATCAAATCATCATGCCGAAATCATCTGTTTCGAGAAGTGCATCCGAATACCTCTACCATCGGGAGAAACCTTAAGAGTCTTTGGTGAAAAAGCCTTGTAAAGGACTTCAATTAATGTCATGCACTACCGCTCAAAAGTACTTACGAAAGAAGTACATAGCCTTCTTAGCTCATATTGTTCAAAAGGATGTCAAAGAGAAGAGTAAACAAGACATTCCCATCATTCGGGATTTTCCCGAAGTATTTCCTGAAGATCTATCTTGTCTTCCACCCGTTCGTCAAGTAGAATTTCGCATTGATCTTGTGCCCGAAGCTAACCCCGTGGCTAGAGCTCCTTACCGTCTTGCACCTTCTGAAATACAAGAAATTACAAGTCAACTTCAAGAGCTCTCCGACAAGGGATTCATTCGTCCAAGTCATTCACCGTGGGGTGCACCCGTCTTGTTCGTCAAAAAGAAAGATGGATCATTCCGCATGTGTATTGACTACTGCGAACTCAACAAACTTACCATCAAGAACCGTTAACCTTTGCCTAGAATCAATGACCTCTTTGATCAACTTCAAGGTTCTACTTGCTTCTCGAAGATTGATCTTCGATCCGGTTATCATCAACTCCGTGTGCAAGAAGACGATATTCCAAAGACTGCCTTCCAAACAAGGTATGGTCATTACGAGATCATGGTTATGCCTTTTCGACTAACCAATGCACCCGCAGTTTTCATGGACCTCATGAATCGTGTGTGCAAACCGTACATTGATAAGTTCGTAATCGTTTTCATCGATGACATTTTAATCTATTCCAAGACTAAAGCTGACCATGAGCAACATCTTAGACTGGTTTTGGATCTCTTGAGGAAGGAACAACTCTATGCCAAATTCTCCAAATGTGAATTTTGGCTAAAGGAAGTTCAATTTCTTGGTCACATTGTCAACGACAAGGGTATTCATGTTGACCCTGCTAAGATCGAAACGGTTAAGAATTGGAATGCCCCGAGAACTCCTACTGAAGTTCGTTCATTTCTTGGTCTTGTGGGATATTACCGTTGTTTCATCTCAAACTTCTCTAAGATTGCTGTCCCTCTTACCGCCTTGACCCACAAGGGTAAAACTTATGAATGGGGACCAAAACAAGAAGAAGCTTTCCAAACTCTCAAGCAAAAGTTGTGCAATACTCCTATCTTGACTCTCCCTGATGGGAATGATGATCTAGTTGTCTACTGTGATGCTTCCAACCAAGGTCTTGGTTGTGTCCTCATGCAACGAGGCAAAGTAATCGCCTACGCATCAAGACAACTCAAGATTCATGAGAAGAATTATACGACGCACGATCTCGAGTTGGGTGCGGTCGTATTCGCATTGAAGATTTGGAGACATTACCTCTATGGCACAAAATGTGTGGTGTTCACCGACCATAAAAGTCTTCAACACATCTTCAACCAAAAGGAACTCAATATGAGGCAACGACGTTGGGTTGAACTCCTTAACGACTATAACTGCGAGATTCGTTACCATCCCGGCAAAGCGAATGTTGTAGCCGACGCTTTGAGTTGAAAGGACCATGTCATGCTTCAATGTGTCCGAATTCAAACCAACATTCAAAATCACATCTTAGAAGCTCAACACGTCTCAGTCACCGAGGGTAACATGTATGAGGAAATGTCGTGTGGTGTTGAACTTCAACTTGAATCAAAACCCAATGGCTTACTTTATTACTTGAACCGTATTTGGGTTCCCGATCGCGATGATCTCCGTACATTTCTTATGAACGAGGCTCACAAGACTCGTTATTCAATTCATCCTGGTGCGGATAAAATGTACCAAGATCTTCGCCAACAATATTGGTGGCCCTGTATGAAGAAAGACATCGCTCTCTATCTTGCCAAATGTCTAACATGTTCCAAAGTCAAAGCCGAACACCAACGTCCTTCCGGATTACTTGAACAACCGGAAATTCCCGTGTGGAAATGGGATAACTTAGCCATGGATTTTATTACCAAACTCCCTCGCACCTCGAGTGGTTATGATAGCATTTGGGTGATCATTGATCGTCTCACCAAATCTGCTCATTTCTTGCCCATCCGTGAAGACTATCGGGTTGAGAAACTAGCCCGAATTTACATTGATGAAATTATGAACCGTCACGGTGTTCCCTTAAACATAATCTCCGATAGAGATGCTTGGTTCACTTCTCATTTTTGGCAATCTCTTCAATCTGCTCTTGGTACACGATTGGATTTAAGCACGGCTTTCCATCCCCAAACTGATGGTCAAACCGAGCGAACAATCCAAACTCTTGAAGACATGCTTAGAGCTTGTGTAATTGATTTTGGTGGCAATTGGGATTCACATTTACCCCTCATCGAGTTCTCTTACAACAATAGCTACCACACAAGTATCAACATGGCTCCATTTGAAGCTCTCTATGGTCGCACGTGTCGTTCTCCTCAAATCACCGGTCCCGAGCTAATTCAAGAAACATCCGACAAGATTATTCAAATCCGTGACAACATTCGAACAGCGAGAAGTCGGCAAAAGAGTTATGCCGACAAACGACGAAAACCCTTGGAATTCCAAGTCAGTGACCTTGTTCTTCTAAAGGTGTCTTCGTGGAAGGGTGTGATCCGCTTTGGAAAGAAAGGTAAATTATCACCTCGCTATGTGGACCAATTCAAGATCCTTGAAAGGATTGGGAAAGTGGCTTACAAACTCGAGTTACCTCCATCACTTGGTAACGTGCATCCTACATTTCATGTGTCTAATCTGAAGAAATGCCTTGCTGATGAAAATCTTCACATACCTCTTGACGACGTGCACATTGAAGAAACGATGCACTTCGTTGAGAGACCGGTAGAAATCATGGATCGTGAAATTAAGCAGCTCAAGCGAAGCCGTATTCATATTGTCAAGGTTCGCTGGGAATCTAAACGTTGTCCTGAGTTTACTTGGGAACGAGAGGACCAAATGAAACTCAAGTACCCCCATCTTTTCAATGATTCCGTAGCTTCCTCTAGCTAAATTTCGGGACGAAATTCCCTCAACATGGGGAGACTGTAACATTTCTGATTTTTAGTATTCGTATTTTCAATTCAATATAATGCATTTCAAACTCAATTCTAGTGCACTGTTTTGTTTCTTTTCGTACCATCAATTTAATACTATATTTCAATGCAAATCCGCAAATTTTACTCGGTCGTATCCTATTAAAACAATACATAAGTATCTAATTATACAAATAGGACAAAAGACTAAAGTTACAAGGTCTGATGTTGAAAAGTAGCAAGAAACCCTAATAGGCACGGTCGCGCCTCGTTCTGGCACGGTCGCGCCGAGTGCTTTGGCACGGTCGCGCGACTTTCTTTGGAACGATCGCGCCCGGTGCCTAGGCACGGTCGTGCCTCGTTCCAGCACGGTCGCGCCTAGTACCAGTTGAAACGTAAATACAGTTTTAATCGCCCGATCGTTGAGTTTCGTAACCGATTTACACTTCATTACCATTAACGAAAGCAATAACATTTTCAATTACAACAAACGTCCCAGTTTAATTCCATCAGACTCAAAAATCTCTCAAGCATTTCAAAGAAAACACAAACCCTCCTTTCGATCCGAATTCTCTCAATCAAGCAAAAGAGTCACGCTACTCGATTCTCCCTAAAACTTCTAGACTCTCTGGTTTAGCCGGAATCGCAGCAGAAGACGCCGGAAGCCACTCTCGTCGTCGCCGGAACTCATTTCTATCGAATGCTATCCATCCATCGTCCTTCCGGGTAATTGAAATCTTATCTTCAATCTATTTAGTCGCTATATCAAAAGCCCCATATCAATTTGGGCTTACAATATAGAAATCATCCTGAACTCAAATCCATATTTTATTAAAAATGGTTTAATCGATTTCGACCCAGAACATGTTGTTAATACAATTAAAACATCCCAACATACTCGTAACATCACTATGAATAAAAGCCCTATCAGTCAATTCGTGTGTGTTTTGGAAGAGACACGGTTGCGCTAATCATCTAGCGCGGTAGTGCCTCATGAGACGCGGTCGTGCCGACTACCAGCGCGGTCGTGTCCTCCTGTTCAGACCCAGTCATGCCCTTTGGCTGATTTCAGTCGTGTCTCATAATCATAGACACGATCGTGTCGAGCTAAGGCACGGTCGTGCCTAGTGATTTGTCTAGTTATGTCTCCGTTTGATCAACCCGATCACGTCCTGACTAGCACGGCCGCGTCGTGGTTCGAGCACGATCGTGCCCTTCCCAGGCACGGTCGTGTGTGAGTTTAATTTTTGGCAGAATTATAATTTTATATATTTTTTAGAAAATAAATATTTCTGATTAAATTACAAAATAAAAATAGTTGATTTTTATAAAAATGCATTTAATCCTATTTAGAAAGATCAAATATTTAATCTTGGAATAAATAAAAAATTATTTATTTAAAGTTTATAAAAATTAAATTTACAATTATTGCTAAACCTTTCATTTAAAAAAAGTATTTAAATGGTTAAGTTACATTTTATAAATAAATAAATAAAATAATGATTATTTATTTACTTTATATTTAAACAAAGACATTTATTTATTTACACTTAATTACATTTAACACTTACAATATTTTCACAAACGATAATTATTTAATTTACTTAATTAATTATTCAAACTCAAACCTTAAACAAAATACTTCAAAAATGTTTATTTCAAAACCTTATATTTTATTCAATACTTTTAAGTACAAATCAATGGCCTTATACACAATTTCAAATTCAACTTTAAACGTGCACACTATTGATACAATATGCATTACACACTAGGTTAACTTGTGCATTTCAAGGATCCTTATTCTATCTAGTATCTTTGTTAGCTACGCTTTCAAACCAAGTGAGTATACATAACCCCTTTTACTCTTTTACATTTTTGGGGTGAAACATGAACACTACTCAAATTACATGTTTACATTTACACAAACAACACAAGTGCAAATCCTATTTACATTCATGTGTGCAAATTTGAGCTTTATGCCCGAGTGCTATGTGTGCTAACTTTTGTGAACACTTATGTGCAATCATTAACTATTCAAGCCGACGGTTTTCAATGATAGATCTATTGAGTCTGACAAACCCACCCAGATTGGGGTGATTGATACCGACAACACAATTTTGCATTCTAGTTAAAAAGGTTTGATTGTACTTGGTTACACAATAGCTGCTCCCTATTAATGCCTTATTTATCATGTTATGTAAGGATTTGTTTTACAACTATATGCTATATATATACAAACCTGTGTTATACTCACTAACTTTTTAGTTGACTTTATTTTATTCATGTTTCAGGTTCTAATGTGTGAGATTAATCAAGATGTGCTACACATAGGTTTAGACTTAGTTAATTTAAATTGAAGAACTCTATGTATTTCAATTTTGTTCTATCTTGGATTTGGTTGTGTTTGGACTACTTGTTATGAAATTTGATGTTTAATATATTCAATCTAGTCAACCGTGTGCTTATGAACAGTCTACATGTCCCGCCCTGATGATTCCGCCATCGGTCGGGGTGTGACAATAAAAAGGTCACAGAAGGCATCGGGTATAACTCTCACCCTCATCCGTATTCCAAGTCTAGTAGATTTGCTGATATGCCAGTTCCTCATCTTCCCACACCCTTTATTTGCAATTTATATGCTGATGATTATATCTAAACTTCATATTCTGATAGTTTTGCTTCCTGTGCAGAATCAGATTGTGTAGGTTCCGAAGATGATTGTGATGAGAGTTCTAGTAAGGGAAATGTTTTACATGAACTTGAGTTGGATGAATGTAATAATATGTCCCTGTCAAAACCAGATATTGGTGAACACATTGAAAATTTGTATTTTGGTTTTGTGCCTTTTGAGCATGACAGTTTGAGAAATGCTATTTCTAAGTTTAAGAATGCTTTGCCTTTTGTTCCTAAATCTGTAAATGTTATGAGATGTATTGCAAATTTTAAAAGTGCAGGAGTTGTTGTGACTGACATTCCATAAGAAACAATGAGCAATCTAGAATTTTTCAGATTAAAGGAAGATCAAAGCATTCATGAAAGAAATATTGAAGAACGAGTTGCCTCTAGTTCTGATGTCTCAACATCACAATCATCTTCATCATCTTGTGATGACAAGTATCAGACTAAGCCGACATGTGATAAAGTTTTTTTTAGTTGTGGGGAATTCAATCATGTTTTTAAGACATGTAAATTGTCTACATATCATTTTGAGGAAGAAAACGCACCATCTGTTATTCAAAATTCATTTGATTGTGTTTCAAATGTTTTCTCTAAATCACGACATAGTAGAACTTTGTGACGTAAAAATATTAAAAATGCTAAAAATTGCTCGAAAATGATTTGGAAAATTAAGAACAATGATCTTTTTGAGAATACATTAAAAGAGGATTCTGACTATGATTTCTGAAATGAATCTTGTAAAACTAAGACGTTCCAAGTTAGCAATGACTTGGGTACCAATGTCTAAATGATTCATTTTGTGTAGGGACAATCAAGGAGGACTGGAGATAATATCTGGCATGTCGACAGTGGCTGCTCAAGACATATGACGGGTCATTTTTCTTTATTGCAAAATTATCATCCAATAGACGGAGATTTTGTTTCCTTTACAGGCAATCCAAGAGGAGGAAAGATTGAAGGATAAGGAACAGTGTCCAACGGTGTAAATAGCTTGGAAAATGTCAACTTCGTCCCACAACTAAAGTATAATCTGATGAGTGTGTACCAGATTTGTGATAAAGACTTTTGTGCCCTCTTCAACTCAAGAGAATGTTTTATTCTAAAGCCTCGAGTGGTTATTCCTGAAGACCTAATCCTCATGCGTGCTCCTCGATTATTCAATACCTACAGTCTGGATATGAATAACCCATCAGGAATCGAATCCTGCTTTCTTTCAAAAGCTTCAGAGGATGAGTCCTTTCTTTGGCACAAGAGATTAGGACACGTGAATTTCAAGACTATGAACCATCTTGTTCGAGGAAACCTTGTCATCGGTTTACCTCTAAAAGACTTCTCACCCGTGGAACATTTTCTTTCCTATTCTAAGGGAAAGCAGCACAAATCATCTCACAAGCCCAAAGCCACCAATTCCATTGAATCCCCTCTACAATTGCTTCACATGGATCTCTTTGGTCATGTGAGTATCATGAGTCATGGAAGGAAATCCTACTGCTTGGTAGTAACCGATGACTTCTCTCGGTTTACTTGGGTATTCTTCCTGGCAAAGAAAGATGAGACGCCAGAAACTCTGAAGATTCATCTGCTACAAATCGAGAATATGTTCAATCTAAGTGTGAAGACTATTCGCAGTGATCATGGCACAGAGTTCAAGAATGTGATTCTAGATTCTTTCTATGAAAGTAAGGGTATCTCTCGACAATTTAGTGCACCTCGTACTCCACAACAAAATGGTGTAGCTGAACGAAGAAATCGTACGTTGATAGAAGCAGCAAGAACTATGATCGTTGATTCTAAGCTTCCTGTCACGTTCTGGACCGAGGCAGTCAATACCGCATGTTTTGTACAAAATAGAGTTCTCATCACCCAAATTTGCAACAAGACACCTTATGAAATTATGTACAAGCGCAAGCCTGTAATTTATTTCTTCAGGAAGTTTTTGTGTGTTTGCAAAATGTTGAATACTTCTGATCAGCTGAACAAGTTTGAAGCCAAAGCGGATGAGTGCTATTTCGTGGGCTATTCCTCTAACCAAAAAACTTTTTGTGTTTACAACAAGAGACGAAGGATTGTGCTGGAGTCCATTGATATCAACTGGCATGAAAGCAATGATACGGACGTTGGGGACGGTCCTTGTTGGCTTTTTGATGTCGATTCTTTGTTTAAATCATTTAATCTTCCTGATTTCACTAACATATCTGTCTCAGCTAATCCTCTTATGCCTGTAAATATCCTAGGTACCTATCCTACTTTAAGCTCCTCTTCATCATCAACTCATGATTCTTCAGACTCTGTGGCAACAAGTGAAACTGTTGAGGAAGAAACTCCTCCAATAGTGGATGTTGCTCCACAGTCATCTATTGAAGGTCCTATTAATGAGGAAGCTGGTCTTCCTGATAACAACGTTACCAACCAGGATGACCGCTTAGAAGAGGATGAGATTCCACGGTTGAGAATTCACAAGGATTATCCTACAGACAATATCATTGGTCCACTCAATGTGGGAGTCCAAACTCATAGTGCCACCGAAGGAACGAATGATGGTCACTTCACTTGCTTCATATCTCAAGTTAAACTTAAGAATGTCAAAGCTGCTTTGCTTGAGAACAGTTGGGTAGAGGCCATGCAGGAAGAATTGCAGCAGTTTAACTAGTTACATGTGTGGAATCTAGTAGACCTTCCAAAGAACAAAGTCCCAATCGGCACTCGTTGGGTATTTCGTAACAAGAAGGACGAAGGGGGAATCATGATTCGTAACATAGCTCACTTGGTAGTTCAACAGTTTTATCAAGAAGAAGGGATTGATTTTGAGCAAGTTTTTGCACCAGTGGCTCGCTTGGAAGCCATTAGAATGTTTCTCGCATATGCAGACTATATGGACTTCACAGTTCATCAGATGGATGTCAAAAGCGCATTTCTGTATGGAAAGGTTCAAGAGGAAGTTTATGTCAAGCAACCACCGGGTTTCATTGATCCAACCTATCCTGACAGAGTTTACAAACTTGACAAGGCATTGTACGGTCTTCATCAAGCACCTCGTGCGTGGTATGATATGTTATCTAAGCATCTGCTTGATAACGGTTTCACACGAGGGGCAATTGACCAAACTTTGTTCAAACTAAAGGATGGTGCGGATACCATTTTGGTGCAAATCTATGTTTATGATATCATTTTTGGATCCACAAATCCTTGGTTGTGTAAAGAGTTCGAGGAAGTGATGCGTTCTAAATTTGAAATGAGTTCTATGGGAGAAATGAAGTTCTTTCTTGGTTTGCAAGTAGATCAGTCTGAGTCAGGAATTATTATCCATCAAGAAAAATATGTCAAAGAAATCCTGACCAAGTTCAAAATGACTGAGTCTCATCCTTATAAGACTCCCGTGGAAGTTCGACACTGTCTGTCTCCTGATTTGGATGGTGAAAGCGTCGATCAGCACCTCTATCGCTCGATGATAGGATCTCTCACGTATCTCACTGCTAGCAGACCAGACATTATGTTCGCAGTGTGCTTGTTCGCAGTGTACTTGTGTGCATGCTTTCAGGCTAATCCTAAACTCTCTCATTTAATTGTTGTCAAACGTATTTTATGATATTTGAAGTACAAGCCAAAACTTAGGCTTTGGTATCCCAAATATAACTTGTTTGATCTTTTGGTATATTCAGATTCAGACTACGGCAGGTGCATATTCAGATTCGGACTACGGGGGGTGAAACCGGATGAGCTGCTAAAGCAGGTTGATGACTTTGGAACAATCGAAGATTACCCTGAAATTGTTACCTTAAAAGAAGAACAGGGAGATAAGCTCAAGTATTTTACTGAAGAAGGAAATGAATTTGATGCTCCAACAGATAATGAACTAGAAGATCAAGATGTCACAGTGACCTTTGTTGAGCCTGAAAACACTGTTGGGCCAACAGGCACAACTAAAGAAGCTCCAACAGCAACTACAACACCAACTGTCACAGGAACAGATACTCCATCAGTCCAGGCCTCAGATCCTAGAAGGTCTTGGTTCAAAGATATGCAAGCTCATGAACAACCAAAGCACTATGAGTGGTTTGCTGAGTATCAAGAAATAAAAAGGCCACCAGTCGGGTGGAAGTACGACAAAGAATGCTCACTTTTCATTGTTAGAAGATACAAAGGAGGAGTGGGGCATTTCAAGTCTCCACATGACTTCAGCTCCCTCCCTAAATATGATTTAAGAGCTCTTGCCAAGCTACCTCTACAAAATCCTGGAAATGTGGGCATTGCAAAAGACTTTGAGACCTTCTTGAGAAATCAGACCTTCAATGATTTTAGATCCATGACCACAGCTAAACCAAGAAGAGTTATATCAAAGACTAGAATTCATCCTAGAACACAAAGGCCTTGGGTAAGCCTTAGGTACAAGCCGACAGAAACTGTCAAATCTGATATACTGCCACGATCTATACCTGTGCAACTTCAGAACTTTAGAAAATGGTTTTACAACCCTACCATTGGAAGTGCAGTGATTGAATGTGAAGGAATGGAGGACATCAATATTTTTGAGCCCGTGGAGCTACTAAAATTTCAACTTGAGGATCTTGAAGTGTTATTCAACAACCTTATCAAGATCTTTAGTGATGATGACGAAGCTGATGCCAAGGCATATCAAAGGGTGGTAACTATCAATGCAAAACCTCACTTTCAGAAACCAAGTCAAGCACTAACTGCTTAGAGAAAGTTGAAGACATTGATGCAGCAGCTTAGGGGGAGATTGTAGAGTCTTAGATTTGTATAAAATGTTGTCATCAATGTATTTCTTTTGAACAATGTTTAGTTAAGTTTTGATTACTTGTAATTTCTTTTATGTTATTTCTTGTTTTTATTCTAAGTCTGGGCCATCGAAACTACCTAGTTTCAATTGAGGATTGTTCAATCAAAACTAGTAGTTTCGATAGATAGGAAGTTTCGACAGGAGGTTCATTCATTTGTAAATGCTCAACTGAAACTACTAGTTTCGGTGAGCATAGTTTCGATGCTTGTCAGCTTCCTAATTAGCCTAGTTTGAGAATGTTTAGGGTGTGGATAGCGGCTGTAACTCTGAAATTCTCTCTTTCACAGTTTTCTGAATCAATACACATTTGGAGTTATTTCGTCTGTTGTTCTTACAATTTCAAATCTTATTTGTGTTGATTCCTGTGTGGTTTGCATGTTTATCTTCACCAATTCTGTTTCTACTCTCTGTTTCACCACCATACACACAGATTCCGCCTGTGTGTGTAATCGATCTGTTGAGTGATTTTTGATTGAAATCTTGACCTACAATCCATTTGTTTCTACTTGCCATGTATTCATTTATTTACTTAAGTGCGAACTCAAATAGATTTAGATTTTAGGGTTTAAATTTTTTGAAAATTTTTCTGGTTTTATGAAAAGTAGGTTTTTAGTAAGGTTTAAATCAAATGGGTAGAAAATCACAAGTTTAGTTTTACTGCTTTGAGGTTACAAGTAGTCCTGAATCTCTAATTCCCCACCCCACACTTAAAATTATGCATTGCCCTCAATGTACAAATGCATGTAATGAAATGCTATGTAGGAATTTAAATTCATGAAGTTTTAAGGGAAAAGAAACTGGTACCCCCCCGGTCAATTCGGTGTATAACCTAAGGCTAAACTTGTTGCTGTTGTCAACAATTTGCTTCAAAGACTTCATCGAATTTCTCAGAAATTTGATGTGCTTTCCAACTCCTCAAGATGTAGAGATGGAGTGTAACTCCTTGAAGAAGTAAAGAACTATCTGGTGATGCTATGCTATTTGACACACAAAGAAAACATAAAAACATAAACGGAAAATAAAAGGTAGTAGTTAAGCTACTAAGGTCCTAGTATTGAGATGTAACATCCATGATTTCCTAGACCGAGATATATAATAAATAATATACACTTTTTGTTATTAAACAGATCATTTATTCAATTTGTGAGTTTTAAAACTCATAATCATGTGTTTACATCTCCTAAATGAATATATGTATTTATTTTAAATGAATATGTGGACATATATATATTGTGTTAAACTATTTACACAAATTGTAATTTTTATAAAAATAAAATACAATTCCTTATGAATATATGTAATTAAAAAAATAATATTTAAGAGTTTATAATTTTTATAAATAAAACCAAATGTCTTATATATTAAAAAAAAACTAAAAGAAAGTGGTCTTGAACCCTAATCATTTGAACCCCTTGATCTCGAACCCCATCACTTCAATTCAAAACTCATTAATCAAATTCCACCTATTTTGACTTCTATATGACCAACTTAGACTCTTGTAAAGACAACATCCTCAATCCTTTGAAATTCAAGGCTATAACCAATCAAAAATTGAAATCCAATACTTGCCTAGTATGACTAATGGATCCTTGATAAAATTCCAACCCGGTTATTGATCTAATTTAACGGATTTCACAGTTGGAACCATTACACACGCGTTTGACTCCTCAGTGTCAAATGAAACTAAATTCGTTTCCAAATCAAGGAAAATCAACGCGTTTATGGACCGAAAATCACGCTCAGGCATTAATCGCATGTATTCAAACCCGAATACCGACTCAATCCACTGGAAATTAAATGAATTCGTAGAATAAATCAATCCCATAGCTGTTTCCCTCAATCACGAATCAATCGAACAATTTGAATAAAATTAGAGTTTGTAACCTACTCTCAAACTTTCGCCTACCCTATTTCAAACTCTCCCAACTTTCAATTCCCCCACATTGCACCTCTGGATCGCTGTCAAGCTCCAAGAATACCTAACTCTTGCTTCCTGTCGATCGTCTCCGTTTCGTAATCATTTCAGGTAAACTTTACATCAATAGCTTCGTTTTAATCTAAGGACCAAAAGCCCCATGTTTGGACTATCGATTCTGCGTAATTGGGTTCGATTGGGGCTAGGGTTTACGTGTGCGTATTTGGGGACATTAGAGTCTAGGTTTTCGTTGGTTACAAGATTAAACGATCGGATCATCTACAAGGCATACGCCCAGGTCCAGCGGTTAAGACACCCGACATGCACATGTGTAGTCGCGGGTTCTAAACCCGCACCCGCACCTTTTTTTTCTCTTTGTGTTCTGTTGAGGCGAACCCGAACCTTTTCAGTGTGCGCTTATCATTCACGGGGCCCGAACCATTAACACAATCAAACCACTGGCCTAGTGGTCTGAACACTTGTGCTCCACAGAAGCAACCCGGGTTCTAGTCCCGGGAACTCCATGTATTTTTTTAAGAGCTTCTTAATGCTCAGAAAATTATATAAAATTTATTTTATTAACCTAACACTATTTAGAACAAATTGGCTCTATCATTTACAATATTTAGCATAAAACCATCATTTGTACAAATTTAACTGTTTAAAATCTCATTTTTTTTATCGTTTAAAGGTTATTTTAAGTTAATTATAAAGCTAGTATTTTAAATACCTAATTTTTATAAAGCGTGACGAGGTGTTGTTGTTAAAAGACACATTATCGTGAAATAAGTTTTTTTTTTATAAACCACTCTTACCCTATTTAAACAAATAGAACTTTTCTAAATAAATATATTAATATATATGTATTTATAGTAATAAAAATAAAGGTAATAAATAAATAAAAAGGAATTTATTTATTTACATTAACCAATCGTTTAGGGTTTAAATATATTAAATATTTACAGACAAAATTTCCTAAATATATTAATATATATTTAGATTATTATACACTCTCTTTCGAAAACCCTTTACATAATGATAATTAAATAGAGAAAAATAGTTTTATTGCACAATATATTTTAAACAAAAACTTTAAGTCAAATATTATTTCCTTTATAGATACATTAAGGCACATACTTTGATTTAAACATTTTACTCCTAAACTTTCATTTAAAAACAAACACATAATAACTATTTTTACACGTTTCCTCTTCATGTGAATATATAAACATATTTTATACACAAACAAGTCCCCACATTCATCCGACCAAACTCAGACTCAATTCCTTTATATTATAGGTTCTTCATCTAGTCATTTGGGCTCGTCATTAATACAACGATACTATTAAAACATAGGTTAACCTTGTGCTAGCTAGACGATTGGCAACAACTTGTTCGTGTGATTTCCAAACTACATATTACAGGAGAGTATTACATAGCGCCTTTTACTCTTTTACAATTTTTAGGGTGAAACATGAACTCTATATACACAATTGCTTGCATTTACACAAACTACACAAACACAAATCCTCTTTACATTCATGTATACAAAATTTGAGCTTTATGTTTGAGTGCTAGGTGTGTTAACTGTTTGTGTGAAATTTATGTGCAATCATTAACTATTCAAGCCAACGGTTAAAAATGATAGATCTATTGAGTCTGACAAACCCACCGAGATTGGGGTGATTGTTACCGACAACACAATTTGCATGTTAGTTACGAAGGTTTGATTATACTTTAGTTACACAATAGTTGCTCCCCATAAATGCCTTATTTTATCATGTTATGTAAGGATTTGATTATTTACATCTATACACTATCTATGTATAAACTTGTGTATGCTCACCAACTTTTTAGTTAACCTTATTTTATTCATGTTTCAGGTGCTAATGTGTGATTTTGATTAAGACTTGCTACACATAAGTTTTGGACCTAGTTAATTTTAATAAAGGATTGATGTATTTCATTTTATGTACTTGGTTTGATTTTGGTTTGTCTTGAATCTTTGCAATGAAATTGAATGATTAATATATTTCAATTTAGTCAACCTTGTGCTCATAAACAGTCTACATGTCCCACCCCGACGTTTCCGCCGTTGGTTGGGGTGTGACAGATTGGTATCAGAGCCTTGGTTATAGGGAATTAGGTTATTAGACACTCTTGACCTAGACTATAACCTTAGGACACACATACTATGCCATGCTACTACATGCTATATGATTATTTTTTTATGTGAATATTTTTACATGTTATACTAAATATTTATATCATATGATACAATACTTAATATTCTATGTGTCACATTACCTGCCAACTTTTGTCGCCTATTCGTTGCTACCTATTTGATTTATTTAAAGTGCTATCCTAAGTTTTCCACGCACACTCATACACATTTAGTTCTTCATGCACCCTTAATCTCACACACAAAATATCACCATCTCTTGTGATCAAAATCTAGACTATTAGGCCTATTTGGGCCTAATGCCCATTAATAATAAATTAAGAATCCACTTACCCTCCAAGAAGAATAAGCTCGCTGCAATAAATAAACCTCACTTTCGGGCCTCAAAGCCTAGTCCACAACAATTCCCATCATGACCATGAGCCCAACAATAGTGTTGTTAATACATGATGGCTGGAAGAGTGTGTAGGCCCATGAGGGATTCTGACTGAGGAAAGATAGGGTACTTAAGTGTGTCCTAGTGACCCACCCCTCTTTCCTGGGAATTCTCCTCTGGGATGCATTGCTTATAAGTCAAGTGTATTTCTAAAATACTATTGTGAAGACTCAGTGCTATGACTAGTCAAACTCTAAAACTATGAGAACTCCTATATTTAACACTCAGTATTTTATTATCGCTTACAACCTTTACATTTTTTTCTGCTAGACATGGACTCCTACTCTCCTTCCTCCCCAATATTCTGATTGGGAAGAAGACATTGGGTCACCCGTGTATCAGTCACCAACATCCCCAACTGTCAGGCCAAGGTTTAACGTAAGGAACACTGGCCCAAGACTTCGAGCGTCTGGATCACCCCCACCCAGAAACCAGTATCAAACACCCCATCTACACACTCAGTTACCACCCCCACTAAGAGACCCATATCTGGTGCCCGACCCGTATCATCCTAACCCTTGGGTAAGGCATACCATGGCACCTACTAGTGCCATGGAAATTCCAATCAATGACATTCACCAATATGTGAGAGCCTCGGAGTTTGAGAGGCAAAGAATGGAGCACGAGATAAGGCACGACTTGCAGGGACAAAGAATGGATAGCCTAGTGAATCAATTAGGGTACCAGAAAGAGTTAATTTCTTCCCTCGAAAAAAGAAATACTGGAGAATCGCACGGAAGCAGCTAGAGCTGAGGCCAGATTGGCTACCTGAATGACCGTAGTGGTGCTCGTCTTGGTGATTATCTTCCTTCTAGTGGGAAGCTACCAGAGACGTTAACATAAATTTTTATTTATGGTCTTTAAATTTTCAGTTTGAGAACCATTTCCCCTATGTTTTGAATAATGTTTACCATTTTAGCATTTAATAAATTTTATATTTTTCCAACTCTAAAATTATTATTCATTGATTTAATACGTTGAATGTGAATTTCATCCATCATATTTCCACCAAGATCCTCCGAGTATCACCTTCTTCATTCAACACAATTTAGTATACTACCGGCAATCTCCTTCGTAAACAAATCATCATATCAGATTTAAACAACCTTGTTATTTTCAAACCAAACGTTTATCAAACTCTTAAAAGAGTATCAGAAATATAAATTTCCCATAAACATTTTCACTTTGTAAGGGAACTTAATACAACATATTTTATAAAAATATTACTTCAAAATGATAAATAAGTATGGTTTTTTCTTATTAAAGTAATTATTTCTAAAACCTGGTTAAATTAATATACAACCGCTTGTTTAGCCAATAAATTTCTCTTAAAAATGTTCTTATAATAATTGAAAATTTAATAAAAAGATTTTTCCTATAAATTGGTTATTTATTTAAACTTTTTGACTCACTAGTTTCACTACTTCAAAAATCTACCACCAAGAACAAGTTACAATTTCCCATTTATAAACAAAGATCAGTTCCTTGAAAACCCATTTCCCATGATATTTTCTGAACCTCCTCGTTACCTTTCGCTTGTCGCTTCAAGAGACGACCCATTTCGCGTAAAGTTAATCATCCCTACAAACCGCAACGAGATTTAAAGAGCTAGAACCTAACTACCACATTATACATGAACGCCAAACAACACACTTGTCCACAACCCTTGATCACATACCAACCTCGTTAATATACGTCACACACGAAATTCAATAACTTACGTATGCACGTTCATAAAATACACAGCACGATTACATAATACAAGAAACTTGTTTATTTGCAAATACACAATTTATTGGATTGATCACAAAATACATGAAACTTAGTTGTTTGCAATACAAATGATAATAAACTGATCACATGATACGTAAAGAGTGTTTGTTTAGTACATAATACTAGATTGACCCCATCAGACATGAAACTTGTTTGGTTACAAAGTACATGATACCAAATTGTGCACATTATGCAATATACATGATCCTAAATTGTTTACATTACACATGAGAGCTTATTGATTTACAAAATGTATGATACTAAGTTCTTAACATCATACTTGAAATTCATTCGTACCATATACATAATGCTAAATTGTTCACGTTACCCAAGAAACCTATTTGATTACAAGCTACATGACACTAGATCATACATGAAACTTGAGTGCTATATTATACACGAAACTAAATTGCTGGAAATGGTTGCAATTGATTTATTACATTTTACACAAGGTATGGTCATACACTTTTTTTCACCCTACCTGGGAAACCAAAACACATCGAAACTACTCGAGGTTTGACGTATTCTTGTTCGAACCCGAGGAAGCTGTAACACTTTAAACAACTCGGTGTTTGACGTATTCTTGTTCAAACACGAGTAAGCTATGAAACTCTAAGTTATTCTACCTTATTACTTGTTAGTTGCTAACTGACCTGCCTACTTAAGGACATAGCTAATTATTAGCAACTCATATGTGGAAACAATATACATGAACTAAGTGAAATTGTGCCCCATTTTGATCCACACACAACGGAAGGATCTATACGGACCATGCGATGATTTGAGTAATTACGGGTGCACACGTAATTATAAAACTCAGCGCATGGAAACACATAGTGATTTCTGTCATGTGTTATGACCTAAAACCTATCGGGATATAAAGCAACAAAACTAATGTGATATGACAAGGGCATGGTGGATACGTCGATGGTACTTTCTATATATAAGTGCTCTGTCATATTATCAGAAGTAGCGTTGTTCGTGTCGCGTAAAGTTTTAACCTACACCAATTTTTGCGAACTCTCTTATCCACTGATAACTACTAAGCATATTAGACTACACTTTAATCAAACCATGATCATCAAATTTCCATCAAATACATTCCAAGTAATGTATGTCACCTTTAGAATCCAAATTGTTATTCGACAGTTTTACTCCTTAAATCCACTTCAAAACTAAGTTCATCATCATCATTCATATCTGACCATGAATATCAAAATATGCGTATAGTCACCAGTTATGCTCCCTAAACCAACCGTCATAGCACATTGAGAACCCAAGACTCTCACCTCTTTAATGATTCAGTACCTTTAACTAGTTAAATTTCTGGACGAAATTCACTCAACATGAGGATACTGTAACATCCATGATTTCTTAGACCGAGATATATAATAAATAATATACACTTTTTGTTATTAAACAAATCATTTATTCAATTTGTGAGTTTTAAAATCATAATCATGTGTTTACATCTCCTAAATGTATATACGTATTTATTTTAAATGAATAAGTAGACATATATATATTGTGTTAAACTATTTACACAAATTGTAATTTTTATAAAAATAAAATACAATTCCTTATAAATATATGTAATTAAACAAATAATATTTAAGAGTTTATATTTTTTATAAATAAAACCAAATGTTTGATTTATTAAAAAAAACTAAAAGAAAGTGGTCTTGAACCCTAATCATTTGAACCCCTTAATCTTGAACCCCATCACTTCAATTCAAAAACCATTAATCAAATTCCACCTATTTTGACTTCTATATGACCAACTTTGACTCTTGTAAAGACAGCATCCTTAATCCTTTGAAATTCAAGGCTATAACCAATCAAAAATTGAAATCCAATACTTGCCTAGTATGACTAATGGATCCTTGATAAAATTCCAACCCAGTTATTGATCCGATTTAACGGATTTCACAGTTGGAATCATTACACACGCGTTTGACTCCTCAAAGTCAAATGAAACTAAATTCGTTTCCAAATCAAGGAAAATCAACGCGTTTATGGACCGCAAATCATGCTCAGGCATTAATCGCATGTATTCAAACCCAAATACCGACTCAATCCACTGGAAATTAAACGAATTCGTAGAATAAATCAATCCCGTAGCCGTTTCCCTCTATCACGAATCAATCGAACAATTTGAATAAAATTGGAGCTTGTAACCTACTCTCACACTTTCGCCTACCCTATTTCAAACTCTCCCAACTTTCAATTCCCCCACATTGCACCTCTGGATCGCTGTCAAGCTCCAAGAATACCCAACTATTGCTTCCTGTCGATCGTCTCCGTTTCGTAATCATTTCAGGTAAACTTTACATCAATAGCTTTGTTTTAATCTAAGGACCAAAAGCCCCATGGTTTGGACTATCGATTCTGCGTAATCGGGTTCGATTGGGGCTAGGGTTTACGTGTGCGTATTTGGGGACAATAGAGTCTAGGTTTTCGTTGGTTACAAGATTAAACGATCGGATCATCTACAAGGCATACGCCCAGGTCCAGCGGTTAAGACACCCGACATGCACACGTGTAGTCACGGGTTCGAAACCCGCACCCGCACCTTTTTTTTCTCTTTGTGTTCTGTTGATGCGAACCCGAACCTTTTCAGTGTGCGCTTATCATTCACGGGACCCGAACCATTAACACAATCAAACCACTGGCCTAGTGGTCTGAACACTTGTGCTCCACAGAAGCAACCCGGGTTCTAGTCCCGGGAACTCCATGTATTTTTTTTAAGAGCTTCTTAATGCTCAGAAAATTATATAAAATTTATTTTATTAACCTAACACTATTTAGAACAAATTGGCTCTATCATTTACAATATTTAGCATAAAACCATCATTTGTACAAATTTAACTGTTTAAAATATCATATTTTTATCGTTTAAAGGTTATTTTAAGTTAATTATAAAGCAAGTATTTTAAATACCTAATTTTTATAAAGCGTGACGAGGTGTTGTTGTTAAAAGACACATTATTGTGAAATAAGTTTTTTTTTTATAAACCACTCTTACCCTATTTAAACAAATAGAACTTTTCTAAATAAATATATTAATATATATGTATTTACAGTAATAAAAATAAAGGTAATAAATAAATAAAAAGGAATTTATTTAGTTACATTAACCAATCGTTTAGGGTTTAAATATATTAAATATTTACAGACAAAATTTCCTAAATATATTAATATATATTTAGATTATTATACACTCTCTTTCGAAAACCCTTTACATAATGATAATTAAATAGAGGAAAATAGTTTTATTAAACACTATATTTTAAACAAAAACTTTAAGTCAAATATTATTTCCTTTATAGATACACCAAGGCACATACTTTTATTTAAACATTTTACTCCTAATCTTTCATTTAAAAACAAACACATAAAAACTATTTTTACACGTTTCCTCTTCATGTGAATATATAAACATCTTTTATACACAAACAAGTCCCCACATTCAACCGACCAAACTCAGACTCAATTCCTTTATAATATAGATTCTTCCTCTAGTCATTTGGGCTCGTCATTAATACAGCGATACTATTAAAACATAGGTTAACCTTGTGCTAGCTAGACGATTGGCAACAACTTGTTCATGCGATTTCCAAACTACACATTACAGGTGAGTATTACATAGCCTCTTTTACTCTTTTACACTTTTTGGGGTGAAACATGAACTCTATATACACAATTGCTTACATTTACACAAACTACACAAACACAAATCCTCTTTACATTTATGTATACAAAATTTGAGCTTTATGTTTGAGTGCTAGGTGTGTTAACTGTTTGTGTGCAATTTATATACTATTCAAGCCGACGGTTAACAATGATAGATCTATTGAGTCTGACAAACCCACCCAGATTGGGGTGATTGTTACCGACAACACAATTTGCATGCTAGTTACAAAGGTTTGATTGTACTTTAGTTACACAATATTTGCTCCCCATAAATGTAAGGATTTGATTATTTACATCTATACACTATCTATGTATAAACCTGTGTATGCTCACCAACTTTTTAGTTGACCTTATTTTATTCATGTTTCAGGTGCTAATGTGTGATTTTGATCAAGACTTGCTACACATAAGTTTTGGACCTAGTTAATTTTAATAAAGGATTGATGTATTTCATTTTATGTACTTGGTTTGAATTTGGTTTGTCTTGAATCTGTGCAATGAAATTGAATGATTAATATATTTCAATTTAGTCAACCTTGTGCTCAAGAACAGTCTACATGTCCCCCTCCCCCCCGACGTTTCTGCCGTCGGTTGGAGTGTGACATGAAAAGGCATACCTGGGGGCTGAAGTATGAGAAACTTAAAATCGGAAAAACCAAACCCGAGGTCCACGTGTTATGTCGTATACACCAACTTCTCAATTTATTCATGATCATCGGGTTGCCTCCCGGAAGCGCCACATTTATTTAAGGGTCGTTGGCCAGACCCGTGCGTGCTTGATCAGTCTTTCTACGGGTAGGGGCTATTAACCTCCCCCGTGTCTCTCGTTCCTTCATTCAAGTCCTTCAACTTTGGTAGCTTATCCCAGTAGTTATCAATCGAGTTAATGTTGTTAAGATCTTTTCCAAGGTTAGGTTTCTTTCCTTTGTTGAATTCCTTAGCTTTCTTCAGTTGGTAGTCCAAATTGGTATCGTTGAATTGTGCAATTTCAAAGGGATCATGGGATAGACATTCATTTCCTCCGATGTTGTAAGTTACCGATTGTTTTCTGACACGAAGTGTCAGAATTCCTTCATTCATGTCAATGACAACTCCGGCGGTAGCTAAAAATGGGCGACCCAAGATCAAAGTTACAGAATAGTCGGGTCCCATTTCTAAAACCATGAAGTCGGTAGGGAAGACAAACTTGCCGACTTTTACTAGTAAGTTCTCAATGACTCCTATAGGTGACTTAACCGAATAATCCGGAAGTTCAATAGTTGCATTAACAGGTCGTGGATTTCCAATTTTAAGTCTTTGAAACATGTTATATGGATTTACGTTCACACTTACTCCCAGATCAGCGAGTGCGAAACTTATCAGTAGTGGTCCGATAGAACATGGTAAAGAAAACTTTTCGGGATGTGAAAGTTTATTTGAAATGCATCTTTCAATGAGAGTGACCCATTGATTAGTTTTTTTAACTGCCTCTTCCATGTTTCTTTTGTTAGTAAGGAAATCTTTCAAGAAACGTCCATACTTAGGCATTTGTTGTATGATATCCAGGAAAGAAAGGTTGACATGAATTTGACTTAAAAGCTCGATGAATTTCTCAAATTGTTTGTCTGTCCTTTGCTTCACTAGCCTTCCTGGGTATGGTATGTGAGATTGGAACGCTCTTTTTTGTCGGAACTTTCGGAGGAGTGTCCACTAGAGTAGGTTGTGGATTTTCCTTTGGTGGTGATTCTTGAGCGGTTGATTCCGTGATAGACGGACGAAGTGGTACTCCGGTGAAAATTTCCCTCCTTGGTGTTTGAACCTCTCCTCCTAGTAATGGTGGTTCTAGATAAACCTTGCTATTCCTAAGAGTGATAGCACTTACATTCGCTTTTGGATTGGTTCAGTATTACTTGGGAGACATCCTGGTTGCCTTTCGGATATAAGTTTTGCAATCTGCCCTAGTTGTATCTCAATGGACTGAAATGTTGCTTTATGTGTCCTAAACTCAGCTTCATTAAGACTAAACTTCTCCTCATATTGTTTGTGATGGGAATCCGCTAAGAGGGCTTGACTTTCGGTTGTAGATATCAACTTAGTTACCGCATCCTCTGTCACACCCCCGGATTTATTTACTTAATGAATAATTAAATAAATACAGGTTGCAACGATTGGTTCATTACACGATAGCGGAAGCTGTAATAGTGACTTCTAAGACTTGATTACATATACAATTACTAAAACTAAGTAGTACTATGATCTAAGTTCTTCCAGATCAACGATAGACTTGAGACTTGATATTGTACGTCCTTCCAGCTACTAGGAATGGATCCAACATAGCTAGCCTATTCCAACCGCGCCATGGCTAAGGGTTACCTGAGAAACATACTTGAAAGTGTCAACACAAAGGTTGATGAGTTCACAGAGTTAGTTATATTAGGGCTTATAGTTTTTCCCGAAAACATGTTCATGACTTTACCGTCATAAAACTAAGTAGTTTTCATTTGAAAACATTACCATGACTTAACTGTCATAAAATATGTAGTTTTTCCTTTGAAAACATTACCATGACTTAACTGTCATAAATCCAATGTTTAAACCTGATCGTTTTACCCTGATCAGAACCCTTTGTATAAACCTGATCACTTTAACCTGATCAGAACTCTTTGTAACATTCAATTGTTCGTAAATAGTTCCAGTTGCATGTGATAATCAGAATAAAAATTTTTAACCCATTTGTAAACTAGCTAGGAATACAAATAATATGTTCATACATGAGGCGTAACCAAACCATGACATGTGTGAGCCCCTAATAATCGTTATCAGGTACTATACGGCCATAAATCCTCCAGATTTTGGTTAGCACGACTAACCATGACCGGGAGACGTCACTCTCCATAGTACTATTCATAGGACCCTAGGCTACAGTTAATGGTTACTACGTTGTTCCAGGGGACTTTAGCGGCCTCAACTTGTTGTTCTCATCTCATGTAAACATAAAAGTCGTGCCTTATTCTCTTGTTATCACATAAAAGTAGTTGTAAGTACGTTTTTCCCCCAAATCGTTGAGTGTTGTTCATCCGAACAATCGTTGAGTGTACTTGTGTCCAACTGTTTAGTTGAGCAAGTTTTCTCCCCGTTTGTTTAAAAACAGTTTAAAAACAAGTGGTAAAAGTGGGGCCGGGAGACTCACAAGAAGTTAAACCAAAATGTTCATATTGTCAAACGTATAAGCAATGTAATTCATGTTTTCAAAACATAACAAGTAAGTATGTTTCTCCCCCGATGTTTACAAAACAGTAAAGAGTTAAAAGGGGGCCGTGAACTCACCTTGAGTTTGTGTATGCTTGCAATGATAATTGTTCTATTCAACTTGACTATTCGTACCCTAATTACAAAAAGGGTAATTCGTGTTATGACCGAATGTTTCGTATGCAAATTGTTCACCGACTTAGCAAATCTGATTGCTTTTGTTTAAATATCTTTTTAGTTTTTCAACACTTGTTTCATTATAAAACAGTTCTAAGTTACTGCCCCATGGGACTAATGAACAGGTATCGAAACTACATAGTTTCGATTGAATAGAACAGAACAGAACACATGTCGAAACTACCTAGTTTCGATTAAGCAAACTGGTGTCGAAACTACCTAGTTTCGAATTGAACAATAGGTATCGAAACTACCTAGTTTCGATTGAACAATGGGTATCGAAACTACCTAGTTTCGATTGAGTAAAAGGTATCGAAACTCCTAGTTTCGATTGAGTAAACATGTATCGAAACTTTAGTTTCGATTACTGAACTTTGATTGACAAAATCAGTCCTGTATATTTTTATGTTCAAATCTTGAATTTGATACACTTTTCTTGTTATCTTACTTGCGTTCGAACGATTTGTATGTTTAGCTACGATTTTAAAGAAAATAATATGAATAGTATTGAGTTTTTACCTAAAACAGTGAATGATGATTTTGAGAGAAACAGAGAATGATCTTGAGCTCCTTAGCTTGATTCTTGAGAAAAACACTTGGAACTCTTCTTATAGCACCGAATTATGGTGGATTTTGCCTTAAACTGGACTTCGACTCGAAGAAAAATGGGGAATATTGCCGTAAGAAAATGAGGAAGGCAAAAGAAATTGTGAGATTTTGATTGAGGGGAGTATGGTTCATATCTGCATTCTCGCAGGTATGGTATGGGTTTAAATATAAGGAAGATGAGAGAGAAGAAAACAGTAGTGTGAAAAGGGGGGGGGTCTTCTCTGGCTTTGGCCGAGAAAGTCAAGGAAAATGGGTTGGGGTTAAATAAATCAAACAATTAGATTTAAGTGTAAATTTAACCACTAGTGTTCGTATTTAGTCGCGTTATCCTGGTACATGAACCGGTAACTCCTAGAATTACCAAATATGAAATGAGACCATGTACGGTTTTTGTTAGACCTTAATATCCTTGTTTGTGAAATTAAGTAAATCACAAAAACAATTATAATGTAAACTCGTTTATAACATGTACGGATATTGACCTGAGATGTCGGGTGTCACATTCTCCCCATGTTAAAAGAATTTCGTCCCGAAATTCAATTTGTGTCCTCTTGAACTGGTGTATCCTTAAACAAGGATGGGTATTTTGTTTTCATTTGATCCTCTCGTTCAAATACCTAGGGTTAAGCTTGCCACGGTTGCCAAATCTTGCAACCCCTTTCCAATGTGAGACCTTCAACATGACTTTGTCTCCCACTTGGAATTCTAATGGTTTTCGTCTGTTGCTAGCTCAACTCTATTTTGTCTGTCTTGAGTGGGTTTCAGACGATCTTTTATTTTGACGATTTTGTCAATGGTTTCCTAGCCAATATCAGGACCAGTCAAATGCTTTTCGCCAACCTCCGCCCAACATAGCGATGGGTGACACTACAACTATACAAAGCCTCAACGGAGCAGTTTTAATGCTGGTAGGGTAGTTGGTACTATATAAAAACTCAGCCAACGGCGGTGAGTATCCCAATTTCCTCTGAAGTCGATTACACACGCACGGAGCACATCTTTTAAAGTTTGGATGGTCCTTTTACTTTGACCTTTCATTTGGGGATGATATGCAGTGCTCATGTAAAGGCGTGTGCTCAAGGCTTCTTGTACAGACTGCCAGGTTCTCAACCTGAATCGACTGTCCCTTTTAGAGAAAATAGAAACTGGCATACCATGCCTAGCCTTAATTCCCTTAATATTTAGCCTTGCACGCTTCTTACTTTTATATGTCTCCTTTATTGGTAGTGAATGCGCGGATTTCGTCAAACGACTGACGATTACCATATAGTGTCATACCCGTTCGGCGTCTTGGGTACTTTGTAATGAAATCCATTGAAATTTGTTCCCATTTCCATTGAGGTATCTCGGGTTGTTGTAACAATCCCGACGGTTTCTGATGTTCTCCCTTTACCTTTGAACATGTCAGGCATTTATTGACATAAATAGCAATTTCTCCTTTCATGTTCGGCCACCAGTAGAGTTCTTTTAGATCCTTATACATTTTATCCGAACCTGGGTGAATGGAGTACCTGGACTTGTGGGCTTCGTCCATAACCAACTCCCGTATGTTACCAAAACATGGCACCCAAATTCTATTCATGAAGTATAAAGTGTCATCTGATTTTGGTTCCAACTGCTTTATCATTTATCATTCCTCGTAAAGCTTCACTCTACATGTTTTCTTCCTTAATTGCCTCTTGTTGTGCCATCCGGATTTGAGTCGTGAGACTCGTGTGAATTGTCAATTCTAGGGCACGAACACGGAGTGTTTTAACCCATTCCTTACGACTCATGGCATCTGCTACGACGTTTGCCTCATGTTGAGTTCTTTCTGATTAAAGATGTGCTGGAGACTCTTGTGGTCTGTAAGGATAGTACATTTTGTACCGTATAAGTAATGTCTCCAAATCTTGAGTGCAAACACGACAGCACCCAATTCCAGATCGTGAGTCGTATAATTTTTCTCATGTACTTTTAGCTGTCTGGATGCATATGCTATGACTTTTTCTTTCTGCATCAATACACATCCCAGACTTTGGTGTGATGCGTCGCAGTACACGATGAAATTGCCAGTTCATTCGGGAAGGGATAGGATTGGTGCACTGCAAAGCTTCTGCTTCAACAATTGAAACGCTGATTCTTGTTTATTAAAATTTTTGTCCTTCTGAGTTAACGTGGTCAAAGGCAAGGCTATCTTTGAAAAATTCTCGATAAATCGCCTGTAATGTCCTGCCAAGCCCAGAAATTGACGCACCTTAGTCGGAGTTTTTGGTGCTTCCCAGTTTTTGATAGCTTCAATCTTGGTTGGGTCTACGTGAATACCCTTCTTTTTGATGACGTGTTCGAGAAAGTGAACCTATCGGATCCAAGACTCCCACTTAGAGAATTTGGCATAGAGCTTCTCATTCCAGAGTAGTTCCAAGATTAATTTCAAATGATGTTCATGTTCCCCCTTGGTTCGTGAATATATTAATATGTCATCGATAAATACAATCACAAATTTATCCAAGTATGGCTTGGACACACGGTTCATTAGATCCATGAAAACGGCCGATGCATTAGTCAAGCCAAATGGCATAACTAGGAACTCGTAGTGACCGTAACGAGTCCTAGAAGCCGTTTTTGGTATATCTTCTTCCTAAATTTTCAGTTGATGATACCCTGATCATAGATCAATTTTTGAATAGAAACTGGAACCTTGAAGTTGATCAAACAAATCGTCTATTCGAGGAAGAGGATACCGGTTTTTGATTGTCAGCTTGTTCAACTCCCGATAATTAATGCACATTCTAAAGGTTTCATCATTTTTCTATACAAACAGGACCGGGGCTCCCCATGGTGGGAAACTCGGTCTTATGAAAGAATTACTCGACGAGGTGTCCCAGTTTTTGTTGTATATTGGGTAGAAATGAAAAAGTATGAAAATGAAACTTTATGTTTGTCCCTCTTATGCTTTCCAAAAGCATTTTCCTGGACTAAGACTTTTCTCCTATTTCAGGTTTCATGTTTTCTAGGATTTTCCTCTCAATGTGCCTTCATGGAGCTAGGAATTGATGTTCCTTGGGAGCTCTTATTTGCGAACTTCGAGTCTAATCACTACTTTACCCCTTTTCTTGCACTACTTTTCGAGGCATACTAGCCTTTGGGTTGTAGCGTCTTGATATGTAAACTCATGTCTCGACTACCATACTTTCAAAGTATGTAAACCATACGAAGTTTGATGTTTGTTTGGAATATTCACATTTCGTCTAGCTAAGGGAATGAATAGTAATACTGTGAGAATGGTCTCATCGAATTAGTGCTTTCCCCAAAATGGGCTATGGGTTTGTCAACCCATTAACTTGGCAGAAAGGGTTGATAGCCAACTATTAGTCATACAGTGTGTATGCACTTCCTTAGTGTTTGGATGGTGTTTTGGTGACTTATTGTTACGTATTCCACTCATATAGGTTATAGCCTCAAAATCCTTAGCACAAGGATAAAATTGAGGTAATGAGTGTTAAACATCGAAAACTTTATATTCTTACTGAGCCTGCGTTAAGAGGTCATTTCTTAACAATAGATGATCTAGAGCTTCCTAGTTCTAGAAAACTGGGAGCGAAAGATGTGATCACGCCTCTCCTCTAGGCTGAAATCTGAGATCCATTTAACAAGATGATCTTTGGGGAAATGCGGGTACAAAAGAGCATAAAATTATCCTTCACTAATCCTTGTGGACAGTGGTCTGTTGTGAACAGTGATATGTTGTGAACAGAGATCTGTTATGAACAGCTCGAGCTTACGCCCCTTATGCATATCATGAACTAATGAGATTAGCACGAAATTTCCGCTTTTGGGACCCCTTTAAAAGTTTTGTACCCCGTCTTCCTGTTATTGCATCAATAGTCGTTAGTCCATACTTAGGTTTCTTTGGCATTCGCTTGAGCATCAACCCTGGCTTATCCATTGTGTAACATTTCTGATTTTAGTATTCCTATTTTAATTCAATGTAGTGCAATTTCAAGTTCTATACTCGTGCAATGTCTCATTATTTTCTCGCGGTAAATTTAATGCAATAATTCTATACAAATTCGCAAGTGTTACTCGGTTATATACATTTAAACGCTATACAAGAAACTATTTTATTCAAACTTATCAAATCTGAAAAGTCAAGGACTAAAGTTGAAAGATGTCAAGAAACCCTAATTAGACACGGTCGTGCTTCGTATAAGCACGGTCGCGCCAAGTGCTTTGGCATGGTCGCGCGACCTGCTTTGGAACGATCGCGCCCGGTGCTTAGGCACGGTCGCGCCTATATTGGCACGGTCGCGCCTGCGTAACAGTCGAATCGTAATTGTGACTTTAATCATCCGATCGTTCGAATTCGTAACTTTAACACGCTTTATTCACATTAACAAACATAATAAACATTTCCATTACTCAAAATCACTTCGGTTTTATTCTACCAAATTCCAAACGCTTGGACATTTCAAGGAGAACCCAAAATCCTCTCAATCTTCTCAAGCAATCCAGTCAAGCAATTCCAGACCATCTCTGAATCAATCCGAAGCCGCTGAGACATTCGGAACCGCAGCACAGGTCGCCGGAAACCAAGCTTGCCGCCGTCAGAATTTCTTCCTACCATTCTCTATCGATTCGTTCTATTCCGGGTAATTGAATCCTCTATTTCATTCTTTTCTGTATCATTATCGAAAGCCCCTATTCAATTTGGGCTTCCATTATAGTAATCAATCCGAATCAAAACTCTTGCTTTATAAAACGATGATTTAATCGAATCCCTGCTTAAACTCGATGTTCATGCAATTAATTTATATGATTAGACTCGTAATAACTTTGTAATCGAAAGCCCTATCAATTCCATCGTTATAAATTCAAGAAATTGTCAGTTCGTGTCTGACTTGAGATAGACACGGTCGCGCTAATCATCTAGCGCGGCCGTGCCTCGTATAGCACGGTCGTGCCGACTAGCAGCACGGTCGTGTCCTCCTGTCCAGACCTTGTCATGCCCTCTGGGCTAGCCTCTGTTGTGTCTAAAGATCATAGACACGATCGTGCCAGGCCAAGGCACGGTCGTGCCTGTTGTCTTGTCTTGATTGTGCTCCTATTGATCAACCCGGTCGCGCCCCGACTAACGCGGTTGCGCCCGTGGCTTGAGCACGATCGTGCCCTTCCGAGGCACGGTTGTGTGAGACTCAGATTTTTTATCAGAATTATAATTTTTATATTTTAATCGGTAAATGTTTCAGATTTTATAAAAATATGTGTTCTGTATTTAAAAATGGATTAAAGGTTTAATCTTGGCATAAATATGATTTATTGAAAAGTTTATAAAAATTAAATTTATATTTATTTAAATGATGTTTTAAATAATTAAGTTACAAAAATTTATAAATAATGATTAGTTATTTAATTTACATTTTAAATCAAAATCATTTATTTATTTATACTTAATTTCAATTAATATTCACATTATTTCATAAACTATAATTATATATTTATTTATTCAATTCAAACCTAATCAAATGGTTACAAACATATTTTACTTCAAACTTTATATATTTTATTCAATACTTTTTAAATACAAATCAATAGTTTTATATACAAATTCAACTTTCATTTTAGACTTAAACTTTGTACATCTATTTGATTCTATACACATTACTCTTTAGGTTAAAGTGTGCATTCCAAGGATCATATTTGCTATCTATATTTCCTTGTTAGCTTCACTTCCATACCAAGTGAGTATTCACAACCCCTTTTACTCTTTTACACTTTTTGGGGTGAAACATGAACTCTATACTCATTACACATTACACATTTACACAAACAACACAAGTGCAAAAATCCTATTTACATACATGTGTGCAAAATTTTGAGCTTTGTGCCCGAGTGCTAGGTGTGCTAACCTTTTGTATGCGATTATGTGCAATCATTAACTTTTCAAGCCGACGGTTTTCAATGATGGATCTATTGAGTCTGACAAACCCACCCATGGTACGCGGTGATTGAAACCGACAACACAATTTGTTTTGCATGCTAGTTACAAGGTTTGATTGTACATTGGTTACACAATAGTTGCTCCCCATAAACGCCTTATTTATCATGTCATGTAAAGGATTTGTTTTCAGTTATATGCTATCTATATACAACTGTGTTATACTCACCAACTTTTTAGTTGACTTTATTTTATTCATGTTTCAGGCCCTATTATGTGAGAATGATTCAAGACGTGCTCAACATAGGATTTGGACTTAGCAATATTAAATCAAGAAGTTTTATGAATTGTTTATTGTTCTTTGTTTGGATTTGGATTGTACTTGGATTATGTGAAATGGAAATTTAACTTTAATATATTACAATTTAGTCAACCTTGTGCTATGAACAGTCTCACATGTCCCGCCCCGATGATTCCGCCATCGGTCGGGGTGTGACACATTGCAGAGAGAATAGTTAGACTTAAAGGTATATTGAATGTCAATGGCTGCGAGAGCAACCCTGATTGACCGATATTCTGAAATGTCAGACTAGCTACTTGTCTCACATAGAGCTTCCACAATACCTCATAGGTACTATGTGTATGCGGGTCAGAAATATTTTCTGCCCCATTACCGGAGCTAGTGCCTGGCACTCCTGACGAAAATTTCAAGTATATGTGAGACTAAATTGTACGATGGATCTTGAGATTATACTATGATCTCCCACAATAATTGTGCAATTATTGTAAGCGTGGGTTGTGGTAATGCTCAATTTAAAGCTATCTTGACCAATAGAATCTCAAAGAATGAATGTGCGAATTCCTTCGCAGTTCAGGATTCACTAAGGATTGGTTGAATTCAATTTGAATTTCTCTCGTTTCTTCAAAACTAGGAGAATGCTTTGTGAGCACCTAATTGAGAAGTCTGATTTGATAAGATCCAATCCTTAATCAATTGACTGAGAACATGGTTTGATCATTAGCTTGGACAACAAGACTCACTAAAGTTCCCATGCACTGCAAATTATGATTACGTGTGCACCCGTAATGATAATTTGCCTTGCCTGATCCCTATAGTGTTTCTTCTATCCCTAGCTTTTAATCAAAAGGGATTTGAAATAATCATTAGATTGCGTTTGCACATTTGTACAGGAGTGTGTATTGTTTTATCGGATTACTCTTAATTATGTGTACCAATACTCATGACTCTGCCGAATATGGTTGTTGTCGGATGAGGCTAATGGTAGAGAGGCACCACCAGTGTCTCTTAAAATAAAATATGTATGGTGAAATTCAGGCACTATATGTTGGGCAGAGATCCTCAAATGAGTGTCGAGCAACTCCTGCTCTAAGTCTGTATATATGCATGGATCCACATGATCCTGATGTATGTCTGGGTCTCCTGACCCTTGGAGTTCTCTCCCATTTAGTCCTGCTTATTCACCTTGAATTCCCTTCTGTCTGGGCAATCATGCCTGCCATATAAAATGGCGAGAGTCTAGGCATCCGATCCGACAACTTATGAAGGAGAGTATTTATACCGCAAATACGTTAGAAAGATAGTTGCCTCCACGGCTAGAATAGTTGTGGTGCAGGTATAGGTACAGATTCTGGTACGGGTTCAGCCTGTTGTGATACCAAGATCGGTAACTGACGATCGCCGCCGTCGTCGTCCAAGCTCAGCTCGTAACTCGATCTTCTAAGGTTGCAGTATGCTGAGTACCCGTTATTCTTTACTCGTAATCCGAACAGTAACATGTTATGAGTGTTTATTATTTCCACATTATTGTATGTGTTTAAGTGTTCACTACATGTGCCATGTAATTGTATTAGTGTAGCTAATGGTACCCTAGTGTAACTCCATACACTAATAGTCTACACAAATTGTTCGGCAACGGTTGGAATTCCTATACTCAAGTCTTGGGTGTTTTTAGTGTGATGCAAGTCTTAGAAATCTTGGTCCCTAAATGAGTCCGGTTAGAGCCTAGGTGTCACTAAGGAAACCTAATTCGCTAAAACCATTGCTCTGATACCAATCTGTCACACCCCCGGATTTATTTACTTAATGAATAATTAAATAAATACAGGTTGCAACGATTGGTTCATTACACGATAGCGGAAGCTGTAATAGTGACTTCTAAGACTTGATTACATATACAATTACTAAAACTAAGTAGTACTATGATATAAGTTCTTCCAGATCAATGATAGACTTGAGACTTGATATTGTACGTCCTTCCAGCTACTAGGAATGGATCCAACATAGCTAGCCTATTCCAACCGCGCCATGGCTAAGGGTTACCTGAGAAACATACTTGAAAGTGTCAACACAAAGGTTGGTGAGTTCACAGAGTTAGTTATATTAGAGCTTATAGTTTTTCCCGAAAACATGTTCATGACTTTACCGTCATAAAACTAAGTAGTTTTCATTTGAAAACATTACCATGACTTAACCGTCATAAAATATGTAGTTTTTCCTTTAAAAACATTACCATGACTTAACTGTAATAAATCCAATGTTTAAACCTGATCGTTTTACCCTGATCAGAACCCTTTGTATAAACCTGATCACTTTAACCTGATCAGAACTCTTTGTAACATTCAATTGTTCGTAAATAGTTCCAGTTGCATGTGATAATCAGAATAAAAATTGTTGACCCATTTGTAAACTAGCTAGGAATACAAATAATATGTTCATACATGAGGCGTAACCAAACCATGACAAGTGTGAGCCCCTAATAATCGTTATCAGGTTCTATGCGGCCATAAATCCTCCAGATTGTGGTTAGCGCGACTAACCATGACCGGGAGACGTCACTCTCCATAGTACTATTCATAGGACCCTAGGCTACAGTTAATGGTTACTACGTTGTTCCAGGGGACTTTAGCGGCCTCAACTTGTTGTTCTCATCTCATGTAAACATAAAAGTCGTGCCTTATTCTCTTGTTATCACATAAAAATAGTTGTAAGTACGTTTTTCCCCCAAATCGTTGAGTGTTGTTCATCCGAACAATCGTTGAGTGTACTTGTGTCCAACTGTTTAGTTGAGCAAGTTTTCTCCCCGTTTGTTTAAAAACAGTTTAAAAACAAGTGGTAAAAGTGGGGCCGGGAGACTCACAAGAAGTTAAACCAAAATGTTCATATTGTCAAACGTATAAGCAATGTAATTCATGTTTTCAAAACATAACAAGTAAGTATGTTTCTCCCCCGATGTTTACAAAACAGTAAAGAGTTAAAAGGGGGCCGTGAACTCACCTTGAGTTTGTGTATGCTTGCAATGATAATTGTTCTAGTCAACTTGACTATTCGTACCCTAATTACAAAAAGGGTAATCCGTGTTATGACCGAATGTTTCGTATGCAAATTGTTCACCGACTTAGCAAATCTGATTGCTTTTGTTTAAATATCTTTTTAGTTTTTCAACACTTGTTTCGTTATAAAACAGTTCTAAGTTACTGCCCCATGGGACTGATGAACAGGTATCGAAACTACATAGTTTCGATTGAATAGAACAGAACAGAACACATGTCGAAACTACCTAGTTTCGATTAAGCAAACTGGGTGTCGAAACTACCTAGTTTCGATTTGAACAATAGGTATCGAAACTACCTAGTTTCGATTGAACAATGGGTATCGAAACTACCTAGTTTCGATTGAGTAAAAGGTATCGAAACTCTAGGTATCGAAACTCCTAGTTTCGATTGAGTAAACAGGTATCGAAACTTTAGTTTCGATTACTGAACTTTGATTGACAAAATCAGTCATGTATATATTTATGTTCAAATCTTGAATTTGATACACTTTTCTTGTTATCTTACTTGCGTTCGAACGATTTGTATGTTTAGCTACGATTTTAAAGAAAATAATATGAATAATATTGAGTTTTTACCTAAAACTGTGAATGATGATTTTGAGAGAAACAGAGAATGATCTTGAGCTCCTTAGCTTGATTCTTGAGAAAAACACTTGGAACTCTTCTTATAGCACCGAATTATGGTGGATTTTGCCTTAAACTGGACTTCGACTCGAAGAAAAATGGGGAATATTGTCGTAAGAAAATGAGGAAGGCAAAAGAAATTGTGAGATTTTGATTGAGGGGAGTATGGTTCATATCTGCATTCTCGCATGTATGGTATGGGTTTAAAGATAAGGAAGATGAGAGAGAAGAAAACAGTAGTGTGAAAGGGGGGGGGGTCTTTTCTGGCTTCGGCCGAGAAAGTCAAGGAAAATGGGTTGGGGTTAAATAAATCAAACAATTAGATTTAAGTGTAAATTTAACCACTAGTGTTCGTATTTAGTCGGGTTATCCTGGTACGTGAACCGGTAACTCCTAGAATTACCAAATATGAAATGAGACCATGTACGGTTTTTGTTAGACCTTAATATCCTTGTTTGTGAAATTAAGTAAATCACAAAAACAATTATAATGTAAACTCGTTTATAACATGTACGAATATTGACCTGAGATGTCGGGTGTCACATCCTCTAAGCTCAACCCATTGATTGGCTTGTTAGTTCCTTGAAATTGTTGACGAGGCTGATAGTTTTGAGATTGTCTTTGTTGAAATTGTTGTTGTTGTCCGAAGCCAGATTGTCCCTGGTTGTTATTATCCTTCCAACTGAAATTTGGGTGATTTCTCCTTCCAGGATTGTAATTATTACTGTAGGGGTTGTTCTGCGGGCGATTTGTTCCGATAAAGCCAACCTGCTCAGCATCGACAGTGATGGTTTTTACTTCTTCAGTAGTCTCAGTGACTATTTTGCCCTTGCTAAATTGACTGAGTCGAGTGGTGAGGGCGTCTACTTGAGCAGAAAGTGAAGTGACAGTATTGACAGAATGAACTCCTTGCCTTACACCTTGGATTGTACCATTGATAGTTGTTCATAGTTATTTTCTCAATTAGGTTGTAAGCTTCTTGTGGCTTCTTGTTTCCAAAAATACCACCTGCAGTAGCGTCGAGTGTCTAACGAGCTTAATTGTGCAACCCATTGTAGAATGATGATATTTGTAGCCAAACTTCTAGCCCATGGTGAGGGCATTTCCTCAGCATGTCTTTAAAACGTTCCCATGCCTTATATAGTGATTCACTATCTTCATGTGTGAAAGGGGTAATATCATTTCTCAATTTAGCAGTTTTTGCTTGCGGGAAGTATTTCGACAGGAATTTCTGAGCAAGATCATCCCATGTAGTGATTGACCCGGTAGGAAGAGAGTTTAGCCATGCCTTAGCGTGTTCCCTTAAGGAAAAGGGAAACATTCGGAGGCGAATTGCGTCATTCGAAACTCCGTTCGGTTTGAAATTGTCACAAATTTCGAGAAAATTTGTAATGTGGGCATGTGGATCTTCATCTGGCAATCCATTGAAAGTGCATGATGACTGGATCATGTGGATAACATGAGATTTGATCTCAAAGTTATTAGCGTCAACCGTTGGTCTTGTGATACTAGACCCCAAAGCCTCTAGTGACGGTCTTGCGAAATCGAAAATAGTGCGATTTTCTACAGCCAAATTTCTAGCACGGTTTTCTCATATTCGGTGGTGAAAGAATCTTCCGGGTTCTGCTAAAGGTTGATATAAACCAGTAATGGAGCTATGGATCATACACTATCTGCAACAAAACGTAACAGAAAAACAGATGGAAAATGATAAGGCTAATCCGTTAACTCGAATTTTTCGTGAAATCATCGTGTCCCCGGAAACGGTGCAAAAAACTTGATGCGCGTGTGGTTAAGTTATAAAATATTTTTAGATATTATGGTTTCACGATATTAGGTTTTAAATTTATAAAATGATAAATACTCAAACTTAAAACACACACAATAGGCAAGTGTACCTATCGCATAGTAATATAGTTTAGGCAAGAACCAAGTATCGAACCAGTGGACACGGTCGAGTTCCAGTACTCAAATTTTGTTATCGTTTAGCCGGTTTAATAAGTGAGTATGTTTTGTGTGCTTGTGAAGCAGAAAAGTAAATGATAGAAAAGTAAATGACGGTAAAGTAAATAACAGAAGAGTAAAAACGTGTGTGATGTGTGTAACAGAAATGTAAATAGCAGAAAAGTAAATATCTCGGAAATGATCAGGTCATGAAGAGTATTGCTTCGGGATTCGAATCCGCTTGGTACTTGATAATGTTAAGTTGACTAATCCAGTGGTATGACTACTACAAACATGTGAACGGTACACCGCTAGAGCCTCATTCTCACAATATTTGATTCACAGATTAAAATATTTAATAATAAAATGGTAATGATTCCCGCTAGGGACAACGTTACCCTCAACCCTTTGAATGCTATCTCCAGTCTGGTTTAGAACATCGAACTTAAATGCTTAATTATTATTGTTAAATAGGTGATTATACTTTGCTCACCGGGAGGCGGTGCAACAATGGGACCATGTATAAAAACGTATCGTTCCCAACATGAGTTCACCAATTCTTGGTCGCATAATAAGTTCGTATAAAGACGTACGCCCTTAATAGTGTTAAACAAGTCTTGGCTTATCAATCTCTACTTATATAAATATGTACAAGTATTAAAAGAAGTTTGATTAAAAAGGTTTTACGGTCTTACACTTTATAATCAAGAACACTCACAAATATAAAGACGAATTTAGACAACAATAAGAATCCCACCAAGATGTGGTTTTAGGAACGAATAATTAAAGACATAAACATACCACTAGATTAATACGTCAAACATTAACATGCACCAAACTTCATCTTCACCTTAGCAATACAAAGATTTTAGCCACGAATTGTCATACTAACTAGCGTAACGTTGAGTTTCGTAGGCTCCCCTATTGCAGAACAAGGAGGAGGAGCCCCTCTACTCTCTACTCTCCACTCTAGACTACGGAAACGAACTATCTGGCACTATCTTGAGGTGTGTTGTGGTGTGAAAAACCAAGAACTCAAGCCCTCTATTTATAGGCCTCAAAATTAGCAAAGCACGGTCGTGCATTGGATTGCATGCGCGTGCAAACACCTCGGGAATCAAACAGGGTACAGAGGATGGTGTATATGGTCCTTGGGGAGCAAGACAAGGGATGCACGGTCGTCTTTTAGCTGCTTGTTGACTTGTGTTGACCAATTTTGACTTCTTGGGGGTCAAAGCTCGGGAATTATATTTTAGAAGCTTGATTTCTTAGTGTTTTTGGTAGGATTTAGTTGTGTTTATCTTTATGACACCGAATAACCTGCAATTACAAATTATAAACGTTTTAAGTATCAATTGCAATGTTATTATTCATTTAGTATCATAATATGAGGATTATTATGCATGCAAAACATGTATAAATGATGGCACATCAAGCAGCCATATCCAGATTTATGTCTTTACGAAACTTTGTACCAGATTAAGCTATAGAAAAAATCAGACTACCTTTTCTTATGGCCACCTTTAGCATTTCGTTTAGTTTCAACAGTAGGGCCAGATGTGTAAGACCTTGGCCTGCAAAAGAAATCCAAAGTATTCATGACATAAATTTCAAACCAACCCATTTTTACCCGTTACCTAACCCACCCGTTCATCTGATTAAGTAAATATACTTACATAGGCATAGTCACAATCAAATTTTGATGGCAAAGAACCCCGAGCTTGATAGCCAAAGAAGTAGCAGATGGCGTTTAATTTCTTTCCCTTGTATGTTCCTTCTTTCTATTATTAGCATATTAAAAGATATACAATAGCATGCTATATATACATACATAGAGTAAAATCTTCTAGCTTCTAAGCAAAATAATACCAGGCTCTTGTTAATTTCTGCTTCCACATATTCAGCAAGTGGCTTCTTGGTTTCAATCTGAGAAATGATGATGCAAATGATTAATGCATGAGAGACACAGTTTACAAAATATTTATGGTGTTATGATTTTGAAGGTTGCCAATAAATACCTGAGACAACTGGTCTGTGCAGTGTAGACTCAACAGCAACTTTCTGCAAGTGTTAACTCACTGTGAATGAAAATTTAGTATATTTAACAAATTCAAGAACATGAGCCCAATAGTTTTTCTTAACAGACATGTAACAAATCTACATACAAATCATATAATGATCATCTGCTTCACTTCAGCCCTTCACAAAACAAAAGAGAGCCCTAAATGGGTCGTGGCCAAATCTAATCTATTAATTTTTTTTTTAACGAAAGTCAGGTATCAAAGCCCAAAAGACTAAAGCCCTTCACGTGATTCTTGTTAAAAACAAGTTTTAAAACATTACAAAAAACCCCTTAAAACTTTGGGAAAAATATCAGGGGGGCCGGAACGTAATACCTGTAAAATTTTCTCTTGAATACTTATATATTTATACTTCTGAGCGAAAAATCAGGGGTCCCTAACTAACTTGCGCCACTGGTGGTCTGGACCGTCTAGTAAGTGGTAACGGCCGATTGAATGGTGAAGCCGAGTAGAAACGGCGTGCGGCTGATTGAATGGTGAAGGAAAGCCGGTGGTGGTCTTGTAGAACGGCAGTCGGAACAGGCGGTGAGGCGGAGACTTCGAGCAACGGTGAGGCGGAGACGTCGAGCAGACTTGAGCCGAAGCAGGAGAATGAAACTACGATTCGGGTTTCTCATTCTCCATGCCTTTATATATTTAAATATAAATAAATAATTGAAAAATAACTAAATTTAATATTTCATATTCGGATATCTAAAATATCCGAAAATTTCTAATATTACTATCCGAATCCGAAAATTCGGCCGAGATTTGGATATCCGAATTTTCGGATAATTCGGATTCAGAATTTCGGATAATTCGGATTCGGATTATTTTGAACACCGCTGTAGAGAAGTCAGAACAAATGTGAAATTAGGTTTTTACTTATTTTAGTCTTACTCTTTAGTAAATAAACTCGGGCTAGGTAATTCTAATTTATAAATATGTATTTTAGGTTTTTACCTTTTTTAGTCTTTAATAAATAAATGTGCTATGGGCTGAATAAACTTGGGCTAGGTGGAGTGAAACTTAGTAGCAAAGCAAATAAAGTTTAAAGTATACTAGGCTCGTTAAGGCTCAACGAGTCTAAACGATCTTCACATACAAGGCTCGAGTTCGGGCTTGATAGTTAATTGAGCTTTATTTAGAGCTCGAGCTCGAGCGCGGGCTTGATAAAGCTAGACTCGTTTCGAGCTTTTAATCGATCAGATCTCGAGTAGCTCGCAAGCGGCTTGGCTCGTTTGCACCCCTACTCCCAAGAATGTTTCATTCGTAGTATAAGTAGCTGCGAAATGTGATTTTTTGAATTTATCCAACTCTTAAACACTCGATTTCAATACCCGTGCTTTTGTGACAGTTTTTTTTATCTTATTCTCATTCTTCCATATCAAATAAGTCATAACCTAAACTTCCAAAAACAAACTTACCCGATGTTGATTGTTGTTTAACCAAATCTTGATTCCTATCACTGCCGGATTTCTTTACATCAAAATGGATCAAGTCAAAAGATGGATCGAAGAAAATTTTACTTTTGACTTCTTGTGGTGTTGGTGTCATTTTACTTGTGTTCTATCCTCAAGCCTTGGTGTTTGGGGGAAGAAGAAGGACCGGTTAACGGGGTGTAGGGTAGATACGGTAACCTGTCAAACTTGAGCTAGTCGTAGGTTCTCTCCCCCTACCAATTCTTTTTTTAGAACGACTAATTCACTCATGCTTTAAAATTACTCTTAAATTTAGACCAATGTTTACCATGAGACTAATAGAACCCTCAACCACTTACGTTTTTTTAACTGCAACACCTAGATATTATCGGATAATTGAGTTTTCCCGGGGCAACACCTAGAATATCCAGGACAGCCCACCACAGGAGGAACCACCAACTGGGTAAACCCCCTGACCTGGTCTCAACCACTTAGGTAGAAACACTTTTAGTACACAACTTGGCATTGAAAACTAAAAATTATAATCAATAAATTCATTAATAAATATAAATCTTAACCTAATATTAATACAAATTAGGTTAGAATCCGGTGTATTACACTGGTTGAATAAAATGTAATGTTATATATTTAGTAAAAAAAGTTATGACTTTAAAAACCCGTATATTACACGGGTTGAATAAAATATAATGTAATTTGTTAACACATACAATTGTCAAAATATGTCTTAAAAAATGTATTTTAACGCGACAGTTATAAATTATGTTAAGTTAATTTTTAAAACATTTTTTTTCAACTTGGTATTAATTTTTTTATTTAATTGATAAATGTTAATTCATATTAAATTCATTTGGTTAATGATAGAATTTATCCATAATTAAGTAATAAGAATCAAAAATTAGATTTATATTAAATATTTAAAAATATATTATTTTAATATCATCGTTTAATAGGATAGAGAGAAGAGAAAATAATGTTGAGTATGCATCAGAAATTGACACGTATCCCACAAAAAAATTTATTTAATAGTATAAAGATAAAGATATGCATAACACAAATACGCAAAAGACTTGAAAGTTTATATATATATATATATATATATATATATATATATATATAGTACGCAAAAACATAAAAAAACACAAAGCATATATAATATATATTATGAAACATGCATGCAAACAGTATATTATAAAAGTTTGCATATATATGTTTGGTTCACTTTTTCGGTTTTTAAAAAATACAAAACTTAAACCGAGCTGTAAGTTTCTTTCATTTTAAGAAAAATTCATTTTAAATATAGAAGAAATATTAAAAATAAATTAAATTATATATTTCATCTTGATTAATGTTATTAAAAATGCTTATAAAATAAACATACGCATTCCATATTAATTCTTATTATAATAAATAAGTAAGTAGGTGTCACACCCCGCTCCAGGCACCCCCTGGACGGGTGTGATAACGATTGTTACATGTTTTTATTTCAGAGTTTTTATAAAACACAGCGGAAGACTTTACAAGGATCGTTTCTTTCATAAATCTCAACCTCAACGGTTGCTTTTGTGAATATCAAGATCTTGTTGGATAAACAAAGCTCTTATATTTATAAACTTTGGGAATTAAATACCCATTTCGTTTGATTACAAATATATTTGGAATCAAAATACATTTGAAATCAATGTACAACACTTGTCGCCTGACAAGATTTAAAGTCATCAAGTAATAGTAGGCCGAAGGTGGATCAGTCCTTGGCACTGTCCCTGTTTCATTTTTTAGGATCCATGGTGCTAGGGCATCTCAGTCCACATCACACGTCATCCTATTTTCTTTTTCATACACATATAGCCCGGGCCAGACTAACAATATTCTCGACTATTTATTCCATTTCCAATTCATTTCACTAATTAACTGAAAACATTTTGAAAATAAAACGTCAGCGCGGATGCTCGTGAATATCTTTATCATGACATTAAAATCTTTTTGCACAAACAGTTATTAAACTTTCAATCATATTTATGGTCACATCCACACATTCAGCAGGCCTTTGTACCTGACTGGTCCGTACCACTGTATACACTGATAGTATGTCTAGTAAGACAATGGCAAGGTTTCCGCCTTCCATTTCTTTACATAGGGAAGTACTAGCCGCAGCCCGGGACTTCACCCGTGACTCGTGTATCCCTTACAAGTTTTACGTATATCTATGGCCTGAATGCTTTGTACGTAGATGAATAGATGCATTGATCGTTCAACACTTATTTGGCCATTATCGTAAACGTAAATATTTTGACACAAAGTTTTAAAAATAGATAAACTATTCACCTTGTTTTGTAGTGAGTAAAAGCTTGGAAGAGCCTTCTAAATTTGGAACTATGCCACTGGCTTCTTAATCCGAGTATTTCCTAGTTTCTACAAGCGTTTTCTCGAAAGTGTGGAACTTAAGCGAGTGCGGTTCGAACCGGGGTGAGTAGGAATGACCAGAGGGGTCTTTGGAACAAGTTTTGGAAGTTGGAAACGGTTTTGGATGGTTAGAATCGACTATATACATTCATCTATTTATAGTGCTAAAAACAAGCCCGTAACGGATCGTTACGTAGGGCCGTACCGGTCCGCCACCGCCCTGGATGGCGTCAGCCCAAAATGTCACTTGCTGATTGGACCCCTCCTTAAATTGCGACTGGTGGACCGTTACCCGGAGACGTAGCGATCCGCCACGCTGCTAGATGGCAATTTTCTGAGAATTGCAGCTAGCGGACCGTTACATCTGGCCGTAGCGGTCCGCCACCGGTACACGTGTCAGATTCCTTGCCCATTGGCCAGCATACACGTGTCAAATCTGGAGTGTTTTTTTAACGACTAAGTACCGGACAGTTACGGTGTTGGTAGCGGTCCGCCACCAGCCAGATTTCACTTCTGGCGGTCCGCAAGGCCCGTAGCGGACCGTTAGGGCTATCCTTAGCGATCCGTTAAGGTGCCAAAAATCAAAATTTTCATTTTTCATCTTGAACTTCTGGAATTTGTCAAGCCTAGTCCCCGAGGTTCAAACCTTGGCATTTCTTGGATATTTTATTAGCAGGTGTTACATCCTCCCCACCGTATTTTCAATCTCTTCCTCGAGATTGGATACGTGGAATAAAGCATGTATTCCATTCATTTCTTTTGGTAATTCAAGTTGATAGGCCACATGCCCAACTCGTTTCAGTATTCTGAAAGGTCCTACAAATCATGGACTTAATTTCCTTTCTTACCAAATCTTACAATTCCTTTCCAAGGCGATACTTTCAATAAAACATGATCGCCTACATTAAACTCTAATGGTTTTCTTCTCTTATCAGCATAGTTTTTCTGTCTATCCCGAGATGCTTTCAATCGATCTCTTATTTGTAAAACTTTATCAGTCGTTTCTAGAACTATTTCGGGACCAGACGGTTGATTTTCCCCTATTTCAGACCAACATACAGGAGTTCTACACTTTCGACCGTACAAGGCCTCAAATGGTGCAGCCCGTATACTAGAGTGGTAACTATTATTATAAGAGAATTCCATTAGAGGTAAGTGGTCATCCCAACTTCCTCCAATGTCAATTACACAAGCGCGTAACATGTCTTCTAGAGTTTGAATAATTCTTTCGCTCTGCCCATCCGTTTGAGGATGATATGCAGTGCTAAGATTTAATTTTTTTCCAAGAGTTTTCTGGAAGCTTTGTCAGAATCGAGACGTAAATTGACTATCTCTATCTGACGAAATAGATAATAGCACACCATGAAGTAACACAATTTCATTAACATATAATTGTGCCAATTTTTCCATACTGGACGTTTCTTTCATAGGAAGGAAATGAGCAGACTTTGTCAGTCGATCAATGATAACCTAGATGGTATCATTCCTACGATTCATTCGGGGAAGTTTTGTAATGAAATCCATGGTTATCATTTCCCATTTCCAGACAAGAAATTCAAGTTGTTGTAACAACCCGGAAGGCTTTTGATGTTTAGCTTTTACCTATGAGCAGGTTAAACATTTCTCAATATAGATAGCGATATGCTTTTTCATGTGTAAGGCCCCAAACCGGGCACCCTACAGTTGGTTCTCATCACTAGGTATTTCATTAAAACATTCACTTTTCAAGTAAAAATTTACAGCGAAGGCTTTCTCAAAATGATAATTAATTTCTCAGTTCATTAACGTTCATAACTTTACCTTACAAATGCGTGCACACCAGACCGAGTAGCACCACTCCCAAGCCAAAATACGTCGTCCCCGAAACTCATCTGCAGAACAATCTAACGTACATACAAAGTCAGCTACGCTGAGTGAGTTCTAATAGTTTTTTTTAAGTAAAACCATCGCCTTACGAAATCATTTATTTAAACTCAAGACACACCGGTCCATTATAAGACAGTTTGCCATTTATTAACACATAGGTTACCAACTTACTGACCCATTCCCATAGGGATCCATCACCCAAAACTCATCCATTCCCCAAAGCCCAGTAAGTCTTACCGACATGGTTTGAGCTTACTACATTACTGACTCGTGACCTACCACACATCTCATTCTGAAGCCCGGTCTACACGACCCTACTCTTATTCATGGACTTGACTAGCCCTAACAATGACACTCACAGAAAGGCTTACCACAACAGTCGTAAACACGAACCTATTCTCACATAACATAGTAATTCCATTGTTGAATTATTGTAGCAATAACATCATGACACACAATTATTAATAACACTCGTATGCAGATAATCACATATATGCACACAAACATATACCTCATCATAACTGCCCTTGTCCGGGTTACCCTCGTCAGGGCTTTTGACACACCGTGAACTCATCACTGTCCTCTCAATCCCGTTTTCCATGTCACAAAGACAACGATGCAAACACAATACCCGCCGTGTCACAAGGACAACGACACAATGACAATACATGACGTGTCACAGGGACAACGACACATCACAACATCAAGCACATATCACATCACAGCTCACTAGCATATACATGACTCGTTAACTAAGCATGAACCACGTACGGAATCCCATGCTAACCCCTCTTAGATATGATCATAACATGTCTAAACTCATTTTCCATCATCGACAACCGTATACACGGACAACAATGCAAGCACACCTATCAACAATTTAAACACCATGATACAACATGAACATGTACTATCACCCATTACCCTTGCATGAATCACCTACGTGTATGACCAAACACATTCTCTCGATATACCCTCATAACGTTTAGACCTAATCCCTGACTCAGCCCTACGGTCAACATACGACATACTAGTATCATACCGACACTTAATCCACCATATAAGGGCTCCACATATACCCTTAAGTTTGATGTAGAACATTTAACTCATAGAACTCTTCAGTTTAAATTCTAAACTCGTCACATGTTTAATTTGCGAACAAATTCTACAAGTATGTACGATAGCCCCCAAAATGTTTAAAAATACACAAAGACTGGTTTAGAAACTCACTGGTTGTGCTGAGTTCGAATTCCTGCTCTGAAAACCCGCTCGTTCACTCTTGAACCCCAAACCTGTCAAACGTAGGATCCAAGATCAGAATATGCTCAATCCGTACGTCGAATAACGTATACATAAAATAAAATCTCGACATTCGTCTTGTACTTCCCGAACCAGGTTCCTTGCATCCACACATGTGCACCATGCAGAAACCCTAACCTCCTCATCTCTCAATACTTCTCGCTTCCGGCCGTCTTGATCCGTTAAGAAACCGAACACCCGAACTGGTTTCCTCCTACGCATGCATGCCATGCAAACGTAAACTTTAACAAGTATCGTACCGGTTTCCCTCAGGCGTACATTACCGAGCCTGCCATCTTCTCTCAGTCGTCCTCATCCTAATTGTCGGGTTAAAACCCTAGCCGGGCACCACCTCACACCACCGTGCTCACCGTCCTTGCTCCCGCGTCACGTAACGCTAGCGTGCCGCCATCGAGCACCATCCCCGTGAGGGTGTCAACCCTACCGGGTTAGGACCCCCCCCCCATGGTTCTCCGTTCTACACCACCACCGCGCACCGTCACTGCCATCATAGTCGTCTCCCGCCACGGTCCCTGTCCGGTTTTCCATCTCCTTCGAGCACCACCATGGCCCCATCTTCCTCGTCGGGCAGTCCCAGACAGACCACCTCTTCCCCCGCCTCGCTTTCAGTCGCACGCCACTAATCCCACCTTCGTTGTCTCCTCTTAGACTACCACCGCCACCGCCGGCCATACTCCGCCTTCATTCTGCCGCGGGTCGTGATCAAACCCCCCCAAACCCTAGTCGGGTTCCCACGAAAATGTAAACAAACAGCTAAAGAGAATGTACGAGGGTTTACCTTGGATAGGCGTGAAGTCTCGTGCTCCGAACCACCGCTACCCGCCTCTGTTTTTCGGCGTCTCTCTTTCCCTTCTTGCCTCTGTCGTTTGTGAACTCCCCCTAGGCCGAATGGCCTAGGGTTTTCCTCAAAATTCCTTTTTAAACCTCTAAGGTTTACATCCGGGTCCCTCTAGTTCCATCTTGCGCTTTTCGGTCTCGAACTATTCACTACTCGGCTAATCGGGTCCTCTAATTCTCGTTAATCCAAACTTTACTCAACGATCAAGACTAATCGTGTTATTTATTAGAACTTCGGGTTACCCATTAACCTGACCCATTAGCTATATGGTTTTAGAGATGTTACAAGTCTACCCCCTTAAAAGAGGATTCGTCCTCGAATCCTGGGTCGGTGCAAACCACCCAACATATCCTTCCGTTCTCGATGTGCACCAATTCCATTTGGTGACAAGCACTTACTTGCACAATTAACTAAATTGTTACTTTGCTTAACAATTCAACCACCGCCCCTGGTGTCCAAAGAAATCCTCTTCACTGCCCACTTTCGACTTTGGGACTTGTAACATCCATGGTTTTCTGGTAATATTTTTTTTTCAATTTATACAATAATAACTATATTTCAACCCCGTGCTTGTTTCAAACACAATATAGCATGTATAAACTCAAAAATTTTAATACTTTCATTTACATATGATCTTTTTCCTATTATATATAACATATGTATGGAAATTTATACATATATATATTTTAGTAGTTAAATAAAAATTAAAACTTATAAAAATTAAGCATGTATTTACACACTCTTACATATAGACATATTGTGTGTATCCGTTTATACACATATATATGTAAATACATATATTTGATTTTGTAAAACAACCCACTTATACAATTCATAATTTTATAAAAAAAAAAAAGAAATTTATTCCTTTATAAAATATTTGAAATTTGACAAATAATGTTTAGGTTTTATAAATTTTATAAAATAAATTATTTATATAACTTTTTAAATCCATTTAGTACCTTTGAACCCTCCAAATTCGTTTGAACCGTTAACATTTGAACTCTCTTGAAATTGAACCCTTTTATTTTTTATTTTTGACCTCATTCAAACAATTTTGACCTATCTTGACTTCTAAAAAGTCAACAGATCCAAACCCTTGCAATTCACCACTTAAATCGATCAAACCCGAATACAATGGACTTGCCTTGTGAATCTTGATCAGTTTCTAACCAAATTAAAATACTAATTTGACAAATCGAGCGGTCGAATTCAAATTTCAAACATTTTGACCATTTACGGTCAAACCGAGTTCAAATCGTTTCCAAATCAAGAGATTAAACGCGATTAAAGCCCGAGAATCATGCCTTAATTAACCTCGCGTGTATTCAACCTTGATTCACGACCCAATTCATCTATAATTAAGCAATTTGACGCGTGATTCACTGTCGACAGTTGTCATCCTCAAACCCGAATCGATTTGGACGTTTAAGATGAAATTAAACAAATTTAACCACTCATACAGCTTCGCATACCTACAAACAAACTCTCTGAACGCTCATTCGACTCTCATCTCACCTCTGCTCCCCGATCAAGTACCAAGAACATCAGAACTAAACTCGTAGCCGTCAGCCTTCAGTACCCAACCAAATCAAGTAAGATTTATACCATTAGATTCGTTTTAAGATACTTTCCAATATCCCTCTATCAATTCGTAACAACAGAGTCTATCGGGCTCAATTTCGATTTGAGTTTCTTGATCTGTTCATACGCATCCGGAATTGGGTTTTTTACATTGATTCAATAAACGCATATATATTTTTAGATTGCATGATATACCGGCGAAACCACCTGGTCCGGCCGGTAAGCCATTGCACCGCCGAACCAGGTGGCGTGGGTTTGAAACCCATACTAAACACCCTTTTTGCTTTAGCTGTTAAAAACCAAACCCGGCCCTTCCTGGATTCATGTTAAGTCGTTTGGAAACCGGGTAAATACAAGAAGCCGTACCTTGGCCTAGTAGTAGAACGCATCAGTCGCACAAAAACCACTCGGGTTCGAGCCGGGTGGTCTGCTATATTTAAAAAAAATCGTTTTATTTACCGCAAATAATTTATAAAAATAAATTTATAAACCCTAGACCATCTAAGAATTTTTTAGTACTTCAATTGGCAAGTTTTTAAGAAGGAATAATTCTTTTGTTATTTAATTCCTTTTAAAACTTTAATAAAACAAAAATCATTTTTACCCTAAAATTTATTTAATTAGGGTTTTATATATATATATATATATATATATATATATATATATTAAATGATTACAATATAATTTTTTAATTATAATAAAATGTTTAGAATTTTATACACTACCTTTTGAAATCTTTTACATAATAATAATTAAATAGATAAAATGATTTTCATTTATTTAATTATATATCTATTTAAACTAAATAGTTTTATAAAACTTTAAATCTCATATTAGTTCTTTATAAATAAAGATACACACTTTGATTAAACATTTTTATTTTTTTTATTTTTTTATTTTTAAACCTCTTGTTCAAATACAAATATCATCATACACATTTTTACTCATGTCATTTACATATGATTACATAAAAACCTTTCGTACACAAACAAGTCCTCACCTTCATCCAAGCCTTTACTCAAACCCTTTGTTCTATAGGTTTTTGCCCTATTTATTTGTGCATATCATTAATTTCATTCATATAATTCATCTTAGGTTAACCTTGTTGTTATCTAATCACTTGTGTATCATATTGCCCATGTGATCTACAAACTACTATTACAAGTGAGTTTACATAGCCCCTTTTTACACTATTTATATTTTGGGGTGGAACATAAGTACAATTATACAATGTTTACAAACTATACAACACAATTCCACCCTACATTCGTGTATGCAGTTTGAGCCTTATGCTTGAGTACTAGGTGTGCAAACTACAATTTGTGTGCAATTTACATGTGCAATCATTAACTACATAAGCCGACGGTTAACAATGATAGATCTATTGAGTCTAAAAAACCTACCCAGTTAGGGTGATTGTTGCCGATAATACAATTTGGTAATTTTCATGCTAGTTACAAAGGTTTGATTGTACAATTTGATTTCACAATAGTAACTCTCCATAATTTCCTTATTAACCATGATATGTATGGATTGTATACCCACAACACAATGATACTATTTAGACCTATGTATGATCACCAACTATTTATAGTTGACCCTCTCATTTTAAACATGTTTCAGGTGGCATTGTTTGAAGTACAAGTTCATCACTTAGGAGCATATGGACCTAGAAACAAATAAACTAGAATTATTGTTAGCTTTTGATCGTTTGAACAAAAAATGTATTTGTACCTGTAATTCAATTTAATAAAGTTATGAAATTTAGTTTGATTATAAGTTTTTGAACAGTCTACATGTCCCGCCCCGACGTATTCTGCCGTCGGTTGGGGTGTGATAGATTGGTATCAGAGCCATGGTTATAGGGAATTAGGTTACTAGACACTCATGACCTAGACTATAACCTTAGGACACCCATCATATGCTATGCTCCATGTTACATGGTATTTGCTACATTACTAAATGCTACATGTTTACTACCTTGTGTGATTATCTTACATGATATTCTAAGTATTACATCGCATGATACAATACATGATAGTCTGTGTACTACACTACTTGATAACTCATGTGCTTATAAACATTGCTATATACATGCTACCTATTTGATTCCATTAAGTGTTATCCTAAGTTTTACCACACACTTATCCATACCTAAGTCTTTATACACCTTCATCCTTACACACTATGTCACTATCATCATTTGTGGACAAAACTTAAACCATTGGGCCTAATGCCCATTAAATAAGAAAGTAAGGAGCCCACTTACCATCAAAGAAGAGGAAGCCTGCTGGAGTAAATAAACCTCACCTTTGGGCCTCAAAGCCCGGTCCATAATGATTCTCATCATGACCATGAGCCCAAACGATAGTGTTATTAGTACATGATGGCTGAAAGGGTGTGTGTACACCCATGAGAGATTCTAGCTAAGAAAGGACCGGGTACTTAAGTGTGTCCCTTGTGAACCACCCCTCTTTCCTGAGAATTCTCTTCATGGATACACTACTTATAGGTCAATTGTTACTTCTAAAATACAATTGTATAGACTCGGTGTTATTACTAGTCAAACTCTAAATTTATGAAAACTCCTATATCTAACAGTTAGTATATTTTTATATACCACTTATAATCTTTTCCCTTTTTTTTCTGCTAGACATGGACTCCTACTCTCCTCCCTCCCCGATATACTATCCCGAAACAAAGTCTGAACAAGAAGAAAACATGGATCACAAGACTATCGATCACCAACACCCCCAGCTACTAGAGCAAGGTTTGACATAAGAGCAGACTGGATTAGGAACACTGGGCCAAGACTTCGAACATCTGGATCACCTCCATCAAGAAACCCGTATCAGGCATCCCATCTACACAACCAGTTACCACCCCCTGTGAGAGACCCCTACCTAGCACCCGATCCATATCACCCTGACCTAAGGGCAAGGCAAAACATGGCACCCACTTGTGCTATGGGAGTCCCATTTGATGCCATCCACCAATACGTGAGGACCTCCGAGTTAATGAGACAGGGAATGGAGCACGGGATAAGACACGACCTGCTAGGTCAGAGAATTGATAGCCTCGTGGATCAAGTGTGCTGCCAAGAGGAAAATATTGCAAGCTTGTAAGAAGAAAGGGAGATACTTGATGCACGCACGGAAGCAGCTAGAGTTGAGGCCCGGTTTGCTATCCGAGTGACCATAGCAATGTTCGTCTTGGTGCTCATCTGTTTCCTCGTTGAGAGCTATCTGTGACGTAGCTGGATTGTTCTGCTTTTGTCTTTAAATTTCCGTTTGAAACCGCTACCTTATGTTTGGATTAAGCTTTTGACATTTTATCATTTATGGTAAGTTTTATTTTACAACTTTAATGCCATTGCTCGTTGATTTATAATTATCGTCATATTTTCATCAAGATCACCCAAACATCACCTTCTCATTCATTGCAAATTAGTACGTGTACCTAAGCCACTCTTGCAAACTAATCATTTTATTTATTTAAACAACATCATTATTTTGCTCAAGCAAAGCATCTATCAAGCCCTTGATTTATAAATATTACTTGGAATATAAATTTTTAACAAACCTCTTTACTTTGCAAGAAAATTTAATGCGGCTCATTTTATAAAACATTCTCTAAATAAATTATGACTTTTGTTCTGCTAAATAAAACATTGGCTTAATTATTAAATAATTTAGCCATTATTTTTCTTTGAGACATTCTCTTATTGATGATCTAAATTAAGTAAAAGATTTTTTTTATTTCAATCATTTATCTGGTTATTCAACTTACTATTTTCACTTATTTATTAAATTACAATTACTTGTTTAATTTCAAACAAAGAGTCACAAATCAGTTACTCGTAAGCACATTACTCTCGTCACTCACAAAAACTTCTCGTTACCTTACACCTTCGGAAATATATGAGCGTACGGGGCACTTTAAAGAAATAAATCATTCCGCGTAGGCACTAATCATCCATGTAAACCTCAAGAAAGATTGAAAACCCGACTACCCACGTCATAAAAACACCAAACAGCACGCTTATCCGCAACACCCGACCACCTATAGAATTCGATAGTTTATGTTACCCATAAAGTTTCAATAGCTTACACATGAACGTCCATAATATACATGAAAATCAGTTGTTTACAACATACATGATACAAGATTGATTACCTGATACATGAAACTTAGTTGTTTACAATATACATGATATAAGATTGATCACATGATACATGAGACTTAGTGAATTCACAATATAAATGATATAAGGTTGATTACATGACCACGATACACATGTTACTCGATTTTTTACATTATACATGAAAACTTATTTGTTCCCATGAAACTCATTTCTTACTACATACATGATACTAAACTATTCACATTATACATGAACCCTATTTGCTTACAATGTACATAACACTAGATCATACATAAAACTCGAGTGTTGACATTATACATGGAACTAAATTGTTTGCAATTGTTGCAAATGATTGATCACATTATACACAAGGCATGATCATGCACTTTATCCATGAATGTTGAAAGTTGCAAAGCTTTAAAACCACACGGGGACTGATGTATTCTTGTTCAAACACGAGTAAGCTATGGAACTTTAAGTTATACTACATTATTACTCTTTAGTTTCCTTATTGACCTTACCATCTAGGGACATTTATTTATTTGCAACTCATACGTGAAAACAATGCACATGAACTAAGTAATTTAGTGCCCTCCCTTGACCCGCACACAACGGAAGGATCTATACGGACCATGCGACGATTCGAGTAATTACGGGTGCACACGTAATTATAAAAATCAGCGCATGGAAAACATAGTAAATTCAGTCGTGTGTTATGACCTAAAACCTACCGTGATATATAGCAATGAAACTAATGTGATATGACAAGGGCATGGTGGATACGCCGATGGTACTTCCTATATATAAGTGCTCCATCTATTATCAGAAGTAGCGTTGCTTGTGTCACATGAAGTTTTGACCTAGACCAATGTTTGTGAAATCCCTCATCCTCTGACAATTCTTGAGCATATTAGACTACATCTTAAACAAACCCTAATCATCAATTTCCCATCAATTCCATTCCAAGTAATGCACTTTACCTTTAGAATCCAAATTATTATTCGACAGTATCTCCTTAAATTTCATTTCAAAACTAAATCCATTATCATCATCCATACCAGACCTAGAGAAACACACCTGAATCTTGTTAACAATCGTATTCCTCAACCCAACTTTCAAATTGCACTGAGCATTTAAACGTTGCCCTGAGATTACTTGGGAACGCGAAGATCAAATGAAGCTCAAATACCTACACCTCTTTCCTGTCTCAGTAGTCTCCACTATTTAAATTTCGGGACGAAATTCTCTCAACATGGGGATACTGTAACATCCATGGTTTTCTGGTAATATTTTTTTTCAATTTATACAATAATAACTACATTTCAACCCCGTGTTTGTTTCAAACACAATATATCATGTATAAACTCAAAAATTTTAAAACATTCATTTACATATGATCTTTTTCTTATTATATATAACGCATGTATGGAAATTTATACATATATATATATATATGTATATATATATATATATATATTTTAACAGTTAAATAAAAAATTAAAACTTATAAATATTAAGCATGTATTTACACACTCTTACATATAGACATATTGTGTGTATCCGTTTATAAACATATATATGTAAATACATATATTTGATTTTGTAAAACAACCCACTTATACAATTCATAAATTTATAAAAAAACAGAAGAAATTTATTCCTTTATAAAATATTTGAAATTTGACAAATAATGTTTAGGTTTTACAAATTTTATAAAATAAATTATTTATATAACTTTTTAAATCCATTTAAACTTGATTTAAACCACATTTAGTACCTTTGAACCCTCTAATTTCGTTTGAACCGTTAACATTTGAACTCTCTTGAAATTGAACCCTTTTATTTTTTATTTTTGACCTCGTTTAAACAATTTTGACCTATCTTTACTTCTAAAAAGTCAACTGATCCAAACCCTTGCAATTCACCACTTAAATCGATCAAACCCGAATACAATGGACTTGCCTTGTGAATCTCGATCAGTTTCTAACCAAATTAACATACTAATTTGACAAATCGAGCGGTCGAATTCAAATTTCAAACATTTTGACCATTTACGGTCAAACCGAGTTCAAATCGTTTCCAAATCAAGAGATTAAACGCGATTAAAGCCCGAGAATCATGCCTTAATTAAACTCGCGTGTATTCAACCATGATTCACGACCCAATTCATCTGCAATTAAGCAATTTGACACGTGATTCAATGTCGACAGTTGTCATCCTCAAACCCTAATCGATTTGGACTTTTAAGATGAAATTAAACAAATTTAACCACTAATACAGCTTCGCATACCTAGAAACAAACTCTCTGAACGCTCATTCGACTCTCGTAGCCGTCAGCCTTCAGTACCCAACCAAATCAAGTAAGATTTATACCATTAGATTCGTTTTAAGATACTTTCCAATAGCCCTCTATCAATTCGTAACAATAGTCTACGGGCTCAATTTCTATTTGAGTTTCTTGATCTGTTCATATGCATTCGGAATTTGGTTTTTACATTGATTGAATAAACGCATATATATTTTTGTATTGCATGATATACCAGCGAAACCACCTGGTTCGGCCGGTAAGCCATTGCACCGCCGAACCAGGTGGCGTGGGTTCGAAACCCATACTAAACACCCTTTTTGATTTATCTGTTAAAAACAAACCCGACCCTTCCTGGATTCATGTTAAGTCGTTTGCGAACCGGGTAAATACCAGAAGCGGTACTTTGGCCCAGCGGTAGAACGCATCAGCCGCACAAAAACCACCCGGGTTCGAGCCGGGTGGTCTGCTATATTTAAAAAAAAATCGTTTTATTTACCCCAAATAATTTATAAAAATAAATTTATAAACCCTAGACCATATAGGATTGTTTTAGTACTTCAATTGGCAAGTTTTTAAGAAAGAACAATTATTTTGTTATTTAATTCCTTTTAAAACATTAATAAAACAAAAATCATTTTTACCCAAAAATTTATTTAATTATGGTTTAAAATATATATATATATATATATATATTAAATGATTACAATATAATTTTATAATTATAATAAAATGTTTAGAATTTTATACACTAACTTTTGAAATCCTTTACATAATAATAATTAAATAGATAAAGTGATTTTCATTTATTTAATTATATATCTATTTAAACTAAATAGTTTTGTAAAACTTAAATCTCATATTAGTTCTTTATAAACAAAGATACACACTTTGATTAAACATTTTTTTTAAACCTCTTGTTCAAATACAAATACCATCATACACATTTTTACTAACGTCCTTTACATATGATTACATAAACACCTTTCCTACACAAACAAGTCCTCACCTTCATCCAAGCCTTTACTCAAACCCTTTGTTCTATAGGTTTTTGCCATATTTATTTGTGCATATCATTAATTTCATTCATATAATTCATCTTAGGTTAACCTTGTTGTTATATAATCACTTGTGCATCATATTGCCCGTGTGATCTACAAACTACTATTACAGGTGAGTTTACATAGCCCCTTTTTATACTATTTATATTTTTGGGGTGGAACATGAGTACAATCAGGGGCGGATTTATGGCTGTTCCAGGGGGTGGCAAGGCACACACTGGATTAAACCCATTAGTGTGTAAAAATCCCTAAATAATCTTTAAAGTTAAAGAAGGCACCCATCAATATTTTAAGCAGGCACCCATCAATTTCTCAGCAGGCCCGTCTAAAGCCCTCAAATTGTATTGAAGTATGGAGCTTAGGTCGGACGAAACAGGAAAGGGGCACATGCAAACAGCAAGCGGGATCCCCAAATCGTAAGCAACTACAACCCTAGTTCATATATTTGTATCTTGAAGTCGTAGTTTAACAACAGTAGCATGTTTCAAATCTTCGCCATTTGAAATCACAGCATGTTTCCATTCTTGTTCGGAAGTTTAGTTCTTCCCCTAATCCCATTCAGATCCTTAAAATTGAAAGAGAAGCTCCAAGCAGATAGCGGTATTTAACTCTTGATGTTTGTTTATTTCTAATGTTCATATTGTTTTAATTATATTTATAATTCATGCCCCTCTTAATCATGGTTGCTTTCAAATGTGAAAATTAATACACGGTGTTTACTTGTTCTTTTGCTGTAATCATATTAGGTGACCAAGATAACATGTGACAAATCTCCCATTGGCCTTATAGTTGAGTTTTTGCATAAACTTATGTGATTTAGGATGTAGAAATTAACTAGGGTTCATATTCTAGATTGATTACAGGTTGTATTATTAAGGGTTAATGCTTGGGGTTTAGATGCAACTAATTTTGTGCAACTACAGTTACAGGTGGATTTAGTAGCCAGGGTACGATGGTATCCATTTGGTTGGAGCTTATATTTGTTATATTAGTTTAATAACAATTGATAAAAATTTATTATATATCAATATTAGAAATTTTTTAGATCCAACTCATTCTGACTTGACCCCTTTTAACCTGACCTATTTTTGGCACCCGCTGACAAAAATTCCTAGATCCGCCACTGAGTACAATTATAAAATGTTTACAAACTACACAATACAATTCCACCCTGCATTCATGTGTGCAATTTGAGCCTTATGCTTGAGTACTAGGTGTGCAAACTATAATTTGTGTGAAATTTACATGTGCATTCATTAACTACACATGCCGACGGTTAAAAATGATAGATATATTGATTCTGACAAACCAACCCAGTTAGGGTGATTGTTTCCGACAACACAATTTGGTTATTTGCATGCTAGTTACAAAAGTTTGATTGTACAATTTGGTTTCACAATAGTAACTCTCCATAATTGCCTTATTAACCATGATATGTATGGATTGTATACACACAACACAATGATACTATTTAGAGTCAAAACCTATGTATGCTCACCAACTATTTATAGTTGACTCTCTCATTCTAAACATGTTTCAGGTGACATTGTTTGAAGTACAAGTTCATCACTTAGGAACGTATGGACCTAGAAACAAATAAACTAGAATTATTATTAGCTTTTGATTGTTTGAATAAAAATGTATTTGTACCTGTAATTCAATTTAATAAAGTTATGAAATTTAGTTTGATCGTGAGTTTTTGAATAGTCTACATGTCCCGCCTCAACATATTCCGTCGTCGGTTGGGGTGTGACAGGACTTGTAGGCTTTACCTACACCTTCCCTCATCTTTCACCTTTCCAAGGTTGGGTTTCTCTCCTTGATTGATTTCTTCAACTTTCTTCAATTGATAATCCAAATTAGTGTCGATGAAGTGTACATTTTTCAAAGGGATCATCAGATAAGCATTCGTTACCCCCAATGTTATAGGTTACTGATTTTTTCCCAACACGAAGAGTTAGAATACATTCATTCATGTCGATGACTGCTCCAACAATGGCTGAGAATGGGCGACCCATCATTAAAGGTACAGAGTAGTCGGGTCCCATTTCTAAAACCATGAAGTCGGCAGGGAAGACAAATCTATCAACTTTTACCAGTAAATTCTCGATAATTCCTGTAGAGACTTGATAGTGCCATCGGCAATTTCGATGGTTGCTTTGACAGGTTGCAGATTTCAAATTCTTAGTTTTCAAAACATATTGTAGGGCATTACATTCACACTTGCTCCCAAATCAGCGAGAGCAAAAAGTCAAGGGCAGTGGTCCAATAGAACATGGTAGAGAAAAATTTCCGGGATCAGAGAGTTTTTTCGGAAGGCATCGCTCAATGAGAGCAACACATTCGTTAGTTCTTTTAACTACCTATTTCATGTTTCTCTTGTTGGTGAGAAAATATTTCAAGAATCGTCCATACCTGGGCATTTATTATACCACATCCAAAAAAGGTAGGTTAACATGGATTTGGCTTAGGAGATCAGTAAATTTTTCATATTGTTCGTCAGTCCTTTTCTTCATCAGTCTTCCTAGGTAAGGTATGTGTGGCTTGAAAGTTATTTTTGTTCCTTCAGTCGGTGGCACATTCTTAGGGCTATGCATTATAGTTGGAGTTTTAGCGGGAGTGCTCACTGGAGTGGGGTGTGAAATTTCTTTTGGTAGTAAATCTTGTGCGGTTGATTCTGTGGTAGGTGGCCGAAGTGGGACTCCAGTGAATATCTCTCCTGGTGGTGTCGTTTGAACTTCCTCTTCTTCTGGCATTGGTGGTTCTTTCTAATAGTAATTGCACTAACATTTGCCTTTGGGTTAGGTTCAGTGTTGCTTGGAAGACATCCTGGTTGTCTTTCAGATAAAAGCTTTGCAATCTACCCCAGTTGTATTTCAATGGATTGGAGAGTTGCTTTCTGTGTTCTGAATTCAGATTCATGGAGACTAAACTTTTCCTGATATTGTTTGTGACAAGCATCAGCTAGGAGGGCTTGATTTTCAGTTGTAGTTATCAACTTAGTTACTGCATCCTCTAGAATTAACCCGTTACTTGTCTTATTAGTTCCTTGGAATAGTTGGCGAGGCTGAAAGTTTTGAGGTTGTCTTTGTTGAAATTGTTGTTGCCCAAAACCATATGGTCCTTGATTGTTATTATCTTTCCAGCTGAAATTCGGATGGTTCCTCCATCCAGGATTGTAAGTGTTGCTATAGGGATTGTTTTGCAGGCGATTGGTTCCGATAAAGTCAACTTGCTCAACATCCGTAGTGGTGCCTTTTGTTTCTCCAACAGTTTCAGCCTTTACTTTTCCTATGCTCATTTGATCGAGTCGAATGGTGAGAGCGTCTACTTGAGCATAAGTGAAGTGACAGTATCAACTGAGTGAATCCCATGCCTGGCTCCCCTATTATTTCTCGGATTGTAGCATTGATAGCTGTTCATAGCTATTTCATCAATTAGGATGTAAGCTTCTTGAAAGGCCCCAAACTCGGGAGGCCTCACTTGTTGGATTTACTCATTCACAAACAGTTCTTAAACTTGATTATCAAATAACGCAGCTGAAAATACTTCAATAAAACATAACCATTACATTGTTTAACAACGGAAGCGTAACATATTCTATTACATAAATATATCATAATCTAATCATAACGGGATGCCAGTCTTCATGATCAACCGGGTAACTCTTCTCGCTTGCCAAGCATCACCGTCCATCATCCATACCTGCCTTAACCTGAATGTGCATACTAAAAAGTCAGCTACGCTGGTGAGTTCTAGTTTTCGTTCGATTTAAGAAATGGTTCATCATTCAAAACATTCGTTAGGGTTTAACATCACGTATAAGAAAACAGGGCCTTTCATTCATCATTGAAAACCTTCAAGCATTTTTCCTCATCATAAACACATTGAACGGATCATTTTTTTAAAACATTTAACATTCATTTAAGTCAAACATTACTATCTACAATTTGTATCTTTCCTTAAGCGTCTCTGTGTCCTCGAAGGAACCTTGCATGTCGTGGACAACCGTTACGTATCGCCGTCATTGCCACAATACCACATTCCGTCAATTTCCTTTTTGTATTGCCCCGAAGGCTTAACTGCACGAGGACCGACAATACCCATTCAGTTGCCCCTATGGCTCTCATGTCCATAGACCGACAACCTTCATCGACGGCTATGGCTCACGGCCATAACACCGTCGGATCATAATTTAACCTTACATAGGGTCACGTTAACCCCTGAGTAACCATCGTTACTCCCTACCAGTTGTACAACATCAAAACCATTGGCAGGCCACCAAGTCACTGCCCCTGTTGCTCTTATGACAACTATAGCTCGCTGTCCATAATCTACCACAAGGCTGGGAATTACATTCCCAGACTTCATTCGTCAATTCCATTCATTCGACAGATTAGATTTGTAATGACTACTTTAAAACCTTTGCCCTTTTTATTTTCTTTTCATAAAACCTTTCATTCGTTTTCGAAACCCTTTACCTTTAGTTTAAACCATTTCTTTATAAACATTTTGTTCGTAAACATTCCATTCATAAACTTTCTTCCCATAAACCGTTCATTCCAAATCATTTCATTTGTAAAAATAGTTTCATAAGCATCATTTTATAAACATAGTTTCATAAACATCGTTTCGTAAAAACATCATTTCATATGTATGCACACCAGCCCGAAAACATTATATAAAACATTTAAAAGAGGGCTTCTAGAACTCACTTAATAAGCTAATCCGGGTTGCCCTAAACAAAGGTCCCACTACGTTACTTCCGATCTGAATTTGATAGTTAAATACACATCAAACCCAATCCTGACCCTAACGGTTTAACTATTCTAAACATACTAACTTTACTTAAACAACCTGATGCCTGCGCACTTAGCATGTGCGCAGACCCTGCTTCCTGCGTACTTGATAATTACGCAGGATCCTCTTCCTGCGTACTTGATAAGTACGCAGTGCCCTCTTCCTGCGTACTTGATAAGCACGCAGGACCTGCTCCATGCGTACTTGATAAGTACGCACGATCTGTTTCTTCGCAAAACCCTAACTTTCGCATTCAGGTCTGATCACGTCAAGATCCCGAACCTGTTTACATTCAAAACGTTCGTTTTCCATTAAGGAACTCAAATCTATGTTTATCTTTCAGTTTTATCCGTGAAAACGTTACCTTTTCACCCAAAACCCGAAAAACCCAAAAACGAACAAAAACTCAGATTTAGGCCCGATCGTTACCTGAATCTAGTTTCTGATCCGGAGGTTCTTCTCACGAGCTATGGAGCAACACTTTGCTGAAATCTTGGGTTGATCCGCCAACTTTCTCTCTCTACAGTTTCTCTCTCTAGAACTTGCAAATAAGAGAAATGATGGAGGTCTAAGCTATTTATAGGGGAGGCTCCCCTTCCAGCCCGCCGGCCCATCCGGCCCGACCCGACATGCCTCGTTCGTTTATTTCATCATTTTAACTGTCGTTTTATTTTTGGGATGTTACACTTCTTGTGGTCTATTGTTTTCAAAAATACCACCTGCAGTAGCGTCGAGTGTCTGACGAGCTTGATTGTTCAACCCATTATAGAATGCTGATACGTGTAGCCAAACTTCTAGCCCATGATGAGGGGCATTTCCTCAACATGTCCTTGAAATGTTCCCATGCCTCATATAGCGATTCACCATCCTTCTGAACGAAGGTGGTAATGCCGTTTCTTAATTTAGCGGTTTCTGCTGGCGGAAAGTATTTCGAGAGGAATTTTTGAGTTAGATCATCCCATGTACTGATTGACCCGGTAGGAAGAGAATTTAGCCAAGCCTTAGCTCATTCCCTTAAAGAGAAGGGAAACATTCGGAGTCGAATAGCGTCATTCGAAACCCCGTTCAGTTTGAAAGTGTCACAAAATTCGAGTAAATTTGCAATATGGGCATGAGGGTCTTCATCGGGTAATCAATGGAAAGTATATGAGGATTGGATCATATGAATGACATGTGATTTGATCTCAAATTTGTTTGCGTCAATTTTCGGCCTTGTAATACTAGACCCCAAGGCTTTAAGTGACGGTCTTGCAAAGTCGAAAATAGTGCGATTTTCTACGGCCATTTCTTTGATACATTTTTCTTGTAATCGACGGTGAATGAATCTTTCATGTTCTACTAAAGGTTGATTGTAACATCCCAAAATGTCGAGAAATAAAGTTAACGAGTTCAAGCGGGCCGAAGTCGGGCCGGGTCAGTCGCGAACCGGGCTTGGGGAGGTCTCCCCTATAAATAGCCAAGGTCACCACATGTTTCTCTCAGTTGCAATTCTAGAGAGAGAAAAACCGTGGAGAGAGAAAGTGTCGGAATCGCACAAGATTGCACCCGCTCGTGTCTCTTGCACTCGTGAGAAGAACCTCCGGATCAGAAGCTCGATTCAGGTAACGATCCGACCTAAATCTGAGTTTTAGTTCGTTTTTGGGTTTTTCGGGTTTTGGGTGAAAAGGTAAGGTTTGAACGGATGAAACTGAAAGATAATCATGGATTTGAGTTTCTTAATGGAAAACGAACGTTTTGAATGCAACAGGATCGGGATCTTGACATGATCAGACCCGAATGCGAAAGTTAGGGTTTTTCGCGAAGAACAGGTCGTGCGCACTTGCTAAGTGCGCACGGAGCAGGTCCTGCGCACTTGCTAAGTGCGCAGGAGGAGGGACCTGCGCACTTGCTAAGTGCGCAGGAGGAGGGGTCTGCGCACTTGCTAAGTGCGCAGGCAGCAGAGTCTGCGCACTTGCTAAGTGCGCAGGCAGCAGGGTCTGCGCACTTGCTAAGTGCGCAAACATCAGAACTGGTTAAGTGAAGTCAGTATGTTTAGAAGGGTTAAACCGTTAGAGTCGGTATTAGTCTGATGTGTATTTAACTAATCAATTCAGATCGGAAGTGAAGTTGTTGGACCTTTGTTTAGGACAACCGAGACTAGCTTATAAGGTGAGTTCTAGAGCCCTCTTTAAATGTTTTGTTAATGTTTTTGGGCTGGTGTGCATACTTACGAAATGATGTTTAACGAAATGATGTTTAACGAAATGATGTTTTACGAAATGATGTTTAACGAAATGATGTTTAACGAAATGATGTTTAACGAAATGATGTTTTAACGAAACGATGTTTACGAAAGGAAAGGTTTTGAAGTGTTTTTGCCAAAAAGGGTTACGAATGTTTTATGAACGGTCTAAATGAGGAAATGTTTAATGAGAAGAGAAAGAGGTAAAGGTTTTAAAGAAGTCATTACAAATCTAATCTGTCGAATGAAAGGAATTGACGAATGAAGTCTGGGAAATGAGATTCCCAGCCTTGTGGTAGATTATGGACAGCGAGCCATAGTTGCCACAAGAACAACAGGGGCATTGTCTCTGTGGCATGTCAATGGTTATGATGTTGTACAACTGGTAAAGGGAGTAACGACGGTTACTCAGGGGTTAACGTGACCCTATGTAAGGTTAAATTATGATCCGACGGTGTCATTGGCCGTGAGACATGGCCGTCGATGGAAGTTGTCGGTTTATGGACATGAGAGCCATAAGGGCAACTGAATGGGTATTGTCGGTCCTCGCGCAGTTAGCTTTGGGGGCAATACCAAAAAGGGAATTGACGGAATGTATGGTATTGTCGGTCTTCGTGCAGTTAAGCCTTAGGGGCAATACCATACTGAATGACGGAACGAAGGGTAACACAGATTTAGATAATAATGTATGACTTAAATGAATGTTAAAAGTTTTAATGAACGATCCGTTTAACGTTGTTTATGATTATGATGTTGATGATGATATGGGTACAAAACCTTTTTAAAGATGTTAGATTATTACATGCTTTTGTGAAAGGTTTTACTAAATGAATGATACGTTTTTGGCAAATGTTGATGTTAAAGTTTTTATGAAATGCTAGAACTCACCAGCGTAGCTGACTTTTTAGTATGCACATTCAGGTTAAGGCAGGTATGGACGATTGACGGTGATGCTTGGCAAGCGAGAAGAGTTACCCGGTCGATCATGAAGACTGGCATCCCGTTATGAGTTGTTTATGTTAAGTTTATGTATTTAACAATGTACGCTTCCGCATGTATGAACAAGTTTTTAGTTATGTTGAATGAAATTTTCCGCTGCATTATTTGATATTCATGTTTAAGAACTGTTTGTGAATGAGTAAATCCAACGAGTGAGGCCTCCCGGGTTTGGGGCCTTACAAGTTGGTATCAGAGAAATAGTTTGAGAGATTCGGACACTCCTAGTGTCTGAACTTAAACTTTGAATGGGACCGAAAGCAGATGCCAGTACGGGTAACTCGAGCCACAGCATCAGGTATGAAAAGTAGAGTATGTGTATGTAGTATGCCTTAGGAAGGGTTAGGAAAGGACTTGTGTTCTGATGGAATCACAAAGGTGGTCAAATAGAAATCGAAAGGTAGTGTAATGGTTAATTGCAGATGGCCAGTGCATATTAACATCTTACAGTACTTATTGAATTTTGTTTGTTAACTAGCGTGATGACATCGGATTTCTTGTCTTATAGAACGAAATGGCGAGGAGAGAGAGCGGAAGGCGTGGTGGCCGTACCGGTGGTCGTACCGGCGGTCGAAATGGTGGGCGTGGCAGGATTCCTGCGCGCCAAGAGCACAGCGAAGAAGGAAGTGTTCACACTGAACCGACGGTTAGTGTGCATGGAACCGAACAGACACAAGTTGCAGAACAACCTTTCACTTTTGAACCAGAAGTGAGAGCAGCAATAGCTCGAGAGTTCTCCGAGTTGATGAAGAATTCTCTGCCAAGTCTGTTGGCTGAAGCATTAAAGAAAGTTAGTGGGGAAGGCGGATCTAGTGCGGCAACTGGTGCCCAGAACAACGAGACCGACAACGCACCGCCTGCTCGCGGATGCGACTATAAGTCCTTTAAGGCATGTGACCCGCCGGTCCTAACTGGGAAGAAGGACGCGGTGGCTACTTTTGATTGGGTAATACGTATGGAAGCCGCCATCCGTATGAGCGAGTGTCGAGCTAATCAAGTAGTGAAGTTTGCTGCTAACTCCTTGAGGGAGGAAGCATCCCACTGGTGGGAAGGTGTACGTCAGGCTAAGGGGGATGAGGTTGTTGACTCGATGATGTGAGCTGACTTGAAAACTTTGGTGATCAAGAATTTCTGCCCGAGGAAAGAGATTGAGAAGGTAGAGAGGGAATTTCTGGGTTTGAAGGCCGGGAGCATGACGCACCGGCAGTACACAACCCGATTCAATGAACTGGCACGTCAGGTGCCACATCTTGTTACGACGGAGGAGAGAAAAATTTCCTGCTACATTCAAGGGTTGCCGGACCAGGTCCGCACCTATGTTAAGGCAAACGCCCCTACTACCTATGATTCGGTAGTAGAACTGAGCGGCGTAGTATTTGATGATCTGGCACTGAATGTCGTCGCCATCGAGGAACCAAAGAAGAGACCGAGCTTCTCAAACAAGCGAACTGGTGGAAAGATGTTTGGGGCTCGCGATAAAAGGGCTCGGGTGGATGAGCTGACTGTTTGTAGGAAGTATGGAAAGGAGCATGTAGGTGAATGTAGACTGGGATCTAACTTGTGCTTTAAGTGTGGCAAGACCGGGCACTACTCCCGTGAGTGCACACAACACTACAAGTGCTATAACTGTGGGGATGCCGGTCATCTGAGCCGGGAATGCACCAAACCAAGAATGGGTGAAGACGGGAAGGGGAAAGGCCCAGAGAAGAGGGAAGAGAGGCCCCGAGCAAAGACTCGTGCGTACGCGCTGACGCAAGACCAGGCCAGAATGGACCCCGACGTGGCGTCAGGTACGTTCGTCCTTGACAACACTCTTGTTTCTGTGTTATTTGATTCGGGTGCCAGTAAGAGTTTTATATCTGCGACTTTTTGTAAATGCGTGAAGTACACTGTCAGTAAGTTAGAAAGGGCCTTTAGCGTAGAAACCGCTGAGGGTAGAACTGCAAGAGTAACCGATGTAGTTGAAAACTCCACGATAAAAATAGAAGGTCATAGGTTCCCTGTCAGATTGTGTGTTATGGTTTTGGGAGGGTTCGATGTCGTGTTAGGCATGGATTGGCTAACTGCCAATGAAGCGCAAATTATATGTAAACGAAAGATAATCTGACTCAAGGCTCCGGATGGTAGCAAAGTCGAAGTTTTTGGAGATCGTGACGCCCCGATGCCAAACGTCATCTCAATGATTAAGGCAACAAATTACTTGAGGCGCGCATGCGAGGCTTATCTGGAGTATGTGATTGACAAGTGTAAGGAAACTAGACGATGTACCCGTGGTACGCGAGTACCCGGAGGTGTTTCCAGAGGATTTGCCTGGGATACCACCCGATAGAGAAATTGAGTTCCGCATTGACTTAGTACCAGATGCCCAGCCCATGGCTAAGGCTCCATATCGACTAGCACCAGTAGAGATAAAGGAACTAATGACGCAACTAGACGAGTTACTTGAGAAAGGATTTATACGACCGAGCATCTCGCCTTGGGATGCTCCGGTGTTGTTCGTAAAGAAGAAAGACGGTTCGATGAGAATGTGTATTGATTATCGCGAGTTGAACAAACGTACCGTGAAGAACAAGTACCCGCTACCAAGGATCGACGACCTGTTCGATCAATTACAAGGCGCAAGTTGGTTCTCAAAGATCGACCTTCGATCCGGGTACCATCAGTTGAAGGTGAGGGAAGAAGCCATACCGAAAATGGCATTTCGCACACGTTATGGACACTTTGAGTTCCGCGTAATGTCTTTTGGATTGACGAACGCCCCTGCAGCGTTCATGGATTTGATGAATAGAGTTTGTCGACCAATGCTGGATCGGTCGGTGATCGTGTTTATCGATGATATCCTCATCTATTCCAAGAATGAGGGTGATCACGCATGTCACTTAAAGGAGGTGTTGGAGGCTCTGAAGAAAGAAAAGTTGTATGCTAAGTTCTCCAAATGCGCGTTCTGGCTTAGGGAAGTCCAATTCCTAGGTCACGTCATTAACCCGAACGGCATTATGGTTGACCCAGCAAAGATAGTAACGGTAAGGGAATGGAATGTTCCTAAGACGCCAACTGAAATCCGTAGTTTCTTGGGATTGGCGGGCTACTATCGGAGATTCATCCAGGATTCTTGAAAATAGCTTCGCCATTGATGAAGTTGACTCGGAAGGAGGTAAAGTACGAATGGGGTTCGACCCAGGATGAGGCGTTTAAGGAATTGAAGGAAAAGCTAACCCAAGCTCCAGTCTTGGCCCTTCCCGAAGGCAGTGAAGACCTGGTGGTATACTCTGACGCGTCGGGTCAGGATTAGGGTGTGTGTTGATGTAACGCGGTAGGGTGATTGCGTATGCGTCGCGGCAGTTGAAAGTTCACGAAGTCAACTATCCGACTCATGATTTGGAACTTGCTGCTATCGTATTTGCATTGAAAATCTGGAGGCACTACCTGTACGGGGTGAAGTTTACTATTTACTCCGACCACAAAAGTTTGAAGTACTTCTTCGAACAAAAGGAGCTTAATATGAGGCAGAGACGATGGTTGGAACTCCTGAAGGATTATGACTGTGAGATCATGTACCATCCTGGAAAGGCAAACGTGGTGGCTGACGCTCTAAGCCGAAAGGATGTGCCTACTCCTATTAGAGTGAAAGTTTGCCAGTTGGTGGTAACATCGGATGTGATGAGCGAAATCGAAAGGGCTCAAGATGAGGCACTTAAAGAAGAAAACATAAAGAAGGAAAGAATGGTTGGCCAACAAGACAAGTTGGAATATAACACCCTTGGTGTTAGAACACGTTATGGACGGGTATGGATACATATGGGTGGCGAACTTAGAACCAAAATCTTGGATGAGGCTCATAAGTCTCGTTACTCTATCCATCCCGGTACCAACAAAATGTACCAAGACCTGAAGAAGGACTACTGGTGGCCTGGAATGAAATGTGATGTAACGAAGTATGTAAGCAAGTGTTTGACTTGCTCGCAAGTAAAGGCTGAACACCAGAAACCGTATGGAAAGATCCAACCACTTGATATACCAGAATGGAAGTGGGAACACATTACCATGGATTTCATAACCAAGCTACCCCGCACAGCTAAAGGTCATGACACCATTTGGGTAATTGTGGACCGTTTAACGAAGAGTGCTCATTTCCTACCTATTCGTGAGACGTTCTCGTCGGAAAGGTTAGCTGAAGTGTTTATTAACGAAGTAGTAGCACGGCATGGGATGCCTTTGACGATCGTATCTGACCGGGACACACGATTCACATCGAGGTTCTGGAAAAGATTTCACGAGGTGATGGGCATGAGGCTTAATATCAGCACAGCATAGCACCCACAAACGGATGGTCAGTCCGAAAGGACCATTCAGACATTGGAGGATATGCTCCGTGCTTGTATTATCGACTTCGGTGGCAGTTGGGACAGCCATCTGCCGTTAGCTGAATTCTCCTACAACAATAGTCATCACACGACGATAGGCATGCCGCCTTACGAAATGTTGTATGGGAGAAGATGTAGGACCCCGGTTTGTTGGGGTGAGATTGGACAGAAGGAATTAGGAAGTCTCGAAGTCGTAAGAGAGACGTCGGAAAGGTTTGATCAGATCAAAGCGCGAATGAAGGCCGCACAAGATCGTCAGAAATCCTATACGGATAAACGACGAAGGCCTATTGAGTTTGATATTGGTGACAGAATAATGCTGAAAGTGTCACCATGGAAGGGAATCATACGATTCAGAAAAAGAGGAAAGTTAAGTCCGAGGTTTTTCGGACCATTCAAGATAATGGCACGGGTTGGGGAAGTCGCTTATCGGTTGGAGTTGCCTGATGAGTTAAGTGGGATTCATCATACGTTTCATGTATCACACTTGCGAAAGTGTTTGGCGGATGAATCGGCTCACGTACCACTTACTGACATCGAGGTCGACAACAGCCTTAATTACATCGAAGAACCCGTGGCTATCTTAGATCGAAAGGAGAAGCGTTTGCGTAATAAAGTTATTCCATTGGTTAAAGTCCAATGGAGGCACCGAAAGGGATCAGAGGCTACATGAGAAACGGAGGCAGAAATGAGGGAGTCGTACCCTCAATTATTTGACTTGTGATAGGTTTCGGGGACGAAACCTATTATAAGGGGGGTAGACTTGTAACATCCCAAAATGTCGAGAAATAAAGTTAACGAGTTCAAGCGGGCCGAAGTCGGGCCGGGTAAGTCGCGAACCGGGCTTGGGGAGGTCTCCCCTATAAATAGCCAAGGTCACCACATGTTTCTCTCAGTTGCAATTCTAGAGAGAGAAAAACCGTAGAGAGAGAAAGAGTCAGAATCGCACAAGATTGCACCCGCTCGTGTCTCTTGCACTCGTGAGAAGAACCTCCGGATCAGAAGCTCGATTTAGGTAACGATCCGACCTAAATCTGAGTTTTAGTTCGTTTTTGGGTTTTTCGGGTTTTGGGTGAAAAGGTAAGGTTTGAACGGATGAAACTGAAAGATAATCATGGATTTGAGTTCCTTAATGGAAAACGAACGTTTTGAATGCAACAGGTTCGGGATCTTGACATGATCAGACCCGAATGCGAAAGTTAGGGTTTTTCGCGAAGAACAGGTCGTGCGCACTTGCTAAGTGCGCACGGAGCAGGTCCTGCGCACTTGCTAAGTGCGCAGGAGGAGGGACCTACGCACTTGCTAAGTGCGCCGGAGGAAGAGGGGTCTGCGCACTTGCTAAGTGCGTAGGCAGCAGAGTCTGCGCACTTGCTAAGTGCGCAGGAAGCAGGGTCTGCGCACTTGCTAAGTGCGCAGACATCAGAACTGGTTAAGTGAAGTCAGTATGTTTAGAAGGGTTAAACCGTTAGAGTCGGTATTGGTCTGATGTGTATTTAACTAATCAATTCAGATCGGAAGTGAAGTTGTTGGACCTTTGTTTAGGACAACCGAGACTAGCTTATAAGGTGAGTTCTAGAGCCCTCTTTTAAATGTTTGTTAATGTTTTTGGGCTGGTGTGCATACTTACGAAATGATGTTTAACGAAATGATGTTTAACGAAATGATGTTTTACGAAATGATGTTTAACGAAATGATGTTTAACGAAATGATGTTTAACGAAATGATGTTTAACGAAATGATGTTTTAACGAAACGATGTTTACGAAAGGAAAGGTTTTGAAGTGTTTTTGCCAAAAAGGGTTACGAATGTTTTATGAACGGTCTAAATGAGGAAATGTTTAATGAGAAGAGAAAGAGGTAAAGGTTTTAAAGAAGTCAATACAAATCTAATCTGTCGAATGAATTGAATTGACGAATGAAGTCTGGGAAATGAGATTCCCAGCCTTGTGGTAGATTATGGACAGCGAGCCATAGTTGCCACAAGAACAACAAGGGGCACTGTCTCTGTGGCATGTCAATGGTTATGATGTTGTACAACTGGTAAAGGGAGTAACGACGGTTACTCAGGGGTTAACGTGACCCTATGTAAGGTTAAATTATGATCCGACGGTGTCATTGGCCGTGAGCCGTGGCCGTCGATGGAAGTTGTCGGTTTATGGACATGAGAGCCATAAGGGCAACTGAATGGGTATTGTCAGTCCTCGCGCAGTTAGCCTTGGGGGCAATACCAAAAAGGGAATTGACGGAATGTATGGTATTGTCGGTCTTCGTGCAGTTAAGCCTTAGGGGCAATACCATACTGAATGACGGAACGAAGGGTAACACAAATTTAGATAATAATGTATTACTTAAATGAATGTTAAAAGTTTTAATGAACGATCCGTTTAACGGTGTTTATGATTATGATGTTGATGATGATATGGGTACGAAACCTTTTTAAAGATGTTAGATTATTACATGCTTTTATGAAAGGTTTTACTAAATGAATGATACGTTTTTGGCAAATGTTGATGTTAAAGTTTTTATGAAATGCTAGAACTCACCAGCGTAGCTGACTTTTTAGTATGCACATTCAGGTTAAGGCAGGTATGGACGATTGACGGTGATGCTTGGCAAGCGAGAAGAGTTACCCGGTCGATCATGAAGACTGGCATCCCGTTATGAGTTATTTATGTTAAGTTTATGTATTTGACAATGTACGCTTCCGCATGTATGAACAAGTTTTTAGTTATGTTGAATGAAATTTTTCGCTGCGTTATTTGATATTCATGTTTAAGAACTGTTTGTGAATGAGTAAATCCAACGAGTGAGGCCTCCCGGGTTTGGGGCCTTACATTGATATAAACCAGTAGTGGAGCTATGGATCATACACTACCTGAAATAAACGTAAAAGAAAAATAGATGGAAAATGTTAGGGTTAAGAAGGCTAATCCATTAACTCGAATCTTTCTTGAAATCACCGTGTCCCCGACAACGGCGCTAAAAACTTGATGTGTGTTTTTGTGTATGTATATATATATTCCCACAGCGGCACCAAAAACTTGATGTCGTGTGTTCTATATAAATATATATTTTTAATGTTTGGTTTAGAGTTAAAATGATAATTACTTCAACTAAATACACACACAATAGGCAAGTGAACCTATCACAGCGTAGTATAGTCTGGGCAAGAACCAAGTATCGAACCATAGACATGGATTCCTTACTCAACCCTTGCTATTGTCTGATCGAGATAGAAATTGGATGGGGTTTTGTTTTAAAGGAAATAAAAAGGAAAATAAAAGTAATTAGGAATGTCATCTCATTCAAGGTGTTACTCTGGTTGTTATCACTTGTTAATTAATGTTATATTATAGTAAGGTTGCTAAAAGTTACTAGTACTAACCCTTTCGGTAGAGGAGTTAATATTTCGTAACGGAACAGAGGATAAGGTCGGCCAACTATCCCTAATAATTCTCGGAATCCTAACGGGGTCTCAAGTCCGTCGGTTGTCCCGAGAATTATTATTCGGACTAAGATTATCCTGACGACTGACGTACGTTACGTCGTGTAACTTCTTTGGAAAGTCGGAATGCACAACTCCCTTCAAAGCTACTTTATGAAAGCGCGGACCGCTTTATATTCTTAAAATAATTGTCTTACTTATAACAATATTTTAAATAAATATAACTTTCCTTATTAAGGTTAAACCTCATGGCTCCAGCTAGAAGTCCTCAGCAAGCCAACACAAGAGAAGTGGAGAAATATCGACACAAATTACAAGGTCCAACCAGGACTCAAATGAATCGTTGAATACCCAAACCTCTAATCAACCCATAGTAATAAACCTATACTAACTCGGCCGTTGCTAGCACCAAGATTTGTATATAGACCGTACAAACTCGAATAAGCTTCCCAAACAAGAAGTCTTTCTTAAAAAACTCACAAGATTTAAGATTATTAAGTTGGTTTAAAGATTACTTACTCTGGTCTGTTTAAGATAAATTAGAAGGAAGACTTCAAGAACATAACATACTAAAATACTTTATTAAATAAACAAAGTTCAACCAATCCAAGTAACGCAAGAAGACTAGTCACGAATGACTATACAAGTGACTCCACTAACCCTTAGATTATGTGTGGAAGTGATCCAACACCAATGGAGAGTAGGTATAGGTTGCTTCTTGTTTACTTGAATAAGAGGAATCATTCCATATTACAAAACTAAAAAGAAAATAAACAAAGATGAAAAACTAAAATGGACTAAAACCAAGAGAGTCTTGGCCCCAGCAAAAGCACTAGGTCCTCCACAACCCTTGGTCTTGAACATCTAAAACGCTAGAATGAGCTTGCTATTTATAGGCAAAGATTTTGGTACATCACTACCGTGCATTGGATTGCACGGGAAACACCTTGGGAATCAAAAGGTACACATGGCAGGGTATGAGGGAGTCTTGGGGAGCAAGGGAGGCTTTGAACGGCCGTGAAATGGGATGCAAGGCCGTGCATCCCTTCCTGGCTCCCATTTTTGTTTTTTTGTTGCTTGTTGACTGGTGTTGACCTCGGTTGACTTCTTGGGGGGTCAAAATTAGGACATGGTTCTTCCAAAAGTTTGATTTTATGATGATTTTAAGTTGTTTTAGTTTCGTTTCTCTTGGAACACCAATAATCCTGCAATTGTGAAATATAAACGCTTTTAAGTATATGTTGGTTCATGTTGTAACTAAAGATAAAATTCTATGTATCGGTGTACAAGGCTTGTACGCAGGAGGGTGTTCCTGCATACTAGGCTTGTACACCATATTAGTCCGGCGTACTTAGCCTAATACGCATGGGGTTTGACCTGCGTACTTAGCCTAGTACGCAGGTAGTGATTCTGTCCCTATAAATAGAGGGAGATGTCCTCATTTGTAGGTGGAATAGGCAAGAGAGAGTGAGAGAGGTCTGCCTGAGATGAGCTCTCTCAGGCACCGGACCGTGAGTTTAGACGAGAAATATGTGCTCCTTCGGTATGTAGTCTATAATGATGGGATGACTTGTTTGTTATTGATTACGTATCGTTTGTGTTGAATCTCCTTTATATCATTTTGGTTGTCTCTGTCGTCTCCCTTTCGTTCCCAACACAGATCGGCAAGCAGATCTGTTTAGATCTTTCTTCGGTTGTGTAAAATCGACGCTCCCGGGGACCTACAATATGTCAAGACAATAAATGTTGAGACATCTTTCCGGTTAAGGTAATTCACAACCATGACTCATTTTTCTATCACTTATCAGGGTACACCATGATAAGCTCTAAAGCATTTTACGTGCCAAAACCATTTTCTTCCTCAAAGTCTTTGTAATGGCAAATCATGCCAAAAAGCATCTTTCCTTTCTAACCATCTTTCCAAAACGAGTCCTCATTCTAAATCCCTATAACGTTTCTTCATGATGTATCAAAGAGATTTATATATAAGGCGTACCAGCGGCGTACCGACCATCCTTTTGATACTTCATGAATATTTCGTTACACGGCTTTATAATTTAGACAATGTTTATAATCATAATCTCTTGCAACAACATGGATACCAGCCCAAAGTATTTAAATCAAGGGGCATAATGTATTCATGTAAAATCTTTCATAGCATGCACATCTTGCTCAAAACATTTAAAATATTTAAAAGTGGGCATCATAGAATACATCTAGCTCATATTTCTTTCGTGATAACTTTATCTTGCTATATGAAATAGCACGATTACTTGGCCCAAGGTCCTAAGCCAATATAATATTACTTAGACATACATTCCTAACTTAGTGATAATAACCAATTCATAGGAAACTGGTAAGAAACATACCTCGAAACTATCTACTGCGTATTGGGGCCGAAAAGCTGAAAACCAAACTTCTATACGTGAACCAGGGCTTGGGAATCAAACTAGAGCTTAAGTGTGTGTTTTAAAGGTGGATTTGGTGTGTGGCATTCTTAGGAAGAAGATGGTGAAGGTGTGAAATTACACAAATAACCTTGAGTGTTTGAAACTCTTTTAACATGGAATGTGGATGTGGAAGAAGGATAGCCACATAAAGGGTTTACGGGTTTTTCTCAACTAGAAAGGGATTTCATAGTATACTTCCCCTACATATACATATACATATATATAGGGGGAGGTTTAAATAAGAAGTAGTTTTTCACTAAGAAATCTAAGAAATGACAAAAACCTTAAGAAACGATATCAAACGAAATCAGATTGAGCTCATTTCAGCGGCGTTGGAACCGTATCGTCGAACTCTACCATCTTAGCTTTTAGGGTTTAGCTTTTAAGGTTTAGATTTTACGTTTTAATTTGAGGGTTTTAGCCTTATGGTTTAGCCTTAGGGTTTAGCTTTTAGGGTTTAGATTTTCTGGTTTAGGTTTTTTTAGGGGGTGGGGGTGGGGGGTTTAGGTTTTTGGGGGTGGGTTGGGGTAGGTTTAGGGTTTTAGGGGGGGGGGGTGGGGGGTTTAGGTTTTTAGGGGGTGGGGGTGGTGGTGGTGGTTTTAGGCTTTTCGGGGGTGGGGTTGGAGGAGGGCTCTAGGTTTTTGAGGGTGCGGGTGGGGGGGTTTAGGTTTTTGGGTCCGGGTTAGAGTTCGATGAGACGGTTCCAACGCCGCTGGAATGAGCTCAATCGGAGTTCGTTTGATCCACTTCTTAGGATTTCTTAGCGAAAAACCACTTCTTAATTAGTGGAACCGTCCCCTATATATATATGTATGTATGTATATGAACAAAGGGTTCTTAGCGTATAAAGTGTATGAAGGCTTCCTACCCATAGATTTGATTCAATCTATGTCTTAAAAAATCACGGTTGCATAGATGTAAATAAAATGAAAAAAATAAACGAGCGTCTACGTAAAAAAGGTTATTAAGGTCAATCTCTAACAACATGCGTAAAAAACAATCTCTGTAATAAACGTCGCGACGACCTGAAATCACCTTCACCTTTATGTGATTAAAGCGTATAAATCAAACCTTGAAATCACGTTCACCCTTGTTTGGCATATCAAATTCAAGTATGTAATCACGTTCACCTTTATTTGTACGATCACGCTTGTTGATTTGTATAAGGTTTATTACGCATATGTAATAACGCAAGTATGAGGTTTATTACTCATACGTAATCACGCATGTTGATTTGTATGAGGTTTATTACGTGTGACATTCCGGATTTTTATTCACACACTTGTAATATATATCATGTAATCATTTTCGACTAAATGAAATGCAAGTGTTTTATTTAATTTTGTATAAAATATATATTTATTTTTATTTATTTTATGGATTTAAAATAATTAAAAATAAATACGTTTTAAACTTATAGAAAATTTTATATAAAAATCTAAATTTAAAAGTTTCATATTTAATAAAATAACTTATTTAAATAAAATAACTAACTTTTATAAAAATTATTTATAACAATAATAATAATATAAGTTTATAAAATATATTTAAAAATTTAAAAGAAATTAAACTAATTATTTTTTATAAAAAGTTAAGGGGTTGTTTTGAAACTTTTCAAACTAGAAGGTTTTAAGCAAAATTCAGTTGAGGGACTATTTCTGTACAAATCAAACTACAAGGACTCATCTGTAATTATCTCAAGGACTAAATTAAATCAAAACCAAACTACAAGGACTGAAACTGCCAAATTACAAATCGACTTTCCGGTCACCCCCTACGTTTGTCCGGCGGTCCAAGCTATTTTCCGGCGACATCCCGACAAGCCTGTTCCCTGCACCTCGACAACCGCTAAAGGCATCCCTGAACTCGTCGTCTCCACGCGAACAAAAGCCCTTGACCAATTTGTCGTTTGATCATACGAAAAGCCTGATCGTGTTTGTGGCCGAAAGTCCACGCCACGTAATTGGCCCCGACAGTAGACCTCCACGCCTGAGAAATGGCTCGACAGTTTTGTCTCGTCCAGACCAGTGTCTGGACATGCTCAATTGCCTGTCTCATCATCGGGATCGAGCTCGACTATAAAAGGTCATTACCAGACCTGCTCGAGCTCACTACCCCTCTTCCACCCACTCTCACTCCAAATTGAAGGCGCCATTGCATTCGTCGTCCCTGTGTGAAGCTGTGACCAAAGTTTCGGAACCTAATTCACCCCGAAGCATAGCTAACCGATCTTGGAATTTTCGGACCATCGCCCCTGTCGTCCAGACCATTCGCGACCAAGTAAGAGCCTCGAATTTGTTCTATTACCTTCTGTTGTCATAGGGCAATCTATGCCAATCGAAAGCCCGACCCCAAACCATCGATCACCGGGCAAACCAATGTCTCGGACACTGGTTTGCCGGTTACCGAGAACCAGCGACCAGTTTCGCACTTGTGGTTATCAATTTAACGATACACACATAACCAGCGATGGGCAGTAGCCCGGCTAGTTATGCGTGTGTGTGTTTCTGTTTTGATTTTATTTAATTATTTAATCTTATTTTAATATTTTCCCTATACAATAGAAACTATTACGGATCGTTTGACTCGTTCGTTTATTTTTGAAACCATTAAATAACTTTTTATACATATTTAACCCGCCCAATTTTTATAAAAATAATATCCTATATTTTTTTATAAACTTGTTAAAATAGTTTTAACTCATAAAAAAATATATATAATAATAATGATATAAATAAATAAAAAAAATTTTTATAAATACATTAAAAATACTAACTACTTATTTGAAAATATAATATTTTAACGAGATTAAAAATATATTTTTAGATGTTAAAATTTTACTAAAAATCATTATTATTTTACTACAATATTTTATACAAATAATTTTAAGAAATGTTATTATAAACCTATACACATTTAAATACGAATACACATATACAAACATACAATAACACATATTTATCTACATAGGATTTCATCGTACTTAGTTTCCAACATCCTTATCGCCCGCACTCGTGGATTAAAACATCCGCTAGCCAGGTGAGTTACATAGCCCCTATTTTACATTTTTACGCATTTTGGGGTGAAACATTATACATGCTACTCACTTTGTTTATACGTGTTATACATGTGGACTATATGCTTATTATCTTGGGTGTACATACATTTAAACACAAGAAAACCAACAGTAATATTAATAGATCTATTGTGCCGGACCAGCCCACCCGGTTAGGGTGTTTATTACTGCATACTCGGATATAGCCGCGTGTTATATTCAAACATACCGGATATAGTGGGTAACTATATTCAAACATACCGGACTTAGCTGTTGTGCTTTGTTCAAGCGCGTCAAACAAGGTTTGAATTGTGATTAGATAAATGATACACCATATATATACTATGTTTAACAAGATAAACAATGAGTTGCAAAACGTTTTTATCTACTACTTATCGGAACTACAAAACCTATGTACTCACCAACTTTTTAGTTGACACTTGATTTAAATAATGTTTCAGGTTTGGATATGTGATTGCTTGCCGAAGATTCCTCCACTTAAGAACTATGGACCTAGTTAAATAAATCAATGTTTTGAACTAGACTAGGTTATTTGAAATGTATTGTATTTGGATCTTTGTTGTCTTTAAATTTAATTAATGAATTATGCAACATTTTAGTTATCATGAGCTTTTGAACAATCATTCCATTGTCCGCCTCGATGATTCCGCCATCGGTCGGGGTGTGACATTACGCATACAAAATAACGCAAGTCTAGGGTTTATTACGCATACGTAATCACACATGTTGATTTGTATGAGGTTTATTACGCATACGTAATAACGCAAGTCTGAGGTTTATTACGCATACGTAATAACGTAACTCTTAGGTTTATTACGCATATCTATATATATGTCTAGTAATGACGCATATGTAATCAAGCAAGACTGAGGTTTATTGCGCATGTATGTTTATAGCAAATGCGAAATTATAACACATTTTTAATTAATTACGCATGTATAATTAATAACTGACAGAATGATAAAAATATCTCTCCCACTAAATATTAAAAGGAACACGCAGCACACTGCTATCCCTTCATACGTTTCATACGAAATAAGCCCTTTATATTTAAAACTTCCTCTATATATACATATACATATATATGTAATATATATATGTAATATATATATATATATATATATATATATATATATATATATATTGGGGAGGGTTCTAGACAGAACCAAGATTTTTGTGAAAACTAAGGAAACTAATCTCATCCTTAAATTAGTATTGATCAATGGTTGAAGATTAATGTGACAATTTGGTAAATAATTTAAATGGTTCCTTCTCCGTTTACACTATTTAAGGGTAAAAATGACTTTTTTGTGTGTATGATAATTTAATGCTTTTAACTAAAAAACAATTTATTGTCTCATAGAAAGAGAATGATTTGATTATTTAGTGTGTAAATTATTAAAATATATTTTGTATTCTTCTTAATTATTTAACCTATATATGTGTAGGAATTTTAAATATGTGAAGGAATTTTAAATCATTTTAGGAATTTAACATCTACGTAGGAATTTCACATTTGTGTAGGAATTTTCATTTGTGTTGGAATTTCAGATCTGTAAAAATTTCAAGACTAGGTAGGAATTTCACAAGTATACATGAATTTTACACCTAAGTAAGAATTTCACACATGTGTAGTAATTTTACATTTGTTCAGGAATTTCACATATGTGTAGGAGTTTTATATTTGTATAGTTATTATGTTTTTGTGTAGGAACGCGAAACTGATTATATGAATTATATTATTAAAAAATTATTTTTACACATGTATATTTCCGGCTACAATCGTATGAAAAAAAAATTCTTTACATTTTTGTAGGTACTATGTTTAAAAACAATATGTTTATATAAATGTATAAATTTCACATATGTGTAGAAATTTTAAATCTATTTGGTAATATTTCAAAAATTAAAAAGAGTAACATATAGCTAAAATTATGGAATTACTAAATTAAACAGTTAACTGATTATAACAAATTATTATAACACCCTTCTAATAAAATAAAAAAAGAAAATGGAATGAAAATTATGATCGGTTGAAACTAGTTTCCTCAGTTCTCACAGTTTTTATTAGTTTTGAAATGAACCTCCCTCTATATATATATATATATACATATATCTATATCTATACTATATAATAAATAAAAGTTTTTCAATGCACGTGTCGCCTTCATATTCATTCTCATCATTTTTCCCGACTCTCTCTGTTATTAAATACACCTCTATCTTTTAATAATAACAATATATTTTTATAGAAAATATTAATTGTACTAATAAAACATATTTATTTTAAATTATCCCTAATTATAAAAAACTTTCAAATCTAATTATGTAACTTTTATTTTCAATCAAATAGTAAATGAAAGTTAAATTATATTAAATATTAATTAACGTATTTTCAAAACCTAATTATATATTAATTTTTACATATTTTGAATTTTGTTTTCTGTCCTTAGTATATGTAATACATTTTTACACCTATAAAATATGTACGTAAAGATTTAAGAATTTTATGAATTAATACTTTTCACCCCGTGTGTATTACACGGGATTCTAACCTAGTATATATATATATATATATATATATATATATATATATATATATATATATATATATATATATATATATATATATATATATAGGGAAGAGTTCAAATGCTAACCATTTTTTTAGGTAATAACCATGATAACCACCATCCAATCAATCACATAAAAAAATGGTTAGCATTTGAACTCTTCCCTATATAAGGTAGGGTTCAAATGCTAACCCCATTTTATATGCTAACCATGTAAACTAAATCTTAGCCATTGATCTTATTTGATCAATGGTTGATATAATTTAGTGACAAATTTTTAATTATTTAAATTAAAATTGATTTATAATAATTACAAAAGGGTACAATAGGAAATTACTTTGCAAATCAATTAATTATTTTTCTAATATTACTTACACTCTCTCTCATATCTCTCTCTCTTTTATGAAAATCAATTAATTAGTTAAATTACACAACATAACTTGAAAATTGATAATACATCCATATTTCATTGATAAAAAAACATAAATTATTATAAAATTATTTATGAATCAGTAACCTATTGATATGTTAGACTGCATGTATATGTACAATCAAATATGAATAATGAATTGATACGTTAGACTGCACTGTACCAAATAAGCATGCATAACCTATTGATACGTATATGTACAATCAAATCCGAATCCCAACCATAAACACTGAATACTACTAAAAAAACAACAATTTAGCCTCTTTTAAATATACGTATCAAACATCAATCGTTCCTTATTAGCCAAATAAATATACACAGACACCTTATCAGATACAAAACCCCTTAAAAATCTTAAAAAGCCTTACATTCTCCTTTTGCATTTAAGTTTGGTGAGGCTTCTTCTCTGGTTGGATCCTCAGGAGCTTTTAAATTCCCGACAAGCTTAGAGCCCACATCAATTACACCAATATGTGAACCATCTACCATGAAATTGACACTATCGAAATCAATCTCATCAGTTGCTACTGCTTGTTCTTAATCATCTATTGTGTGGTCATTGCCTACACCCGTCCTAGCCTCTTCTTTTGTTTGTTCGTTGCTCATATCAGGGAATATACCTCCACTTTCCTTTGGCTGAAAACCTTCATAAACTTTTAGGAATTCTACTCATTCGCATGGTCATCTTCAACATCCATGTCATCTGCAGATTAAAGCAAACATGCATTCGGTCAAAAGCATTTCTGAGAGAAAACTATTATGAACGACATCCAAAACTACACATACATATATCACCAAAAATACTAGAGACAACATCCTTATTCATAGTAAAACTTAGCTCATACAAAGAGCAAAACTACAATAATCATATTAACTTTTCTGTTTCTTTTTGTTGAAGTTTTTCCCTATCTAAGCAAGATCATCTCTTCTTGATATGTACATGTAACAGTACGTGTGACATATACATAACACCTGTGTTACATATACGTAACTAGTCTGTCTGTGTTAAAGATTCTAACATCTAATATCCCAATTCGATGCACATCAGCAACAGGAAATCTTGAACTTCCATGGTCACTAGCATCAAAATCATAAGTAATGAATTGTTGTAGAGATGCAATCTTACTAACAGTAACCCCTTTATTTTTTAACAATGGCTACGCTCTCACCTTTCAGATTACTGGCCCATCAAACCTGAAATTAAATTTGACCAAAGAACAACATTTCAATGAAACATGAACCCTATATATAAATTATAAACATTATTCAAACATTTCAGATTCTGAATCAAGCAAAAACAAGAATTCAAAAGAACTAATCAATTCATATTATAATTTATATCATCATTCATACAAACATAAACTCTATGTTTTTCTGATCGAATTTACAAGAAAAAAAGGATATAAACAAAATTTAGTATTATCCTAAAAACTCGATTGAACTGTGGCTGGGTCCCAACCAGGAGAAACCAAACTAAATTCCAAGGAATCAGAACCAATAAACTTACCTGACCCTTATGGAGCTTCAGATTCCGACCGTTGATCTGGTTGTGTTCTACCTCCACTACAAAAGGTTCTCCAGCCTGACTAGAGGGATCGACTGATGTGGACATCCATGGCTGTACTATTCAGACTTTTGACCAGAGAATCATCGGTCCGCATCGGCCCCCAGCGATGGGAGTACCAAGAGAGCTCACGATAATCGTTTACTGAATGAACTCATTTACCCGGAGGTCAGAGAGAAGGGGGCTATACCGGTTGTCCCTCTAGGTTTACGGGTGACGCTTGCGCTGGTAGATTTTGAACTTTCGATGCTTGAACAGCTTCCTCCAAAGGAGTTGCTTGGTGGAGCTGGAACACGCCGAGGAGGAGTTGCTGCTGCCGGAGGCGGGCGGCGGAGGAGGAATCGTAGGGATGATAAAAAAACGTAATCAGATATGTATGAGAAAAGAAAAGGATTTTAATTTAAAATTATAGAATTTCCTAAAATAATGGGCTGCTATTGGACCTTAATACCTTTTAATAATAAAAATAAAAAATTAATTATAAATTATGTGATTGGTTGGATAATGGTTATAATGGTTATTACCTCTCTATATATATATATATATATAGGTTAATGAGAAAACCACATAATTATGTGAAAACTGTAACCAATTCTAACCAATCATATAATAATAATATTTTTTTATTTATTTTATTTTATTTTATTTTATAAAAGTATTAATATAATATTACATTAATATCTGGAAAAAATAAAAGCAAACCAATACACAAACATTTTTTTTATATGTTCGTATAATTAAATTTCTATATAATAACTATATTATTAAAAATATAAAAGAATAAAGTATCATTTTTCATCAAAGGTGGCAATATCAATAGGTGAAGGGAGACAAGGTTACACGAAACCACTTATAGATCTAGTGTTCAAATTTTCATAATTTTATTTTATGAAGAGTAATAAAATAAAATAGTTATGATTATGAAATTGTAATGCTTTTGAAAAAAATAAGGTGGTAAAGGTGTGTGTCCATGTGCACACATGGATGGGTCACACACAAATGTCCAAATAATGTTGAGCACTTGATCCACTCTTCAATCACAATTTTCATAAAGCTACCCACACCCTTTAGTACATGCCAAATTAGTTTATTATCACATGTCAAAAAATCATCTTACCAAGAGTTATGTTTAGTTTATTTGATTGAATACAACTTGTTCAAGGAGGTTTTCTAGGTTCTCCAAACTTTTACTTGAATCTTGCTTGATAAATCTCAACGTAAGCATCATGTCGTTTTTTATTTGTTAGTAAACGCTAAAATCCCGTAGCTTTTATAACCTCATTGACATACTCATCTAAAACTATCAATTCTCGTAACTTATAGCATTTTCTCCTTTTTTCATATGAACAATGATGAGTTTACAGTAAAAGTTGAAGAAAGAGATGTATGAACTTTTCCTTATTTTAATCATGAAAACCCCTTACTTGAAAAATCACTGGACCCGTCAATGTAATGCTAACCAATGGGATCAGGTAAAACACAACTTGTGATTAGTAGATGGCTTTCAAGGGGTTAAAAAATAGAAAACCAGTGGAAACTTGATTCAGACTTAATACCCCCACTAAAAAAACTCACACGCTTACCACTGCGTTACCTCCTTTAAGGTTTAGATGAACAAACTTATTAACCGAATTAAACCAACACGAAGTTGGAAACCATTCTAACTACTAAATTAACTACAATACCTTCATGATTTTGTATTAAGTTTAAATAAAACAAAGGGCTTAACTGAAAACTCTTTGGGCCAGGCTCTAAAGAACAGAATATGGCCCATATTAGCTTACTTGACTAGGTCTCGAGATATATCATATGAGATTTTTATGTTTTACATTCGCGCCTCTTTCTTTATTATTGATTTCCTTCGAATTGATGATTTTGGAACCCCACAACTTATATATTATGTTCAATTATTAATAATTATCAGATATTTTATACTTAAATACATGAGATTAGTAAGTTATTAGGCTTAGCGGTTAGAGTGAGATTTTATGGCATGTGACATTCCCCCACGACTTATCTACATTGTTTTAAGGTCTTTCTAATTCGGATATTAGAAAAATTATTATATGTATATGGTTTATTTCTTTGTTTTTTTACTACTGTTATAAGGTTCGTGCATTTGTATCTACTTCTATCGAGTTTAAAAGAATTTAAATGAACTACTGTTGTACAAAACTTACCATTGATATTTTTTTATATCCCGACTATCCTTTAATCAGCTGATAGGAATGATCCACTGAAGATTACAAGTAGAAGCTCTTTCTTCTGTTTATTGATTCCCTTGAAGGCTATCAACTTATCAAAGTTCCACTGATCGGTTGATAGAATCATCTAAAGATTATCCATTGAAGTTTCCTCTGACCAGTAGAAGTGAAATTTTCACTATTGAAGAACAACTAATCAGTGATCTGTTTTCAATGATCAGTTGTAAATGAAGATTCCTCTGCTTAGTTAAACTTGAAGCTTCCACTGATGATCCATTATTGGGTTTCCTCTGTTGCATAACAAACAGGATTCTACTAACTGTTAGAAATGGTTTGTCATTTTGTGTAGTCATCGTAAATGACGTTAGAAGAATATAATTGTTTACATTTTGTTGTCTTTACTAAATTTCTCATATATTCTAATATGGTGGTATGAACTAGTGTGTCCTACTATGTGAAATTATAGTGTTCATTGTAATTGAGAGATTGATTCTTGAGGAGCTTGTGCTTTGTAATCATTTATCCTTTGAAATGAAATTTGTAATGACTATTTTATGAACTAATGTGTCCTACTATGTGAAATTTGTTGGGTATTTAGGCCAGTGGTGATCAGTTAGATTAGTTATAAAAAACGGTTGATAAGTAATTTTAGATTAATAATACCTATTTAGTAATTATTAAAACGCAGCGGAACGAAACCGATTCAACACAAAATAAAAAAAACCCGACAGGATCTGGGTTACAAAACCATACGAATAGGGAATAAATTAAATCTAACTACCAATGAGATAGATATACCTCGGTTAATGATTAACCGGTCGAGACACCGAGGTACAACGAACCGATGCTAGATCACGAACACATGCGAGCAACTGGGGCGGCGGCGGGCAAGAGCCCTTGCATCTGCGCAGCAGGCCGGAACAGGGCTGGACGGCGACAGACGGAGGCTGGATAGCTGCCGGAATCGGGACAAAAGGGAAGATCCGATTTTACTTTTGGTTTGGCGGCGGGCAAAAGCAAAACAGGAAAACAAAAACTTGTTTTTCCTTGTTTTGCTTCTTGATTGGAGTTCGACCGAGACAGCTGCAATTGTTTTCAATTGTAGGTTGAAATCCTATTATTAGATTATAATTATATAATAATTATAAACCCTAATAATTGTTTCCGGGCCCAAAGTCCAATACCAGATGTAAAAGCCCGCACCAGTTTAATTGTTTTAATAAAATGATTAAAACAATAAATGTGAATTATTATTTATAAACCTGTATAAACAATAAATCCCGTGTAACGAATATATATAAAAAATATCGTCTCGCTAACAGTTCGTAATTACCAGTTAAGCGGGTTAAATGGATTTAATGTTCGTTGCCCTAGGTGTAACTCTTACGGGTCATAGCTTGGTCAGTCGCGTTGTCCATCGGGTCGGTCCATAAAATCCAACAATCTCCCACTTGGACGATCCACGATAAATCAACGCAAACAGTCAGCGGCGCTCTAGCTGCACATGGCTGTCCCTAACAAGGTATGACGCTTTAAAGTCATTAACCAAATATCTTGGTGTTAGTAATAGCTAACTAAAGCAAGACAATAGACTTATGGTAATAATCGTCATTCATCCTTTCCGTATAAGATATCAATTGAATCAATGAGACATGGATTTAGTTCATTCTCATATGGCGTTCAATTATTATTGTTCTCGTTCAAGATTCATAGTGGTCCAATCAAACACACAGTCAGTTTGGGTAAGGCCTTACACTTCACCAGTTTGAATCACAAGGGCGCCATGACGTCTAACTGTTACATGTCATGTAAGAGTACAGAATCCCTTATCGACTACATACAACTCCCATTGAACTTCAGATCTGTTCCTAACCAATGCCTTTATGACTGGCAGTTACGCGACAGTGGTTGACAGTGATTAAAGAACAGTCCTTGGTAAACGAAAGTTCTAGTATGTATCTCAGGTCAGAGGATACTAAATGAGCATACCAATATCAAAACATCTTATTATTAAAATCCATGAAGATGATTTGAAGCGAGTTACATCCAACGTCATCCAAGATGAGGTCTGTGAAATTGGAAGTCAACTACTTGAGTCCAAGTTCAGAATAGTCTTAATTCAGAGTCGTTCCCACGATTCTGATCGACTACGGATGATTAAGAATACAAGATTCATGGATTAAACGTATTAAAATCGAACACAGTTGTAAGAATTCAGAATTGCATTTAAATCAGTAAACCAAAAGAATTCAAAAGTACAACTGTTTAATTGTTCACACATTCAAAATACTAAATCAAAACATATCACTAGCAAATCTAAGACCAATAGCATCTCTGTGAAGATCATGCTTGTCCTGAGTCATGGGGTTAGTAAACGGGTCCGCTAGGTTTTGATATGTGTCTACTTTGCTTATCACGATGTCACCACGTTCCACAATTTCCATATATAGTGGAACTTTCTGAGAATGTGCTTGGCTTTGTGATGATATCTGGGCTCTTTGGCTTGAGCTATAGCACCTGTGTTATCACAAAGTATCTCGATTGGTTGGCGAATACTCGGAACCACATCGAGGTCAGTAATGAACTTCTTCATCCAAGCAGCTTCCTTAGCAGCATCTGATGCAGCTATATACTCAGATTCGGTGGTTGAATCCGCCACCACACTCTACTTGGAGCTCTTCCAGGAGATAGCTCCTCCGTTTAGAGTGAATATGAATCCTGATTGTGAGCGAGAGTCATCTCGGTCAGTTTGGAAGCTGGCGTCAGTGTAACATCTTACAGTGAGCTCCTCTTCCACTCCTCCAAATATTAAGAACATGTCTTTAGTCCTTCTCAAGTACTTCAGGATGTTCTTGACTGCAGTCCAATGAGCAATGCCATGACTTTGATGAAAACGACTGGTCATGCTTAAAGCATACGAGACGTCAGGCCTGGTACATAACATAGCATACATGATAGAACCAATCACCAAAGCATATGGAATTGCTTCCATACGCTTGGTTTCAATGTCCGTTGAAGAAGATTGCGATTTGTTCAGCACGGTGCCTTTAGTCATAAGAACACCTCCTTTCTTGGATTTTTCCATATGAAAGCGTGCCATGACTTTGTCTATGTATGTGCCTTGACTAAGCCCTAGAAGCCGCTTAGATCTATCCCTGTAGATCTTGATTCCTAGAATGTAGGCTGCTTCTCCAAGATCTTTCATTGCAAAACAAGTTCCCAACCGGTGTTTAACATCATTAAGCATAGGGATGTTGTTTCCAATGATAAGTATATCATCCACATACAAGATGAGGAATGATATAGTGCTCCCACTAGCCTTTCTGTAAACACAAGGCTCATCTTCATTTTTGACAAAACCAAACTCTTTGATCTTTTGGTCAAAACGAAGATTCCAGCTTCGAGATGCTTGTTTGAGTCCATAAATAGACTTATTCAGTTTACATAGCCTATTAGGATATTTTGGATCAACAAAACCATCAGGTTGTACCATATAGACATCTTCAGAGAGATGCCCATTAAGGAAAGCGGTTTTGACATCCATTTGCCATATCTCGTAGTCATAGTACGCGGCTATGGCAAACAATATCCTGATCGATTTGATCATAGCAACGGGCGAGAAGGTTTCATCATAGTCAATGCCTTGAGTCTGAGTAAAACCTTTCGCAACTAGCCGTGCTTTATAGGTGTGTATATTTCCATGCATGTCGGTTTTTCTCTTGAAAATCCATTTGCTCCCTACTGCCCGAGATTCAGGGGGTAGCTCAACCAAGTCCCAGACTTGATTATCACGCATAGATTGCATCTCGGCGTTCATGGCTTCTAGCCATTTTGCAGATTCTGGATCTGAAATAGCAGATTTGTAGTTAGTAGGTTCATCATTAGACTCGGCTACTAATAGGACCTCGGTACTATCAAGATGCCATACGTATCTGTCAGGTTCTTTGCGAGTCCTTACACTTCTGCGAACGCTTGTGTTTATGTCTGATTCACCAGCAACAACTTCTTGTTGTTCAGACGCTCCGACTTCATCAGCGGTTGTTTGTGGTTCTCGAATTTCTTCAAGATCCACTATATTATCTCCAGTTCCTTGTTCAAGAATTTCTTTCTCGAGGAAGTGTGCCTTCCTTTTGATGGAAATAACATTTGCATCAGGATGGTAGAAATAATATCCAACGAAAACGACCTTTTCGCCTCTAGGATCGAGCTTGTCATCAGAATCGCTGGTGACATATGCATCACATCCCCATACTCTAAGGTAAGACAGATTGGGTTTAGACCCATACCATATCTCATAAGGAGTCTTGTTTACCTTCTTAGTTGGTGCCAGATTGACAATGCAGGCGGCGGTCATAAGAGCATAACTCTAGAAGGAGTGAGGCAAGTTTGTTCTACACATCATCGATCGAACCATATTAAGTAGGGTTCGATTTCTCCTCTCGCTCTTGCCATTAAGTTGGGGTGTGCCAGGTGGAGTAGGTTGTGAAACTATTCCACGCTCCTTGAGATGATTTATGAACTCGGTGCTGAGATATTCACCACCTCGATCTGATCGAAGTGTCTTTATCGTTTTACCGAGTTGGTTTTCCACTTCGTTTTGAAACTCTTTGAACTTTTCAAAAGTTTCATGCTTGTGTTTCATAAGATAGACATAAGCATATCGACTATAATCGTCGATGAATGAAACGAAGTATCTTTCATGATTTCTAGACATGGTTCTGAAAGGGCCACATACATCAGTGTGTATGAGTCCTAGCAGATCCTTGGCTCGTTCACCAACGCCGGTGAAGGATCCTTTAGTGAGTTTGCCAGCTAAGCAAGACTTGCAGTCTTCAAAGGATTCTTGTCCGGTGGATTCAAGGATCCCTTCGGATTGGAGCCTTTTCATGCGGGCCTTGCTTATGTGACCAAGTCTACAATGCCATAGAAATGTATCATTAATGCTAGATTTGATACGTTTAGAAAGATTGTATATGTTATTATTAGTTTGAACATCAACCTCATAAATTCCATTTCGAGGTTTAGCCTCAAAATAGAAAATATCATTTAAGTAAGTAGAAATATTAATTCCATTAAAAACGTACTTAAAACCTTGTTCAAACAATAAGGAAACTGACATAATGTTTCTGGTTAAACCAGGTGCAAACAAACAGTTATTTAAGATAACTACAAGGCCAGAAGGACATGAAAGGTGAAATGTTCCAGTTGCAAGAACTGGTACTCTCTTCCCATCACCAACGATGAGTTCCATGTCCCCTTGTTTCAGCTTCTTCCACTTTTCAGGCTCGTGCAATACATTAACGATGTGATAAGCACATCCGGTATCAAATACCCATGTGTCGCTAGAGATAGTGAAAAGTTCAATAACATAGATAGAAATACCAGAAGAGATGCCTTCACCATTTGCTCTCTTCGATCTCAGCTTAGCTAGATATTCAGGGCAGTTACGTTTCCAGTGCCCCATATTGTTGCATTCAAAACACTGACGCTCCTTGGGAGGGGGTGCTTTTGCAACTTGCTTGTTTTTGTTGGTGGCATTCTTGGCAGCAACAATAACTTGCTTCTTACCTTTGCTGTTATAACCCCTTTTCTTGGTTTTGGGCTTGTTAACACCAGCAGATTTGACCATCAACTCTTGATTAGTCTCACTTGATATTCTCATCTCGGTCGTTTCCTGCATGTCGTGCAGTTCCGGCATAGTCTTCTCCCATGTGTTCATATTTAAGTTCATTACGAAGTTGTCATAAGAACTAGGGAGAGAGTTCAAGATGAGGTTGGTGTCATTCGATTTTTCATTCTCAAGCAAAGACTTGAGAGAGAAGGAGAAGTGAGATTCTTTTTCAGTAGACATCTGTTAAATAAGCAAATTAAATTTTAATTAGTATTTTGGATGTGGTTATGTCAATTAGTAATGGAGGCTGTGGCACGCAACATTAGTAAATGATTTAGGCAGACTGACAATAATTGCCAATTGTGGAAAAATGCACAATTCTCGAGTATGAGGCCGCTAAGACAACTCTTGTCTATGCATTGATACGTTTAGCCTCATATATGCCCACTTTTGGTCTCCATACAGCTGGGGCATGTAATAGAGAGAAAAGTAATAGTCGCCCTAGTACAGGTACATGTGGAAGGGCCGGATGTGTCAACTAAACCCTTGCACCTTGGAGGGATGGGTTACGCACCAAGTGCGGTGCTGTGGCTCCAAACACTGGTGTTTCACGTTATGCCCCAAGTGTTCCTTATAGTAGGATGGCATAGACTAAATATTTTAAATATGGGATTTAATTTTAGTGTTTACCGAATAGGGTCAAACACAACGAATGATAAATCATACGTGTGTTGTAAAATCCAGTTTTACTATATATTAGATCGTGACAATGTGATGAACCCTTTTCATCTCTCAGGACACTTAATTTTAAATAACCTATTAAAACTAAGTTTGCCGCGATGTAATTAACCAATTAAAAGTTAATAGTTTAAATGAACTATTAAGTTATTCGTTTTGAAAATTTAAAATTAGTTTAAATTGCAAAACTTTATTGGTTATCATTTATTTTAAAAACAAACTGTTTGTTTTAATATAAAGTATCCACAAGTTGTAAAAAAAAATTTAGAACTTGTTATTAATTTGATTATGAAAATTTTGGTATTTGGTCGGTACGTTATAACATTTATAAGATAAAAGCAACCACAATAGCAAACACAAAAATATGTAAATCATATGGCTAAAGAAAAAGTGTTTGATCTTGCTAGAGCCTAATAGCAAGACCAAACTAGGTCACAGGGTCACAACACACAAACAACCACAAGGATGAACTTCGTGCATGACTCCCACTAAATCCAAGATCCTGTCTCCGTCTTCTGTTTTGTCTTCGGGTCTTTATCTTTACAATATTTATACAGAATAAAAAAAAAATAAAACCCTAAGCTATTACAACTTTGAGCCATCAAAGTGGGCCAAAACATAAAAGCTAATCTATTACAATTTTGAGCCATCAAATGGGCCAAACCAAAAACAGAAAACAAACACAAGACAGGGTCGGGCCAGATTTACATATTTAATACAATCAAATAACTGGGCAATCCTTTTGGTCAATAAAATAAATAAAAAACTTTAACCAAAATAAATAAATAAAATTGCCCAAAAAAGATCTAGATCAGAAACTTTAAACAAGTTAAAGTTTGTGATCTATAACCGGTTAAAAGACCGGATCCGATTCGTATGTTGTAACCAAGGCTCTGATACCACTGTTGGGTATTTAGGCCAGTGGTGATCAGTTAGATTAGTTATAAAAAACGGTTGATAAGTAATTTTAGATTAATAATACCTATTTAGTAATTATTAAAACGCAGCGGAACGAAACCGATTCAACACAAAATAAAAAAAAACCCGACAGGATCTGGGTTACAAAACCATACGAATACGGAATAAATTAAATCTAACTACCAATGAGATAGATATACCTCGGTTAATGATTAACCGGTCGAGACACCGAGGTACAACGAACCGATGCTAGATCACGAACACATGCGAGCAACTGGGGCGGCGGGCAAGAGCCCTTGCATCTGCGCAGCAGGCCGGAACAGGGCTGGACGGCGACAGACGGAGGCTGGATAGCTGCCGGAATCAGGACAAAAGGGAAGATCCGATTTTACTTTTGGTTTGGCGGCGGGCAAAAGCAAAACAGGAAAACAAAAACTTGTTTTTCCTTTTTTTGCTTCTTGATTGGAGTTCGACGGTTGAAATCCTATTATTAGATTATAATTATATAATAATTATAAACCCTAATAATTGTTTCCGGGACCAAAGTCCAATACCAGATGTAAAAGCCCGCACCCGTTTAATTGTTTTAATAAAAGGATTAAAACAATAAATGTGAATTATTATTTATAAACCTGTATAAACAATAAATCCCGTGTAACGAATATATATATAAAATATCGTCTCGCTAACAGTTCGTAATTACCAGTTAAGCGGGTTAAGTGGATTTAATGTTCGTTGCCCTAGGTGTAACTCTTACGGGTCATTGCTCGGTCAGTCGCGTTGTCCATCGGGTCGGTCCATAAAATCCAACAAAATTATAGTGTTCATTGTAATTGAGAGATTGATTCTGGAGGAGCTTGTGCTTTGTAATCATTTATCCTTTGAAATGAAATTTGTAATGACTATTTTATGAATCGTTGTCTTAATGATGTGATTATCTTTCCTCCGCTAACTTACTATGTTTATATCAAATCAATTGGTATGAGCTAGTATCGATCCCAATAATTGGTATCGGAGATAGTAACTCTGGCTTTTGATTCAACAATTAAGTTTAGTATATGTTTCTTGCTCTATCTTCGATTCCACTCTTCTTTTCATCAAACTCTAGCTCAATTTGTGAAACCCCTTTTTTTGAAATCTCTCAAGTTCAAATATGGATGTTCATAAAGCGGGATCATCAACTAAACCACCCATACTTATAGAACTGAATTCACAATTTTCAAGTGCAAAATGGAACATTTTCTCTCTATTAATAATGTCGGTTGACGGAGATTATTTATCTATGGTCCTCGTGTTCCTAGGCTATGACCATACCACTTAAAGGAGGCAATCTAGTCCCAAAAGAAATTGGAAAATAATCCGAGGACGATTTTAAGAAATTGGAACAAGATGTAGAGGCCTTCGGTATGCTTGCTATCGTAGTACCTAATGAAATAATCAATAAATACTCCATTGTAATAATGCCACGCAACTCTAGGATTGTCTGATTGAGTAGTTTAAAGGTACACCAGATGTAATTGTAAACAAACGTGAAGTGTTGGCTCAACAGTATGAGATTTTTTGTCACTGTAAAGGAGAGACACTAACACAACAATATGAGCGATTCTCAACTCTTTTTAGTGAATTGTAAATGTGGGTGATCAAACCTATGATGGTAATCAAGTTTTGCATAAGTTCTTAGGTTCATTGCCCTCCAACTGGGACACTCGCTCATTTGTGATAAGAACCTTTACTGAGTTCAACTCCATGACACTTACTCAATGGCACGGGAAACTGATCACCTTTTAAAGAGAGATTAATGCAAAAAGGAAGTTAATGAACACCGTTAAACTAGTTGATGAATACACTCCTAGTAATTCAATTTTAGTTGATCAACAAATGTAGGTAATCCAAATTGATCCAACTCTAGTTCTCATGGTTATGATTATCATATAGACATTACTACTAGTTTTACTTTGGGCCCTCAAGGTTACTCCAATGTTTCTGGTAGTCAATACAGTAACTTATGAATCATTTAGTGGTGGTTATTGTGGTAACTTGTCATTTATCTCTGAAAATCTAGATAACTTTCACCCAAATGATGTAGAGGATATGGATATACTATATCAACATGCAATGTTGAGTGTAAGGACTAGTAAGTTCTAAAAGAGAACTAGTAGGACATTCTCTTGTCTGTTTGGTAGAAAGAGGGCTGGTCTTGACAAGTTTAAGATCAAATGCTACAATTGCAATAATATCAGCCATTTTTTCAAGAGAATGTAGGCTCCCTAGAACAACTGGTGTTCCCCAAGTTACCTATCCAACCAATCAGCCTAGAACAAGCAACATCAGACCTACAACTTCTGTTCTGCAATACTTTAACAACCCTGTTGGAAATGCTCATATTGTTCAAAGCTTAAGCTCTTTAAGTCAACCAGTTGCAACTACAATAGAACAGAGCTTCTTTTCTCATGGCTATGTTGCTTGGAGTAGCTTACTAGAGGATGGTGGGCACGATTTGATGGAAAATATGCATGATGAATCTCCCAAACCAAATGTCTGACCATATGTACTCAAGACTTTATGCTCCAATGATTGCATTGAGTCTTTTGACAAGATTAAAGTTTCTAATCAAATGCTAACTGACCAACTTGGTGAAGTGTCTTTGACATATAAGAAGAAAATTGTTGAGTTTGAGAAGAAATCTATATAGTATGTGCAAAAGATTTCAAAACTAAAACAAAAAGCTACCATTTTAAAAAAAAAACTGATTATTTGCTTGAAAAATATAAAAAGAAAAAAAAATAATTGAATGAATCTAAAATTTTTGGTTCAAAAGTGGACGGAGTCTTTTGATGAATTTGTGAATATGCTTAATTCTCAAACTCACAACAATGTCAAGTTTGGCATTTGGTATAAAGGTCACAAAACCACCGGAGGATTATACCCCAAGTAACACTGATGATGAGAAAATTGGAATTTTTTTTCAAATTAGTATTTATTTAAAAAAAAAATAGGATAATGGTTAAACCGCTATTAGCAATGGCGGATTAGGAGGAATATTTTCAAAAAAACTGACACCATTGGTATCCGCTATTAGCAATCGCTGATTAGGACAAAAAAACTGACACCCACTGTATCCGCGTTTAGCAATCGCGGATTAGGAACAAGTTATGTAACCATGGTTAACTTCAACCCAGTCCGTGAATGAACAACATAGAAGCCACTTTGAATGAACAACACAACACAGAAGCCACTTTGGATTCTTTGAAACATGATTTGACCAAGACAAATGCTCTCACATGCACTTCTGAAAAGCAATAACACCATTATTGAGACTGAAACATTTATTGTGTGTGGGTGGGTGTGTTGCTGGATAAATCAATTAGACTGAAAAAGGCTGAAGGATTCCTGAATTTTCTGAACCCACTCACATGGTGTAATTTAATTGATGTGGGTGGGTATGTTTTTTAATTTGAATGAGTTTGTTGGATGAGAAAGATGAGCTACAGATATGAGATATATTAAAAAAAAAATTAGGGTTGCAAGTTTTTTAACGAGGAAGACGAAGAAAAAAAAAAAAATTTCACCTTATCCGCTATTAGTAGCCGCGGATTAGCTTATTTTCTCTTCCACCTTATATCCGCTTATAGTAGGCGCGGATTAGGTTAAAATAATATTTTTTTTCGAAACCCTACTTATTAATATTAGTAATATATTTGTTAAAATAAATGTGTTATATATTAGTAATATATTAGGTTAAAATAAATGTGTTATATATTTGTTATCATAAAATATAAAATACTTAAAATTTATTATAGTTTTAGTAATTTATTAAATATTTGTTATCATAAAATATAAAATACTTAAAATTTATTATAGTTTTAGTAATTTATAAAATATTTGTTTTCATAAAATATAAAATACTTAAAATTTAATATAGTTTTAGTAATTTATAAAATATTTGTTATCATAAAATAATTTATTACATGAAATTAATTAAAAGTTACAATCTAACTAATTAATCAATGTCTATTCGGATATTGGATCAGACAGCCACCGGTTCCACAACCAACTGGTTTATGTTGTCTTGGTGGTTGTACGCGTCTTAGTACCGGTTGTTCGGGCTCATCATCATTTGGTGGATTCGAGTCTTCGGGTTGACTCATCTGTAGATCCAAGCTTATTGGAAACGGAGTTAAATGTTGGTACCGTGGCTGTTGTACACTGAGACCGGTATAACCGTAATTCTGGAAGGGTCGCGGCTGGTCAGAGTATATCGGAGGAATCATCTGACTAGAAGGCGTGTAGTCAAACAATGAGGATACCCAATTGTTTTGATTGGTTTGGGTACCTAATTGAATGTTTGATGATCCTTGTCCAACATTTTGAAATGTAGGTCGATAAGTGTCTTCCCAATTGGGTGTTGCCCCTCCAAAATTTGAGGTACCCTCTCCATAATTGGGTGTTGGCCCTCCAACATTTGAGGTACCCTCCCCCTCTTGAACATCAGGAATGATGTTTACCCGACTTCCGCGTCTACCACGACGCCCCCGAGCACGCGGTGCATGTTGGGGGAGAGTGTTATCCGGTCCCAGATTAACTTCATTAGTTTGTATATACGAAGGCTGACCAGTATGACTAATTGATCCAATCAGTTGACTAGCCATGCCTTGGACCCCTCCAAAATTTTCGTAGTAATGATCAGGGCCCATGTTCCGCATTCTGTTCGCTTCGTCACCAATGAAGCTTAAACCATCCACCTGCAAAACCAAAATAATTAAAAGCTATACATACACATTACTTACTTATTAAATTTAATTCTACATTAGTAATTATACAAACCAAGTATCTTGCTTGTCCACCGTGATCATGGAATCCAGTATGGATAGGACCGGGCACGTGCCTCGGGTCCTTTATATATAACACAGTATGCCGGTGGAACCAGTCATTGTAAGTATGGTGTGTTGTAGGCGTGTTGGTGAGCACACCTTCCACCACATTAGCATGTCTGTCGTTCCAATTTTGGATATATGGTGCATTATGAATTGACCAGTTCGTTTGCAGCCTCCCTTTCCGTATTGTTTTACGGAGTGTGAGAAGTAGACTACGTGACAAAGGAAATGGGCCAGGGACCTGTTGAAGAAATCCAAACTGCCTCATCACCCTTTCCACCGGATGATATTCAACAACGTTCCAATAAATTAACAAATATTTTGACCTCCAACTGGTTATTCCTGTTGTGCACATTGGCGGGAGTCTTTGCATCACGTCCCGATAAGGCATCCAATCAAACTGTTAACAAAAGAACCTGTTAATATTTAGTATTTAAAATCGATTTATAAAAAATATATGCTATAGAAAACATACATCGGCCTCTAATAGATTCTGTAATGTTGTACGGTGGGCCTTTATCACGTGTGAAGGAGTCTCTGTTTTATTAAAATCATGCTCCGCCCACCTTCGAAAAGACAATAATAAGTGTTAGAATATTAATATTTATATAAGTATTAAAGTAGTACGTAACTACCTTGCACCATATGGTCTGGTCCAATCTATATTCTGATTGATGATTATTGGTGCTATAGGTCGAATCCGGGTCCATGCCCATATTTGTAGTAGTGCCATTGGGCCGCCTATTGCCGATGTCTTTGGCCTGGTTCCCTTATACAGTTCTCTATACAAACACGCTAGGGAAGTAGCACCCCAACTCATTTGCCCACTAATATTAAAGTCAGTCAAATGATTTAATAAATGTAAAGACACGTGCGCATTATTCGTATCTGGTAATACTGTCTTAGTAGCCAGTATTAGGCAAACACAGCGTGCACGCTGAATACACTCTTCATCCGTTGAAGCATCAGTTAGAGCGTAATACATCATAAACGTTAACAAAGTACTGATTTTTACCATATGACTTTTGAAATCTGTTGGGTTTGCATCCCAACCTAAGTAAGTTTGGCACATCTGTCTGCGTTGATCGTCGTTGTATGAATCCTCCTTCCAACTTAATGCCATGCCCTCAATGGGTAACCCCCAAAGAACGTTCACATCCTCCAACGTTACCGTGACCTCACCAAAAGGCATGTGAAATGTGTTCGTTTCGGGCCGCCACCTTTCAACCAGTACTTCTATGAGCGCCCGATCAAGTCTCCTATAGGTACATCGTAGGACACCGCCAAAACCAAATAAATCGATGTATTTTAAAACTTTTTTTGGAAAAGTAATACTTTTCAAGGTAACTAGCTCCCAAAAAACGGCGTCACCACGTTTAAAATCTATTGTACACCTATCCCCCTCTTGTGGGTTTAGGAACAATTTTCTGGCGCGGTGTTCGGCTCCAAGGTATAAAAAACTTTCATCTCTTGGACCCGGGTTGAGATGCAAGTTGAAATTCATTTTTTTGGTTGAATGAGGTTGTGGGTTATAAGTGTTTAGTGAAAGTGTAATGGAAGAGAGTGTTGGTGTGTTTGATTGAAGTTGTGGGTAATGGAAGAGAGTGTTGGTGTGTTGGTGTGTTATATATAGGAGAATAAATGAAGTAAAAAATAATAATAACAATAATAATAATAAAATAATATAATAACAATAATAATAATAAAATATATTAAAATAATAATAATAATAATATGTATGTATCCAACTTTCTCAACCAATCAATATATATATATATGTATGTATGTATGCAAAGGGTGGAGAATCATCCAACCACTATCAAAATTCTCCTTCCCACTATCCAAAATGACCGACAACAATGACGATTTTTACTGTTCTCAGCCTCCACCTAAGTCTGAAAGACTTACAGACAAAGTTTGGAGACGCCTAAGGAGGCCATCCGTGTCAGAAACGTCCGGCTCGTCTTCTAAGAATCCCCAACTAAATGAACCAGAAAATCAACCACAAAATGAAGCTGAAAAAAAAATCTTTGCAGTTCCCATCGACGAGTCGAAAAACTGGTCCAAAGATGTCGTAGAGTTTTATACTAATGGAGATGCCCCCTTTTGCTATACTCGTTTCAGTGGACACAAACCAGACAAAAATTTCTGGGGTGCCCTATTAGGTTGCCATTCGAATCCATCTCTTACAGAAACGGTAAAATGAGTTACCTTTACGTTCATTATACTGTACATAATAATGTAAATAACTTTATGATTTTTTTTCGTACAGCACATTGAAGCATGGGCAGCAAGACTTATGCGTATCAGAAAATCAAAGCTTTTAAAAAACCCAGGTGTGAAACAAACTTGGACGGTCTTACCACCTTGTTTTTTGAAGAAATGAGAGATCTGAACTCTCAAAAAGCACTTGATTTGGTCGGAAGAGATTCAAATTCAACATATCCTCCATTTTGGGAGGTTGACACTATTTACCTCCCATTATGGGTCGGCAAAACAGACTGGCTACTTATTAGTATTGATATGCGGAACATGGTATTAACTCAATACTGGACTGATTACAGATGGAGAAATGAGAAAAAAGGGTATAGCATCACACTATATGGAGGTGCTTCCGTTATTCTTTGGGTGGTTTCTTGACCATATCAAGTTCTGGTCTAGGTCATGTCACCGCACAAAGTGTGATGTTACAGTTGGTTTAGTTGAATTGAATGTGCCAAAATGCAATGGTAACATTGCAAATTTAGGGGTTCTTGTTTGTATGATGATGGAGAAAATGGTTCTCAACAAACCGTGGCCGATAGAAGATGATGTCGAGGGTGCTTTTGTAAATTACCGACGCTACATGGCCGACGCTTTGTATTACTGGCGTTGTGTTCCGGGTCGTTAATTTATATCTTTATTTAGATTTATATGTGGAGATGACTACAAGCTATATTGTCCTATTTTAATTTGATGTATGTTTAAGTTTTCAATAATGACGTAATGTTTATTTTAGTTATTATTATTGTTACTATTATTATTATTATTCATATTATTGTTACTTTTCATTATAAATACATTCATCCCTCACTTCACTTTCATCATCTTCAAAAGCCCTCCCTCACTACAAAATGGATCCTTCTTTGTCATTCAATCCCTTTGTGGTATAGTTATATTATGGGGGTGAAGTGACACAAACACAAGGGGGTGTTATAGGTACTCCGGGAACTCGTACCACTACGTTTTTAGTTACTTCTCCTATCGGTTATACCCAGTTTGTTGATAACATCTGTAGATGTGTTCAAATTGACCGACAATCTTGTTGTCTAGGGTTAACACTCTACTATGAATACAATGGAGGTTCATATACCTCATGTATTAATCAAGAAAGTGATATGTACTTAATATACCAACTGGCTTCCCTCGTTAAGGGTTACACCTGTAAAGTTCATGTCACATGGACGACAGTAGTTCCAAACTTCCAGCAACATGTACATGGGAGTCCCTCAACCATTGAAGACAACGACGAAGGTTATTTTACTTCTTTCTTTTTTTTACTTCCAGCAACATAATATTATGTAAATGCTAATACATATATTTTTTTTAAGGGTCTCATAATGAAGAGATGGAAGACACAGCAGAGAGTGAACCCTTTGTTTCTGAATATGAATCAGAGGAGGACGGACCAATGGAGGACGAAGCAATCCCTCCCTTGCCCCAACAACAAAGTCAGGGACTAACCCATTTCCCTGAACTTAATGTTGTTGGTACAGCAATGGATCCAGACTTTATTCCCCTTGATAATTTTAGGGAAGATGAAATGGAGTTTTGGGACGAGAAAGATCCAGAAATACGTTTAAATATGTATTTCGCTTCAAAAGACCAAGTTGATTACGCTATCAGAATGTGGAATATCGGCGAAAACAGAGAGATATTTATGGCTGATACCAGACCAAAAGTCGTGACCGCGAAATGTAAAAGTATCAAGCACACGAACGACCATTCCTTTCAACCATGTCTTTGGACATGTACGGCAAGAAAAATAAAAAATTCAAACCTTTTCAAAATGACAACATGGACACCGGCTCACTCATGTTTCAGCACTGTTTCTCGCAACAACAACCGGGCCCTAAGATCAAAAGTCGTAGCACTCCACATCCAAGAACAAGTTCTTGGAGATGTGTCGTATCCTGTGAAACAAATTCAGTCTCTGATCAAAGAGAAACTGAATGTTGATATCACTTACGGCAAGGCTTGGGCGGCCCGGAGAAAAGCCATCAAAAACATATACGGTAGCTGGGATGATAACTTCTGGCAGTTACCGAGCTACATAATGGCACTACAATCATCAAACCCCCGTACGGTTGTCCAGTGGTTACATCACCCCAACAGTCCATCTCAGTGCTCAGTATTCAAGTATGTATTTTGGGCATTCCGTCCAAGTATTGAAGCCTTTCGATACTGCATTCCTGTAATCTCTATAGATGCCACCCATCTAAGGGGGACTTACAAGGGAAAAATATTAATGGCGGTTACAAAAAATGCAAACAACATGATCTTGCCGCTTGCGTACGCCATGGTGGATGAAGAAACAAACGACAGCTGGAAGTGGTTTCTTACCCAATTTGCCGAGAACGTTCAAGACCCCAGAAGGCGAACGTTGTGTGTGATTTCTGATAGGCATGCGGGTATAAAACACGCCATGGATAAATTAGAATCCTGGAAGCAACCGAACGCCTACCACCGATTTTGTCTAAGGCATATAAGAAGCAATTTCATGGCGAAATTCAAGAGTGTGAGCCTAAAAAGGATGTGTTGGGACATCGGAAGCACAACACAAGAACGGAAGTACGAACGCCTGATGGAAGAGCTTAAAAGAACAAATAGACAAGCCTGGAAGTACCTGCAAGAAATTGATAAAACAAAATGGACGGTCCTGCATGACCGGGGGAATCGCAGATGGGGTATCCTCACCACGAACATATCAGAAAGCATGAACAATGTGTTACGTGGTGCTAGGATGCTCCCGATAAAGGCAATGATTGAATATACTTTTAAAAGAGACGTTGAACAATACGTAAAACACTACACAACCGCGTATAATTGTTCAACGGATTTTCCTGCACGGATGTGGACGTTGTTCCATAATCGTGAAATAAGGTCTCGACAGCATCGGGTATTCCCTTATTCAGCACATCATCAAAGGTACATGGTGGAGACACCACTACAAACATCGGATGAAACTGGCTTTAGTCCTTATACGGTAGAATTCCAAGAACAAACCTGCTCGTGTGGTAAGTGGCAAATTTACCGGTTCCCGTGTAGCCATGCAATTAGGGTTTGCCACGACCTACGTTTAAGTCCAAAAACTATCGCGGATCCAAGGTTTCATACGGAAACATACCGTGCACAGTACAACAACGAGTATTTTCCGATGCCCCATAAAGAAACTTGGTTGTACGCCGGTTGGAAAATTATTGGGGACCCATCAAAAATAACTGTAGTTAGAGGAAGACGACGTGCGAGGAGGATGCATAACGAGATGGACGCCAGCTACGCAGACGAGAGGACGGGTCGTAAGTGTTCCGGTTGTAAAAAAACGGGTCACAACATCAGCAGTTGTCCAAACCGACAACGTTAATGGCTGTATTTTTTTTTCATGTATTTGACCTTCTGTTTTTTTATAACCTAAGTTAAAAAATGTTAAAAAATGTCTTTGGTTGGTTGGTGTATCCATTAATTGTGTTTAATGTCTTTGGTTAGTTGGTGTATCCATTAATTGTGTTTGCATTAAGAACAAATGTTAGATATCTTATTTTTTATTTTTATTTACACATAAGTCATCTATGTTATATATCAATGTCTAGTTATACTTTTTTTTTAAAATGAATTGTTATATATATTTAGTTTTTTGAAAAAAAAAATTAACAAAAACTAAAAAAACTATAAATGTATATTAGGGTTTCGAGAAGGCAGAAATAAAAAAAAAATTACACCTAATCCGCTATTAGTAAAAGCGGATAAAGTATAAATAAAAAACCTAATCCGCTTATACTACTAGCGGATAAGGACAAATTTTTTTTTTCTTCTTCGTCTTCCTCGCATCTCAAACCTGCAAACTCCATTTTTTTATATCTTCTTCATCACATCACAGCTCATCTTCCTCATCACCAAACTCATTAAAAATTCAAACTCATCTTCCTGTTGCAAGTTTCAGACTCAATAATGGAACCTAGTCACATGGGTTCAGTCTTTTGCAGGAATCCTTACTGTTCTAAGTTTTCAGTCTCAATAATGAAAGCTTTTCAGAAGTGGGTTCATGTTTCAGAGAGTGGGTTAATGCTTTTCAGAATTGAAAGAACCATGTGAAGGCATTTCTATTGTTCAAAGAATCCAAAGTGGCTTCTTTTGTGTTGTTCATTCACGGACTGGGTTGAAGTTAACCATGGTTACAGAGCTTGTTCCTTAAACGCGGATACAGTGGGTGTCAGTTTTTTTTGTCCTAATCAGCGATTGCTAATAGCGGACACCAGTGGTGTCAGTTTTTTTTGAAAATATTACTCCTAATCCGCCATTGCTAATAGCGGTTTAACCATTATCCGAATTTTTTTTTTTACTTTCCCTATTATCCTAATTTTTTTTTAAATAAATACTAATTTGAAAAAATATTCGAGAAAATTGATGCTTCTCTTGTTGCATAATCATCAAAATTTTCTTCAAGTGACAATGACAAAGTCACAATGGATTTTGAAGAATCATATGTTGTTGCATTAAATGTGTGTTTGATAGATAAGAGGATATCAGTTGATTATATTCTTGAGCCTATGTTACATTGTGAAGGTCTTAGTCAATGAACATGCTTTAAAGCCCTTTGAAAATTGGCCTTAAACCTATTAAGTTTGTCAAATCAACATATTTTTATGAGGTACAAGCCTCATCTAATTTATCAAAAGTTCTTAACATTTTTGAAAATTCTTCAAAGCTTAAAAACACAAAATAGAAAGCTAAAATTGTTTGTGAAAAATCTTCTACGGTTTTTCATGTGTGCGAATGGTATAGATAAAATATATATCAATTACACAAGCTTAAAATTTATAAAATGGCAAATACCAAAAATCCAACTACACACATATGCAAGTGTGCCTATGGTATATGTAGTATAGTATCGGCAAGAACTAAGTATCGATCCAAGGACACAGTAGCTCCTGATACTCAATCGTCTGTCAATATCTAACCGATGTAAAAGTAATTGATTTGATTAAACTAATTGTTAAGGAGTAAGAAACTACAGAACAACAAATGAATCTAAGGAAATCAAATGGAGATAATAACCACATATGCGTCGAATCCTCTTGGCTCGAATGACTAACTGGGATGAATTTTCTTATGGTGATTGTTCCCTAATCGGGCTAATCCCCTATCAAGGATGCAACTAAGTCGGATAGAACCTAAGGTCCTGGGTCCCGCTGCTTGGTTACCCTAGATCCCACCACAATGAAAAACCAACAGCTGCGTGAAGTGCTATAACATACTAGATCCCACTAAGTCTTGTAGTCTCAAGATAGAAAAAAGGCCAATGGTATGACACACATTAACATCCTAATATAAGAAGCAAACTCAGATTCAATGCTACTTATTACTTAGAATCTCCTACTCACAACTGAATAGATAAGTGCCATAGCAATTTGCAACATACCCACCAGGGGAACAGGAAGACCTAGTGAACTCTTGATGTTTTTATTGAAACCTAATCCTAAGGTAGGATACCAAATCAGTCAATTATACCCCCAAAAAGTCTATTACCCGCTACGGATTTAAGCCAACGACCGAAAAAAGTCACTTAATCGTTCAAAAGATAATTACAATCAACTAAGCAGCATAACTTCTCACAAGATGAAGAATAACCACACAAATCAAATGTATAATAAATATAAGATGATATTCATGCACATCACAAGACAATAGAATCCAAGTTTTACTAAAATCATGCAAACATAACCAAATGTCAAACTAAAAAGTTCAAACAGAAACAACATTCATCTAAACCTAGATGATTATAATGAACTAGCCAATCATAGTCAAGGAATACCAAAACTCAATCTTATGCATCTCTTGATTTTGAGTGAAAACGAGAAATGAATAACAAACCGAACCGATTAACGCGAATAAACGTTCATAGGGTGATAGATCTTCACTTCGGGCTTCAAGATATCTTCGTTTAGGCTCCAAATCACTCCCAATATGTCCCTTGGACGTCTCTAATCGCCTCCAGGAGATCTCCCAAAAAAATGTCACCATAAATTGGCTGATTTTAGGTTTAGAACACATCAGTTTAATTTGCAAGAAAAATAACCAATATACTGAAGATTGTTACTTTTAGAAGGTTATAATTTCAAGAAGAACTTTGAAATTTTTATCTCAAAAAGGCTCCACTAATAGCCTTTCATCAATGGTAACCAGAAAATCCCATTAGAAGAATAAAAAACTTTCTAGTGATCAATCCAGATCTTCAGTGGAAACAAAGCAAAAAGGTTCCACTGACAGTTCCTCATTAATGGTAACCAAGAGAAAACTTTCCACTGCCCTAAGAGAAACATCAGTGGTTTCTCCAAACAACTATGAGAGGAATTCTAGAATTTTCACTAATCCCCAACATTCATCGATGGAACCTAAAACCCACTTTTAGAGGAAACTAAAAGCTTCCTGTACTCATCCTAATTCATTAGTGGTTCATCAAAACACTCATTTTAAGTCTCCTAGAGTTTCCCCTGATCATATCTCTTCACTAGATACTTCAAACTCTAAATATATGAGTACCATATCCACTGACTCTTTTGTGGAATCTCAGCACGGCAAAGAAATCAAACTTCTTGCTGATGGTAAAAAACACTTGATTCATATGGTTGAGATATTGATGCCTCAAGTTGATCAAAACTTTATTTCACTTAGTAATTATCAACCAAAAAGACAAATCTTTCACATTTGCACTAGAAGGCCTAAGTACAAACAAAAAACATTTAAAGAAGCTTTGCCCATCCTTACAAAATCTCAAAGAAACACACCAAGAGTGAAAATTGACCTAACCCCAAACCAAGTTGCATTCTCACCACCCAAGACCAGATTGGCTTAGTTACCCAAAACCAAGATAGCAGCTGGTACGCAGAAAGTGGAAGTTTAAGGCACATGATAAGATGTATGCTTCTTATACAAAATTTCATATCAAGAAGAGGAGGTTTTGAATCTTTTGGTAACAATGAGAAAGGCAACATTCTTAGTTCAAGTATAGCATCAAATTGTAAGATCAAATTTGATGCTGTAAATTTACTTGACAGTTTAAATTTTAACCTTCTAAGTGTATCTCAACTATGTGATAAAAACTTTAGCACCTTTTCACATAATCTTTTTGCAAAATACTTGTCCATGTGATACTTGAGAAAGTTGAATGTCTCATTGCTGATCATACCTTGATAACTGCTAAAAGAAAAGGCAATGTGTGTGTTCTTGGTTTAGACAAATAGGTCTCTTCTGGCCATGCTACTTGCTTTATGTCTAAAGCATCAACTGATCAAACACAACTATGGCATAGAAAGTTGGTCCATGTGAATCTCAAGATTATTAAAATGCTTGCCAAGCTCAATTTGGTAAGAGGTTTACTTTAGAAAGAGTTTTACGATCATGAACATTGTTCGTCCTGCCTAAAAGGTAAACGAAACAATCTATCTTTCAAATCTATTGGTAGAGGTAAATTACTTGCTTGCCACCAATTGCTACATCTTGACCTATTTGGTCCTGTTAGAATTATGAGTATAACAAAGAAAAGGTATTGCCTTGTTATTGTTAATGATTTTTCAAGATTTGCTTGGACTACCTTTATAGCTTCCAAAGAGGAAACTACAAAAAAAAATCAAGAACTTCATCATCTATGTTGAGAAGGAACATGACCTACATATCAAAATCTGAAGGACTAACAATGGCACTGAGTTTAGGAATCACAATCTTGATGAGTTTTGCACTCTTAAGGGAATTTCAAGAAAATTTAGTGTTCATAGACTCCAGAACAAAATGGTGTTGTAGAAAGAAAGAATATGACCCTCATTGTAGCTGCTAGAACCATGTTGGCAGACTCAAGGTTGCCTTTGACATTTTGGGCCAAAGTTATCAACATAACATCCTATGTTTAAAACAAAGTCTTAGTAGTCAAAGGACAATAATTAACTCCTTATGCAATTTTATTTAACATTAAACTTTTTATTTCTTTTTTTAAAAACTTTGGTTGTCCTTGTTTTATTCTAAATATAAAAGACTCTTTCAAAATTTGTTGCCAAAGTGGATGATAGTTATTTTGTTAGCTATTCTTCAACCTTTAAGGCCTATAAAGTTTTTAACTATAGAATTAAGGTTGTGGAAGAAACCTTGAATGTGAAATTTAATGAATCTTCACATTCATCCATTCCACAAAATCCCATTCAACTCTTTGACCTTGATGTTTTGCATGTAACATCACAATCTTCTAGTGACTTTATGGTAGGTTTTATTCCTTTCGCCCATCCTCTAACCAAGACTACACAATTGTTGTACCAATTGTGGATGCTTCAATAGCTCGCAAATCATCTCCACATACCACTGCTGGTCCCATTGATGAAGTTTTCATTTCCCTTAATGCTCCAATTGATACTCTTTTCGTGTTAAGAGATTCCTCTAACAAATCTCAAGTGGCTTCTACCTTATTAATTAATGTTTCATCCCATGATCTCATCAGTGGATCTTCCCCTTCCATTGATGATGGTTCCTACTGCTGCTTCCTCATCCATCGATATTATCCCCTATATACCAGTGATAGTCATCCTTTCTTAAAGGCACATTCCATAGAAAATATCATCAGGAATCTCTATCAAGGAGTTCAAATACGAAGCAGGTGTGCAAACATCTATCTCTATGTAGTGTCTTATCTCAAATTGAACCCAAGAATACGAAGAAGCCTTAAGAGATAGAAATTGGGTAGAAGCTATGCTTTAATAATTCAAAAGACAAGATGTGTGTACGTTATGCAAATTACCTACTAGTAAGAGTTCTATCGGTACAAGATAGGTGTTTAGGATTAAAAAGGATGAAAAAGGCATTGTTATTAGAAACAAGGCAAGATTGGTTGCATAAGGATACATTCGAGAAGAAAACATTGACTATGATGAAACATTTACACCTGCTGTAATATTAGAGGCATAAGGATATTTCTTGCTTTTTCCATTTCCCATGACATGAAAGTTTACCATATGAATGTTAAGAGTTCTTTTCTTTATGGAAATATCAAAGAAGAGGTGTATATGTATGTCAACCCCTTAGATTTGAAGACCCTCCTCATCTTAACTATGTGTATAGACTGGATAAGGCTCTTTTTGGCGTAAAACAATATTCAAGAGCTTGGTATAGCACCTTGTCTTCCTTCCTACTCTCAAATGGTTTCTCTAGATGAGCTGTTCAGAACACCTTGTTCTTGTTTTTTTTACACAAGCTTAAAAGAATTGATGCACTCAAAATTTATGATAAGCTCAATGGGAGAGTTAAGTTACATAGGGAATAGATCTGAATAAAAGGGCCTAGGAACTTGTTAGGGTTTTATTGTGTTAATATGATCCCGAGTTGTAAATCGTTAAGGCGCTTATTTGTCTAGATCTGATATGGAAATCCTAAGTCATAAGGAATTGGTATTAAAATTTGCTTCGCTTGATTAGGGTAATAGTGTGTATCTATAGCACTACTTCTTTGGTTTCCAAAAGTAAAACTAATCCTATCTGTCATTCCAACTTAGATGATTCAAGTCTAAACGGTTATCTCTTAATTCTGATTTCTCAAAGCTTTATAAATTTGTTCTTTGTTTCGTTTCTATAACCATTAGTTCGTCAATCAAATATCTTTTTCATCGGTTAGATATTGAAAGAGGATTTAATATCAGGATCCGTCGTGTCCACAGATAGTGTTGTGATAGGTATATTTGCCTATACGTGTGCAGTTTGGTCTATTGGTGATTACCTTTTAAAACTAAACACGCAACATTTTTCTCAAGTATTTTTATATTACTAATTGTACACATCAATAATGCTTATGATATTTGTTGGAGATTTGATTTGCATACAAGATTTGTATTTTGACTACTTCATTCTGAAATTGAGTGTTCCACTTAAACTCATTTATACATATATAATAGCCAAATGTTGAGTGAACATTGTGAGGTGTGAGGTTGTTCATAAACCTAGTTCTAGTAGGTATACTACCCCTTTTTTTTAATATCCCCATATAAATTAAAAAACGTAAAGATAGAATAATTGACTCATTCTTCTATGCACTTGAGTGTTGACTTTCTTGATCGCCGCTTGTGCATCAGAAAACTTTAACTGCTTAGGATATTCTATCTTTCCTTTTTATCCATGGGTCTGATCAATGCAAGAGTTTGCTTGAAGAAAAGCAAAGTTCAAGTGTGGGGATGTTTGATGTGCCATCATTTATACATATTTTTCATGCGTAATCATCCCCAAATTTGATTAATCTCAGCAATTACATTAGAATTAGGACTAAATTTGTTCCTTTTAGATAATTGGAGGTTATTTGGCTTTTCATGCTAAAAGTAAGAAAAAGTCAAAGATCTGTGAAAGTCAAAGGTCAGGCATGACCGTGCACTTTTATAGACTTGCCTAAAAAAGGTGATTTACATAAAAAAAAATAAGGTACACACGACCGTGTGTATGAAGCACGGGTGTGCCTCCCCGTGATCTAACCTATAAATAGAGACTCAAGCCTCCTCATTCCAGAAGCAACATTTGACGAGAGTTTCTACATGTCTCTTCCATGAGAATAGGAGAGAAAGAGAGAGATTTAGTCTTTTCACTCAAGATCAAGGAGTACTATATAATAACTACACTTGTCTTTTGTTTGATTACTTGTTTCATTCCATGATCTATATATCAAAAAGTGTTTTTATATTCATTTATATGGCCACTAGAGCTAGTCTTCTTGTATCACTTGGGTGAAGATGAAATTTGGCGTAAATTAATATATTGATTTAGTAAATAGTGTATTTATGTTTCATGGTTATTCTTGACTATGATCATCCTTTATGGATGTGAATGGCTCGTCTTTAATCATTAAAGTCTTAAATCTTGTGAGTGTCTAGAGCAATACATGTTGTTTAAGTATTCATTCAAAGTTTATGTCTTTATACATGTCTTTGATATTATATTAGGCCCAGTTGGTAAAGATTTAAACCCTGGTTGGTTTGGGTTAGGTATTCAAGCAAAGCATTTACAGTCTTAGCTGGACCTTGTGTTTTGTGTCGGTATTTCTTCTATCCTCATGTCCTTGGCTTGCAGAGGACTTCAAGTGGGAGCCATGGAGTTTGAGACTTGAGGTAGAAGACATATTTATGTAAAGTATTTTGTAGTCCAGATGTCTTTATTCTAGTCTTGCAGTGGCTAGCATGTCATATCATTCTAGTTTTCCAATAGATTGAGTGTCACGGCAGTGTTGTACATCAGCCAAGCCGAGCCATGATAGGCTCAAGCTCAGCTCGTGAAAAGTTCGAGCTAAGCCGGCTCGGCTTGAATATTTTAACGAGATTAGAAGTTGAGCTTGAGCTTGGCTCGTGAAAAGGTTGAGCCAGCTCGATAATCTAAAAAAAATATTTTTTTTTGTATTTTTTATATTCCGATATATATATATATATATATATATATATATATATATATATATATATATATATATATATGGGATCAAATAAGAAGTAGTTTTTCGCTAAGAAATGACAAAAACATTAAGAAACGATATCAAAAGAACTCCGATTGAGCTAATTTCAGTGGCGTTGGAACCGTCTCGTCGAACTCTACCATCTTAGCTTTTAGGGTTTAGCTTTTAAGATTTAGATTTTATGTTTGAATTTTAGGGTTTTAGGCTTAGGGTTTAGGTTTTTTTTGGTTCCAGGCCAGGCCACCAGTAGCCCTTCCTCAGATCTTGGTACATTTTGTTGGTTCCAAGATGGATAGAGTAACAAGACTTATGAGCCTCATCTAGGATTTTGGTTCTAAGCTCGCCACTCGTAGGTATCTACACCCATCCAAAACGTGCCCTCACACAAAGGGTATTATATTCCAACTTGTCCTGTTGGCCAACCATTTTCTCTTTCTTTATGTTCTCTTCTTTAAGTGCCTCTTCTTGAGCATTTTCAATCTTTGTCATTACGTCCGGTGTTACCACCAATTGGCAAGCTGAGACATCCTTTCGGCTTAGCGTCGGCCACTACATTTACATTTCCAGGATGATAGTAGTTTCAACCATCGCCTCTGCCTCATGTTCAGTTCCTTTTGTTTGAAGAAGTACTTCAAACTTTTGTGGTCGGAGTAAATGGTAAACTTAACTCCGTATAGGTAGTGCCTCCAGATTTTCAATTCAAACACGACATCAGCAAGTTCCAAATCATGAGTCGGATAATTGACTTCGTGAACCTTCAACTGTTGTGAGGCATATGCGATCACTCTCCCACGTTGCATCAGTACGCACCCCAATCCCTGACCGAAGCATCAGAGTAAACAACCAAGTCTTCATTGCCCTCGGGTAGGGCCAAGACTGGAGCTTGGGTTAACTTCTCCTTCAGTTCTTTAAACGCTTCTTCTTGGGTCGGACCCATTCATACTTCACTTCTTTTCGTGTTAACTTTGTCAACGGCGAAGCTATTTTCTAGAAATCTTGGATAAATCTCTAATAGTAGCCCGCCAATCCCAAGAAATTACGGATTTTAGTTGGCGTCTTAGGAGTATCCAAATCTCTTACCCTCGTTATCTTTGTTGGGTGGACCATAATGTTGTTCGGGTTAATGATGTGACCTAGGAATTGGACTTCCAACACCTCCTTCAAGTGACATGCGTGATCGTCCTCATTCTTGGTGATAGAGTTGTTTGGGAGGGTGTCAAGCCAGGTAGATGCACGCCCAAAGAGCGAGAATGGGAAGAGACGCAAATAGATAGCGTCCTTAGACACACCCGTGATATTGAAGGTATCACATATGCGTGTGAAGCGGGACAGGTGTCCGGGTGCATCCTCATCCTCAAGGCCAGGAAACTGAGTGGCATGAGTGATCGTGCTCATAACATGTGACGGGATTTGCCATGATTGGTGTTCGGAATAGCGGGGCGTGTGATCGAAGATCTCGCCCCGGTGACCCCGTCACTGGCCCTATAGTGCACGGTACGTCTTGCTGGTGGGTCAGCGTCGCCCATGTCAAGAAATGGAATTGGGCAAGTAGAAGGTACTTGGGATTTGCACAGCTCTTTCAAACGCTCCCGGAAGTTGCGGGTGCGCTCTTGTAGCTCTTGTTCGGGCTCTGGAAAAGCTAAATAAGGTGGTGATCCCTGCGAACGAGTATTGTGCATAAAAAGAAAGACACTAGAAGGAAAGAGATAAAGACTCGATTCTAAATTAGACACACAAATAGCACGTAGGACAAGCACACAAACAAGACTCAAAAGAAAAGAAATAAAATCAAACAAAAATCAAACAAAGAACTAGTCAAAGTTAATATTGCTATTGCCAAGTGTCCCCGACAACGACGCCAAAACTTGATGTCGCCTAGACGGTCTATATAAAACTCTACTAAACCTAACCTAGAATCCTAAGTAATAAATGGAGTACCTTCGACTGAACTGCACTGACAGGCAAGTGGACCTATCAAGTGTAGCACTACTTAATGGTAAACCGAGTTATCGAACCCTAGAGACACTACTATAACTATACTAGACTCTGACTCGGACTAAAGATTGATGATTGGGGGGGGGTTGACTACACTAAAGATTAACTACTAATGTAGCAAACAAGGTCGACTCAAACTATCAAGGTGAAGAACTAAGGTAATATCAGAGATGGGAAGAACACTACCTAGGTCGGAATCCTACCTGCAAAGCACAACTTCTATCGGTTCTAGAAACTATGATCGATCTGGGTTTCTAAGGAAACAACTCTAGACTAACTAGTGGATCCCTAATCACTCTCAGGGTGTCAACAACTAAGGAACCTAAAAGATGTAATAAATCACCAGATAGTGGATTACCTTTCGGTCTCTCTAACAATGATAAAGTACCCGAAATGACTGGCACCTAAACCTAAACCAACTTCCTCTCAGACAGTTGACTCAGAATAGCAACAATCACTAGACACCAAAACCAACTTCCTCTCAGACAGTTGACACTCGGATTCTTAATGACGAAGGCTAAATGACTGGCTCTCACTTCTTGGGTATTGAGACAGGATACACATTCAATCTAATATATAATCAATCACAACGCCTATGAATCACTATGTCTAGCAAACCACACAAATGACCACAAACCCTAAAGTCTATGACCAAGATACGTTAATCAGACTGGAAGACATCCACAATCAACGTACGGAATTAAAATCAAACACAAATCAGATCTAAGCATATAGATTCATCATAATTATCAACTTAAGATCTGTTGTAAAATCATTAATCCACCATTAGATCCACAAACCGACAAAAGTCGTAAACTTTAACAAGAAATCATCATGTGACCTAGGCATTATCAAGGTTTTAGCCTAAGATCATGCTCAAAACAACTAGAACAGAAGTATCAAACAAGGGCATGGTTCAAACGCAAACAATCAATGATAAAATCAAAACTTGAAACCGAAGACGCTAAATCTAACGAACCCGGATTCGAAAGCTCAAATCTTGCACTTCAATTGCCTTCTTTTTCCCCAAAATCGCCTCTGGTCTCTCTCTAGACGGCTGTAATATCGAACTCTACTCATAATGGCATTCAAAACCTATTTAATTCGATTAGGGTTTTTTTCTTGGAATTTTAGTCTCCCGCGTATCGCCAGAGATTGGCATGGGTTCCTCGTGTACCGCGAGGAACAAATTAGTCGCGGCCCTTTCTGGATTCCCTCGCGTTCCGCAAGAGCTTGGATCTGAGTCTTCGCGTACCACGAGGACTTGAATTTCACCATTTTTTACTTTTGAACTCTTGGGCTTTCTTCTCTTGCTCGTTTCTTCTGGTTTTCACTTGTGATCCACACGAGCTCCTGAAAATATACAATAGACTCAAATACAGACTTAAACGACTCAAAACGAATATAAAACTAATTAAAACGAATATAAAACTAATCAAAACGAATGAAAACAATAGGAATAAAGATGTGTGCTTTGCACTAAATCAAACATCCCCACACTTAACCTTTTTTCGTCCTCAAAAAAGTTTGCAATGGAATCATAACTCAGATCTGACTTAACATTAATAATTACCAATTAGCCAAACATACTCACGCGTTAAAAAGCAATAATCAGTATTTCTGCCCGATTAAACCCAAGCAACAACTATCTTGCCCCCGTAATGTGTTCTAATTCCATTTTATACACATATCAATCCACCTATGTGACTCACACTTAGAAGTTACAGCACTACCTAATCCCGTCTCACGGTCATGTCTTGCCACACTAGTATCAGGAGTGACCTGATGCACACCTCTAGGAGAAGAGGTGGGTATCCCTGCACTAGGAATGGAAGTCCTAGTAGATGGATGTTGTTGATCCGCCAGAGCGAAGCTCTCGAACATCTCTCCATACTCAGCTGGCTCGAGTTTGTCCATGATACGGCCTCCTGCAGTTGTGTTGAACATTTGCTGCTTCTCGAAGGTGAGGCCTTTATAGAAATTTTCCATAATCACCCAGTCGAAAAGACCATGCTAGGGACATCAGCTCAACAGCGTGTTGAACCTCTCCCAGGCCATGTGATACGGATCGTTAGGGTCCATCCAGAAGGAGTGGATCTGGTCCTTAAGGCGAGCGGCCCTGGAAGGTGGATAATATTTCTTGAATAACTTGGCTTGAAAATCCTCCCATGTGGTAATAGAGTTGTCTGGGAGGGTGTCAAGCCATGTAGATGCACACCCAGAGAGCGAGAATGGGAAGAGACGCAAATAGTTAGCGTCCTTAGACACACCCGTGATATTGAAGGTATCACATATGAGCGGGAAGCGGGACAGGTGTCCGGGTGTATCCTCATCCTTAAGGCCATGAAACTGAGTGGCATGAGTGATCGTACTCATGACATGTGATGGGATTTGCCATGTATTGGTGTTCGGAATAGCGGGGCATGTGATCGAAGATCTAGGCCTGGTGACCACGTCACTGGCCCTCTAGTGCACGGTACGTCTTGCTGGTGGGTCAGTGTCGCCCATGTCAGAAAATGGAATTGGGGTAGTAGAACGTACCTGGGATTTGCACAGCTCTTTCAAACGCTATCGAAAGTCACGGGTTCGCTCGTGTAGCTCTCGTTCGGGCTCTGGAAAAGCTGAATAAGGTGGTGATCCCTGTGAACGAGTATTGTGCATAAACAGAAAGACACTAGAAGGAAAGAGACAAAGACTCAAAGACAGAAAGACAGAAAGACTCGATTCTAAATTAGACACACAAATAGCACGTAGGACAAGCACACAAACAAGACTCAAAAGAAAAGAAATAAAATAAACCAAAAATCAAACAAAGAACTAGTCAAAGTTAATATTGTTATTGCCAAGTGTCCCCGACAACGGTGCCAAAAAATTTATTACACCCAGACGGTCTATAAAACTCTACTAAACCTAACCTAGACTCCTAAGTAATAAGTGGAGTACCTTCGACTAAACCGCACTGACAGCCAAGTGGACCTATCGAGTGTAGCACAACATAATGGTAGACCGAGTTATCGAACCCTAGAGACACTACTATAACTATACTAGACTTTGACTTGGATTAAAGATTGATAATTGGGGGGTTAACTACACTACAGATTAACTACAAATGAAGCAAACAAGGTCGACTCAAACTATCAAGGTGAAGAACTAAGGTAATATCAGAGATGGGAAGAACACTACCTAGGTCGGAATCCTACTTGCAAAGCACAACTTCTATCGGTTCTGGAAACTATGATGGATCTGGGTTTATAAGGAAACAGCTCTAGACTACCCAGTGGATCACTAATCACTCTCAGGGGGTCACCAACTAAGGAACCTAAAAGATATAATAAATAACCAGACAGTGGATTACTTTTCGGTCTCTCCAACAATGATAAAATACCCGAAAGACAGATCACCTTTTAGTCTCACTGTCCACAATACATTCGAAGAATGCACGGGGTAATCTCAAGATAACAACTATGACTCAGAATAGCAACAATCACTAGACACCTAAACCAACTTCCTCTCAGACAGTTAAAACTCGGTTTCCTAATGACGAAAACTAAATGACTGGCTCTCACTTCTCGGGTATTGAGACATGATACACATTCAATCTAATCTATACTCAATCACAACTCCCATGGATCACTATGTCTAGCAAACCACACAAACAACCACAAACCCTAAAGTCTATGACCTAGATACGCTAATCAAACTAGAAGACATCCACAATCAACGTATGGAATTAAAATCAAACACAAATCAGATCTAAGCATATAGATTCATCATAATTATCAACTCAAGATCTGTTACAAAATCATTAATCCACCATTAGATCCAAAAACCGAAAAAAGTCGCAACCTTTAACAAGAAGTCATCATGTGACCTAGGCAGTATCAATTTTTTAGCCTAAGATCATGCTCAAAACAACTAGAACAGAAGTATCAAACAAGAACGTGGTTCAAATGCAAACAATCAATAATAAAAATCAAAACTTGAAACCGAAGACGCTAAATCTAACGAACCCGGAATCGAAAGCTCAAATCTTGCGCTTCAATTGCCTTCTTTTTCCCCAAAATCGCCTCTGGTCTCTCTCTAGACGGCTGGAATATCGAACTCTACTTATAATGGCATTCAAAACCTATTTAATTCGATTAGGGTTTTTTCTTGAAATTTTAGTCTCCCGCGTACCGCGAGAGATTGGCATGGGTTCCTCGCATACCACGAGGAACAAATTAGTCGCGGCCCTTTCTGGATTCCCACGCGTACCGTGAGAGCTTGGATTTGAATTTCACCATTTTTGACTTTTGAACTCTTGGGCTTTCTTCTCTTGCTCGGTTTCTTCTGGTTTTCACTTGTGATCCACACGAGCTCCTGAAAATATACAATAGACTCAAATACGAACTTAAACGACTCAAAACGAATATAAAACTAATCAAAACGAATGAAAAAAAATAGGAATAAAGATGTGTGATTTGCACTAAATCAAACATCCCAACACTTAACCTTTTTTCGTCCTCGAAAAAGTCTGCAATGGAATCATAACTCAGATCTGACTTAACATTAATAATTACCAATTAGCCAAACATACTCACGCGTTAAAAAGAAATAATCAGTATTTCTGCCCGATTAAACCCAAGCACCAACTATCTAGCCCCTGTAATATCTTCTAATTCTATTTTATACAGATATCAATCAACCTATGTGACTCACACTTAGAAGTTAAAACTTTACCTAATACCATCTCACGGTCATGTCTCGGCACAGGTCAAACCAAATAGATTTACCCACCACTCAAAACGAATATAAAACTAATCAAAATGAATGAAAACAATAGGAATAAAGATGTGTGCTTTGCACTACATCATAACTCGTCTAGTTGCATCATAAGTTCTTTTATCTCCACCGGTGCTAGTTGACATGGAGCCTTAGCCACAGGCTGGGCATTTGGTACAAGGTCGATTCGGAACTCAATCTCTTGGTCAGGTGGTATTCCAGGAAAATCCTCTTAAAACACTTCTGGTTACTCGCGTACTATGGGCACGTCATCTACTTCCTTCACTTCCTTATATTTGCCATGCACGTACACCAGATAGGCCTCGCATCTGTGCCTCAAATAGTCTATTGCCTTAATCATCGAGATGACGTTCGGCATCACGATCCCCTAAAACCACAACTTCACTACCATCCGGAGCCTTGAGTCGGATTATCTTTTGTTTGTATATAATTATATGCGTCATTGGTAGTTAACCAATCCATACCCAATACGACACCGAACCCTCCCAAAACCATAACAAACAAGCAGACAGGGAACCTATGGCCTTCTATCTTTATCGTGGAGTTATCAACTACATCAGTCACCCTCGCGGTTCTACCCTCAGTGGTTTCTACACTAAAGGCCCTTTCTACTTTACTAACCGTGTACTTCACCCGTTTATAGAAACCATCTAATATAAAACTTTTACTAGCACCCGAATAAAATAACACAGAAACAAAAGTGTTGTCAAGGATGAACGTACCTGACGCCACTTTGAGGTCTACCCTGGCTTGATCCTGCGTCAGTGCGTACGCTGGAGTCCTTGCTCGGGGACTCTCATCCTTCTTTTCTGTGTCCTTCCCTTTTCCAGCACCTCCCATTCTCGGCTTTGAGTAGTCCCTACTCAAATGCCCGGTTTCTCCACAATTATAACACTTGTAAAGTTAGGAGCAATCGCAAGAGTAGTGCCCAGTCTTGTCACACTTGAAGCATAGATTAGATCCCAGTCTGCATTCACCAACATGCTCCTTCCCACACTTATTACACACAGTTAACTCCTCCACTCGGGACCTCTTATCATGAACCCGAGACATATTTCCACCTGTACGTTTGTTTTGGAAGCTCGGTTTCTTCTTGGGTTCCTCCATCGTGACAACATTTAGTGCCAGGTCATCATACACTACACCACTGAGTTCCACTATCAAATCATAGGTGCTGGGAGTGTTTGCTTTGATGAATGTGTGGACCTTGTCTGGCAATCCTTGGATGTAGCAAGCAATCTTCCTCTCTTCAGTCGTGATCAGATGTGGAACCAGATGTACCAGTTCATTGAATCGGGTAGTGTGGCCGATGTGTTTTGCTTCTGGCTTTAAGTCCTAGAAACTCCCTCTCCACTTTCTCAATTTCGTTCCTTGGGCAGAAGTTCTTAATTACCAGTGTCTTCAAATCGTTCCACATCATTGAGTCGACAGTCTCGTCCCCCTTAGCTTGCCATACGCCTTCCCACCAATGAGATGCCTCCTCCCTTAACGAGTTAGCGGAAAACTTCACCACTTGATCTACCCGGCATTTGCTGAGGCGAATGGAAGCCTCCATGCGAATTACCTAGTCAAAAGTAGCCACCGCATCCTTTTCCCAGTCAGTATTGGCGGCTCACATGCTTTGAAGGACTTATAGTCGCACCCGCGTGTAAGCGGTGCGTTTACTGCCTCAACGACAGGGGAAACAGTTGTCGTGTTAGACCCGCCCTCCCCGTTATCTTTCCTTAAAGCCTCTTCCAATAAGTCTGGAAAAGAGGCCTTCATCAATTCAGTAAATTCTCGGGCTAGAGCTTCCTTCACTTCCGGTTCGAAAGTAAAATGTTGTTCTTCAATGGGAGTCCGTTCAGTTTTGTGCACACTGTTTTCCGGCTCCGTGTGAACACTTCCCTCTTCACTGTATTCCTGACAAGCAGGAGTCCTACCACGACCATCGGTACGACCGTCGGTACGGTCCCCACCACGCCTTCCGCTTCTTTGTCTCGCCATTTCGTTCTATAAAACAATGGATCCAATGTCATCACGCTAGTTAACAAATAGACTTCAACAAGTATTATAAGATGTTAATATACACTGGCCATCTGCAATTAAACATTACACTACCTTTTGACTTCTATTTGACCACCTTTATGATTCCATCAGAACACAAGTCTTTATATATTACTTTCTAAGGCATACTATATACATACTATTTTCATACATGATGCTGTGGCTCGAGTTACACATACTGGCATCCGTTCTCGGTCCCATTCAAAGTTTAAGTTCAGGCACTGGGAGTGTCCAAATCTCTCAAATTATTGCTCTGATACCAACTTGTAAGGCCCCAAACCCGGGAGACCTTACTTGTTGGATTTACTCACTCGCAAACAGTTCTTAAACTAGAATATCAAATAACGTATCGAAATCATTCATTTCATACATAATTCAAACTTGTCCAACATTCATAAACGACAAACATTGTCTTAAACATAACCATTGCAAACAACATAAACGTAACGGGATGCCAGATGTCACACCCCGACCGATGGCGGAATCATCGGGGCGGGACATGTAGACTCTTCATGAGCACAAGGTTAACTAAATTGTAATATATTAAACATCAATTTCATTTCAAATAATCCAAACACAACCAAATCCAAGAAAGAACATAATATGAAATACATGAAATCCTTTATTCAAATTAACTAAGTCCCAAAGCCTATGTGAAGCAAATCTTGATCAATTCACACATTAGTACATGAAACATGAATAAAATAAGGTCAACTAAAAAGTTGGTGAGCATACACAGGTTTGTATATAGATAGCATATAGTTTGTAAATAAACAAATCCTTACATATCATGATAAAATAAGGCATTTATGGGGAGCAGCTATTGTGTAACCAAGTACAATCAAACCTTTGTAACTAGCATGCAAAAATTGTGTTGTCGGTAACAATCACCCTACCTGGGTGGGTTTGTCAGACTCAATAGATCTATCATTGTTTACCGTCGGCTTGAATAGTTAATGATTGCACATAATCACATACAAAAGTTAGGACAACTAGCACTCGGGCATAAAGCTCAAATTGCACACATGAATGTAAAGGGAATTTGTATTTGTGTAGTCTGTGTAAATGTAAGCAATAGTGTTGTATATTGTTCATGTTCCACCCCAAAAAGTGTAAAAGAGTAAAAGGGGCTATGTAATACTCACTTGGTTTGAAGGCGTAGCTAACACGCAATACTAGCTAGAAATGAGATCATTGTAATGCCCAACGTTAACCTAGTGTGGAATGTATATATGATTAATAGTATGCTCAACATTCTTTGTTTAAGTCTATGATTGAATTGGTTGTGTGTGTAAAGCTTGTGGTTTGTACTTGAATTGTGTTGTATAAATTAGGGTTTGAGTTTGGAATAACTAATAAAACAAAATTATTATTTATAAAAATAAGTCAAGTATCAGAGGTACCTAACTCAATGATTTTTGTTTAAATGTAGATTAAATAAATAATCGTTACCTTATTTATTTATTTGTAACTTAGTCATATTGTTGTATTAGATGTCTTAAAATAATTATAAATGTCTTTACTTTATTTTCATAAAGATGTTTAAGTAAATAGTGTAAATAATATTTAAGTGTAGGGTTTAAATATGAATTTATTTTTGTAAGTTTTAAATAATTAATTTCTATTTATTTTTTTTTATAAAATCAATTATTTTTATTTAAAAACTAATTTGAAATACTTATTGTTTTTAATTTATGAAAATAATTATTCTGCTATGATTTTTCTCACACACGACCGTGCCTGGAACAAGGCACGATCGTGCTAGGACCACGGGCGCGACCGTGCTAGTCAGGTACGTGACCGTGTTGATCAAACATAATGTATAATTGGGCTGTTCACTAGGCACGATCGTGTCTTGGGCCAGGCACGACCGTGTCTAGGGTTTTGAGGCATGACCAAGTCTAGCCAAGGGCATGACTGGGTCTGAGTGTGTGAGGCACGACCGCGTTGGTATTTGGCGCGACCGTATCTCATGAAGCACGAAGGTGCTAGAATGCTAGCGCGATCGTGTCTGTTCCAAAACAGAGTCAATTTGACTAATTCTTATATTGTAAATGTTGGGATTTATGGGGCTTTCACCCATTAGATCATCACGAGTCTTTTTGTATAAATTAATTGTATTTACAACGTGTCTAAGGTTTGATTCGATTAAATCATTTTTAACTAAAATGTAGATTCGGGTTCATGGTGATTTCCATAATGAAAGCCCAAATTAACATGGGGCTTTTGATCTTTGAACTTAATCGAGTGAGAAGAAGGTTTCAATTACCCGAAAGTGTAGCGAATTGATAGAGAACGATAGAGAGGAGTTCCGGCGTCGGCGAGCTTGGTTTCCGGCGTCTTCTGCTACGATTCCGGTTGCTTCAAGTGGGTCAGTAGCTTCTGGGAGGATCGTTTGTGCGTTTGCTTGGGAGAATTGCAAACAAATTGGGGAATTCGATGGTCTAGTGGACGATTTTGATGATTATTAGATGAATTAATGTAATTCCGTTTATTTTTTGTAATTATGCTGATCAAGTGGCTTAAATCTGTTTGTTAATAGTTGGAACGTGTAAAACGGTTACGAAATCGAACGTCTCTGTGATTAAAGGCTGCATTTACGTTTCAACTGATGAGAGGCGCGACCGTGCCAATATGAGGCGCGATCGTGCCAAAGCACTTGGCGCGACCGTGCCAGAACGAGGCGTGACCATGCCTATTAGGGTTTCTTGTTACTTTTCAACATCAGACCTTGTAACTTTAGTCTTTGACATATTTGTCTAAATAGATACTTATGTAGTGTTTTAGTAGGTTATAACCGTGTAAAATTTGCGGATTAGCATTGAAATATAGTATTTAATTGGTGGTATGAATAGAACAAAACAATGCACTAGAATTAGATTTGAAATGCATTACATTGAGTCAAAATATGGATACTAAAAATCAGAAATGTTACAGTCTCCCCATGTTGAGGGAATTTCGTCCCCAAATTTAGCTAGAGGAAGCGACGGCATCAGTAAAAAGATGGGGGTACTTGAGTTTCATTTGGTCCTCTCGTTCATGACCACGCTTAGATTCCCAACGAACTTCGACAATAGGGATACGACTTCGCTTCAGCTGTTTGATTTCACGATCCATGATTTCTACAGGTCTCTCAACGAAATGCATCGTTTCGTCAATGTGCACGTCGTCAAGTGGTATGTGAAGATTTTCATCAGCAAGGCATTTCTTCAGGTTAGACACATGAAATGTAGGATGTACGTTACCAAGTGATGGAGGTAACTCGAGTTTGTAAGCGACTTTCCCAATCCTTTCAAGGATCTTGAATGGGCCCACATAGCGAGGTGATAATTTACCTTTCTTTCCAAATCGGATCACACCTTTCCACGGAGACACCTTTAGAAGAACAAGGTCACCGACTTGGAATTCCAAGGGTTTTCGTCGTTTGTCGGCATAACTCTTTTGCCGACTTCTCGCTACTCGAATGTTGTCACGGATTTGAATAATCTTGTCGGATGTTTCTTGAATTAGCTCGGGACCGGTGATTTGTGCTTCACCAATCTCATTCCAACAGATAGGAGAACGGCACTTGCGACCATAGAGAGCTTCAAATGGAGCCATGTTGATACTCGTGTGGTAGCTATTATTGTAAGAGAACTCGATTAGGGATAGATGTGAATCCCAATTGCCACCAAAATCAATTACACAAGCTCTAAGTATATCTTCAAGAGTTTGGATTGTTCGCTCAGTCTGACCATCAGTTTGAGGATGGTAGGCCGTGCTAAAATCCAATCGTGTACCAAGAGCTGTTTGGAGAGATTGCCAAAAGCGAGAGGTGAACCGAGCATCTCTATCGGAGATTATGTTTAAGGGAACACCGTGATGGCTCACAATTTCATCAATGTAAATTCGGGCTAGTTTCTCAACCCGATAGTCTTCACGGATAGGCAAGAAATGAGCAGATTTGGTGAGACGATCAATGATCACCCAAATGCTATCATAACCACTTGAGGTGCGAGGGAGTTTGGTTATAAAATCCATGGCTAAGTTCTCCCATTTCCACACGGGAATTTCCGGTTGTTCAAGTAATCCGGAAGGACGTTGGTGTTCGACTTTGACTTTGGAGCACGTAAGACATTTGGCAACATAGAGAGCAATGTCCTTTTTCATACCGGGCCACCAATATTGTTGGCGAAGATCTTGGTACATTTTATCCGCACCAGGATGAATAGAATAACGAGTCTTATGAGCCTCGTTCATGAGAAATATACGGAGATCATCGCGATCGGGAACCCAAATACGGTTTAAGTAATAAAGTAAGCCATTGGGTTTTGATTCAAGCTGAAGTTCAACACCTCACGACATTTCCTCGTACATATTACCCTCGGTGACTGAGACGTGTTGACCTTCTAAGATGCGATTTTGAATGTCGGTTTGAATACGGACACATTGAAGCATGACATGGTCCTTTCGACTCAGGGCGTCGGCTACAACATTTGCTTTGCCGGGATGGTAACGAATCTCGCAGTCATAGTCGTTAAGGAGTTCAACCCAACGTCGTTGCCTCATATTGAGTTCCTTTTGGTTGAAGATATGTTGGAGACTTTTGTGGTCGGTGAACACCACACACTTTGTGCCATAGAGGTAATGTCTCCAAATCTTCAATGCGAATACGACCGCACCCAACTCGAGATCGTGCGTCGTATAATTCTTCTCGTGAATCTTGAGTTGTCTTGATGCGTAAGCGATTACTTTGCCTCGTTGCTTGAGAACACAACCGAGACCTTGGTTGGAAGCATCACAGTAGACAACTAGATCATCATTCCCATCAGGGAGAGTCAAGATAGGTGCATTACACAACTTTTGCTTGAGAGTTTGGAAAGCTTCTTCTTGTTTTGGTCCCCATTCATAAGTTTTACCCTTGTGGGTTAAAGCGGTAAGAGGGACAGCAATCTTAGAGAAGTTTGAAATGAATCGACGATAATATCCCGCAAGACCAAGAAATGAACGAACTTCGGTGGGGGTCTTTGGGGCATTCCAATTCTTAACCGTTTTGATTTTAGCAGGGTCAACATGAATACCCTTGTCGTTGACGATATGACCAAGAAATTGAACTTCCTTTAGCCAAAATTCACATTTAGAGAATTTGGCATATAGTTGTTCTTTCCACAAGAGGTCCAAAACCAATCTAAGGTGTTGTTCATGATCGGCTTTAGTCTTGGAGTAGATTAAGATATCATCGATGAAGAAGATCACGAACTTATCAAGGTACGGTTTGCACACCCGATTCATGAGGTCCATGAAAACTACGGGTGCATTGGTTAGCCCAAAAGGCATAACCATGAACTCGTAATGACCATACCTTGTTCAGAAGGTAGTCTTTGGAATATCATCTTATTGTACACGGAGTTGGTGATAACCGGATAGAAGATCAATCTTCGAGAAGCAAGTAGAACCTTGGAGTTGATCAAAGAGGTCATCAATTCTAGGTAAAGGATAACGGTTTTTGATAGTAAGCTTGTTGAGTTCGCGGTAGTCAATACACATGCGAAATGATCCATCCTTCCTTTTGACGAATAAGATGGGTGCACCCCACGGTGAATGACTTGGACGAATGAATCGCTTGTCGGAGAGCTCTTGAAGTTGACTTGCAAGTTCTTGCATTTCAGAAGGTGCAAGGCGGTATGGAGCTCTAGCCACGGGGTTAGCTCCGGGCATAAGATCAATGCGAAATTCTACTTGTCGAACGGGTGGAAGACCGGATAGATCTTCGGGAAATACTTCGGGAAAATCCCGAATGATGGGAATGTCTTGTATACTCTTCTTTTTTACATCTTTTTGTACAATATGAGCTAAGAAGGCCACGTACTTCTTTCGTAGGTACTTTTGGGCGGTAGTGCATGACATTAACTTAAGTCCTTTGCAAGGCTTTTCACCAAAGACTCTTAACGTTTCTCCCGACGGTAGAGGTATTCTAATGCACTTCTCGAAACAGATGACTTCGGCATGATGATTTGATAGCCAATCCATGCCTATGATTATATCAAAACTTCCTAGTGGCATTGGTACAAGGTTTATTGGAAATGTATGTTCATTAAGTTCTAGAGAGCAGTCATAGATAATAGACTCAATTGTAAGTGAATCACCATTTGCTATTTCGACATTGAAGGTTTTCTCTAATTGGGATCGTGTCTTTGCAAGTAAGGGTGCAAAGTTAAGTGACACAAAACTCTTATCGGCACCGGTATCAAATAAAATGGAGGCATATTGACTATTGACAAGGAACACACCGTTGACCACATCATTGTTGGCTTGAGCCTCATTGGCGTTTATGTTGAAAGCACACCCACGAGCTCCGCCTTGTCTAGCATTGACTATCCTTGGGCACTGATCACGGAAATGGTTTGTGTCGCCACATTCATAACAGGCACGCCCGTTTGCAATAGCGGGAACACCTTGATTAGCCACTTGCGGTTTGGCTCGGTTTGGTGTGTTGACTTGGCCTGCAGGAGCTTTGGCCCTACACACATTGACCGTATGGCCATATTTCCCACAATAAGTGCAAAGGCGACATGGGATATTTTGAGGATGATGATAGTTGCATGTGGCACAGAGTGGGTAGATCCCAACATATGGCTTTTTGGCTAGTGCTTGAACCATAGGAGTAACTTGGTTAACGGGCATAGCAGGAGTGACCATAGCATAGTTTCTAGCCTTTATTTTCTTATGATGTCGGTAGGGTTCAATTATGGCTTCTTTGTTGTGGGTGGAAGGAGTTGCAGTTTCGGAGACTTTCTTCGTGCCCTTTTTAGTAAGAGTCCCCGCCTTCACATGGTTATCGGTTAAGGTAGCGGATAAACGGATAGCATCTTCAAGTGTTGCGGGATTTCTCCCTAGAACAGTATCTTGAATTTGCCTAGGTAATCCACCAATATATTTTTCAATGCAGCGGGATAAAGGTGTGACCATGTGGGGCACGAGGAGACTCAACTCATGGAACCGAGTTGTATATGCCAAGTTTTCACCACTATCTTGGGCAAGATCCCAAAATTCGGCTTCGAGTTTCTTTACTTCATTTCGAGGACAAAATTCCTCAGTCATTAGCCTTTTAACCTCATCCCAAGGTAAGGCCATTGCTACATCCACACCCCTATTGCTCTTTTCCCCATTCCACCACGTGAGTGCCCGTTTTTGTAAGACACTTGTGGCATGACGAACACGAAGGTTATCGGGGCAGTCACTATTGAGAAAGGTATTCTCAATACTTTCGAACCATTGAAGAAGTCCTGTAGCTCCTTCAGTACCATAAAACTTGAGGGGATTACATGAGTTGAAATGCTTGAAGGTGCATTGAGATGGGTTGGCACCACCATTTTCACCATTTGCCCCATGGTTACCATTGGCGGCACCATTGGCTTGGGTGAGTTGAGTTACGAGTTGTGCAAGAATGGTAGCGATGTCGGTGTTGGTGTTGGCCACGGGAGCACGACGGGGAGGCATTCTACATAATTGCACAACACAAGAAAAGATGTAAGAATTTATGAATGTTGTTTTGATTTAAAAGAATAAGATAACAAATAAAATAGTTAATCATACTTTGGATTGTACTCAAACAGTGATAAAATCACTTGAATACTATGACACATTAAGGTTAATTAAACTCATATAATTTTCAAGGATACATGCTTTAGCCTATAAGTAAACACTCATCCCAGGTATTCCCAGGAAAGCATACGGGTCCCTCGGTTGATTGGGATTTATGCGAAATGCTTTCCTAGACAGAAAACCCAGAATACAGGTGTCACCACGTGTCCTCAAATAATTAACAAAGTTTAAAAACCTTAACGAGGGTATAAAAAGATTTTTATAGTTTTAGATCCATGAAGTTTCCACATGCTAAGAAGATGTTGATAGAGAAGTAGATAAGAATATTATGGGGTTTTAGAGTATAGGTAGGGATATTGTTTATTTAATTATTATTTAAGCATAGTCTAATAAGTCATGAATTTTAACAAATAAGCCATCAAACTGAAATAATAACTAATCATAGAAAACAAATAACACATAGCATGTAACACATAGCATGTAATACATAACATGTAGTACACATCACATAATCATAAAGCATGGCATAAGTGAGTGTCCTGAAGTTATAGTCTAGGTCAAGGGTGTCTAATAACCTAGTTCCCTATAACCAAGGCTCTGATACCAATCTGTCACACCCCGACCGATGGCGGAATCATCGGGGCGGGACATGTAGATTGTTCAAGAGCACAAGGTTGACTAAATTGTAATATATTAAACATCAATTTCATTTCAAATAATCCAAACACAACCAAATCCAAGAAAGAACATAATATGAAATACATGAAATCCTTTATTCAAATTAACTAAGTCCCAAAGCGTATGTGAAGCAAATCTTGATCAATTCACAAATTAGTACCTGAAACATGAATAAAATAAGGTCAACTAAAAAGTTGGTGAGCATACACAGGTTTGTATATAGATAGCATATAGTTTGTAAATAAACAAATCCTTACATATCATGATAAAATAAGGCATTTATGGGGAGCAGCTATTGTGTAACCAAGTACAATCAAACCTTTGTAACTAGCATGCAAAAATTGTGTTGTCGGTAACAATCACCCTACAAAAGTTAGCTTGAATAGTTAATGATTGCACATAATCACATACAAAAGTTAGCACAACTAGCACTCGGGCATAAAGCTCAAATTGCACACATGAATATAAAGGGAATTTGTATTTGTGTAGTCTGTGTAAATGTAAGCAATAGTGTTGTATATTGTTCATGTTCCACCCCAAAAAGGGTAAAAGAGTAAAATGGGCTATGTAATACTCACTTGGTTTGAAGACGTAGCTGTCACGCAATACTAGCTAGAAATGAGATCCTTGTAATGCAAAACGTTAACCTAGTGTGGAATGTATATAGGATTAATAGTATGCTCAACATTCTTTGTTTAAGTCTAGGATTGAATTGGTTGTGTATGTAAAGCTTGTGGTTTGTACTTGAATTGTGTTGTATAAATTAGGGTTTGAGTTTGGAATAACTAATAAAACAAAATTATTATTTATAAAAATAAGTCAAGTATTAGAGGTACCTAACTAAATGATTTTTGTTTAAATGTAGATTAAATAAATAATCGTTACCTTATTTATTTATTTGTAACTTAGTCATTTAGTTGTATTAGATGTCTTAAAATAATTATAAATGTCTTTACTTTATTTTCATAAAGATGTTTAAGTAAATGGTGTAAATAATATTTAAGTGTAGGGTTTAAATTTGAATTTAATTTTGTAAGTTTTAAACAATTAATTTCTATTTATTTATTTTATAAAATCAATTATTTTTATTTAAAAATTAATTTGAAATACTTATTGTTTTTAATTTATGGAAATAATTATTCTGCTAAGATTTTTCTCACACACGACCGTGCCTGGAACAAGGCACGATCGTGCTAGGAGCACGGGCGCGACCGTACTAGTCAGGGACGCGACCGTGTTGATCAAACAGAATGTATAATTGGGCTGTTCACTAGGCACAATCGTGTCTTGGGCCAGGCACGACCGTGTCTAGGGTTTTGAGGCATGACCAAGTCTAGCCAAGGGCATGACTGGGTCTGAGTGTGTGAGGCACGACCGCGCTGGTATTTGGCGCGACCGTGTCTCATGAAGCACGACCGCGCTAGAATGCTAGCGCGACCGTGTCTGTTTCAAAACAGATTCATTTTGACTAATTCTTATATTGTAAATGTTGGTATTTATGGGGCTTTCACCCATTAGATCTCCACGAGTCTTTTTGTATAAATTAATTGTATTTACAACGTGTCTAAGGTTCGATTCGATTAAATCATTTTTAACGAAAATGTAGATTCGGGTTCGTGGTGATTTCCATAATGAAAGCCCAAATTAACACGGGGCTTTTGATCTATGAACTTAATCGAGTGAGAAGAAGGTTTCAATTACCCGAAAGTGTAGCGAATTGATAGAGAACGGTAGAGAGGAGTTCTGGCGTCGGCGAGCTTGGTTTCCGGCGTCTTCTGCTACAATTCCGGTTGCTTCAAGTGGGTTAGTAGCTTCTGGGAGGATCGTTTGTGCGTTTGCTTGGGAGAATTGCAAACAAATTGGGGAATTCGATGGTCTAGTGGACGATTTTGATGATTATTAGATGAATTGATGTAATTCCGTTTATTTGTGGTAATTATGCTGATCAAGTGGCTTAACTCTGTTTGTTCATAGTTGGAACGTGTAAAACGGTTACGAAATCGAACGTCTCTGTGATTAAAGGCTGCATTTACGTTTCAACTGATGAGAGGCGTGACCGTGCCAATATGAGGCGCGACCGTGCCAAGGCGCCGGGAGCGACCGTTCCAAAGCAAGTCGCGCGACCGTGCCAAAGCACTTGGCGCGACAGTGCCAGAACGAGGCACGACCGTGCCTATTAGGGTTTCTTGTTACTTTTAAACATCAGACCTTGTAACTTTAGTCTTTTACATATTTGTATAAATAGATACTTATGTAGTGTTTTAGTAGGTTATAACAGTGTAAAATTTGTAGATTAGCATTGAAATATAGTATTTAATTGATGGTATGAATAGAACAAAACAGTGCATTAGAATTAGATTTGAAATGCATTACGTTGAGTCAAAATATGGATACTAAAAATCAGAAATGTTACACCAGAGTTCGTAGATCGACCGGGTAACTGTTCAACATTTGCCAAGCATCACGTCTTTTCGTACATGTCCTTAACATGAATTTGCATACTAAAAGTCAGCTACGCTGGTGAGTTCTAGCTTTATATAAAACTTTAACATAAACATTTGCCTAAAAACATAACATTCATTTATTTAACAAAAGCGTACGTAAAACCTGCAATAACATAACATTAAACATATGTAAACGAGCATATTGAATCTACACCTTCTCGTAACCATCAATTCCATACATTGCATACTGGCGGAGAAACCTTGAGGCATACCACCACTAGGCGCTCACTAACGTACATTACCTGTAGGCAGAGAAACCTAGGGCCCGACACCTCAAAGCCATTCATCACCAGAACCTTATGTACGACACCACAAGGATAACACGTACCTTCACCTTAAGCATTGTTCCCTCCCAGGGAATAGTACCTTCAATATGGATCCCAATAATCCCATGGTGACTGTCGTCACCCCTTTATCCACCCAGTTGTACAACCATTGGCCAGTCACAAAGGCCCCTATAAATGTAAGGCCCATACATACATAACCTTTTTCCCGAAGGAACTCAAGGCAGAATCGTTCATTTAATGACTTTCATAAAAACCTTTACCTCATTTTAGTTAAAGCACTCGTACGTTTTATTAAACAACATTTCTTTCGTAAACTTCATTTTGGCAAAATATTTCATAAACACATTTCAACTTCCCTTTCGTAAATGTCATTTCATAAACCGTCATTTCGTAAGTATGCACACTAGTCCAAAAACATGTTTCAAAGCATTAAAAGTATGGCTCTAGAACTCACCTGATAAGCTAGTCTTAGTTATCCTAAACAAAGGTCCAACAACGTCACGCACGATCCGAATTGATTACTTAAATACACATTAGACACTAATCCTGACTCTAACAGTTTAACCTTACTGAATTAGGAGAACTTAAGGCTAAGTTTGCTCCTTTTAAACCCGGCGAACATACGCATGATCCATACCCAACGAACTTAGCAAGTTCGCTGGTTCAGCCTAGCGAAGTTATCAAGTTCTCTACCCATATGCTGCCAGCGAACATAGCAAGTTCGCTGGCCTAAGTTCACTTAATTAACCCAGGCGAACTTGACTATCTCGAAGTTTCATACGTAAAATTGATGTCTTTTTACCCAAATCCCGAAAACCCTAAAACAAATAAAAACTCAGATTTGGAACGGGTCGTTACCTAGATCAAGTTTCTGAGTCGGAGAATCTTCTCAAGAGCACCAGAGGAACAAGATACTAGCTTCTCGGGTCGATATAACACATTTATCTCTCTACGGTTTCTCTCCCTAGAATGCAAATGAGACAAAATGAGGTATTCTTGGCTATTTAAGGGAGGGGGCTCCTCCCCCCTCAAGTTCGCCACCTTATGTTCACAGGGTCCAACCCGACCGGCCCATCGTGCTTCGTTCGTTCCCTTATCTCACATCGAAGTCCATTTCCATTTATTGTCGCTGTTATTTTTGGGATGTTACATCTTGTTGGTCTTTCTATGAAGTTATGCATGTTAGATCCAAGTAGCTATATCTTTAGGGTATAAATGTGCACTTATAACCTGAGGCTTGACACCTTAATCGGTAACAGACAAATCGAAACTAAAACTGGTAAAACTTGTGAGCTACGTAAGGAATAGATCTGAACAAAAAACTGGTTAGGGTTTTCCTTGTTAGTCTTATCATGGATTATAAATCGCGAGGGTGCGGTGCTTATCTGTCCAGATTTGATAAAGAAATCCTATGCCGTTAGGAACTGGTAATAAAACTTGCTTCATTTGATTAGGGTATTAGTGTGTGTCTATAGAACTACTTCTCTAGTTTTGTAGGATTGACCCTAACGGGCACTAATTTGTTCTAACACTTCACACGCTATTTTAATCTTAATAATAAATCTTTCAAAATTGTTTTCACAAGTAAAATCAATCCACTCAGTCACTCCAACTTAGATGATTCGAAGTCTAAATGGTTATCTCTCCTAATCTGATTATCTCAAAGATTTCCAATATTGATATAGGATTTAGTATCAGGAGCTACTGCGTCCATTGATAGACATCCGATTCTTACCACTGCTATATTACGTTGTGATAGATATACTTCCCTATACGTGTGTAGTTTAGTCCATTGGTAATTACCTTTTTAAACTTAAACCTATGTAGATCTATTTAGTAGCTTCAAATTTAGTGTCCCTAGCCTGACTAGACCGGATTGTAACCACCTTATCTACTTTTAAATCCCATATATATCCCGCACCTTAACCCAAGCCTTTTCATTATAACCCTTAAAAAACCCTCTTGAGTTGTGTATTTGTCTTATGTGATTGGTGGAGAGTCTATTTTTATACAAGCCTATGATAATGATGTGTTATGGCTAGGTTCTGAGTGTCACATATACAATAGCACACCTTTTGCTAGATTCAGAAAACAACCGAGTGGAGAGATGATTATGAGGGGTGTGGGTTTTACATGGTTGGACCTAAAGGTGAGTTGAGCTTGAATAGGTGATTCCTTGTTTTTAAAATCGTGGCACCATTACCTATTCAGGATGTAAACCAATTTAACGTGTAAGTCCAAGGAATTGACTGTAAACTGGGAATGGGGATAACATTAGGTCGAGGTCAAAGGTTACGTAGTTTAGTTGCTTTATACAATAGAGTTTGCTTTGGGACAAACAAAATTCAAGTGTGGAGATGTTTGATGTGTTCCAAATAACACATGTTTTTCATGCATATTTCCATATATGGAATGTTTTTATTGCAAATTTGATAGGAATTGATACCAAATGATGTTTTCTGTGATTTGCAGGTTTTGATGCTAGAAGAAGGATTTTTGGATGATATGAAGCTGCTAGAGAGAAGTTGGAAGAAGGAAGACTAAGCATGAGGAGGATACGGGCCGTACATCCTTATGTATGTCCCGTACTTGCATGAAAGATCCCCCTACTCATTTGACAAGGTACGGGCATCAAAGAAATAAGCGATGCATCTTGGTGTGGCACATACGTGGCCCGTACGGCCCATATGCAAGTCGGGACAGAAACCCTAATGTTAGCCTACTTAAGCATTGGGTTGGCTCTAGGGATAAGGATCACAACTTTTGGTGGCTGAGAAGACTGTTTGGAGCAGAAGAGTGCTTCAGGACCTGAAAATACATAGAGATTGAAGATTTGGCCTTTCGGATTGCATATACGCGCGCAGATCGGCTTGGTTTTCTATTCCTTTCAGTTTTTATCCATTCTATGATCATGTTTTCTTCTTGATTTTGTTTGTCTTTCATTACCATGACCGGCTAAACACTTATAGCCGTTTAGATGAGATGACTCTTTGTTTTTGGATTGGTTGAACTTATGATTGTTTGGTTTTATTTGATTTTGTTATCATGAACTTATGATGTGTATGATTGCTTGTTAATATTGGTTTTAGATCTAGTTTGTGTGGTTTTGTTGGTCTTTCTATGAAGTTGTGCATGTTAAATCCAAGTATTCTATCTTTACGGTGTAAATGTGTGAGGCCCCGATCCCGGGAGACCTCACTTATTGGATTTACTCATCAACACATAGCACTTTAAACATAAGGCATTCATTAATACAGCGGAAACGATTTAATCTTCTTTACATACGCAGCGGAAACATAAACATGTCTAATACAAATTGTCTTTAACAACGTCAAGCTAAAATATAACATAAACATAATCGGGATGCCAGACACTGATCTTCGGGTAACTCTTCTCTCTAAGCCCAAGCATCCACATCCATCATCTAAACCTGCACTTAACTGATATGCATACTAAAAATCAGCAACGCTGAGTGAGTTCTAACGTTTACTTTAAATCAATTATACAAACGATTTACTAAAACATATATACTGCCAATAAGGCTAAACTTAACACACTTTACTTTTCAAACATATATACTGCCATTAAGGCTAAACTTAACACACTTTACTTTTCAAACATATATACTGCCATTAAGGCTAAACTTAACACACTTTACTTTTCAAACAGTTTAAAACGTATAATAAACCGTCAATTCCTCTTTACTGTACTGCCCTCATGGCTTACATCCATGAACCGACAAGTACCTGGTCAATGCCCCCATGATCAACGACCATGAACCGACAATACCGCTTATCCGTCAATTCCTTGTCACTACTGTACCGCCCCCATGGCTTTCATCCATGAACCGACGAGTACCTGGTCAATGCCCCCATGATCAACGACCATGAACCGACAATACCCTGGTCAATGCCCCCATGGCTTACATCCATGAACCGACAATACCGCTTAACGCTAAGGGGAGGTTGCGTGGACCTCCCGAGCGACCGCCGTCACTCATCCCAATTGTACAACTGTTAATGAACCCTAAGGTTCTTACTAATGGGTAGAACCCATATCTGACATCTTGTACAAGTAACATCTGTCCCAAGGACCTTTACAAACTGGTACTCATTCCCGAAGGAAAGCTGTTCATTTTACTGTTTATAAAACTTTCTGTAAATCTTGTACATAGCTTATCATATATATCATGCCTTTGTTTATGTATATAAAAATATAGTAAACGCTTGCCAAATGATATATCTCACTTTACTGAAAACATACTAGCACATATATCATGCCTTTGTTTATGTATATGGAAATATAGTAAACGCTTGCCAAATGATATATCTTTCTTTCTAAAACATAGCTTATCATAAAATACATCTTGCTTTCTGAAACATAGCTTATCATATATATCATGCCTTTGTTTATGTATATAAAAATATAGTAAACGCTTGCCAAATGATATATCTTTCTTTCTAAAACATAGCTTATCATAAAATACATCTTGCTTTCTGAAACATAGCTTATCATATATATCACGCCTTTGTTTATGTATATAAAAATATAGTAAACGCTTGCCAAATGATATATCTTACTTTACTGAAAACATACTAGCACATATATCATGCCTTTGTTTATGTATATGAAAATATAGTAAACGCTTGCCAAATGATATATCTTACTTTGCTGAAAACATACTTTTGCCTCTTTTAAACCTTTCACTAAAACATAGCTTTTCTCTTCAGTTTATAATATATAAAATATAATAAAAACTTTACACTAAGTATGCATACCACCCCTAAAGAAGGCAAAAAGGGGATTAGAACTCACCTGATAAGCAGTTCTGAAATACTCTTAGCTGGTTACCGCGCGTCACTAATGTCACCCACGATCTGTTATAATAAAGCCGTACTTGTAAGGTAGTGCTCCTAGATGACACTAGACATCTCTATGCTTAAACCTAGTAGTTTCGATGGATTTGCACCTATCGAAACTAGGTAGTTTCGATGGGTCTGCACATATCGAAACTTGTAGTTTCGATGGAGTCTGAACATATCGAAACTTGTAGTTTCGATGGGTCTGCACATATCGAAACTATGTAGTTTCGATGGAGTCTGAACATATCGAAACTAGGTAGTTTCGATGGGTCTGCACATATCGAAACTATGTAGTTTCGATGGAGTCTGAACATATCGAAACTAGGTAGTTTCGATGGGTCTGCACAGATTGTCTTTCCAAAAATCTGAAGCTTTTGCATGCGAGTCTGATCGAGTCAGTATCTCAACTTTTCTTAGATCAAAATGTTCGGTTTCCATTCTAGATGCTATACCTAAGCTCATTTTCAAGTTCCATCCGCAAAATCGTTGCCTTTTTATCCAAAACCCGAAAATCCCAAAAACGAACTAAAACTCAGATCTAAGAGAATAGGTTACCTGAAATCGCTTCTCCTTCACAGCTAAACAGTCCAGATACGTATGCCCACAGTCCTATGAGCTCGGATTTGAAAAACGGGACTTTCTCTCTCTAGACTCTCTCTCACCTTCTCTCTCTAGAAACGAAAATGATGATGGAAATGAGAGCTTTTGGCTGATCTTGAGGCTTATAAGGGCCCGACCCTAGCCCCTTTCGGCCCATACACCCCGGCCCAAGCCCGCTTCCTTTCTTTTTATTTAAGTTTTAATTCCTCGTGCTCTAAAACTCGGGATGTTACAAAATGTGCACTTATAACCTGAGGCTTCACACACTTTTTTTAATCTTAATAACATATTTTCAAATTGTTTTCATAAGTAAAATCAATCAAGTCAGTCACTCCAACTTAGATGATTCTATGTCTAAACGGTTATCTCTCCAAATCTGATCTTCTCAAAGCTTTCAATATTTATAGTTTGTTTCCTTTGCAGTCATTAGTTTTATAAACAAATCTCTTTTTAACTGGCTAAATATTGATATAGGATTTAGTATCAGGAGCTATTGCGTCCATGAATATACATCTGGTTCTTGCCACCACTATATTACTTTGAGATAGGAATACTTGCCTCTACGTGTGTAGTTTAGTCCATCGGTAATTAGCTTTTAAAACTAAACTTTTGAAATTCCTAAAAAATTTTGAAATGGGGCAAAAAACATCTTTTTAGCACATGTTCCCAAATTTAAACCTATAAATCGTTTCGCATGTGTACTTTTCACTCACTCGTTTGAAATTCCCACTCAATCACTAAACCATCATTCAAAACCCTAGCTCGTGTTCTTTGATTATTCATCAATTTCGTTTAAAGTTCTAGTATTGGTGATAATTTCAATGGCAAATGATCTACCATACAAGCTGGAGCACAATGTTTGTGCTTGTTTAATGCTAGAAGCAAGAAACTCTACTAATTTCAATTCTCTTATCAGGTTTCTTTTTCATTCTTGCGTCAAATTTGCTATCACTATTAACCATATAATCTAAGTGGAACACATTAGCATAGAGCAGAAGTTGTTGTTATGAATGGAGTGTCAACAATTAGAGCAACGGTGAATAATCAGCAAGTTTTCATCAATGAAGAAACCATCGAAACTCATCTTAATTTTGGTGAGTCTCCAAATGATCCAACTTTGTTTGATGTTGACTTGTGATATACCCTAAATTATACATGTTTTGCATGCAGAATGATCCCTATATTATGGTACTAATTGACTAATAACCTTGCAAATGGTGCTTAAAGCGTTTCTATTTCACAATTGCAGGTTATTCGGTGTCCCAAGATAAACAGAGCAAAAAGCAGCTTAAAACATGAAGAAATCAAGCTTTCGGAGGACCAAACCTGAGCATTGACCCCCAAGAAGTCAAAATTGGCCAACACAAGTCAACCAGCAGCTAAAAGACAAGCATGGGAAGCAGACAAGGCTTTGCAAGGTCGTGCATTGTCTGTCTAGCTTCCCCAGGCTCCGGTACACTGTCCTTTGTACCCGGTTTGATTCCCGTGGTGTTTGCACGCCCGTGCAATCCAATGCATGGTCGTGCATTGCTCATTTTGAGGAATATAAATAGATGGCTTGGGTTCTTCATTCCACGCACCTTACAACAGCCATCCATACCTTAAGAACACACCAGAGAAAGTTTATTTCATAGTTAGAGTAGAGAGTAATGAGTAGAGGGGCTCTTCCTCCTTGTTCCGCAACAGGGGAGTCTGCGAAACTCAGCATTACGGTAGTTAGTATAGCCATTCTTGGCTAACTTCTTTGTATTGCAAGGGTGAAGATGAAGTTTGGTGCATGTTAATATTTAAACGTATTAATCCAAGTGATGGGTTTATGTCTTTAATCATTCGTCCTTAAAACCACCACTTGGTGGGCTTTTATTATTGTCTAAATCTGTATTTATATTTGTGAGTGTTCTTGATTTTAAAGTGTAAGATCGTAAAACTTTTTTAATCAAACTTCTTTTAAAACTTGTACGTCTTTATACAAGAAGAGATTGATAAGCCAAGGCTTGGTCAACACTATTAAGGTCGTACTTCTTTATACGAATTTATTATGCGACCAAGAATTGGTGAACTCATGTTGGGAACGGTACGTCTTTATACTTGGTCCCATTGTTGCACCGCCTCCCGGTGAACAAAATATAATCACCTATTTAACTCTAATACAAAGCATTTTATGTTCGATGTCTTAAACCAACCAGGAGATGACCATTCGAACGGTTGAGGGTAACTGTTCTCCTTAACGGGAGGCACTACTACTTTTTAAAGATTTTAATTTGCAAATCAAATGTCACGAGAACGAGGCTCTAGCGGTGACCCGGGTCACAGGTTTGTAGTAGTCACATCACTGGATTAGTCAACTTAACATTATCACGTACCAATAGGATTCGAAGAACAAAGCAATACTCTTCGTGACCTGATCATTTCGGAGATATTTACCTTATTGCTATTTGCTATTCTGTTCGTTACATTTCTGTTACATATTTCACGCACGTTTTTACTTTTCTGTTTCACAAGCACACAAAACTCACTCACTAATTAAACCAGCTAAACGAAAACAAAAGTTGAGTATTGGAACTCGACCGTGTCCATTGGTTTGATACTTGGTTCTTACCTAAACTATATTACACTGCTATAGGTACACTTGCCTATTGTGTGTATTTTAAGTTTGAGTATTTATCATTTTATAAATTTAAAACCTGATCTCGTGAAATCATTTCTAAAATAAATATATATTTATATATATATTATTTACTATATCTACACAACACATCAAGTTTTTGGCGCCGTTACCGGGGACACGGTGATTTTAAGAAAAATTCAAGTTAACGGGTTAGCCTTATCATTTTCATCTGTTTCTCTCTTACATTTTGTTGCATGTAGTGTATGATCCATAGCTCCACTACTGGTTTATATCAACCTTTAGCAGAACCTAAAAGATTCTTCCACCGCCGAATACGAGAAAACCGTACAAAAAGAATGGCCGTAGAAAACCGCAATATCTCTGATTTCGCAAGACCGTCACTAGAGGCTTTGAGGTCTAGTATCACAAGGCCAACGGTTGATGCTAATAATGTTTTGATAAAATCTCATGTTATCCACATGATCCAGTCATCATGCACTTTCCATGGATTACCCGATAAAGATCCACATGCCCACATTGCAAATTTTCTCGAAATTTTAGACACTTTCAAACTAAACGGAGTTTTGAATGACGCAATTCGCCTCCGAATGTTTCCCTTCTCCTTAAGGGAATGATCTAAAGCATGGCTAAACTCTCTTCTTACTGGGTCGATCAATACATGGGATGATCTAGCTCAGAAATTCCTGTCAAAATACTTCCCGCCAGCAAAAACTGCAAAACTGAGAAATGATATTACCACTTTCACCCAGGAGGATGGTGAACCACTATATGTGGCATGGGAACGTTTTAAGGACATGTTAAGGAAATGTCCACATCTTGGGCTAGAAGTTTGGCTACAAGTATCATCATTCTACAATGGGTTGCATAATCAAGCTCGTCAGACACTCGACGCTACTACAGGTGGTATTTTAGGAAACAAGAGGCCACAAGAAGCTTACAACCTAATTGAGTAAATAGCTATGAACAGGTATCAATGGTACAATCCAAGGAGTAACATGGGAGCCAGGAAAGGAGTTCACTCTGTCGATATTGTCACTTCACTTTCGGATCAAGTAGCCCTCACCGCTCGACTCAATCAGCTTAGCAAGGGCAAAGCGATCACTGAGACTACTGAAGAAGTGAAGAGCATCACTGCTAATACTGAGCAAGTTGACTTTATCGGATCAAACCGGCCACAGAACAACCCCTATGGCAACACTTATAATCCTGGATGGAGAAATCATCCAAATTTCAACTGGAAGGATAACAATAACCAAGGACAATCTGGCTTCTAACAACAACAGTTTCCACAAAGACAATCTCAAAACTATCAGCCTCGTCAACAATTTCTAGGAATTATCAACCAAGTAATGGGTTAAGCTTGGAGGACGCGGTAACTAAGTTAATATCTACAACTGAAAGTCAAGCCCTTCTAGCGGATTCCCATCATATACAATATGAGGAGAAGTTTAGTCTTCACAAAACTGAGTTTAGGACACAGAAAGCAACTCTTCAGTCCACTGAGACACAATTAGGGCAAATTGCGAAACTTCTATCCGAAAGACAACCATGATGTCTCCCGAGTAATACTAAAACCAATCCAAAAGCAAACGTAAGTGCTATCACTCTTAGAAATAGCAAGGTCTATCCAGAACCACCAATGCCAGAAGAAGAAGTTCAATCACCAAGGAGAGAAATATTCACCAGAGTACCACTTCGTCCGTACATCGCAGAAACAACTATTCAAAGATAACAATCAAATGTGATCCCACCTCCTTTTCCAGTGGATGCCCCTCCAAAAGTTCTGACAAAAAGAGCATTCCATTCTCACATACCATACCTAGGAAGGTTAGTGAAGTAGAAGACCGACGAACAATATGAGAAATTCATCGAGCTACTAAGTCAAATCCATGTCAATCTTCCCTTCCTAGATATCATACAACAAATGCCTAAATATGGACGTTTCTTAAAGGATATCCTTACAAACAAAAGAAACATGGAAGAAGCGGTAAAGAGGACGAACCATTGTGTCGCTCTTATTGAGAGATGTCTTCCGAAGAAACTTTCAGATCCTAGAAAGTTCTCCCTACCATGTTCTATCGAACCACTCCCGATAACCTTCGCGCTCGCTGATCTAGGAGCAAGTGTGAATGTAATGCCATATGTCATGTTTAAAAGACTAAAAATTGGAAATCCACGACCTGTCAATGCAACTATTGAACTCACGGATGGATCAGTCAAATCACCTATAGGAGTCATTGAGAACTTACTAGTGAAAGTCGGCAAGTTTGTCTTCCCTGCCGCTTTCATGGTTTTAGAAATGGGACCCGACTGTTTCGTACCTTTGATTTTGGGTCATCCATTTTTAGCTACTGCCCGAGTCGTCATTGACATGAATGAAGGAATTTTGACACTTCGTGTCGGAAAACAATCAGTGACCTACAACATCGGAGGAAATGAGTGCTTATCCAATGATCCCTTTGAAATGCATAATTCATCGACACTAATCTGGACTACCAGCTAAAGAAAGCCAAAGAATTCAACAAAGTAAAGAAACTAGATCTTAGCAAGGATTTTGACAACACTAACTGGATCGATGAGTACTTTGATAAGCTACCAAAACTGAAGGACTTGAATGAAGGAACAGGAGATACGGTGGAAGTCGATGGCTCCCACCTGAAGAAAGACTGATGAAACACGTATGGGTCTGGCCAACGACCCTTAAATAAATGTGGCGCTTCCGGGAGGCAAACCGATGATCATGAATAAATTGAGAAGTTGGTGCATACGGCAGAAAGCATGGATCTCAGGTTTGGTTTTCAAATTTAAGTTTCTATTACTTCAGCCTCCAGGTATGCCTTCTCGATACTAGGACCTTAGTAGCTTAACTACTACCTTTTATTTTCCTTGTCTACTTTTATGTTTTCCCTTATGTGTCTGGTAGAATAGCATCACCAGATAGTCTCTCTACTTCTTTGAGGAGTTACATTCCATCTCTACAACCTGAGGAATCGAAAACCACATCAAATTTCTTTGAAATTAAATGAAGTCTTTGAAGCAAAGTGTTGATAAGCAGCTGATAGGCACAGCCTGACAGCTGCAATAAATTTTAGCCTAGGTTATACACCGAATTGACCGGAGGAGTACCAGTTTCTTTTCCCTTAAAACTTCATGCATTTAAATTCTTGCATAGCATTCCATTACATGCATTTATACATTGAGAGCAATGCACAGTTTTAAGTGTGGGGTGGGGAATTAGAGATTTATGACTACTTGTAACCTCAAAGCATTAAAATTTTAACTCGTGATTTTCTACCCATTTGACTAAAACATTACAAAACCCTACCTTTTGTAAAACTTGGAAAATTTTCAAAATTTTAAACTCTAAATTCTAAACCTCTTTGAGTTCGCACCTAATTAAATAAAACGAATACATGGCAAGTAGAAACAAATGGATATTATGCATAACAAATCACTATACCCTATCCCATTCGTTTCCATGTGAGAATAATCTGAGCCTTTTCACGAGCATTATTATCATTATTTTTCGCATGCTCTTTCGTTTGGTATATTGAGTGTTTTTCAATCGAATTTTATGCATAATTAGAACTTGTGTGACTGGTACATATCAAGACCATGAACTAGTAGAAGTATGAAAGTGATTGAGGCACCTAGGACTTTATTACCCCTATATACTATCCTTAAACCCAAAAATCCCAAAAATATAATCCGCTTAGATAGCCCTTTGAGCCTTAGCCTTTTCTTTTCTACTACCCACAATTATCACCCAAACAGCTTTTCGTAAACACCGGTCATTGGCTGAATGTCTTCAAAATGAGAAAATTATCTTATGTCGTTATTTCAAGTTCATTACCATTAAGGAAATTTGGAAAGAATCTGTTTCACTCAAAGGAATTGGAATATACAAGAAGGTGGATGTATTAGGAAGAAACAACCGAACTATACGCAAGGAATTTATGGAAATATTATTTTAAGGAAATTGAGGAAAAATAATTATTGAAGAATTTGTCTTGATAAAAAAAAGAAGTGGGTCTTTTACCGGCTAGATCTTAAAGAACTGGATATGCATTCCTTTGATTTTAATTTGCTTTCTTGTATTCGTTTCGCAAAGCCTGAATTACCGCCCGAACTCCGATAGAAAGTTTTCAAAGCAACTAGTGATGTAAGAAAACGACGGCGCAAGCAAGAACATTTTCCACCATTCTATGGCTTGTCAAAAAGTGCCACAAAAAGAAGAGCCAAAAGATACCACAAATGTGTGAAGTGTGGTAACTGGAGCCACGATGGAAAGTGTAGCAAGAATCAAACTCATTCCCAGCATGAGTATACGCATCTGATCAAAGTAGGAGCTGTTAGGCTACATGCCGAAAGATCCGTACGAAAAGGAGTAATGTGTACTACGCGGTTAGGAAAGAGTTGAGAATGATAAGAGACCTTGGTCTTGGCAATCTGACCATAAACGAGCCCTCGGATTAGTTATACCCTCATGATCTGAGTACTGTAGAGGGACTTGGTAGTATTTTCCATTTTAAGCCAGGAAGTCATAGCTGTAGCCCTTCAAAACCCTTTTAAATCCCTAAAAATCCAAAAACATTTTCATTTTCACCCTTTATTTTTATTTTAGCCACATTAAAACTCTATTTAAAGTCCTCTTGATTCATGCATACTACTTAGTTAGTTGGTGAAAGCTTATAACCATTGCATAATTCGATTCGAATTTGAGTGTTCCACTTAACCTACATTATCCATACATATATAACCCTAGAGTTGAGTGAACATTGTGAGGAGTGAAAGTTTATGCATAACTGAAGTTCTAGTAGGCTTGTCTTGGATTCCATCATAGAAAAGCCCAAAAATATAATAAGCGACTCAAGAGTTATCCCGGAGTTTCCAACTACTTGGGGCTCCATTACCCTTGTAAAGTTTTCAGTTATAGGTATGATCATGCATGAGTTTGCTTGAGGACAAGCAAAGTTTAAGTGTGGGGTATTATGATATGCCCTAAATTATACATGTTTTGCATGCATAATGATCCCCATATTATGGTACTAATTGACTAATAACCTTGCAAATGGTACTTAAAGCGTTTATATTTCACAATTGCAGGTTATTCGGTGTCCCAAGATAATCAGAGCAAAAACCAGCTTAAAACATGAAGAAATCAAGCTTTCAAAGGACCAAACCCAAGCATTAACCCCCAAGAAGTTAAAATTGGTCAACACAACTCAACCAGCAGCTAAAATACAAGCCTGGGAAGCAGACAGGGTTTTGCACAGCCGTTCAACCCATTGCACGGTCGTGCATTACCTGTCTGGCTTCCCCAGGCTCCGGTACACTGTCCTTTGTACCATGTTTCATTTTGAGGCCTATAAATAGATGGCTTGGGTTCTTAATTCCACGCACCTTACAACAACCATCCATACCCCGAGAACACACCAGAGAAAGTTTATTTCATAGATAGAGTAAAGAGTAGTGAGTAGAGGGGCTCTTCCTCCTTGTTCCGCAATAGGGGAGCCTGCGAAACTCAGCGTTACGCTAGTTAGTATGGCCATTCTTCGCTAACTTCTTTGTATTGCTAGGGTGAAGATGAAGTTTGGTGCATGTTAATGTTTAAACGTATTAATCCAAGTGATGGGTTTATGTCTTTAATCATTCATCCTTAAAACCACCACTTGGTGGGCTTTTATTATTTTCTAAATCCGTCTTTATATTTGTGAGTGTTCTTGATTTTAAAGTGTAAGATCGTAAAAACTTTGTAATCAAACTTCATTTAAAACTTGTACATCTTTATACAAGCAGAGAATGATAAGCCAAGGCTTGGTCAACACTATTAGGGTCGTACGTCTTTATACGAATTTATTATGCGACCAAGAATTGGTGAACTCATGTTGGGAACGGTACATCTTTATACTTGGTCCCATTATTGCACCGCCTCCCGGTGAACAAAATATAATCACCTATTTAACTCTAATACAAAGCATTTTATGTTCGATGTCTTAAACCAACCAGGAGATGACCATTCGAACGGTTGAGGGTAACTGTTCTCCTTAACGGGAGGCACTACTACTTTTTAAAGATTTTAATTTGCAAATCAAATGTCATGAGAACGAGGCTCTAGCGGTGACCCAGGTCACAGGTTTGTAGTAGTCACATCACTAGATTAGTCAACTTAACATTATCACGTGCCAAGCGGATTCGAAGCCCAAAGCAATACTCTTCGTGACCTAATCATTTTCTAGATATTTACCTTATTGCTATTTACTATTCTGTTCATTACATTTCTGTTACATATTTCACGCACGTTTTTACTTTTCTGTCATTTACTTTTCTGTTTCACAAGCACACAAAACTCACTCACTAATTAAACCGGCTAAACGATAACAAAAGTTGAGTATTGAAACTCGACCGTGTCCATTGGTTCGATACTTGGTTCTTACCTAAACTATATTACGATGCGATAGGTACACTTGCTTATTGTGTGTGTTTTAAGTTTGAGTATTTATCATTTTATAAATTTAAAACCTGATCTCGTGAAATCATTTCTAAAATAAATATTTATTTATATATATTTTATTTACTATATCTACACAACACATCAACTTGGTTATTTATACCTTTCGAAGAATGGGGTATGAAGTTAATTTGTACAAACTAGTATTCTCAAGAGTATGTTGCCGTACAATTGTAGGTATCTTTGCCACATTATGCTACATTGCTTATCTTCACAAAAAGTAGGTTGGGATGATCTTCCTTTGCATTTATCTTCGGCTGTACTTGCCCTAGCATTGAACAGAGCATTCAATTTCTCTTCTATAATACTTCAAGAGATGAGGTACAACATTCTTGATGCTGGTAATACGAATTTTTAATGTGTCCAAGATTTTTATAACGTATACTAAATGAGGAGCTTCTCAATCTCCCTAACACTCTAGACATTGCTCACCTTACTCACAAGGTTTTTATAAATATGAAGAAGAGACATTCAAGAAGTCAATTTTCCAGAAGATTTACATAGTTGTTTGACAATATGTTTGTATTTTCTAAAAGGGAACCTCCATCGAAATCAGATTCAAGTGCTGATGAAGCTCTACACAATGAAAATGCTACTATATTTGAGAAACAAAACCCTATAGGACACACCAAATGATCTTAACGATACTGCTCATGTCTCAACTTCTCCTCAAAACAATATCAAGTCTCCATCACCTGATCCGCACACAGACAGGCATAATACACCACCTCCTCAAACAGATGATGTTATTCATGCTTGGGAAGTTGAACTCAAAGCTCAAAATTGAAGTTTGCAAAAGGCTGTAGATGGATTAACCACACTGGTTACACCCTTAAAGACCACAGTGCTTACCCAAGTAGCAGAGATAGGCTCAATTTCATACTTTCTCATCTATAGCCTGTAACTTCTGAAGTCAAACTATTTAAAAGGTTGGTCAAAGGTTATACACCTTCTTCCCTTAGACCCTCCTATAAGAATTTTAGAGTTTCTTCAAACTCATCTGAAGAAGATGAAGCAAGAAGAAAGGGGGAGAATGACAATTATAAAGAAGAAACTATAGTGTTTGATGATGCTAATTATGGTCATTTGTCACTTGATCATCTGCAAGAAGAAGCTACAGAGGTTGTTGAAGAAAATGTTATTGCTGATAAGAACAGAGGTAAAAGCATTATGGTTGAAGAAGAAATTACACAAATTCTTGAAACTTCAGTTGATGATGACAATGAAGAAGTTAACAAGGAGTTAAAAGAAGAGTATACAAGAAGGAACTTGCTGGAGATGCTGTCACACCCCAACCGACGGCGGAAACGTCGGGGCGGGACATGTAGACTGTTCATGAGCACAAGGTTGACTAAATTGAAATATATTAATCATCCAAATTCATTTCAAGTATTCAAGACAAAACCAAATCAAACCAAGTATATAAAATGAAATACATAATCCTTTATTAAAAATTATCTAGGTCCAAAACTTATGTGTAGCATGTTTTGATCAAAATCACACATTAGTACCTGAAACATGAATAAAATAAGGTCAACTAAAAAGTTGGTGAGCATACACATGTTTGTATATAGATAGCATATAGATTATGAATAAACAAATCCTTACATAATATGATAAAATAAGGCATTTATGGAGAGCAGTTATTGTGTAACCAAGTACAATCAAACCTTTGTAACTAGCATGCAAAATTGTGTTGTCGGTAACAATCACCCCAATCTGGGTGGGTTTGCAGACTCAATAGATCTATCATTGTTTACCGTCAGCTTGAATAGTTAATGATTGCACATAAATTGCACACAAAAGTTAGCACAACTAGCACTCAGGCATAAAGCTCAAATTTGCACACATGAATGTAAAGAGGATTTGTACTTGTGTAGTTTGTGTAAATGTAAACAATAGATTGTATATTGTTCATGTTCCACCCCAAAAAGTGTAAAAGAGTAAAAGGGGCTATGTAATACTCACATGATTCGAAGGCGTAGCTAACACGAGATACTAGATAGTAACGAGGTCCTCGTAAAGCACAACGTTAACCTAGAGTGTAATATGTATTGAATCAATAGTGTGCACAATAGTCTATGTCTAAGTCTAGGGTTAAATTGGATGTGTGTATAAGGAATTGAAGTTGTGGGTGTTAGTGGTTTGTACTTGAATGATGTTGTATAAAATTAAGGTTTGAGTTTGGAATAACTAAATAAATAAATTACATAATTATTATTTATTCACTTAGTTATAAAAATAATGTAGGTATTAGGGATAATTAAGTATAACCTAAATAAATAATTTTTGTTTAAATATAAGTTAAATAAATAATTGTTAGCTTATTTATTTATTTATAAAATATGTAACTTAGTCATTTAATTATAAAAATGTATCGAATGTTTTATATTAAATATAAATTTCTTTACTTTATTTTCATAAAGATGTGTAAATAAGTTGTGTAAATAATATTTAAGTGTAGGGTTTAACAATAAGTATAAATTTAATTTTGTAAATTTAAATAAATAACTTATGTTTATTTTAGGATTAAGAATTTGATCTTTTTAAATACAGTTAATATAAATCTTTATCAAATCAATTATTTTTTATTTGAAAGTTAATCTGAAATACTTATTGTTTTTAAAATATAAAAATAATTATTCTACCAAGATTTTTCTCACACACACGACCGTGCTTGGGACAAGACACGATCGTGCTAGGACCACGGGCGTGACCGTGCTAGTCAGGGACGCGACCGTGTTGAACAAACAGAAGACATAACTAAGTTGTTCACTAGGCACGACCGTGTCTGGGCCAGGCACGACCGTGTCTAGGTTTTTGAGGCACGACCAAGTCTAGCCAAGAGGTATGACCGGGTCTGAGTGTGTGAGGCACGACCATGCTGGTATTAGCACGACCGTGTCTCATGAAGCACGACCGCGCTAGAAGATTAGCGCGACCGTGTCTGTTCCAAAACAGGAACGAATTGCCTAAATCTTATATTGTTAATGTTGGAATTCATAGGGCTTTCATCTATAAGGTTATTACGAGTCTATTGAAATAATTTAATTGTATTTGAGACGCGTTCAAAGCAGGGTTCGATTAAATCCATTTTGAACGAAACATAGATTCGGGTTCATGATGATTTCCATATTGTAAGCCCAAATTAGATTAGGGCTTTTGATCTATAGACTAAAACGTAGATGTAGGAGGTTTCAATTACCCGGAAGGACGATGAATTGACAGTGTACGGTAGAGATGAGTTCCGGCTACGACGGTTTGATCTCCGGCGTCTTCTGCTGCAATTCCGGTGAGATTGGTGTGCGTAAAACTTCAGAGAGGGTTAGCTATGGTGCGTAGTTGCTTGGTTTGAGAGAGTAACAATAGAAATGACGAATTCGACGAGTAAGAGATGAAGAGGTCGACGGTTTCAGTTTAAAATCCATAATTGGTTTTAATTCAAGTGTAATGTCGATGTTTAATTGACTAATGATGGTTGTAAATAGACGAACGTGTATAACGGTTACAAGGTTGAACGAATTTAGGATTAAAGTTCGTTTTTACGTTTCAACTGTCAAGAGGCGCGACCGTGCCAAAGCACCGGGCGCGACCGTTCCAAAGCAAGGCGCGCGACCGTGCCATAGCACTTGGCGCGACCGTGCCAGAACGAGGCGCGACCGTGCCTACTAGGGTTTCTGGTTATTTATTTATAAAGTCAGTCCTTGCAAATTTCAGTATTGACAGATTTGTATAAATGTGAACTTATGTAGAGTTTAATAGGATATACTCGTGTAAAATTTGTGGATTTGCATTGAAACATAGTATTTAATTGTTGGTACGAATAGAACAAGTCAGTGTACTATAATTTGGTTTGAAATGTATAACATTGAACTGAAATATAGATAATGAAAATTAGAAATGTTACAGATGCAAACTGCTGCCATTCTGGCTGAGCATGTTGAAAGAGAAAGGATAGAAAAAATGGCTAAGAAAGTAGCTTCGTGGCTTGCTTCTATTCTTGAGTTAGAGGAGAAAGTGATAAAATCAGAGGAAGAAACATTGGGAAAGAAGGTAATAGAGGGTAGAAAAGCTACATATTCTAGGAGATCTAAGAAAGTTCAAACTCTAGAGAAAGTACAATCTCTAGAGCCTAATCAATCAAATAAATCTCCCGAGAAGGTATAATTACTCGAAAAGCCTAAGGTTCCAGTTATAACATTCTCAAGGAAGAAATCCATTCCTATTGGAAGGAAATGTTTAAAGAGAAAACTATCTGAAACTTCAGCTGAAACTCTTGTTGTTAACTCTCCTAAACCTGAACCTATGAAGATTAAAATACCTATATGAGTTCCTAAGATTAAGATAATAGAGAGACCTATTAAAATGTGATGGTAAGCTCTGTTAACACTGATGTTACTCCTGAGAGATTAAAAGACGATTTGATATATTTTATGAAAGCAAATGGGTTTACGAGCAAACATTTTAAAAACATGAAGCTTGAAACTCTTAGAAAGCATGCTAAGAAGTTTGAAAAGAAACCTTCTCAGGTGATGATATTGTTGCTATTCATGCGCCGGTTTTAACTTTTAAAACAAATTTATTTACAAAACAGATTTGCGTATGGGAAGCAGTTTAGGCACGCAATTAATAAAGTTCTAAACTTTATTCCGACAGCGATCCGATTATATGAATGAATATACAATAAATAAAACCAAACCATAGCGTGTTAAAGATTTGTACCTTTGACGAAAACCCGAAAGCTTCACACTTTGGAGCAAAGAGCGTCTCGCTAGTGACACGTTCACGAACACCCGTAGTCTACGAAAACGTCTCACGCTTTCATGCTAGATCCCGACCTGCAAAACAAACAGGCCCATGGTGGAAACCATTGACGACGGCTGGTGATTTCCGGAGGTGATCGGAGGTGGACGGCGGCGTACACGGCGATGGCTAGTGGTAGTCGGCGGTGGTGGATCCCGAACCGGATTGGGATGGGGTTCTCCCTTCTATGCAAATTGAGTGGAGGCAAGAGATGGGGATTTGGATTGCAAGTTAAGGATGTATTTATAGTTGCCATAATTACAAATTGCACCCATTGAGAATTAACAGTTAATTCCCTATAATTAACTGTTAATTACTTTTAATCCTCGAATTTTACTTATTACAAATAACTAGTAAATCTCAATCGTTTAACTGTTAAACGTTTAAACCTTTGCCGTCAAATTATTTTCCTAAATAATTAATCACCGAATTAACCGTTTAAATATTTCCCTACAAATATTTATCCACCAAATCATAAGTCCGCGTTTCGTGAACTATAATATTTACAACTAAAAATTATTAACTGCTCGTTGTCCAAAGTGTAACTCTTTGGATCGTACCTCGATAGCAACGTTGAGATTATCGATGATCGGGCAACTAATATCCAACAATCTCCCACTTGGACGATTCATCAATTAAGGACGCCTAATTGCATCTCATTGCCCCTAGCAAGGTATGACGTATTACATATGTCAACCATTTCCTTTTGTTCAAGCAACCCTTATGATAGCGTGTTTTAGTGTGTTAAAATGCATATGTATATATGTATGAATATACATCCCCGGTAATGGCACCAAAAACTTGATGTCATATGCAAGAGATATAATTTATACATGTATATATACTATTCTTGATGTTTGGTTTAGAGTTACACAAAATCAGGTTTTAATTTTATAAATTAAAATGATAATTACTTCAACTTAAAACACACACAATAGGCAAGTGTACATATCGCAGCGTAATATAGTCGCGGTAAGAACCAAGTATCGAACCATGGTCAAGGATTCCTTACTCAAACCTTGCTAGTGTCTAACTAGGATAATAAGTTGGAAAGGGGTTTTGTTTTAAAGAAAGGAAAAGGAAAAGGAAAAGGAAAGTAATTAGGAATGTCATCTTATTTCAAGGTGTTACTCAGGTTGTTATCACTTTTTAATTAATGTTATAGTTTTGCAAGGTTGGTCAAGTTACTAATACTAACCCTTTTTTATAGGGGAGTTAGCATTTAGTAACGGAACAGTGGATACGGTCGAAACAGTTAGCATTTAAAAATATCTTGTGTATAAGAATATCTTTTTTTTATTAGGGTCTGAGTATGAACATTAGTTACCATCATCGTTTTATGATTACATATATATAACATATAGGTAACAACATATGTAACATATGGGTAACAACAAAATATCCCACAAATAATTCATTCCAACAAACTAATACCCCAATTGCCACTACCTGCTGAATGCCTCTACTCGCTGAATCCAAATCACAATTTTTAAAACAAAAAAATGAGCTTCTTTTTCATCCCATTATTGTTGAATCCATAGTTAAACTTTTCGTGAATGCCCATGAAAATCTGTGTTGAACTAAAAAATAATCATATGCATATGTAACAAAAAAATATAGTACTAAGTCTTTACCTAGAACCTTTTTTTGGTATAACGATGTTTATTCATCTCGAACAGGACTAGATATCATTACCATTCATAGTTACAAAAACTTTTAGCAAAAATATGTAACATGATCGATCTAGTAAATGTCTATTCACCTCGAACCAGACCGGATATCATTACTAAAAATATGGTTCTTAGTGTTGTCCGATGCTTGTAAAAAAATCGGATTCTAGAATTACTAAAAACTATATTTTTATATCGTTATAGTTTTTGAATCGGATTCTGTACTATATTTTTACATCGAACAAACTATATTTTTATCTACCTCGAATTACTGAAATTATACTTCTTAAAATTCAAAAACGTTTTTTTTGGAAACTATATTTTTATCTACCTCGAATTACTAAAATTATAGTTCTTAAAATTCAAAAACTTTTTTTTTTGGTATAACAATGCTGGTCAACCTCGAACTATATTTACTAAAAGTTTTTGAATTTTAAAAAGATAATTGAAATTAGAGTGCCAATGAAAAATGCTCGTCGATTACAAAATTTGAATATTTTTTTTTTTTTTTTTTTTTTGATTTGATGTATGCATTGTAGAGTCCCAATGGAGAATGTGGCAATAGTCAAAAGACGTAAATACCATTTAAGTACTATTATACCATTAAAAAATTGTAAATCAATAGCTTTAATCAACAATTTGATCATGTCCATCCAATGTTTTTAATCAATGGATCACAATGAGTTTTCATATTTGATTTAACTCAATAGAGTTTTCATTTTATCCTATACCTATATATATATATATAAATCATAATATATATATAAATGATGGTAAATTGTTAACTTGAAGCGAGTTATGAAGTGGCTAAAAAGTTGAAATCATATATGTATATTTATAACTTGTTCATAAGCGGATAACATGGAGCGTTGATATGAGTACTTAAGATCGAAAAATAAATAAATAAACATGGACTTGGAAATCTAAAGACGTTCGGTTAAAAATAAATGATCACATGTTATCGTGAAACGTACTTAAGCATACATTGAATTGTTGAAATACTTGTATGTATGTGTTGGTAAATATAAATGCATGTGGAACATAAAAAGTTAATAAATATCGTTCGAAACATAAGAATTTGCATGTGGACGTAACATCGTGATTTGTTCGTATGTGGAATAGTTAACATGCATAGAATTTAATTGAACGATATTTGAGATTTTATATAATTATTTTTAAGAAATAATTATATGTTTATACATGACTATAATATGAATATATTATAAGTTATTGCAAAAATAATATTTATTTTTGATACACATAACAAGTCACCAATATGGAAAATAGTATTTTCTCGGAAAATAGATAAACGTTTAGACTGGAATAATAATCACCAACGAGTCGTCACATGAAAACATTGTTTTACAAAAACAAAGACGTACTTAACAAGATTCATTAAGTCGGGTGAACAACTTGCATTTAAGACGGGTAGTCTTATCAACGTAGTACCCTTGTGTGATTAGGGTACGGATAGGTAGGAACTGTTAGCACATTGTTTTTTGCTAGGATTTCATCGGACACAAGGTGAGTTTCACAGCCCCCTTTTAACTTTTTAATGTTTTGTAAACATCGGGGGGAGAAACATACTTACTTGTTATGATTTGAAAACATGAATTACATTTGCTTACACGTTTGACATCATGAACATTCGGGTTTAACTCCTTGTGAGTTTCACTGTCCCCGTTTTCTGGTTTTGAAATGTTTTGGGGAGGAAAACATATTTGTAACGGTTTTCATATAATGAAATAACAAAGACCAGACCGTATGTTTACATGAGGAACAATAGAGCGCTAAAAGTCCCCGGAACAACATTAATATTTAGTAAACATTAGCTATGGTCTTAGCCTGGGATTATGTGAATAGTACTATTGGGGTGACGCCCCCGGTCATGGTTAGTTGCGCTAACCAGGGGTCCATATGGCCAATTAACCGCATATTGTCTTATTCTTGTAGTATAGCGTGGGAGGGGCATTCATTTGTCATGGTTTGGTTATGGTATCATGTATTAACATATTATTATTTGTATTCCTAACTAGTTTACAAATAGGGTCTGTCAGTCGTTCATTCATGGTTCAATGCATTGGGTATTTATAAAGGGTTTAATGGGTCGGTTAAGTACCCATGGTTCAATGCATTGGTTACTCATTTAAAACTACTTATGAAGGTAATGTTATGTATATGATTTCGGTGAAAACTACCAATTTTATGACGGTTAAGTCATGTACACGTTTTCGGTGAAAACTACTTATTTTTATGACGGTAAAGTCATGTATATGTTTTCGGGAAAAACTAATTACACTGAAATAACAAACTCTGTGAACTCACCAACCTTTGTGTTGACACTTTCAAGTATGTTTCTCAGGTAACCCTTAGTCATGGTGCGGTTGGAATAGGCTAGTTATGTTGGACCAATTCCCAGTAGGTGGAAGCAAATAGATTATATAGTCTCAAGTCTATCGTTGATCTAGAAGAACTTATATCATTGTATTACTTAGTCTTAGTATTTTTGTATGTATTCAAGTCTTAGAAATCACTATTACAGCTTCCGCAATCGTGTAATGAACCAATCGTTGCAACCTTTATTTATTTATTAAGTTAATAAATTTGGGGGTGTGACAGCTTCAGAATCAGAACTAGCATTTGAAGAAGAACCGGTGCTTGTATCTTCAACTTGACCTTCTTCACCCTATGTGTCACACCCCTGCCGGTGGCGGATTATACGCCGGGGCTGACGCGGTTGGTCATAAGCACACGATCATCCAATAAATGTGACAGTATTTATTCATCAAAATTAAACGCATCCATTACAAGTAGAAATGAAAAGCAAAGCGTTCAATCATAAGATAAGTTTGTAATAAAGCTCGCTCCGAAGTACTAAGTGATCATGTAGTGTCCTCAAACCGGTACACCTGAAACATGTGAGTAAATGTCAACTACAAGTAGTTGGTAAGTAACATAGATTTTGACACCAAACAAAAGTTAAGTAAAAAGGATGTGGAATTCAATATGTTCAAAGCTTAACTATGGCATAAATGTGAAAACATACAAGATTCCAAGCGTACAATTCAATCCGTAGTAAATGGAAAACTGGTAAGTACAATCCCACTGATTGTGTTTTTGAAAAATATTAATATGGTACACACAAAACCTGCCAAGGTTCGTGTTAACTGGAATCGGATTCCCCTATAAATGATCATGTTAGATACTACCTTAGGCCTGAGTAGCAGGTTAATGAATGTACTAGCATGAACACATGTAATGGTCACTAAGCAGTTTAAGACATAAAGCACATAGTAATAGCATGAGAACAATGGTATTGAATTTGTATGTATAGCAATGTAAACATGTTCCACCCCGAGTATTTGTAAACAATAGTAAAGAGAAAGGGGGCTATGAACTCACCTGAGTTGTGTACTAGTAGTGGATAGCACCCCACAAGGATGCAATAGAAAATACAAGAGTTTGCCTGTGAACCGTCTACGTATGTCGTAGAATTATAAGCATAATAATTAGGGATACATTGGGATTTTTGTGACGATGACACGGAAGAGTGAACGTCCTAAGACGCTCTAATGCTTAATGAGTAGGCGAACTTGTCCACGGGAATAAGTGATTTCCTTAATTTAATAATTAAGATAGATGTGTTTCGTATCGATAGTTTCTAATTATGAATAATATTATTTAAATAAATATTTGTGTGTTTGCACTATTAAATAATTGCTAGGAAAATAATATAACTTAATATATTATTTTTAAGTTCATAGAATTAATAAAATCATCATTTTTGTGGTAAAAATAAAAATTATACTATTTTTATTCGAGAATATAATTATGGGTAAATAATATAGACGTTTATATTTTTTATAAGTTTGAAGCATTACAAAAATGTTTATAAACATGGCAAAAATAATATATAAATATATTTTTTTAATTGGAGTCACGGGTTGAAAATAATATAAACATATCATTTTAGTCGGAGTCGTGGTTAGAAAATAATATAAATATATAGTGGGATGATTTTTATATTAAAAATATTAATTGAAAGTGAAAATATCATAAATATGAGTTATATTCAAACCGACCCTACGGGTGGTTTCCCGGGCTAAAACACATTAATATAATATTGTAATAATAGTGGGATGATTTTTATATTAAAAATATTAATTGAAAATGGTTTAAAAATAAAAACAATGTGGAGAGACTCGAACCCGGGTCTCTCCCACACAAGCACACACAACTAACCACTCCACCCGCTAGGGCTATCGGAAACAAACCCGGATTGAAATGGTTTTAGTCAATAACTCCCCTGTGCTCTTATTCCCAATCGATGTCGAACCAAATCCATCCTCAATCCATCGAATTAGATATCAGTTGGTTACAAAAGCACATGGGTTTTACAAATCGAGCACTGACGATTCTGTGTGTGTGTTTAATTTGGAAAACATCAAGCTTAGGGTCGTTGAATTACAGATTCAAGTGTCGAAACCCTAGATATGAACTCAGAATCAATTAGATCAGATTCGATAATGAAATCGGTTGGAATTTGAGGGTTTTTACTAAACAAAGGATTACGAATCTGACTATATGATTTAATCGAATTGAGGTTGAGTTTAAGATCGAAACCCCCAAATCGTTTTATGAAAAAACCCTAGTTACAGGATCTTAAAAAATTCGATGTTGTTTGATTCAATTAGCATGGGGCTTTCAAATAGCATGGTATTGCGAAACTAATCATGTAGTTTAATTGGATTTAAATTGGGTCTATAGTGGAGTTCGATTAAACCCGAAAGTTCATGAGCCCTAGAATCAAAACGTGAAAAATCCGATAGTGTAAGCCCTAATTAGGTTAGGGCTTTTATACTAGAGATGAAAACGTGTATATAGATGTGATTAACTACCTGACTCGATGTCAGACTGATGGAGATCGGACAGTTTCGACTTGTGTGGGTTAGTCTCCGGCAACTACAACTTCGTCTCTGACCAAAGTGGATGGTGTAACAAGTTCTGTAGGACTCGATTTAGATGCGCAGGTGATCAATTTCAGTATGAATGATTGAATTGATGTGAATTGGTGAGTAAAAGGGACGGTTTCAACGGTTACTACTTGATTACCCATAATTGGGTTTGATTACGAATCAATGTCTGTGTTAAGGCTTTAATGATGGACGATTATAATGTTTAAAGTGTTTTACCGTTACAAATCGGAAGAACTTTAGGTTTGGAATCGAATTTGAATCAAGGTAATAGGGGGTTTGACTTCTAGAAGTCAACAGAATGCAAAATCATATGATTTTGACTTTAAAAGTCAACACAATAGTGTTTTGGTTAATTACACAACTAGTCCCTATAGTTTTTGTTTAATATTTGACAGGATTAGTCCCTTGAGTTAGAGATAAATCAATTTGGTTAAGATTTAACTTGGTTTAGTTAACGGAGTTAATCTGGAAATTTCGGATTGTCACATCATCCCCTAGTTGAAAGAATTTTTGTCACGAAAATTAAAATAGTACCTTAAGAGTTTGACGTGGATTGCTTGAACAGATGAGGATACTTGCGCATCATCTGATTCTCGTGCTCCTATGTGAATTCCGGTCCGTGTTTTGAGTTCCAACGAACTCTGACAATAGGGATTTTACTGCGTTTGAGCGCTTTGACTTCCTTATCCATGATTTCGACTTGTTCTTCAACGAAGTGTAATTGTTCATTGATTTGTAGTTGTCACACCCCGCCAAGGTGGAAACGCGAGGCGCGACGTTCATGGTTTCCAAAGCATATGATTACCGCAAACACATACATGATAAATGGATACATAAACAAGTTTAAAGTTTTACATTCCCAAATGTCAATTGAGTTTACAAAAAGTGAAGATTTCGCAAATATGACTCTATTACAATGAGTTATACAAGAGAAATCCCCCCCAAAAGTTGTATCCATCGTGCATGGATGTAATCTACATTGCTAACCATGCGATCACGTTCAATTTCCTGAAAAACATACTTAAAATTGTCAACACTAGGTTGGTGAGTTCACAGGTTTAATCAAATAGTTCTTTGTAAAATTCAATTGTTCGTAATTAGTTCCAGTTGTATATGATAAACAGAATAAGAATTGTTGACCCAGTTGTAAACTAGCTAGGAATACAAATAATATGTTCATACATGAGGCGTAACCAAACCATGACAATTGTACACGCCCCTAATTTCGTTATCCGGTTCTATGCGGCCATAAATCCTCCAGATTGTGGTTAGCGCGACTAACCATGACCGAGAGACGTCACTCTCCATAGTACTATTCATAGGACCCTAGGCAACAGTTAATGGTTACTACTTTGTTCCAGGGGACTTTAGCGGCCTCAACTCGTTGTTCTCATCTCATTTAACATAAAAGTCGTGCCTTATTCTCTTGTTATCCCATAAAATAGTTGTAAGTATGTTTTTCCCCCAAATATAGAAAACAGTAAAAAGAGGCCGTGAAACTCACTTTGAGTTTGTGTATACTTGTAATGATACTTGTTGTAGTCAAACTTGACTATTCGTACCCTAGATACCAAAGGGTAAATTGTGTTAAGACCGGACGTCTCATATTGCAAATTCTTCACCGACTTTGTAAATCTGGTTGTTTTTGTTTAAAATATCCTCTTAGTTGTTCAACACTTGTTTCGTTATAAAAACAGTTCTAAGTTACTCCCCAAAGGGGACTGACATAGGTATCGAAACTACCTAGTTTCGATTGGGCAATTGAGTATCGAAACTTCCTAGTTTCGATTGAGTAGTTGGGTATCGAAACTACCTAGTTTCGATTGAGCAGAACAGATGTCGAAACTACCTAGTTTTGATTGAACAAACTGAGTATCAAAACTACCTAGTTTCGATTGAGTAACCGGTATCGAAACTACTAGTTTCGATTGGACATTTAGGTATCGAAACTCCTAGTTTCGATTGAGTAGCAGGTATCGAAACTCTAGTTTCGATTACAGGACTTCTGTTTGACAGAATCAGTCCTGCATATTTTTTTGTTTTAAATCTTGAATTCGACACACTTTTCTTGTTATCTTACTTGCGTTTGAATATTTTGTATGTTTAGCTACGGTTTAAAGAAAATAATGTAGATAGTATTGAGTTTTTACCTTTAAAACAGAGATGGCGATTTCGAGAATAACAGAGAAATGATCTTGAATCTTTTGCTAAACTCTTTTCAGAAACACTTGAAATTCTTCTTAAAACACCGAATTAAGATGGATTTTGCCTTAAAACTGGACTTCAAATTGAAGAGAATTGGAATGTTTGCCGTATGAAAATGAGAAATATGAAAAGGAATTATGATAAAGATGATTGAGTTGGTATGGGTTTTAAAATAGTCAATTAGGAAGTATGGTAAAATGGGACGTGAGAATGGGGGGGATGGTCTTCTCTGGCTTCGGCCGAGAAAGTCAAAAAGGTGGGTTGGGTTGATTGTATAATAGGATTTAAGTGTAAGTTTATTAAGGTTATTAATATCAATCATAGTTTTACAAAGGAAATTTTAATTCGGTTTAGGTTTCTCACGGTATTATAAATTTAACACTTTTATGTCTCGTTGATGAAAAATATTGAAATCTGGGATTGTAAAGTTTGTGTAATATATATTTTTCTGGTTATTTAATTTAACCATTCACGTTCGTATTAGTCGGTTTATGCTGGTATGTTGACCCGGTAACTCCTAGAATTACCAAAACATTAATTGTGACCATGTACGGTCTTTGATAGACCTTAATGTCATTGTTTGTGAAATTAAGTAAATCACAAAAATAATTATAATGTAAACTTGTTTAATACATGTACGGATATTGACCTGAAATGTCGGGTGTCACAGTAGTCCCTCAAGAGGGATCGTGAGTGTCTTGTCTGTTAGACATTTCTTCAAGTTTGTGACATGAAAGACGTTGTGTATACCACTAAGTCCTTCAGGTAGGTCCAGTTGGTACGCTACTAGGTCAATTCTGTTCACTATCTTGAACGGTCCAACATAACGAGGGTTTAGTTTGCCTCGTTTCCAGAGTAAACTCGGGGTCACGTTTAGATTCCCCACGAGCTTTGGCTGTTGGTTTGGGGAGTACGATTGATAACAAGATTTAGGTCGGATACTCAAAGTCAGGCATGAATGATGATAATGGATTTAGTTTAAGAGAATTGAGGAGAAGACCGTCAAAGAATATCTTGGACTTAAAAGATGGAATGCATCTCTCGAAATGAGAAAGATGAGAATTTGATGATCAAAACTTGTTTAGGATGTAGTGTAAATTGTTCGAGAAATGTCACTGGATAAGAGGTTTCACAAACATTGGTCAAGGTCAAAATAACATAAAACGTCATTTGTCATGAACAACGCTACTTCTGACGATATGACAGGAACACTTATATATAGGAAGTACCAGTGGCGTATCCACCATGCCCTTATCATATCGTATCAGTTTCATTATTATATACCACGATAGGTTTTATGTCATAACGCACGACAGAATTCACTATGTTTTCCATGCGCTGATTCTTATAATTACATGTGCACCCGTAATTACTCAAATCGTCGTATGGTCCGTATAGATCATTCTATTGGGTGTGGGTACAGAGGGTGAAACACCCAAAAACATTATTGTAAGTTGTTAATAAGTGACTGTGTCTCTAAATGGTAATGTCAGTCAGGAAGTAAAGGCTGACAATGTGGCACAACCCCATACATGGGTGTCCTGAGTATATGACATGTCCTTCTAGATTACCCATAAAGTTGATAGCTCTCACGTGTCTAAACAAGTATACGTCAAACCCCGAGTAACTCAAGGTTTATAGCTTCCTCATGTTTGAACAAGAATACGTCAAACCCCGAGTAGCTCAAAGTTTTTAGCTATAAACTTTCATGAACATAGCAAATGATCATGCCTCATGTATATAGTGGACAATCAATATCAAACAAGGTAAACGGTCTAGTTTCGTATGTAATGTAGGCACTCAAATTTCATGTATAGCGTAGATAATATAGTATTATGCATATTTTGTAAATAACCAATTATAATGTATCGTGTGAACAATCTAGTATCATGCATCAAGTTCCTTCTATAATGTGATCAATCTAGTTTCATGTATATTGCAGGTAATTGGGTTTCACGTATAATGTAAATAATCATGTACCAAGTTTCATGTATAACTTGAATAATCAAGTTGCGTGTATAATATAAACAATTTAGTCTCAGGTATGTTATGGACGTTCATATGTAAATAATTGAACCACGTGAGTAACGTAAACTACCAAATCTTGTCGGCGATCGAGTGATGTGGACAAGCATGTTGTATAATGTGGGTAGTTGGGTTTCAAGTTTTCAACTTTGTTGATGGAAAGTTGATGCATGTGTGAAAGGATTCTTCTCCTTGAGGTGACTAGTAAGTTCATACATTCCCGAAGATGTAAGGTAATGGGAAAGTTTTGCAGGTAAACAGAATAATGTGTACGTGAATATCAAATTTGTGCTTTTTGTTTGTAAATAAACAAATAATTAAAATTTTACTCCTATTTGTAAATTAATAAATAAGTGAAAATAAAAATTTGGGCGGATGGATAATTGGATAAATAAGAACCTTTTAATTCAATTATTAAAACGAAAATGTTTCAAAAGATAATAATGGTTTTATTATTTAATAATCAAGCCAAGGTTTACATTAGTTTAATGGGATAAATAGTCAATATAAAATAATTAATCAAGTTTTTATTAAAATGATGAAATGTTTGTTAACACATTTAAAAAAGAACAATTTGTACAAGACGGGTATTAAGTTTCCTTACGAGGCAAAGGGATTTGTAAATAGTTTATACTTTAGACAAAATCTATAAACCAAGGGTTTGGTAAAGATTTTATTTTGAACAAAATAATTATATTAGTTAAATCGAGAAATAACAGAATAATTAGTCTACAAGGAAGGTTTAGATACCAAACACCAAGGCTAGCCAATAATATTATTTATATTTGGGTGCAGGATATGGATTTTAATTTAGAACTTTTTAAAAAAACGAGAAACAGAGTATCCGGCTAACATTTCAAATGGTTTTTCACCAAGAAGCAGATGGGCACCAAGACGAGCATCGATGAGGTTATTCGTATTGAAATCCGGGATTTAGCCCTAGTTATGTCCGTATGTGCATCAAGTATTCTCTGATCTCCATTCCTTGCTTCAGAAACTCTACGGTCCTTACATATAGGTGAGCAGTATCAGCTGGAACTCCTATGGCACTGGTAAGTCCCATGACTTGTCTTGCTCTTGGTTCTGAAGGGTTTAGGTTAGGTGTTGGATAAGGGTCTCTCAGAGGAGATGATTCACCTGCTCGGAGTCTCAAGCCAGCTCCTAATCCCATCAGCTCTGCGGTCAAACATGGATTTGGCAAGCTAGTTGTGCCTGTGACTGGTTGTCTGGTGATGGGGACACACAGTCTTCCTTTTGTATTGACTCTGCTTCGGGGTGGTTCTCAGGGGAGTGAGGAGGGTAAGAGGCCATGTCTAGCACGAAAAGGTCGTAAGTGTAATGGTAAGTGTTAAAGGTGTTTATGAGTTTAGAATTTGACTAATCATAACACCGAGTTCTTATAATAATATATCGGGTGTAACACTTGACCTATAAGTAGTGTACCCACGAAAATGATTCCCAGAAAAGAGAGGTGGGTCACAAGGGACACGCACTGGAGTACTCAGTCTTTCCTTAGTCGGAACCTTTCATGGACTTACACCCACTCTTCCAGCCATCATGTACCATTAACATTATTATTTGAACTCATGATTATGGTGAGAATCGTTAGGGATTTTGTCTTGTGGCTAAAGGGTGTGTTTCATCTGTTCAAGCAGTTTCCTTTCCTTGGATGATGGGGTCTAAGGGAGTAAATCTCTTCCAAGAGATGATAAGATTTTCAAGGCATAAGGATGGAAGGTATAGGAACTTAAATAAGTTTAAGTGTAAGAATCAAATAGGGAGGTTTAGGTGTGTGTACCAAATTGTAGGTAAACAACGGATGATGTTTAGATTGCATTCATTTGGCACACAACCAAATGGATGCTGTGACAAATCAAAGTGATTCCGGTTCGTATACCTTCAAGAAGACATGCTTTAGCCTATAGGTGGACACTCATTTTGGGGATTCCCAGGAAAGCATACGGATCCTTCGGTTGATTTGGATTTACATGAAATGCTTTCCTAGACAGAAGACCCAAGGTACAGGCGTTTACCCTTCCAGATTGCACATGTTCTCTACAAGTTTCCAGAACCCAAAACCTTGACGGGATTTTAAAATTTTAATGAGCATTAGGCCTAAGTGTTTGAGTTTTCCACAAATGATTAGTAATGGTGTGTAAAGATGAAAGTGTACAATGTCCCAGATATGGATAAGTGTATAGCAAGACTTAGGATAGCATTTAGTGATATCAAATAGGTATTATACAGACTAATCAAATAGTGTAGCAAATAAGGTATCATAGGAGTGGTAGTTTTTTTTTTTCGTAAACATGTAGGTTATCAAGTAGAATAGCAAATAAGATAATTCGTATTGTATCATGTAATGTTACTAGATGATATGTAGGATAATTACATAAGGGTATTCTAAGGTTATAGACTATAAGCTAAGAATATGTTTCAAGTAATCCATGTTGTTTCAAATAGTTGCATGTAGTCCTTGGGATGTTGTAGTTCATGTAATTGTATCATGTAAAAAGAAGTAGATAGACGTAGGTGAGTATGTGTATAAATAAGTATTACACTCCTAGGTTATAGTCTAGGTCATGTGTGTCTAATAACCTAATTCCCTATAACCATGGCTCTGATACCAATTTCTCACACCCCGGCCGGCGGCGGATTATACGATGGGGTTGACGTGGTTGTTCATAAGTACACGATCATCTATTAAATGTGACAGTATTTATTCATCAAAATTAAACGCATCCGTTACAAGTAGAAATGAAAAGCAAAGAGTTCAATCATAACATAAGTTTGTATTAAAGCTAGGTCCGAAGTCCTAAGTGATCATGTAGTGTCCTCAAACCGGTACACCTGAAACATGTGAGTAAATGTCAACTACAAGTAGTTGGTGAGTAACATAGATTTTGACACCAAACAAAAGTTAAGTAAAAAAGATGTGGAATTCAATATGTTCAAAGCTTAACTATGGCATAAATGTGAAAACATACAAGATTCCAAGCGTACAATTCAATCCGTAGTAAATGGAAAACTGGTAAGTACAATCCCACTGATTGTGTTTTTGAAAAATAGTAAGATGGTACACACAAAACCCGCCAAGGTTCGTGTTAACTGGAATCGGATTCCCCTATAAATGATCATATTAGATACTACCTTAGGCCTGGGTAGCAGGTTAATGAATGTACTAGCATGAACACAAGTAATGGTCACCAAGCAGTTTAAGACATAAAGCACATAGTAATAGCATGAGAACAATGGTATTGAATTTGTATGTATAGCAATGTAAACATGTTCCACCTCGAGTATTTGTAAACAATAGTAAAGAGAAAGGGGGCTATGAACTCACCTGAGTTGTGTACTAGTAGTGGATAGCACCCCACAAGGATGCAATAGAAAACACAAGAGTTTGCCTGTGAACCGTCTACGTATGTCCTAGAATTATAAGCATAATAATTAGGGATACATTGGGATTTTTGTAACGATAACATGGAAGAGTGAACGTCCTAAGACGCTCTAATGTTTAATGAGTAGGCGAACTTGTCCACGGAAATAAGGGATTTCCTTAATTTAATAATTAAGATAAATGTGTTTGGTATCGAGAGTTTCTAATTATGAATAATATTATTTAAATAAATATTCGTGTGTTTGCACTATTAAATAATGACTAGGAAAATAATTTAACTTAATATATTATTTTTAAGTTCATAGGATTAATAAAATCATCATTTATGTGGTAAAAATAATAATTATATTATTTTTATTCGAGAACTTAATTATGGGTAAATAATATAAATGTTTATATTTTTTTATAAGTTTGAAGCATTACAAAAGTATTTATAAACGTGACGAAAATAATATATAAATATATTTTTTTTAGTTGGAGTCACGGGTTGAAAATAATATAAACATATCATTTTATTCGGAGTCATGGTTAGAAAATAATATAAATATATATTATTTAGAAAGTGAAAATATCATAAATATGAGTTATAAATTCAAACCGAGCCTACGGGTGGTTTCCTGGGCTAAAACACATTAATATAATATTGTAATAATAGTGGGATGGTTTTTATATTAAAATTTTTAATTGAAAATGGTTTAAAAATAAAAACAGTGTGGAGAGACTCGAACCCGGGTCTCTCCCACACAAGCACACACAACTAACCACTCCACCCGCTAGGGCTATCGCAAACACACCCGGATTGAAATGGTTTTAGTCAATAAATCCCCTGTGCTCTTATTCCCAATCGATGCCGAACCAAATCCATCCTCAATCCATCGAATTAGATATCAGTTGGTTACAAAAGCACATGGGTTTTACAAATCGAGCACTGGCGATTCTGTGTGTGTGTTTAATTTGGAAAACATCAAGCTTAGGGTCGTTGAATTACAGATTCAAGTGTCGAAACCCTAGATATAACTCAGAATTAATTAGATCAGATTCGATAATGAAATCGGTTGGAATTAGAGGGCTTTTACTAAACAAAGGATTGCGAATCTGACTATATGATTTAATTGAATTGAGGTTGAGTTTAAGATCGAAACCCCCAAATCGTTTTATGAACAAACCCTAGTTACAGGATCTTGAAAAATTCGATGTTGTTTGATTCAATTACCATGGGGCTTTCAAATAGCATGGTAGTGCGAAACTAATCATGTAGTTTAGTTGGATTTAAATCGGGTCTATAGTGGAGTTCGATTAAACCCGAAAGTTCATGAGCCCTAGAATCAAAACATGAAAACTCTGATAGTGTAAGCCCTAATTAGGTTAGGGCTTTCATACTAGAGATGAAAACGAGTCTATAGATGTGATTAACTACCTGACTCGATGTCGGACTGATGGAGATCGGTTAGAACACAGTTTCGACTTGCGTGGGTTAGTCTCCGGCAACTACAGCTTCGTCTCTGACCAAAGTGGATGGTGTAACAAGTTCTGTAGGACTCGATTTAGATGCGCATGTGATCAATTTCAGTATGAATGATTGAATTGATGCGAATTGGTGAGTAAAAGGGACGGTGTTGATTACGAATCAATGTTTGTGTTAAGGCTTTAAAAATGGACGATTATAATGTTTAAAGTGTTTTACAGTTACAAATCGGACGAATTTGAGGTTTGGAATCGAATTTGAATCAAGGTAATCAGGGGTTTGACTTCTAGAAGTTAACAGAATGCAAAATCATATGATTTTGACTTTAAAAGTCAACATAATAGGGTTTTGGTTAATTACACAACTAGTCCCTGCAGTTTTAGTTTAATATTTGACAGGATTAGTCCCTAGAGTTAGAGATAAGTCAATTAGGTTAAGATTTAACTTGGTTTAGTTAACGGAGTTAGTCTGGAAATTTTGGATTCTCACACTATGGAGGAGATTGTACATGATGCACTTGTTCTTCTTCTGCATTGTCATCTACATCCACATTCTGATCTATATTTTCATCTTGATTCTCAACTTCAATTTCAATATCATCCTCTACTTAGGCTCATTCACATTTGGTTCTTCTCTTGAACTTGAGGTTGAACAGGTTGTGGTATTACAGGTTGTTGAACTTGTGGTTGCTGCTGTGGTTCAACTTGTGGTGTAGGTGGTTGCGGCTGTTGTTGTTCTTGTTCTTGTTCTTGTGCTAACAACTCTTCAGGATGAATCCAGTTATCATTTGGAGGAGCTACATAATCAGGATTGATAATGTGCCCAAATGATGGTGTAGGAACTAGAATAAGATCTGGATTCTGCTGCTTGACATTATTGCAGTTAGTAAAAATTCTCTTGGTCATCGGTGTAAAAGTAAGACGATGTGGCAACTGAGGTAGATTAGGAATGAGATGGTTAATAATAATTTGAATGAAGCGAGGGTACATAAGAAACCTTTGTCCTTCTGGAGGAGTTATCTGGGCAACTATTGTCACACCCCAACAGATGGCAGAACACGTCGGGGCGGACGTGTAGACTGTTCATAAGCACATTATTCAACTAACGTTTCATATATTAAATTACTCAATTTAATAACAATGTTCAACAAATACAATCAAACAATCAAAGTAAATGAAATACATCAACAAGTTAAATTTGTTTATTTCAACTAGGTCCTCATGTCCTATAGTTGACATTTACTCATATGTTTCAGGTGCACCAATTTGAGGATACTACATGATCATATAGGACTATGGACCTAGATTTAATAAAGATTGAATTTAACTTGTGTTATGTTTGAACACCTTGTTTTCCATTTCTATTGTAACGGATGCTTTAATTATGACGAAATGATATTATCACTTATTAATAGACAATCATGTGCTTATTAACAACCGCGTCAGCACTGGCGTATAATCCGTCGCCGGCCGGGGTGTGACATATGTTTACGCTTATGTTTATGTTATGTTATTGCATGTTGACGTACGCTTTTATTAAATGAAGTTTGAATGTTATGTTTTGGCAAAATATTTGAAATTAATGTTTTACGTAAAGCTAGAACTCACCAACGTAGCTGAATTTTAGTGTACACATTCAGTTTAAGGACATGTATTGATGTTGAACGGTGATGCTTGGCTAGCTAGAAGGTTACCCGGCTGATCATAAAACTTGCATCCCGTTTATGTTTACGATTATGATTTGGATATGTTAAGACAATGTTTATGATTTTTGAATGATTAAACATGTTTATGTTACGTTTTAAATGGAAGTTTCAGCTGCGTTATGTGGTAATCAAGTTTAAAAACTGCTTGTTTATGAATAAATCCAACACGTGAGGCCTCCCGGGTTTGGGCCCTTACAATAGTAATGAAGATTTAGAAATAAATAAGTGAAGTATTAAATTATTAATAAGAATATATTAAATTGTTAGTAATGAAAAAAAAAATAAGCAGAAAAAATAATCTTAGATTGTGACATATGACCTAACCAGTTACTTTTTAAGAGAAAGGTTTGAATACAAAGGATTTTTTCCATGCGAAAGTACGGAGGATTCTTAATCATTGATCTAGGAAATCAAGTTTTAAGATCAAATATGATTGTTTTAAGCGTGAAAATATTCTGAAAATGCTAGAATTGGAATAGCCTAAATTTATTGACTTTTTTCAAGTTCCCTCATTTTTTAAAACACGTATAACTTTTTTATACGATATTAATTTTTTAAAAAAATTACACCATAAAATCGAGTATTTTATTTTCTTTAATTTGAGTATAGCCTTGCTATACTTTTATTTTAAAAAAATGACTTTTTTTTTAAAACGTCGATGTGTTGTGTTTATAACATGTGTGATTACGGTCATGCGTTATTATAAAAGCTGCGCGATTATGCGTATAAAAAGCGTGATTACGGTCATGCGTTATTATAAACAAGCGTGATTATGCGTATAACATGCGTGATTATGGTCATACGTTATTATAAACATACTTATGGTCATGCGTTATTATAAAACATGCTTTATTATAACGCGTACGCATTTACCCCTCGTCCACTGAACACGTGTTCCTACGCTAAAACAACTTTGTACAATAACCGGAACCTACTTTTTAATATTTATATAGATTCAAATAAAAGTTAGTTTTATTTATAAATATACACATATACACCTTATATTTTCTCCAAGTTTATCGAGTGAACCGTTGCCGACGGATACGTACACATATAAATGCATTTGGATAAGATTTGACGTCACAAAATCTAAGACCCAACCCCACATGTATCAATATACGTATATTCAATTTTCAATTTCTTTTTCCATATTTTTTTTAGTTTTGTAAAACTAACTAGTATTAAGACCCTCGCGTTGCGGCGTGGGTACAAAACCGTGAAAAAAACTAATGTCAAAACGTTGTTGTTAACCCGCACGTTGAAGTTAAGGAAAACGAAATATGCACGGCGTTGATAACATTCGAAATTTTATATAAAAAATGGAACAGTCACAAACCCGTGCATTACGGCGAGAACGTTGATAATACTTGGAACATTATTTAAAAAAAGAAACCATTAAAAAAATTCACGTCAAAACATTGATAAAAGTATGAATACATCAACTGAAATAAACCACAGCTAAAGATATTAACGTTAATAAAAATAAGCACGTAAAAAAAATCATATTTTAAAAGATGAAGGGAACAAAGAAAAAAAAAACCGTAAGAAAATTGAAACTTTGAATCAGCTTTGACGCCTTATACATTTGTGGATTGATTACTTATACAAGATGACGTGCGATTCCGTTTTGAATGAAATTTACACCGAACTGTAGAAAAAAATAAACACGTTTCAATGGTATATTCTGAATTTTATAAAACATTAAATTTTAAAGTTTATAATAGAAAAACAAAATTAAACAAAAAATTGTGAGTGCATAAAAAAAATAGATAAGTATAAGGCATAACGTGTAAATATAGCTAAAATTGAGGGATAAGAAAGCAATTATTCTAAACTTAAGGGGCAAAATGCAGTTTTTCAAATGTTTTAATGTAAATTAATGAAACTATGCTCTCATTACTTGTACCATACGTAGAGAATCTTTCCATGTTGAAAATTGTAAGCTAGTAATAATGAGATGTTATATAAGATGTGAGTCGAATATTACATTCATACATTGCTATATCACTAGATGCGTCTCCGAAATTTCAAATGCACAGCACGACTCTAGAGAAAAACTCCTCGAAAACTATTAAAATATTATATATTGATATATATATATATATTGTAAGATTTCGCTAAAAAGTCAAAAAAGTGTAAAAAATGTAAAAAGTCGTTTAAAACGCTCATAACCGCCTCATATGAACTCCTATTTTACACATTTCGGCGGCGTTGGAACCGTCTCGTCGAACTCTACGATCTTAGCTTGTTGGGTTTAGATTTTAGGGTTTAGTTTTTGCCTTAGGGGTTTAGCTTTTAGTATTTAGGCTTTGGGGTGGGGTGGTAGGTTTTTGGGGGTTGGATGGGGTGAGGTTAGGTTTTTGAGAGGGTTGGGTTGGAGGTTTAGGCTTTTGCGGGGGTGGTGGGGGTGTTTTTAGACGACTTTTTCGGCATTTTAGGGTTTTTTGATAGAATTTAGGTTTTTCGGGGTGGGGGTGGGGGGTTTTAGGTTTTTCAGGGTGGGGGTTAGGTTTTTTTTTGGGGGGAGTTGGGGTGGAGTGGGGGTTTTAGGCTTTTTTTTTTAGGGGGGGGGGGGTTGTGGGGTTTTTAAAATACTTTTTACACTTTTTTTTCGTTTTTAGACATTGTAGAATAACTCTCCCCTATATATATATAATTTTATATATAAATTTATAGTTTTTTATAAAATATGATTATATATAATATACATATATATATATATATAAATATATAATATATATAGGGTGAGGTTCAAATGATAACCAATATTTATGTGATAACCATGAAAATCACTCTCAAACATAGTGTTACGTATATGTAACAATTATCATTTTGTTAGTATTACATATACGTAAACACTATGTGTCACGTATATGCAACATTATTTGGTACGTATATGTAAGACTCATTATTTCCGTATTTATGTTTAAGATATAGGTTCACGATACTTAAATACTCTTTTAACAATTAGAAGAAAAAATAATTTATAAATTATGTGATTGTTTGATGGTGGTTATCACATAAAAAGTTGGTTATTATTTGAACTCTTCCCTATATATAGGGTGAGATTCAAATGATAACCAATATTTATGTGATAACCATGATAACCACTCTAAAACATAGTGGTACGTATATGTAACAATTATCATTCTGTTAGTATTACATATACGTGATACGTAAACACTATGTGTCACGTATATGTAACATCATTTGATACGTATATGTAAGACTCATCAATTCCGTATTTATGTTCAAGATACTTAATTATTTTTTTAACAATTAAAAGAAAAAAATTATAAATTGTTTGAGAGTGATTATCACATAAAAAACTTGTTATCATTTGAACACTTCCCTATATATATATATATATATATATATATATATGTGTGTGTGGTGTATAGACTTTAAGCTGATAAATATATACCATAAAAATTAAATGTTTTAAAGAACTATGGACCAATAGGATATTTTACGTAGGCTGTTTAGAATGATAAAATGGGGTTAGTAAAGATCAAACCATAAAAGCCTTTTGCGCCGTTCTGGCATTAGCGGCTACGAGGTGCCCAAGAATTCAGCCACCACCTTATTATTCAAGACTGACTACAACCTGCCCATAATCTATTCCCAAAAATATTACTCTTTTTTTTAATTATTATTATGGTTTGTTGAGAACATGGTGGTATTCCAACACTTAGAAAGTTTGCCTCTAATGGAGGCGATCATAAATAGAGTAGTAAATAAAATAGTAAGTAAAGAAATATACCAGACTATTGCTGCAAATGTAAACTTCAAACTTTTATTTAGAGAGAGTATTTTACAAGAGATTTTCAGAGGGGTGTTTCCAGCTCTGTCTTAACTAAGATAAGTAATCCCTATTTATAGAAGGGATGATACATGCATCAGTCTAAATGTGGGACCTGGAAAGACACATTTGTCAAAAATAAAACAGTATTGTAGCAATTATTATTGCTTTCTTTTTAAAAAGTAAATAGTGTCTAGCAATTATTTTGTTAGAATGCATAATGTTTTCTGCCACTCCATCTATTATTGGAGTCTTGTAATTTTGTTCACGTGGGACCTATTGTGATATCTTGTTTTTGAATTTTCCAGATGAATCTTCTGGCTTGAATTCTTGCTTGTATTCTTCAAGAATTGTTGTAAGGCCCCAAACCCGGGAGGCCTCGCTTGTTGGGTTTAATCATTCACAAACAGTTCTTAAACTTGAATATCAAATAACGCAGCGGAAAATTTCATTTCAAACATAACATAACATCGATCAATACGCGGAAGCGTAACATTGTCTATTACATAAACATAACATAACCAACTTCATAACGGGATGCCAGCCTTCATATCATCCGGGTAACTCATCAAACCGCCCAGCATCACCGCCCATCATCATAACCTGTCTTAACCTAAATGTGCATACTAAAAAGTCAGCTACGCTTGTGAGTTCTAGTTTTAACTTAAAATGTTAAATTCAAATATTTGCCAAAAACATAACTTCATACTTCATTTAATAAAAGCGTACGTAAAATAATGCAATAACAAAAAACATAACACATCATAACCCATAAGTCAACAAATACATCGAATCTGCGCCTTCTCGTAACCGTCAAATCCAAACGTCACATACTGGCGGAATAACCTAAAGATCGCCACCATTAGGCCCTTCAACACCGTACTGTCCTTTGGGCGGAGAAACCTAGGGCCCGATACTTAGGTTATTCAACCGAACTTCAAGCATGGCATCACAAGGATGACACGTACCAACTTCCAGCACTGCACCCCGTGAGGCACAAGTACCAAACTTCAAGCACTGCACCCCGTATGGCGCAAGTACCAAACTTCATGCACGACTACCCCATAAGGTAAATCGTACCAACTTCAAGGATCACGATAATCCCCTTGGTGACCGTCATCACCCCGGTTGTACAACAGTTGGCCAGCCACAAAGGCCCCAAAAAGGTAAGGCCCATAACATACTTCCCATACTCATAACCTTCATTCCCTAAGGAATAATGGCAAAGTCGTTCGTTTGTGACTTTCTTAAACATTCACTTCTTTTACTTCAAAACTTCAGTTAAAGCATTCGTACGTTTTATTAAAAAACATTCATTCATTCGTAAACACTTCGTAAACTTCTTTTGGAAAAATATTTCATAAACACTTCCTTAATAACCTTTTCCTTCCAAAACATCTTTATAAACATCATTTCATAAAACGTCACACACATCATTCTATAAAACAGTCACATCGTTACGTATGCACACCAGCCCAAAAACATTATTTAAAACATTTAAAAGAGGGCTTCTAGAACTCACCTGAAATAAAATGGTCAAAGGTCTCTAAAGAATCTTCTAACCTGTACGTATGCAACCTAGTTTTAGCTTCTCATACAACTCATTACATTTCATTCCTAACCGCAAACATCACCCAATCGTAAACTTCACCCAGCCATGAACTTCACCCAACCGTGAACTTCACACAAACCGCAAACTTCTCCCAACCGTGAACTTTACCCATCCGCAAACTTCACCCTACCGTAAACTTTACTCAAACCGTAAACTTCACCCAAACCGCAAACTTCATCCTATCACCCCGTTTTTGCATGGATTCAAATCTGGATCGACGGCTTCGTCAAGTTTGAAACTTTCTACATTCAAAACGCGTATTTTACTCTCGTGATTCCAGATCTATAATATTTTTCTCTTTTGGTTAATAAAAACCTAACCTTTTTACCAAAAATACCCGGGAACCCGATTTTAAACAAAAACCCAGATTCGGAAGGAGTCGTTACCTCAATCGAGCGTCTGATTCAGAGATCTTGCTCCAAGCTATGTGTTAACACGCTTCTTGAATCTCGGGTCGATCCGCTAACTTTCTCTCTACGGTTTCTCTCTCTAGAACTTGCAAACGAGAGAAAAGGTGGTGGTTTATGCTATTTATGGAGGGGCTGACTTCCTTTGTTTGCCACCCTCATGCGCACCTGGCCCATCCGGCCCGGCCCATCGTGCCTTGCTTGTTTATTCGGCTCGTCTCTTGTTTAACCCGTGAATAAAATTTTCGTTTTATTTTTGGGATGTTATAAGTCTACCGCCCTACAATAGGTTTCGTCCCCGAAACCTATCATAAGTCAAATAGTTGAGGGTATGAATCCCACATATCCGTCTCCGTTTCCCAAGTGGCTTCCGATCCCTTTCGATGTTTCCATTGGACTTTAACCAATTGGATAACTTTATTACGTAACCGTTTCTCCTTCCGATCTAGGAAGGCCACGGGTTCTTCGATGTAGTTAAGTGTCACACCCCCAAATTTATTTAATTATTAAATGAATAAATAAGTAAATACAGGTTGCAACGATTGGTTCATTACACGATAGCGGAAGCTGTAATAGCGATTTCTAAGACTTGATTACATATACGATTACTAAAACTAAATAAATACAATGATCTAAGTTCTTCGAGATCAACGATAGACTTGAGGCCGGATAATCTATGTCCTTCCAGCTAGTAGGAATTTATCCAATTATAGATAGCCTATTCCAACCGTGACATGGCTATGAATTACCTGAAAAACATACTTAAAAATGTCAACACAAAGGTTGGTGAGTTCGCAGGTTTAATTGTTGCAATGTAAAGTGATTTTCCTTGAAAACGTTGATATTGTGTACATGGCCATGATACGAAACTGTTTTCCTTGAAAACAGTGAAAATATGTACACGGGTTTAATGTAAGGTTGTTTTCTCGAAAACATGTGATGACTTCATAGTCATAAAACAAGTAGTTTTCCCAATGAAAACATGTGATGACTTCATAGTCATAAAACGAGTAGTTTTCCCAATGAAAACATGTGATGACTTCATAGTCATAAAATAAGTCGTTTTTCCTGAAAACATTGATACTGTGTACATGGCCATAATATGAAACTGTTTTCCTTGAAAACATTGATAAAAACATTTCCACGTAAACGAATGGCAAAACCATTAGTGTATAAGTGATTGGCAGATCCATCTGCACGAAAACGTTTCAATGAATATGATAAACAAAACAAGTAATGTTGACCCATTTGTAGACTAGCTAGGAATACAAATAATATGTACATACATGAGGCATAACCAAACCATGACACATGTGTTTTGCCCCTCGCTCACACCTCAAGAGCAATGTTTGAACACTATGCGGTCATTTGGCCAGAGGGACCCATGGTTAGCGCGACTAACCATGACCGGGGGTGTCAATCCTAATAGTACTATCCATAGAATCCCAGGCTAACCTATAGCTAATGGTTATAAATATGATGGTCAGGGGACTTCCAACGCTCTATATGTGTTAACTCATGCAAACATAAAGGTCGGGTCTTGTTTTCTTGTTATCATATGAAAATGTTTGTAAGTGTTCCATGTTTTCCCAAATGTATCAACATTCATTTTTCATGCTTTCAAATATGTAAGCAAATATGTTGTACAAGTATGTTTCTCCCACGGTCATTATAAAACATTAAAAAGTTAAAAGGGGGCATTGAACTCACCTTGAGTTTGTGTATGCTTGCAATTATAATTGTTCTAGTCAACTTGACTATTCGTACCCTAATTACAAAAAGGGTAATTCGTGTTATGACCGAATGTCTCATATGCAAATTGTTCACCGACTTAGCAAATCTGATTGCTTTTGTTTAAATATCTTCTTAGTTTTCCAACACTTGTTTCGTTATAAAATAGTTCTAAATTACTGCCCAATGGGCCTGAAACAGGTATCGAAACTACCTAGTTTCGATTGAACAGAACAGATGTCGAAACTATCTAGTTTCGATTGAGCAAACTGGGTATCGAAACTACCTAGTTTCTATTGGGTAAGAAAGGTATCGAAACTACCTAGTTTCGATTGAGTAATAGGTATCGAAACTACTTAGTTTCGATTGAACAACAGGTATCGAAATTACTTAGTTTCGATTGAGTAAACAGGTATCGAAACTACTTAGTTTCGATACTGTTATTTCGTTTTGACAGAATCAGTCCTGCATATTTTTATGTTTTAAACTTGAATTCGACACCATTTTCTTGTTATTTTGCTTGTTTTCGTCATCTTGTACGTTTAGCTACGGTTTAAAGAAAATAATATGAATAATATTGAGTTTTTACCTCTAAACAGAGATGATGATTTTTGAGAGAAAAAGAGAATGATCTTGAACTCCTTTGCTTGAATCCTTGAGGAATTACTTGGATGTTTCGTATAACACCCAAAAGATAGATGACTTTGAGCTTGAAAATGGATGAACTCTTGAAAATATGATAAGGATGAAGGCGTTGATGTTGCTGCCGTAAAGAGAGAAAAAGAGGTGGAGTGTGTGTTTGGAGTTGATAAGTGATAGGTATGATGGGTTGGATGTGGCTTTTGTCAAGAGTTGCAAGGAAAGGAGTATGGCTTGTAGAATAATTAAAATGGTTGGAAAGATTTGGAGGATATGGAGGGCCCATTAGGGGCTCTCGGCCGAATGGTTTCAAGGGTTAGGGGGGTTTGGTTTGGGTATATATTTAGTGAGTTTAGGTAGTAGTTATCTAGATCATTAGGTGGTATTAATCGAAATTTGAGTTTTAACGGTAATTTAATTCGGTTTAGGTTCTTAATGGTACTAGGATTACAATTTAACTGCTTAAAGGCTATTTTGGTAAAAATATTCAAATCCCGAATTGTATAATTTGTTGAGTGATTATTTGTAGGTACAAGTGCCTAAAGGTGGCACTACGCGATAACGTCTTCGAAAGGGTTCATTATTTAACTTTACGTATATTATAAATTTTAGTCTAAAAAAAGAATTTATTGACCAACGTAAAGTTTGTGTATTATATATGTCTAGATATTTTTCTGGTTATTTAATTTCACCACAAACGTTCGTATTAGTCGGTTTATATGGTACGTGAACCGGTAACTTCTAGAATTACCAAAATATGAAATGAGACAATGTACGGTTTTTGTTAGACCTTAATGTCCTTGATTGTGAAATTAAGTAAATCACGAAAACAATTATGATGTAATCTTGTTTATAACATGTACGGATATTGACCTGAAATGTCGGGTGTCACATTCTCCCTATGTTAAAAGAATTTCGTCCCGAAATTCAATTCGTGTCATCTTGAACGGGTGTATTGTTAAACAAGGAGGGGTATTTTGTTTTCATTTGATCCTCTCGTTCCCATGTATACTCAGGACCATGTTTTGAGTTCCAACGTACTTTAACCAGTTTGATTCGACTACGCCTTGTTTTCTGAACCTTCCAATCTGAGACTTCAATGGGTTCCTCAACGAAGTGTAGCTTGTTATCTATGTGAATCTCATCATGCGGTATAATTAATGTCTCGTCTGATAAGCACTTCTTGAGATTTGATACATGAAACGTATCATGTACATTGCTTAGATCTTGTGGCAACTTGAGCTTGTATGCTACAGGGCCAACCCTAGTCAAAATTTCAAATGGTTCAACGTACCTAGGGTTAAGCTTGCCATGGTTGCCAAATCTTGCAACTCCTTTCCAAGATGAGACCTTTAACATGACTTTGTCTCCCACTTGGAATTTTAATGGCTTTCGTCTGTTGCTAGCACAACTCTCTTTCGTCTGTCTTGAGTGGCTTTCAGACAATCTTTTATTTCGACGATCTTGTCAGTGGTTTCCTAGCCAATATCAGAACCAGTCAAATGCTTTTCGCCAACCTCCGCCCAACATAGCGATGAGTGACACTTACAACCATACAAAGCCTCAACGGAGCGACTTTAATGCTGGTATGGTAGTTGGTATTATATGAAAACTCAGCCAACGGCGGTGAGTATCCCTATTTCCTCTGAAATCGATTACACACGCACGGAGCACATCTTTTAAAGTTTGGATGGTCCTTTTACTTTGACCGTTCATTTGGGGATGATATGCAGTGTTCATGTAAAGGCGTGTGCCCAAGGCTTCTTGTATAGACTGCCAGTTTCTTGTCATGAATCGACTGTCCCTTTTTAGAGAAAATGGAAACTGGCATACCATGCCTAGCCTTAATTCCCTTAATATTTAGCCTTGCACGCTTCTTACTTTTATCTGTCTCCTTTATTGGTAGGGAATGCGCGGATTTCGTCAAACGACTGACGATTACCATATAGTATCATAGTCGCTAGGTGTTCTGGGTGGATTTGTAATGAAATCCATGGAATTCTCTTCCCCTTCCCATTTATAAATATGAGTTTGTTGTGATCACTCAGGTGATTCCTAACATTCTACTTGTACTGCCAAGTATCTCCTAGCATAGATAGCTATTTCTTCTCTCATGTTTGGCCACATAATGGAGTTCCTTGGGGTCCTTATACGTTTCATTTGATTCTGGATGAACTGAGTACTTGGGCTTATGGACTTCATCCATAACCTCCCACATAGGCTACCGATACCTCAAATTATATCTGTATCATCCAACTTAGGCTTCAATTGTTTGATTCCATTTACTTGGTAGTCGGTATTCGAAAGCAAAGCGAATACTTCCCCGACTAACGATATTAAACGTGCAAGAATCCCTTTATTTGATTACCCTCAATATGGTAGGATTATGTGATGCTCATTCCCGGTAATGAAAGGAATGGTGCCTGCGAATCTTGAGCGTATGTTGACACATACTCTCTATTCGTCTACGCACTATAGGTCTTATGAAAAAAGTTACTCGACGAGGTGTCCAAGTTTTTGTTGTATATTGGGTAGTAATGAAACAGTATGAAAATGAAACTTTATGTTTGTCCCTCTTATGCTTTTCGAAAGCATTTTCCCGGACTAAGACTTTTCTCTTATTCCAGGTTTCATGTTTTCTAGGATTTTCCTCTCCATGTGCCTTCATGGAGCTAGGAATTGATGTTCCTTGGGAGCTCTTATTTGCGAGCTTCGAGTCTAATCACCACTTTACCCCTTTGCTTGCACTACCTTTCGAGGCAGACTAGCCTTTGGGTTGTAGCGTCCTGATATGTAAACTCATGTCTCGACTACCATACCTTCAAAGTATGTAAGCCATACGAAGTTTGATGTTTTTTTGGAATATTCACATTCCGTCTAGCTGAGGGAATGAATAGTAATACTGTGAGAATGGTCTCATCGAATTAGTGCTTTCCCTAAAATGGGCTATGGGTTTGTCAACCCATTAAGTTGGCAGAAAGGGTTGATAGCCAACTATTAGTCATACAGTGTGTATGCACTCCCTTAGTGTTTGAATGGTACTTTGGTGACTTACCATTACGTATTCCACTCATTCAGGTTATAGCCTCAAAATCCTTAGCACAAGGATAAACTTGAGGTAATGAGTGTTGAACGTCGAGACTTTTGTATTCTAACTGAGTCTACTCCAAGAGATCATTTCTTAACAATAGATGCTCTAGAGCTTCCCAATTATAGAAAACTAGGAGTGAAAGATGCAATCACACCTCTCTTCTAGGCTAAATCTGGGATCCATCCATCAAAATGAACCTTTGGGAAGTGCGAGTACAAAAGAGTAATAAATTATTCTTCTCAACTCTTTGTGGACAGTGGCCTGTTGTGAATAGCTCGAGCTTACGCCCCTTATGCATATCATGAGCTAATGAGATTACCATGAAATTCCGCATTTGGGACTCCATTAAGAGTTTTGCATGTCGTTTTCCGGTTAGTGCGACAATAGTCGTTAGTCCACACTTAGGTTTCTTTGGCATTCGCTTGAGCATCAACCCCGGCTTATCTATTGCAGAGAGAATAGTCAGACTTAAAGGTATATTGAATGTAAATGGCTGCGAGAGCAATCCTGTTTGACCGACATTCTGAAATGTCCGATTTCCTACTTGTGTCATGTCGAGCTTCCACAATATCCATAGGTGCCATGTGTATGCGGGTCAAAATAATATCCTGCCCTATTACTGAAGTTAGTGCATAACACTCTTGGCGTAACTTTCAAGCAATTGTGAGATTGAACTGTATGATGGATCCTGAGATTACACTATAATCTCCCACAATAGTTGTGCAATTACTGTAAGTGTTAGTTGTGGTAACGCTCAATTTGAAGCATCCCTGACAAGTAGAATCTCAAAGAATGAATGTGCGAATTCCTTCGTCGTTCAGGATCTACTAAGGATTGGTTGAATTCAATTTGAATTTCTCTCGTTCCTCCAAAACTAGGAGAATGCTTTGTGAGCACCTAATTGAGAAATCTGATTTGTTAAGATCCAATCCTTAATCAGGTGATTGAGAACATGGGTTGATCATTAGCTTAGACAGTAAGACTCACTAAAGTTCCCATGCACTGCAAATTATGATTACGTGTGCACCCGTAATGATAATTTGCCTTGCCTGATCCCTATAGTGTTTCTTCTATCCCTAGCTTTTAATCAAAAAGGATTTGAAATAATCATTAGATTGCGTTTGCACATTTGTACATGAATGTGTATTGTTTTATCGGATTACTCTTTATTATGTGTACCAATACTCATGACTCTGCCGAATATGGCTGTTGTCGGATGAGGCTAATGGTAGAGAGGCACCACCAGTGTCTCTTAAAATAAAATGTGTATGGTGAAATTCAGGCACTATGTGTTGGGCATAGATCCTCAAATGAGTGTCGAGAAACTCCTGCTCCAAGTCTGTATATATGCATGGATCCACATGATCCTGATGTATGTCTGGGTCTCCTGACCCTTGGAGTTCTCTCCCATTTAGTCCTGCTTATTTACCTTGAATTCTCTTATGTCTGGGCAATTAGGTCTGTCATATATCATGGCGAGAGTCTAGGCATCCGATCCGACAACTTATGAAGGATAGTATTTATACCGTACATACGTTAGGAAGATAGTTGCCTCCATGGCTGGAGTAGTTGTGGTGCAGGTATAGGCACAGATTCTGGTACGGGTTCAGCCTGTTGTGATACCAAGATCGGTAACTGACGATCGCTGTCGTCGTAGTCCAAGCTCAGTTCGTAACTCGATCTTCTAAGGTTGCAGTATGCTGAGTACCTGTTATTCTTGACTCGTAATCCGAACAGTAACATGTTGTAAGTGTTTATTATTTCCACATTGTTGTATGTGTTTAAGTGTTCATTACATGTGCCATGTAATTGTATGTGTAGCTAATGGTACCCTAGTGTAACTCCATACACTAATAGTCTACACAAATTGTTCGGCAACGGTTGGAATTCCTATACTCAAGTCTTGAGTATTTTTAGTGTGATGCAAGTCTTAGAAATCTTGGTCCCTAAATGAGTCCGGTTAGAGCCTAGGTATCACTAAGGAAACCTAATTCGCTAAAACCATTGCTCTGATACCAATCTGTCACACCCCCAGATTTATTTACTTATTAAATGAATAAATAAGTAAATACAGGTTGCAACGATTGGTTCATTACACGATAGCGGAAGCTGTAATAGCGATTTCTAAGACTTGATTACATATACGATTACTAAAACTAAATAAATACAATGATCTAAGTTCTTCGAGATCAACGATAGACTTGAGGCCGGATAATCTATGTCCTTCCAGCTAGCAGGAATTTATCCAATTATAGCTAGCCTATTCCAACCGTGTCATGGCTATGAATTACCTGAAAAACATACTTAAAAATGTCAACACAAAGGTTGGTGAGTTCGCAGGTTTAATTGTTGCAATGTAAAGTGATTTTCCTTGAAAACGTTGATATTGTGTACATAGCCATGATACGAAACTGTTTTCCTTGAAAACATTGAAAATATGTACACGGGTTTAATGTAAGGTTGTTTTCTCGAAAACATGTGATGACTTCATAGTCATAAAACGAGTATTTTTCCCAATGAAAACATGTGATGACTTCATAGTCATAAAACGAGTAGTTTTCCCAATGAAAACATGTGATGACTTCATAGTCATAAAATAAGTCGTTTTTCCTGAAAACATTGATACTGTGTACATGGCCATAATATGAAACTGTTTTCCTTGAAAACATTGATAAAAACATTTCCACGTAAACGAATGGCAAAACCATTAGTGTATAAGTGATTGGCAGATCCATCTGCACGAAAACGTTTCAATGAATATGATAAACAAAACAAGTAATGTTGACCCAATTGTAGACTAGCTAGGAATACAAATAATATGTACATACATGAGGCATAACCAAACCATGACACAGGTGTTTTGCCCCTCGCTCATACCTTACGAGCAATGTTTGAACACTATGCGGTCATTTGGCCAGAGGGACCCATGGTTAGCGCCACTAACCATGATCGGGGGTGTCAATCCCAATAGTACTATCCATAGAATCCCAGGCTAACCTATAGCTAATGGTTATAAATATGATGGTCAGGGGACTTCCAGCGCTCTATATGTGTTAACTCATGCAAACATAAAGTTCGGGTCTTGTTTTCTTGTTATCATACGAAAATGTTTGTAAGTGTTCCATGTTTTCCCAAATGTATCAACATTCATTTTTCATGCTTTCAAATATGTAAGCAAATATGTTGTACAATTATGTTTCTCCCCCGGTCATTGTAAAACATTAAAAAGTTAAAAGGGAACAGTGAACTCACCTTGAGTTTATGTATGCTTGCAATGATAATTGTTCTAGTCAACTTGACTATTCGTACCCTAATTACAAAAAGGGTAATTCGTGTTATGACCGAATGTCTCATATGCAAATTGTTCACCGACTTAGCAAATCTGATTCTTTTGTTTAAATATCTTCTTAGTTTTCCAACACTTGTTTCGTTATAAAATAGTTCTAAATTACTGCCCAATGGGCCTGAAACAGGTATCGAAACTACCTAGTTTCGATTGAACAGAACAGATGTCGAAACTATCTAGTTTCGATTGAGCAAACTGGGTATCGAAACTACCTAGTTTCGATTGGGTAAGAAAGGTATCGAAACTACCTAGTTTCGATTGAGTAATAGGTATCAAAACTACTTAGTTTCGATTGAACAACAGGTATCGAAATTACTTAGTTTCGATTGAGTAAACAGGTATCGAAACTACTTAGTTTCGATACTTTTATTTCGTTTTGACAGAATCAGGCCTGCATATTTTTATGTTTTAAACTTGAATTCGACACCATTTTCTTGTTATTTTGCTTGTGTTCGTCATCTTGTACATTTAGCTACGGTTTAAAGAAAATAATATGAATAATATTAGTTTTTACCTCTAAATAGAGATGATGATTTTTGAGAGAAAAAGAGAATGGTCTTGAACTCCTTTGCTTGAATCCTTGAGGAATTACTTGGATGTTTCGTATAACACCCAAAAGATAGATGACTTTGAGCTTGAAAATGGATGAACTCTTGAAAATATGATGAGGATGAAGGCGTTGATGTTGCTGCCGTAAAGAGAGAAAAAGAGGTGGAGTGTGTGTTTGGAGTTGTTAAGTGATAGGTATGATGGGTTGGATGTGACTTTTGTCAAGAGTTGCAAGGAAAGGAGTATGGCTTGTAGAATAATTAAAATGGTTGGAAAGATTTGGAGGATATGGAGGGCCGATTAGGGGCTCTCGGCCGAATGGTTTCAAGGGTTAGGGGGGTTTGGTTTGGGTATATATTTAGTGAGTTTAGGTAGTAGTTATCTAGATCATTAGGTGGTATTAATCGAAATTTGAGTTTTAACGGTAATTTAATTCGGTTTAGGTTCTTAATGGTACTAGGATTACAATTTAACTGCTTAAAGGCTATTTTGGTAAAAATATTCAAATCCCGAATTGTATAATTTGTTGAGTGATTATTTGTAGGTACAAGTGCCTAAAGGTGGCACTACGCGATAACGTCTTCGAAAGGGTTCATTATTTAACTTTACGTATATTATAAATTTTAGTCTAAAAAAAGAATTTATTGACCAACGTAAAGTTTGTGTATTATATATGTCTAGATATTTTCTGGTTATTTAATTTCACCACAAACGTTCGTATTAGTCGGTTTATATGGTACGTGAACCGGTAACTCCTAGAATTACCAAAATATGAAATGAGACAATGTACGGTTTTTGTTAGACCTTAATGTCCTTGATTGTGAAATTAAGTAAATCACGAAAACAATTATGATGTAATCTTGTTTATAACATGTACGGATATTGACCTGAAATGTCGGGTGTCACATTAAGGTTGTTGTCAACCTCGATGTCAGTAAGTGGTACGTGAGCTGATTCATCCACCAAACAATTTCGCAAGTGTGATACATGGAAGGTAGGATGGATCCCACTTAACTCATAAGGCAACTCCAACCGATAAGCGACTTCACCAACCCGTGCCATTATTCTGAATGGTCCGAAAAACCTCGGACTTAACTTTTCTCTATTTCTGAATCGTATGGTTCCCTTCTAGGGTGACACTTTCAACATTACTCTGTCCCCAATTTCAAACTCAATAGGCCTTCGTCATCTATCTGCGTAGGATTTTTGACGATCTTGGGCGGCCTTCATTCGTGCTTTGATTTGATCTAACCTTTCTGACGTTTCTCGTACGACTTCAAGGCTTCCTAATTCCTTCTATCCAATTTCACCCCAACAGACCGGGTCCTGCATCTTCTCCCATACAACATTTCGTAAGGCGGCATGCCTATCGTCGTGTGATGACTATTGTTGTAGGAGAATTCGGCTAATGGCAGGTGACTATCCCAGCTGCCCCCAAAGTATATAATACAAGCATGGAGCATGTCCTCTAACGTTTGAATGGTCCTTTCGGACTGACCATCTATTTACGGGTGGTATGCCGTGCTGATATTAAGCCTCGTTCCCATTGCTTCGTGAAATATTTTCCAGAACCTCGATGTGAATCGTGTGTCCCGGTCAGATACAATTGTTAAAGGCATAACAGGTAATCCTTGTATCTACTTATTCGTTTTGATCTCTAGAACCAAAGCCCTAAGGTTTCATGGCTTATCAGTGAGTAATCATCGAGAATCTTGGGGCTAGGGCTTGAGCCGAGTTGTTTGGGGAAGAAGGGGATGGTGTGGTATTAGCTATAGGGTTAACAGATCTGTTCTTGGCAAGGCGTTAGGCCCAGTTGACTTGGTTTGTGCGTTGGACTCAGACGGAACCCACTCGGGTTCGAATCCGGCCAGGCCGGGTTTGGGCTAACCTTTTTGTTTTCATTTTTTTACACATAAAACAATAGTTTTCAAATTCGGAATTTATTTTTATAAACCTTGTAAATATAATCCGAACCTTTTTATAAAAACCAAAAATATAATTTAATGTTTTAACTATGTTATTTTAATAAAAAAATATTAAAACACTTAAATAAATAATATAAATATTTTGTTTAGACAAATTTAATTATGTTATTTTAGTGGTAAAATAGTAATGTTATTAAACGAATTATAATTTATTGATTAAGCATTATTACATTCTTTTTTGAACTTGTAAATTATTATTTTAACAAAGAATAATTATTTTTTTTAACATAAATAATTATTTCTAATTACACAAGTTTAATTAGTTACATTTAAAGCTCATAGTTATTTATTTACCCTTTTGAATCATTTAAATAAAAGAGATTGTTTAAGAAATTTTATTTACAGAAAACAAATTATGCAAACCTTTTTCATTTCATTAGTTATTGTTATAATAATTGTACAGACAAATCTAAAACGTACTAGTATTTAGACCTTATGTATTCCATAATTTGTCTATTGAATTATCTTAGACTAATTATATAAAAAGGTTCAAACATATTATTATATAATTAATTAGGGGTTCTAATTAATTTAAATGAGTATTACCCCATCATTACAAATATACATATTTTTCCCTCAAACTTATGCGGTCCCATCCCAAGTCCTACAATTACCCAAATGGTGTCATGACCTTTAGCTGTGCGAGGTAGCTTAGTTATGAAGTCCATGGTAATGTGTTCCCACTTCTATTCCGGTATATCAAGCGGTTGAATCTTTCCATACGGTTTCTTGTGTTCGGCCTTTACTTGTGAGCAAGTCAAGCACTTGCTTACATACTTCATCACCTCATGTTTAATTCCAGGCCACCAGTATTCCTTCATCAGATCTTGGTACATTTTATTGGTACTAAGGTGGATAAAGTAACAAGACTTATGAGCCTCATATAGGATCTTGGTTCTAAGCTCGCCACTCATAGGTATCCATACCCGTCCAAAACGTGTCCTAACACCAAGGGTGTTATATTCCAATTTGTCATGTTGGCTAACCATCCTTTCCTTCTTTATGTTTTCTTCTTTAAGTGCCTCATCTTGAGCCTTTTCAATTTCCCTCATCACATCCGATGTTACCACCAACTGGCAAGCTTTCACTCTAATATGAGCGGGCATATCCTTTCGGCTTAGAGCGTTAGCCACCGCGTTTGCCTTTCCAGGATGGTATATGATTTCACAGTTATAATCTTTCAAGAGTTCTAACCATCGTCTTTGCATCATATTAAGCTCCCTTTATTTGAAGAAGTACTTCAAACATTTGTGGTCGGAGTAAATAGTAAAATTCACCCCATAAAGGTAGTGCCTCCAGATCTTCAATGCGAATACGATAGCAGCAAGTTCCAAATCGTGAGTCGGATAATTGACTTCGTGAACTTTCAACTGTCATGATGCATACGCGATCACCCTTCTGCGTTGCATCAGTACGCACCCTAACCCCTGACCCGAAGCGTCAGAGTATACTACCAAGTCTTTATTGCCCTCGGGAAGGGCCAAGACTGGAGCTTGAGTTAGCTTCTTCTTCAATTCCTTAAACACCTCATCCTGGGTTGAACCGCATTCGTACTTTACCTCAGTGGCAAAGCTATTTTCGAGAAATCCTGGATGAATCTCTGGTAGTAGCCTGCCAATCCCAAGAAACTGCGGATCTCAGTTGGCGTCTTAGGAATATCCCAATCCTTTACCGTCATTATCTTTGCTGGGTCAACCATAATGCCGTTCGGGTTAATGACGTGACCTAGGAATTGGACTTCCCTAAGCCAGAACGCGCATTTGTAGAACTTAGCATACAACTTCTCTTTCTTTAGAGTTCCAACACTTCCTTCAAGTGACATGCGTGATAACCCTCATTCTTGGAGTAGATGAGGATATCATCGATGAACACAATTACCGATCGGTCCAACATCGGGCGACACACCCTATTCATTAAATCCATGAACGCCGCGGGGGCGTTCGTCAATCCGAAGGACATCACGCGGAACTCGAAATGTCCATAACGCGTGCGAAACACGGTTTTCGGTATGTCTTCTTGCCTCACCTTCAACTGATGGTACCCGGATCGAAGGTCGATTTTTTAGAACCAACTTGCGCCTTGTAATTGATCGAACAAGTCATCGATCCTTGGTAAAGGGTACTTGTTATTCACCGTTCGTTTGTTCAACTCCCAGTAGTCGATACACATTCTCATAGAACCATCTTTCTTCTTCACAAACAATACCGGAGCACCGCAAGGCGAGACGCTCGGTTGGATAAATCCTTTCTCAGTAATTCATCTAGTTGTGCCATTAGTTCTTTCATCTCCACTGGTGCTAGTCGATACGGAGCCTTAGCCACGGGCTGGGCATCTGGTACTAAGTCGATTCGGAACTCAATCTCTCTGTCAGGTGGTATCCCATGCAAATCCTCTGGAAACACCTCCAGGTACTCGCGCCCCACGGGTAAATCGTTTAGTTCTTTCACTTCCTTACACTTGTCAATCACATACACCAGATAAGCCTCACATCCGCGCCTCAAGTATCATGTTGCCTTAATCATCGAAATGACGTTGGGCATCAGGGCATCACGATCTCATAGAACCTCGACTTCGCTACCATTCGTAGTCTTGAGTTGGATTATCTTTCATTTGCATATAATTTAAGCTTCGTTGGCAGTTAGCCAATCCGTCACAACCCGGATAGGGGGCTAGGCGCGAAGACCGATATCAACCAAATACAGCGGAAAATAAAAAAAATACATTACATAGTTGGACTAAACGTCCAATCCCCAAAATACAAGTTTTGAAAAAAAAACAACATAAGATAATGTTACAACCAACTAAAGACTTAATCGTCTAAACAATTTATTCTTCTAATCTTCAAGTGGTTGTACTTTTAGTGTTGTGCCTAGTTGACTCCTCCCTGATTAGTACCTGAAATGCATACTCAAAATACGTCAACAAATTTGTTGGTGAATTCATGCGTTTATGACAATCAACGCAAATAAATAAGTATGGTGCATATTAAATAAGTTCACAATCAACCCTGTGCCCACAACCCGTAGACATCTAGAAATAATAATATACCTCTAACCCATACCCCTTATTGTTATGGGTCTAATTACTCATGCCTGCCAACATAAGTATAAACTGTTAAACGAATATATGTCACAAGATATATATTATGATTCCATGATTATGATTCCATGATTATGATTCCATGATTATCATTCCATGGGAGGTTTTCCCGGTTACGTCGGGCCCATGGTGTGCGGGGGTTTCACCAGATAGTACTACCCATATATTTGCTGGCTCCAAAGGAGTTAATGATTATGTGCTAGAGATCGGGGATTCGTTACGGCAGTTAGAATGGCCTTCTTTAATTATAGCACCAAGTATAAAAACAGTTTAGGAGTATGCATCCCAATTCCCCAAAATGAGTATATAAATAATTTGTAAAACGGGGATCACATGAACTCACCTTGTAGTAGCTCGTAAGATAAGTCACCGGTTGTGTATACTAGGGCCCCTATGTTTAAACAATGTGTTACCAACAATTCAATATCATAAACGAGTCCACAAGTGTCGGTGCCCTAAGACGATATTGTACAGTATGTCCAAAAACCCGTTGTTATTAGTTTAGTTAATATATTATTTATCATCGAATAAGCTTAGGTTAAGTATGCATACTAATACTTAAGTTATTATAGTTCTTATTTATTATATAAGTTATCAATATCTACAAAAGAAGGTAAAATAATAATATTATAATACCGTTATATTCTAACATGTTGATTTTGCCAAAACTCACGTTTTTGAAGTGACTAACTAATATATAGTTTAAGGTTATCTATAATATTGAAGTGGGAGTCATACTTAAGTTATACAAGATAAAAATTCTGGAAAATAAGGTTTATAACTATTCTATTATTTTTTGTTACTTTTACTTAATTAACTATTGTCTTAACGCGTTTAAATGATATATTTTCTTAAATAATTAAAATTACCTCAACATTTCTAAGTTATATTTTTCTATAGTAGTTTAGGACTCATAAGATAGAAAAATAATTTTTATATAATAATTTTCTGTATTTTTATATTTTTTTGTGCATTTCAATGTCTAGAAATGATCTAAATTCCTAATAATTATTAAATGAACTTAGAAATTCGATTTTATATTTTATACAACCTTAATACAAATCGTTTAAGTCCTAAAAATTATAAAACTCAGTTTTTGATCAGAAGCACTATTTATTCAAAATTCATGTTGTTATCGGTTTATTTTACGTACGTTGAACTCGTTTCATATAATTTTAAGACCTGTACCTAATTTAGTATTTTTCCTTGGTTCAGAATGCTATTAGAATGTTTCCTGAAAATGTTTATAATTTTCTGAGATCTCTAACTATTTTTCCGGACTTATGGCTTTTAAACCTGTTTTAAATCGTGCGGTCGTTTAGAAAAAACGTCTTTGAGCGTTTCTTTTTGGAAAAATCTTTATTTGGGACATATGTTCTCTGGAAAATTCTGAGTTTATAAGTTTGTTGGAGAAAAGGTTGTTTTTGAATAAATAAGATTGTGGATTCCGTTTTCGACGGTTTCACAACGGTTTTTCGATTGTTTTTTATATCTTTTCAAGTTTAGAGCCATAAGTTGTTATGAGTCAGTTTTAGGAACTTAGTAATCTGTAATTTTAGTACCTTTAAAGGTTTGAACATATAAGGGGTCATACGTGCCTATAACGGTGTAAAATAACGAAAATAACGCTTATAAATGTAAGGTTTTCGGGTAGGCTTGCGTACCTTAACAAGGCTGGGAGTTTAGCAAGATTGGGGGCTCCAACAAGAGTGTTAAAATTCGGTAATAAATCAGATTTCAAAGGGGCTAAGTAAGAATATGGACGGAACGATAATTTGACCGTTTAAGGTGATAATACAAGTGATCAAGGCTTCTCATGCACAGACCGTTTCGGGTGAAGGTTTGTGCATGGTTTGGAGTTCTAAATGGAGTTATCCCAGATTCAAATAATGGTCTTTAGTAAGGTTATGATGGAGTTAAAAACTTAGCTTTTGATTATATAGTTTAAAATCCGATTTTTAGGGTTTTGCAATTCTACTTTTCGGTTGTAAGATTTCAAAAGATACATGTATGCCAAGTCTTGATCGAGTCATCAGTGGTTATATCATCACCCATGAATATGGCTATCAATGGCTGATTATATGAACGAATTGGAAAGGAAAAACCCGATGATTCGGGTGGAACAAACGAGTGTACTTACTTGTTTACGTGAGCTTTGTTTGGGACGGTTTGGGTGTGCTTCTTTTTCACTGTGGGAGAAAACCGAATCAGAAGACAACAAGGAAATAGGGCTGGGTTTTTTTAGACAGAAATCGTGTATAAAGATGGTGTGTATACAAGATATTGAAAGACGAATGGTGTAGTAGCTTACATGGGGTGATCTTGGCTTGAATCCTTGCTTGTTCTTCACCAAGAATTTGAATTCCTGGAGTGTATGGAGGCTGTTTTGAACTCAGCTGCTGATGGAGAAGGCTAGAATGCTTGTGAGAGAATAAGAATGTAAGAAGGTGTATAAGAGATTAATCAAGGAAAACATGCAATGGATCTTGGTTATGGAGAAACTCTGATGAAGTTTGATTGGGGAAGAAAGGATTTGGCGTGAGAATCCCTGGGATTTCATTCTAGGGACCGTAATATTTCCTTGGAATTGTAGATATGGCAAGATTTCTAAGAGATATTCATAGGGAATTAGGATATTTGAAAGATAATGTTTGATTTAATTAAAATTGCTATAAAATAGGTGAAATTCTAAAAAAGAAAATCATGGGATAGGGGTGTGTGTGTGGCTTGGCCGTAAATCACCAAAGGTGAAGAAATTCAGTGGCTAGATTTTAGGAATTAGTTATTTATGAAGGTGTTATAAAGTTATCTAACCTGAGGTATAAAAATTTGTTTAATTAAAGGTTTTAATTAAATAAATATAACTAGGTAAATAATTCTTTTATATAAATATTTAATATAGTTATATGTAGAGATTTATATATATATATATATATATATATATATATATATATATATATATATATATATATTAGATGGTGGATTTTATAAAAACATGGATTTTATATAAACCTTGTAACATTTATTTAAATTGTAACAATAGGTATTATTTTTAGTACTTATAAATGTGAGACATTAATATTCTCTTTTATATAAGTATATACTTAGTCATTATTAATTATCGTTCTTATTTTTATATACGGATCATCTTATACCAGTGTTCGGGATTTATGGGTACGCGAGTGCGCGTAATAGGTATGTGTAAGATTTTAATTATAAGTTCATAATTCATGTAGGTAGTATTTATTTAAGTAATTCTTTGCGTATGGTATGACCCCGGGTTCCATACTGGAATCAAGTCGGGTACGATTACATTCGTAATTTATTACGTATAACCATCGGGTTTTAAAGTTGATTTATTTTAATGGGTTTTTTGGATGGTTGGGCCAAGCCAAATATTTCATGTATGGGTCAAGCCCAATAACTCATAGGTGGGCCATGCCCATTGACTCGTGGATGGGACAAGCCCATTAGTCCTTGTTTATAGTCACCATTTGTGTCATGAATTTCCATACCGGTATCCGTCTATGTCTGTATCACTTATGTCTTCTAGAATAATAAATAAAGAAAATAAATATTGCCCTAAAATTGGGGTTGTTACAGTCTCCCCTACTTATTGAAATTTCGTTCTCAAAATTTAAGTGGTTTTATTATCTAGGGCAGTTATGTTAACACAAAATCATGCACTAGATAAACTGTCAGTAAGTATTAAAATAGCACATAGTAAACATAAGTACCTCATTTAAATGAGGTGGGCATGACTAGAATTTGTCTCGTGAAAGGATTTTGGCTAGTCGTGAATTATTGCGCTTTCTGTTGTGATCGGTTGGTCAAACAAATGTGGATACTTCTTTTTCATTTCGTCCTCTCGTTCCCACGTGAATTCGGGTCCTCTCTTTGAGTTCCATTTGATCTTAACAATCGGGATCTTGCTTCTTCGTAGCTTCTTTACTTGTCGTCCCATTACTTCTAGAGGTTCTTCGATGAAATGAAGCTTGTCGTCGATGCGCATCTCCTCGGGGGGTATAATTAAGGAATCATCCGCTAGACATTTCTTCAAGTTTGACACGTGAAAAGTGTCGCGAATACTACTAAGCTCCTAAGGTAGTTCAAGGCGGTAGGCTACTGGGCCAATTCTTTCAAGAATTTTGAATGGTATAATATACCTAGGACTTAGTTTACCTTTTTTCCCAAATCGAATAATGCCTTTCCAAGGCGAAACTTTTAGTAGCACGTTATCTCCAACTTCAAATTCCAAGGGTTTACGTCGGATTCAGCGTAGCTCTTTTGTCGATCTCTTGCCGCTATAATTCTCTCCTTTATTTTCATGATTTTATCGGTTGTTTCTTGGATAATTTCCGGTCCTGTTAATTGACTGTCACCGATCTTTGCCCAACATATGGGAGATCTACACTTCCTTCCATATAATGCCTCAAACAGGGCAGCTTTAATACTCGTGTGGTAACTATTGTTGTAAGAGAATTCCGCTAAGGGTAGATGAGTATCCCAACTACCTCCAAAATCTATGACACATTCCCTAAGCATGTCTTCCAAGGTTTGAATTGTACACTCACTTTGGCCATCAGATTGCGGGCGGTAAGCGGTACTTAAATCCAAGCGTGTTCCTAAGGCTTGTTGAAACGTTTGCCAAAATCTCGAGGTAAAACGGCTATCTCGATCGGATATGATTGAAGTAGGTACTCCATGTCTGGATACTATTTCATCTACATATAATTTGGCTAACCTTTCCATTTTGTAATCCTCCCTTATTGGCAAGAAATGGGCAGATTTTGTCAATCGGTCGACTATTACCCGTATGGCATCATGTCCCCTAGTGGTTTTGGGTAATTTAGTGATAAAATCCAAGGTGATTCTTTCCCATTTCCACTCAGGAATCTCGGGTTGCTGTAGCAAGCTAGAGGGCTTTTGATGCTTAGCCTTAACTTTGGAACAAGTTAGGCATTTCCCTACATAAGTGGTAATATCCTTCTTCATTCCTGGCCACCAATACTTGTCTTTTAAGTCTAGGTACATCTTGTCATTCCCCGGGTGAATCGAGTATTTAGACTTATGAGCCTCATCCATAATAATTTCCCTTCGGTTTCCATGGGTTGGGACCCATGTTCTATCATTGAACTTCAATACATTGTTGCTTCCTGAAATAAATTTCTTCTCCAACCTGCTAACCCTTCATTCTCCAGGTTTGCTTCCTTGAGGGCTTCTTCCTGGGCATTCTGAATCTGAGGCATCAAATTTGATTGCATCGTCATTTTCAAGGCACGAACTCTGAGAGGTTTAATTCGTTCCTTCCTACTTAGAGCATCGGCCATGACATTTACTTTGCCCGGATGATAGCATATCTCACAATCATAATCATTTAGCAATTCTACCCATCTTTTTTGCCTCATATTTAACATCTTCTGGTCAAAGATGTGTTGAAGGCTTTTGTGGTCAGTGTAGATAACACACTTTGTACCATACAAATAATGTCTCCAGATTTTGAGTGCGAATACAACGGCACCCAATTCAAGGTCACGAGTAGTGTAAATCTTGTCATGAATTTTAAGATGTCGAGACGTGTAGGCAATCACCTTGTACCTTTGCATTAAGACACACCCTAATCCTTGTCGTGATGCGTCACAATAGACTAGAAAATCATCGGTTCCTTCAGGAAAGGATAGGATCGGTGCGCTGTATAATTTTTGCTTTAGGGTGTCAAAGGCTTCTTGTTGCTTGGTACCCCAGTCAAATTTGACACTTTTCTGAGTCAGGGATGTCAAGGGTTGAGCAATTTTTGAGAAATTTTCGATGAAGCGTCAGTAGTACCCTGCTAATCCCAAAAATTGTCTGATTTCAGTTGGGGTTTTAGGAGTTTCCCACTGTTTGACTGCTTCAATTTTAGCGGGATCTTTTTGAATTCCTTTTCCGCTCATGACGTGTCCGAGGAATTGCACTTCACGCATCTAAAATTCACATTTTGAAAACTTAACGTATAGCTCCTCCTTTCTAAGTAGCTCCAAAATCAACCTTAGGTGTTGTTCATGGTCTTCCTTGTTTTGAGAGTAGATCAGAATGTCGTCTATGAAAACAATCACAAACTTATCTAGGTAGGGTTTACAAACTCTGTTTATGAGGTCCATGAAAACAGCAAGTGCGTTTGTCAAATCGAAGGGCATTACTAGGAACTCGTAGTGCCCATACCTAGTCCTAAATGCGGTCTTTGGTACGTCTTCTTCTTTGATCTTGAGTTGATGGTACCCCGACCTTAGATCAATTTTTGAAAAATAACTCGATCCTTGTAATTGATCAAATAGGTCACCAATCCTCGGTAAAGGATACCGATTCATTATTGTGACCTTGTTTAGGTCGTGGTAATCAATGCACATTCGTAATGTTCCATCCTTCTTTTTAATGAATAACACTGGTGCTCCCCATGGGGAGAAACTCAGCTGAATAAATCCTTTGTCCATAAGCTCTTGCAATTTAATCATGAGCTCTTGCATTTCCGACGGTGCTAGTCGATATGGAGTTTTAGCAACTGGTGCTGCTCCCGGCACCAAGTCGATTCGAAATTCAACTTGTCTAGGTGGTGGCAAGCCTGGTAGTTCGTCAGGGAATACATCAAGATAATCGGCTACACTTGGCATATCTTCTATCCGTCTCTCTTATTCTTCTTCCTTTAATACGTATGCTAGGTACGCCGTGCATCCTTTCCTCATGCATTTGTTAGCTTTCATACAAGAGATTATATTTAAGGTTTCCCTTATCTTTTCACCATGAATCGTAAGCATTTCCCCATCGGATAATAGGATCCTTAACAGTTTCTTGTCGCACACGATCTCGGCTCGGTTACGTGCCAACCAATCCATACCAACAACGACATGAAACCCTCCTAACTGAACGGGCATTAAATTTATGGGAAATGAATGTTCATCCAGTTATAGGGTACAATTATTGATCACTTCACCGGCCTCTATGGTCTTACCATCGGCTAGTCCTATAATGTAGGTATTGGATAATTTAGAATAATTAATTCAATTCTAGGTCTAAACTTAGTGGAAACAAAACTCCTGCTTGCACCGGAATCAAATAATACAAAAGCATAATGGTTGTTTATTAGAAACGTACCAGTTACAACATCGGGTTCCTCTCGGCCATTTTCTGCATTTATCACAAAGGCTCTCCATTTTGGCCTCCCGACTGGAGCTTTGTCTCCTTTCAACCTTGGGCATTGCAGGTGTAGGTGATCAGTGCTACCACATTCATGGCACCTGAATGTGGTGAGTGGCTTGGTTCGGCAGTCTGCTGCCCTGTGGCCTGGACGGTTACAATTGTAGCACACGGTCGCCTTGCATTTCCCTGCGTGATGTCTGTTACATTTGTTGCACATAGGTAAGGTTCCTAGATATGGCTTCTTGGGCATACCACCATCATTCTTTCTCATACTGTTACATACTCCGCTTCCCGATTTTCCTCCTGAATTTCCTCCAAAACATCCCCTAGATTTTCCACTCGAACCTCCACTGAAGTTTCCAAAGTTCCTTCTAAAGTTTCCTCTTACCCTACTTCCTGAATTCCCATTAAACCTACCCCCTGATTGTCCACTGAACTTACCACTTGGGTTTCCACCTGGCGATCGGGTGTCGTCCCACATCCTCTTATTTCACGTATTCTCTACCCTTTTTACACCACCGTTCCGAATCACTTCATCAGTCAGGGTCCTGACCAATTCTACCAATGCTTGATAAGTTATGGGTTTAGCAGCTTTGACCATCCCTCGGATTTGAGGTATGAGGCCCCAAATGTACCTGCCGATCCGTTTGGATTTGGGGGTCACAAGATGTGGTACAAGGGCGGCCAGTTCATTAAAGCGGTTGGTGTATTCCAGAATCGTTGTCCCAATCATTTCCAGACTCAAGAACTCAGCCTCCATCTTTTCAATCTCGTTTATGGGGCAGTACCTTTCTACCAATAAGCTCCTTAAATTCAGCCCATCGCATCCTGTTAATCGCGTCTCCTCCTCGGCTTTTCACAATCGAGTTCCACCAAGATAGAGCTCCTGCCATGTGTGAGTGAGTGAGTGAGTGGCAATCCTAACCTTGTCCTTTTCTAGGCAACCACTGATGTCTAAATCCCCTTCCATTTCCCCTAGCCAATGAATAGTTCCTGTGGCTCCTTCAGTTCTGAAGTACGAGTTTGGTTTGCAAGCCATAAACGACTTGTAGGTGTATCCAATTCTGGCACTTCCTGTTGCCAAGTTAGCTTCATTATCCTCCTAATCAATTCCTTTTCCATCACCACTTGCCGCACCATGATTAACCACATTTCCGGTGCCGTCACCCTTGTTTCGCTTTGGCAATAAGTTGCTTGAGTCGGGCATCAGCGGTTGCGTTGGTATTGGTGTTGGTGTCATTGGTGTTGGTGTTGGTGTTGGTGTCATTGGTGTTGGTATTGGTGTCGGTGTCGGTGTCGGTGTTGGTATTGGTGTTGGTGTCGGTGTCATTGGTGTTGGTATTGGTTTCGTTGGTGTTGGTGTTGTTATTGGTGTCATTGGTGTTGGCGTTGGTTCCGGCGTTCGCTCGGGTGTACACTGCTCCTTCTCTTGCCATTTCTGATAAATAAGTTTTGAAACATAAGAGACATATATACATGTTGACGGTTTAGCACTCTTTATAATTGCACTATTAGGATGTTACTAACCGCTTGGAGAAAAATGCTTGTTAATTAAGTAATTCGTGAAGCTCTTACAATACTTGACATTAGCTAAACGCTATATGTCGAAAGAGAAAAGGAAAAAAAATAAAAAAATACATGATAGTAGAAAACGAGTGTAACTTACTCGTTTCGTTTACAAAATAAAATAAAATAAGAAGTACGATCTAAGAGGCTCTTCAATGGCGACGATGACGGCGGGAAGGGTGTCGTGTGAATTTGAGAGCTTCCTTCACTTGGTTACCAACGTTCTTCACTTGGTCACCAATGTTCCTCACTTGGTCACCAATGTTCTCCAGGTACCTCTTGATTCTGCTCCTTCGGGGAGGGAGCTCTCTACGCCTTGTTGCGACCCGTTCGTAGGGCCTGAACTGTTGGCGCGACGGCTCCATAGTCGATATCTGTTGGGGCCAAGTCTCGCCCATGGTCGTTGGCTGGTCGTTTAGGTAGAGCGGCCCTGAGACGTATTGCGGCTCTTCCACTAGGTAAAACTGGGAAGCGCTCGAGTAGCGCGGGTCCATGAGGTACGGATCATTATACCTCTCGGTGAAGTCCATGTGCACGCTGTGGCATGTCCTCGGGTCAAAACTAGGTAGCTCCGGGAAGGGAAAAGGAGTTGGTGCCGCGTATGGAGGCAACTCGGGTTGCACAGGTAACCCTGTCCACCCTACGTAGTCATTCCCCCAAGTGCGGCAAGGTGGTACACGTGCTGATTGGCCAATTCGTAAGGCCTCTCCTGAGCATGACCGAATCACACTCCTATCACTTTTTTCCACTGATGACCAAGACCCGTAGGTCTCGATGATTGGTTCCGACTTTTCCGGTGCCCAGTTCTAGGGTCCGGGTATTGTTGCTGATGGTCCGCATCCCGACGGAAAGTCTCTGAAGGCTCTCGGTCACGGGGTCTTGATGGTCCACCGCCCATGTCAAAAGGGGGCGCCATCACTTGAGTTCCGTACACCATAGAGTACGTTGGCAAAATGGGCCTAGGAGGCGAGTTCGACGAGTCTACATAAACAATGGCTACTTTACCTTTTCCGTTCATGGCCATTACTTCGTGAATCTTAAGGCGCACAATATAGCATGTAAGAAGTTAGTATATAAACATTTTCAACAATTACTAAAAAAATAAGGTTGTTCAAAACTCTATTTTTCTAAATATCCTAAGTCCTACATGTTAAACCTATTGGTGCGTGGTTTGTTTTTAGTTTTAAGATATTGCGGTTAAAGCCTAGGAGTCTATACCTCTTTGACCCTAATTCGCTGAAACCGTTGGCTCTGATACCAATCTGTCACAACCCGACCAGGGGGCTAGGCGCGAAGACTGATATCAACCAAACGCAGCGGAAAATAAAAAAAATACATTACATAGTTGGACTAAACGTCCAATCCCCAAAATACAAGTTTTGAAAAGAAACAACATAAGATAATGTTACAACTAACTAAAGACTTAATCATCTAAACAATTTATTCTTCTAATCTTCAAGTGGTTCTACTTTTAGTGTTGTGCCTAGTTGACTCCTCCCTGATTAGTACCTGAAATGCATATTCAAAATATGTCAACAAAATTGTTGGTGAATTCATGCGTTTATGACAATCGACGAAAATAAATAAGTATGGTGCATATTAAATAAGTTCACAATCAACCCTGTGCCCACAACCCATGGACATCTAGAAATAATAATATACTCCTAACCCATACCCCTTATTCTTATAGGTCTAATTACTCATGCCTACCAACATAAGTATAAACTGTTAAACGAATATATGTCACAAGATATATATTATCATTAAGTCATTATCATTCAGTCATTATCATTCCATGGGAGGTTGTCCCGGTTACGTCAGGCCCATGGTTTGCGGGGGTTTCACCATATAGTACTACCCATATATTCGCTGGCTCCAAAGGAGTTAATGATTATGTGCTAGAGATTGAGGAATCTTTACGGCAGCTAGAACGGCTTTATTTAATTATAGCACCAAGTATAAAAACAGTTTAGGAGTATGCATCCCAATTCCCCAAAACGAGTATATAAATAATTTGTAAAACGGGGATCACATGAACTCACCTTGTAGTAGCTCGTAAGATAAGTCACCGGTTGTGTATACTAGGGCCCCTATGTTTAAACAATGTGTTACCAACAATTCAATATCATAAACGAGTCCACATATGTCGGTGCCCTAAGACGATATTGTACAGTATGTCCAAAAACCCGTTGTTATTAGTTTAGTTAATATATTATTTATCATCGAATAAGTTTAGGTTATGTATGCATATAAATACTTAAGTTATTATAGTTCTTAGTTATTATATAAGTTATGTATATCTACAAAAGAATGTAAAATAATAATATTGTAATACCGTTATATTCTAACATGTTGGTTTTGCCAAAACTCACGTTTTTGAAGTGACTAACTAATATATAAATTAAGGTTATATATAATATTCAAGTGAGAGTCATACATAAGTTATAAAAGGCAAAAATTCGAGAAAAATAAGCTTTATAACTATTCTATTATTTTTGTTACTTTTACTTAATTAACTATTGTTTTAACGCGTTTAAATAATATATTTTCTTAAATAGTTAAAATTACCTAAAAATTTCTAAGTTATATTTTTTTATAGTAGGTTAGGACTCATAAGTTATAAAAATAATTTTTATATAATTATTTTCTGTATTTTTATATTTTTTTGTGGATTTAGATGTCTAGAAATGACCTATATTCCTAATAATTATTAAATGAACTTAGAAATTCGATTTTATATTTTATTCAGTGTTAATACATTATGTTTATGTCCTAAAAATTATAAAACTCAGTTTTTGATCAGAAGCACTATTTATTAAAAATTCATGTTGTTATCGGTTTATTTTACGTAGGTTGAAATCGTTTCATATAATTTTAAGATATGCACCTAATTTAGTATTTTTCCTAGGTTCAGAATACTATTATAAATTTTTCTGCAAATGTTTATAATTTTCTGAGATCTCTAACTATTTTTCCCGACTTATGGTTTTTAAACTCGTTTTAAATCGTGCGGTCGTTTAGAAAAACGTCTTTGAGCGTTTCTTTTTGGAAAATTATTTATTTGAGACATATGTTCTCTGGAAAATTATAAGTTTATAAGTTTGTTGGAGAAAAGGTCATTTTTGAATAAATAAGATTGTGAAATCCGTTTTCGACGGTTTCACAGCGTTTTTTCTATTGTTTTGATATCTTTTCAAGTTTAGAGCCATAAGTTGTTATGAGTAAGTTTTAGGAACTTAGTAATCTGTAATTTTAGTATCTATGAAGGTTTGGACATATAGGAGGTCATACGTGCCTATAACGGTGTAAACTAATGAAAATATCGCTTATAAATGTAAGGTTTTTGGGTAGGCTTGCGTACCTTAACAAGGCTGGGTGTTTAGCAAGAATGGGGGCTCCAACAAGAGTGTTTTAATTTTGGAATAAATTAGATTTCAAATGGGCTAAGTAAGAATATGGACAGAACGATAATTTGACCGTTTAAGGTGATAATACGAGTGATCAAGGCTTCTCATGCACAAACCGTTTCGGGTGAAGGTTTGTGCATGGTTTGGAGTTCTAAATGGAGTTATCCCAGATTCAAATAATGGTCTTTAGTAAGGTCATGATGGAGTTAAAAACTTAGCTTTTGATTATATAGTTTAAAATCCGATTTTTAGGGTTTTGCAATTCTACTTTTCGGTTGTAAGATTTCAAAAGATACATGTATGCCAAGTCTTGATCGAGTCATCAATGGTTATATCATCACCCATGAATATGGCTATCCATGGCTGATTATATGAACGAATTAGAAAGGAAAAACCCGATGATTCGGGTGGAACAAGCGAGTGTACTTACTTGTTTACGTGAGCTTTGTTTGGGACGGGTTGGGTGTGCTTATTTTTCACTGTGGGAGAAAAACAAATCTGAAGACAACAAGGAAATAGGGCTGGGTTTTTATAGACAGAAATCGTGTATAAAGATGGTGTGTATACAAGATATTGAAAGACGAATGGTGTAGTAGCTTACATGGGGTGATCTTGGCTTGAATCCTTGCTTGTTCTTCACCAAGAATTCGAATTCCTGGAGTGTATGGAGCCTGTTTTGAACTCAATTGCTGATGGAGAAGGCTAGAATTCTTGTGAGAGAATAAGAGTGTAAGAAGGTGTATAAGAGATTAATCAAGGAAGACATGCAATGGATCTTGGTTATGGAGAAACTCTGATGAAGTTTGATTAGGGAAGAAAGGATTTGACGTGAGAATCCCTGGGATTTCATTCTATGGACCGTAATATTTCCTTGGAATTGTAGATATGGCAAGATTTCTAAGAGATATGCATAGGGAATTAGGAGATTTGAAAGATAATGTTAGATTTAATTAAAATGGCTATAAAATAGGTGAATTTCTAAAAAAGAAAATCATGGGATAGGGGTGTGTGTGTGGCTTGGACGTAAATCACCAAAGGAGAAGAAATTCAATGGCTAGATTTTAGGAATTAGTTAATTGTGAAGGTTTTATAAAGTTATCTAACCTGAGGTATAAAAATTTGTTTAATTAAAGGTTTTAATTAAATAAATATAACTAGGTAAATAACTCTTTTATATAAATACTTAATATAGTTATATGTAGAGATTTATATATATATATATATATATATATATATTAGATGGTAGATTTTATAAAAACATGGATTTTATATAAACCATGTAACATTTATTTAAATTGTAACACTAGGTATTATTTTTAGTACTTATAAATGTGAGACATTAATATTCTCTTTTATATAAGTATATAATTGGTCATTATTAATTATCGTTCTTATTTTTATATACGGATCATCTTATACCAGTGTTCGGGATTTATGGGTACGCGAGTGCGCGTAATAGGTATGTGTAAGATTTTAATTATAAGTTTATAATTCATGTAGGTAGTATTTATTTAAGTAATTCTTTGCGTATTATATGACCCCGGGTTCCATACTGGAATCAAGTCGGGTACGACTACATCCGTAATTTATTATGTATAACCATCGGGTTTTAAAGTTGATTTATTTTTAATGGGTTTTTTGGATGGTTGGGCCAAGCCTAATATATCATGTATGGGTCAAGCCCAATAACTCATAGGTGGGCCATGCCCATTGACTCGTGGATGGGACAAGCCCGTTGGGCCTTGTTTATAGTCACCATTTATGTCATGAATTTCCATACCGGTATCCGTCTATGTCTGTGTCACTTATGTCTTCTAGATTAATAAATAAAGAAAAAAATATAGCCCTAAAATTGGGATTATTACACAATCCATACCCAACACGACATCAAAACCCTCCCAAAACCATAACTAACAACCTGACGGGGAATCTACGGCCTTCTATTTTTCTCGTGGAATTGTCAACTACTTCGGTTACCCTTGCGGTTCTCCCCTCAGCGGTTTCTACACTAAAGGCCCTTTCTAGTTTACTCACTGAGTATTTTACCCATTTACAAAAAGTGGCAGATATAAAACTTTTACTGGCGCCCGAATCAAATAACACAGATACAAAAGTGTTGTCGAGGATGAACGTACGTGACGCCACATCGGGGTCTACCCTGGCCTATTCTTGCATCAGCGCATACGCTCGAGTCTTTGTTCGGGGCCTTTCTTCCTTCTTCTCCGGGCCTTTCCCCTTCCCGGTCTCACCCATCATGGGCTTAGTGCATTCCCGGCTCATATGACCACTCTCCCCACAGTTGTAGCATTTGAAGCCTTGTGGGCTTTCGCTGGAGTAGTGTCCGGTCTTGCCGCATTTAAAGCACATATTTGACCCTAGCCGACAGTCACCCGCATGCCTTACCCCACATTTTCCACAGACTGCCGTCTCGCCTACCCTGGCCTGTTTGTCCCGAGCCCCAAATAACTTTCCACCTGATCGCTTAGCGGGAAAACTCATCTTCTTCTTAGGGTCTTCAATGGAAACGACATTCAATGCCAGATCATCAAACACCACGCCACTCAGTTCTACTACTGAATCGTAGGTAGTAGGGGCGTTTGCCTTAACATAGGTGCGGACCTTGTCCGGCAACCCCTGAATGTAACAGGCGATCTTTCTCTCTTCAGTAGTGACAAGATGTGGCACCAGACATGCCAGTTCGTTGAACCGAGTTGTGTACTGCCGGTGCGTTATGCTCCCGGTTTTCAACCCAAAAATTCCCTCTCTACCTTCTTGATCTCATTCTTTGGACAGAAATTCTTAATTACCAGGGTTTTCAAATCATTCCACATCATTGCATCAACAGTCTCATCCCCCTTGGCTTGACGCACACCTTCCCACCAACGAGATGCTTCCTCCCTTAAGGAGTTAGCAGCAAACTTCACAACTTGATTCGCCCGACATTCGCTCAGACGAATGGCAGCTTCCATACGGATTACCCAATCAAAAGTAGCCACTATATCTTTTTTCCAGTCAGGACTGGCGGGTCACATGCCTTAAAGGACTTATAGTCGCAACCACGGGTAAGCGGTGCGTTAACTGCCTCAGTGTTCGGGGTACCAACAGCCGTGTTAGACCCGCCCTTCTCGTTAACCTTCTTAAATGCTTCAGCCAGTAGTTCCGGTAAGGAAGTCTTCATCAACTCAGTGAATTCGCGTGCCAGAGCCGCTTTTACTTCCGGTTCAAAAGTGAATTGTTGTTCTTCGACATGAGTCGGCTCAGTCCCGTGCATATTATCTTCTGGCTCAGTGTGAACACTTCCTTCTTCAATGTAGTCTTGGCGCACAGGGTCCTGTCGCGCCCACCATTACGACCACCGGCATGGCCCCCACCACGCCTTTCGTTTCCTCTCCTTGCCATTTTGTTCTATAAGACAAGGAATCCAATGTCATCACGCTAGTTAACAAATAGAATTCAACAAGTACTGTAAGATGTTAATATACACTGGCCATCTGCAATTAACCATTACATTACCGTTCGATTTCTATTTAACCACCTTTGTGATTCCATCAGAACAGAAGTCCCAGCCTTAACACTTTCTAAGGCATACTATATATATATATATATATATATATCGATATATACTACCTTCATACCTGATTCCGTCGCTCGAGTTACCCGTACTGGCATCCGCTTTCGGTCCCATTCACAGTTTAAGTTCAGACACCGGAAGTGTCCAAATCTCTCAAACTATTGCTCTGATACCAACTTGTAAGGCCCCAAACCCGGGAGGCCTCACTTGTTGGGTTTACTTGTAACATTTCCGATTTTAGTATCCGTATTTCAATTCAATGTAATGCATTTCAAATCCAATTCTAGTGCACTGTTTCGTTCTATTCGTACCATCAATTAAATACTATATGTCAATGCAAATCCGTAAATTTTACTCGGTTATAACGTACTAAACACTACATAAGTATCTATTTATACAAATATTCCAAAGACTAAAGTTACAAGGACTGATTCTTATAAATTAACAAGAAACCCTAATAGGCACGGTCGCGCCTCGTTCTGGCACGGTCACGCCAAGTGTCTTGGCACGGTCGCGCGCCTTGCTATAGAATGGTCGCGCCCGATGCATGGGCACGGTCGCGCCTCTTAAGGGCACGACCGCGCCGCTTGTCAACTGAAATGTAAATGCAGCCTGTAAACGCGGAATCGTTTGATTTCGTAACCGTTGCGCATGTTTCTACCATTAACAATCCAATTAAGAGTTTTTACCACCGTATTTACAACCAATAAACCCAATTGTACCGATTCATCTCAAAACTGTCAATCCATTTTCGCAAGACCACAAATTCCTCCATTACGATCCAAATTCTCTCAAAAAAATACATGATACCCACTACTCGATCCTCTCTAAGACTTCTGAACACGTGAATTAGCCGGAACTGCAGCAAAGGACACCGAAAACCAAACCCGTCGCCGCCGGAACTCGTCTCTACCACACGCTATCGATTAATCATCTTTTCGGGTAATTTAAAACCTCCTACATCTACGTTTTAGTATATAGATCAAAAGCCCTAATCTAATTTGGGCTTACAATATGGGAATCATCAGGAACCCGAATCTATTATTCGTTCAAAAATGATTTAATCGAATCGAACCTTAGACACGTTTTATATACAATTAATCTATACAAAAAGATGCGTGATGATCTAATGGGTGAACATGAATTCCAACATTTACAATATAAGAATTAGTCAAATTGAATCTGTTTTGGAACAGACGCGGTCGCGCTAATCATATATCGCGGTCGTGCTTCACGAGACACGGTCGCGCCAAATACCAGCGCGGTCGTGTCTCCCACACTCAGATTCGGTCAGGCCTTTGGCTAGACTTGGTCGTGCCTCAAAACCCTAGACACGGTCGTGCCTGACCCAAGACACGTCGTGCCTAGTGAACAGCCTAATTATGCATTTTGTTTAGTCAACACGGTCGCGTTCCTGACTAGCACGGTCGCGCCCGTGGTCCTAGCACGATCGTGCCTTATCCCAGGCGCGGTCGTGTGTGTGAGAAAATTTTTGGCAGAATAATTATTTTCATATTTTAAAAACAATAAGTATTTCAAATTGCTTTTTAAATAAAAAGAATTGATTTTATAAATAATTATATTAATGTTATTTAAAAAGATCAAAATTCTATTCTAAAATAAATATAAATTATTATTTAAAACTTATAAAATTTAATCTATATTTATTGTTAAACCCTACACTTAATTATTATTTACACAATTTATTTAAAACATCTTTATGAATATAAATTAAAGAAATTTATATTCATTTAATACATTTTTATAACTAAATGACTAAGTTACATATTTTATAAATAAATAAATAAGGTTACAATTATTTATTTATTTTACATTTAAACAAAAACTATTTGTTTAGGTTATACTTAATTACCCCTAATACCTACATTATTTTTATAACTAAGTGAATAAATAATAATTATATAAGTTATTTATTTAGTTAATTAAACGCAAACCTTGATCAAAATATTCTAAAAAAATCTAGTTCAAATATTTCATTTTATACAATACCTTTCAAGTACAAACCACAAGCTTTATACACACAACCAATTCAACCCTAGACTTAGACATAAACTATTGTGCACACTATTAATCCAATATACATTCCACACTAGGTTAACGTTGTGCATTACGAGGATCATATTACTATCTAGTACCTCGTGTTAGCTACGCCTACGAATCAAGTGAGTATTACATAGCCCCTTTTACTCTTTTACACTTTTTAGGGTGGAACATGAACAATATACAACACTATTGCTTACATTTACATAGACTACACAAATACAAATTCCCTTTACATTCATGTGTGCAATTTGAGCTTTATGCCCGAGTGCTAGTTGTGCTAACTTTTGTATGCGATTATGTGCAATTATTAACTATTCAAGCCGACGGTAAACAATGATAGATCTATTGAGTCTGACAAACCCACCCAGGTAGGGTGATTGTTACCGACAACACAATTTTTGCATGCTAGTTACAAAGGTTTGATTGTACTTGGTTACACAATAGCTGTTCCCCATAAATGCCTTATTTTATCATGGCATGTAAGGATTTGTTTATTTACAAACTATATGCTATCTATATACAAACGTGTGTATGCTCACCAACTTTTTAGTTGACCTTATTTTATTCATGTTTCAGGTACTAACGTGTGATTTGATCAAGATTTGCTTCACATAGGCTTTGGGACTTAGTTAATTTGAATAAAGGATTTTATGTATTTCAATTATGTTCTTTCTTGGATTTGGTTGTGTTTGGATTATTTGAAATGAAATTGATGTTTAATATATTACAACTTAGTCAACCTTGTGCTCATGAACAGTCTACATGTCCCGGCCCGATGATTCCGCCATCGGTCGGGGTGTGACAGATTGGTATCAGAGGCTTGGTTTTAGGGAACTAGGTTATTAGACACCCTTAACCTAGACTATAACTTTAGGACACCCACTTATGTCATGCTTCATGATTATGTGATATGTACTACATGTTATGTATTACATGCTATGTGTTACATGCTATGTGTTACTTGTTTTCTATGATTAGTTATTATTTCATTTTTGATGCCTTGTTTGTTAAAATTCATGACTTATTAGACTATGCTTAAATAATAATTAAATAAACAATATCCCTACCTATACCCTAAAACCTCATAATATTCTTACCTACTTCTCTATCATCATCTTCTTAGCATGTGGAAAACTTCATGGAACTAAATCTATAAAATGTTCTTTATTTCCTCATTAAGGTTTTTAAACTTTGTTAATTATTTGAGGACACGTGCAATCTGGAAGGGTGACACCTGTATTCTGGGTTTTCTGTCTAGGAAAGCATTTCGCATAAATCCCAATCAACCGAGGGACCCGTATGCTTTCCTGGGAATACCCAGGATGAGTGTTTACTTATAGGCTAAAGCATGTCTCCTTGAAAATTATATGAGTTTAATTAACCTTAATGTGTCATAGTATTCAAGTGATTTTATCATTATTTGAGTACAATCCAAAGTATGATTAACTATTTTATTTGTTAGCTTATTCTTTTAAATCCAAACAACATTCATAAATTCTTACATCTTTTCTTGTGTTGTGCAAATCTGTAGAATGCCTCCCCGTCGTGCTCCCGTGGCCAACACCAACACCAACACCGACATCGCTACCATTATTGCACAACTCGTAACTCAACTCACTCAAGCTAATGGTGCCACCAATGGTAACCATGGGGCAAATGGTGGTAATGGTGGAAATGGTGGTGCCAACCCACCTCAATGCACTTTCAAGCATTTCAACTCGTGCAATCCTCTTAAGTTCTATGGTATTGAAGGAGCAACGGGACTTCTTCAATGGTTCGAAAGTATTGAGAATACCTTTCTCAATAGTGACTGCCCCGATAATCTTTGTGTTAGACATGCCACAAGTGTCTTACAAAAACGGGCACTCACATGGTGGATTGGGGAAAAGAGGAATAGAGGTGTGGATGTAGCAATGGCCTTACCTTGGGATGAGGTTAAAAGGCTAATGACTGAGGAATTATGTCCTCGAAATGAGGTAAAGAAACTCGAAGCCGAATTTTGGGATCTTGCCCAAGATAGTGGTGAAAACTTGGCATATACAACTCGGTTCCATGAGTTGAGTCTCCTCGTGCCCCACATGGTCACACCTTTATCCCGTTGCATTGAAAAATATATTGGTGGATTACCTAGGCAAATTCAAGATACTGTTTTAGGGAGAAATCCCGCAACACTTGAAGATGCTATCCGTTTATCCGCTACCTTAACCGATAACCATGTGAAGGCGGGGACTCTTACTAAAAAGGGCACGAAGAAAGTCTCCGACACTGCAACTCCTTCCACCCACAACAAAGAAGCCACAACTGAACCCTCCCGACATAATAAGAAAAGAAAGGCTAGAAATTATGCTATGATCACTCCTGCTATGCCTATTAACCAAGTTACTCCTATGGTTCAAGCACCAGCCAAAAATCCATATGTTGGGATCTACCCACTCTGTGCCACATGCAACTATCATCATCCTCAAAACATCCCATGTCGCCTTTGCACTTATTGTGGGAAATATGGCTATACGGTCAATGTGTGTAGGGCCAAAGCTCTTGCAGGCCAAGTCAACCCACCAACCCGAACCAATCAACAAGTGGCTAATCAAGGTGTTCCTGCTATAGCAAATGGGCGGGCATGTTTTGAATGTGGTGACCCAAATCACTTCCATGATCAATGCCAAAGGTTGATCAATGCTAGACAAGGCGAAGCTCATGGGCGTGCTTTCAACATAAACGCCAATGAGGCTCAAGCCAACAATGATGTGGTCAACGGTACGTTCCTTGTTAATAGTCAATATGCCTCCATTTTATTTGATACCGGTGCCGACAAAAGTTTTGTGTCACTTAGTTTTGAACCCTTACTTGCAAAGACACGATCCCAATTAGAGAAAACCTTCACTGTCGAAGTAGCAAATGGTGATTCACTTACAATTGAGTATGTTATCTATGACTGCTCTCTAGAACTTAATGAACATACATTCCCAATCAATCTTGTACCAATGCCATTAGGAAGTTTTGATATCATCGTAGGCATGGATTGGCTATCAAATCATCATGCCGAAGTCATCTGTTTCGAGAAGTGCATCCGAATACCTCTACCATCGGGAGAAACGTTAAGAGTCTTTGGTGAAAAGCCTTGCAAAGGACTTAAGTTAATGTCATGCACTTCCGCCCAAAAGTACCTACGAAAGAAGTACGTGGCCTTCTTAGCTCATATTGTTCAAAAGGATGTCAAAGAGAAGAGTATCCGAGACTTTCCCATCATTCGGGATTTTCCCGAAGTATTTCCCGAAGATTTATCCGGTCTTCCACCCATTCGACAAGTAGAATTTCGCATTGATCTTGTGCCCGGAGCTAACCCCGTGGCTAGAGCTCCATACCGCCTTGTACCTTCTGAAATGCAAGTCAACTTCAAGAGCTCTCTGCACAAGGGATTCATTCGTCCAAGTCATTCACCGTGGGGTGCACCCGTCTTATTCGTCAAAAAGAAAGATGGATCATTCCGCATGTGTATTGACTACTGTGAACTCAACAAGCTTACCATAAAAAACCGTTACCCTTTGCCTAGAATTGATGACCTCTTTGATCAACTTCAAGGTTCTACTTGCTTCTCGAAGATTGATCTTCGATCTGGTTATCACCAACTCCATGTACAAGAGGAAGATATTCCAAAGACTGCCTTCCGAACAAGGTATTGTCACTATGAGTTCATGGTCATGCCTTTTGGACTAACCAACGCACCCGCGGTCTTCATGGACCTCATGAATCGTGTGTGCAAACCATACCTTGACAAATTCGTGATTGTCTTCATTGATGATATCTTAATCTATTCCAAGACTAAACCGATCATGAGCAACATCTTAGATTGGTTTTGGATCTCTTGAGGAAAGAACAACTATATGCCAAATTCTCCAAATGTGAATTTTGGCTAAAGGAAGTTCAATTTCTTGGTCATATCGTCAACGACAAGGGTATTCATGTTGACCCTGATAAAATCGAAATGGTTAAGAATTGGAATGCCCCGAAGACCCCCACCGAAGTTCGTTCATTTCTTGGTCTTGCGGGATATTACCGTCGTTTCATCTCAAACTTCTCTAAGATTGCTGTCCCTCTTACCGCCTTGACCCACAAAGGTAAAACTTATGAATGGGGACCAAAACAAGAAGAAGCTTTCCAAACCCTCAAGCAAAAGTTGTGCAATGCTCCTATCTTGACTGTCCCTGATGGGAATGATGATCTAGTTGTCTACTGTGATGCTTCCAATCAAGGCCTCGGTTGTGTACTCATGCAACGAGGCAAAGTAATCGCTTATGCATCGAGGCAACTTAAGATTCATGAGAAGAATTATACAACGCACGATCTCGAGTTAGGTGCAGTTGTATTTGCACTGAAGATTTGGAGACACTACCTCTATGGAACGAAATGCGTGGTGTTCACCGACCACAAAAGTCTCCAACACATCTTCAACCAAAAAGAACTCAATATGAGACAACGACGTTGGGTTGAACTCCTTAACGACTATGACTGGGAGATTTGTTACCATCCCGGCAAAGCGAATGTTGTAGCCGATGCTTTTAGTCGAAAGGACCATGTCATGCTTCAATGTGTTCGAATTCAAACCGACATTCAAAACTGCATCTTAGAAGCTCAACACGTCTCAGTCACCGAGGGTAACTGTATGAGGAAATGTCGTGTGGTGTTGAACTTCAACTTGAATCAAAACCCAATGGCTTACTTTATTACTTGAACCGTATTTGGGTTCCCGATCGCGATGATCTCCGTACGTTTCTTATGAACGAGGCTCACAAGACTCGTTATTCTATTCATCCTGGTGCGGATAAAATGTACCAAGATCTTCGCCAACAATATTGGTGGCCCGGTATGAAAAAGGACATTGCTCTCTATGTTGCCAAATGTCTAACGTGCTCCAAGGTCAAAGCCAAACACTAACGTCCTTTCGGATTACTCGAACAACCGGAAATTCCCATGTGGAAATGGGAGAACTTAGCTATGGATTTCATTACCAAACTCCCTCGCACCTCAAGTGGTTATGATAGCATTTGGGTGATCATTGATCGTCTCACCAAATCTGCTCATTTCTTGCCTATCCGTGAAGACTATAAGGTTGAGAAACTAGCCCGAATTTACATTGAAGAAATTGTGAGCCGGCATGGCGTTCCCTTAAACATAATCTTCGATAGGGATGCCCGGTTCACCTCTCGCTTTTGGCAATCTCTCCAAACTGCTCTTGGTACACGATTGGATTTGAGTACGGCCTACCATCCCCAAATTGATTTTGGTGGCAATTGGGATTCACATCTATCTCTTGAGGATATGCTTAGAGCTTGTGTAATTGATTTTGGTGGCAATTGGGATTCACATCTATCTCTAATCGAGTTCTCCTACAATAATAGCTACCACACGAGTATCAACATGGCTCCATGTGAAGCTCTCTATGGTCGCAAGTGTCGTTCTCCTATCTGTTGGAACGACATTGGTGAAGCACAAATCACCGGTCCTGAACTAATTCAAGAAACATCCGACAAGATTATCCAAATCCGTGAAAACATTCGAGTATCGAGAAGTCGGCAAAAGAGTTATGCCGACAAACGACGAAAACCCTTGGAATTCCAAGTCGGTGACCTTGTTCTTCTAAAGGTGTCCCCGTGGAAGGGTGTGATCCGTTTTGGAAAGAAAGGCAAATTAGCACCTCGCTATGTGTGTCCATTCAAGATCCTTGAAAGGATTGGGAAAGTGGCTTACAAACTCGACTTACCTCCATCACTTGGCAATGTGCATCCTACTTTTCACGTGTCTAATAGAAATCATGGACCATGAAATCAAACAGCTCAAGCGAAGTCACATTGACGATGTGCACATTGACGAAACGATGCACTTCATTGAGAGACCAATAGAAATCATGGACCGTGAATTCAAACAGCTCAAGCGAAGTCGTATCCCTATTATCAAGGTTCGTTGGGAATCTAAACGTGGGCCTGAGTTTACTTGGGAACGAGAGGACCAAATGAAGCTCAAGTACCCCCATCTCTTCACCGATGCCATCACTTCCACTAGCTAAATTTCGGGACGAAATTCCCTCAACATGGGGAGACTGTAGCATTTCTGATTTTAGTATCCGTATTTCAATTCAATGTAATGCATTTCAAATCCAATTCTAGTGCACTATTTCGTTATATTCGTACCATCAATTAAATACTATATGTCAATGCAAATCCGTAAATTTTACTCGGTTATAACCTACTAAACACTACATAAGTATCTATTTATACAAATATGCCAAACACTAAAGTTACAAGGACTGATTCTTATAAATTAACAAGAAACCCTAATAGGCACGGTCGCGCCTCGTTCTGGCACGGTCGCGCCAAGTGTCCTGGCACGGTCGCGCGCCTTGCTTTAGAACGGTCGCGCCCGGTGCATGGGCACGGTCGCGCCTCTTATGGGCACGATCGCGCCGCTTGTCAACTAAAACGTAAATGCAGCCTGTAAACGTGGAATCGTTTGATTTCGCAACCGTTGCGCATGTTTCTACCATTAACAATCCAGTTAAGAGTTTTTACCACCGTATTTACAACCAATAAACCCAATTATACCGATTCATCTCAAAACCGTCAATCCATTTTCGCAAGACCACAAATTCCTCCATTTCGATCCAAATTCTCTCAAGCAAATACACGATACCCACTACTCGATCCTCTCTAAGACTTCTGAACACGTGAATTAGCCGGAACTGCAGCAAAGGACACCGAAAACCAAACCCGTCGCCGCCGGAACTCGTCTCTACCACACGCTGTCGAATAATCATCTTTTCGAGTAATTTAAAACCTCCTACATCTACATTTCAGTCTATAGATCAAAAGCCCTAATCTAATTTGGGCTTACAATATGGGAATCATCACGAACCCGAATCTATTATTCGTTCAAAAATGATTTAATCGAATCGAACCTTAGACACGTTTTAAATACAATTAATCTATACAAAAAGATTCGTGATGATCTAATGGGTGAAAGCCCCATGAATTCCAACATTTACAATATAAGAATTAGTCAAATTGAATCTGTTTTGGAACAGACACGGTCGCGCTAATCATATAGCGCGGCCGTGCTTCACGAGACACGGTCGCACCAAATACCAGCGCGGTCGTGTCTCCCACACTCAGACTCGGTCAGGCCTTTGGCTAGACTTGGTCGTGCCTCAAAACCCTAGACACGGTCGTGCCTGACCCAAGACACGATCGTGCCTAGTGAACAACCTAATTATGCATTATGTTTAGTCAACACGGTCGCGTCCCTGACTAGCACGGTCGCGCCCGTGGTCCTAGCACGATCGTGCCTTATCCCAGGCGCGGTCGTGTGTGTGAGAAAATTTTTGACAGAATAATTATTTTCATATTTTAAAAACAATAAGTATTTCAAATTACTTTTTAAATAAAAATAATTGATTTTATAAATAATTATATTAATGTTATTTAAAAAGATCAAAATTCTATTCTAAAATAAATAGAAATTATTAATTAAAACTTGTAAAATTTAATCTATATTTATTGTTAAACCCTACACTTAATTATTATTTACACAATTTATTTAAAACATCTTTATGAATATAAAGTAAAGAAATTTATATTCATTTAATACATTTTTATAACTAAATGACTAAGTTACATATTTTATAAATAAATAAATAAGGTTACAATTATTTATTTAATTTACATTTTAACAAAAACTATTTGTTTAGGTTATACTTAATTACCCCTAATACCTACATTATTTTTATAACTAAGTGAATAAATAATAATTATATAAGTTGTTTATTTAGTTAATTAAACGCAAACCTTGATCAAAATATTCTAAAAATATCTAGTTCAAATATTTCATTTTATACAATACCTTTCAAGTACAAACCACAAGCTTTATACACACAACCAATTCAACCCTAGACTTAGACATAAACTATTGTGCACACTATTAATCCAATATACATTCCACACTAGGTTAACGTTGTGCATTACGAGGATCATATTACTATCTAGTACCTCGTGTTAGCTACGCCTACGAATCAAGTGAGTATTACATAGCCCCTTTTACTCTTTTACACTTTTTAGGGTGGAACATGAACAATATACAACACTATTGCTTACATTTACATAGACTACACAAATACAAATTCCCTTTACATTCATGTGTGCAATTTGAGCTTTATGCCCGAGTGCTAGTTGTGCTAACTTTTGTATGCGATTATGTGCAATTATTAACTATTCAAGCCGACGGTAAACAATGATAGATCTATTGAGTCTGACAAACCCACCCAGGTAGGGTGATTGTTACCGACAACACAATTTTTGCATGCTAGTTACAAGGGTTTGATTGTACTTGGTTACACAATAGCTGTTCCCCATAAATGCCTTATTTTATCATGGCATGTAAGGATTTGTTTATTTACAAACTATATGCTATCTATATACAAACGTGTGTATGCTCACCAACTTTTTAGTTGACCTTATTTTATTCATGTTTCAGGTACTAACGTGTGATTTGATCAAGATTTGCTTCACATAGGCTTTGGGACTTAGTTAATTTGAATAAAGGATTTTATGTATTTCAATTATGTTCTTTCTTGGATTTGGTTGTGTTTGGATTATTTGAAATGAAATTGATGTTTAATATATTACAATTTAGTCAACCTTGTGCTCATGAACAATCTACATGTCTCGCCCCGATGATTCCGCCATCGGTCGGGGTGTGACATTACTCATTCACAAACAGTTCTTAAACTTGAATATCAAATGCGGCGGGAAATTTCATTTCAAACATAACATAACATCGATCAACATGCGGAAGCGTAACATTGTCTATTACATAAACATAACATAACCAACTTCATAAAGGGATGCCAACCGTCATATCATCCGGGTAACTCATCAAGCCGCCCAGCATCATCGTCCATCATCATAACCTGCCTTAACCTGAATGTGCATACTAAAAAGTCAGCTACGCTGGTGAGTTCTAGTTTTAACATAAAATGTTAAATTCAAATATTTGCCAAAAACATAACTTCATACTTCATTTAATAAAAGCGTACGTAAAATAATGCAATAACAAAATACATAACACATCATAACCCATAAGTCAACAAACACATCGAATATGCGTTATCTCGTAACCGTCAAATCCAAACGTCACATACTGGCGGAATAAAATAAAGATCGCCACCACTAGGCCCTTCAACACCGTACTGTCCTTCGGGCGGAGAAATCTAGGGCCCGATACTTAGGTTATTCAATCGAACTTCAAGGAGGACATCACAAGGATGACACGTACCAACTTCCAGCACTGTACCCCGTGAGGCACAAGTACCAAACTTCAAGCACTACACCCCGTAAGGCACAAGTACCAAACTTCAAGCACGTATACCCCGTAAGGTAAATCGTACCAACTTCAAGAATCACGATAATCCCCTTGGTGACCGTCATCAGCCCAGTTGTACAACAGTTGGCCAGCCACAAAGGCCCCAAAAAGGTAAGGCCCATAACATACTTCCCATACCCATAACCTTCATTCCTTAAGGAATAATGACAGATTCGTTCGTTTGTGACTTTCGTAAACATTCACTTCTTTTAGTTCAAAACTTTGGTTAAAGCATTCGTACGTTTTATTAAAAATCATTCATTCATTCGTAAATACTTCGTAAACTTCTTTTGGAAAAATATTTAATAAACACTTCCTTCATAACCTTTTCCTTCCAAAACATCGTTTCATAAAATGTCACACACATCATTCAAAAACTTCGTTTTATAAAACAGTCACATCGTTACGTATGCACACCAGCCCAAAAACATTATTTAAAACATTTAAAAGAGGGCTTCTAGAGCTCACCTGAAATAAACAGAGTCAAAGGTCTCTAAAGGATCTTCTAACATGTACGTACGCAGCCTAGTTTTAGCTTCTCATACAACTCATTACATTTCATTCCTAACCTCAAACTTCACCCAACCGTAAACTTTACCCAAACCGCAAACTTTACCCAGCCGTGAACTTCACCCAGCTGTGAAATTCACCCAACCGTGAACTTCACCCAAACCTCAAACTTCTCCCAACCGTGAACTTTACCCATCCGCAAACTTCACCCTACCATAAACTTTACCCAAACCACAAACTTCACCCAAACCGCAAACTTCATCCCATCAACCTATTTTTGCATGGATTCAGATCTGGATCGACGGCTTCGTCAAGTTTGAAACTTTCTACGTTCAAAACGCGTATCTTCCTCTCGTGATTCCAGATCTATAATCCTTTTCTCTTTTGGTTAATAAAAACCCAACATTTTTACCAAAAATACCCGGGAACCCAATTTTAAACAAAAACCCAGATTCGGAACCGGGTGTTACCGGAATCGAGCGTCTGATTCGGAGGTCTTGCTCCCAAGCTATGTGGTAACTAGCTTCTTGAATCTCTGGTCGATCCACCAACCTCTCTCTACGGTTTCTCTCTCTAGAACTTGCAAACGAGTGAAAAGGTGGTGGTTTATGCTATTTATGGAGGGGCTCACTTCCCTTGTTTGCCACCTTCATGCGCGCCTGGCCCATCCGGCCCGGCCCATCGTGCCTTGCTTGTTTATTCTGCTCGTCTCATGTTTAACCCATGAATAAAATTTTTGTTTTATTTTGGGATGTTACAATTGTGCTGATGTATTCTTCATCTAAAGGGTCATCAGTATCGACTTGCACTTCCTGAAATTTTTTCCGTTTCTTCTTCTTCAGTCTGTGATGAGATTGACATTGTTGCTCGAGATCCTACTTCTCTTAAAATTTTTTATGAGATCTTTCTTCGGAGGTCTTGCTCCCAAGCTATGTGGTAACTAGCTTCTTGAATCTCGGGTCGATCCACCAACTTTCTCTCTCTACAGTTTCTCTCTCTAGAACTTGCAAACGAGAGAAAAGGTGGTGGTTTATGCTATGTATGGAGGGGCTCACTTCCCTTGTTTGCCACCCTCATGCGCGCCTGGCCCATCCGCCCGGCCCATCGTGCCTTGCTTGTTTATTCGGCTCGTCTCATGTTTAACCCATGAATAAAATTTTTGTTTTATTTTGGGATGTTACAATTGTGCTGATGTATTCTTCATCTAAAGGGTCATCAGTATCGACTTGCACTTCCTGAAATTTTTTCCGTTTCTTCTTCTTCTTCAGTCTGTGATGAGATTGACATTGTTGCTCGAGATCCTCCTTATCCAGAAGACAAAGAATATTCTGGATGGTATAACCAACTTCTGGAGACCATTTTCAAATCCATGAAATACTAAATTGGACAAAGAAATGAGATGAATGCATCTCTTTAATGAAATTTTCATTTTGTTGTGCTTCTATTAAAGCTGGAGATATTTCTACCCATTGGGTATACGGGTTTTTATATAAGTCTGGAAGGATATTTATTAATGGACCAAAAGATTGCCACCATTTGTAAAACCAGACTGGAATTTCCTGTCCGTAGATATAAGAACATATTTTTATGAACCACAAATGCTTTTGCTTCGGATTCTCATATAGGAATGCTTTATGAAAGGCATTCATATAATCCTAATAATTATATTTAATTGGAACTTTTGTTAGGGGATGTATAACCTCCCTTTCTCATAGGCGAGTTGTTCCCCAGGCTTCTACAGATATAATCTGTTTTATAACAATTTTGCTGAAACTGTAAACATTGGAGTTACCTCCATGATAATGTTCAATTTCGCAATTTTCTTCTCTTAAAATATATTCATAATATTGTCTGGGCTTATAAGCCTCTGTAGGATAGAACCCTGTGTCCATATATCTGTGTATTAACAGCCATGGGATATTTTTTTATTTTATATCTTTGTTTTCTAAAAGAAGTATCACCTCTTTATGTGGACTTTGAGCCTAATTTTTGATATCATCTTCTGTTTCATCCGAGACAACTTTAGCATATGATGGTTCTGTGTCTTTTGACTTTTCTTGTGAGGCTTTATAGGCTAGAAACTCTTTATAAAGAGTTTCATCGGATGTTGAGGTAGATCCTACAGAAGAAATGTTCTCTGCAATAAGTTTTTTGTTACCAAATTGGGAGATAACCCTTTGGTTCCGACTGTGGCTTCCTCTTCCTCTATGAGAAGGAGATCGTCCCCTTCCTCTTCCTTGATCCCAAGGAAGTATTTCTGAAATATTTATCCACATGAAATAAGTATTTTTGTTACCAATAATATTTCTTTGAGAAATATAATAATTTTTTGTTATTGGTTCCAGAAAATCATTTTCCTGGATTTCCTCCTTGTGGATCTCTTTCAACCTTATTTGGAGAGTAAAATATTCATGCCCCTCTTGAATCTCGAGGAGAGCATTGTTTAGAGGACCCTTTGAATGAGCCATTAATTTAGATATTCTCTGGTAAGAAAATCAGGAAGATTATTATCACTACCTTGTTTATAAAGAATATTAAAATCGAATGGAGCCAAATGTGACAGCCATCTTGGAAACATTTGTTTAGAAACATCATGTTTAAAGTCTTTAGAAAACATAAATTTTGTTGCTTGGCAATCAGTTTTAATAGTAAACTTTTGATTATATAAACCGTCTTGGAATTTTAAAACACATTTTACTATTGGAAGAATCTCTTTTGCTATAATAGCATAATTCTTTTGACTATTATTTCATTTTCCTAAATGGAATCTAACCAAATATTCTTGGTTATTTATAGGAGAAATCTGTTTTAGAATTCCCTCGTGCCTATATCCGAGGCATCTGTTTCTACAATTTTTTCCCATCATGGGTTGGCGATCATTAAGCAAGGAAGGTTTTTAACCTTTTACTTAATCTTTTTGACTGTTTTAGTATGACTTTCAGACCATGGTTTGGAATCCTTTTTTAGTCTATCATATAAGAGAGATGTATCTTCTTCCAAATTTTTATAATAAGGGAGAATATAATTTAGACTTCCTAAAAATCTTTGTAATTGTGTTTTATCCTTTGTTTCATCTGGGAATTATGACCCAAATTCAATACTTCTATTAATTGGAATTATATTTCGGTTTCAATATTATGACCTAAAAATCTAATTTTTGTTTGGAAAAGCATCATTTTTGTTCTGTAAATAACTAGACCATTTTTTATAATAATATTTTTTGAATATATCAAGATGTTTCAAATGAGATTCAATATCTTTTGAAAATATAAGGATATCATCAATGTAAACTATTATAAACTCACTATAAGAAATAAAAATATCATTCATATTATTTTGAAATTCCGATGGGGCATTTTTTAATCCAAATGGCATAACATTCAATTCGTAATGCCCAGAAGGTACCACAAAAGCGGTTTTGTACCAATCTTTTTCATCAATTTGAATTTGCTAATATCCAGATTTTAAATCAAATTTTGAAAATATAATTGCATTATGTAATTTATCTAAAAGATCTTTTTTATTAGGTATATGATACCTAATCCATTTTAGGACTTTATTAAGAGGCTTATAGTTTATAACCAGTCTTGAAATACCTCTTTCTTGCTCTGAATGTTTATTAACATAGAAAGCAGTACATGACCATAGAGATTTTGAACTTTTAATAAGATGTTTATCTAAAAGAGATTTAATCTCTTTTTTACATAACACTATATATTCAGAATTCATCTGGCATGGCTTGCCTTAGTTAAGATTTGATTTTCTTTAAAATCATTTTCATAAGGAAGAGAAATAATATGTTTCTTCTTATCCAAAAAAGCATTAAGATGATCATTACACATTTGTAAAGTAAATTGGTTTTTAACCAGTTTTATTTTTTCTTGTAATTTCGGATTATTGATTCTATCCTTGATTTTTTTTTAAAAATATTTCTTTTTGTAAAAAATCAATTTGATTTATCTATACTTGTAAAAGTGATTCTTATATATTATTTAGAGTTCTGGAAAAAGGATTTGTAATAAATGGAAAGTATATTTCTTGTCCTTGAAAAAATCTAGTTATTCCTTTTGTATCAATATTTTTAAAGGAAATATTTTGTTTAAGAAATGGGTTCCAAGTATTACCTGGCTTGTAAGGTTTTTAACTAGTACAAAACTAGTTGGAATACAAACTTTATTTTGACAAACATAAGCTTGAGGCAACTTATATTTTATATTTAATTTCTCACCATTAGTAGAGCTTAATGAATGAGAAGTTTTATGAAAATATTTTATAGGAATTAATCCTTCCCGGATACAATTTAAGTCAGCACCACTATCTACTAGTGCCGTAACTTCTATGAAGAAATTTTCTTTTATCAAAAGTTTTATCCTGATGTGCCATTTTTATGTGGTTATAATATTCATAATACTTTCTACCAAGAAGTCTCTTGGCTTTGTTTCTGACTGTGGAATGTCTATTCCAACCTTATTTCTTTCAAATTTTATAATTCTTGCTTCTGGATTTCTATTATCTTTTTGAAGTATTTTTACTTCTATTTTTAAATTATCAATTTCTGTTTTTAGATCTTGTATACCAATTGGTCTTGAAATTTGATTTCTCTCCCCTAGTTGTCTTTTTAATTCTGCTAGAGAAAAAGGTTTTAAATCTTTTTGAGAATTAGAAGAAGATGTTTCTTCTGATTTCTTTTGCGTTTTTAGATATTCAGAAATTATTTTTTATTTAATTTCTGGATTATCTACCACTTTTAATAAATCTAATATTTCATTGTTTAAAACATTTATTTTCATGTTTGAAATTGAGAAATAATTTGATAAAGATTTTCTTCTTCTATATCAGAAGAATTTTTGTAACAATCTTTCTTGCAACTGTTCTCACAGTGACTGTTCTCTTCCTCCGTAGAGTAGAGATTTTCATTTTCTAAAATATTTAGATCTTCGTTTTCTAAAAAAGATTACTCAGATTCTAATTTATCTGAGTCTAAGTCTAATAATATATTAGAGATTTTATCTCTTAATTCCCTATCTTCTAGCTTATTAAGTTTTTTCCTAACCCAGCAAGTTTTTGCTTTGTAACTTAATTTATCACATTTTCTACATTTTATTATTTTTTTGAATTCATTTGAAGTTTTATTTTCTTTATATTTTCTTTTTCCATCAAATTTTCTTTCTTCTCTTTTTACTTTTCTTTTATAATGTTTCCTAGGAGAAGATGTTCTTAATTTCTTTGATCTAGATATATTCTCTAGTTTATTTTCTATGCCAAATTGACTACAAAATTCTCCTAATTGTCTCTTTTTATTAAGAGAGTGTTTCTTAATTTGTTGATTTAATTTTATTTCATTACATAAACTTAAACCTTCTTGTACACATGTACCTATAAGTTTTCTATATGTATAAGCATCATAATTTATGATTCCATCTTTTCTTAATTTATTTTTTACTCTTTCATCAAATAAATGAGGAAGACCATCTATAAACTTAGACTTCAAATGATAACTATTTTCCTCAGGGAGTTCCATAACCCTACATAGAAAAGTATCTTTATACCATCTAAAAGATGTAAGAGTCCTACATCTAAGATTTTGCAATAAAGTTCTGATATTTTCATAATATTCAGACCATATGCATGTAAAATGTTTTATAATATTAATGATTACGGTGTAAACAACATTACTTTCTGTAACACCTTCTTGTTTTACACTATTAAGAATTTTATCCTTATCAGGCTGAGATAAATAATTATCACACCAGCCTTTTCGCTGTCCCGTGAAACCTGAAACAATCATGTTTGCTACTGTCTTAATGGAATTACCATTGTTTTGGCATATGGTATTCTATGAACTATATTATAAATCTGTCCTTCAGTTTGACCATCTATGTTCCATTCATAAATCATTTTACCACTATATGAGTTATTAACTATATATTCTTGTTCTTCTATTAGAACATCTTGTGAAGTTGGCCTATGATAGTAGTATTTCCTTTGTGTTGGCTTATCTGACCACTTAATTTTAAAATTTCATCATTAATTTTCTCTTGATATTTTTCTTCTGAGAAATCAGTTAATGTGTTAATTTTTAGCTTTTTTAAAGCATTAATTGTATCATTTAAAGTTTTTATTAGATTATCTTTAGATTTTATCTTAAAATCTGTAACTTTAGGAGGTAATTGTATACTTGGGGTAGCAATAATCTCTTTTGCCCCTTCATTTATAGAGGAGATATGTTTTTCTTGAAAATCGGATAATATTTTATCCATTTTAGTTGATAAATCTTGTAATTGTTCTCCAATAATTACCAAATATAAATTTGCGTAATTTTGTTGTTTTATTAAATCATATATATGTGATATGGTTACTGGTAGAGTATCACCTTCCTGTAATTTTTGAAAGATTTGATAATATCTAATCTCATTCTCTTTTTCAATTTTAAAAGATTGTGTAGGTGGAAATACTTTTGAAATTATTTCTTCATTAACATTAAATTTCCTTTCAACAAATGAAATGATACTTTCAGTGTAATTTTCTATAAACCAAGGAACAAAAAGTATAACTTCATTTTTTTCAGTTAGGTCTTTATAATATTCATTTTTAAAGAATACTGTATCTGGTTCTTGAAAATGTTTAAAAAACCAGTTTCTAAATAATTCTCATTTGGGTAATTGGAATTCTTTGTCAATATCTTGTCTTACCAGAGATCCCAGAGTAAAATCTAATTTTTCTTTAAAATCCATAAATCACATAAAATCCATTTTTGATTCTATCATTTCCGGATCTACTTGAATCCCTGTGACTAAATTATAAGAGTCTATTTTTAATTTATTCATATTTGCTAATCCTTTTATTCTAGCAGGAAATTCTTCCTTTATTCTAGAGGTCGAAGCTCTAGAGGGACTTCTGACGATATATTCTACCGGAGATATGTGGTAGTGGGATGACACTGACCTAGGCAAAAAAGACTCATTTCTTAATTTTTCAAATTGTATTTGAACCGATCCTTCTTTTGTTTGAATAATTTCTATAGGATTATTATCTATGTATTATTGTAAGGTGGTTGCATTATCTAGAACCCAATTTTCTGGAAAGTTAATTTCTTCCCATTTGATTTTTATTCTAATAGTTATATTAGACTTACCAAAATTAGTTTCTATTACTATCGTTTCATTTAATGGTTTATCTACTATTCTACACTAGGGATTAAGAGTGTATAAAGGTTTATAATAAATCCTATAACAGACACAATTAACTTCTAAGCCTGGAGTATAATTATAACCATGAGTTTTAACATTTAGAGCTAAAGCATCTGAGATATTAACATCAGATAATGATAGTTGTAAGTTTGGATAAACATTAAAATAAACTGGACCATGTGCTAAGCTGGTCTGAACAATCCCTATAATAGATTGTTTCCGGTCCAAATTTCTAGCATCTCTAAGAGCTGCTACGAAACTTTCAGGTAAACCTTCTAATATTAGAGGTTTAAATGCAATTTACACAAGACCTATGTGTAAAAACTTATAGTCTTTTTTATATTTATTTAAATCTTTATTTGTCAATAGTTTGATAACCATATCTTCTTTATTTAAAGAAATTGTTTCTTCAGTTGTTTTAACAACTTGTTTAAAACCTAATTTTTCAAAGGTTCATAATTTATAAATTAATTTGTAATCCATTTTTGGAATCGTCCATTTGTTTAATAAATCTAAATTATGAGGAATTTCATATTTCTCTTCAATACAGTTTTTAATAGTGTCGTTACTCTTTAAGATATTCATTTAAAGAGATAAAGTGTTGGTACACACACACATGACTGAACAACCACTTGGCTCTGATACCACTTGGTCCCGTTATGCTCCCAGGATGGTATATAGATTGTAAGCTGATAAATATATACCATAAAAATTAAATATTTTAAAGAACTATGGACCAATAGGATATTTTACGTAGGCTGTTTAGAAAGATAAAATGGGGTTAGTAAAGGTCAGACCATAAAAGCCTTTTACGCCGTTCTGGCATGCGGCTACGAGGTCCCCAAGAATTCAACCACCACCTTATTATTCTAGACTGACTACAACCTGCTATATATATATAAATTTTAAAAAATTTATGCCACTCAAAACCCATCAAAATTACATGCCCCGCGCGGTGACACATGCTGCACATGCCACTGAGCCACCTCTGTACATCAGTTGTACGCAATAGCTCATATATTCATTAAAATTGGTGGTATATAGACAACACATTATATAATCTAGTTTGGGATTGTTAGTAAGACAAATTAAATTTTAATAATACAAACTATAACTCATTGGCTAATAATAATTTACACTGATAATTTGACCGATAACACTCGTAACTTTCTCTTTCGTTTCCAAGGAAAGTCTCACTCTAACAAAGAAGTAACTGTACTAGCCCCTGAAGCTGTGGCGTCTAAATGGAAATATTTTTTTTGGCAAATTGATTTTAATAATTCAAATTATGACTAGTTTGTTAATAGTAATCTATGCTGTCAATTTTGACACTTCTAACTTTCATTTTGTAATCATGATGTGGTTACAATACGTAAGGTTGTTGGACGAAGAAGTGTGAAACATGGGCGTGAACTTTCCTACTCAATCTCATAAAAATCATGCCCATGTTTACCCTATATATTGTAACTATATAATGATGCATTATACATTCCATCTAACCATATAATTTAATATATGTGGGTTTTTGCTTTCTTTAGATGTAGAAGATGAAGAATCACTCATATTATGAGATTGAGTGGATTTTCCATTGATGGAGAATGTGGTTGATTCGCCATTCAAGCAGTTCAAATTGGAGGGATTGAACCAAATTAGAGGTGAAGTCAAGAATTCAGTCAACATTGCAGGGACGAAGAGAGAAACTAGGGCTTGGTTTGCATTACAATGAATAACCTCTTTTATGGCTTGTGAACTAGGTTCAGAATTTTTTTAAAATGGAAATGCTATTACTCTTAAGCATCAAACTAAAAGACTTTTTACTAGCATGGCCAAACTTTCTGTTGATGAATATGACTAAGAGGCAAATCTAGCTATCTTGGAACCCACATCTTCCCACAAAAATACTCTTATATCTAAATCTAAAAGACAATCTGTTGAAGCACTCACTGCTAAACAGAGAAAATCCACATCCAAGTCAACCAAGAGATATGTCTCTAATAAGTTGTTAAAGAAGATAAGATCCCTGAGTAACCAAAGTAGAAGAAAAAAGGCTTCTACTTCCTCAAAGCCTTATTATGGGTCTCAACCCAACCAAGATCCTTTGGCTTCCTCACAAAAGGAACCAAATGTATTCAAAAGGGACACCACATATCTAAGAGAGTCTTTATTGGAAGCTCCTACTATCCAGAAAAGACTATATCCAAGGCATGTTTCTCTTGTTTCCACTAAGCTAGTTAATGTACCTAGCTCTGCTTCTATTGAGAGTCAATGTGAATTACCTACTCCTTGTGTCATAACTTTGCCTCTTCTAATACTACATAATCTAGAGGAGGTATAGGAATAAATATCTGAGTATACACTAACCCATGATTTTGAGAAGGCTTGAAGTTTGAAGCTGATTTCAACTTCCTAACTAGAACGGGCAAAGACTGTTAGAGTATCCTAAATCGTACTTAAAGTCAGATTCTTAGGAACAAGATCCCAACTAGGGCAACTTGCTATGATAGAACATCTATTTTCGAGCTTGGTAATCTTTAGTACCGAGAAAAAAAAATGTTAAATCTTTATGATTAATCTATATTTGTCTAGGACATGCTTCTACTAATCTCATTAATTTGGGTGAAGGGCTAAAATTCTCATTGAATTGATGGCTTTATATTGTTATCGAAAAAAGGGGAGACCACTTATTGTTCTTTGGTAACAATCTTTCAAATATGAAGATTTAATGAGAAGTTGTGTGGTGTTTTTATGACTGGTGAGTGGGTAATGTTGTAAAACGGATGACTGATCAAACACTTACAACCGTTGGTAGAGTGGGTAAAAGTTGTAACAACTGATGAAGTAGGAGTGTGTTGCTAAAGAATGTTGATATTGTATGTTGGTGATGCCACTAAAGCAGAAAATAGTTCTTTACCACTGATAATAATTCTACTAGGCAACTAAAGCTTGAATATGCAACCTACTAATCAATGTTGCTAATCTTGTTCAAGATAAGTTGTACAATGTAGCAAAAAGAACTCTTAGTAAATGGAACTACAACTTGTGCAAAGATGGTAGAACACATGCAACTAATGATCCATGTGAGATTAGTTTCAACTGAAAACCATGAGAATCTCAACAACATTAAAGACACTGACACCTAGTTACCACTGATTGAACATGCCACTAGTTATTTAAGTATCAACGAATTGTTCATATTGATGGACTGCAACTGAGCAAACGTTTCCGCTAAGCTAATGTCACTAAAGAAGTTGCCAATAATGTGGATTAGGATTTCTTCCTTCATGGAGAATGAATGTCATTACTGATAACCGTCGTTAAGTCATGCAAAAATCTAAACAATCTAGGTAGCTAGGGTAACTATGGTATCGTATCCACGAGGAGCTAGTGGTTAGTGTTGAATGCAAGTTGGTTATTAACTACTCCTAGATTAAATTACTCTCAGAAATTGGTTGATTGCAAACTTCATTTGAGAAAATCGTAAATTGAAATTAAAACTGGATTTGTAACTATAATTAAAAAATGACTGCTCCCAAGTTTAGGGTTTTAGAAGCAAATTGTGTAACCTAGTTACTACCAAATAAGAAATCACATAGACATGAATTGCTAATTAAATTGTGTTGACGTATAATTGTAAGACTAAGTAACCTATTGTGTTGATTAACGAATCTAAGCTGAATATTGACATAATTGAGATGTTATCTAAAAAATTACGAATTTAACTCCAATTGATTCAACCAAGTACCATTGTTAATCATTCAAGACCAGTAATATAAGGCCCCGATACCAGAGAGCCTCACTCGTTGGATTTACATAATAACATATAGTTCAATCACCGGAATATCATAAGTTTAAACATCATGCAGCGGAATACGTTACTTGTTCATACATCATAAATTGTCAACCAATTAAAACTTTTAAACATTCTCTAAACATTAACATAAATCATAACGTCGGGAAGTCGGTTCTTATGTCGAGCAGCCATTCGCCTAGACCAGCCAGCCCAAGGAGGATCATATATTTTCTTTTCCTTTACCTGAGATACATACTACCATTCAAGTAATCATCATATATTTATCATTCATTCATCATATTTACTTTGTGTACTTTCATAAGCATAGAGCGTATTCATTTTGTTTAGGCACATTAGTTTCATACATCCATCCACCGAAGTAGTCGTTTCGTCCATCTACCGAAGTAGCCATTTAATATCCGTCTACCGTCGTAGTCGTTTAATCCATCTACTGAAGTAGCCGTTTCATCATCCGTTTACTGTAGTAACCGTTTCACCCGTCCTACCGTCGTAGTCCATTTAACATACCTTCTATCGTCATAGCCGTCTAACAACCGTCTGCTATACATGGTGTAACAGTCTGTTTCATCCATCTACCGTCGTAGCCGTTTCATCCTTCTACCATAGTAGCCGTTTCACATCCGTTTACCAAAGTAAACATTTGTAACATCCCAAATATCTTTCTACTTAAAACACAAGACCCGTTTAGGACTAAGATTGTCAAGGACAAAAATTTATGTGTTAGACTCTAACAAAGAATTTTAAACTTTCAAGATAAGGTATTTACTTCAAAGTAGAAGGGAGCAAAGTGTAAATCTAACTAAAACTTGATGTGTTGTAATTATATATATATATATATTTTATAAGTATTTTTACACACTTAGTTTTAAAAAGGGTTTTCACCAAAGACTAATCACACACACCGGGCAGTGTACCCGACGAATGGCAATATAGTAAAGGAAAGAACCGGATATCAATTCGTGGACACGGTGGAATGCGATAATAAATCGGGACTAAAATCAATCAAGTATGGGTAAAAGATGTTTAAGTTGATTTTTAATTAAACTAATATGCAAGAATATAAAACTAAACTAAGAACACAAGTCAAACAATCAAGGAAGGAATATCACTTCGGTCTCGAATCCATTTAGTAAACACCCAACAACAACTATGGATACATGGCAAACACACGAAACATATGTTGACTAAATTCTCATCAAAGACATCTAATCAAATGACTATTCGGAAAGCTAGAATGAATTATACAATCTAACCACCTGAAATCATACAATGAAGCTCACGTGCTATAAATACGTCAATGTTTAATAAAGATTGAACTAGCTTCCTGTCAAGGTTGGCTAACTCAACAACTAGTTGGAAAGATTACACGAATCAACACATAACCCACATTAAGTTGATTAAAGTAAACAATAACATGCACTTCCTCAACATACAATGTTCATATCAAGATTACATAAATTAGAAGATTGCATCAGCAAGTCCTAGATAAACATAATACTAAATATGACACACCATAACAAGCACTTTGTCTTTCCAAACACAAGCACAAGGATGCACATTCAAGAGTTTTCAACCATAAACAAGACTTCATCCACCATTTCTAGTCAAAAGCCATAAACTAGCATACATACATACACTAATCAATGAATACATGCATAAACCATGGGTTTTCTAACATACAATGCCTACACATATACAAGTATTGCAAACAATATCAACTCCAAAATACACAATATCATTGAAGAATAATCATGCCATTGTTATAACATTAACATAAACTTTGCCAAAAATCCATAAATGTTGTCAAACGTTACTAAACTTCATCTAAACCAAAGTGATATCAAGAGTTAGCTCATGGTGAGCATAAGAACAATAACAAAGCAAGGAAAAGTTACAAGACTCATAAAGAAATGCCAAGAATCAAACCAACTTCCCCAAGTTAGATGATGATGATGTATGGTGATCCTCTTGATGTTGTAGTCCTTCCTAGAAGCTTGAAATTCGGAGCACAAAACAGTGCTCAGGGCTCCAACTCTCCAGGTCTCCACCCTTCTGATGTGAGAAAACTTCTGATATTTATAGAACAAGGGAGGCACGACCGTGCCAGGGGGTAAGGCATGACCATGCCTGTCATTGGGGCGCGACCGTGCCTGGTGATAAGCACGGTCATGGGACAGGTGGTTGACTGATCTGCTTCTTTCATTGGCTCTCTTTCTTCGAGGGAGTACGGCTGGTCAGACTCACGGGATTACACGCGGCTGTGGGGGTGTTGGAGCACGGTTGTGCTCGAGAAAGTGCCTTGGCACGGTCGTGCCAGGTACGGGGCGCGACCGTGCCTAGGGTTTCCTGGCTTGGCACGGCCGTGCCATGTAGGGGGCACGACCGTGCCACTACCTCAGAAACCCTAAAAACTTCATCTTTATCCTGGAATTCCCATGTTTGTTCACTCAGCTTCACAAAAACCTACAAAACTGGAAATGAAGCAAATGAGTGTTTAAACATTGGAAATAACCAAGAATTGATCATGAAATGAGTGAAGTTTTGTGCTGAAAAGATGTGTAATTTCAAGCACATCAGTGGTGACCTCACACTGGCTTAATGAAAGAATGGCGAAGGTAACATCGGTGGTCAACCGTGGTCGGAGGAGATGAAAAGGGCAGCTTGATGGTGAGCTTCATGGAGATGAATGGTGATGGTAGAGGCTGTTAGAGATATTTGATGGTGGTTAAAGGTGGTTAGAGGTAGATTGTGGTGGTTCTATTTCACGATGGTGACGGTTAATGGCTGTTGTATGGTGGTTTAGCAATGGATATATGAGGATGAAGATGGTGGTCCAAGATGGTGGTGGTGTTTGATGCGTAATAGTGATGGTGAGGATACGATGGTGATGATTATAGATGATGATAGTAGATGATGATGATAATAGTATGGTGATGAAAAGAATGGTTAAATAATGATGATAACATGATGATGAGGATGATGATTACGGGATAAAGATAGTTCTATGCTGTTTATGTTAGGTACATTTCTTAAACCCTGGTAGGCGACTGTTGAGTAAAAGTCCGGAACGCAAGTTCCGGCAGGTGCCGGGTACACTGTCGACTATCCAGGTCGACTGTCGACTATATGGGCTGACTCTCCGGGTTGACTGTTCAGACAAGACTTAGATCCCTAGTACAACACCAAGTCCTGAATGCAAGTTCGGGCGACATTTATGAGTGTCTGGCGACTCCCCTAGCCGACACTCAAGTGTGGCTGGCGACTCTCCCGGCCGACACTCTAGTGACTCAGTCGACTCTTGCATTAAATAATAGAATTCATACTTTGACTTATGCTCAGTTTTGTATACGCACTAACAATAGTTAAGACATCAGCTTCTGGTTGAAGGACGGCAGTCAGGTGAGTTCTTTGTGCCCCCTATGTGTTACGTGCAAACGGTTTTAAATGTTTTCGGGTTGAAGTGTATACATGAGCTGAATGAAAGATATAAATGCTATATGTAGCCTTATGTGTTATGTGATAATACATTGTGAATACTCAAATGAAATGAAAGAATGACATAACGTATAAGAAAGAAATCTTGCTATATATCCATGTATATATTGCTTGCCAAATATGAAAAGTATGACATAACGTGTAAGAATGAAATATTGCTTTATATCCATGTATATATTGCTTGCCAAGTATGAAAAGTATGACATAACGTATAAGAAAGAAATCTTGCTTTATATCCATGTATATATTGCTTGCCAAGTATAAGTAAAAGTTATGGACGCTTCGACGACAACGACTACTTTGGTAGACGGACGACCACTCGAATATTATGAAACCAGAAATGAAAGTCTAGAAAGGTAGACTAAAACTAAGGCCACAACAGTGGAGTCATTTCCTCAATCGATGCACGGTTGTATAATTAGCTCGGGTGGGAAACGGATGCCTTAGGGCAAACTGGCGAATATGAGGGACTACAACGGTAGGATGGTTAAGACGGATGGCCAAAGTTTGGTCATACGGTTAAGACGGATGGCAGAAGTTTGGTCATACAAAAAAGGCGGACGGTCGAAGGTTGGTCGGACGGTAAAGCATGACGGACGACCGAAGCTTGGTTGGACGTTATGAAGCACGGACTATGACGGTAGTATGAAGCGTTTGTCTTTGTGACTTGTGTAAACAAAATGACGGGTTGATCACCCTTATGTGCAAGTAAATGAACATTCAAAAGAATGTTCGCATGAATGTAAGAATATATGTGTTATTATATATACCAACATTGAAGGAAATACGAAGAAAAGAATTGAAATGATAAATATATACATATAAATATATTTATATAATTGAAAGTATGCCAAGAAATAATGTTTATGCCTATTTGCTTTAAACTAGAACTCACCAGCGTTAGCTGACTTTTAGTATGCACTTTAGGTAACAAGAAGATATGACGGGCGAAGGCATGAAGGCTACCTGACTCAAGACTGACATCATGTTTAATTGCTTATGTGTCATAACAACGTTTCTTTTATATGTTAAGACTTCCGCTTTTTATGTAACTGAATGATGTACGCTTCCGCTACATTTGAATTAATTAATTATAAGTTCAGTGTTTGATGACTATAATCATGAGTAAATCTAATGAGTGAGATCTCCCAGGAAAGGCGCCTTATAAGTTGGCATCAGAGCAACAGTTTCAGAGATTTATACATCCTTAAATGTCTGAACTCAATCTGATAATGGGACCAACGCAAGGATGTCAGTTCGGGTAGCCAACGCCAACGCCAAAACAAGCAAGTAAGTAGCAAGGTTAATACTTGTAGCTCAGGGTAGATGCCTTAACATAGAGTGCATGCCTTAGATATCAACATCACTACTAATATGAATAATTCCACGTAGGACATACGATGGTAGACAAATGGAACACATGAGTACAGTAAATGGTTAATAACACGTAGCTACTGTTATTAATCTTTTACTGTGTAAGTGTGTCTCGATTGGTCATCCGCCGTATGTACACATCAAAGAGAGCGAAAGATATGTTAACATAATACTACAAATGACTCACAAATTATAAGAACGGTGTGACCCATGTGAGGTGAATCACAAACAATGAGTAGAAGTTCGATAGACCACAAAGAAAGAAAGATGACGAAAAATCAACGGTCCTAGTAGATCAGTAACGAACAGTCATGAGCGACTCCCGTCAACTAGGAGTTCGGAAAGGGAAGAAGGATACATGGACTAGACACTGTTTATAGAAGACATTCACATTATGAAGCATGATAAGACGAGTCAGGAATTCACGAGTAAGGTAAGTTGGCGATTACATCAGGATCCACGTAATTGTGAATTTACAGTGCTCGTGCATACTGATGAACCCTATCATGTGGATTGATACACATGTCACCAAAAACAATTAAATTAATCCTACTAGTACTTTGAGATTAGTCACGTGAGTAATGATAATCACAGCAAATTAGTAAGGCGAATGATGGCAACAACTACATACTAAAGGTGGAACGAGAAGGAGCGAGTCTTTAAATGAAGTTTTCTAAAGTTGAGTAACGCTAAGGAACAAGTTTAGAAAGATTGACGAACCCTGGTCTTGAACCTGATGCAACAGTGAAGATAATAGTAAATCAAGCAAAGACAAAGAAATGGAAAGATAGCACTAAAAGAGAATTAGAATGGGAATGATAAGAAAACCTATCAAACCAATGAGAAGATTGCTTCGCATGGCAACCCGTGAACGACGAGACTGATTAAGTAGAATTTGAAGAGCTCAACACTTATTTGTTTCAAATTTAGAAAGTGGCTACCAAGGATTACACGTTAGTACGAGATGTGAGTGCTACATATGTCAAACGAACATACGTTTAGAGAACTTCATTCGAACAAGAATTGTCTATGCTTAACACAAACGCGATATGACGAATAAACATGGGTCTACTGTCGAAGTATGCATGAGTAAGCAGGAAATAACCACACAAATATATGTCAAAGAAATATATGAGTGAGCGATTGCACGAATGGCATCTCTCCATGCAGAATACAAACCCAGATAAACGACTATGATTATCTAGTGAAACGAGAAGATAAATATACCAACAACAACAAATGACTGGAACCGCGATGTTAATTATGGCGTACAGGCAAAACCAAATGAAACCAGATCCAGCCTAAGGATTGTTCATTCAAGACGAATGTGAAAGGCAAGCCCAATGATGTGAAGTAAGGAACGAGTATCAGCAAGGGCACAAGACGAGTAGAAAACGCTCTACAATGATTAGGTCAAGTTAGTAGCACGTGAGACTATTGAAATTGGAAGGCCGATAAAGAACCCAATGAAACCAGAAAGGAAAGAAATGATCGAATCACCACACATGTCATCTATTCGTAACGAAACCTATGAACATAATTCTAAAAGGATCCCATACAGAAGAAAGTGTTAACGATCATGAAAAGTTAGAAAATGTATAGTTTGGTCACAAGGGATGCCAATCCTTAAGACTATTCAACATTATAAAGAAAGAATAATGCGTATTAGACTAATGATGAGAAATGAGAAACCATGACGAGTATGTTTTAAAGGAAGACAAGAAGGGAGTTACGTGTACAGGAACATGGATGTAAGGATTGTATACCTACTGTTCCGTCTGAATAAATACCTTCCCGACAAGTTGTAGTATGATAGAGTAACGCTTCATATGGTTCCCACGGGAACGAGATAGTAGGATTCATTCGGGAAAGATATGGTATGATTCATTCGGGGACGACATGGTATGGCCCTCCGTGGGCGAATGCACCAAGGACAACTTATGAGGTACGCGTAACAACCAAAGCGACTTAGAAAGAGAATTATAACAACTGATACAAATCACAAAGTAGACAATCTAAACAAGATACTAGGATACCAAAGAGACGCTTCTAAGTGTTGAAGAGAGTTCATGGCCCGCTCAGCACGACAAATTCACGCAAGTGTTTGGCGGATTCAAGCTAAGTCCAACCACGAGGCATGTATAAGAGTAAAGTAGGATTTAATGTTCAATATAACCTATGAAGTGTTCATTACGAAGAAGAAAATGTAGTAGTGACATGTAAACCCTAACTACATGCAGTTCACCTATGGCATCGAATGTTAATGTCACGAAGCAAAACATGTGAGTTCACATGAACCTAAGAGGCTACTTAGTCGTGAGGTGAAAATTTTAATGTTGTTACAAGAATCACCGAATTTTGAGGACGAAATTCTTATAAGGTGGGTGGACTTGTAACATCCCAAATCTCTTTCTACTTAAAACACGAGACCCGTTTCGGACTAAGATTGTCAAGGAACAAAAATTTATGTGTTAGACTTTAACAAACAAATTTAAACTTTCAAGATAAGGTAATTACTACAAAGTAGAGGGGAGAAAAGTGTAAATCTAATTAAACCTAAAACCTAATACACATATCTCAGCCGCCACACTCATTGTAATACCATTCCCTTTTCCTTTTTCTCACCAAACCCTATCCATCTCCCTCCTCTACACCAGACCTGCAACTCCCCTCCCACCTTCGTCAAAACCCTAATTACGACCTTCATTAGCCATCTATGGTGCTCGGGTGAACAAGGAATGAAGAAGAAGCAAGCCGAAACACCTAGGCAGTCCTGAAGAGCGAGTGTTCAGGCCGATTCTGAGTGAGCAAGAGTCACGACCGACGATCAGTGATGGTAGTGATGGTACGGACCTCCTGGTGGTGATAGGTTGGACAGAAGCTCACGATAATGGTGACCTGCGTGGGGACGATGATGGTGATGACAGCAGCAGCGAGACCTTGTTATGAGTTCCATTATTAACCGGTCGGAGGTGAACGATGGAGGTGATGGTGACTCGGTTTCACGTTAATCGGCCCTTTGTTGGCTGATGTGGTGGTAACGATTTGGATGGTGGTCGTTGGTGGATGATGGTGGTGACCTCACAGTGGTTTAACGAAATAATGGTGAAGGTGACGACGGTGGTTAACCGTGGTCGGAGGAGATGAAAAGGGCAGCTTGATGGTGAGCTTCATGGAGATGAATGGTGATAGTAGAGGTTGTTAGAGATAGTTGATGGTGGTTAAAAGTGGTTAGAGGTAGATTTTGGTGGTTCTATTTCACGATGGTGACGGTTAATGGCGGTTGTATGGTGGTTTAGCAATGGATATATGAGGATGAAGATGGTGGTCCACGATGGTGGTGGTGTTTGATGCATAACAATGATGGTGAGGATAAGATGATAATGATTATAGATGATGATAATAGCTGATGATGATATGATAATGATGATACTACGGTGATGAAGAGAATGGTTACATAATGATGATAACATGATGATGAGGATGATGATTACGGGATAAAGATGGTTCTATGCTGTTGATGATAGGTACATTTCTTAAACCCTGGTAAGCGACTGTTGAGTAAAAGTCCAGAACACAGGTTCCGGCAGGTGCCGGGTTGACTGTCGACTATCCAGGTCGACTATCGACTATACGGGCCGACTCTCCGGGTCGACTGTCGACTATCCAGGTCGACTTTCGACTATACGGGCCGACTCTCCGGGTCGACTGTTCAGACAAGACTTAGAACCCTAGTGCAACACCAAGTCCTGAATGCAAGTTCGGGCGACATTTATAAGTGCCTGGCGACTCCCCTAGCCGACACTCAAGTGTGGCTGGCGACTCTCCCGGCTGACACTCTAATGACTCAGCTGACTCTTGCATTAAATAATAGAATTCGTACTTTGACCTATGTGCAGGTCTGTATACGCATTAACAATAGTTAAGACATCAGCTTCTAGTTGAATGAAGGTAGTCAGCTGAGTTCTATGTGCTCCATATGTGTTACGTGCAAACGGTTTTAAATGTTTTGGGGCTGAAGTGTATACATGAACTAAATGAAAGATATAAATGCTATATGTAGCCTTATGTGTTATGTGATAATACATTGTGAATACTCAAATGAAATGAAAGAAAGACATAACGTATAAGAAAGAAATCTTGCTTTATATCCATGTATATACTGCTTTCCAAGTATGAAAAGTATGACATAACATATAAGAATGAAATCTTGCTTTATATCCATGCATATATTGCTTGCCGAGTATGAAAAGTATCACATAACGTATAAGAAAGAAATCTAGGTTTATATCCATGTATATATTGCTTGCCAAGTATGAAAAGTATGACATAACATGTAAGAATGAAATCTTGCTTTATATCCATGTATATATTGCTTGCCAAGTATGAAAAGTATGACATAACGTATAAGAAAGAAATCTTGCTCTATATCTGTAACACCTCGAATTTTCCCGTAGAAATTTAGGACTTGAAATATAGGAAATTAAACTTTAAGGGTTAAGTGGCAATTATTTCAAAGTTGGAGGATTAAAAATAAAAAATTTTGAAAAGTGGCTGGTAGCGGACCGCTATCAAGGTCCTGACGGTCCGCTACGTGGAGAGAAAGGCAATCATGAGGGAATGCCATGTCATCAGACGCGTGCCTAATGACTCAGCCCTATGGCGGACCGCTAAGCCTTTGGCTAACGGTCCGCTAGCCGCAATTTGGAACCGGACTACGAGGAGCGGACGCGTGTCCAATGACTCACTGAAACGCCACCCTGGGTAACGGTCCGCTACGGGTCCCATGATGGGCTATAAATAGAATTCGATATCCAGAGCTTTTGAAATAATCCCACACACATAAAACACCATCATTCACACATAGTTAACCTAGAAAGACGTGCCAAGGTTCCGATACACGTTTAGAAGTCTGAGGTATTTGACAACTTCGTTACTTATTATTAAGTGTGGTTATATATTATTCAGTTTATGATAGATTTTAATTAAGAAATATTAGCAGTTAAATATACGTTGAGGTGCCTGAGGTATTTGACATATTATCAACACAATAAGCTGAATTACTGCCCAAGTGAGTTCCTCTGAACTTAATGTGTATTGTTACATAGTTGTTATTTGAAATAGTCACCCTATTCCATGTATATATAATGCGTAATAAGTACTTTATACGTTATGTTGTGGGATGGAACCTATGGGTGGATGATCTCATCTTACGGGTGTGGGAGGACCCGTAAGGTGGGATAGTTTATTTAGATTATACTGGTGTGGAAGGACCAGTCGTAGAAAGGTTGCCAATTATATATATACGAAAAAGCTCACATGCAATGTGGCATGGTGTGGGATGTAGGAATGTTGATGATTAAATAACAACCATTTGTGGTAAAGGTTCATGAAATCACCAACTTAAGTTGACTCAATTACTTTTAAAGATGTTGCTGGTGGATCTATTAGGGGCATTCCAAGTAGCTAATAGATGTGGTTAGAGAATTGTGATGGTTGGAGGCATGCTGGGTAGAGATGTCTGGTGGAGATTTTAAATTCTATGAACGTTTATCATTTGGTTAGTCTGTAATAGAGGTTTGGTCTATGATGTAAAACAGCTTAGTTATGAATGAATAAAGTTCTATGGCTTAGCTTCCGCTGTGTGTTTTTGGTATCAACTCCACTGTGACTAGAAGGCGACCTTCTGACCAGTATGTAGTTATCTGACGAACGGAAATATTCTGTCTTGGAAAGGACGGTGTATAAATCTCTTCTAGACCCGTCGTTCTTTCCTAGGAACATATCTGTTGGAGGTACTACTCTGGTTAGACGATTGTCCTGTGTTACGGGTGTGACAAGTTGGTATCAGAGCATCAGTTTAAGGGATTTAGATACTAGTAGGAGGTTAGTATCTAGACTTAAAATAGGATTCTATAAGATAGCTCGAATACCATAAGAAATACCATAGGTTGTGATGTTGATTTTCATTATGAATATAGCGGGTAATATCGAGGAAATAGATAATTAAATGCATTTTTGGCCAAATGTCTTTAATTTCTGATTTTCTGGATTATCACCAGTTATACAAATTCTGATGTCATACATCTATGTGTAGGTACAAATGGCAGGACGTGGTAGAGGACAAGGAAGAGGTAAGGGTGGGATGCCTAATACTAGGTCCCGTACCCACGATACGGCAAACACAAACCCTGATCCAAACGAGAACGTAAATACGAATGCTGAACCTGAGCAACCGGTGGAAGAAGTTATTATGACTGAAGCTCAATTCCAGGGAGCGGTGGCATCTGAGGTCACCAAAGTGCTCCAAAATACTTTACCTCGAATCCTAGATGATTCCAATACTCATGAAAATAGAACCGAAGGAGCAAGTGGTGCAATTCCTCAAACAGAAAATACTCACCACACTACCCGAGTAGGAAACAATATTGGTACAACCCGAACCCTGAAACTATTGGAATAACGAACCAGAGCACAGGTGGAAATAATAAATGGTGTACTTACAAGAATTTTAGTGACTGTCACCCTAAACCTTTCAACGGCAAGAAGAATGCAATTGCAGCTATGCAGTGGATAACTTCTAGGGAGGCCATAATCAAGATTAGTGAATGTAGACCTGACCAAGCAGTTAAATTTTCACCACACTCATTTGAAGAAGATGCACTTGACTGGTGGGAGTCAGTCAAGCAAACAAAAGGAGAGGAATACACCGATAGGATGAAATGGGAAGATTTAAAAGCTTTGATAGTAAAGAGATACTGTCCCCAGAATGCAGTAGACAAGATTGAGAAAGAGTTTCATCAATTTGAAGCTGGAAACCTCACCCATCAAGAGTATACCAGCAAATTCAATGAGATGGCTAAGCTGGTGCCACATCTAGTGACTCCTGAATCTAGGAGGATTAAGTGTTATGTTCAGGGTTTACCCCCTAACGTTCGAACCTTAGTGAATGCTTCTGCACCTACAACTATAGATTCAGCAGTACAACTTAGTGCAGTAATGTACGATGAGAGAAGAAGCTCAGGAGATGGCCAACAAGAGAAGTTTGGAAAAGACAACCTACGAAACCACAAATAACAAAATCCCAAGAAAGAAACAAGGTAATTCGGGAAGAAGTGTACAAGGGATTACATGCCATAACTGCCAACAAGTAGGACACTTCATAAAAATTGCCCAAGTATCAAATGTCATAATTGTAACGAATTAGGGCATTTTAAAAATAATTGTCCAAACACACCTCAAGCAAAGACAGGGGGTGGATCCAAATGACGCAAATTCATCCTACGAGGAAGAAGAGAAGGAGAAGAATAGGTACGTCTCTCATGAAATAAATTATTAGCTCTAAAGTATGATCATCCTAAATTTCGAGGACGAAATTCCCTAAAGTAGGGGAGATTTGTAACACCGCGAATTTTCCCATAGAAATTAAGGATTAAAAATGTAGGAAATTAAACTCTAAGGGTTAAGTGGCAATTATTTCAAAGTTGGAGGATTAAAAATATAAAAATTTTGAAAAGTGGCCGGTAGCGGACTGCTACCAAGGTCCTGACGGTCCGCTACGTGGAGAGAAAGGCAATCATGAGGGAATGTCACGTCATCAGATGCGTGTTTGATGACTCAGTCCTATGGCGGACCGCTAAGCCTTTGGCTAACGGTCAGCTGGCCGTAATTTGGAACCGGACTATGAAGAGCGGACGCGTGTCCAATGACTCGCTGAAACCAGTTGGGTGGCGGACCGCCACCACCCTGGGTAACGGTCCGCTACGGGTCCAATGATGGGCTATAAATAGAATTCGATATCCAGAGCCTTTGAAATAATCCCACACACATAAAACACCATCATTCACACATAGTTAACCTAGAAAGACGTGACATGGTTCTGATACGCATTTAGAAGTCCAAATTCTAGCCTTACGCCTTTAAAATCCGGAAGATAGTACTGAGGTAAGGTTCTGGGAACTTCCTTACTTATTATTAAGTGTGGATTATATCTTATTAAGTTTATGATAGATTTTAATTAAGAAATATTAGCAGTTAAATATACGCTGAGGTGTTGTCCGAGGTATTTGACATATTATCAATACAATAAGCTGAATTACTGCCCAAGTGAGTTCCTCTGAACTTAATGTGTATTTTTACACAGTTTTTATTTGAAATAGTCACCCTATTCTATGTATATATAATCCGTAATAAGTACTTTATACGTTCTGTTGTGGGATGGAAACTATGGGTGGATTATCTCATCTTACTGGTGTGGGAGGACCCGTAAGGTGGGATAGTTTATTCAGATTATACTGGTGTGGGAGGACCAGTCGTAGAAAGGTTGCCAATTATATATATACCAAAAAGCTCACATGCAATGTGGCATTAGGTGGGATGTGGGAATGCTGATAATTAAATAATAACCATTTGTGGTAAAGGTTCATGAACTCACCAACTTATGTTGACTCAGTTACTTTTAAAGATGTTGCAGGTGGATCTATTAGGGGCATTCCAGGTAGCTAATAGATGTGGTTAGAGAATTGTGATGGTTGGAGGCATGCTGAGTAGAGATGTCTGGTGGAGATTTTAAATTCTGTGAACGTTTATCATTTGGTTAGTCTGTAATAGAGGTTTGGTCTATGATGTAAAAAAATTTAGTTATGAATGAATAAAGTTCTATGGCTTAGCTTCCGCTGTGTGTTTTTGGTATCAACTCCACTGTGACTAGAAGGCGACCTTCTGACCAGTATGTAGTTATCTGACGAACGGAAATGTTATGTTAAGGAAAGGACGGTGTTTAAATATCTTCTAGACCCATCGGTCTTTCCTGGGAACATATCTGTTGGAGGTACTACTCTGGTTAGACGACTTTCCTGTGTTACGGGTGTGACAATATCCATGTATATATTGCTTGCCAAGTATAAGCAAATGTTGTGGATGCTTTGACGACAACGGCTACTTCGGTAGACGGACGACCACTCGACTATTATGCAACCAGAAATGAAAGTCTAGAAAGGTATACTGAAACTAAGGCCACAACAGTGGAGTCAGTTCCTCAATCGATGCACGGTTGTATAATTAGCTCGGGTGGGAAACGGATACCTTAGGGCAAACGTGCGAATATGACGGACTACGACGGTAGGACGGTTAAGACGGATGGCCGAAGGTTGGTCATATGGTTAAGATGGATGGCAGAAGGTTGGTCATACGAAAAAGATGGACGGCCAAAGGTTGGTCGGATGGTAAAGCATGACGGACGACCGAATGTTGGTCGGACGTTATGACGGTAGGACAAAGCGTTTGTCTTTGTGACTTACGTAAACAAAATGACGGGTTGATCACCCTTATGTGCAAGTAAATGAACGTTCAAAAGAATGTTCGCATGCATGTAAAAATGTATGTGTTATTATATATGCCCACATTGAAGGAAATACAAAGAAAAGAATTGAAATGATAAATATACACATATAAATATATTTATATAATTGAAAGTATGACAAGAAATAATGTTTATGCCTATTTGCTTTAAACTAGAACTCACCAGCGTTAGCTAACTTTTAGTATGCACTTCAGGTAACAAGTAGATATGACGGGCGAAGGCATGAAGGCTACCTGACTCAAGACTGACATCCTGTTTAATTGCTTATGTGTTATAACAATGTTTCTTTTATATGTTAAGACTTCCGCTGTTTATGTAACTGAATGATTTACGCTTCCACTACGTTTGAATGAATTAATTATAAGTTCAGTGTTTGATGACTATGATCATGAGTAAATCCAATGAGTGAGGTCTCCCGGGAAAGGGGCCTTACACCGTTTCATCCGTCCTACCGTCATAATCCGTTTAGCCCGTCTACTGAAGTAGCCGTTTCGCCAGTCTACCGCAGTAGCCGTTTCGTCTGTCTAGTGAAGTAGCTATCACATAATCTTGTATTACAAGTATCTTCCTTTAATTTATTAACATTTGTTTGCCACTGGCCCTTTGTTCTTTAACTACGGTGGCACGTATACACATAAGCCCTTTTTACTATAACTATAGTGGCACGTTTACTCATTTAGCCCTTTTTATACTTTATTTTTCTTGTTGGCACAATGACACATTTAGCCACGTAATACATCATCATTCATATACGCATACAATTACATTTAGCCTGTTACATAGTTTACTATTTAGCATGTTTCGTCATAAAACATTCATCAACATTACAGTAAGTAAAATTTACAGACAAAAGGGGACTTAGAACTCAGCTGATATACGGTTTACTGTGTGAAACTAAGTAAAATTTAGCTAGAAAAATATTATATGATCTGCAAGAATTCAATACGTGAAATATGTTAAACTTTGCTAGTGTCGCCTGGGCATAGTGTCGCCAACACTCAGAATCGCCAGACGGTGTTGCCTGGGATCACTGTCGTCAGATCACTATTGCCAGAACTTGCTTTCTAGACTTAGTGTCGTTCACATAGTGTCGTCAGATAATAATGGTGACACTCCAGATTACTGGCGACACTCTTAATGTCACCAAATGCAATGACACATGTCCCAATCATTAGCAAACCTCGGGAACACCCCATCGTCTTCCCCGACTAGTGTCGCCGGAAGGAGAGTGTTGCCTCAAGAATACGAAACCCTAACAACCAGATTTTTTTCCAAAATCGTAACCTTTTACGTCCAAATCGTTTATCTAGCTTTCATGAAGCTAGATCTAAGCTTTGTTCATCTTTTAACACATAAAAATCTAATCTTTAAGGTGAAAACCTTAGTTTTACACCTAAAACCCATTTTACGCAAAAACAGAGATTTATGTTGGATCCATACGTCAAAAGACTACTGTTGTTTCGTTAATCTTGTTCCAAATTGATAGAGAAACATATTAGAATCAATCTTTGAGCCAAATGAAGAATTCCTTGAAGCTTTCATGTAAGGACCAAAAATATAATAGGCTGACACATCAAAGAATCACCGAGTTGTTCAGAAGTTAGAAAGGCAAAGATTGGAAGAAGCAAGAAAGAGTCCAGCAGCATACTTCATGCAGCAGCATACTTCATGCAGCAGCATACTTCATCCAGCAGCGTACTTCAGAGCCAACAGCATACTTGAAGTATGCGGTTCCTGGCAGCATACTTGAAGTATACGGTCCAATCCCAGGCCCACCGAATACTTTTGTCTTGGTTATAAATAGCTTATCTTTTAACAGTATTCAGGTTAGATAAGTTGGACGCCGGAGACGGTCAGAGTGTTAGACGAGTTGTTTAGCGATATTTTGTATTCTTTTCAGTTATTTATCAATATACAAATTGTTTGACAATCAATTGAGTCTTGTCCTTACTGTTTGTACCTACAAGTCACGTGTCGAGTTTGTTTTCGCCAGGTCCAACACGTCGTTGAATCCATTGATTGAAGATCCTTAGGAATTTAGACCTTACAATTGGTATCAGAGCCTTAGCGCTCATTCGGTGAAGCTTGCAACGGATTTCTTTGACTCGTGAGGTATCAAAGTTACTGATTTTGCTTTTATTTGAACTTACTTGTGTTTGGAAGAGTTTCTGGACAGATTGACGAGTACTGGACCATGTTTCTATCACGTTTGTTGAAGTTTATGATTGATTAGTTGATTTTTCGGCTTGAAAATCAAAGTTTTTGGTCAATTTCTTCATCTGGAAGTTTGCGGTTACTCAAGTTTGTGGTCACTCAAGTTTGCGGTCACTCAAGTTTACGGTATTTAAAGTATACGGTATTCGAAGTTTGCGGTATTGAATTATACAGTCTTGAAGTATACAGTCTTGAAAGTTTGTAGTTTTGAAAGTTCGTGGTTTTTCAAAGTTTGTGATTTTTCAAAGTACTTGTCATCGGGTGCGAATACGTTTTGTTACGTGAACTTACGACATAGGAGAAAGTAGAAAGGATATACTGAAGTAAAAGTTTAATATGTTTAATCTTGTTCGGGGTGAAAATTTGGAAGCTCAAATCAATAGATTCACGCAATTGATGACGGAGACGAAGAGTGCTGAAATAGAGTTGACAAAGGGAGAAATCAATAAAAGGCTACTCAACTCTTTACCAATAACCTGGAACTTCAATTGCACCACCATCAAAAGAACCAAGGATATGTATCAGACATCCTTGAGTGAGCTGATCTCTATTTTGTACTCTTATGATATGGATGATAAACAGTTTCACCTATCAGTTCAATGGATGTTTCTGAAATTGTTGAAGCTAGTACATCTACTTCAGGTGAATCAAAGGCACTTGTGAGCTAGCAGGACAGGAGTGATAAAGTTTAAGATTTAGAAGTGAAACAACATCATGCCTTCGTGGTTGAGGTCACCGACACTGAGGTAACCAAAGATCTTTGCTTTGCTGTTTGTATTGAGAAAGTCAATCGTTACAAAAAGATAACGATATCTTAAATCAAGAAATAACAAAGCTTAGATATTCCAACTCAGAACAAAAACGATCAGAAAAGATTTTCAAAGATAAAATTGAAGCAAGCAAAAATGATTTTTCAAAACTTGAATTGGACTTTAGCAATAAGGAATGTCTTTATCGTGATGCATTAAAACTGATAGACGACCTTAGCTTAAAATTAAATGATGTTGTGACTCAATTGGAAAATACTAAACTAACAATCGAGAAAATTGACCATTCTCGATCACTTGTTTATGACATGTTAGATTCCCAAGTTAGAAAGAAAGGGAATCCAGTGGTGGGTTATCATGCTGTGGAACATCCATTTAATGAAAATTTTTCATCTTTACCAAATGTCTATCCTGAAAATGTTGAGATGGCTTACGGTTTGGGATGTGAGCCTTCATCATCAAAGAAGTTAACTCCTGCTAGTCCCGTGACCCCCTGTGTGAATATAGCTAATGTTTCTAAGCCTTGTACATAAGAATGTTTAGTAGAAGATTGGGATACCGATGATGAGGAAGAGAGTAAGGAAAAAGAGCCTAAGAGTGTTAGGAAGTTTGTCCCTAGAAAAACTGATGATACTTTTGGAAAAGGGAATCAAATTAAGTTTGTGAAGGGTGGTGAGTTTGAAAAAGAAGAAAATATCTTTAAAGAAAGTAATCATGATTTTGTTAAAAACAAGGTTACAAATTCTAGAAAGGTTAATCAAAGAAACTCAAAACCATCGTTCAGTCAATTGAAGCATAAACAATCTCCTCAAAAGTTTACAAAGAATGAATTTTATTCAAAATTTGATAATCATCATAGAGTTTTTGAACAAAAATTTAGAAAAGAAGAGAAAGATTGTATTAGGAGAAATCATAGAGAATATGATAGAGAGTTTGTTATGAGAGATGATAGAAGAGATCAGAGGAACACAGGTCACCTCCTCAGTCATCATCATGGTTCGACCGATCAGGATATGCTCCTTATGCTAGGAAACGGACATGCTACACATGTGGCAAAGCTGGTCACATTGCAAGAAATTGTAGACATCGTCCTCATGAGCCCTATTATTTGCAAAATCATAGGGCTACACCAAGGGAAAAGTGTTATTCTAATGTTGTAAAACCTAAGGCAATGAAGAAGCATCCCAAAGTTAAGCCTTCTGATGGTATTGGAATGCTGCTAAGAACAAACAAAAGGTTTTTCGTGAAAACAAGCAATGTAAAAAACCTAAACAGGAAGAAAAACCTAAAGTTGGTACTCCTAAAGAAACTAAAAAGTTGGTTAAACCTACACCAATTTGGAAAACTAAATCAAAAGCAGTTAAATCACCAGTGTTAGAGAACGATAAGGATATGTGTTTACAGGAAGTATCTTATATTGATGCTTTGGGAGTACCCAGGACCACTATGGCCTGGGTACCTCTGTTTAACTAACTTGCTTGAATCATGCAGGACAGCCAAGGAGGATTGTCAACAACCTATGGTACATTGATAGTGGTTGTTCCAAGTACATAATGCGGGACATCTCTCTACTACATGATATCAAACACTTTGATGGAGGGTATGTTTTCTTTGCATGAGATAAATGAGGCAAGATCAACATGAAAGGTACGGTCACTAATGGTACTCTTTGTTTTGAGGATGACATTTATGTTTAAGATGTTTTTTACAAAATCCTTTTATCTGACCAGATTCATTTTTCTGGTTTAGTGTTTCAAAATGTTTTGCTTCGATTAACGAGTCACAAGTTCGGTCACCAAAAATAATTTTTTTATTTTGTCTTTCTTATGATATAATTTTGTTTTGTTTATTAGTTGTACAAATACAAAAGTTTTGGGGGAGAAAATTCAAACAAAAAAAAAATACCAAAAAGATTTTATCTTTGAGTCTTTATATTTTTAAGTCCAGAAAAATACAAAAAAATTTCATGTTTATGTCTTATTTTATTACTATGAAAATTGAGAACTCTATCAAATGAAAAATGATAGTACATCATTTTAGAGGTTGGATCATCATATGTAAGGCCTGTAGTTGAAAAGATTAGGATCTTATGGTCATATGCTGATAGACTCTGCTAAAACTGGAAAGACAGCATGATAGTGTTTACTTAAACATAAAGGTCATTTTCATAGTGGGGAACATCTCATAGATTGGTAGAATAATTATTTCCTGTTAATAATCGAGCATTTAAACATAACGATTGGTGAACTGTGGCTGAACATAATATATTTGGATTGCACAAACCGAGACCCTTCACAAAGGGGTTGCGAGCTGACTTGATAAAAGTCTGTACATATATATATATATATATATAGATAAAAGACAAGCGTTGACATGCAATAGGTGAAAAGCCACTCAATGATAGTGCAAAGCTACTCTTCAAAGCATAATTTTGAGCAAAAAGACACACAATGTTAATGTCGTGCTATAGGAAAATTTCAAAAAGATATGTCTAAAGATGTACATATAAGTATACTTGTAAATATTTTTCTGTTTAGGAAGGAATCACTTATCAAGGCATGTAAGTCCGTTGTGCTATGTTTTTGATACCAATGTTCGAGATCTCCTTAACAGTTCATAGACCCCTACTAGTTATGCTCTTTTAGTTATTACTTTGGTGTCACACCCTCAAAATCCACCTGCGGGGTTTTACCGCGAGGCGCATGACAAATCAGGATCTCATTCGTTAGTTACGCGGAATGACTATATATGAATTAAAATAAAATACAAATGCTTCTCATAGTCACGAGACAACAAAAGTTTAAGTTTGAATACGTTGCGAAAGCGTAAATAAAATCCAAATGCAAGAATAGTCAAATGCACAAAACACCGCGCCCAAACCAAAGTAAATAACAGAAATAAATAAGTTTGAAATTGTTTGCTAAAACCATGCTCAGACCATGCATCCTAAACTTGTACGTACCTTAGAGACCTGAGAAAGACATACTAAAATTGTCAACACAATGGTTGGTGAGATCATAGAGATGTAAGTAAATAAAAAGTTCGATGTTTGCTAGATGATGTAATTAATGTATACCGATAGATAGCTAGTGTATGTCATGCTACTACAAGTGTTCGAAACCGAAGCGGACTGTTTGTGTTTGTTTGCCTTCCGCCATGTCTACCGAACAATGGCAAATGTCTAGGCTAATCTTACACCCGTTCGACCTCCGGTCAAGTTAGCGCGACTAACTTGGGTGGGGCTTGTCAAAACCCAGTAGTACTACTCAAAATCACCTTGTTATGTTCCAATACTAACTGTTCGAGAATGTAAGGACTTATTGATATGTTTGCACTTTAGTAATCAAGCGATAATACAATAATACAAAACCCAAAATGTTTGCGTGCATGATTTCTCCCCCAAAAAGGAAAGTAAGTAAAGATAGGGGGCCATGAAACTCACCTGAGTGCGAATGCAATTGAAAGCTAAGAGAAAACTGTAGAACCTCTAACTGCAACCTAAAACCATAGGTTTATAAGTGTGTGTTCATGCAAGTTTATATGAACCCTTAGTATCCAAACAATACTATTGTTTAAATGATTAGAAAAGGTTTGCAAGTTTGACTCAAGTTTGACCCGACGACCCGTTGGTGACACGTTGTATTAAATTATGTTTGTTCAGTATAACACTTCTATACTATACAAAAATAATCATGCTGTAACACTTAGCAACAAAACATATTTGTTCTAGCAAGATAGCAGGTTTCCATAAATAGTAAGTATGTTCGGGATTCGTGTTTCTTGGAATTATCATTGTTAATATGCTTGTAAGGTTACTATAACATGTTCTAGATCACCACACCACATAACACTTGCCTAGAACTTAACATGTGATTCACAATTCAAGACAAAGTTTCTATCTTTAGTAACCTATGAGAGACATGCATGATTTTAAGCTACAACACATTTCAACATGTTATTATGTCCTAACTAACATGTATCAATCATTAAACCATTTCATGCATGCTAAATAGCAAGTTATGAATACTTTTTCAAATTAAAGTTTCCTTATTTAGAAAGTTTGTAAAACCGTGTTAGGTATTCAGAATCTGATTTCACAATTCCTCTACACATGTAACAAGTAGCACATAAACCTCATCACATCATGCAATTCAAGTCTAACATGCAAGTTTCAAAACATAAAAAGTTTCCTCTTTTAGTAAGTTTGCAAAACCGAGCTAGGTATTAGAAATCTAATTTCACAAATCACTTATACATGGATCAAGTAGCATGTAATCATCATCCTATCATTCAACACATGTCTAGTATGCAAGATGGAATTTCTAAAAAGTTTTTGTTATAAGTAAGTTATGATTTCTGGACTTGTTTAACGAGATTCAAAGCATCCAATCCATTACATACCATCTATCTAACATGATTATAAACATAACAAGCATCAAACATCTCTAACATGCAATTCTACACCATTACATAATCAAAAAGTTTCAATATTTAACAAGTTACTAATCACATGGAGCTAGGGTTTTGCAAATAACCATATAATCAACAAATACATGCAAAACAATAATAAGGTTAACATCTTTATTATAAAAATCCATGTTTAGATGAACTAGGGTTTCAATAGAAATTCTAGAATTCAAAAAGTGACGGAATTGAACGAAACGACTTACGTAGGAGTGTTAGAAACGTCGAGAGGAGTCCAAATACGCGATCAATTGCGAGATTGAAGCTCAAATCGATGGTGTTTTGGCTTGTTCTTGGTTCGGCAATGGTTGGGGTTGGGGTTGAGATCGACGACGGCAAGGGTGAGGGAGGGATTATGGTTTTGATTATTTTATAAAATTATATATATATATATATATATATATATATAAGTTTACATGGGTTTTTAAAATGGTTTAGATAATCCATGGGCTTTTCAAATTAAGTTTTTCTAAATGACAAATAAAACCCTCTACTAATAATTTTATAAAAACTCCATCTTTATAAAAATAACTAATAAAATAATTGTCCGGTAATTCTACACGATTAAACGAAAGTTCACATAATTCACAGATAAATCACAAAACAAATAAATTCATATAATTTATATTAAAAATAATTATTCTCAATTATTTCTATTAGTTCACCAACGTTACGGGCTCGACTCGTGTGTGATCCGAAAATTCTACGAATTACCAATACGTGAGTGTTTGTGCGAAACTGACACATCTAATTAATCCTAATTAAATGTAATGCATGTGTGGATGTTTGAGATAACCGAGTTTGAATAAATAAATGTTTAATATAACGATGTTTGTGTTAACGGAGTTAACCAGAAAATGTCGGATGTCACATCATCCCCTTGTTGAAAGAATTTTCGTCCCGAAAATTAATCCAAGTTGCTAGTTGTCTGAAACAAAAAGTTTGGGTTGTCAGATCATCCCCTTGTTAAAAGAAATTTCGTCTCAAAATTTAATTAGTACCTTTCGTGTTCGCCGTTGAGTGCTTGAAAAGCTGAGGATATTATCTTCATCATCTGATCCTCTCGTTCCCATGTGAACTCCGATCCACCTTTCGAGTTCCAACGAACTCTAACAGTTGGGATCTTACTGTGCTTGAGCGTTTCGACCTCACGGTCCATGATTTCAACTGGTTCATCTATGAAACGTAACTGCTCATCGATTTCCAACTCCACGAGGGGAACTACTAGTGTCTCATCAGGTAGGCATTTATTTAGGTTTGAAAAATGAAAGACATTGTGTACTCCATTGAGTTCATCTGGTAGGTTTAACTGATACGCCACCGAACCAATCCTTTTCACTATCTCGAATGGCCCAACATAACGTGGGTTTAGCTTGCCCCGTTTTTCGAAATGGATCACACCTTTACAAGGTGAAACTTTTAATAACACTCTGTCACCCACCTAAAACTCTAACGGTTTTCTGCGTTTGTCTGCATAACTCTTTTGACGGTCACAGGCTGCCGCCATACAGTTTCGAATTTTCACAATCTTTTCTGAAGTTCCGTGCACAAGTTCAGGGCCTGTAATTTTACTATCTCCAACTTCAGCCCAACAGAGAGGTGATCGGCACTTCCGTTTATACAACGCCTCTATCGGTGATGCCTGGATGCTAGTATGGTAGCTATTGTTATAAGAGAACTCCACCAAGGGTAGGTGAGTCTCCCAACTATTTCCGAAATCGATTACGCAAGCCCGTAGCATGTCCTCTAGGGTTTGAACTGTACGTTCACTCTGGCATCTGTTTGGGGATGGTACGCTGTTCTCATATCCAGACGCGTACCTAGAGATTTCCGTAGGGATTGCCAGAAGCGCGAAGTAAATCGAGCGTCTCTATCAGAAATGATTGAAACTGGCACTCCGTGCCGAGAGACTACTTCCTCAAGATAAATGCGGGTTAACTTCTCCGCCTTGTCAGTTTCTTTGATAGCAAGGAAGTGAGCGGATTTAGTTAGATGATTCACTATTACCCAGATTGTGTCACAGCCAGTAGGGGTTCGAGGTAATTTGATAATAAAATCCATGGAAATCTGCTCCCATTTCAATATCGGGATTTCCAGTTGCTGAAGCAATCCGGATGGCTTTTGATACTCCACCTTGACTTTTGAACAAGTAAGATACTTGCTCACATAGGTGGCTAAGTCGGCTTTCATGCTCGGCCACCAATACAACACCTTCAGATCGTGGTACATTTTGTCAGAACCCGGATGAACAGAGTATCGTGATTTGTGAGCTTCATCCATAACAAGCTCTCTTAGGTTTCCATACACTGGAATCCATATTCGCTCCACGAAATAGCGAATACCATCAGATTTAACTTGCAGTTGTTTCTCCATACCACGGGTGGCTTTCAACTTTAAGTTCTCTTCTTTTAAGGCTTCAAGTTGAGCATTATGGATTTGTTCAGGTAATCCTGTATGAATAGTCAGTTGCAACGCTCGAACTCGTCAGGGTTTGGTTTCCTTTCTACTCAGAGCATCGGCTAGCACGTTAGCCTTGCCTGGATGGTACTTGATAGCACATTCATAACCATTTAAGAGTTGGATCCAGCGACAGTGTCGCATGTTCAACTCTTTCTATTCGAATATGTGCTGGAGACTCTTGTGATCGGTCTAAATGGTGAACTTGGTACCGTACAAGTAGTGTCTCCAAATTTTCAATGCAAATACCACGGCTCCCAACTCCAAGTCGTGAGTCGTGTAGTTTTTCTCGTGGACTTTCAATTGCCGAGAAGTGTATGCGATAACCTTCTAGCGTTGCATTAGCACACAACCGAGACCCTGGATAGAAGCATCGCAATACACTATGAAGTCATCTGTTCCCTCTGGCAGAGATAGGATGGGCGCTATAGAGTTTCTGCTTCAGAATTTGGAATGCTGAATCTTGAGTTTCGCTCCAGGTATACGGTTTACCTTTTTAAGTAAGGGCGGTGAGAGGTTGAGCGATATTAGAAAATCCCTCTATGAATCGGCGGTAGTAGCCAGGCAATCCCAAAAATTGTCGCACCTCTGTCGGAGTCGTTGGCGCTGTCCAATTCTTAATGACTTCAACTTTGGATGGATCGACATGTATTCCTTTCTCATTGACTACATGTCCAAGAAATTGAACCCCGCGAATCCAAAAATTGCATTTGGAAAACTTAGCGTATAGCTGCTCCTATCTTAGCAGTTCAAGAATTAAGCGCAAGTGCTCTTCGTGTTATTCCTTACTCTTAGAATAGATAAGGATATTGTCAATGAAAACGATGACGAATTGGTCGAGGTAGGGTTTACACACACGGTTCATGAGGTCCATGAACACCGCGGGTGCGTTGGTTAATCCAAATGGCATGACCAAAAACTCGGAATGGCCGTACCGGGTTCTTAAGGCGGTTTTAGATATATCTTCATCACGAACTCGCAGCTGATGATATCCAGATCTTAAATCGATTTTTGAATAGAAACTCGACCCTTGAAGTTGGTCGAATAGATCGTCAATGCGGGGAAGTGGGTAGCAGTTCTTGATAGTTACCTTGTTCAGCTCTCTGTAATCAATACACATGCGGAAAGTCCCATCTTTCTTTTTGACAAATAGGATTGGGCTCCCCATGGTGATGAATTGGGTCGGATGAAACCCTTATCCAACAGTTCTTGCAACTGTGCGGATAACTCCTGCAACTCACTTGGTGCAAGTCTATAAGGTGCTCTGGAAATAGGTGCTACTCCGGGTGTTAGATCGATTTGGAATTCTACCTGTCTATGGGGTGGAAGACCGGGTAAGTCTTCAGGAAAAACTTCTGGGATGTCGCGAACAATAGGGATATTGCAAGTTTCTTCTGTTCGGAAGGTTTGTCATCGACAAGGGCTAGTATCGCGGTATGACCCTTGCGTAGACATTTCTGCGCCTTCATATAAGATATGATGCCCACGACGGCACCACTCTTCTCGCCTTTTACAGAAAGGATCTCTTCACTAGCTACTGGAATACGAACAATCTTATCTTTACAGATAATCTCATCTTGGTTTTTAGATAACCAATCCATGCCAACGATTATGTCAAAGATGCCAAGTGTAACTGGCATGAGATCGATGTCGAGTTTGTGACCAGATAATCCTAAGTTACATCCCTCGAGGATATGAGTTGCCTCGATTAGCTTACCGTCAGCTATTTCTATGGAATATTTGTGCTCTAACGGGGTTGTGGTCATATCTATCTGTTTAGTAAAGTTCTTAGAAATAAAACTCCTATCGACACCAGTATCAAATAGTACAGAAGCAAAATTATCGTTTAAAGGAAACATACTAGTAACAACGTTGTGGTCCTTTCTAGCTTCTCATGAGCCGACCACGAAGGCCCGACCCTTCGCACCATTCCCATTATTATTCCTATTACCACCCTGATGGTTATTGCCATTACCGTTCCCATTGCCAGTTTTCTTTAGCTGAGGGCAGTCTCTTTTAAAATGCCCTTCTTTACCACACTCAAAGCATCCCTTGGGTACGTCATCAGTTGGTGTCTATTTAGCCTGCATTTCTCCGCTACAATCTTTGGCCGAATGGCCCATTTTCCCACACCGTTGACAACGGTACCTGTCACAAGCTCCCGTGTGGTGAAAGTTACATTTGTTGCACTTTGGGTACTTACCAGCATAGGTACCCTGATTTTGCTGAGAAGAGTTTGACTGTGAAGTATTCTTGGTATGCTCGAACTTTTGATGTTGCTTCTATGCGGGTGGATTAAACTAATTTGAAGTGCGGACTGTCAAATTTACGCTTGTTATCAACCACTTTAGAAGCTGACTTCCTCGGAGGTAGTGTACCTTGGGCAACTGCCTAATCGGTAAATTTTTGGGCTAGCCGAATAGTTTGTTGGACAGTGGTGGGTTTGAACGATGTCACCATACTTTGAATTGGAGGGACTAGGCCCTCGATGTACATCTCGATCAGCTTATACGCTAGGGTCACCATTTGTTGGCACATAGTTTCTAGCTCATGGGAGCGGGTAGTGTACGCTTCAATTTCACACCCCTCCATTTTTAGGTTCCAGAGTTCAGCCTCAAGCTTCTGCACCTCATCGCAAGGGCAGTACGCTTCATTCAACATGTTTTTAAATTCCTCCCATGGCAAAGCGTTTGCCATTTCCAAAGTTAGCATCTGCACTTGCTGATTCCACCAAGTCAGAGTTGGACCTTCCAGTGTGCCAGACACATACTTCACTTGGCTGTTTAGTGGACAATTACACATGGCAAAGACCGACTCGGATTTCTCCATCCAGCGAAGTAATCCGATTGCCCCTTCAGCTCCACTAAACGTGTTGGGCTTACAGTCCATGAAGGTCTTGTAGGTGCAGACCTGCTGATTGTTGTTCGGTCCTGGATAAAATACAGAGAATGTGTTTAGGGATAATTTAAGATTTGGGAATGAGTTCAGAATGAATGTTGACTCGTTAGAGTTGACAAATGATAGATTTACCTCCATTCGGATTGGCTGCTAAAGCTTCAGCCACACGTTCGTTAATCATCGCGGTAGTTCTGCTGCGGTCAGATTGGTGTTACCGCGTTTGCCATTACGTCCACCTCGTCGTCCAGACATGATCTTTACATTCACAAATATACAATAATGAGAAAAATATATCGCATATTATCATCATACAAGTACAAGTAATAAAAGAAAATTAAACCACAACATCTAACATTTCAATAATAATACTTGATAAAATAAATTGTAAAGGCTACAAAGTACTTTCAATCAAACATCAAAATTCTAGAAACTTCTGTTGGATGGGAACAACCCTGCCCATCTAGGTTTAAATAAAGCAAATAACTAAAATGATAGTTTGTCAATCATCATCACTGCCAACTGAAGTCACATCAGAAACAACATCATCATCCTCATCCTGCTCCTCCTCGAGCTCATCCTCCTGTGCAACCTCCGCGGTGTTGGCAGCCTCGACCTGTCCCTCCAGATCATCAATCCTAGCTCCCACTGCCTCGAGGTTAAGGTGCTGCACGTTCACTTGTGCCTGCAGCTCATAGAATGCTGTCGCAAAGTTGTCTTGTACAGTATTTAATATAAATTGATTCTTAACCAGCTTCTCTACCCTCTGATCAGTCTTGTATCCACGCTGTAACAGCCCGATGATCTCACCTGTAGCCTCACGCATGTTGCCTATCTCTTTGTCCATCTTAGCCACGAAGGCAGCTAAAACCTGCTCGAGTGGATACCTCAGCGGTGGCAAGACTCGCGAAGGCGAAGAGGAAGAAGAAGGAATGTCAGCAGTGAGTGGGGGTGGGACCTGCTCCTCGGGGATCCAGCTCCTGATCCTGTCGGGATACCAATCCCAGTCCTGCGTGTTGTCTCCGACACGCACGTGAAAAGGCTCGTCATGCACTATAGCATCATCGATAGGTGTCAATCTCTGCCTCTTAGGCTCTGGTGAAGGTACTGTGGGAACCTCGGGTTCCTAATCGACTGGGGATGTATGTGACCTTGGTGAAGAAGACATTTCTTGTAGTGTGACGAGTAAGTGACATGTATGAGTGTAAGTGTTGTGTAACTAATGCAGTGTGTGTGGTTGTAGTCTAAGTCTACTACTAATGCAAACCTAGTTCACTAGAACCAATGGCTCTGATACCAATCTGTCACACCCTCAAATTCCATCTGCGGGGTTTTACCGCGAGACGCGTGACAAACCAGGATCTTAGTCATTAGTTACACGGAATGACTCTATATGAATTAAAATAAAATACTAATGCTGCTCATAGTCACGAGACAACAAAAGTTTAAGTTTGAAAACGTTGCGGAAGTGTAAATAAAATCCAAATGCAAGAATAGTCAATTGCGCAAAACACCGCGCCCAAACCAAAGTAAATAATAGAAACAAATAAGTTTGAAATTGTTTGCGAACACCATGCTCAGACCATGCATCCTAAACTTGTGCGTACCTTAGCGACCTGAGAAAGACATGCTAAAAGTGTCAACACAATGGTTGGTGAGTTCATAGTGATGTAAGTAAATAAAAAGTTCGATGTTCGCTAGATGATATAACTAATGTATACCAATAGATAGCTAGTCTATGTCATGCTACTACAAGTGTTTGAAACCGAAGCTGACTGTTTGTGTTTGTTTGCCTTCCGCCATGTCTACCGAACAATGGCAAATGTCTAGGCTAATCTTACACCCGTTCGACCTCCAGTCAAGTTAGCGCGACTAACTCGGGTGGGGCTTGTCAAAACTCAGTAGTACTACTCAAAATCACCTCACTATGTTCCAATACTAACGGTTCGAGAATGTAAGGACTTATTGGTATGGTTGCACTTTAGTAAGCAAGCGATAATCCAATAATACAAAACCCAAAATGTTTGCGTGCATGCTTTCTCCCCCAAAAAGGAAAGTAAGTAAAGATAGGGGCCATGAAACTCACCTGAGTGCGAATGCAATTGAAAGCTAAGAGAAAACTGTAGAACCTCTAACTGCCACCTAAAACCATAGGTTTATAAGTGTGTGTTCGTGCAAGTTGATATGAACCCTTAGTATCCAAACAATACTATTGTTTAAGTGTTTAGAAAAGGTTTGCAAGTTTAACTCAAGTTTGACCCGAGGACCCGTTGGTGACACGTTGTATTAAATTATGTTTTTTCAGTATAACACTTCTATATTATACACAAATGATCATGATGTAACACTTAGCAACAAATCCTATTTGTTCTAGCAAGATAGCAAGTTTCCATAAATAGCAGGTTTCCATAAACAGTTAGTATGTTCGGGATTCGTGTTTCTTGGAATTATTATTGTTAATATGCTTGTAAGGTTACTATAACATGTTCTAGATCACCACACCACGTAACATTTTCCTAGAACTTAACATGTGATTCACAATTCAAGACAAAGTTTCTATCTTTAGTAACCTATGAGAGATATGCATGATTTCAAGCATCCAACACATTTCAACATGTTATTCAAGTCTAACATGCAAGTTTCAAAACATAAAAAGTTATGAATACTTTTGCAAATTATTCAAGTCCAAACAAACATATTAATCATTAAACCATATCATCCACGTCTAAATAGCAAGTTATGAATACTTTTGCAAATTAAAGTTTCCTTATTTAGCAAGTTTGTAAAACCGTGTTAGGTATTCAGAATCTGATTTCACAATTCCTCTACACATGTAACAAGTAGCACATAAGCCTCATCACATCATGCAATTCAAGTCTAACATGCAAGTTTCAAAACATAAAAAGTTTCCTCTTTTAGTAAGTTTGCAAAACTTAGCTAGGTATTAGAATTCTAATTTCACAAAACACTTATACATGGATCAAGTAGCATATAATCATCATCCTATCTTTCAACACATGTCTAGTATGCAAGATGGAATTTCTAAAAAGTTTCCATTATAAGTAAGTTATGATTTCTAGACTTGCTTAACGAGATTCAAAGCATCCAATCCATTACATACCATCTATCTAACATGATTATAAACATAACAAGCATCAAACATCTCTAACATGCAAGTCTACACCATTACATAATCAAAAAGTTTAAATATGTAACAAGTTACTAATCACATGGAGCTAGGGTTTTGCAAATAACCATATAATCAACAAATACATGCAAAACAATAATAAAGTTAACATCTTTATTATAAAAATCCATGTTTGGATGAACTAGGGTTTCAATAGAAATTATAGAATTCAAAAAGTGACGGAATTGAACGAAACGACTTACATAGGAGTGTTAGAAACGTCGAGAGGAGTTCAAATACGCGATCAATTGCGAGATTGAAGCTCAAATCGATTGTGTTTTGGCTTGTTCTTGGTTCGGAAAAGGTAGGGGTGGGGTTGAGATCGACGACGGCAAGGGTGAGGGAGGGATTAGGGTTTTGATTATTTTATAAAATTATATATATAAAAGTTTGCATGGGTTTTTAAAATAGTTTAGATAATCCATGGGCTTTTTAAATTAAGTTTTTCTAAATGACAAATAAAACCCTCTACTAATAATTTTATAAAAACTCCATCTTTATAAAAATAACTAATAAAATAATTGTCCGGTAATTCTACGCAATTAAACGAAAGTTCATATAATTCACAGATAAATCACAAAACATATAAATTCACATAATTTATATTAAAAATAATTATTCACAATTATTTCTATTAGTTCACCAACGTTACGGGATCGACTCGTGTGTGATCCGGAAATTCTACGAATTACCTATAAGTGAGTGTTTGTACGAAACTGACACATCTAATTAATCCTAATTACATGAAATGCATGTGTGAATGTTTGAGATAACCGAGTTTGAATAAATAAATGTTTAAGATAACGATCTTTGTGTTAACGAAGTTAACCTGAAAATGTCGGATGTCACATCATCCCGTTGTTGAAAGAATTTTTGTCCCAAAAATTAATCCAAGTTGCTAGTTGTCTGAAACAAAAGTTTGGGTTGTCACATCATCCCCTTGTTGAAATAAATTTCGTCTAGAAATTTAATTAGTACCTTTCTTCTTCGCCGTTGAGTGCTTGAAAAGCTGAGGATATTTCTTCATCATTTGATCCTCTCGTTCCCATGTGAACTCCGGTCCACGTTTCGAGTTTGAGCAAACTCTAACAATTGGGATCTTACTGTGATTGAGCGTTTTGGCCTCACGGTCCATGATTTCAACCGGTTCCTCTATGAAACGTAACTGCTCATCGATTTCCTACTCCTCGAGTCGAACTACTAGTGTCTCATCAAATAGGCATTTCTTTAGGTTTGAAACATGAAAGACATTGTGTACTCCATTGAGTTCATCTGGTAGGTTTAACTGATACGCTACCGGACCAATCCTTTTCACTATCTCGAATGGCCCAACATAACGTGGGTTTAGCTTGCCCCGTTTTTCGAAATGGATCACACCTTTACAAGGTGAAACTTTTAATAACACTCTGTCACCCACCTAAAACTCTAACGTTTTTCTGCGTTTGTCTGCATAACTCTTTTGATGGTCATGGGCTGCCACCATACAGTTTTGAATTTGCACAATCTTTTCAGAAGTTCCGTGCACAAGTTCAGGGCCTGTAATTTGGCTATCTCCAACTTCAGCCCAACAGAGAGGTGATCGGCACTTCCGTCCATATAACGCCTCGATCGGTGCTGCCTAGATGCCAGTATGGTAGCTATTGTTATAAGAGAACTCCACCAAGGGTAGGTGAGTCTCCCAACTATTTCCGAAATCGATTACACAAGCCCGTAGCATATCCTCTAGGGTTTGAACTGTACGTTCACTCTGGCATCTGTTTGGGGATGGTACGCTGTGCTCATATCCAGATGCGTACCTAGATATTTCTATAGGGATTGCCAGAAGCGCGAAGTAAATCGAGCGTCTCTATCAGAAATGATTGAAACTGGCACTCCGTGCCGAGAGACTACTTCCTTAAGATAAATGCGGGTTAACTTCTCCATCTTGTCAGTTTCTTTGATAGCAAGGAAGTGATCGGATTTAGTTAGATGGTCCACTATTACCCAGATTGTGTCACAGCCGGTAGGGGTTCGGGGTAATTTGGTAATAAAATCCATGGAAATCTGCTCCCATTTTCACATCGGGATTTCCGGTTGATGAAGCAATCCGGATGGCTTTTGATACTCCACCTTGACTTTTGAACAAGTAAGACACTTGCTCACATAGGTGGCTATGTCTGCTTTCATGTCCGGCCACCAATACAACACCTTCAGATCGTGGTACATTTTGTCAGATCCCGGATGAACAGAGTATCGAGATTTGTGAGCTTCATCCATAACAAGCTCTCTTAGGTTTCCATACACTGGAATCAATATTCACTCCGCGAACTAGCGAATACCATCAGATTTAACTTCAAGTTGTTTCTCCATACCACGGGTGGCTTCCAACGTTAAGTTCTCTTCTTTTAAGGCTTCAAGTTGAGCATTATGGATTTGTTCGGGTAATCCTGTATGAATAGTGAGTTGCAACACTCGAACTCATCAGGGTTTGGTTTCCTTTCTACTTAGAGCATCGGCTTCCATGTTAGCCTTGCTTGGATCACATTCATAATCATTTAAGAGTTCGATCCAGCGACGCTGTCACATGTTCAACTCTTTCTGTTCGAATATGTGCTGGAGACTCTTGTGATCGGTGTAAATGGTGCACTTGGTACCATACAAGTAGTGTCTCTAGATTTTCAGCGCAAATACCTCGGCTCCCAACTCCAAGTCGTGAGTCGTGTAGTTTTTCTCGTGGACTTTCAATTATCGAGAAAGCGTATGCGATAACCTTCTCGCGTTGCATTAGCACACAACCGAGACCCTGGATAGAAGCATCACAATACACTATGAAGTCATCTGTTCCCTCTGGCAGAGATAGGATGGGGGCGCTACAGAGTTTCTGCTTCAGAAGTTGGAATGCTGTATCTTGAGTTTCGCTCCAGGTATACGGTTTACCTTTTTGAGTTAGGGCAGTGGGGGGTTGATCGATCTTAGAAAATCCCTCTATGAATCGGCGGTAGTATCCAGCCAATCCCAAAAATTGTCGCACCTCTGTCGGAGTCGTTGGCGCTGCCTAATTCTTAATGGCTTCTACTTTGGATGGATCGACATGTATTCCTTTCTCATTTACTACATGTCCAAGAAATTGATCCTCACGATTCCAAAAATCACATTTGGAAAATTTAGTGTATAGCTGCTCCTGTCTTAGCAGTTCAAGAATTAACCGCAAGTGCTCTACGTGTTATTCCTTACTCTTCGAATAGATAAGGATATCATCAATGAAAACGATGACGAATTGGTCGAGGTAGGGTTTACACACACGGTTCATGAAGTCCATGAACACCGCGGGTGCGTTGGTTAATCCAAATGGCATGACCAAAAACTCGTAATGGTCGTACCGGGTTCTAAAGGCGGTTTTGGATATATCTTCATCACGAACTCGCAGCTGATGATATCCAGATCTTAAATCGATTTTTCAATAGACACTCGACCCTTGAAGTTGGTCGAATAGATTGTCAATGCGGGGAAGTGGGTAGCAGTTCTTGATAGTTACCTTGTTCAGCTCTCGGTAATCAATACACATGCGGAAAATTTTTATACTCTTTAATTTTTATTTTATTTTATTACCCTAACAATTAACTAAGTAAAGTAGGAAACCTTATTCTCATTTATGCGTCGTTCCCTTATTCTCACAGTCTTGTGTAGTTCTGTTCCACCAGCGTCGCATTCGCCAATCGCCATCCTTCTTATCCTCACAGCCTTCACGGTTAGGGCTTCTAAATTCTCAATCCTAAATGATGTAAGCTTCCCTGATTTTGACTTCCATCTGTAATTTATTTCATGTTATGTGACACCTCTAAAATTCCAAAAATCAAAAAACTACTTGTTGGACTAAACACAATTAGGCCCAATAAGGCTCGATAGAAATCCAAGACCATTTGAGGCCCAATAAGGATCCAAACTCGTTATAGGTCCAAGTTTCTTAACCCGAACATCATACTAGCCACTTGGTTTCGTCTAATGACTTGTTACATGATTGTGAGAATCTAAGAAAAGATACAAGAACATACACGATTCAGTAATTTTAAATGTTAAACGCGTTAGACATCGGTTCATAAACAAATATTCGGTAAAACGATTAAGTAAGATTATGAATTATTAATATTAAGTATTAGTATCCATTAGGAAGACCGTTCAGATAAACACACGCGTAGTACGGGTACGTGATCGTTAAATTGCGTCATATGCTTGTAAGATCAACGATAGCGGTACGGTTTTACCAATACGTATTGTGATACGAAAAATATTATAAATATTTATTTTAATAATGTTAGTAAAATGATAATATTTATAATCGGAGTGCGAAACGTTTAAAAAGGATGAATGCGTTAAAAACGCGTTAACACTGTGTACCGGTTCGAACAACAATAGAAACAGAGATTTTAAGATTTAAAATACTTAAATAATATTATTATTAACGTTTCATAAATTCAAGTACATTAAAATAATTACCCGAGAACACGGGACGGAATTAACACAGAAACGAGACTGAAACGAGTTCGTTACGCGGGCTTGACACGTTAAAAACCCTAGATATAAATAGAATTCATCCATCCACCTCTTCATCTCAAACCCTAATCACTCCCACTTAGAGAGAGAGAGAGAGCGCCAGAACGGGTGAGAGAGAGGGGCGGAGGCCGTTCCGGCCGTTCCTCCGGCGGCCCACGACAGAAAACGGGAAGCAGCTACACGCTGCGGTGGTGTCTGGCAGAGCACACAGCAGCGCACGGCGGCGGAAACGACGGCGTGGAGCTTTCCGACGAGTGACCGCGAGTGGAGTAAAGATCCAGGTAGCCCTCGTGGTCCTAAACACTATGGTGGTGGTAGTTTTACAAAACTCGCAACGGTGGTGGAAATATTCCGACCCAAAGGGGACGACGGCGGGTAGGGTTCCGCCACCACAGGGTGGTCCGACGGACTTCGGTGAAGGAGCTAGGGTCCCGACACCACCTCAAGCTACCCGGTCATGTTTTAAGCCTATCCCAGTCCAGATCCGCAGCTTCTTGCGTTTTCCGGCCAAACACGACTTTCCGTTTCGTGTTCTGGTGAAACCCGACTTCCCGGCGGACTTGACGAAATTCTGTCGAGATTCAAATGGATTCCGGTGAGTCCCCTTTCGTTTTTGTTGGTTAAAGTTAGATCTACACGCTTGTGATGGTTACCTTTCTGTTTAAAGCTCCGACGAGTCTCCGGCGAACTCCAAATGGACCGGATCTTGTTTCGTGTGATACTCGATCATTCCGATCTACAACGTTCAAGGTTTGTTGGAAATATTAGGTTAAATTTGTATAGTTAGTCGTTTTCCGTATAGATCTAGTAACTTTGGTGGCCGGGTTTCATTCCCGGGTGTTAAATACATGTTTTTGGACAGGAAATGGCGTCACGGATCTCGGTCAAACTTAGTCAAACCTGGTCAAACGCAGTCAACATGTGAACCGTAAGGTTTAGGACGCGTCGGTTTGTAAAAGGAACGTACGAAAAGGTATAAACGCGCGCTAATGTGTTATATATTTGCATACACGTCGAAATAATTAAAATAACGCGTGTGGGATAAAAACGAAACAAAACCGACTAACGAGACATTAATACGATTAAGGAACTACATTATATTTATTGAACCGTCAATTAATAAAACGTGTATAAAAATTTAGACAACCAACCCGACCTTGTTAATACGTATCATGCGAACCTTTGAAAGTATATATAATTATTATATATTTTAGGAACCGTGGATATTAATAATATCGTTGGAAATTTCATTTGGGATTTTGGTTAAACACGAGCTATGTTAGTACTAGAGACGAGCGGGTACTTTCATGACAAATTTCATGCAATATTAATAATGGAATTACAATGACTTATACACGTAAATTTACTTTGCCCAACGTTCGTATTTGCTTATAAAGTATACATATATATGTATATATATACACATACTCGTTTGCATATAATTACACCATTTTGTTTGCACTAGACAACGATTGTGTTTTGATATAAAATATGCAGATATATATATTTCTCGCAACGAGTTGCAAAAAAAAAAAAAAACTTATTATACATATACGTACACATTTAGTTTCAATATAAACATGTCAACCGAAATATCGCGATGATTTCATTAAATATATATTATCTTATAAGATTAAAATGATACCAAATATTGAAACTAAATATTATTATTTTTTGTTGAAAATATTAATATTTTTATCATTAGTATTATAAACATCGTTTATATATAAATTGGCTAACATAACTATTATCGGTAATAAAACGGCTTTCGTAACGTATTAATAACTTAGTTATAAATATAAATTATTTTAAACTTAATGATACTATTACTAATTTCATTAGAGAAATTATAAACATCATATTTAGTAGCGTTAAACCATTTTAAATATATGTTGATTCACAATACTATTTGTATTAACAAAAATACTTTATGTTTTCATCATACAATATTACCTTTACTATTATATTGCTAATTACGGCATCATTACTTAATACACCTAATCGGCATTGGAAGTAAATGTAAGTATTTTATGTTTGGTTATCCTTCTAACGAAATATATATACATACACATACCGTATGTCAAAGGAAGGGGGTACTTTCTACACACAAACCTACTATTATTTACAACGAATCGAACTTATACAATTTGTCACTATAAATGTACCTTCTTGACACGAGCGTTAATAACTAGAACTTGAGAGACGTGACGACGACATGGAACTAATCAAAGAGCATATAGAATTAGAACATAATTATACTTAGGCATTGACAAGCATATTGACTCATTTACATGGAACATAGGGTATCCCTTAAATCTTATAGCGCCTACGTGTATCGTGGGACTCGAGTAGGAGGTATACCCAACATTGTCATTTATTCGAGGAATACGGTTTACCGCAACATTATCAGGTGAGTTTCACGGCCCCCTTTTAGCTTTTTAATGTTTTGTAAACATCGGGGGAGGAACATGCCTATACGACATATTTGAAAGAATGAAACATAATTGTTTACACCCTGGATAACATTAACATTTTGGGTTAACTTTTTGTGAGTTTAACGGCCCCTTTTTACGGTTTCTATATTTGGGGGGGGGGGGGGAAACATGATAAATTCAAATGGTATGATAACTAGAAAACGAGAAACAAGCATATGATTCTCTTGTGAGCATGAGTTAACACTAAAAGGTCCTCGGTATTTCGAACTATAACCATTAGCTATGGACTTAGCCGTAGATCGATATGAATAGTACTATTCGGGTTGACACCCCCAATCATGGTTAGTCGCGCTAACCTGACCAGCAGGGTCAAATGATTGTATATTAGGTCTTGTTGTTTCTCATTGTTTAAAGGTACAATGGTTTAGGGCAAAATTCGAGAATTCGTTAAAGGTTTGGTTATAGGCTTGTACATCACATAATTCGTAAGTGCTAGCTAGACTTCGATGAATCAACCGCTAACTTGTTTTGCTTATCATATGCATAAAGTAAATTTCGAGCAAATGATTTCGCCAATGGTATACGTACCAATGGTTTTGTCAGTCAATTTCGAGAAACGGGTTTTGCCATTGGTATACGTATCAATGGTCTTGACAGTAAATTTCGAGCAAAGGATTTTGCCAACAGTACCCGTACAAACAGTGTTGTCAATCAATTTCGTGCAAATGGTTTTTGCCGAAGGATTTCGTATAAATAGTTTTCGACAAACGATTTCGTAAATATGGTTTTTGCCAATTGTATTCATTTAAAACCTGTGAACTCACCAACATTGCGTTGACATTTTTGAGCATGTTTTTCAGGTAATACATACAGCGCGGTTGGAATAGGTTAAACTTTTGGATTAAGTCCTTAGAAGATGAAGTCAGGGCGTTCGACATATTTAGAAGTCTTTATTTAGCTTCCGCTGTTGTGTAATGTTACCAATCGTTGCAACCTGGATTTATTTATTTATTATTAAGTGAATAAATTTGGGGGTGTTACAGATTGGTATCAGAGCCAATGGTTTTAGTGAATTAGGTTTCCTTGGTGTCACCTAGGCTCTAACCAGACTCATTTAGGGACCAAGATTTCTAATACTTGCATTACACTAAGAACACCCAAGACTTGAGTATAGAAATTCCAACCGTTGCCGAGCAACTTGTGTAGGCTATTAGTGTATGTTGTTACACTGGGGTTTCATTAGCTACACTAATACTTAATACAATTACATGACACACGTAACGAACACTTAACACGTACAAATAGACACCTACAACTACTCTAGCTGTGGAGTCAACTTTCTTTCTAACAGGTGTTATCTTCGTTTTGTGCGGTATATACAATCTCCTTCACGAATTGTAAGATTAGATTACTAGACCCTTCACCTTGAGATATGGCAGACAAGACTGCCCAATCATAAGGGAACCCGAGGTGGATAAGCAGGACTAAACGGGAGAGAACTCCACCGGTCAGGAGACCCAAACATCAATGGGATCATGTGGATCCACACGTACATACAAACTTGGAGCATGAATTGCTCGACACAAATTCAAGGATCTCTGCCCTAACATAGTGTCTGACTTCCACCGCACACGTCCTAAAGGACACCGATTTTGTCTCTCTATCATTAACTCCATCCAACAACAACCTTAGTCAGCATATGCATGAGTATTGACACACATGACTAAAAGTAATCTGATAGAACATACACACTCTTGCGCGAGAGTGCAGCATAATAACACAATCTAATGAACATTTCAGATTTCTCTTAACTGAGAGCTTGGGATATGAGAAACACTATAGGGACCATGCAAGGTAAATTATCATTACGGGTGCACACGTAATCATAATTTGCAGTGCATGAGAACTCAAGTGAGTCTTACTGTCTGAGCTAATGTTCACGATTAATCTGTATTTCTAACCTCAATTCTCAATCACTCGATTAATGATCGAAATTACCATAACCAAAGGGTTGAGCCAAAAGGCATCAGGTGATGCGATGAGCTATCACAAGTGACGTGGAAATGTACATCATCTCCTTCATCTTCGAATTCTAATGAATCCAAAACCCTTACCGAGACTTCATTGGCTTGACAATTTCGACCAAAATGCTAAGTATATCTATTCTCAGTTGATTTGACCACGGTACTTGGACCGAATATGGAAAATTCTCTGTGAAGTACTATTACAACTCTTGGGATTCAGGTATAGATTTTTTGTTTCTTTTCAATTTTGTTATCTATCTACCAAAGCATGAGGCTGATATACCGACTCTTAAACATACCTAGAGAAAATACAAAACTCTAACACTTGACACTCGTTACCTCAATTCTATAGCTTAAGCCCTTGCGCTAAGGACTTTAAGGCTATAACCGATATAGGTGAGATACGAAATGGTAAATCATGATAATACCATTCAAAAGCCAAGGACTTTACAAGCATCCTGTACTACCAGTTGTTGGAAAATAACCAATTCGACCCTCCTCATCGCTAATTCACGAAACAAATTCTGAAAACCTTATGATCCATTTCAACCAACTTTAATGTGAAATCAAGGACCTACGTCGAACTTTGAAAATTCATTTCTGTGCTCTGCGATTGTTGACCTATTAAAGTTGTACTCCACCAGGAAGACAATCAAATGACGAATCATAACTGACTATGCTCTCCCGAGAGTTTACTCCCTTGTATCTATTTCGATTCCTCAAACTCCTTTATTGTTATATCCGCATTTTTTTTTCAAGATCTTTTGGAGATATCGAGACATCTTCTCTAAGGAACCCGGAACACGACGTTCTCACGTTTGATAAATTCCTGAAGTTATACTTGATTCTCGTCTATTTTCTAACGTCTACCCAAAGAGAGTCAAGCCTCAGACTAAATTGAAAATGATATTATATCAAAGCCTACCAATTTAATAATTGGCAAACCCGGAATCGATTCATGAGACACTACTTCTATGAGTCTATTTCCATGATGTGACTGTTTACCTTCTCATCTAGACGAACTACAATCTAAAATTTCTTAAGACTTATCTACCTCGTTGACATGATAGTCAAGTCATGAATCCACAAATCATGACATTACAACCTAAATGTTAGTCTACAGTAGAAGTGTAGTGCAAACGATGGTTAAAAGTTCATTCTCACTTTTCTTTGAACCCCATGAAGATTCGTTTACCCTTAGTAACTGTTAAGCCAAATCAATTCGATGCTTCTCAAATGGTTTAGCATTTCTTCCTTCTTCATCTAGATTCATCCTCATCTTTAGATAAATTATAGAAATCTGGATGATTCAATGTTACTAGAAAATTTTTATTGCTCCGAGCTTATTGTTCGACACCTATTTCGTTAAGGTCTCTATCTAAACCAGGCTACAAATGACCTGCGTGATGGTATCACTGGTAACGTAATTGCATAAAACTAAGGCTAATCTCAGGAGATCATGCCTTCATGAAGTTTTATAATCCATATCATAGCTGTCCTATTTAACTACCTAGACAGCTACTAACTGTTTCTCTAAACCATTCCAGCTCCTTTGTGAGAAATTGCATACGCTGATATTATTGTTTCCTATAACTCAATCGAATCAGTTTGACCTACATACCGACTAAACAAATGAAATGTCAATTAGAATCTTTTATCCTAGAAGGATTGAGATCACCGAAACATTGACATGTTACGATGAACGATCAGTTACCGAATTACAAACTGACACATGGACATTTCATTAAACAATCTGACATATCTTACTCGACCTCCAAAAATTTCTTTTAGGTGGCGTTAAAACACGTATATGAATAAAGAGTATGTGCCAACATACATTCGAAATTCACGTACATGAATGCACCTTTGTCTTTCATTACCAGTGATGATTACCATACAGTTCCACTCCGGTGAGAGTGATCATATAACGAAATTCTTCGACATCTAACTCTTGATTATTTAGCTTGGTGTGTGAGTTGTTCACTTGATTTGTGAGAACTCATTGTTTTAATTCACATCAATCGGACAATCTCTTAACGACTTACTCATTACATGAATGTGACCTCACCGATGGTAATCCATTTGGTTCACGGGACTCTAGCGACGACTTTATCATTTAGTGTTACAGCCGACGACGTTCACATGATGACACGTTTAAAGAGTTCTCCTGAAGCTATTTATGTGATATAATATATGCTCCACAGTAACGTTACATTGTTACATGAGGCGTTGACATCATGAATCTTACACACCTAATATCAATAGTTGAAGCGATATCCATTTTACCAACGTATACCGACAACTGATGGAATGTGTTGGAATTCTCCCTACGAATCCGAAAATGAAATAAGGATACGCAATCCTAACCCAATTAAGTATCTCAAATTTCGAGGACGAAATTTATTTAAGGAGTGGAGAATGTGACACCTCTAAAATTCCAAAAATCAAAAACCTACTTGTTGGACTAAACACAATTAGGCCCAATAAGGCTCGATAGAAATCCAAGACCATTTGAGGCCCAATAAGGATCCAAACTCGTTATAGGTCCAAGTTTCTTAACCCGAACATCATACTAGCCACTTGGTTTCGTCTAATGACTTGTTACATGATTATGAGATTCTAAGAAAAGATACAAGAACATACACGATTCAGTTATTTTAAATGTTAAACGCGTTAGACATCGGTTCATAAACAAATATTCGGTAAAACGATTAAGTAAGATTATGAATTATTAATATTAAGTATTAGTATCCATTAGGAAGACCGTTCAGATAAACACACGCGTAGTACGGGTACGTGATCGTTAAAATGCGTCATATGCTTGTAAGATCAACGATAGCGGTACGGTTTTACCAATACGTATTGTGATACGAAAAATATTATAAATATTTATTTTAATAATGTTAGTAAAATGATAATATTTATAATCGGAGTGCGAAACGTTTAAAAAGGATGAATGCGTTAAAAACGCGTTAACACTGTGTACCGGTTCGAACAACAATAGAAACAGAGATTTTAAGATTTAAAATACTTAAATAATATTATTATTAATGTTTCATAAATTCAAGTACTCTAAAATAATTACCCGAGAACACGGGACGGAATTAACACAGAAACGAGACTGAAACGAGTTCGTTACGCGGGCTTGACACGTTAAAAACCCTAAATATAAATAGAATTCATCCATCCACCTCTTCATCTCAAACCCTAATCACTCCCACTTAGAGAGAGAGAGAGAGCGCCAGAACGGGTGAGAGAGAGGGGCGGAGGCCGTTCCGGCCGTTCCTCCGGCGGCCCACGACAGAAAACGGGAAGCAGCTACACGCTGCGGTGGTGTCTAGCAGAGCACACAGCAGCGTACGGCGGCGGAAACGACGGCGTGGAGCTTTCCGACGAGTGACCGCGAGTGGAGTAAAGATCCAGGTAGCCCTCGTGGTCCTAAACACTATGGTGGTGGTAGTTTTACAAAACTCGCAACGGTGGTGGAAATATTCCGACCCAAAGGGGACGACGGCGGGTAGGGTTCCGCCACCACAGGGTGGTCCGGCGGACTTCGGTGACGGAGCTAGGGTCCCGACACCACCTCAAGCTACCCGGTCATGTTTTAAGCCTATCCCAGTCCAGATCCACAGCTTCCTGCGTTTTCCGGCCAAACATGACTTTCCGTTTCGTGTTCCGGTGAAACTCGACTTCCCGGCGGACTTGACGAAATTCTGTCGAGATTCAAATGGATTCCGGTGAGTCCCCTTTCGTTTTTGTTGGTTAAAGTTAGATCTACACGCTTGTGATGGTTACCTTTCTGTTTAAAGCTCCGACGAGTCTCCGGCGAACTCCAAATGGACCGGATCTTGTTTCGTGTGATACTCGATCATTCCGATCTACAACGTTCAAGGTTTGTTGGAAATATTAGGTTAAATTTGTATAGTTAGTCGTTTTCCGTATAGATCTAGTAACTTTGGTGGCCGGGTTTCATTCCCGGGTGTTAAATACATGTTTTTGGACAGGAAATGGCGTCACGGATCTCGGTCAAACTTAGTCAAACCTGGACAAACGCAGTCAACATGTGAACCGTAAGGTTTAGGACGCGTCGGTTTGTAAAAGGAACGTACGGAAAGGTATAAACGCGTGCTAATGTGTTATATATTTGCATACACGTCAAAATAATTAAAATAACGCGTGTGGGATAAAAACGAAACAAAACCGACTAACGAGACATTAATACGATTAAGGAACTACATTATATTTATTGAACCGTCAATTAATAAAACGTGTATAAAAATTTAGACAACCAACCCGACCTTGTTAATACGTATCATCCGAACCTTTGAAAGTATATATAATTATTATATATTTTAGGGACCGTGGATATTAATAATATCGTTGGAAATTTCATTTGGGATTTTGGTTAAACACGAGCTATGTTAGTACTAGAGACGAGCGGGTACTTTCATGACAAATTTCATGCAATATTAATAATGGAATTACAATGACTTATACACGTAAATTTATTTTGCCCAACGTTCGTATTTGCTTATAAAGTATACATATATATGTATATATATACACATACTCGTTTGCATATAATTACACCATTTTGTTTGCACTAGACAACGATTGTGTTTTGATATAAAATATGCAGATATATATATTTCTCGCAACGAGTTGCAAAAAAAAAAACTTATTATACATATACGTACACATTTAGTTTCAATATAAACATGTCAACCGAAATATCAAGCGATGATTTCATTAAATATATATTATCTTATAAGATTAAAATGATACCAAATATTGAAACTAAATATTATTATTTTTGGTTGAAAATATTAATATTTTTATCATTAGTATTATAAACATCGTTTATATATAAATTGGCTAACATAACTATTATCGGTAATAAAACGGCTTTCGTAACGTATTAATAACTTAGTTATAAATATAAATTATTTTAAACTTAATGATACTATTACTAATTTCATTAGAGAAATTATAAACATCATATTTAGTAGCGTTAAACCATTTTAAATATATGTTGATTCACAATACTATTTGTATTAACAAAAATACTTTATGTTTTCATCATACAATATTACCTTTACTATTATATTGCTAATTACGGCATCATTACTTAATACACCTAATCGGCATTGGAAGTAAATGTAAGTATTTTATGTTTGGTTATCCTTCTAACGAAATATATATACATACACATACCGTATGTCAAAGGAAGGGGGTACTTTCTACACACAAACCTACTATTATTTACAACGAATCGAACTTATACAATTTGTCACTATAAATGTACCTTCTTGACACGAGCGTTAATAACTAGAACTTGAGAGACGTGACGACGACATGGAACTAATCAAAGAGCATATAGAATTAGAACATAATTATACTTAGGCATTGACAAGCATATTGACTCATTTACATGGAACATAGGGTATCCCTTAAATCTTATAGCGCCTACGTGTATCGTGGGACTCGAGTAGGAGGTATACCCAACATTGTCATTTATTCGAGGAATACGGTTTACCGCAACATTATCAGGTGAGTTTCACGGCCCCCTTTTAGCTTTTTAATGTTTTGTAAACATCGGGGGAGGAACATGCCTATACGACATATTTGAAAGAATGAAACATAATTGTTTACACCCTGGATAACATTAACATTTTGGGTTAACTTTTTGTGAGTTTAACGGCCCCTTTTTACGGTTTCTATATTTGGGGGGGGGGGGGAAACATGATAAATTCAAATGGTATGATAACTAGAAAACGAGAAACAAGCATATGATTCTCTTGTGAGCATGAGTTAACACTAAAAGGTCCTCGGTATTTCGAACTATAACCATTAGCTATGGACTTAGCCGTAGATCGATATGAATAGTACTATTCGGGTTGACACCCCCAATCATGGTTAGTCGCGCTAACCTGACCAGCAGGGTCAAATGATTGTATATTAGGTCTTGTTGTTTCTCATTGTTTAAAGGTACAATGGTTTAGGGCAAAATTCGAGAATTCGTTAAAGGTTTGGTTATAGGCTTGTACATCACATAATTCGTAAGTGCTAGCTAGACTTCGATGAATCAACCGCTAACTTGTTTTGCTTATCATATGCATAAAGTAAATTTCGAGCAAATGATTTCGCCAATGGTATACGTACCAATGGTTTTGTCAGTCAATTTCGAGAAACGGGTTTTGCCATTGGTATACGTATCAATGGTCTTGACAGTAAATTTCGAGCAAAGGATTTTGCCAACAGTACCCGTACAAACAGTGTTGTCAATCAATTTCGTGCAAATGGTTTTTGCCGAAGGATTTCGTATAAATAGTTTTCGACAAACGATTTCGTAAATATGGTTTTTGCCAATTGTATTCATTTAAAACCTGTGAACTCACCAACATTGCGTTGACATTTTTGAGCATGTTTTTCAGGTAATACATACAGCGCGGTTGGAATAGGTTAAACTTTTGGATTAAGTCCTTAGAAGATGAAGTCAGGGCGTTCGACATATTTAGAAGTCTTTATTTAGCTTCCGCTGTTGTGTAATGTTACCAATCGTTGCAACCTGGATTTATTTATTTATTATTAAGTGAATAAATTTGGGGGTGTTACAGATTGGTATCAGAGCCAATGGTTTTAGTGAATTAGGTTTCCTTGGTGTCACCTAGGCTCTAACCAGACTCATTTAGGGACCAAGATTTCTAATACTTGCATTACACTAAGAACACCCAAGACTTGAGTATAGAAATTCCAACCGTTGCCGAGCAACTTGTGTAGGCTATTAGTGTATGTTGTTACACTGGGGTTTCATTAGCTACACTAATACTTAATACAATTACATGACACACGTAACGAACACTTAACACGTACAAATAGACACCTACAACTACTCTAGCTGTGGAGTCAACTTTCTTTCTAACAGGTGTTATCTTCGTTTTGTGCGGTATATACAATCTCCTTCACGAATTGTAAGATTAGATTACTAGACCCTTCACCTTGAGATATGGCAGACAAGACTGCCCAATCATAAGGGAACCCGAGGTGGATAAGCAGGACTAAACGGGAGAGAACTCCACCGGTCAGGAGACCCAAACATCAATGGGATCATGTGGATCCACACGTACATACAAACTTGGAGCATGAATTGCTCGACACAAATTCAAGGATCTCTGCCCTAACATAGTGTCTGACTTCCACCGCACACGTCCTAAAGGACACCGATTTTGTCTCTCTATCATTAACTCCATCCAACAACAACCTTAGTCAGCATATGCATGAGTATTGACACACATGACTAAAAGTAATCTGATAGAACATACACACTCTTGCGCGAGAGTGCAGCATAATAACACAATCTAATGAACATTTCAGATTTCTCTTAACTGAGAGCTTGGGATATGAGAAACACTATAGGGACCATGCAAGGTAAATTATCATTACGGGTGCACACGTAATCATAATTTGCAGTGCATGAGAACTCAAGTGAGTCTTACTGTCTGAGCTAATGTTCACGATTAATCTGTATTTCTAACCTCAATTCTCAATCACTCGATTAATGATCGAAATTACCATAACCAAAGGGTTGAGCCAAAAGGCATCAGGTGATGCGATGAGCTATCACAAGTGACGTGGAAATGTACATCATCTCCTTCATCTTCGAATTCTAATGAATCCAAAACCCTTACCGAGACTTCATTGGCTTGACAATTTCGACCAAAATGCTAAGTATATCTATTCTCAGTTGATTTGACCACGGTACTTGGACCGAATATGGAAAATTCTCTGTGAAGTACTATTACAACTCTTGGGATTCAGGTATAGATTTTTTGTTTCTTTTCAATTTTGTTATCTATCTACCAAAGCATGAGGCTGATATACCGACTCTTAAACATACCTAGAGAAAATACAAAACTCTAACACTTGACACTCGTTACCTCAATTCTATAGCTTAAGCCCTTGCGCTAAGGACTTTAAGGCTATAACCGATATAGGTGAGATACGAAATGGTAAATCATGATAATACCATTCAAAAGCCAAGGACTTTACAAGCATCCTGTACTACCAGTTGTTGGAAAATAACCAATTCGACCCTCCTCATCGCTAATTCACGAAACAAATTCTGAAAACCTTATGATCCATTTCAACCAACTTTAATGTGAAATCAAGGACCTACGTCGAACTTTGAAAATTCATTTCTGTGCTCTGCGATTGTTGACCTATTAAAGTTGTACTCCACCAGGAAGACAATCAAATGACGAATCATAACTGACTATGCTCTCCCGAGAGTTTACTCCCTTGTATCTATTTCGATTCCTCAAACTCCTTTATTGTTATATCCGCATTTTTTTTTCAAGATCTTTTGGAGATATCGAGACATCTTCTCTAAGGAACCCGGAACACGACGTTCTCACGTTTGATAAATTCCTGAAGTTATACTTGATTCTCGTCTATTTTCTAACGTCTACCCAAAGAGAGTCAAGCCTCAGACTAAATTGAAAATGATATTATATCAAAGCCTACCAATTTAATAATTGGCAAACCCGGAATCGATTCATGAGACACTACTTCTATGAGACTATTTCCATGATTTGACTGTTTACCTTCTCATCTAGACGAACTACAATCTAAAATTTCTTAAGACTTATCTACCTCGTTGACATGATAGTCAAGTCATGAATCCACAAATCATGACATTACAACCTAAATGTTAGTCTACAGTAGAAGTGTAGTGCAAACGATGGTTAAAAGTTCATTCTCACTTTTCTTTGAACCCCATGAAGATTCGTTTACCCTTAGTAACTGTTAAGCCAAATCAATTCGATGCTTCTCAAATGGTTTAGCATTTCTTCCTTCTTCATCTAGATTCATCCTCATCTTTAGATAAATTATAGAAATCTGGATGATTCAATGTTACTAGAAAATTTTTATTGCTCCGAGCTTATTGTTCGACACCTATTTCGTTAAGGTCTCTATCTAAACCAGGCTACAAATGACCTGCGTGATGGTATCACTGGTAACGTAATTGCATAAAACTAAGGCTAATCTCAGGAGATCATGCCTCCATGAAGTTTTATAATCCATATCATAGCTGTCCTATTTAACTACCTAGACAGCTACTAACTGTTTCTCTAAACCATTCCAGCTCCTTTGTGAGAAATTGCATACGCTGATATTATTGTTTCCTATAACTCAATCGAATCAGTTTGACCTACATACCGACTAAACAAATGAAATGTCAATTAGAATCTTTTATCCTAGAAGGATTGAGATCACCGAAACATTGACATGTTACGATGAACGATCAGTTACCGAATTACAAACTGACACATGGACATTTCATTAAACAATCTGACATATCTTACTCGACCTCCAAAAATTTCTTTTAGGTGGCGTTAAAACACGTATATGAATAAAGAGTATGTGCCAACATACATTCGAAATTCACGTACATGAATGCACCTTTGTCTTTCATTACCAGTGATGATTACCATACAGTTCCACTCCGGTGAGAGTGATCATATAACGAAATTCTTCGACATCTAACTCTTGATTATTTAGCTTGGTGTGTGAGTTGTTCACTTGATTTGTGAGAACTCATTGTTTTAATTCACATCAATCGGACAATCTCTTAACGACTTACTCATTACATGAATGTGACCTCACCGATGGTAATCCATTTGGTTCACGGGACTCTAGCGACGACTTTATCATTTAGTGTTACAGCCGACGACGTTCACATGATGACACGTTTAAAGAGTTCTCCTGAAGCTATTTATGTGATATAATATATGCTCCACAGTAACGTTACATTGTTACATGAGTCGTTGACATCATGAATCTTACACACCTAATATCAATAGTTGAAGCGATATCCATTTTACCAACGTATACCGACAACTGATGGAATGTGTTGGAATTCTCCCTACGAATCCGAAAATGAAATAAGGATACGCAATCCTAACCCAAGTAAGTATCTCAAATTTCGAGGACGAAATTTATTTAAGGAGTGGAGAATGTGACACCTCTAAAATTCCAAAAATCAAAAACCTACTTGTTGGACTAAACACAATTAGGCCCAATAAGGCTCGATAGAAATCCAAGACCATTTGAGGCCCAATAAGGATCCAAACTCGTTATAGGTCCAAGTTTCTTAACCCGAACATCATACTAGCCACTTGGTTTCGTCTAATGACTTGTTACATGATTATGAGATTCTAAGAAAAGATACAAGAACATACACGATTCAGTTATTTTAAATGTTAAACGCGTTAGACATCGGTTCATAAACAAATATTCGGTAAAACGATTAAGTAAGATTATGAATTATTAATATTAAGTATTAGTATCCATTAGGAAGACCGTTCAGATAAACACACGCGTAGTACGGGTACGTGATCGTTAAAATGCGTCATATGCTTGTAAGATCAACGATAGCGGTACGGTTTTACCAATACGTATTGTGATACGAAAAATATTATAAATATTTATTTTAATAATGTTAGTAAAATGATAATATTTATAATCGGAGTGCGAAACGTTTAAAAAGGATGAATGCGTTAAAAACGCGTTAACACTGTGTACCGGTTCGAACAACAATAGAAACAGAGATTTTAAGATTTAAAATACTTAAATAATATTATTATTAATGTTTCATAAATTCAAGTACTCTAAAATAATTACCCGAGAACACGGGACGGAATTAACACAGAAACGAGACTGAAACGAGTTCGTTACGCGGGCTTGACACGTTAAAAACCCTAAATATAAATAGAATTCATCCATCCACCTCTTCATCTCAAACCCTAATCACTCCCACTTAGAGAGAGAGAGAGAGCGCCAGAACGGGTGAGAGAGAGGGGCGGAGGCCGTTCCGGCCGTTCCTCCGGCGGCCCACGACAGAAAACGGGAAGCAGCTACACGCTGCGGTGGTGTCTAGCAGAGCACACAGCAGCGTACGGCGGCGGAAACGACGGCGTGGAGCTTTCCGACGAGTGACCGCGAGTGGAGTAAAGATCCAGGTAGCCCTCGTGGTCCTAAACACTATGGTGGTGGTAGTTTTACAAAACTCGCAACGGTGGTGGAAATATTCCGACCCAAAGGGGACGACGGCGGGTAGGGTTCCGCCACCACAGGGTGGTCCGGCGGACTTCGGTGACGGAGCTAGGGTCCCGACACCACCTCAAGCTACCCGGTCATGTTTTAAGCCTATCCCAGTCCAGATCCACAGCTTCCTGCGTTTTCCGGCCAAACATGACTTTCCGTTTCGTGTTCCGGTGAAACTCGACTTCCCGGCGGACTTGACGAAATTCTGTCGAGATTCAAATGGATTCCGGTGAGTCCCCTTTCGTTTTTGTTGGTTAAAGTTAGATCTACACGCTTGTGATGGTTACCTTTCTGTTTAAAGCTCCGACGAGTCTCCGGCGAACTCCAAATGGACCGGATCTTGTTTCGTGTGATACTCGATCATTCCGATCTACAACGTTCAAGGTTTGTTGGAAATATTAGGTTAAATTTGTATAGTTAGTCGTTTTCCGTATAGATCTAGTAACTTTGGTGGCCGGGTTTCATTCCCGGGTGTTAAATACATGTTTTTGGACAGGAAATGGCGTCACGGATCTCGGTCAAACTTAGTCAAACCTGGACAAACGCAGTCAACATGTGAACCGTAAGGTTTAGGACGCGTCGGTTTGTAAAAGGAACGTACGGAAAGGTATAAACGCGTGCTAATGTGTTATATATTTGCATACACGTCAAAATAATTAAAATAACGCGTGTGGGATAAAAACGAAACAAAACCGACTAACGAGACATTAATACGATTAAGGAACTACATTATATTTATTGAACCGTCAATTAATAAAACGTGTATAAAAATTTAGACAACCAACCCGACCTTGTTAATACGTATCATCCGAACCTTTGAAAGTATATATAATTATTATATATTTTAGGAACCGTGGATATTAATAATATCGTTGGAAATTTCATTTGGGATTTTGGTTAAACACGAGCTATGTTAGTACTAGAGACGAGCGGGTACTTTCATGACAAATTTCATGCAATATTAATAATGGAATTACAATGACTTATACACGTAAATTTACTTTGCCCAACGTTCGTATTTGCTTATAAAGTATACATATATATGTATATATATACACATACTCGTTTGCATATAATTACACCATTTTGTTTGCACTAGACAACGATTGTGTTTTGATATAAAATATGCAGATATATATATTTCTCGCAACGAGTTGCAAAAAAAAAAAAACTTATTATACATATACGTACACATTTAGTTTCAATATAAACATGTCAACCGAAATATCAAGCGATGATTTCATTAAATATATATTATCTTATAAGATTAAAATGATACCAAATATTGAAACTAAATATTATTATTTTTGGTTGAAAATATTAATATTTTTATCATTAGTATTATAAACATCGTTTATATATAAATTGGCTAACATAACTATTATCGGTAATAAAACGGCTTTCGTAACGTATTAATAACTTAGTTATAAATATAAATTATTTTAAACTTAATGATACTATTACTAATTTCATTAGAGAAATTATAAACATCATATTTAGTAGCGTTAAACCATTTTAAATATATGTTGATTCACAATACTATTTGTATTAACAAAAATACTTTATGTTTTCATCATACAATATTACCTTTACTATTATATTGCTAATTACGGCATCATTACTTAATACACCTAATCGGCATTGGAAGTAAATGTAAGTATTTTATGTTTGGTTATCCTTCTAACGAAATATATATACATACACATACCGTATGTCAAAGGAAGGGGGTACTTTCTACACACAAACCTACTATTATTTACAACGAATCGAACTTATACAATTTGTCACTATAAATGTACCTTCTTGACACGAGCGTTAATAACTAGAACTTGAGAGACGTGACGACGACATGGAACTAATCAAAGAGCATATAGAATTAGAACATAATTATACTTAGGCATTGACAAGCATATTGACTCATTTACATGGAACATAGGGTATCCCTTAAATCTTATAGCGCCTACGTGTATCGTGGGACTCGAGTAGGAGGTATACCCAACATTGTCATTTATTCGAGGAATACGGTTTACCGCAACATTATCAGGTGAGTTTCACGGCCCCCTTTTAGCTTTTTAATGTTTTGTAAACATCGGGGGAGGAACATGCCTATACGACATATTTGAAAGAATGAAACATAATTGTTTACACCCTGGATAATATTAACATTTTGGGTTAACTTTTTGTGAGTTTAACGGCCCCTTTTTACGGTTTCTATATTTGGGGGGGGGGGGGAAACATGATAAGTTCAAATGGTATGATAACTAGAAAACGAGAAACAAACATATGATTCTCTTGTGAGCATGAGTTAACACTAAAAGGTCCTCGGTATTTCGAACTATAACCATTAGCTATGGACTTAGCCGTAGATCGATATGAATAGTACTATTCGGGTTGACACCCCCAATCATGGTTAGTCGCGCTAACCTGACCAGCAGGGTCAAATGATTGTATATTAGGTCTTGTTGTTTCTCATTGTTTAAAGGTACAATGGGCTAGGGCAAAATTCGAGAATTCGTTAAAGATTTGGTTATAGGCTTGTACATCACATAATTCGTAAGTGCTAGCTAGACTTCGATGAATCAACCGCTAACTTGTTTTGTTTATCATATGCATAAAGTAAATTTCGAGCAAATGATTTCGCCAATGGTATACGTACCAATGGTTTTGTCAGTCAATTTCGAGAAACGGGTTTTGCCATTGGTATACGTATCAATGGTCTTGACAGTAAATTTCGAGCAAAGGATTTTGCCAACAGTACCCGTACAAACAGTGTTGTCAATCAATTTCGTGCAAATGGTTTTTGCCGAAGGATTTCGTATAAATAGTTTTCGACAAACGATTTCGTAAATATGGTTTTTGCCAATTGTATTCATTTAAAACCTGTGAACTCACCAACATTGCGTTGACATTTTTGAGCATGTTTTTCAGGTAATACATACAGCGCGGTTGGAATAGGTTAAACTTTTGGATTAAGTCCTTAGAAGATGAAGTCAGGGCGTTCGACATATTTAGAAGTCTTTATTTAGCTTCCGCTGTTGTGTAATGTTACCAATCGTTGCAACCTGGATTTATTTATTTATTATTAAGTGAATAAATTTGGGGGTGTTACATGTTATAAGATACAAACACGTAGCACCAGTTTGTTAGGATTTAATGACTCTAAAAGAACTAAAATTGGAATAAACAGGTTATTTCTTTTTCAAAAATTGATAATGAAATTAGATAACTAGTTATCAGTTCGATACATGTACATAAAACTTGATGATAAAATGATCTTAATGTTCATTTCGGAAGGCATTAGGCTTAACATCAAAAGTCTCAAACAAGGCTTCGCTCGGTTTGATTCGTGAACAAATCCATTTCCTTAATGAACGAACACGAACATGAAATTTCATTCGGTTACTGTTCGTGAATTCTGTTGAAACACTTTTGTGTAACAAACACTCTGGATATTGTCTTAGCTTTTGTACTTGTCTCGTATGTATTAGTCTTTGTATGTTAGTGTCTGTACATATTAGTTATCGAGTTGTAATTACTAATGTATGTACTAGTCGTCTGTTTTCTCTAAGTGTTTTACGCACTGAGCATGTGCGCAGGAATTACTTCCTGCGTACTTAACAAGTAGCGTACTTAACAAGTACGCAGAGGAACAATTTTTCCTGCGCACTTGTTAAGTGCGCAGAGATTAGGTCTAGTATAAATAGGCTAGGTTAACAGAAGTTATGTACGGAGACATTTTGCACTCATTTGTATTCTCTCTGTAACCTTCAAGTTTATAATAGACGGAGTTTGAAAGTGATTTCATTGTCGGTTACTTTGTGTTACTTGATTCTCCACCTAGTCACGGGCATTCCGCACCCGGTCCAACTAGTCACACACCCACACGTAACGATCTGAGACACCCGGGGACCTACAAATTCGTGAACAAGTTTAATGCTAAACGAATAAACACGAACAAGGCTTCGTTCGGTTCAGTTCGATTAGTTTACAGCCCTAAGTAGATCTCCTTAGCTTGTATTTCATAAAAAGATATTTTGGGGTTTTTCACTTTCTATCATTTACAAATCTTGGGTTTCATTGTAACACATGCAAATAAATACAAGAAGGAAATATTATTTAGATCTTGTATTCTTGTGATTTCCTACAACAAATTGAGAGATTCCGCATCTCAATTTGTATACAAACAGATTCGGTTAGAAGATTTCGATCCTAACACTCCTGGAGGGCGGATCAAATATTGGTTTGATTCAGTTCGTATAGGCGTTTCCGGCTTTTGTTATCTAAAATTTTAAAAACTGTATACAAAACCCAACAATATATATAAAACATTAATTAATTAATAATAATAATAATAATAATAATAATAATAATGCAAGATGGGCTAATGGAGTATGGGTACAAGCTTAAATCGATTTATGTCCAACGCATAGACAAGGACAACATATAAAAACTCAAATCAATACAACTATGTCCATGAAAGTTATTGTACTATGCACGTGTGCGTCATTAAAATCTAACACACATACGACCATTCAAAAATATGGTGTTGGATGCTTGATTAGTCGATTCTTATCATCAATATTTATGTCATTAAAGAAGAAGACATGGACGGTAACGACAACGGACGTGTCATTAAAAATCTGTTACGATCTTTATAAACTTTTAAGATTGATAGAACAATTTAAATCGAAGCAAATCGACATGTTTGAGATTATACTCCTAGTTCAATGTATACAGTTTCAAAAACCGAGTTTAATCGTTTGGTTTACAATTTCAAACTTGAAACTCGTTGTTTATCTTTACTATTTTTTTCATTTATAAAATATGCAGTTATATGTACATATATAAACATAGGGTTATGTTCAAATGAGAACTCATAAATACTTGTGAACTCGCGAGAACTCGTTAAAAAACCAATTAAAACCAATTTTTTTTGTTTTCACTATCTTTATTATTAAAATATAACATAAAAAATGATTTATCTCTTCAATTAATTCATCCATTCTCTCTAAATTATCCTTAAAAAATTTATATACATGTGTAAATGGTAAACACTTACACATGTGTAAGTGGTAAACTTACACAAGTGTATAATTTTTTTAATATATGAAGACATGTAAATTTACATATATAAATTTATTTTTTTATGTTGTATTCTAACAATAAAAATAGTAAAAACAAAAAAAATGGTTTTGATTGAATTTTTGACGAGTTCTCAAATGATTCATTCCCTATAAACATATATATATATATGTAGGGGAGGGTTCCAGAGAAAACCACAAGTTAGGCGAAAACCGAGAAAACCACTAAAAAAACCAATTTTACTCGATCATATAATAATTTTTATTTTTTGTTTTGTTTTATTTTTATTTATTTATAAGAGTATCAATGTAATATTAAACATTTTTACCAAAAAATATTTTTACACATAGAGTTACGTATACGTAAACATAAAACAAAAAAATTGCGGTTACGTATACGTAAATCAAAAAAATTGATTTTGGATACGTATACGTAAATCAAAAAATTGCCTAAAATGATGTGGTTTTCTTGGTTTTCGCCTAACTTTGTGGTTTTCTCTTGATCCTTCCCCTATATATGTATATATATATATATATTTATTCAAACTAACTATTTTGAAAAGAGTTTTAAGAAACCTTTTAAAGCCAAAACCGTCAAACGTAACTATTTTGGTCGGTCCCGCTGACCCAACCAACTTTGCCGAAATAGTTTGTCATTTTTCAAAACCTTAATTAGCGGTTTACCCGACTAAACTAACCTGGTTCGTTTTTTTTTCATTTTTCAAACTTGTAGTTAACTATTCAATTCATACTTTCGTCAAAACCGCTTAATTTTATCATAAACACCCACATACTAACTATATTTAACTTATTATTTTATTTAGATTTTAATTCTTACTTTTATAAAATTTACTTTGCCTCTAATGTATCAAAATAATCCCGAACCATTACTTTTATGTCGTTATAACTCTTTTTAGCCGAACAGCCAGCAATCAATATTCTTTTGTTAAGACAAAAGCACATGATAACATGAACTCAAAACCGAGGATTGGTTAAAAATACTGGAATCACTTAAAAGTTATGTCAAATCAAAATGTATGGTACAACTAATTGTCTACCAAAACTAGAAACAATATAACCCGAAACATACCTTCACGATCGCGATGTCAAATAATTTGAGTAAAATTTATAGAAATTTGGATAATGTACCCGTAGAGATGCACAAATCTCAATTCTATCATCCTCTTTACATGACGTTAAAAAATATAACCTTATCATATTATTAATGTTTAACCCGTGTCAAATTATCGGCCATCAAAATCTCTAGAAACAATTGATTTATTATGATGAATTTGTTACAAAAAAATCAATTTTTATAAAATCAAATTGTGCTATATAAGTTCATCAAATTCCAAAAAGGTTATTGGATGGTTGTGGTAGTAACATGGGCATTGGGGTATATTGAAGTGCTAGGTTGTCCTAGCTATTAGGACCAATCAAGCCAGCAAGTCAAACAATTGGAATGGGACCTTCAAAGTGTCGTTATTATATGTATTGTTGCACGGCCGAAGGGGATTTTGGCAGCCTCAACCAAGGACCCTACTAAACCTAAAGATTGGCATTCGTCGTTTCTCTCTTCATCATTGATTTTGATTTCTTCTATTTATAATCTTTTATCTTTTTTTGGTATTTTTATTATAATTTTATATCTAATTTTGTTAGTAATTATTGAAGTACTTGACAAGGAATTTTGTCTAGTGATAACAATGGTATCCCACATACTAAGTAATTTGTATGTTTTGATTTTTTGTGCCCCAATGATCTAAATTGATTTACGTTTACCTAGTTTTATCCTGATCATTGTTCTGTACGTGATGTTTGCTGTGTTCACGGCTCTAATTCAGGTTTTCTGTTAACAAACAGGGGTCAACTTCTAAACCTGTTTCTAAACTGGTTCGTATTAGTGTCTGAAAAAAATGACACGATTAGTTATTGTGTACTGTCCGTATCTAACACTTTAGGTAATCGTGTCGTGTCTAATCTGTTATGTCAGCCCTACATTTTATGCTTATTGACTCTAGATGAGGGATGAACTTTGAAGTTAAAAATGTTTAGGTGAGGGCATTTTAAAATGAGTGTCCTCCTAGAAAGTTTTAACTCATTAAGAACAAATTTATAAGATTTTAATAGGTAAAACGAATAATAGTGGTTGGTATTTTGTTGAAATGGCTATGAGGGTATTAGAAATTGATGATTTTGATGTTTGGTTTACCAATTTTTTTGTAGATATTTAATAAAAAAAAGTTTTATGTTAATCAAATAACATGTATATATTTAACATATGTAATATTCATGAATATATTCAGCCACTTGTGGACTTGTTTTGGTTACATTTTAATTGTTTGATTTATCAAATTGATGTTAAGAAATCAGTGTATTTTATACATTTTCATTTAGGTTTGTATGCCATTATATTATTTACTAGCTTAGAACCCGTGTATTACATACGGGGTGAAAAATATCAATATATAAAATTTTTAAATTTTTATGTATATATTTTACATGTGTAAAAATGTATTACATATACTAAGGATAGAAAAAAAAATTCAAATATATAAATATTAATATATAATTGGGTTTCGAAAATACATTAGTTACTATTTAATATAATTTGACTTTCATTAATATTTGATTGAAAATAAAAGTTATATAATTAGATTTTAAAGTTTTTTATAATAAGGGATAGTTTAAAATAAATGTGTTTTATTACTATAATTAGTATTTTCTTTAAAAATATATTATTAATAAAAAGATAGAGATGTATTTAATAAGAGAGAGAGTCGGGAAAAAAATGATAACAATAAATATGAAGACGACACGTGCTATGAAAAAATATTTATTTATTAGATTGTATAGATTATGTCATTATTTATATAAAAATATAAAATCATTATCTACCTCTCTGGTCGCATGTCATGTACAAACAATACATGTAATATATATAGTATGTAATATATGGTTAAATATTAGGGTTGGTAATTATATATACATATGGGGAAGATTACTTGCATAAAATCCTAAAAAATGGAAATATGATGATTCAGGTTTTTTTATACAATTTTTAAAAGTCACGCAATCACAAATATTAAAGTTGGATTGAGTTTTTAGTAAAAAAAGAAAACTCTTCTAAGTATACTGATTTTATATTCTGCTTATCAAAATTTAAAAATTAAATGAAGTTAAATCATAAATTAGGAGCCCCTTAAATCATAAATTTCAGCGTACAAAGGCACCAGCATGCAACACGTGTTCGGTGGGCGGCGAGGGGTAAATGCGTCCGCGTTATAATAACGCATGTTTTATAATAACGCATTACCATAATCGCGTATGTTTATAATAACGTATGACCATAATCACGCATGTTATACACATAATCACGCTTGTTTATAATAACGCATGACCGTAATCATGCTTGTTATACGCATAATCACGCATGATTTATAATAACGCATGAGCGTAATCATGCATGTTATACGCTCAGCACATCGAATTTAAAAAAAAACTCATTTTTTTTTAAATAAAAGTATAGCAAGACTATATTCAAATTAAAGAGAATAAAATTCTCGATTTTATGGTGTAATATTTTAAAAAAAGTAATGTCATATAAAAAAGTTATACGTGTTTTAAAAAAAATCGACGAACTTGAAAAAAGTCAACAAATGTAGGCTATTCTAATTTTACTCTTTTCAGAATATTTTCACATTTAAAACAATCACCTTTGATCTTAACTCTTGATTTATTAGATAAATGATCAAGAATCATCCGTACCTTCGAATGAAAAAATTCTTTTGTATTCAAACCTTTCTCTCTCTCTGTCTCTCTATCTCTCTCTCTCTCTCTCTCTCTTTCTCTCTCTCTCTCTCTCTATATATATATATATATTCATGTAAACTTGTTGTTTGAGATACACAAAAATTGGGTGAGGGGTAGGTCTAATGGGAAAGCCATTTTAAGTTAAAGTGGTGAAGCTCTCTTTGAGGTCAAGACGGATTGATGTAATTATTAGGAGTAGTTTAGGTGGCCCCAAAATGAGGTATTGTTGTTAAAGAAAAAGATACACAGAAAGTAATATCTTATGGTATTTAGAGTCACCATCTCTAAAATTTTTTTTCTTAGATCTACAAGTTTACAGGCCGAATTACACGATTTCATCACTACCATTATCTTCGTAATTTTCCGTCACGCGCACCCCGATAAGCTACCGTGGGAGATTCGACATCCGACCACTGTTCGAGCTCATGTATGTTGTTCCATAGCTCCTCTAACAACACCACTACCATCACTATCTGTTGGACTAGTATGCCCGAGTAATGACAATTGACAATACTGCTAACAAGTTAAGATCCAAAGGGTTACACTTTAGGTAACGATTACGATCATTGGATATACTAACGGTTAATGTAGTCCATTACACAAATATAACGAAAGGCGAGATAGTTATTTATAAAATAACTATAAGGGCGAACGGATACGGTTGGACACGACGATTATTTATGAAATAATCATTATTATTATTATTAATTGGATTAAGAATAAGTCGGTGAAAATATGTTTGGAACATATTTGTTAATTACGATCTTATTTAATTGTAATTATAATTATATTACATATAATTATATTTAATTAACTAATTATTAGTTAGTTAAACAATTAAATAACATATAAGTTCTTTAAATGTAATTATGGGATAATTATATGGACTTAATTGTATTTAATGAATTCCTAAACCTTAATCTTGGAGAACAAGTTAGATGGTTATAAATTAAGGGATTATGGAGGGAAAAGAGTTAGACTTTACACGAGAAATCATAGCAAACCCTAATTATCTCCCCTCTCTAGCAGCCACCCACCATCCGCCGTTCAGCCATCGCCCCTGGAGTTTACCCCGCCGCCGCCGCCACCGCCACCTGCCGGCGTTGACCCCACCGCCGCCGCCATAGCCTTCTGGTTATTTTGGTTTTATCTGGTTTTCTCAGTTTCAGGTATGGTTACTCAGTTGCTGTCAAGTTCTAGTTTCGCGAGTGATTTACGGGTAATCTGAAAGAGTTCAGATTGACGGGTGTGTTGCGGGATGTCTTGGAGTTAGGATTTTAAGGACTTCAAATCAGGTGAGGATTCGTGTGAACCAGACCTAGCGACGGGATCATTGTCTCAAGGTGTTGACCTTAGTCAGTCAGTCAGTTACGCGATGGTATAATGTTTTAACCCCCTATGGTTGTTTGTTTTCCTATTGGTTTGCATCTGGAATCCTAGTAGGCAGTCTAGGGTAATGGCCTGGACTGGTTCTTATGTACTTTCCGCTGCGTTTTATTTATCTGATCAAAAATAATTTTTGAAACCGTATGCACGAAACCCCAACCCTATCTTCAACGAACGATTCCGAGTTAACTGAATTTTAAACCGTCGTCGAACACCGTCGGACGTGCCTCACGCCTATGACGCGCCACCACGTGCCGCCCAGGTTCCGTTGAGTTTACTCACTATTTCGTTTTTTCTCTTTTTTTCAAGAAAGCAAATAGAAAAATTATAATTCTTTTGGCAATATTTTCTTCTTGAAAATTGTCAGATCCCATTTATAACCATACATACCAGTTTATCAAGAGACTAGCCGACCCCGCATATTTACTCAGGGCATAATGTCACCTCACTATTCTGGCCATTCTGGATGGCTTATGGATACTGTAGCTACTACACACATCATTCCAGAAACAAGTAATCCCAATTTCCTTTTTATTATTAGCATAACATAATTTTTCTTGTCAGTCATAGATCCTTCATATTTGTTACGCTCATGGGTACCTTAAAGACGTCCCACTAATAATAGTGATCTTTATTCAGTTTGGTAACCTATTACTTCTTTTTTTTTTCCTCTCTTAAAGTAATTGTATTTGGCATCAACGGCTGGGTCACCCTTGTGTCATTAAATATTACTTTCTTTACCTTGATTGGTTTTCTCAATTTCTTTGGATTATCCTTTACACAAGAAATCTGATAGTACCTCCAAATTTTTACAGATTTATCTCAATGTTAGAACTCAATTTAACGGTGAAATAAAAATTTCTCCAATATGATCTTGGTTGAAAATTTGACAACACTACTCTTCACGACCTCTTTGCCACACATGGTATCCGATTCCATTTCTCTTGTCCTCGTACATCTCAACAAAATGGCAAGTCGGAACATATGATTCACACACTTAATATTATAATATGCACCCTTCTTTTTCAAGCTCGCCTACCCTGGATATTAAGTCGAAGCTCTTGATATGGCTAATTGGCTACACAACATCTTAACATTCTTCCCTTGACCTCCACAAACAATGATATTACCTTCACCAAGTTATTCAACAACCACCTACATATTCTCAACTTCGCATCTTTGGATGTCTTTGTTACCCATATTGTCACACCCCCAAATTTATTTACTTAATAAATAAATAAAGTTTGCAACTATTGGTTCATTACATAATAGCGGAAGCTGTAAAAGTGATTTCTAAGATTTGATTACATATACAATTACTAAAACTAAGTAATAAAATGATCTAAGTTCTTCTAATTCAACGATAGACCTGATACTTGATACTCTATGCCCTTCCAATTACTACAAATTAATCCAGCATAGCTAGCCTATTCCAACCGCGCCATGACTAAGGGTTACCTGAGAAACATACTTAAAAGTGTCAACACAAAGGTTGGTGAGTTCACAGAGTTTGTTATTTCAGTGCAAATAGTTTTCCTCGAAAACATGTACATGACCTACCAGTCATAAAAGTAGGTAGTTTTCACCGAAAACATATATATGACTTAGCCATCATAAAGTTTAGTAGTTTTCCCTAGAAACATGTACATGACCTTACCGTCATAAAAAATGTATTTTTCACTGAAAACATATACATGACTTAACCGTCATAAGTAGTTTTCCTTGGAAACGTGTACATGACCTTACCGTCATAAAATAAGTAGTTTTCTCCGAAAACATGCACATGACATTACCGTCATAAATAAGTAGTTTTACCTGAAAACATGTCCATAACATTACCGTCATAAATATGTAGTTTTACCCGAAAACATGCCCATGACATTACCGTCATAAATAAGTAGTTTTACTCGAAAAATGCCCATGACATTACGGTCATAAATAAGTAGTTTTACCCAAAAACATGTACATGACGTTACCCGAAAACATGTACATGCCATTACCTTCATAAATAAGTTTAAATGAGTAACCAATGCATTGAACCATGGGTACTTAACCGACCCATTAAACCCTTTATAAATACCCAATGCATTGAACCATGAATGAACGATCGACAGATCCCATTTGTAAACTAGCTAAGAATACAAATAATAATATGTTAATACATGATACCATAACCGAACCATGACAAATGAATGCCCCCTCCCTCGCTATACCATGAGAATAAGACAATATGCGGCCATTTGACCCTTCAAGTCCCGGTTAGCGCGACTAACCATGACCGGGGGCGTCACCCCCAATAGTACTATTCATATAATCTTAGGCTAAGACCATAGCTAATGGTTACAAAATGTTAGTGTTGTTCCGGGGACTTTTAGCGCTTTATTGTTCCTCATGTAAACATACGGTCTGGTATTTGTTCTTTTAATATATGAAAACCGTTACAAATATGTTTTCCTCCCCAAAACATTCCAGAACCAGAAAAAGGGGACAGTGAAACTCAGAAGGAGTTAAACCAAAGTATTCATGTTTTCAAAACATATTAAGTAAGTATGTTTCTCCCCCGACGTTTACAAAACAATAAAAAGATAAAAAGGGGTCGTGAACTCACCTTGTGTCTGATGAAATCCTAGCAAATAACAATGTGCTAACAGTTCCTGCCTATCCGTACCCTAATCACACAAGGGTACTAAGTTGTTAAGACTACCCGTCTTAAATGCAAGTTGTTCACCCGGCTTAACGAGTCCCGTTAAGTACGTATTTGTTTGGTAAAAACAGTGTTTTCATGTGATGACTCATTGGTGATTATTATTCCAGTCTAGACACTTACATATTTTTCAAGAAAATATCATGTTTTCATATTGTTGACTTGTTACATGTATCAAAATAAATATTATTTTTGTAACAACTTATAATATATTCACATTATAGTTCACGTATAAACATATAATTTTCTTAAAATTAATTATATAAAATCATAAATATCGTTCAAGTATGTTCTACACATGTCAATCATCCCACGTGCATATATATCACGTTAACACGTCCACATGCAAATACTTGTCCCGAACGATATTTATTATCTTGTTTACGTTCAATCATGCATTTATTTATACCAATATATGCATACAACACTTTAGGGTTTTTATCATAATCATTTACTTATTTATTTTCTAGAATTCCTTGATCACATATTCATATACTAAATAACATGGACTTTTCATAATCATATTTCATAAGATGCATATAACACTTTTCATAGTCCGACCACATGTATATATCCCAAACCTTTTAGCCCTTTCATAACTTGTTCCAAGTTAACGGTTATCACCGCGTTCATATAAACATTGTCTTGACTTCCATTTATATTTAGAAATTCCAAGTCAACAATAATTCCATATGCATACACCTATATATATTTTGGTTCTAATGCATACATACACTTAATCATTTTCCCATTTAACAACTAAAATCATGTATATTTTATATCCATTTCAATATCTTTTTATGAACATATAATCTCATACTTAACAATCTTTCGAGTTAATAAACTTTATGCATGCACATGTATCCATATATAACTCATGATTTCACATATATATATATATATATATATATATATATATATATATATATATATTCTTTACTTTTCATCCAATAATAATCATACTTTCAATTTAAAATCCACATTTTAACATTAAATGTTTAAACAACAATATCTACACATATATATACACACAAATTTCGACTATGTATATATATAATTATACAAAACTGTAGTTTTTAAACTTAATAAGGTTAAACTTTATAACTCATTAATCCTTTATTTTCTTGGTGAACAACGAGCTTTGAACTAAAAATAAAGACAAGAATGAAAAGTGGTGTCGGTTTCATACCGCTAGACAAGCTAGGTGAAGATTTACGAGTAGAAAGTAATGATGACTCGATACGCTAGCAAAACCGACCCTTAAACCTTCAAGTCTTCCTTGAATCACCAAATCTCTAGTTAGACCTCTTAGAGAATTTGATCTTGAAATTTCTAAGTATGAAGTGCAAGTGTGTGTATGTGTGTCGATATGTATAGATGGAGAAAGAGAGGTGGAGTGTTTGTTACTCCATCATCATAAGATATGAATGATTAGATGGATTTGATGTTGGCTTGGATTACACTTGAAATGGTATGATTTCTTACAAACCATGATGCTGAAATTGGTGGTGGTGTGTGGGTGGGTCCCCAATCTCGGCCAAAAAGGGTAGTGGGGGGTTGGGTATTGTCACTTCAAGTGTAGTCATTCCATTGATTACTAGATAGTATTTAGGTAGTGTAAGCCCGGTAGGTGATCTCGTGATAATATACCCGGTGCATGAACTTTTATGATCAAACACTTATATATATTGTGTACCTTGAGTAGTTTTAATAGTCTACTAGTTAAACTAGACATAGTTAATACTTTAACTATAATATACATGTATACACATAAAAATAACTTATTGCCAAATAATAAACATTTTTGTGTCCACTTTTAAAAGTTTAGTCACCAATAATTTTGTTTTTATATTAAGACGCGTCTCTAGACTTACTTGAATAAAATCTTGTTACACCAATGAACGTACCTTGCGGGTTATATATATATATATATATATATTTCTATATATATATTTATTAAATGAGACGGGGGTTGAGTGTAGATCTCAACAAGTCATCATCATTACGACTTGATGTTGGAGTGGAGTATAAGAAAATATGTAATGATGATGATGTGATCTTTGAGGTTGCTTGCACTCTTGGTCATAATCATGACGATTATGACACTTGAGTGAAGTGTAATCAAAGAAGTTATCATGATGATGATGTGATTGATTTAGACGCGATATACCATCCGAAAGAGTTGTCAACCTTTAATATATATATATATATATATATATATATATATATATCTTGGTTTAGACGTATTAATGAACTTGAATGAAAACGTTGAAGTTTACGTATGTTTTTATTCATAAATGTGTTCGCTCACATTTTATACGCATCTTGAGATAATAATTCATAACGACAACTCTAGAATATTTTTACGAGAATCTTTATATAATATATATTAAAGATTTAGTCTTCTGAGCATGATCGTTTATTTAGAAAATAATTCTAAATATTTTTCTTTTGTAATAATTAATTGCAATTGTTTGTGTTATACGGATTTTACGTTCGTATGAACTGGAAATTATTACGATATGAACCATCGATGCATTATGTTCGCTAGACTTTCATCGTTCGAGTGTACGATTTTGAGTGATTCAGGAAACATATTAATGTAAACATGTTTAAGTCGTGTTCGGATGATGTTTTGGAAATGTCGTGTGTCACATTCTCCCCATGTTAATAAGAATTTCGTCCCGAAATTCAGTAGTGTCATCTTGAATTTGGTGTATTCATGAACAAGGACTGGTACTTGGTTTTCATTCGATCTCCGCGTTCCCATGTATACTCGGGGTCACGCTTTGAGTTCCAACGTACATTAACCAATTTAACACGGTTACGCCATGTTCCGTGAACTTTTTAGTTAGTGATTTCAATAAGTTCCTTAACGAAGTGCAGTTTGTCATCAATTTGAATTTCATCAGACGGTATGATCAACGTCTCGTATGATAGACACTTCTCGATATTGGACACATGAAACGTATCATGTATATTGCTTAGTTCTCGTGACAACTTAATCTTTTAGCCTATAGAGCCAACCCTAGCCCGTATTCCAAATGGTCCGATGTATCTATGGTTATGTTTGTTACAATTGCCAAATGTGGCAACTCCTTTCCAAGGTGAGACTTTTAACAAAACTCGGTCTCCATTTTGGAAGCCTAATTGTTTTCGTCTGTTGTTAACACCACTCTTTTGTCTGCCTTGAGCGGCTTTCAGACGTTCTTTAATTTCAAAGATCTTGTCGGTGGTTTCTTGGCTAATCTTAGGACCAGTGAAATGCTGGTCGCCAACCTCCACCCAACATAATGATGAATGACATTTACGACCATACAAAGCCTCAAACGAATCGGCTTTAATGCTAGTATGGTGGATGTTGAAACTCAGTCAATGGTAGATAAGTATTCCAATTTCCTCCAAAATCGATTACACACGCACGGAGCACATCTTTTAAGGTTTGGGTGGTCCTTTTACCTTGACCGTTCGTCTGGGGGTGATATGTAGTGCTCATGTCAAGGCGTGTGCCCAAGGCTTCTTGTACTGACTGCCAGATTCCTAACATGAATTGGCTGTCTCTATTGGAGATAATCGAAACTGGCATGCCATGTCTAGCCTCAATTTTCTTAATATTTAGCCTTGCACGCTTCTTAGTTTTGTCTGTCTCATTGATTGGCAGGAAGTGAGCGGATTTCATCAAACGATTGATGATTACCCATATAGTATCATGGTCGTTAGACGTTCTGGGTAGTTTCGTAATGAAATTTATGGAAATTTGTTCCCATTTGTATTGAGGAATATCAGGTTGTTGTGATTTCCCCGGTCATTCCTGGCATTCTGCCTTTACTGTCGGATATTTCCCTTAGCAATTTCTCCTTTCATGTTTGGCCACACAATAGAGTTCCTCGAGATCCTTATACGTTTTATCCGATTCTGGATGAACGGAGTACTTGGACTTATGGATTTCATCCATAACTACACACATAGGTTACCGGTACTTGGTACCTAAATTCTGTCTGCATCATCCAACTTAGGCTCCGATTTTTTTATTTCCATTTACTTGGTGGTCGGTATTCGAAAACAAGGCGAATACTTCTCTGATTAACGATATTAGTTGTGAAAGAAACCCATATTTGATTATCCTTAATATGGTGGGGTTCTGTGATACTCATTCCTGATAATGAAAGAAATGATGCCTGAGAATCTTGAGTGTATGCTGACACATACCCTCTATTCATCTACGCATTATGATGCATAATATCCAGTTCTCTATAGATCTTTGAAAGGAATTACTCGACGAGGTGTTTAGGTTTCAGTTGAAGATCGTGTAGTAATGATACAATATGGAAACGAAACTTTATGTTTGTCCCTCTTATGCTTTTCGAAAGCATTTTCTCAGACTAAAACTTAATTCTTATTTCAGGTTTCGTGTTATCTAGGATCTTTCGTTATATGTATCCTAATGGATCTAAGATTTTGAGGTTCCTTGTGAGCTCTTACTAGCAAAGGTCGAGTCTAATCACCGCTTTACCCCTTTTCTTGCACTACCTTTTCGCGGAAGACTAGCATTTGGGTTGTATCGTCCTGATATGTAAACTCATGACTTGACTACCATACCCTCGGAGTAGGTAAGCCATATGAAGTTCTATGTTTGTTTGGAATGTTCACATTTCGTCTAGGTGAGGAAATGAATAGTGAGACTATGAGCATGGCCTCATAGAATTACTGTTTTCCCAAAGTGGGCTATGGGTTTGTCAACCCATTAAGTTGGTAGGAAAAATTCGGGAGATTTTGAATTTGTCAACTACTAGTCATTCAGTGTTTCTGCACTTCCTTAGTGTTCGAATGGTACTTTGGTGACTTACCATTACGTATTCCACTCATACCGGTTATAGCCTCAAAATCCCTAGCACAAGGATAAAATTGAGGTAATGAGTGTTAAACATCGAAAATTTTGTACTCTTACTGAGCCTGCGTTAAGAGGTCATTTCTTAACAATAGAAGCCCTAGAGTTTCCTAATTATAGAAAATTGGGAGTGAAAGATGAGATCACGCCTCTCCTCTAGGCTGAAAACTGGGATTCATCCAACAAAATGATCCTTAGGGAAGTGTGGGTATGAAAGAGTATAAAATTATCCTTCTCGGATCATTGTGGATAATGGTGTGTTGTGAACAGCTCGTGCTTACGTCCCATACGCTCATCATGAACTAATGAGATTAGCGAGGAATCCCGCTTTTGGGACTCTTTTAAGAGTTTTGAATATCGTTCTTCTGTTAGTTCGACCATAGTCGTTGTTCCATACTTAGGTTTCTATGGCATTCGCTTGAGCGTAAATCACGGCGTATTCCTTGCCGAAAGAATTGTCAGACTTAAAGGTGTACTGAATGTTAAAGGTTGTGAGTGCAACCCTGTTTGACCAATATCCTGAAATGTCATATTACCTACTTGTCTCATGTCGAGCTTCCACAATATCCCATAGGTTCCATGTGTATGCGGGTCAGAATAATCTTCTGCCCCATTACTGAAGTTATTGCATACCACTCCTGGCATAACTTTCAAGTAATCGTGAGACTAAATTGTACGATGGATCCTGAGATTATGCTATAATCTCCCTCAATAATTATGAAATTATTGTAAGTTTCGGTTGTGGTAATGCTCATCTTGAAGTCTTCTTGGCAAGTAGAATCTCAAAGAATGAATGTGCGAAATCCTTTGTCGTTCAGGATTCACTAAGGATTGGTTGAATTCAATTTGAATTTCTCTCGTTCCTCCCGACCTAGGAGGATGCTTTGTGAACACCTAATTAAGAAGTCCGATTTGTTAAGATCCAATCCTTAATCAAGTGACTGAGAACATGGGTTGATCATTAGCTTGGACAGCAAGACTCACTAAAGTTCCCATGCACTGCAAATTATGATTACGTGTGCACCCGCAATGATAATTTACTTTGGATGATCTCTTTAGTGTTTCTTCTATCCCAACCTTTTAGTCAAAAGGATTTGAAATGATCATTAGATCGTGTTTGAACACTTGTGCAGGAGTGTGTATTGTTCTACCAGATTACCCTTAATTATGTGTACCAATACTCGTGAATCTGCCGAATATGGCCGTTGTCGGATGAGGTTAAGGGTAGTGAGGCACCACCAGTGTCCCTCAAAAATCAGATGTGTATGGTGGAAGTCAGGCACTATGTGTAGGGCAGAGATCCTCAAATCAGTGTCGAGCAACTCCTACTCTAGTCTGTATGTTCATATGGATCTACATGATCCTAATGAATGTCTAGGTCTCCTGACCCATGAAGTTCTCTCCCATTTAGTCCTTCTTATCCACCTCATGTTCTCTTCTGTCTGGGCAATCCTGTCTGCCATATCCCACGGCGAAAGGCTAGGCATCCGACCTGGCAACTCATCCAGGAGAGTATTTATACCGCACATACGTCAGAAAGAAAGCTGCCTCCATGGTTGGAGTAGTTGTAGGTGTGGTGCAGGTATACGTATAGGTTATGGTATGCGTTTAGCCTGTTGCGGTACCAAGATCGGTAACTGGCGATTGCTACCGTCGTCGCCCAAGTTCAGCTCGTAACTCGATCTTCTAGGGTTGCAGTGTGCTGAGTAGTTATCCTTAATTCGTAATCCGAACAGTAACACTTTGTTGATAAACGTTGTATGTGTTTATTATTTCCACATCATTGTACGTGTTAAGTGTTTGTTACATGTGCAATGTAATTGTATTATATATTAGTGTAGCTAATGATACCCTAGTGTAACTCCATACACTAATAGTCTACACAAATTGTTCGGCAACGCTTAGAATTCCTATACTCAAGTCTTGGGTGTTCATAGTGTGATGCAAGTCTTAGAAATCTTAGTCCCTAAATGAGTCCGGTTAGAGCCTAAGTGTCACTAAGGAAACCTAATTCGCTAAAACCATTGCCCTGATACCAATCTGTCACACCCCCAAATTTATTTACTTAATAAATAAATAAATGTTGCAACGATTGGTTCATTACACGACAGCGGAAGCTGTAAAAGTGATTTCTAAGACTTGATTACATATACAATTACTAAAACTAAGTAATACAATGATCTAAGTTCTTCTAGATCAACGATAGACCTGAGACTTGATACTCTATGCCCTTCCAATTACTACGAATTAATCCAGCATAGCTAGCCTATTCCAACCGCGTCATGACTAAGGGTTACATGAGAAACATACTTGAAAGTGTCAACACAAAGGTTGGTGAGTTCAATGAGTTTTTTATTTCAGTGCAAATAGTTTTCCCCGAAAACATGTACATGACCTATCAATCATAAAAGTAGATAGTTTTCACCGAAAACATATACATGACTTAGCCGTCATAAAAATAAATAGTTTTCTCTGGAAACATGTACATGATATTACCGTCATAAAATAAGTAGTTTTCACCGAAAACATATACATGACCTTACCGTCATAAAATAAGTAGTTTTCACCGAAAACATATACATGACTTAACCGTCATAAGTAGTTTTCCCTAGAAACGTGTACATGACCTTACCGTCATAAAATAAGTAGTTTTCTCCGAAAACAAGCACATGACATTACCGTCATAAATAAGTAGTTTTACCTGAAAACATGCCCATGACATTACGTCATAAATAAGTAGTTTTACCCGAAAACATGACCATGACATTACCGTCATAAATAACTAGTTTTACCCGAAAACATGACCATGACATTACCATCATAAATAACTAGTTTTACCCGAAAACATGCCCATGACATTACCGTCATAAATAAGTAGTTTTACCCGAAAACATGTACATGACATTACCGTCATAAATACGCAGTTTTAACCGAAAACATGTACATGACATTACCGTCATAAATAAGTTTAAATGAGTAACCAATGCATTGAACCATGGGTACTTAACCGACCCATTAAACCCTTTATAAATACCGAATGCATTGAACCATGAATGAACGACCGACAGACACCATTTTTAACTAGCTAGGAATACAAATAATAATATGTTAATACATGATACCGTAACCAAACCATGACAAATGAAAGCCCCTCCCTCGCTATACCACAAGAATAAGACAATATGCGACCATTTGACCCTTCAAGTCCCGGTTAGCGCGACTAACCATGACCGGGGGAGTCACCCCCAGTAGTACTATTCATATAATCCTAGGCTAAGACCATAGCTAATGGTTACAAAATGTTAATGTTGCTCCGGCGACTTTCAGTGCTCTATTGTTTCTCATGTAAACATACGGTCTGGTCTTTGTTCTTTCATTATATGAAAACCATTACAAATATTTTTACCTTCCAAAAAACATTTCAGAACCAGAAAAAGGGGACAGTGAAACTCACAAGGAGTTAAACCAGAGTATTCATGTTTTCAAAACATATTAAGTAAGTATGTTTCTACCCCGACATTTACAAAACTGTAAAAAGATAAAAGGGGGCCGGGAACTCACCTTGTGTCCGATGAAATCCTAGTAAAAAACAATGTGCTAACAGTTCCTGCCAATCCCTACCCTAATCACACAAGGGTACAAGCTGTTAAAACTACCCGTCTTAAATGCAGGTTGTTCACTCGGCTTAACGATTCCCGTTAAGTACGTCTTTGTTTGGTAAAAACTGTGTTTTCATGTGACGAATCATTGGTGATTATTATTCCAGTCTAGACGTTTACATATTTTCTGAGAAAATATCATGTTTCCATATTGGTGACTTGTTACATGTATCAAAATAAATATTATTTTTGTAACAACGTATAATATATTCACATTATAGTTCACGTATAAACATATAATTATTTCTTAAAAATAATTATATAAAATCGCAAATATCGTTCAAGTATGTTCTACGCATGTCAATCATCCTACGTGCATATAAACCACGTTAACACGTCCACATGCAAATACTGTTCCGAAACGACATTTATTATCTTGTTTACGTTCAACCATGCATTTATTTATACCAATATATGCATACAACACTTTAGGGTTTTTATCATAATCATTGACTTATTTATTCTCTATAATTCCTTGATCACATATTCATATACTAAATAACATGGACTTTTCATAATCTTATTTCATAAGATGCATATAACACTTTTCATAGTTCGACCACATGTATGAATCCCAAACCTTTTAGCCCTTTTATAACTTGTTCCAAGTTAATGGTTATGACCGCGTTCATATAAACATAGTCTTGACTTCCATTTATATTTAAAAATTCCAAGTCAACAATAATACCCTATGCATACACCTATATATATTTTGGTTCTTATGCATACATACACTTAATCATTTTTAAATTTAACAACTAAAATCATGTATATGTATATCCATTTCGATCTCTTTATATGAACATATAATCTCATACTTAACAATCTTTAGAGTTAATAAACTTTATACATACACATGTATCCATATATAACTCATGATTATATATATATATATATATATATATATATATATTCTTTACTTTTCATCAAATAATAATCATACTTTCAATTTAAAATCCACATTTTAACATTAAATGTTTAAACAACAATATCTACACATATATATACACACAAATTTCGACTATATATATATATATTTAGAAAACCGTAGTTTTTAAACTTAATAAGGTTAAATTTTATAACTCATTAATCCTTTAAATTCTTTATTTTTATGGTGAACAATGAGCTTTGACTAAAAATAAAGAGAGAATGAAAAGTGGTGTCGGTTTCATACCGCTAGACAAGCTAGGTGAAGACTTACGAGTAGAAGGTGATGATGACTCGATACGCTAGCAAAACCGACCCTTAAACCTTCAAGGAAGTCTTCCTTGAATCACCAAATCTCTAGTTGGACCTCTTAGAGAATTTGATCTTGAAATTTCTAAGTGTGAAGTGCAAGTGTGTGTATGTGTGTCGAAATGTATAGATGGAGAAAGAGAGTTGGAGTGTTTGTTACTACATCATCATCACAAGATATGAATGATTAGATGGATTTGATGTTGGCTTGGATTACACTTGAAATGGTATGGTTTCTTAAAAACCATGATGATGAAATTGGTGGTGGTGTGTGGGTGGGTCCCCTATCTCGGCCAAGAAGGGTAGTAGGGGGGGTTGGGTGTTGTCACTTCAAGTGTAGTCATTCTAATAATTACTAGATGGTATTTAGGTAGTGTAAGCCCGGTAGGTGATCTCGTGATAATATACCCGGTGCATGAACTTTTATGATCAAACACTTATATATATTGTGTACCTTGACTAATTTTAATAGTCTACTAGTTAAACCCGACATAGTTAATACTCTAACTATAATATAGATGTATACACATAAAAATAACTTATCGCCATGTAATAAACATTTTTGTGTCCACTTTTAAAGTTTAGTCACCAATAATTATTAAAACGCGTCTCTAGACTTAATTGAATAAAATTTTGTTAATCACCAACGAACGTACCTTGCAGGTTATATATATATATATATATATATATATATTTATTAAATGAGACGGGGTTGAGTGTAGATCTCAACAAGTTATCATTAGTACGACTTGATGTTGCAGTGGAATATAAGCAAAGATGTAATGATGGTGATGTGATCTTTGAGGTTGCTTGCACTCTTGGTCATAATCATGACGATTATGACACTTGAGTGAGGTGTAAGCAAAGAAGTCATCATGATGATGTGATTGATTTAGACGCGGTATACTAACCGAAATTACTACCCGCTTTAATAAAAAAGAATTCTCGGAGTTGTCAACCTTTAATATCTATATATATATATATATATATATATCTTGGTTTAGACGCATTAATGAACTTGTATGAAAACATTAAAGTTTACGTTTGTTTTTATTCGTAAATGTGTTCGCTCACAATTTATACGCATCTTGAGAGAATAATTCATAACGACAACTCTAGAATATTTTTGCAAGAATCTTTATATAATATAAACTAAAGATCTAGTCTTCTGATCATGATCGTTTATTTAGAAAATAATTCTAAATATTTTTCTGTTGTAATAATTAATTGAAATTGTTTGTGTTATATGGATTTTACGTTCGTATGGACTAGCAATAACGATCGATAAGTTATGTTCACTAGACTTTCATCGTTCGAGTGTACGATTTTGAGTGATTCAGGAAACATATTAATGTAAACACGTTTAAGTCGTGTTCGGATGATGTTTTGGAAATGCCGGTTGTCACACATATATATATCCTCCACACAAACTATTCCTTTTAACTTCTCATTGTATCTTCATTGGTTCTCCTCTTCATCATGGCTATCGATATTTTGATTTGTCATCTCTCGTGGTGTTATTGTTTATAAGTCTTCAATTCCATTTGCCTCATTTACTCCCACACAGTCTCTGTCGTATGCCTTTCTAGAATCCTCCTTCTACCTTTACTCTATTCCTCAGCAATTTCTTGAGTCAAACATTCCCACCCCATCCACTATGTGGGTGCCATCATCAGGTACCTTACCCACAAACCCTTCCTCGCCCTAACCATGCAGCACACCATCCTCCTTTTAGGTTATAGATCCTTCCATGATAGATCCCCTGTCGCCATCCCAGCCATGACAACTAGTCGTACTCCTCCTATGGTCACTTAAGCTTAATAGAGTATTATCAAAACAATCAATAAGCTTAACCTTCATGTCACCACTTCCTCTACTATTTGATCCCTTGCCCAGGCTTAAAGATCCAAAATAGGTACATCGCCATGCAGGACGAATACAATGCTTTTATTAAAAATAGGACTTGGTTTCCTTCTCAACACCCCTAGGTGTCAATGTGAGTAGATCACGTGGTTACATAAATGCAAGCTTGCTGTTGATGGGTCTTTAGCTCGGTATAAAGCTTGGTTGTTTGCTAATGGAAATAGTCAACGACTAGGTATAGACTGTGATGAATATGTAGCCAGGTTTCAAATCGGCCACCATCCGCACTGTTCTTAGCTTGGTAATATCTCACTTTTGTACTACTCATCAATTGGAAGTGAAGAATGCTTTTCTTCATGGCTCGATTCATGAGATAGTATATATGCACCAACCCCTAAGGTTGTGAACTCCAATCACCTTGATGGGTCTGAATAATCGAATGATATTGTTAATCGAACGATCCAGATGAAAAACGGAGTTTTAGTGTCCGGCGATACTCAGTGTGTCGCCCCTAAACATGGCGACATTCTGAGTGTGTCGCCGTGGTGAATGGCGACACTTACTAGGGTTTCTCAGGCAGTGGTGGCTGGCTTGGGGAGCAAGACTCAGGGACTATAAATAGGGCATTAGTTGTCATTTGTAATTGTTGGTCTTTGTGTGAGCCACCACCCCGGGGGAGCTCACCCAGGGCGGAGCTATTTTGTTTCTTTGTACAAAATCAATGAAATTTATAGATTTGTATCTTATATATATCTATCTTTTGTTGTTTGATTGTTTGTTTGACTCACAACTACCCGTCTCTACTCTTTTCTATAAAAAATGAGGCTGAAATCAATATATCAGCATATGAAGTCTTTATATGAGCTTAAACAGTCTCCTTATGCATGGTACCAGTGGTTTCCCGCCTATATGGGTATTTTCGGTTTTCAGAACAGTCATTCTGACCAATGTTTTAATAACCGGACCGGCAGTAAACCAGCCGCCTTACCTGTTCTCTGGTCGGACTAGTTGGACTGGATTTATGAAAGGTTCCTTCCCGGGTACCTCTCATAGTTGGCAAATATAAACATAAACATAGTTCTTAAATCTTGAATAAACATTAAAAACTAACAGCGGAAGTCTTTTACATTTCAGAGTCAATTAAAAACTTTCAACCTATCATTGTTCATCATTCATAAACTAAAGTAATGGGGTGTCAGTCTTGATCGGCAGCAGCTATCCAGCCATACATTCCAAGATCTCTTAGTCTCATACCTTTCTCTTTCCTTTATCACCTGATGTGCATACTAAAATAGTCAGATAACGCTGGTGAGTTCAAGTTTTCAAAACATTTAATAAGTAACTTTTGTTTCTCATGTTATTCATATAAAACTCGTTTAATGAAAACATAGTTTAAACATGCTTAGTCTGTTCTATACTTTGTTACTTATTTCATACATTCACTTTCGTTCATTAAAGTCCTCGAATGACACTTTCTTTCTTCACTTCCATTCATTACAGACCACACGGACACCTTACATTACATTCCACAATGGATCTCTTTCATAGTGAGTTTTGTTCCCTAAGGCTCATCGTCTAAAGGTCGATGCTTACCTCTATGTGTCCCCGAAGGAACCTATATGCTTGTCCCCAAAGGGACCTGTATGCCTGTCCATGGAGGACCTAAATGCATGTTCTCGAAGGAACCTGTATGCTTGTCCAGAACGGACACTATATGCTTGTCCCTGAAGGAACCTATATGCTTGTCCCCGAAGGAACCTATATGTTAGTGACCGTTGACACTAGAGTAATCATCATTACTCATGTTCTACCAGTTGCACCATCATCGGTTAGATTGCCTTGCCGAGCACTTTATCGGTTATTCATAGGGCAGGCATACGACTCATGCCATTACTGCTATAGACTTTCTTTCTCTTTCATTTATAAAACATACCCTTAAATAAACCTATTCTTTATTCTTTCTCTTATTTATAAAACGTTTAAGTAATATAAAACTATACTTTATACTTTTTTTTTGTTTATAAAACATTCAATTAAATAAACCATTTATCTTTACTCTTTCTACTCATAAAATGTTAGTTAAATAAATCTATACTCTATGCTCTTTCAGTTTATAGAGTGTTAGTTAAATAACCTCTTCCTTCTTTTCTGTCACGTTTAAGTAATAAAATATATTTATTATAAACGTCTAATTCTGAGTATGCACACCACCCTAAAACACTTAAAAACAGTAAAACATGTATTCTTGAACTCACCTGATAAGCTAGTGTAAACATGCTATCAACTTATCACTGGTATCGTTCACAAATCTGGATTGATAGTCAAACTATATAAGTTCTAAACGCTATTCTGTTCTTTCGCTCCATGGAAAATATCCATGCTTCCTCCCGAGCTCCAAGTGCCCCTTTCGATCTCTCTCTACTTTCTCACTCTAAAACTTGAAATGAGGAAGTGAAGGGAAGGGGGTATGGCGGCTAGGGTTAAAGGGATGTCCCCCCCTTCTTTTCACCTTTCCAAATGTGCCTCGTTTAGTCCTCGACCTTTTTGCTTTTCTTTTAATCGAGATCCTGTTCATTATGCCGTTATTATTTTCGAGATGTTACAATTTAAGAAACGGATGACGTCATAAATAATATAAAAACTAAAACTATGTATATAGATACAAAATATAATAATATTTTATGTTTTGATGTGAATTTACAATTTTAATAACGTATGAAGACTTAAATAAATAAAATATGGAACTTCGAATACTAAATTAATTAAAAAAATAATATATTGAAAGAAAAATAAATAAATGAAAATTTTGAAATCCGGTTCGGTTCACCCGCTTCACCGGACCGGTCGGTAACCGACAAGTTCAAACGAAAACGGTTTTAATAGGCATAATCGGATGCATTCTATGTCTGGTTCCAGTCGGTCCAGTCCGGTTCTGAAAACACTGATTATGACTCTTCATTATTTATATATCGACAAGATCATGATACAACTTCTCTCTTATTTTTTTGTCACACCCCAACCGTGTATGTTAACTACGGGTGCGACTAGTTGAATCATAAACCAAGGTATACAGACATTTATTATTAAAGTTTCATAATATTAAAAAACTCAATTACATAAGTCTTAGAATTCAAAGAAACAAATAACATGTTCAAAAGACAAAACGCTTAAAATAGAATTTCTTCAATAGATATCTAGGCAAATCCTATGTGTTCTTGACTTGACATATCACGGGCTTAATCACCTAAAACATGTACGAAAAACAAGTGTCAACTAAAAATAGTTGGTGAGAAATCACAGGTTTAATAAAAGTATAAGTTTGGCGAAGGTAACAATTCATATTCCAAGATCATCATATAGCACGTAATAAAACAAACACATGATTAGCAAATCCAACCTAAAGTGATAAATAACGAATAAGTGGTACAACTCGCAAGTTGCACTAATAACGAATAAGATGTCCAACCAAAATTTATCCATAAAGAATATGCGGTTTCCATCCTATGGCCCATATCTGTACTACCGTTGGCTTAAAAGTTTCAAGTTAAGGATTTGCATGTTTAACGTTTATCATGTTGTGTTCATTTATTCACATACATATAAGATTCACTTGTTTTAGAATTGTTTGAAAAAGATGTGTTTTAATGCGTGCCAACGTGTACAAGTTTACCCCAAAACAATTTGAATAAAGTGGAGCTATGAAGTCTCACTTTGAAAGCTAGATGAGATAAGAGACTTGAACGAATAGACGAGGTGAATCATGGACCAGACCCTAAGCAAATAAATAAACTAGTTTTAGGGTTGGTTCGATGGTTACAAGTGTTAGATAGGCGGTTCGGGTCATAATGTTAAGAATTAGTTGTAAAAATAGCGTTCTAGTCGATTTTCAGATTTGGACAGCAAAGTAGCTGAAAAGAAACGGGCTTGTTAAAAATATCAAAAGACATACAAAAGTTATGAAATTTTACAAGGAATTAGTTTAAGTCGTTCCAAAGAAGTTTAATTTAGAAAGTTTTTATGTTTGAGACTTGGATCATAGCCAAAACAGTCAAACAAGACAGAAGGTATTGAAAAATGTTTTTGTCCCGTTTTGGCAACTACGGAGTCATACTATTAAATTAGAAAGCGAGCCAATTATGGTTGGAAATAAAATTCGATGAACTACATCGTGGAATTTGAGTTTTCTCAGTTTTGTTTAATTATGATCAAGTTATGCCCAGTTAAAATCAGCACAGTTTCTGCCCAAGATCAACGGTTGTACTTAAGTGGTCCGTTTAGGGTTTTAAGATTACCGAACACGCAAATAAAAATTAGGAGAATGTTATTATGTTATTATAATACATAATATAATCATATTATGTTAGCCAAAACGTCCCGTGTCACCGGTCTAGCCATGATATTCACAGAAGCGTTTTGGAGAATCACATAATGCAATCGGCATAGCCGACATGAGCAAGCGGATTCTATATTAAATTAGCGTGTGAGTTTATATAAGTGATAATACATAATTATTAACATGTTTTAAGTTATCAAGAACATACTAAGCATCGACAGAGCCACTTTTGCAATAGTTGTCTTGAGGATTCACAGAATGCGACGGTATAGCCGCCATTGCAAACGGGATCCTTTGTTTGTTTGTTGGTGATGTTAGCTTGATTTATTAGTTTGATTAAGATTATTAGAGGGTTTTTAGGGATGATATTTCACATGATCAAGTGATCATGGATAGAAATTAGAAAAAGATTGAGGGGATGAAGAAAGAATGAAATAAAAAGACGGTATTAACTTCGGAGGGTTACTTACTTGTTTGATCTTCAAACTCTTGGAATCCTCTAAGGGATTTTCGAATATTTCAAGGGGAGGGCAAGGATTTTGAAATTTATGAGGGTTTGGGAGTGTTTGAGAGAGAATTAGCAAAGAAAACAAGATCCTAAGCCTTCTATTTATACTAATGGTTGAAGGGGTGTAAAAATGGAATGTTTTGGAAAACACTTTAGGGTTTTGGGGGGCTCAAATCTGAGAAATTAAGCAGATATAGGGCTGGATTTTTGTGATTTCTTGCTTGGGCTAGGTCCAAGGGTAGGTGGGTTGGGTCATAGCTTGACCCGGTTGAGTGCTCGCATTTGAAAATTGCGATTTTAAGCATTTCTAAGTGAAATTGGCAAATGTTTTCAACATGAAAGTTGATTGTCATAAAAAAATGAGTATGTTTAGCTAAAAACATTTAAGTTAAAGTTACATTATTCGCCTACGGTAGTTGGCGGTCGGTGGGCTAGAAAACGGACTTTTGATCGTTTTTTAAATTTCAGGATTTATTTAAGGAAAGTTTTGCAAACAAACTTTGTTTTAAATAAAGAAATGGATATGTTAAACATTTAAAACATAAACTAATGTCATGTTAGATGAATTTTTTGGTCGTCGAGGGTGCGCAGCTAACAACGGATTAAAAGTCGAACAATCGCAGGAAAGTACTAACTAATTCTTTAGGCATCAATTCACATTGAATGAGTTGTAAGAACGTGTTTGAGATGTGTAGGGGTGGTTCATGTGTATTTAATGTGTCATAAAGATCAATTAAGTCTACGTGCGATCCATGAATCAATCACAGATAAGTATAAGTCTTTGTAATCAAGCATAAACGTAATGTTTCACATGTGAACTAGTACTGTAACAATGTATGAATAGGATTTCAAGTAAAATGAAATGTCATGCGGATTTTCATTGATAAATCTATAACGAGTACAAGTAGTGAAAATCAGAAGTATCACATTTTTGTAGGTGATATTATTATTACTGGCTCATCTAATGAGTTGATGTTTTGCATTATCACTTCTCTAAGTTCAAAGTTTGCCTTTAGTGATTTGGGGCCTCTGCTCTATTTTTTTGGGAATAGCTGTTACTTGAAATAAATAAAGAATGGGTGCTTCTCTCTCAAACTAAGTACACTCAAGAACTTTTAGATCATTTCAATATGTTTAGCTATAAGCCAACACTAATGCTAAGTTTGGTCTCACAGGCCTCAGTTAAAGACCCTCATTATATCGAAGTCTTGCTGATGCTTCAAAGTACTTAACGTTTAGTTAATCATTTTGGAATTATATACCCAAGACACAACGTATAACATTGTTGCCAATGATATTTGATCCCAAAGGTCACACACCAAGCAAATATTCCGTATACGCAATTAAACACGGTTTAACACGTATGAATCAATCAATTTCTAATTTTTTGTTGCTATGCAATAATATGAATCATTTATGTTATATTTGTTTCATGAAATTACATGGAATGCAAATATAAATGATTGCATGAAAGTGCCATTTTATATAATGATTCGTTTAATACGTAAAGAAGCAAGTCTTAAACATTCTAAGTAATATCTAATGTATGATTATGTTTAGAGTGAAATTAATACACAATAATCATTGTGAATTAATCTTAAACATTAAACATACAAAGGATGAAAATAACTCTTGCAATTGTGATAAGAGATATTCTTGGAATAAGTATACGAGTGCCTTTTTACAATCTTGAAAATGCTCTTTCTCTTTTGGGGATGAAGTTGGCCGAAACTTTAACAAGAGGGATTCCCTCTTGTGTGACTAATCTCTCTTGCACAATATGGCCCATACAAGTCCTTGATATGTAAAAGGTGGGTGATACCTTTCCTTTTGCACTCATTAAAAGGAAGATGTCTTTGGCACTTGGAGATACACTTGAAAGCTTAAAAATTCTGCCATCTTGGAGAGTATAAGGAGCCGAGATTTTCAAGTAGAAGAAAAAGAGCATTCTTGAAAGATTAAGTGTTCAAGAACTTAATCAAACTACTTCACCATCCGTGTAGTTTGACTTTGTTCTTGGAATCAGTTTTGATTTCTCTTATAACACTACTAAATAGAGTTTTAGTGAGTGTTGAATCTTGACGTTGTTGGATAGACTAGCATCTTGGAAACAACTTGCTTGGTGTGCATCTTTTGGCAAAGAAGCTTCTTCATCACTTTTGTTTAAGCTACCACTTCCTTCAAAGGTTGTTATTTCTTAACGCCCTATGTATCTTTTATTTTATGTTTCATGAACTTCATATGGATCCTTGGTGGGTTTTGTTTTCTAAAGTTTTAGATCTAACATGTCTAAACCGCTTCCGTTGTAAAATGTTTTGAAATGCATGTTAAAAACCCAACAATCGGTATCTAGAGCCTCTTATGTTTGTTCTTGAAACTTTTAGACATCTTTTGGTTTTAAAGTTATAAAACAAAAAGATATATTATTCTTCAAGTTAGAAAATAATATATTTGGAAGCAACATTTACATTTCCTAGCTAGTGTTATGTTACCAACTTGCATCATGCTTGCAAGCATGTAACAAGTTGTCAAATGTCAAGAATATATATTTTGTGTTGTTCATTATGCAAAGCAAGCCATGAACCTTGAATGTTTCTGTTGGACTTTTGATTTGGTTGTAATATTATTTATTTAAACATGTAATAATTTATTTTTTTCAAGTCTTGTATTTATTTCCTTTGACATGTAAAAATAGAATAGTTTGTATTATTTGTACTTTAAAAATTGTAACCAAGAAGACTTGAAAGATGGAGTCCAAAAGGAGGTGCAACAAAGGAGTCCAACAAGGTGGTCATGCATGGTCCTTGAAGCTAGTGGGAGCACAAGTTCAAGATTTGTATTTGTTTGTCCCCTAGACCTTCTTGGTGTTCTTGTTGGCTCACAAGAACATCAAAACTCGTATGGCTTGGTTTTGCACTTATTACTTGCATGTTTATTATGTTTTATGCTTGTGTTGATTCTAAGATTTCAAACCATTTTAACTAGTATAAAATGCAAAATAATAGAGTTTGAGAAAATGGTTTTTATAAACTCTAACACAAAATATATTTTAATAAGTTGGAAGACTTTTAAGAAACTAAAATAAAGATTATTTTAAGTGTCAAAATATTGGGTTTTGAAATAAAATAATAAGGACTTTATTTTACAAAACTCAATGGCTAATAATAAAAGGATTTATTAATACTTAAAATCGGTACGACGTGTTTAAATACCGACATATTAATATCTAGGATATTAAAATTAAATCTTCACAATCCGTAATATTAAACGCAAGACCAATAAAATGAAACTCGATTTTATTTCTAAATGTAATGATCTCAATGCATGAAAAATTTCCTTACATAAACATTTTTTTGCAAAACCCACTTCATCAAAAACGTCAAAAACCCTTTTTCAAAATATAAGTCTTTGCCACCCTATTTAGAACACTTGTGACATTACTAAGGTATTCTAGTGGTAAGTGCGCTCGGCCAAAAACTTGATTCTCTTATAACGTGTATAAGGTGATACATCGGGTCACCAAGAGTCTTGGACCGAATATCACACGTCTCTAAAGTAGGACAACTTATAACTCGACTTTGTGGTAACTGTGCTAGGCCAAACATGAAGTGCGGGTTGGCATAGTTCAGGATTAATCATGCCGTTTTAACAATTTACCATTATCGAATCCCAAGAGTCTAAGAGTTGCAAGCTAGCAATTGGTTTATACACCTACCAATCAACTTATTTCTTATAACAAGTGTGCTAGGCCAATTACAAGAAGTTAAGGGCGATTTGGATCTTAGTCTTTAAATAATTAAGGATTTTAATGAATAAAACAAGGGTACTTAATTATTAAATGACAACTCTTGATTCATCAACAACTTGAATTTGGATCTTAGAATTCAACATGTTCTTGATCTAAGTGGTAGAGCACCAGAAGCCTTAAGGTAAAATCCAACCTTTAGAGATTCCACAGTGGAAATAGGAGCACATTATGATGGATTTTATTACGAAGTTGCCCAAGACGGCGAAGGGGCACGATACGATTTGGGTAGTAGTAGATCGGTTAACGAAAAGCACTCATTTTCTACCGATTAGGGAGACATTCTCGTCCGAGAGGTTATCCATAGTGTTTGGGAATGAGATTGTTGCCAGGCACGGAATGCCGATTTCTATCGTATTTGACCGAGATACGAGGTTCACGTCAAAGTTTTGGAAGAGATTTAATGAAGCTATAAGGACAAGATTATATATTAGCACAGCGTATCATCCTCAGACTGATGGACAGTCTGAGCGGACAATACAAACATTGGAGGACATGCTTCGTGCGTGTTTGATAGATATTGGTGGTGCATGGGATAGTCACTTACCGTTGGCGGAATCTTCTTATAACAATAGTTATCACGCGACTATTGGAATGCAGCCATACGAGATGTTATATGGGGGAAAGTGTAGGACCCCAGTGTGCTAGGGAGAGATCGGACAGAAACGGTTAGGAATATTAGACGTTGTGAAAGAAACTTCTAAGAATTTTGAGATGGTAAAGCTGAGAATGAAAGCCACTCAGGATCGACAAAAGTCTTATGCTGATAAGAGATGGCGGCCTATAAAGTTTAATGCAGGGGATTATGTGATGCTTAAGGTGTCGCCCTGGAAGGGCATCATTCGTTTCCAGAAACGGGGAATGCTTAGTCCAAGGTATATCGGACCATTTATGATTAAGGAGTGTGTTGGTAGTGTCGCCTACTGGCTGTTGTTGCCTGATGAACTGGCAGGGATACACCCAACTTTTCATGTGTCCCATTTACAGAAGTATTTACTGACGCTACGGAACACGTGCTGTTAGACAACATTGTGGTGGACGATAAGCTAAATTATGTAGACAAACCAGTAGCTATACTGGACAGAAAGGAAAAGAGATTGAGAAGGAAAGTAATCCCGATTGTTAAGGTGCAGTGGAAGCATTGTAAAGGATCAGAGTCAACTTGGGAGCCAGAAGCAGAAATGCGGGAACGTTATCCGCATTTATTTCCATATGACGCAGGTTTCAAGGACGAAACCTCTTTTAGGGGGGGAAGACTTGTAACATCCCGGTTTTTATAGAACCAATGGGATTAATGTATATATGTGTATATGTTGTAACATGATGGACGGATTGCTACGAGATAGTAACGAGACCTAACAAAAGTGTAGTATCAGGTTTCTTTTTATATAAATAAACCTAGAAGGGGCGGAGAGTAAATAACGAGGCTTAGAGGGGTTTGTTGAAGCACTTTTGTGTGACAAAAACTCTGGATAGTGTCTTAGCTTTTATACTTGTCTTGTATGTATTAGTCTTTGTATGTTAGTGTCTGTATGTATTAGTTATCGAGTTGTAATTTCTAATGCATGTTATTGTTGTATAATTTCTCTAAGTGTTTTGCGCACTTAGCATGTGCGTAGGAATTACTTCCTGCATACTTAGCAAGTACGCAGACTTTGCATACTTGCTAAGTACGCATGAACAATTTGCCATGAGCACTTGTTAAGTGCGCAGAGATCAGGTCTAGTATAAATAGAATAGGTTGACAGAATATATGTATGCAGACATTTGCACTTAGTAGTATTCTCTCTGTAACCTTGAAGTTTATAATAGACGGATTTTGAAAGTGATTTCGTTCTCAGTTTACTTTGTGTTGCTTGATTCTCCACCTAGTCACGTGCATTCCGCACCCGGTCCGACTAGTCACACACCCACACGTAACGATCCGAGACACCTGGGGACCTACAAGTGGTATCATAGCTTAGCTCTTGATTTCGGGTGTTGTGAGTGTGTTAGGATCATCTTCTACACATCCTACAGAGATTTTGCAAGCAAAAGTGGGTGTTTTCATTGATTTTTGTGATAAAATAGGGGTAGCTCTTGAGCACTATTTTAGAAGCAAAAATCACTCAAAAACCGAATTTTTGTTGTGTATTTGAGTGTTTTGAGAATCAAAGGTTGGTTAGAAATGAGTTTCTGACCCTTTGGCTCATTTTGTTTGGTCATATTTTCAATTTCTTCGGTCTCCGGTGAGATTCCAGTGACCGGAAAAAGTTGGTGAGAGTTGGTGAAAAAGTGACCTGCGTACTTACCTTATTTGGCAACAAGTACAGTCTTGCTGCGTACTTACCAAGTACGCAAGACCGTATTTGCTGCATACTTAATTGATCTCCTGCGTACTTATCATTTACTCCTGCGTACTTATTAAGTACGCAAGAGCAAATTCTAAATACACAAGACTAGGTTTTTTAAGTGCGCAAGGCCAGAGTCAAGTGCGCAAGTTGTTTTGACTTTTCTGAAATTTGACTAAGTGTTACACTATGGCAAATCTTCAGAACCTCGGTAACCTACTTAATTATGACAATGAAATTGGAACCCCGCAAAAACCGCCAAAGCTGCTTAATGTAAATGATTATTCAAATTGGAAACCACGCTTTGAACATTATATTTTATATACTGATTCCTCATTGTGGATACCTATACTTGAGGGGTATAAGCATCCAACTTATACATATCTTGATGAAATTGTTCCCAAGCCTATTTCTAAGCTAGACGAAGAAGAAAAGATTGTCTATGATAGAGAAAAGAAAGCACATGGATCTATCATAATGGCCTTAACTAGAGAACTCACAGCTTCAGAGGTTATGATAATTCAAAAGATCTCCGGAAGTCATTGCAGAAAAGATTTGAAGGGAACAGCGACATCAAGAAGAGCAAAAGAGATCCTATGAGAAAGCAGTATGAGTGCTTCAGATACCTGGAGAATGAATCTACTGATGAACTTATATGTAGATTCTATCATCTGTAGACTGAGTTAAAAGCTTTTGAGCTGAAGTATCCTGATGAGGAATTAGTTGAAAAATTTCTGGATGCGTTACCACCAAAGTTTGAGATGTATACCACTCTCCTGAGAGAGAACCCGAAGTTCTATGAGATGACGATTGAAGAAGCAATCGGTAAGGTTCAAGCTCACGATCTGAACCTGAAAAGAAAAGAGAGCTCAGGAAGACCCCAAATCCAAGACCCTTCTATGTATTATAGGACGTCTTCCACAGCTAAATCATCTGCTTCAGGAATCGCCTTGTTCTCAGGGAACTCTCATGAAGAAGATAACTCGAATGGTTGTGGTGGCCATACATGCTTTACATCATCTGGATCTGGTTCTCACCAGCAACATCCCTCAAGAAATCCTCCCTCTACATCTTCAGCTAACCAGACTGCTATAGCCAAGTTAGCTGAAGATCATATGGCATTATTTTCATCGTGTATGCTTGCCTATGAGAACTTCATTGGTGGCAAGCTTACAGATCCTGAAACAATTGAAGAAGATTTTAATCAGGTGGATCCAGATGACATGGAGGACATGGATATTCAGTGGAATATGGCCATGATCTTGAGAAGGGCCAAGCGTTTCTTGAACAGAACTGGCCGAAAGTTTACCGGTGGGCATTCAAATGCCAAGGTTGGTTTTGACAAATCCAAGGCCAAGTGCTATAAGTGTCTGAACTTTGGACACTTTGCTCATGAATGTCAGAAGGACAAGGCACCTGCCTCAGGATTCACAAGACCAAGCTAGGAAAACAACCAAGGAAACATTCAAGGGTACAACAACTCTATCAACCGCAATCAAAGTCAAGGTGGAACGTCCAATGCATTGGTAGCTCAACAGGACGAAAGCTTTGATTGGGGTGTTCATTTGGAGGATGCCCTTATTGCTCAATCTCATGTTGGTCTAATGGCTGAAATTATGGAGATGATGGAAGCAGAAGAACGGGAAGCGTCTGTAGCTGACCAAGAGGAGTCTACAACTGCCTTTTGTCCTCATGGCTATTAGGGAAGTATCAAGTTCGTCAACTGAGGTAGACTCTAATTCTTTTGCTGTCATTTCATGTTCCAAATGTCTTGGCTTGAAAGAAAAAAATTCTAAGCTTCAGGATAAGGTTGAACCCCTTCGTATTACAGTGTTAAGCTACAAGGAAAATGAAAAAAACGTTACAAAGATTCAATTGAAACTTTAACGAAAGAAAAACGTGATTTTTCACTTAAAATCAGCGAACAACAGTTTTATTTGGATGTTGTATACAAGGGGTTAGAAAAAAAGGAATAATGAAATTACCAAGCTGCAGAATGAGGTACTGCAATTAAATGGTAAAATTGAGAAGTTGAAAAATTCTCGCTTTGTGGTGGAACACTACGAATCAGTAGTAAGGTAAGTGAATGGGTTAGGTTTGGGTACTAATGTCATTCATCCACCGGTTAGCGGGAAATTTGTCAACGGCTTAATAGACATTGATTTGTCTTGCCTTGATGAGTCCTCAAGTCAGGATGATTCCTCTAACAAGGATGATTCCTTAAGTAAGTCTGACTCTGCATTTGATGAAGAGTTCCTTACTGCTTCTGATGATGGGTCTGAGAGCACCTGCCCTGAAGGAGTAGTATCTGAGGAGTTGCTAAGTGAACAGAAAGTTAAGAAAAATATTATCACTGATTGTGATAAGTGTATTTTCACTGAACCCGATATCATTGAATCAAATGAAAAATAAAAAGTGATGCTTTATGGGGGATATAAAAACATTAATCAAGTTAAGAAAGAAGCTTTTTCAGCTCATTATGGGCTTGGTTATCAAGAAAATTTTCAAAAATATTATATTCCCAAAAACCAATCTTCATCGGGTCAAACTCATGTTCACCAAACAACTTCTCCTGCTCATCATGCTGAGTCATCTAATACCAGATCTAATGAGCCTTACAGCTGGACTTACAAAGAAAAGAGGACTTTCTTTCACTGTGGTATGGTTGGTCACATCCTTGTGAATTGCCCTGCTAAGAACCAAGGGAAACGGCCAACTGTTTCACAACCGACTGTCATCCCTAAGTCACCACAAGTGAAGCATTCCAAAAGTCCAAAAGCAAATATGGTGAAACCACCAGTAAAACCTATGGTAAAGCCAAAGATCACATCTGAGGCTAAACCATATGTTTCAAAAAGGGGAAAGCTACCTGCTAAACCTTGTGCATCTACCTCTGGTAGTACACCAACTGGTGAGAAACCTGTGGTGAAACTCTCTAAGCCACAGAGGAGAAGGAGGAACAAGAGATTGAGAAAGCTAGAACAGCTAGCTAGAGTTCAATCAGGTGAAGCTTCCATTAGTTCACCTGCTGCTGTTGAATCTAAGTCTACTGTTCCAGTTAAGAAAAAGAAGAGGTCCTGGAACAACAAATCTAAAAGTTCTCAATCTCCTGGTACCAAGTCTTCTAAAGATTCATCCATTTTTGACAATCATGACTGTGAATTAATAGAGGTTGTTTATTTTGAAAAATATGGACGACCCAAGACCACTATGGCTTGGGTCTCCAAATGTATATAATTTCTTGTGACTCGTGCAGGGACATCCGAAGGGTACTATCTCTAATCGTTGGTATGTAGATAGTGGATGCTCCCGGCACATGACAGGTAACATGGCCCTGCTTCAAGATGACAGGTAACATGGCGGCTATGTGGCCTTTGCTGGAGAGAAAGGCGGTAGTATCACGTGTCAAGTCGTGGTTTCAAATGGTTGTGTCAGCTTCGACAACGTCAACTACTGCGAGCAGCTGAAGCATAACTTGTTGAGTGTCTCCCAGATGTGCGACAAGGAGTACTCCGTTATGTTTAACAAGACTGAATGCATGATTCTCAAACCTGGTTTTGAGGTTCCTAAAGACTGGATTCTGATGCGTGCGCCAAGAACGAATGATACCTATCAGATCGACATGAGCGTGGCGAAAACCACATCTTCAGTTGCTACTTGTTTGCTTACCAAAGCGTCAGAGCTTGACTCTATCTTGTGACATAGGAAACTCGGACACATTTCTTATCGAAAAATGAATCAATTTGTTTCAAACGGTTTGGTAACCGGTGTTCCTAATATGAGATTCTCCATTGCAGATGATTGTATGCCTTGTAAAAAGGGCAAACAACAACGGAAGTCTGACAAGCCCAAGCTCCAAAACTCCATCGATACCCCTTTGGAGCTATTACATATGGATCAGTTTGGCCCCATAAGTATCCTGAGTATTGGAGGTAAGTCATACTGTCTAGTTGTAACTGATGATTTCTCATGTTTTTCTTGGGTGCGTTTTTTAGGTAGAAAGGATGAAACCGCTGACATTCTTCAATACCTGATCCTGAGCTTGGAATCTCTTTGCAATTTGAAGGTTAGAAGAATAAGGAGGGATAACGGAACTGAATTCAAGAATAATTTGATGGAACTTTTCTGTCTCAAGAAGGGGATCTGTCATGAATTTAGTGCCCCGTACACACCTCAGAGGAATGGAGTTGTAGAACGAAAGAACAGAACCTTGATTGAGACCGCAAGGACAATGCTGTCAGATGCAAAGTTTCCTGTCACTTTCTGGGCAGAAGTAGTTAATACAGCTTGTCACGTCTTGAATAGAGTTCTGGTTGTGAAGAGGCACAACAAGACTTGCTATGAGTTGATCAACAATCGACCTCCCAATCTTGACTATCTAGTTCCTTCTGGTAGTCCATGTTCCTTATTGCTACAATACAAAGACCGAAAGCCTAAGTTTCATGCAAAAACGGTGGAAGGCATCTTCTTAGGATATGTTGCCAACTCGTCTTGCAAGAGAGTGTACAATATAGGAACTCGTACTATTGAGGAATGGTTTGAAGTGGATTGAAGTAAACACAGCATTCCACCAGAACCAACTGGTCCAGCTTGGGGTTTTGATTATGATGTGCTGTTCAAATCTTTCAACCTTCCTGATTTGTCTGCCGATGATGCCGTAAATGTGTATGAATTAATTGGTGGCGGTGATGACTCCATTTTCTCAACCCGTGCAACTGTACCGATTGTAACTCCCGATTCCAATGCTGCATCTGCATCTGGAACTCATGTTAGTGATAACATTGAAGGTGTTCATGTTGACAGAAATGACGCTCAAGCTAATCCTAACACTCGTGTAGGAAATGAAGCTTTAGCTGATCCAATCAACATTGAATCTTCTTCTTCTGGAACACAGGATATGGGGGAGTTGAGCACAAACCTCGATTCAGAAATTCAGAAACCGAATGTACCAGAGACGAGAGTGCATAAGAATCATGAAGAGGTCTATGTCACTCAACCTCCCGGCTTTGAAGATCCGCATAATATCAATAAAGTGTATAAGCTCGACAAAGCACTTTATGGTCTTCATCAAGCACCTCGGGCATGGTATGAGACGTTATCAAAACATCTACTGTCAAATGGTTTTGACCGTGGACAGATTGACTCAACCCTCTTCATTCGAAAAGCAGGAGGTATATTCTTCTTGTACAAGTGTATGTCGACGACATTATCTTTGGGTCTACAAATGAAGAGATGTGTAGGGAATTCGAACAGGTGATGAAGTCCAAGTTTGAGATGAGTAACATGGGTGAATTGTCATTCTTCCTACGTCTGCAAGTCCGTCAAAGAGAGGATGGCATTTATCTGCATCAAACTAAGTATGTGCAGGACATCTTGTCAAAATACTAGATGAATGATAGCAGTACTTATGGCACACCTATCCCCGTCAATCATGGTCTGCATCCAGACAAAGATGGAAAGGATGTGGATTGCAAACTGTACCATGGGATGATCGGCTCTCTTATGTATCTCACAGCTTTAAGGCCCGACATAATATTTGATGTATGCTTGTGCTCAAGGTTTCAGTCACAACCGAAGGAGTCTCATATGATAGCTGTCAAGAGAATTTTCAGATACTTGAAAGGGAAACCCCGATTGGGTCTTTGGTACTCAAAGCAGCAGTCATTTAACTTCAAAGCCTATGCTGATTCAGACTATGGCGGTTGTAACCTTGATAGAAAGTCAACTTCTGGTGGATGTCAATTCTTGGGAGACAGGCTGGTTTCCTGGCAGTGTAAGAAGCAGTCAACGGTTTCTGTCTCAACATGTGAAGCAGAGTACATTGCTGCAGTGAGCGGTTGTTCTCAGATATTGTGGATTCAACAACAATTGAGAGACTACGGCTTAAACTTCATTGGAACTCCATTGTTCGTTGACAACAATGCCACCATGTCCATCACAAACAACCCGGTGAAACATTCCAAAACTAAACATATTGAAATTCGCCATCATTTCATCCGTGATTGTGCTGAAAAGCATCTCATTGAACTTGTAAAGGTTCACACGGATGACAACTTTGCTGACCTTTTCACTAAGGCGTTTGATCGAACCTGTTTTGAGCATCTTGTCAACTTGACAGGAATGTTCAATCCAGAGTGAAAACTTGTTTTTCTTAAATCAATTCAATTCATGAAAGTTAAATTTTATTTCTTTTAAGATTTCTGTATAGTTCTTTTAGTTTTCAAATATTTTACAAAATTCCAAACAAAATAGAAAATGAAGAAAAATTTCAAAGTTACTTGAGAAAAGAGGAAATGATAGTACATCATAAATGATCTAAACGTCATAGACTGCTCATATGGGAAATGATTGCGTCATGCTTACTTGATTGTTTAAATTGTTGTGTTCTTAATATGCTTATTTACAAGTAATTTTAATTGTCAGAAGGCTGTAAGCATCTGTGAATCATTAGTAGTGTGAAAATTAAATCAATACTACAACTGTGATTTGAACCCATGTTTGCTAGTGTGTGTGCATAAAATAATGCAAAAGATCACTATCGGATACAGGATGTTAGATTTTGGCAATTTTTTTCTTCTGAGACTAGTTTCGGGATAGGCCGTTAGCACAATTAATGCGGTTTATCTCACTGCTTATACTCACAAGTATGCAATGAGAGATTGAATCAAGACATGTCTCTACATCAACCGTTGAGCGTGTATTTACCCTTGAATCACTCATGATTCATTGAATTCAAATCCAGATAAAAGTTGGATTCCCTTACCTAAATACTCAAACTCCATATTCATTATCCTGAATCATCGTACCGATATTCACTGAAGAAATCACATGAAACCAAGACAAATGAATCACTCGATTCTGAATCTTATGATTCCTGATAATCCTTACGAATTCTGTTTGATTTTTCCTGTGCTAATTGATGGGAAAATCCTTATGAAATTTAGAAAATCATTGGGAAAATCATAGATGCCTTGAGATAGTGCAATTTACATTACTGTAGCATATCAGTGGGGTACACGTTGTATATCTTAAAATTCATACCTTAACACACAAGAACGCGATACAAAGATGCTTATGGTTTCAAATCTTATAATATTGTCAACTTGAATTACTTATTTATGTGCTTATTACGTATGAATAAATAGTAATCCATGAGATGATCCCATATTCTTTGATGTTTATCTTGTATCGTTTTTGCTATAATTTAGCCTGATATGATTATCTGCTCGTGTCTTTGAACAAAAATAGTGTGTGTATATACATGTATATCTCTATCTAGAAAAGATCAAAAAGATTTTAAGTTCACTTACAACTCATTTTTAATCAAAAATATTTGTGTTTAACCTTCGTGAATTGACTTTGAATCCTCTTGATTGAATGTTTTTATCAGGTTCGTTATTTGACTTGAAATCTTCTTAATTTGAGTTAAAAGTTTGAGCACACAAGGGTCTCTGCGTACTTATTATGTGCGCATGAGGTAAACCATGCGTACTTAATAAGTACGCAAGACTTAAGTCATGCGTACTTAACAAATACGCAAGAGTTAAGTTCTGCGCACTTAACAAGTATTCACGACCAGTTTGTGTTGGGTATATATACAGTAGTTAGAACTTTTCTTGACCTTCATCTCATTTCAAATGTATCTTACTGTTGAATACCTTCTTCTCACTTTCACTCAAGATTTTCGTGTGTTCCTAAATGATTTTTTATCCCGATCTTCGTTTCATCTTCACCTTAATCATCTTTGGTGAGAATCTAAGTCCATTCCACCCATTAAATCTCCTGTTATTGACAGATTCTTTGAAGGGTCATGATAGTGAAACTTTGACCAATTTTGGTTGTTCTAAATGAAAATTAAGACCTAAAACTTGTTATAAGTCACTAATCAAAGCTTATTGACTCCTAAATTGTCTGTATCAGGGTTTGATTTTGACTTTGATCCCTTGTTTGACCGTAGATTACCGTCGGACCAAGGCTAGGTCAAATTTGACTAGTTTAGCGGCTCATTGATGTTTATAGTGGTTCCATAGGTCCTCATCATGTATTTCGACTTTGTGGTGACCCTAATCCACATCAATGCCTCTCCTTTGTTGAATTTTGGATTTTTAAAATTTGGCTAAGTGCAAGTTCTTGCGCACTTAACAAGTACGCAAGAAGTAATTCATGCGTACTTGCTAAGTGCGCAAGAACTAATCCCTGCGTACTTGCTAAGTACGCAGGAAGGACACTTGTGAAAAACTTCTAAGTCTGAAATTCAGTTCATTGTGTAACTGCTATATCATGTCATGTTTGATTCATTTCCAATGATGCTTCTTGTTCTTATTGTGTGTATTGTTTGTTTTTGCAGTGATGGCTCGTGCATTTACCAGCGAATTCAATCTACTGGCTCTAACACAACCGGAATGGAAGGGTGTTGCACTTCAATACATGGAGATAGTTGAGTTCTTAAACCATTCAAAGATCAGCTATGCTATCTTGGCAGATCCGATAGTTTCAAGACTGTATCTGGAGCAGTTCTGGGACACAGCGGATAATGATTGCATGGTAACCCCTAACGTCATTTGGGCTACCGTTGCGGGTCATGACATTGCTTTTTCTGAGGACACAATACAGTTTCGGGATCTCACCACCGACCCAACTGCCTATCCGGATTACTTTATGGATGGGTGTTGGAGGCAGCGTATGGGATACGTCGGTGTAAGGGATTATTCATCTTACAAGAAGATGTGGGTGCTCGATCAGTGGAGGTACTTTGCCCACGTTATGATCATGTGCATTTCTTCCAGGAAGGCGGGGAAGGATGCCATGGGACATGATCTTGCAGCAACCATGGTTTGTTTGTCTCTCAACAAGGGTTTCAACTTCTCAAGATACATCTACAAAGCCTTAACTGATCAGATCAATACGGCAGAGAGATTTAGATTCCTGTTATACCCAAGATTTGTGCAACTATTGGTCAATGATGCATTGCCAAATCTACCAGCTATTGGGGAGAGACTGCAAGTGAAGCGGGTGGCAAAGAGAGTCTTCTCACAGTTCTTAACGACAGGCAGTGTAGAACCTACCCCTGAGCATACTCCACTCTTTGGCCACCTAATCAATAAAACATATGAGGTGTAACACCCAAGATTTTTTTTATTTTTCTATCTAAGTATTTACATCTATTTCATTTCTTTTGAACTTGTACCCGATATTGATCAACCATACAACTCGAAATATTTTGTTTGTTATAACATCCAGAAAATCCATTTAATTATACATATAACCATACGTATATATTTCATATATCGAACTTATACATATAACTTTTTAAATTTATTAATGATATTAAATCATTACTAGTATTTATCATTTTATAAAAATAAAATTTATAACTCTCATACATAAAACTTATAATTTTTCCTTATTTAAATGTCGCATATATAACATCATTTATGCATAACCTAAGTACATTTCTTTTTATTATGTCACCATTTTTCCTACTTAAAAGTTTGTTTTAAAAAAAAGATAGAAAAATATCTTCCCACTCTTTTTTTTTAAATTGGTCAATAATTCCCCCACTAATCAAGCTTTGCATTAAAAACCTTTCTTAACTCACCACCCTCAATTCTTGTATAAATAGGAGGCCACCTTCACTCTTTTTCCTTACACCTTTCTTTGCTAACTCTAAGAGTCAAAGAATTCTACCTCCCCTCTCCTCCCTTAGAAGTTGGAGGCAAAAGAATAAAGAAGAAGAAGCCGATTCTAGGTAAGTACGGTCTTCCCGATTTCAATATGATTCCTTCATTTTTGTTCTATTTTTTTCTAATCTCTTATGATCTTATGATCATCAAACCCTCTGCCTAAACACATCTAATAACTAATGGTCTAATACTAACTCGCTTAACCAAGGTAACAGACACGCAAACCTTAATCATGGATCTCGTTTGCAATGGCGGCTATGCCGACCGCATTCTGTGAATCCGCAAATGTTTTCTATAGAAGATGGCTATGCCGATGTCTTTGAAGGCTCTTGTAAACAATAATGGACTCTAATATACTGTATAATGTCATACTAAGACTTGTTATAATTATTAACGCGCTAAAACTAATCTTAAAACCCTCAAAGGTGCACATAAGTCCGATCTTTTGATTTAGACAAAATCTGTCATAACTTGGGGCGGTCATATCTTGGTAAAAAAAAACTGAAACTGAGGAAACTAAAGCCCCAAGATTTAGTACGTTGAATTAGCTTTCCAAGAATACTTAAATCACTTTTTAATTCGTTCGGATGACCACCCAAACAGCCCCTACAAGAGAAGTGCGCAGATTTGCACCTTCTGACTTGGGCGGCAAATTTGACCTATTTACAAACATGATCTCGAACACGTTTCTGAACGAAAGTTGTTTGGGACATATTAAATTAGTAGACTGGAGATTCTTAGATTTTTCTAAAATCGTTTGCTATTTTTAAAATGCGACTAAACGACGTCACAGTGTGCTGGCAATTCTGTTAAGTCACTTTTTCATTCTTTTTCTTGCAAGCTTTTATCTTCCTTTCAAGTAATTCATGACATGACCTAAACTCATATCCAACACTTTAATTTAGGGTTCTAACCGTAGGAATTGATCAAGTCAATAGCAAGTCACCATCCTAAAAACTCAAGGTGAGTTTACATATCCCCTTTTTCATTTTCACATACTTTGGGGTGAAACATGATTACATTCAATGCTATTTGCAATTACATATGTACAATTCTACAATATGAGCATATGTGTTTATTTATGCTTTATGCTTGAATGCTAATTGATAAGGCTAGATATACATGCTATACACGTGCAAACACAAATACATTACTTCAGGCTAACGTGTGTTGTTATGCCCTACATTAGGATGACATGTGTCGTTATGCCCTACATTTATATTAGGATAACATGTGTTGTTATGCCCTACATTAGGATAACATGTGTTGTTATGCCCTTCAATTACAAAGTTTCATTTGTGCAACTAGCTTAACTTAGATTCTCCATAAATGCTTTATAAACCATGCATCATATGAATTGTACACAAAACATTTGAACTTTACTTGTGGTGTCAAAACCTATGTATGCTCACCAACTATTTATAGTTGACCCTCTCATTTTATCATGTTTCAGGTACAGTTGTTTGAGTTATGATTCAAGCTACTTCACTTAGGGTTGAGGACCTAGTCTTAAATTTTAATACGGAGATTCATGTATTCTTAAATTCTTGTAAATGATGTAAATGATTACTTGAGTTATGAAATAAAATTTACTGTTTAACAATTACAACTTTAGCAAACCATGAGCTTATGAACAGTCTACATGTTCCGCCCCGACGTTTTCGCCGTCGGTTGGGGTGTGACAGATTGGTATCAGAGCCTTGGTTATAGAGAATTAGGTTATTAGACACTTTTGACCTAGACTATAACCTTAGGACACCCATTTATGCCATGCTCTATGAATCTATGATATGCTACATGCTATGTGCTACATGTTTAATATATTATGTGACTTATTAGGTTTCACCTAAATAATAAATTAAAAACAATAATATCCTTTCCCTTATCCTAAGCCTCAATCTTTCCATCATAGCATGTGGAACGTCATAAGTCTACTAAACTTCTTTTCACACCTCGTTAGGGTTTTAAACTTTGTTAACTAGTAGAGGACACATGCAATCTGGAAGGGTGACACATGTATTCTGGGTATTCTGTCTAGGAAAGCATTTCATATAAATCCCAATCAACCGAGGGATCCGTGTGCTTTCCTGGGAATTCCCGGGATGAGTGTTTACTTATAGGCTAAAGCATGTCTCCTTGAAATTTATATAAGTTTATTAACCATAATGGGTCATAGCATCCAAATGGTATAATCCCCGTTGAGTGCAATCCAAACTATGAATACTTATGTTTTAATTTATCCTTTGTTTTATATCCAAAGAACCCTCATAACTTCTTATATCTTCCCCCCTGTCCTTGTCAAAACTTATAGCATGCCTCCCCGTCGTGCCAACGAGACCAACAACAACAATGACCTTGCTGCCCTTCTCACTCAACTTGTGAACCAACTCACTCAGGTCAATAACAACAATGGCGGCACTAACAGCAGTGCTAATAATGGTGGTGGTGGTGGTGCCAACCCACCCCCATGCACTTTCAAACACTTTAACTCATGCAACCCCGTCAAGTTCTATGGTACCGAAGGAGCTACGGGCCTCCTTCAATGGTTTGAAAGCATTGAAAGCACTTTTCTCAACAGTGATTGCCCTGACCATCTCCGGTTTCGCTATGCCACCAGCGTCTTTCAGAAAAGGGCGCTCACTTGGGGGAATGGTGATAAGAGGAACCAGGGTGTGGATGTGACCATGGCATTGCCATGGAATGAAGTTAAGAGACTCATGACCGAGGAATTCTGTCCTCGTAATGAAATGAAGAAGTTGGAGGCTGAGTTTTGGGATCTTACCCAAGACAGTGGCGAAAGTTTAGCCTACACAACTCGTTTCCATGAGTTAAGCCTTCTAGTACCCCACATGGTCACTCCACTGACTCGGGGTATTGAGAAGTACATCGGTGGTCTACCCATGAAAATCCAAGATACAGTCCTAGGAAGAAATCCAGCTACTTTTGAAGACGCTATCCGCTTAGCTGCCACATTAACCGATAACCACGTGAAGGCGGGTACACTAACAAGGAAAGGCGCAAAGAAAGTCATTGACCTAACAACCTCTTCTGAATCCTTTAAGGAAGACAAACCCAAACCTTCTCACTTCAATAAGAAACGTAACTTTGCTGTCATCACCCCTGCTGTACCAATCAACCAAGTAGCTCCCCTAGCCCAAAACCAGAATAAGAAACCATATGCGGGCAACAACCCTCTGTGCAACACGTGCAACTATCACCACTTCCCAAACATGCCATGTCGTCTATGTGCCAATTGTGGAAGGTATGGTCATGTAGCAAACACTTGTCAATCCAGACCACCTGTTAGTCAAACCCACCAAGGGAACCGAGCCAATCAACAAGTTGCCAATCAAGTTGTTCCAGCCATTACTAATGGGCGTGCTTGTTATGAATGTGGTGATCCAAATCACTTCAAAAACCAATGCCCAAGGAAAGCCAATACAAACCAGGGTGGTGCTCGTACCTTCAACATAAACACTAATGAAACTCAAGACAATGCCGAGGCAGAAAATGAAACCAATTGAAGCTAATGCAAGATGGAGTTGAATAAAGATCTAGCCTAGAATGAATTACATATTGTAATCTTTTATGTTATTTTTGTCATTATTGGAACTATTTACACCTACTACGGTTTGTCACTATGAACTTGAACTCGCTAGCCAACTTCAAGAAAGTGAATCATTTCGTCATTAACCGCCTATATAAGCACCAACGAATTTAAAAGATAAGACTCATCTACCTACATCGTGCATGAACGCCGAGTAACACACCCGATCACCTACAAAATCCGATAGTTTTCGATACACATGAGACTCAATAAACATTCACAAAATACATAATACAAGAGTGATCAAATTATACATATTTGCTTATACATGATACCAAATTGTTCACACTATACATGAAACCTATTTGCTTATAACATACATAACACTAGATCATACATGAAACATGAGTGTTTACATTATAAACGGAATTAGATTTTTTCATATTGTTGCAACTGATTAAGTACATCATACACAAAGCATGATTATTCACCTTCCCCATGAAAACTACTCGGGTTTTGGCGTATTCTTGTCCAAGCACGAGGAAGCTACGAAGACGCTAAATTATGCTACACTATTACTCTTTAGTACCTGATTGACTCTACTATCTATGAGCATAGTTATTTGTTAGCAACACATACGTGAAAACAATAGTTACGAATTATGTGATTTGGTGTTACCCCCCCCCCCCCTCCCCCTTGACCCACACACACAATGGGATGAACTATACGGACCATGCGACGATTTGGATAATTACGGGTGCACACGTAATTATAAAAATCAGCGTATGGAAAACATAGCAAATTCTGTCATGTGTTATGACATAAAACCTCCTGATATATAATAACGAAACTAATGAGATATGACAAAGGCATAGTGGATACGCCGCTGGTACTTCCTATATATAAGTGTCTTTGTCATATTATCAGAAGTAGCATTATTCGTATCACATAAAGTTTTATGTTGTTTAACGGGTCAATGTTTGTGAAATCTCTTATCCATTGACAATTCTTGAGCAGATTAGACTACATCTAAAACAAACCCTAATTATCAAATTCTCATCGCTTCCAACTCCAAATGATGCATCCCATCCTTGGAACCCAAGCTATACACAGATAATCTTCTTCCCAATATCTCCAACAATTCAATCCTCTGGTAACATTCACCCTCAACTTTGGACTCGCACATCAATTCCATGTGCTAGTGGTCATCACTCGTTATCTAAAATTCTTTTGAAACGATCTATCCTGTTACTCAAATCTTTCAAACTTCTCTAAACTTAACAATATAAACCCTTAACTTTTACATTTCAACCTTTGCAAGTATTAACAACCATATCCAACTGTTTTTTCCGATTAAATTTCGGGACGAAATTCCCAAAAGTAGGGAAGACTGTAACACCCAAGATTTTTTTTATTTTTCTATCGAATTATTTACATCTATTTCATTTCTTTTGAACTTGTACCCGATATTGATCAACCATACAACTCGAAATATTTTGTTTGTTATAACATCCAGAAAATCCATTTAATTATACATATAACCATACGTATATATTTCATATATCGAACTTATACATATAATTTTCTAAATTTATTAATGATATTAAATCATTACTAGTATTTATCATTTTATAAAAATAAAATTTATAACTCTCATACATTAAACTTATAATTTTTCCTTATTTAAATGTCGCATATATAACATCATTTATGCATAACCTAAGTACATTTCTTTTTATTATGTCACCATTTTTCCTACTTAAAAGTTAGTTTTAAAAAAAAGATAGAAAAATATCTTCCCACTCTTTTTTTTAAAATTGGTCAATAATTCCCCCACTAATCAAGCTTTGCATTAAAAACCTTTCTTAACTCACCACCCTCAATTCTTGTATAAATAGGAGGCCACCTTCACTCTTTTTCCTTGCACCTTTCTTTGCTAACTCTAAGAATCAAAGAATTCTACCTCCCCTATCCTCCCTTAGAAGTTGGAGGCAAAAGAATAAAGAAGAAGAAGCTAATTTTAGGTAAGTACGGTCTTCCCGACCGCATTCTGTGAATCCGCAAATGTTTTCTATAGACTATGGCTATGCCGATGTCTTTGAAAGCTCTTGTAAACAATAATGAACTCTAATATACTGTATAATGTCATACTAAGACTTTTTATAATTATTAACGCGCTAAAACTAATCTTAAAACCCTCAAAGGTGCACATAAGTGCGATCTTTTGATTTAGACAGAATCTGTCATAACTTGGGGCGGTCATATCATGGTCAAAAAAAACTGAAATTGAGCAAACTAAAGCCCAAAGATTTAGTATGTTGAATTAGCTTTCCAAGCATACTTAAATCACTTTTTAATTCGTCCGGATGACCACCCAAACAGCCCCTTCAAGAGAAGTGCGCAGATTTGCACCTTCTGACTTGGGCGGCCGTTTTGACCTATTTAAAAACATGATCTCGAACACGTTTCTGAACGAAAGTTGTTTGGGACATATTAAATTAGTAGACTGGAGATTCTTAGATTTTTCTAAAATCGTTTGCTATTTTTAAAACGCGACTAAACGACGTCACAGTGTGCTGGCAATTCTGTTAAGCCACTTTTTCATTCTTTTTCTTGCAAGCTTTTATCTTCCTTTCAAGTAATTCATGACATGACCTAAACTCATATCCAACACTTTAATTTAGGGTTCTAACCATAGGAATTGATCAATTCAATAGCAAGTCACCATCCTAAAAACTCAAGGTGAGTTTACATATCCCCTTTTTCATTTTTACATACTTTGGGGTGAAACATGATTACATTCAACGCTATTTGCAATTACATATGTACAATTCTACAATATGAGCATATGTGTTTATTTATTCTTTATGCTTGAATACTAATTGATAAGGCTAGATATACATGTTATACACAACGTGCAAACACAAATACATTACTTCAGGCTAACGTGTGTTGTTATGCACTACATTAGGATGACATGTGTTGTTATGCCCTACATTTACATCAGGATAACATGTGTTGTTATGCCCTACATTAGGATAACATGTGTTGTTATGCCCTTCAATTACAAAGTTTCATTTGTGCAACTAGCTTAACTTAGATTCTCCATAAATGCTTTAAAAACCATGCATCATATGAATTGTACACAAAACATTTGAACTTTACTTGTGTTGTCAAAACCTATGTATGCTCACCAACTATTTATAGTTGACCCTCTCATTTTATCATGTTTCAGGTACAGTTGTTTAAGTTATGATTCAATCTACTTCACTTAGGGTTGAGGACCTAGTCTTAAATTTTAATACGGAGATTCATGTATTCTTAAATTCTTGTAAATGATGTAAATGATTACTTGAGTTATGAAATGAAATTTACTGTTTAACTATTACAACTTTAGCAAACCATGAGCTTATGAACAGTCTACATGTCCCGCCCCGGCGTTTTCGCCGTCGGTTGGGGTGTGACATGTGGCCCTTGCTGACTTCAGATGGTATAGTGACGAGTCTGAGCCTGAACTCAGTCAACACAGTGATGAACAACAAGAAGAAGAGGAAGTTGAATCTAAAGATGAAATGTCTAAAGAAGAAGGAGACGAAGAACAGTAAGTTGGAGGTGCTGAAGATTCTGACTCTGAATCGAACGAGTCTGATTCCTCTGATTCTGGTGATGCACCATCCCAGGCACACCCAAGGGTTCAATTTTGGTGAATTCTTTTCCTTCCTGACCAATCAAGCCGAAGCATCGTCTTCCAGGGGACATGATCCTCGTGATACCCAGATCACTACCCTAGAGACTCAAGTCGCTGGTCTTCTTGAAACTGTTCGGAAATCAAGGGAAGAATCTGAGGCTCAACAGGCTTAGATAAACTCTTTGGTGGAAGAAGTTACTATTCTGAGAAGCCAGAGGACTGGGACTGAAGAGAGACTTATAAATGTGATGGCCCAGAATGAACTCCTGATAAAAGCAAACAATATGATTCTGGGACACATGACGTCTTTAGAAGTACGGTTTGACATGCAGCGGAAAGAACATGAAATGTTGGTCAAGTTAGTAGCTGACCTGACCAAGAAGCTTGCTGCTCATGGGGAGAGAGAAAAGGAGAAGGAGAAGCTATCAAAACCTAGCGGTGATGAGGCTTGTCATCCGGTTGATCTAACAAAGGATGATGACAAAGACAAGGATCCTGAAGACGGTTCTAGTGGAAGTGAGCAACAAGCTTTGGCAATAGTGCCCATTTCTGCTGTTCCAATGGCTGAGGGGGAGTTGACTCACCAGGAAGGCGGTGAAGCTTCATGTGGCAATAAAGGAAAGTCGGTGGCTGACGTTCTGAAATATCTATCTGACGACGTGTCGGATGATGTGAACTTATTCTTAGAGCTAGACTATTCCAAATAAGCATAGATCGAGGCTCTCTGCAATCTGGAAGAGGGAGAGATCGATTTTGGTGACAACCGGGATGAGGAAGATGATGATATGGTAATCGAAGTTCCCAAGGGCGACGGGGAAGGAGAGTATGAGTTTGAAGATGGAGAGATCTTCAAAGTTCCATCCTTTGAAACTTATCTTGACACAGGTTCAGTCGAGCCTGCTAGTACTGTTGAGGCATCGACTGAAGCCTCCCCTGCCGACCCTACACCTGTGGATCCAAAGGCACAGAAAGACAAACATATACCTGCAAGTTCATCGAAGGGTCCGGCTCCTGTCTTGCAAAAGAATTCAATCATAGACAAACACGGAGTGACATGGATGATCTTAGCTGTGAAGTTCGAGGAGGATAAGCAGTTGTTTGCAATCAAGCGAGCTGGGGGAGTTCAATACTTGAAACCAACCAGCGAAGTGTCACACCCCGGCCGGCGGCGGATTAAACGCCGGGGCTGACGCGGTTGTTCATAAGCACATGATCATCTATTATTAAATGACAATATTTATTCATCAACTTAAAATCATCCGTTACATAGGGAATGGAAAATAAAACGTGCAAAACATAACATAATTTAAATTTAACTAGGTCCAAGTCCTAGATGAGCAGGTAGGGTCCTCAAATGGGTGCACCTGAAACATGCGAGTAAATGTCAACTACAAGTAGTTGGTGAGTAACATAGGTTTTGACACTAACAAAAGTTTAGTAAAAATGATTTGAAATTCAATATTGTTCAAAGCGTAACTATGGCATAAATGTGAAAACATACAAAGTTCCAAGCGTACAATTCAATCCGTAGTAAATGGAAAACTGGTAAGTACAATCCCACTGATTGTGTTTTGGAAAAATAGTAATATGGTACACACAAAACCCGCCAAGGTTCGTGTTAACTGGAATCGGATTCCCCTATAAATGATCATGTTAGGTACTACCTTAGGCCTGGGTAGCAGGTTAATGAATGTACTAGCATGAACACATGTAATGGTCACCAAGTAGTTTAAGACATAAATCACTTAGTAAATAGCATGAGAACATTGGTATTGAATTTGGTAAGCATGGTAAGTAAACATGTTCCACCCCGAGTATTTGTAAACAATAGTAAAAAGAAAGGGGGCTATGAACTCACATGTATTGAAGCTAGAGTTCGTATGAATAGGTCTCGTGAGGATTTCTCACAATGAACCTACATAGATAATGATACTCTACATTTAATGTGTGTCTAAATGGAATTGAGGAAATATTGGGACTTTAGGGTTTCATGGGACTTGGGTATGGAACTTGCATGAGTTTGAAGAATAATATGTATTTGTAAGGATATGTTAATATTAATCAAAATTAATTAGAAACCTTAATACATGGTTTTTGTAAGGATAACAACATGTTTGAATTTATATAGTTATTCCAAAATAATTAAACAAATGTATTATGAAATAGATAAAGGTTTATATTATTCTAAGAACAATAAATTTTGGATTGGGTAGCTAGTACGTTTAGGTTTTTGTATAAAAGTTAAAAATAATTAATAAATAGATTTATAAGGGTTCAAATAAATGTTGTATGTAAATAAAATAATTATTTAATTTATTACATTACCTTCTTTTACTAGAATGGTAAGTAGAAGATATTAAGTAGGTATCAATATAGATAATCTTTAAATAAACTTGCATATTTATTTATCTAAAAATAATTATTTAAGTTTATTTCTATGAATTTAGGATGTTATAAATAATTATTCCAAATTAAAATAACTATTTATGAGTTTTTGAGAATTTGGTTAATAATGGTTTAAATAAGCATTTAAAATAAACATTGTTATTTTATGAATAAAACAATAGGTTTATTTTAATAAATCTTTTATATTGTTTATTTAGAGATTTATAAAACTTATTTTTAATAAATAAAAATGGCTAAAACACCATTTCATATTTTTTTGATTTTATAACAGTTTCTAATTACTTTTATGAGGTTTAAAGAGTTTAAATCAGAATTTAGAATATAAAGGTTTATGTTAAAATCATTAAAAAGAAAAACATGAATCAAAATGGGGCGGCCGAGACTCGTACCCGCGCCTGCGCCCGAGTCACCAGAAGCACACACACTTAACCATCAGACCAGGGCACGAAGCCATGTCTGGTATGGTTTCACTTTGGATATAACCCGTGAGTCTGGGTACTCCCGTCGTCCCCAAAGGCACCCGAAACCCTAGCCCCCCATTCGCCCGTTCAGGCTATTGTTCGAGCCTGATTTCATGGGGCTTTCGTTCCCCTTGTTCGTACGAACCCAATGATCCCAAGAATACCTGAAACGAATACGTAGATCGTGAGATTGAGGAGCCGGAGCAGGTCCGTGTTCGTCGGCCAAGAATGGAGATTTAGGGGTGATTCGAGAAGCGTTTAGGAGTATGGCAAGCTTTTAATGGGTGTCGCCTATGATCTGGGTCAGTTATTTATAGGTAATTCGGGTAGGAATCAATCGATCGATTGCACGAGTTCTTTAATGGTTTTCGGTTACGATTTGAACCATCTATTGCTCGTAAAAGATCGATTAAATCGGAAAGGTGGATCGATTGGATACCCCGCACGATTGGCCAGTTTCGGATTCGAGTGAGAACGTCCCTGTCACGAGTTCGCAGTTTGGGTTCAAGAACCGGTCGGAGGAAAAAGTCGAACCCACGATTGATTTGGAAGAAAAGGTTTCTCCCGGATTTTTCAGTGTAGTCCCTGAGGTTTCAGAGTTGGCAAAACAGACCCTTGGCCTTTCATAGTTTTATCATTTTATGTAGAAACCTTTATTTTTAATTGGAATTAAGTTTCAGGAATTTACATTATCAACCCTGTACTTTTATAAAGTATGGAATCATTAAATTTAGAACTTTTTATAAAATCATTTGAATCATTTAGTTAAAATTAAAGGTTATAATAATAATAAAAATGTAATTTACTAACTAAGATTAATTAAGACACATAAATCCAATTATTTATTTGTTATTAATGGATTTGAAATAATTGCATAAATATATTTATATAATTAAAATGGTTTTATTTCTACTAATTCCCATTTACTTAAAAGAAAAATATTAAGTAATTAATACAATCTTTCAATTATAACTTGGTATTTTTATAAATATGTGTGTTAATATATTTATGTAGGTTTTGAAATATATGTATATATATTTATTTAGTAGAGTAATAATAAATACTTATATAATTTCTTTAAATAAGTATCTATCATTTTGTAATAATGGTATTCAATGCATGCATGTATAAATACATTAGGTAATTTATTGTAATTGATAGATGTACCCATAAAATAAAGAAATTACAATGTCGGACAAGTTCAAATAAAGGTTGCAATTTCTTGGAGATTACACGAAGCTTTCAACTCCTTGCCAAGATACGACCTCGTGAACCTAGGGTCACTCAAATCACGCAGTAGCGATGGGTTTGTGGCAGGTTCTACAGCGAGAGGTAAGATCTGGGAAACTCGAAATGTTTAAGCCTCAAGTGCCCAAGTGAGTCAGGAACAAGAACGCTAGACATCCTGTGACTAATAGAAGCTTAAAGAAACTGGTATACAAGCCAGTGTTGTGTGAAACCAAGATTCCCCTGAGCAAGTTATCTCAGGATATCCTCGGTAACATATGGTACTTGTACGTAGATCCTAAATCAGGCGAGGCAGTGGTGATTGGAAAGGTGTGGTTCGATAGTGGAAGCTTGGTGCTAAGGGAACTGATCAGAGTGTTTGATGAAGTCTGCTTCATAAACTTCTTTTTAAAAGATCTAGAGGCGCTAGCTGACAAGTACTGCATGTACACGGACGAGTGGACAAAGTTCCTTGCTTCTAAATACGACAAGGTGATCAAGTTCTGCCTTGACTACAAGAAGAAGCTGGGGAGCAGTGAAGACCGAAGACAATCCAGAGTTGTTGTCAAGGGGTAGTTTGTTGAAGCACTTTTGTGTGACAAACACTCTGGATAGTGTCTTAGCTTTTGTACTTGTCTTGTATGTATAAGTCTTTGTATGTTAGTGTCTGTATATATTAGTTATCGAGTTGTAATTTCTAATGCATGTAATTGTTGTATAATTTCTCTAAGTGTTTTGCGCACTTAGCATGTGCGTAGGAATTACTTCCAGCGTACTTAGCATGTACGCAGTCTCTGCGTACTTGCTAAGTACGCATGAACAATTTGTCGTGTGCACTTGTTAAGTGTGCAGAGATCAGGTCTAGTATAAATAGAATAGGCTGACAGAATTTATGTACGCAGACATTTGCACTCAGTAGTATTCTCTCTGTAACTTTGAAGTTTATAATAGACGGATTTTGAAAGTGATTTCGTTGTCGGTTTACTTTGTGTTGCTTTATTCTCCACCTAGTCACGGGCATTCCGCACCCGGTCCGACTAGTCACACACCCACACGTAACGATCCGAGACACCCAGGGACCTACAGGGTTTTTATTAAAAGCTCAAGTCAGGCCACATGCGCACAAGGGCTGAACCACGGATGGTGAACCCTTTAGGCTCACGGCGCAAGGGGGACCCCATTCTTGTTCTTGCGGCTGCCGAGAGGAGGGGAGCGAGCCGTTCCTCGCGTTTCGATATCGATCTAAGGTAGTTTCGTAATCCCCAATCCTTTGTTTACGTGTTTTGATCCTCGGATAGTCGTGGTAAACGTTTTTGTGATCCTGGGGTTTCGAAATAAAAGAGCTTTGAGAGAGACGAGTTTCTTGGTGATTCGATTCACACGAGTCACACGGATCAAAGGTATGATATCGAAAACATTTATGTTAAATCATAGTTTATCATTTGGGTCGAGTGTTTAACGAGTTTGGGAGTTGGCCGAACCCGGTAGGGTGGCCGATGGGTTGACGTGACACCCCAACGTGACGGGGGAAGGCTCCTACGTCGGGTCACGCGGCTGTGGTGGCTTCGGAAGACCAAGGCAACAGTAGGGAGGGGCTGTGACGGCTCGGTGGGAACGACGACGACACGGTGGAGTCGTGGAAAGCACGTGGCAGCGGTGGCCGAAGGCCGTTAGGGCTGCAGGCGGTGGTCGGAGACGGTGGGAACCGGTTAGGTGTTACCGGTAGCCATAAGGGGAGCCGGGTGTAGCCGATACGTGTTCGGTGACCGCCTTGATATTTATAGTTATACAAAGTTTTATAAAATTTAAGTTATATTTTAACACCTAAAAATATTTATAGTTTTATATACATAAATGATGCATACCCATTTTAATTAAATACAATTAGTTATCATATTCAATTCAAATAGTAAATAAATAAATAAATTGATTTATTATTTATATAAATTATAAAACATACTTAGAATTTAATTATATTTAAATATAAATTGCATACTTTTATAAATAAATAAATAAATAAAGTAACAATTATTTATTTAATTTATATTTAAACAAAATTTGTTTATTTAGGTAATACTTAAATAAACCTAATACCTACACTATTTTCTAACTAATTAAATAAATAACAATTATGTGACTTATTTAGTTATTCAAACCCTAAACCCTAAACCAAACTATTTTTAAAATATTTGTTCAATATTCCATTTTATACAACACCTTTTCAAGTACAAACCACAATTTTCTACACTCCTATACATACTACAACACAACTCTTTGTACACACTCCCATTTAATCCTAGAATTTGACATAGACTTTTGTACACACTTTTAATTCAATATATATTACACACTAGGTTAACGTGGTATGTTACAAGGATCACTTTGCTACCTAGTCTCGTGTGCTAGCTACACCCTTGATTCAAGCGAGTATTACATAGCCCCTTTTCACACTTTTACACTTTTTGAGGTGAAACATGAACGCTATACATTCAATGATTTACATTTACACAAACTACACAAATACAAATCCACTTTACATTCAAGTGTGCAAATTTGAGCTTTATGTTTGAGTACTAGGTGTGTTAACTGTTTGTGTGCAATTCATGTGCAATCCTTAACTAATCAAGCCGACGGTTAACATTGATAGATCTATTGAGTCTGACAAACACACCCAGATTGGGGTGATTGTTACCGACAACACTTTGCATGCTAGTTACAAAGGTTTGATTGTACTTTGGTTACACAATAGTTGCTTCCCATAAATGCCTTATTTTATCATGTTATGTAAGGATTTGTTTATTCACATATATACACTATCTATGTACAAACCTATGTATGCTCACCAACTTTTTAGTTCACTTTATTTTATTCATGTTTCAGGTGCTAATGTGTGAGTTTGATCAAGACATGCTACACATAGGCTTTGGACTTAGTTAAATTTAAATAAAGAATATTATGTATTTCATTTACGTACTTGTTTGAATTTGGTTGTGTTCGATTTGTTTGAAATGAAATTTGGATGATTAATATATTGCAATCTAGTCACCCTTGTGCTCATGAACAGTCTACAAGTCCCGCCCCGACGTATTTCATCATCGGTTGGGGTGTGACAGATTGGTATCAGAGCCTTGGTTATAGGGAACTAGGTTATTAGACACCCTTGACCTAGACTATAACATTAGGACAACCACTTATTCCATGCTTCATGATTATGTGATAAGTGCTACATGCTATGTGTTACATCATCATAGCATGTGGAAACTTTGATGCCTTACTTGTTAAAATTCATGACTTATTAGACTATACTTAAATAATAAATTAAGTATACAATATCCCTACCCATACCCTAAGCCTCATAACCTTCTTACCTACTTCTCTGTCATCATCATCATAGCACGTGGAAACTTTATGGATCTAAATGTATATAATTATTAGAGGACACGTGCAATCTGGAAGGGTGACACCTGTATTCCCGGTTTTATGTCTAGGAAAGCATTTCGTATAAATCCCAATCAACCGAGGGACCCGTATGCTTTCCTGGGAATTCCCGGGATGAGTGTTTACTTATAGGCTAAAGCATGTCTCCTTGAAAGTTATATGAGTTTAATTAACCTTAATGTGTCATAGTATTCAAGTGATTATATCACTATTTGAGTACAATCCAAACTATGATTAACTATTTTATTTATTATCTTATCCTTTTTAAATCCAAGCAACTTTCATAAGTTCTTACATCTTTTCTTGTGTTGTGCAAATCTGTAGAATGCCTCCCCGTCGTGCTACCGTGACCAACAACAACACCGATATTTTTGCTGTCCTTGCATAACTTGTAACTCAACTTACTCAAGCTAATGGGGCTACCAATGGTAACCATGGAACTAATGGTGGTGGTGGTGCCAACCCCCCACAATGCACCTTCAAGCACTTCAACTCATGTAATCCTCTTAAGTTCTATGGTACCGAGGGAGCCACAGGACTCCTTCAATGGTTCGAAAGTATTGAGGGCACCTTCCTTAATTGATAACCTTCGTGTTCGTCATGCCACAAGTGTCTTTCAAAAACGGGCACTCACGTGGTGGAATGGGGAAAATAGAACTAGAGGCATGGAGGCAGCAATGGTCTTACCATGGGATGAGGTTAAGAGACTAATGACCGAAGAGTTCTGTCCTCGGAATGAGGTGAAGAAACTGGAACCAGAGTTTTGGGATCTTGCCCAAGATAATGGTGAGAGTCTGGCTTATACAACTCGGTTCCATGAGTTGAGTCTCCTTGTGCCCCATATGGTCACACCTTTATCCCGCTGCATTGAGAAGTACATTGGTGGATTACCTAGGCAGATTCAGGATACTGTCTTAGGGAGAAATCCCGCAACACTCGAAGACGCTATCCGGTTATCTGCTACTTTGACCAACAACCATGTGAAAGCAGGGACTCTAACTAGAAAAGGCACCAAGAAAGTTCCCGCCGCAACCCCTCCTGCACACATCAAAGAAGCCAAAACTGAACCCTACCACAATAATAAGAAAAAAAAGGCTAAGAATTATGTTGTGGTCACTCCTGCTATCCCTGTTAACCAAGTTTCTCCCATGGCTCAAGCACCAGTCAATAAGCCATATGTTAGGATCTACCCACTCTGTGCTACATGCAATTATCACCATCTCCAAAACATTCCCTGTCGCCTCTGCACCTACTGTGGGAAATATGGCCATATGGTCAATGTTTGTAGAGCCAAGGCACTTGCAGGTCAAGTCAACCCGCCAACCCGAACCAACCAACAAGTGGCTAATTAAGATGTTCCCGCTATTGCAAATGGGCGTGCTTGTTATGAATGTGGCAACCCAAATCATTTCCGTGACTAGTGCCCGAAGGTCATCAATGCTAAACAAGGCGGAGCTCGTGGGCGTGCTTTCAACATAAACGCCAATGAAGCTCAGGCCAACAATGATGTGGTCAACGGTACGTTCCTTGTTAATAGTCAATATGCCTCCATTTTATTTGATATCGGTGCAGATAAAAGTTTTGTGTCACTTAACTTTGACCCCTTACTTGCAAAAACGCGATCCAAATTAGAGAAAACCTTCACCGTCGAAGTAGCAAATGGTGACTCTCTTACAATTGACTCCATTATCCATGACTGCTCTCTAGAACTTAATGATCATACATTTCTAATCAACCTCGTACCAATGCCACTTGGAAGTTTTGATATCATCATAGGCTTGGATTGGCTGTCAAATCACCATGACGAAGTCATCTGTTTTGAGAAGTGCATTCGAATACCCCTTCTGTCAGGAGAAACATTAAGATTCTTTGGTGAAAAACCTTGCAAAGGACTCAAGTTAATGTCATGCACTACCGCCAAAAAGTTCTTACGAAAGAAGTATGTAGCCTTCTTAGCCCATATTATTCAAAAGGATGTCAAAGAGAAGAGTATTCAAGACATCCCCATCATCCGCGACTTTCCCGAAGTATTCCCCGAAGACCTATCCGGTCTTCCACCCGTTCGACAAGTAGAATTTCGCATTGACCTTGTACCCGGAGCTAACCCCATGGCTAGAGCTCTATACCGTCTTGCACATTCCGAAATGCAAGAGCTTGCAAGTCAACTCCAAGAGCTCTCTGACAAGGGCTTCATCCGTCCAAGTCATTCACCGTGGAGTGCACCCGTCTTATTCGTCAAGAAGAAGGACGGATCATTCTGCATGTGTATTGACTACCGCGAACTCAACAAGCTTACCATCAAAAAACCGTTATCCCTTGCCTAGAATTGATGATCTCTTTAATCAACTTCAAGGTTCTACTTGCTTCTCGAAGATTGATTTTCGATCTGGTTATCACCAACTCCGTGTGCAAGAGGAAGATATTCCAAAGACTGCCTTCTGAACAAGGGATGGCCACTACGAGTTCATGGTTATGCCTTTTGGGCTAACCAATGCACCCGTAGTTTTCATGGATCTCATGAATCGGGTGTGCAAGCCATATCTTGACAAATTCATGATCGTCATCATTGACGATATCTTAATCTACTCCAAGACTAAATCCGATCATGAGCAACACCTTAGGTTGGTTTTGGACCTCTTGAGGAAAGAGCAACTATATGCTAAATTCTCCAAATGTGAATTCTGGCTAAAGGAGGTTATATTCCTGGGTCATATCGTCAATGAAAAGGGAATTCATGTTGACCCTGCTAAGATCAAAGTTGTTAAGAATTGGAATGCCCCTAAGACCCCACCGAAGTTCGTTCATTTCTTGTTCTTGCGGGATATTATCGTCGTTTCATTTCAAATTTCTCTAAGATTGTTGTTCCTCTCACCGCCTTGACCCACAAGGGTAAACCTTATGAATGGGGACCAAAGCAAGAAGAAGCTTTCCAAACTCTCAAACGAAAGTTGTGCAATGCTCCTATTTTGACTCTCCCTAATAGGAATGATGATCTAGTCGTCTACTGTGATGCCTTTAACCAAGGTCTCGGTTGTGTCCTCATGCAACGAGGCAAGGTAATCGCTTATGCATCAAGGCAACTTAAGATTCATGAGAAGAATTATACGACGCACGACCTCGAATTGGGTGCGGTCGTATTCGCATTAAAGATTTGGAGACATTACCTTTATGGCACAAAATGGGTGGTGTTCACTGCCCACAAAAGTCTCCAACACATCTTTAACCAAAAAGAACTCAATATGAGGCAACGCCGTTGGGTTAAACTCCTTAACGACTATGACTACGAGATTCGTTACCATCCCGGCAATGCGAATGTTGTAGCTGACCCTTTGAGTCGAAAGGACCATGTCATGCTTCATTGTGTCCGAATTCAAACTGACATTCAAAATCGTATCCTAGAAGCTCAACACGTCTTGGTCACCGAGGGTAACATGTACGAGGAAATGTCGTGTGGTGTTGAACTTCAGCTTGAATCTAAGCCCAATGGATTACTTCATTACTTGAACCGTATTTGGGTTCCCGATCGTGATGATCTCCGTGCATTTCTCATGAACGAGGGCCACAAGACTCGTTATTCTATTCATCCTGGTGCGGATAAAATGTACCAAGATCTTCGCCAACAATATTGGTGGCCCGGTATGAAGAAAAACATTGCTCTCTATGTTACCAAATGTCTAACTTGCTCCAAAGTCAAGGCTGAACACCAACGTCCTTCCGGTTTACTTGAACAACCGGAAATTCCCATGTGGAAATGGGAGAACTTAGCTATAGATTTCATTACCAAACTCCCTCGCACCTCAAGTGGTTATGATAGCATCTGGGTGATCATTGACCGACTCACCAAATATGCTCATTTCTTGCCTATCTGTGAAGACTACCGGGTTGAAAAGTTGGCCCGAATTTACATTGACAAAATTGTGAGTCATCACGGTGTTCCATTAAACATAATCCCCGATAGAGACGCTCGGTTCACCTCCCGTTTCTGGCAATCCCTCCAAACTGCCCTTGGTACACGATTGGATTTGAGCACGGCTTACCATCCCCAAACTAATGTTCAGACCGAGCGTACAATCCAAACTCTTGAGGACATGCTTAGAGCATGCGTAATTGATTTTGGTGGCAATTGGGATACACATCTATCCCTAATTGAGTTCTCTTAAAACAATAGCTACCACACAAGTAGCAACATGGCTCCATTTGAAGCTCTCTATGGTCGTAAGTATCGTTCTCCTAGCTGTTGGAACGAGATTAGTGAATCACAAATCACCGGTCCCGAGTTGATTCAAGAAACATCCGACAAGATCATTCAAATCCGTGACAACATTCGAGTAGCGAGGAGTCGGCAAAAGAGCTATGCCGACAAGCGACGAAAACCCTTGGAATTCCAAGTCGGTGATCTTGTTCTTCTAAAGGTGTCTCCATGGAAGGGTGTGGTCCGTTTTGGAAAGAAAGGCAAGCTTGCACCTCGCTATGTGGGTCCATTCAAGATCCTTGAAAGTATTGGGAAGGTGGCTTACAAACTCGAGTTACCTCCATCACTTGGCAATGTGCATCCTACATTTCATGTGTCTAATCTAAAGAAGTGCCTTGCCGATGAGAATCTCCATATACCTCTTGACGATGTGCGCATTGACGAAACGATGCACTTCGTTGAGAGACCGGTAGAGATCATGGATCTTGAGATCAAGCAACTCAAGCAAAGTCGTATCCCTATTGTCAAAGTTCATTGGGAATCTAAACGTGGTCCTGAGTTCACTTGGGAACTTGAGGACCAAATGAAGCTCAAGTACCCCCGCCTCTTTGCCGATTCAGTCGCCTCAACTAGTTAAATTTCGGGACGAAATTCCCTCAACATGGGGATACTGTAACATTTATGATTTTCATTCTAGTATAATTAATCATGTTTGAAATCCAATTCTAGTGCAATGGTTATCTTATTCGTACAAATAACTAAACCCTAAGTTCAAAGCAAATTAATAAAAAAAAATTTACACCTCTATCCATTATTAAAAACACTATATATATGTATGTATATGGATGTATGTATATTTATATATATATTTATCACACAAGTACATACACATATATAAGCACACAATTGGCAAGTGATCTAACACAATGATTTGAACCCTAACACTATGGTTTGAACCCTAACACCTTGGTTTGGACCTTAAAGTCGGGAAATTGGACCTAGACCCGTAACAATCTTGCCGGTTTGACTTTTAGAAGTCAAACAGGGCCAAATCATCAAAACCAAGTCTCAGTATCGACCTAATCATTCCTACGGGTTTCCATCCCACATACATGTATTAAACGACCCAATCTCGGCCCAAGCAGCAACTCAATTCGATCTATTAAGCGACAGATTCAAATTCGAACGGATTTGACTTTTGATAGTCAAAATCCGTATCAATCCGCAATTAATTCATGAAATCAACGCGTCTTAATCCCGCAAATCACTCGCATGTCAATCACGTACGTACCTAGACCATTATCAGGACCAAATTCACTCTCAAATCAGTGAATTAACGCGTAATCCGTCACCACGACTATTACGGTCAAATTAAAATCAAATCGGCCTTTACGAACGAAATTAAACAAATTAAATCCCTCTCTCACTCGTGTATACCTCCACACAAACTCTCCCAACTCTCAATTTACCCGCATTTCACCTCCGGAGTCCGATCGAGCTCGAAGATTTTCAAGCCCTAGCTTTCTACTGTCCATGCTCGTCTTGTAACCAAATCAGGTAAGGTTTATTGCATTCGAATCGAAAGCCCCTTATCAGTTCGCGTTCATATTACGCATCGAATTCAATTGCGACTTTAGTTCATGTCGTGTTCTTGCGTTTCTGATTTGGGGATTTGATGAAATTACTTTTCGTATTTAAATTATTTTGTTCCTGTTATAATCAACGAGCCACCCGGTCTGACTGGTTAAGACCATGCACCATCGGATCCGGTGGTGTGGGTTCGAAACCCACGGCCCGCATGACTGACTGGCTTTTTGCACCTCATTTAAAAACCCAAACCTGATCCCAACTCAGTCGCATGTTAAATCAATTCGGAATCCATTCAATTACCAGACCCGTCCCTTGGTCCGGTGGTTTGTTCGTCCGACCCACCCATCACAGACCCGGGTTCGAATCCCTGTGGTCTGTTTATTTTTAAAAACTCGTTTTAAGACTCCAAAAATTATAAAAAAATTATTTTTATAAACCTTACATTTATTAGAACAGAATGAAACAAGTTTTACAACATTTTTTTACATAAAATCTCTATTTTTATAAATTAATTCTTAAACACTCAAATTTAAATTATGTTATTTATTTTGAGTAAATTATTTATAAAATTTTGTGACAAATTTATAAACACATTATACAAAGTTTTATAAAATTTAAGTTATATTTTAACAACTAAAAATATTTATAGTTTTATATACCTAAAGAATACATACCCATTTTAATTAAATACAATTAGTTATCATATTCAATTCAAATTGTAAATAAATAAATAAATTGATTATGTGACTTATTTAGTTATTCAAACCCTAAACCCTAAACCAAACTATTTTAAAACCATTTGTTCAATATTCCATTTTATACAACACCTTTTCAAGTACAAACCACAATTTCCTACACTCCTATACATACTACAACACAACTCTTTGTACACGCATCCCATTTAATCCTAGAATTTGACATAGACTTTTGTACACACTTTTAATTCAATATATATTACACACTAGGTTAACGTGGTGTGTTACAAGGATCACTTTCCTACCTAGTCTCGTGTGCTAGCTACACCCTTGATTCAAGTGAGTATTACATAGCCCCTTTTCACACTTTTACACTTTTTGGGGTGAAACATGAACACTACATTCAATGACTTACATTTACACAAACTACACAAATACAAATCCACTTTACATTCATGTATGCAAATTTGAGCTTTATGTTTGAGTACTAGGTGTGTTAACTGTTTGTGTGCAATTCATGTGCAGTCATTAACTAATCAAGCCGACGGTTAACAATGATAGATCTATTGAGTCTGAGAAACCTACCCAGATTGGGGTGATTGTTACCGACAACACAATTTGCATGCTAGTTACAGAGGTTTGATTGTACTTTTGTTACACAATAGTTGCTCCCCATAAATGCCTTATTTGATCATGTTATGTAAGGATTTGTTTATTCACATCTATACACTATCTATGTACAAACCTATGTATGCTCACCAACTTTTTAGTTGACTTTATTTTATTCATGTTTCAGGTGCTAATGTGTGAGTTTGATCAAGACATGCTACACATAGGCTTTGGACTTAGTTAAATTTTAATAAAGAATATTATGTATTTCATTTACATACTTGTTTGAGTTTGGTTGTGTTCGATTTGTTTGAAATGAAATTTGGATGATTAATATATTGCAATCTAGTCAACCTTGTGCTCATGAACAGTCTACAAGTCCTGCCCCGACGAATTCCGCCTTCGGTTGGGGTGTGACAGAGCCGTCAGTTGGGGTGTGACACGGGGCATACCTAGCCTATATCACTAGTACTGAAGCAAATAGTGTAGAATTATCAGAGGTTCTGGTGGTGCAAGACTTTCCTGATGTTTTCCTTGATGGCCTGACGGGAGTACCACCAGAGAGAGAAATCGAATTCTAGGTTGATTTACAGCCAGGAGCACAGCCGGTCGCTAAAGTGCCATATCGTTTAACACCGACAGAGATGAAGGAGCACATGGAGCAACTTCAAGATTTGTTGGATAAGGGGTTCATAAGACCAAGCATCTCACCATGGCGTGCACCGGTCTTATTTGTGTAGAAGAAGGATGGTAGCATGCGTATGTGCATCGACTACCGAGAGCTTAATAAGTTAACGATTAAGAACAAGTATCCTCTACCACGTATTGATGACTTGTTCAATCAACTGCAAGGGGCAAAGTGGTTTTCGCGTATAGATCTGAGGTCGGGGTATCACCAGTTGAAGGTTAAGGAGGAGGATATTCCGAAGACTGCATTTAGGACACGTTATGGGCATTATGAATTCTTAGTTATGGCCTTTGGGTTAACAATGCTCCTGCAGCATTCATGGACTTAATGAATCATGTGTGGAAACCGATGCTGGATAGATCGGTGATCGTTTTTAATGACGATATTCTAATCTACTCTAAGAGCGAGGAGGAGCATGGAGAGCATCTGCGAGAAGTGTTGGAGACGTTGAGGCGAGAAAAGCTTTACGCTGAATTCTTGAAGTGTGCGTTTTAGCTACGGGAGGTACAGTTTCTGGGTCATGTTATTAACCCAGAAGAGATAATGGTTGATCCTACGAAGATTGAAGCTGTGGTGAAGTGGAACGCTCCGAAAACTCCAACGAAAGTGCGTAGTTTCTTGGGGTTGGCGGGCTATTATAGGAAGTTCATTAAGGACTTCTCCAAGCTAGCAATGCCATTAACTAAATTGACTTGAAAGGGAGTGAAGTTTACTTGGGGAGCAGATCAAGAAGGTGTGTTTCAAGAACTAAAGAAGCGATTGACTGAAGTGCCAGTGTTAACATTACCAGAAGGGACGGACGATTTAGTGGTGTATTCGGATGCATCATATTTACGTCTAGGATGCGTGTTGATGCAATGAGGGAAAGTAATTGCTTATGCGACAATACAATGAAAGACTCATGAGGCGAATTACCCAACCCATGGTTTAGAGCTAGCAGCAGTGGTGTTTGCAATTAAGTTAAAGTGTGTCAACTGATAGTAACACCAGATTTTCTGACGTTACTAAGGGATGTGCAAGCAGAGGCCTTGTGAGAGGAGAAGTTAAAGGAAGAAAGAATATTCGGGTAGCGTGAATTGTTGACGGATAATAGTCACGGAGTATGGGTCAAGAATGACCGTATTTAGATACCAAAGTTTGGTGGGTTTAGAGAACAAGTGCTCGACGAAGCACACAAGTCAAGGTACTCGATACACTAGGGTACGACAAAGATGTACCAGGACATGAAGGGTAACTATTGGTGGCCGAGAATGAAGTATGATGTGACCCAGTACTTGGGCAAATGTTTGACGTACCTGCAGGTTAAGGCAGAGCACCATAAGCCTTATGATAAAATCCAACCTTTAGAGATTCCAAAGTGGAAATGGGAGAACATTACGATGGATTTTATTACGAAGTTGCCCAAGACGGTGAAGGGGCATGATACGATTTGGGTAGTAGTAGATCGGTTAATGAAAAGCACTCATTTTCTACCGTTTAGGGAGACATTCTCGTCCGAGAGGTTATCCGGAGTGTTTGGGAATGAGATTGTTGCCAGGCACGGAGTGCCGACTTCTATCGTATCTGACTGAGATACGAGGTTCATGTCAAAGTTTTGGAAGAGATTTAATGAAGCTATGGGGACGAGATTACATATTAGCATAATTTATCATCCTCAGACTGATGGACAGTCTGAGCGGACGATACAAACATTGGAGGACATGCTTCGTGCGTGTGTGATAGATCTTGGTGGTGCATGGGATAGTCACTTACCGTTGGTGGAATTTACTTAAAACAACAGTTATCACACGACTATTGGAATGCCGCCATACGAGATGTTATATGAGAGAAAGTGTAGGACCCCGGTGTGCTGGGGAGAGATCGGACATAAGGAGTTAGGAATATTAGACGTTGTGAAAGCACCTTCTGAGAAGTTCGAGATGGTAAAGCTATGAATGAAAGCCACTCAGGATCGACAAAAGTCTTATGCTGATAAGAGACGGCGGCCTATAGAGTTTAATGCAGGGGATTATGTGATGCTTAAGGTGTCGCCCTGTAAGGGCATCATTCGTTTCCAGAAACAGGGAATGCTTAGTCCAATGTATATCGGACCATTTATGATTGAGGAGCGTGTTGGTAGTGTCGCCTACCGACTGTTGTTGCCAGACGAACTGGCAGGGATACACCCAACTTTTCATGTGTCCCATTTACGGAAGTGTTTGGCTGATGCTACGGAACACTTGATGTTAGACGACATTGTGGTGGACGATAAGCTAAATTATGTAGACGAACCAGTAGCTATACTGGACAGAAAGGAAAAGAGATTGAGAAGGAAAGTAATCTCGATTGTTAAGGTGCATTGGAAGCATCGTAAAGGATCAGATTTACTTGGAAGCCAGAAGCAGAAATGCCGAACGTTATCCGCATTTATTTCCAGATGACGCAGGTTTCGAGGACGAAACCTCTTTTAGGGGGGAAGAACTGTAACATCTCGGTTTTTATAGAACCAATAGGATTAATGTGTATATGTTGTAACATGATGGACAAATTGCTACGAGATAGTAATGAGACCTAACAAAAGTGTAGTATCGGGTTTCTTTTTATATAAATAAACCTAGAAGGGGCGGCGAGTAAATAACGAGGCTTAGAGGGGTTTTAATTAAAAGCTCAAGTCGGGCCACATGTGCACAAGGGCCGAAGCCTGATCCACGGATGGTGAACCCTTTAGGTTCACGGCGCAAGGGGGGACCCCATTCTTGTTCTTGCGGCTACTGAGAGGAAGGAAGGAGGTGAGCGAGCCGTTCTTCGCGTCTCGAGATCGATCTAAGGTAACTTCATAATCCCCAATCCTTTGTTTACGTGTTTTGATCCTCGGATAGTCGTGGTAAACGTTTTTGTGATCCTAGGGTTTTGAAAGAGAAGAGCTTTGAGAGAGACGAGTTTCTTGGTGATTCGATTCACACGAATCACACGGATCGGAGGTATGATATCAAAAACCTTTATGTTAAATCATAGTTTATCATTTGGGTCGAGTGTTTGACGAGTTTGGGAGTTGGCCGAACCCGGTAGGGTGGCCGATGGGTTGACGTGAGACCCCAACGAGACGGGAGAAGGCTCCCATGCCGGGTCACGCGGCTGTGGTGGCTACGGAAAACCAAGGAAGCAGTGGGGAGGGGCTGTGATGGCTCGGTGGGGACGACGACGACACGGTGGAGTCGTGGAAAGCACGTGGCAGTGGTGGCCGAAGGCCGTTAGGGCTGCAGGCGGTGGCCGAAGGCTGTTGGGGATGCGGGTGATGGCCGGAGACGATGGGAACCGGTTGGGTGTTACCGTAGCCATAAGGGGAGCCAAGGGTAGCCGATACGTGTTCGGTGACCGCCTTGACCGTATACGGGTGCGTATACGTGCATGGGGGGTTTGCATGGTGATTAGGGTTTTTTGCATGGCGTCATGCATATGCATGTGACCATGCATAATGCCGGGATAGTCGAGTAGGCTGAGGATTAGCATCGGGTCGTATATTGACTAGTGTATTGTGTGTATTATAGGTGCGAGGTCGAAAGGCGAGCACGGGGAGTTAGTGAGTTTTAAAGATCGTAGTGTGTCGAGCAAAGGTGAGTTTCTATCGCCCACCTTTAAATGTTTTATTGTTTTGGGCATGAATACATGTAAAACGTGTTTTTAGTTAGTTGCATGGATAGACGACACTTTTGGTAACGAAATATATATTTTTAAATGATCGTTATGCTTGCATGTGTGTATGAGTTTGTGTCACGTACTTAAACGTCGTGGCGGGAGATCAAGCTTAAGCTTGATGTTGTGTTGACGTTAGTCAACGGGATATTGAGTCTGACATTAGTCATGCGGGAGATCGAGCGTAAGCTTGATATTGTGTTGACGGTAGTCAACGGGATATTGTGTCTGACGAAAGTCAGGCGGGAGATCGTGTTTTCTTGTGTCTTCGGACCAGAGAACATGGTATATTTGTTTGTCGATAAAATATAATTGTTTGAACTGTTGACAAAGTATTGTGAATAAACCTTTGAGATGGAAACCATTTTATAACGTTTTGGAATTTTATATTCCCTAAAGAACTACTATAGAACTCACTCAGCATAGCTGACTTCTAAGCATGTATTTCAGGTAAAGAGAAGGTGTGAGCTGGTGGCTTCTGGATGGCATTTGGTTACCGTGGATGTTTGTGATGACATTATTTAGTAGTTGTTTTGTTGAGACATTTTGATGATTAGTACTTAGTTTGAATTATCGTTGACCTTTGTTGACTAATTAATTTTCGTTGCAATGAATTGAGTTTAGTTTGATGTATATGGCTACTTAGCTTGTGTTTGAGCCAATAAGTAGGGTTCCCGGGTTTGGGGCCTTACATAGTTTTGATGAAGGGATAGAGAAATTATCTAAAGAGACACTAAAAAAGAAGATTATCAGCTGGAGATATGACAGTCACAAAGATCTGTATGTTATACATAGAACCAGGGGAAAGCATCAAAGTTTCAAGAATGGAGAGGACATTTTTAAATTGTGTGTCTTTGGCTTGAAAACTTTATATCAAATCAAAATGATTTCAACAAATCCTAAGGGATATGATTTTGAGATCTCTTTTAGTAGAATGGAAAAGGATGGGTTCAGCAGTTAGAAGTCCAATCCAAATGTCCCACAGAGGAGAATGTAAAGATTTAAATATGATGTTGAGCGTGCTGCCGCTAGAAAGAGAATTAGAAGCAGAGCACCAGCTGTTGTACTTCCTCAATACAATGAAGACTACACTCACAACACAGAATTACTACAGCCATTTACAAATGCTTATGTGGATTCTGAGCATGATGAACTTGTGGTTGAAAGAGGAGAAAATTTGGAGCCTTTAAGGATGTATGAATTGGCTCAAATGATATGTCTTGCTGCTGAAGATATAATTGCTATAGCGTCTATGAATATTCACTGCAAACCTAAGTTTGAAGCTTCTGCAAGGGATTTTTTCAATCTTATAAGTAGACTGCAAATGATGTGAGAGGTATTCCAAATTAAGAGTGGCTTGATGATCATCAGCCTAGAAGGAGATTGTAGAGTCAAACATAAAAGGCTGAAGTTCACAAGTTAACTTACTCTGGATCAGTCCAAGTTCTAATCCGCAAGACCATGTTACACAGGAGAAAAAGTGACTCGGGAGTAAATCTGAAGAAAATTGTTAAGTGCTACTCAGGATGAGTAAATCTACTCCGGAGAGCAAACTACTCTGGAGGATAGATTTAGTCTTGAGTAGACATAGTGATGCTGAGTAAAGAAGATAACAGACTGAAGACCAAGTGAAGTAGTCCGGAGAGTCTATCTACTCCAGAAGAATAAAATGGACTTCCCGAGGAGAATGCATACTCTCCGGACCAGATTGTGCTTCTTCACAAAGGGACTACTCCAGAAGGCAAAGATCAACTAAAGAGTTAGTTGAGTCTGTTATGCCAGGCTGGATTCTAGAAGGATAGAAGTTAGTTAGTTATGGTCAATTGTATTCTTGTCTATAAATAGCTAGTCTTAGTTCATTTGTAGTTAGCACTTTGTAATTGTCAAGTCTTTCTTTGTAACAAGAACTTCCATTCAAATACAATTAGTCATTGGAGTGAATTGATCTGTGTTCATCTTATTCAATTACTTGTTGTTACTGTTTAATTGTTGTTTCTGCCAACAATCAGATTATAGATTTGATATTCTTGATAGATCTCGATCCTACAAGTAAAATCATCACATGTTACATCACAAAACTCTAAAGCTCAAGAACACTCATGGCCAACTCTAGGAGAACTCTTCCTAGGGTTGTTGACTCGGAAAGAACACACACTCAACTCTATGAGAAATGCCTCTATTTATAGAGTCTTCGGGTCTTCACATTAGCCGCCTCTAAGAAAACCCACTTTGACTTTGTCACACTCTCCATGATAAAAGTCAATTATTCACTCTAGAATCATTAATAAGAAGCTTAACTTAAACTTGATCATTAAATTTGACTTGGCATATCAATCGTTGACTTTGACTTTTTTGCGTTGACTTTGACCAAATAGCAAACCTTCTAGTTTCAACAATGCTTTGATTATCCCAAATGATCTTCAACACCAAATAAACGTGTAGGAACTTGATTTGGTAAGTATTAGCCTATAAAGACCCAACATTAAAGGAATTAAAATATCAAAAGTACTTAAATCAAAACTTTGTTTTGTAGATGACAACAACACTAACTAACACCATCGTTCCCGCTAACTCTTCCGCTCTCCGACCCATTTTGGATCGGGAGAAACTCAACGGCGCTAACTTCATGGATTGGTATCGCAATATTCGGATTGTTCTTACACAAGACAAGAAGTTGTACGTTCTTAAGGGACTCGTCCCAGAACCTCCAGCACAAAATGCTCCCAAAGCTGCTAGGGATGCATGGGCTAAACACTTTGCTGATGCACATAGTGTAACATGTCTTATGCTTGCCACTAGGGAACCATATCTACAATAATATTTGGAGCACCAAAAGGCATTCAACATCGTCGAGGAACTCAATTTGATGTTCCAAGATCAAGCCCGACAAGAGATCTATGACATCATGATCTCACTTGTCAACTGTCGGATGCAAGAGGGAACTCCTGTAAGCCTTCACATGTCAAAAATGAAAGGCTACATGGAACGGTTTAAAAGACTTGGATCTCCACTTCAAAGTGACCTAGCCATCATGATGATACTAGGGTCACTTCTGAAGTCGTATAACCAGTTTGTAATCAATTACAACATGAATGGTTTTGAGAAAACCATCTTGGAGCTTCTTGGCGTGCTTAGGGTTGTCGTGAAGAACATCACAACCAAGTCTCAACCAGTTCTCATGATAAGGGAGGGTCAAATCAAGAAGCCAAGTACCCAAAGCAAAAGCAAGGGCAAGAAGTTGTGGGTGAGTCCAAGGTCAAAGCCAAAGGTTGTTATCAAATTCAAGAAGCTAGTCCCTAAACAAACATCAAAGGCACCTGCCAAGACTCCAAAGAACCCCAATTGTTTCCATTATGGGGATGCATGTCATTGGAGGAGGGACCGCCCTAAGTTTCAAGCTGACATGAAGAAGAACCCCAATTGGGCTTTAGCTTCAGGTATCTTTGTAATAGAGTTATATGTTTTCACTAGTAACTCGTGGATATTTGACACATGTTGTGGTACTCACATTTGCAATGATTTGCAGGTGATAAAGAAGGTTAGGCAGCTGAGATAAGGCCAATTGGTGCTCCACATTGGAAACGGAACAAATGTAGTTGTTGAAGCCTTAGGAGAGTACTCCATTTTGTTACCAACCGGCCTGTATCTTATTTTGAACAATGTTTGTTATGTACCTAGTTTAACTTGGAATATTATCTCGGCCACTCGACTGTATGAGCAAGGATTTACCTTTGGTTTCCATGAAGGAAACATTTTGGTTGTTAAATCAAATGTCATGTATTTTGAGGCTATGCCTCATAATGGAATCTATGAAGTTGACATTCATGGCTCATGTAGTGATAACTCTATTTATACTCTCAACACTAAAAGATCAAAACCGAACTTTAACCAATCATATCTATGGCATTGTAGACTTGGCCACGTAAACAAGAAACGTATGTTAAAACTTCAAGCCGATGGAGTCTTAGATCCCACCGGTTCAGAATCGTTTAACATATGTGAATCATGTCTTTGTGGCAAGATAACCAAAGCACCTTTCACCGGTACGGGTGGACAAGTTGCTGATCTATTAGAACTTATACACACCGATGTGTGTGGTCCTTTTAGAACAATTTCAAGAAGTGGTGAGAGGTACTTCATTACATTCACTGATGATTTTAGTATATATATATATATATATATATATATATATATATATATATATATATATATATATGTTTATCTTTTAAAACATAAACGTGAAGTATAAAATACCACCACGTCTATCGGGGCACGTCGATGCAAAGTGACCCAACTTGTCACATTGGTAGCAAATGACCTTTGATCGATCTCTCTTGACCTTCTCCTTGTCCTTCTTTTGGTTCGACTGTTCACCAGTCGGTTGGGTTTGTTCTTGGCCATTACCTCGACCTCGACCTCGACCTCGACCTCGACCACGCCCTCGGTTCCCCTGTCCCGGGACTGGCCTCCTTCGTTTCCCCTACGATTGTTAGAATCAAAACTTGAATATAATAAGTTATTCTGATTATCTGAGCATGAACGAATCTGCTCATCCTCGATTCGATCCTTATAGGCTTTTAACCGCCTGACAACATCTTCATATGTTGCTATTTTAAGATCTTAGATCTGTTCGAGGGATGCAACAAGTTGAATAAACTTCTCCCTTGGAATGTTGTTAAGAAGTTTCTTTACTAACTTTGGCTCCTCGATAACCCGACCTAAAGTCACGGATTTCGAGGCTAGTCCCGACAACCTACCAGAATAGTCATCAATTGATTCTGAGTCTTTCATCCATAATCGATCGAACTCTGAATCCAACGTTTACAATCTTGCTTCTCTAACTCGCTCGGCTCTGGCATGGCTAGTCTTGATCGAATCCCACATCTTCTTAACAGTTTCTTGATCACCAAGTTGCATGACCAAGGACTCGGGTACCGATTGATACAACAACCCCAACACGAGTTCGTTCTGTCATACCCCGGCCGACGGCAGATTATACGCCAGGGCTGACGCGGTTGTTCAAAAGCACATGATCAACTATTAAATGCATTACAATATTTATTCATCATATTAAATATCCGTTACAAGGAAAATAGAAACATATTGTTTAAATGAAACATACAATAAACAAAACTTTAATTTATTTTAACTAGGTCCGTAGCCCTAAGTGTTCAAGCATGGTCCTCGAACGGGTGCACCTGAAACATGTAAGTAAATGTCAACTACAAGTAGTTGGTGAGTAACATAGGTTTTGACACCAAACAAAGTTGAATATGATTTACAATTCAATATGTTCAAATCAAGTCTAAGGCATAAATGTGAAAACATACGAGGTTCCAAAGCGTACAATCAAGCCATGTAAATATGTATGTACAATCCCCCGGACTGCGTGAAGTACCAAAATGTAAACACAAACCTGCCAAGGTTCTTGTTAAGTAATGAATCGGATTCTCATATAAATGATCATAAAAGGTACTACCTTAGACTTGCCACACAAGTTAATGATTGTACAAAACATGAACACATGTATCACCAAGTAGTTTAAGACATAAAACACATGAACTTTGCATAAGAACATAGGTAATTGAATTGTGTATGTAAAGTATGTAGACATGTTCCACCCCGAGTATTTGTAAACAAAGTATGTAAATGGGGCTATGAAACTCACTTGTATTGAAGCTAGTAAGTTGTATGAATTGTAACTGAAGGATAGGCTTCGTGAGAATTTCTCACAATCAACCTACACAATTAATTCGTATTCTAGACTCAATATATGTCTAATGGAAATTGAAAGTAAGAATTCTAGGTTTATCTAGGCTCCCGAGGATTCTTGGAATTTGGAATTAGATATAGGAATTGTACAAGTTTTAGGATTATGTATGTGTATCACAGATATTGAAATAATAATGATAAAGTAGAATTAATTAGAATTAAGTAGCATTTCCGATTAATTATATAGTTTTTATAATAGTAATAATACGTTTGAATTTATTTAAATAATTATTCTAAAAATAATTAATAAATAAATTTATGGTTTAGAAAAAGGTTTAAATAATTATTTTATGTAAATAAAGTAATTATTTAAATTTACTTAAATGATAATTAAAAGAAATATCAAATAAATATTGTTATAAGTAAGCTTTAAATGAAATTAAATGAATTTGTATAATTATTTATTTAAAAATATTTATTTAAGTAATTCTATAGCTTTTTAAATGTTTTAAATACATATTCATTACCAAAATAATTATTTATATGTTTTGAGAAATGGATTAATAATGTTTAAAATTATTTTTATAAACATTACAATTTTATAAGTAAAATAACACAATTAGATTTATTTAAATAAACCTTTTCTATATTGTTTATTTAAGAATTTTAATATTTCTAATAGGTTTTTAATAAATTAAAATGAAAACACATTTTTTGTGCTTTTCGTTTTTATACAAGTTACTAATTATATTCATTAGATTTATAAAAATTAATTTAGGATTTCAAACACTAGTTTATGTATTAGAAATAACAAAAAGGACTTAAAACAGAAAAATGGGGGGGTGGGGACTCGAACCCGCGACCTAGGCTGTGGGAGTACATGTCTTTAACCAAGTGATCTTGGTTGCCTTGTTAAAAAGTAGATTCCATTTTTATTTAATTAACAGATTCACTGATCCTTCTTCCCCAAATCGCGAAACCAGCAACCCTAGCCCTTAATTCGACCCGAAAACTCACTGGTACGAGATCCAATCATTAGGGCTTTTGTTCAAGGAAGTAAAACGCGTAAAATAGTATAAGCATTACCTAATATGATTGAGGAATGAGGGTGTATGGCTGAATCGCTCATACTCGAGTTCTTGAACTGGGATCATACGTTGGATTTGAGGGTTCAGAAAGTACCTAAGGGGTGTCGCGAATGATGTGGGACGGATGTTGTAGATTAATTTCATTTTAAACGCACGAATTGATTCGGGCTAATGGCTAGAACGGTTTCGGAACTGTTCAAGTTACTTGGCTTGATTTCGATTAAATTGGCTAATTAAAATAATCAGGTTTTAGTCGATCAATGGTTTTGCAAACAAATCGAACGTTTAGTGAACAGCTCGTGAACCGTTTGACGGGAAGTTCGTTTATGTTCGTTCGTTTAATAAATGAACGAACATGAACAAGAAATTTCGTTTGTTTAGTTAAATTAACAAACATGAACAGATGTTGTATTCGTTCATTTATGTTCGTAAACGTTCGGTAATGTTTTCATTTATGTTCGTTCAGTAATGGTTTTTATATTTTATATTTTATTAATTATTATTTTTTTAAGTTTGTGTATGATAATTATGTAAAGTATGTGGAGATAATTATGACAATTGTTAAGTACTTCATATTTATTTTTGGTGGATTTTGTGTGATGTTTATTTGAGACGAAAATGTTGATTTTATTCTCAAATGAATTTTTGTTTGTTTGTGTTCATAAATGTTCGTTTGTGTTTGTTTGCGTTCATTTGTGTTTGTTAAATACAATTATCGGACGAACACAAACGAACACGAAAAGATTCCTTTCCTTAATGAACAAACACAAACAGGAAATCTCGTTCGGTATCGTTCTTAAACAGTTCGCGAACATGAAAATTCCTTAATAAATAAGATATTGTTCGTGTTTTTTCGGTTCGTTTGCAACCCTAATTATTTGTTCGTGTTCGTTCGATGCGTCTACGGCCCTAATTATAACTAAAAGGGCTCATGACACGGACGTTATGTAGCACATAATAATAATATTTTATGGTGAATCAAATTCAATGCAGAGAATGTTAAAATTCCATTCGTCATGATCCACAACCAGTAATGGTGACGTGATGAAACAAATGGCGTTTCACTGATAAACCCTAGAAACGAACAATTATCTTCCTGTGAGTAATCCTCCACGTATTCATCAAAATCTGTTCATGTTTGTTAATTTAACTAAACAAACGAAATTTCTTGTTTATGTTCGTTCATTTATTAAACGAACGAACATAAACGAACTTCCCGTCAAACGGTTCACGAGCTGTTCACTAAACATTCGGTTTGTTTGCAACCCTAGTAATTGAAGTTAATTCACTCGAATTCGGACGATCGGAAGACGGTTTATGTTCGTTCGTTTAATAAATGAACGAACATGAACAAGAAATTTCGTTTGTTTAGTTAAATTAACAAACATGAACAGATTTTGATGAATACGTGGAGGATTACTCACAGGAAGATAATTGTTCGTTTCTAGGGTTTATCAGTGAAACGCCATTTGTTTCATCACGTCACCATTACTGGTTGTCGATCATGACGAATGGAATTTTAACATTCTCTGCATTGAATGTGATTCACCATAAAATATTATTATTATGTGCTACATGACGTCCGTGTCATGAGCCCTTTTAGTTATAATTAGGGCCGTAGACGCATCGAACGAACACGAACAAATAATTAGGGTTGCAAACGAACCGAAAAAACACGAACAATATCTTATTTATTAAGGAATTTTCATGTTCGCGAACTGTTTAAGAACGATACCGAACGAGATTTCCTGTTTGTGTTTGTTCATTAAGGAAAGGAATCTTTTCGTGTTCGTTTGTGTTCGTCCGATAATTGTATTTAACAAACACAAATGAACGCAAACAAACACAAACGAACATTTATGAACACAAACAAACAAAAATTCATTTGAGAATAAAATCAACATTTTCGTCTCAAATAAACATCACACAAAATCCACCAAAAATAAATATGAAGTACTTAACAATTGTCATAATTATCTTCACATACTTTACATAATTATCATACACAAACTTAAAAAAATAATAATTAATAAAATATAAAATATAAAAACCATTACTGAACGAACATAAATGAAAACATTACCGAACGTTTACGAACATAAATGAACGAATACAACATCTGTTCATGTTTGTTAATTTAACTAAACAAACGAAATTTCTTGTTCATGTTCGTTCATTTATTAAACGAACGAACATAAACGAACTTCCCGTCAAACGGTTCATGAGCTGTTCACTAAACGTTCGGTTTGTTTGCAACCCTAGTAATTGAAGTTAATTCACTCGAATTCGGACGATCGGAAGACGGTTTGGAACCTGTTGACTTCGTCGAGTCAAAATTGAAGAAGGGGGGAGCTAAACCGAAATTTACACATTGGCCCTTGTTGATTAATGTGTTTAACATTTAGTGTACAAACCTAGGTTTAAGTTAACTTAAAGTTTCAGGAATTGCAAAACACACCCTGCACTTTTATAATCATATAAAACCATTAAATTTTATAAATTTTTATAAAATCTAACAAGTCTTAATATTATAATTAAATATAAAAAGATGGATTTTATAATTTGTAAAGTTAGAAATAATTTTTATTTCTATTAAACCATTTTCTTCGAAATAATATAACTTTTATAAACTCTATTTCATTTAGGGGATTTATAATTTAGTTTCTATACGTTTACACACACACACATATATATATATATATAGGGAATGAATCATTTGAGAACTTCTAAATATTTTGAGAACTCACGAGAACTCGTCAAAAATGCAATCAAAACCATTTTTTTTGTTTTTACTAATTTTATTGTTAGAATACAACATAAAAAAATGAATTTATATATGTAAATTTACATGTCTTCATATATTAAAAAAATATACACTTGTGTAAGTTTACCACTTACACATGTGTAAGTGTTTACCATTTACACGTGTATATAAATTTTTTTAAGGATAATTTAGAGAGAAATGATGAATTAATTGAAGAGATAAATCATTTTTTATGTTATATTTTAATAATAAAGATAGTGAAAACAAAAAAAGATTATTTTAATTGGTTTTTTTACGAGTTCTCGCGAGTTCTCAAGTATTTATGAGTTATCATTTGAACCTAACCATATATATATATATATATATATATATATATATATATATATATATATATATATATATGCTTAGTAATAACCTAACATATATTTATATGATTTATTTTTGAACTTTAAATAATTCTTTATATAAATCCTTGTTATATTTGAAATGAAACAATTGTACCCAATGTACACACATATATATATATATATATATATATATAATATGATAGTGTCCATTGAAATAGGACAATGCCAATCATAGGATAATGGAAATACGAGTACCGGAACAGTAAAAATAAAGGTCGAAAAATCCTGGAGGTTACACGTTCAGGGTCACCACCCCCTTGGACACACAATTTAGAGAAAACTCGATTTTATTATACTAGGTAAATATAACTCAAAAACCCTAATACATTAACTCTCTTGATTAAATTCTACTTGGTTGTAATCAATATATAGGGAAACTCGAACTTAGTAAGCAATAAAACATAATTAACCATGATTATCATGTAGTGGGCCACCACCCCCTTGGACAATCCGGGACGCTCTCACGGGGTAAATCGGAAATTACCGGCCTTCATGATGATCATCAATCATAAGTATAATTTGTTTTTTTTTAATACTATGTATTGCAAATTCCTAATCTATTGCAAAATGATTTTTAACATAATAATTTTTATTATTTTTTAAACAAACATAATTGATTGATGGGATTTGTCATTATGATTGATTTTGATTACTTTGTTCGTTACTATATTTGGCCTTTTTACATCCATACAACTTCCGCTGCAAGTGCATGAATCCTTTCCTCCCGTTAATAACACACACTATTTTAGAATTATTTTGTTCTGATGTTTGATATTATTGTTGATAACAAAATTATTTATTTAATAATAAAAATTGATATATCAATCTATAATCAATCTACTAATAATGTCGTTAGAAAATGAACCATGATCATTATGCAAGCATATGTGTTATACTCGTGGTGAGAGGGGGGAGTGCCACATTGGACCACGCTCACGCGCACGCCCCTGCATGAGTGTGACGTGAGCGTTGGTTCCATGAGCACACTCACGCTCGTGGAGGGGAAGAAATTTGACCGTTCCATCATTTGACCGTTTTTAAACGGTAAAAAAAATTAAACCGTAAAAACCACACAAACATTAATCTTTTTTACACAAAAATCATACATCTCTACTCACAACAAAAACAAAATGAATCCAAACCGCGTAAACCATCCATTCAACCCAAACAATTCATTCAATCCAAATAATCCTAAAGACAATGTTTTCCTACTTGATCGCTAACAAGTTTAGTACCCTAAGTTTGATTCTATCCGTCTGTTGGAATCAAAACATTCCCATATTCAACAATCACAACCCGACCCTGAATTTGTTACTGAAATATACAATAAAATCTATCAATTTCTAGCATCAAAATAATTTAATTATAAGTCAATATTTTACATTACTCTCTTAAGTTATACTTTCTAAATGAGTCGTAAATCCTTATTATAATAAACCCTTATGATTATCCATAATTAAAACCAAACAAATTTGTAAGGCCCCTTTCTCGGGTAACCTCACTTGTTGGATTTACTCATAAACATAGTCATAAATACTGAACTTAAATTAAAAACATTCATCATTCAATTACATTTCATAACAGCGGAAGTCTTAACAATTAAAAACACAACATTGTCTTAACAAACAAAAGTGGGATGTCAGTCTTGTGTCGGGTAACTTTCACGCCCTCGCACGACCTTTTCTTCCTTTACCTGAAATGTATACTAAAGTCAGCTAACGCTGGTGAGTTCTAGTTTAATACGTTTAGATATAAACATTCTTTTCTTTACTTCATAAGTAAGCATTATTATAAAGTCATTCATATAAATACGTATTCATAGCTTTTGCTTTTCTTTCATCTTTCTTTTCTTTATTAATGTGATTACATATATATATATATGCGTTCACCCTTTTTCTTTCACTTTTCTTAACATTCTTTCCTTATCTTTCTTACGTGATTACATAGATATGCATTCACCTTTACTTTCTTTACCATTTATTGGTCATACACATAAGGGTGATCAACCCGCCTTTTTACTGCGTATGTCACAAAGACATACGCCCTTAAGCTACCGTCGTAGCCCTTTTACTCGTCCGGTCCTAGAAACCGTCCGCCTTAACTTTTCCGTCCGGCCAACCTTCGGCCGTCCGTCTTAACCGTCCTACCGTCGTAGTCCGTCATATTCGCCCGTCTGCCATAAGGCATCCGTTTCCCACTTGAACTAATTATACAGCCGAATATTGATTTAGCGACTTACTCCACCGTAGTGGCCTTTATTTAGTCTACCTTTCTAGACTTCCTTTCTAGACTTCCTTCTCTAGCTGCATAATAGTCAAGTGGTCGTCCGTCTACCGTAGTAGTCGTTAGCTTTGTTTCCGTCCATAACGTATACTTACATTCTTCGCATGCAATATATATTTATAAAGCAAGGTTTCATTTATTTACGTTATACCATTCATTCATTCATTCTTTGCAAACATACGTGTCGTTCTTTGTTCGTAAGTCATTATTCGCATTCATATGTATCTACACATATACCTTAATATATCACGTATGATCACATTGATATTCATTTCATTTATTCATTTAGTGTATACACTTCAGCCCCAAAACATTTATAAATCTTTTGCACATAACAAAGAAGGGGGCACATAGAACTCACCTGATGAGTAGTTTCTGTAATACACTTAGCTGGCTACTGAGCTTCACTAATGTCACTCACGATCTGTATAATAAAGTCATATACATAAGGTAGTGCTCCTAGATGACACTAGACATTACTATGCTTGAACCTAGTAGTTTCGATTGATTAGCTTATATCGAAACTTTGTAGTTTCGATAGGTTGTTCTTGTCGAAACTTGGTAGTTTCGATAGGCTGCTTATGTCGAAACTTGGTAGTTTCGATAAGTAGTTTCAATAAGGTCTGCATATATCGAAACTGGGTAGTTTCGATAGGTCTGCACATATCGAAACTAAGTAGTTTCGATGGACCTGCACATATCGAAACTAAGTAGTTTCGATGGATCTGCACTTATCGCCTTCCCCAAAAATCCGAATGTTCTGCATGCGAATCTGATCATGTCGATATCTAAATTTTTCTTTGATCAAAACGTTCGTTTTTCATCCTAGATGATATACCTAAGTTCACTTTCAAGTTTCATCCGTAAAATCGTTATCTTTTAGCCAAAACCCGAAACTTCCCAAAACGAACAAAAACTCATAATGTGATCGAATCGTTACCTGGATTGTAATTCTGATTCGGAGGTTTAGCTCACGGGAACAGCAGCAACGTTCTCCTGAATTCCCGAGTTGATCCGTCACTTTCTCTCTCTAGACCCGAGCTCTCCTTTCTCTCTCTAAAAGCTGCGTGTGTTGGGGAAATGAGCAGGGAAGAGGGCTGCCTTGCCTCTTATGTGCAATGGGCTTCCTTCGGCCCATTGAAGCTGGGCCCAGGCCCGCTCTCTTTTTGTTTAAATGTTCCGACTAAATCACTGGTCTCGTTATGTTTATTCGTTTTATTATTTTTGGGATGTTACAAGTCTACCCTCCTTAAAGAGGTTTCGTCCTCGAAACTGTTCATACGTTAAACAATTTAGGGTATAGTCCCTTCATCTCGTCTTCCTTTTCCCATGTAGCTTCTGACCCTTTTATGTGCTTCCATTGTATCTTGACTAACGGTATCGACTTATTGCGTAGTCGTTTTTCAGCTCGGTCAAGAATGGCTATTGGTTCCTCTACATAATTCAGACTATTATCCACTTCGATCTCGTCGTAAGGTATGTGAGCTGTGTCGTCAGCTAGGCACTTGCGTAAGTGGGACACGTGGAACGTAGGGTGTATTCCATTAAGCTCAACGGGTAGGTCGAGTCTGTAAGCAACTTGACCCACTCTCGCTAAAATCTTAAAAGGCCCGACAAACCTTGGACTTAGTTTGCCACGCTTCCTGAATCGAATGATTCCTTTCCACGGAGACACTTTCAATAGTACCATATCCCCTACTTGAAACTCTAAATCCCTTCTTCTCTTATCCGCGTATGATTTCTGTCTGTCTTTTGCGGCTTTCATTTGAGCCTTTATTTGATCAAATTTCTCGGAAGTAGCTTTGACCACTTCGAGACTTGCGAAGTCCTTTTGTCCAATTTTCCCCCAACAACCCGGGGTCCGACATCTCCTTCCATACAACATTTCAAATGGCGGCATGCCAATGGTTGAGTGATAGCTGTTGTTATATGAAAATTCTGCCAATGGTAGATGGCTGTCCCAACTCCCACCGAAGTCAATGATACAGGCCCGGAGCATGTCCTCCAAGGTCTGAATGGTTCTTTCAGATTGACCATCGGTCTGAGGGTGGTAAGCGGTGCTGATGTTCAGTCTAGTGCCCATCGCTTCGTTGAATTTCTTCCAAAATCTGGATGTGAATCTAGTATCCCTGTCGGACACAATTGACAGTGGCATACCATGTCTGCTCACAATTTCCTTGATAAATACTTCTGCTAGCTTTTCAGACGAAGAAGTCTCACGTATTGGCAAGAAGTGAGCACTCTTTGTCAAGCGGTCGACGATCACCCAAATGGTGTCATTGCCTTTAGCTGTTCGCGGTAGCTTGGTAATGAAGTCCATTGTGATATCCTCCCACTTCCATTGTGGTATTGGTAAAGGCTGCATTTTACCACATGGTTTCTGGTGCTCGGCCTTAACTAGTGAACACGTTAGGCACTTGTTCACGTACTCGGTCACATCATTCTTCATGCCAGGCCACCAGTATTCTTTCTTCAAGTCTTGATACATTTTGTTTGTCCCGGGGTGGATAGAATAGCGAGACTTATGGGCCTCATCAAGTATTTTGGCTCTAAGTTCGCCAATCTTAGGTATCCACATTCGGCCAAACCTAGTTAATACACCGTATGCATTTGCATCCAAGTTCCCTTGTTGTCCTACTATTCTTTCCCGTTTCACATTTCTTTCTAACAGCGCTTCATCTTGTGCTTTTGCTATTTCACCCATCCAATCTGGTGTTATAATCAGCTGACACGCTTTGATCCGGATAGGTGCCGATTCTTCCTTTCTACTTAAAGCGTCGGCCACTACGTTTGCCTTGCCCGGATGGTACAATATCTCACAGTCATAGTCTTTCAGTAGCTCTAACCACCTTCTTTGTCTCATGTTTAATTCCTTTTGTTCAAAAAAGTACTTCAGGCTTTTGTGATCGGAGTAAATGGTGCATTTAACTCCATACAGATAGTGCCTCCATATTTTCAACGCGAAAACTACTGCTGCTAATTCTAGATCGTGTGTTGGGTAGTTAACCTCGTGAATCTTTAGTTGCCGCGATGCATAAGCAATTACCTTTCCTCTTTGCATGAGTACGCACCCTAAACCTTGCCCTGAAGCGTCAGAGTAGACTACCAAGTCTTCATTTCCCTCAGGTAGTTTTAAGACTGGAGCTTGAGTTAATCGTGTCTTAAGTTCCTCAAACGCGTTGTTTTGGGTTGGACCCCATTCATACTTTACTTCCTTCCGTGTCAGTTTGGTTAGTGGCGAGGCAATTCTTGAGAAATCTTGAATGAACCTTCGATAGTAGCCTGCCAATCCTAGAAAACTTCGTATCTCTGTTGGTGTCTTTGGGATGTTCCATTCCTTTACTGTCTCGATCTTTGCAGGATCCACCATGATGCCGTTTGGGTTTATTACATGACCTAGGAATTGGACTTCCCTAAGCCAGAACGCGCATTTGGAGAATTTTGCGTACAACTTTTCCTGCTTTAGCACCTCCAGAACCTCCCTTAGGTGACAGTGGTGATCACCCTCGTTTTTCGAATATACCAGTATGTCGTCTATAAAAACTATCACAGATCGATCCAACATGGGTCGACATACTCTATTCATCAAATCCATGAACGCTGCTGGTGCGTTAGTTAATCCGAAGGACATCACGAGAAACTCATAATGCCCATAACGCGTGCGAAACGCGGTCTTTGGTACGTCTTCCTCTCTTACTTTCAACTGATGGTAACCCGACCTAAGATCGATCTTTGAGAACCAACTCGCACCTTGTAGTTGATCAAAAAGGTCGTCTATCCTGGGCAGTGGGTATTTGTTCTTTACTGTTCTCTTGTTCAGTTCGCGGTAGTCAATGCACATGCGCATGCTGCCGTCCTTCTTCTTTACAAATAGTACCGGAGCGCCCCATGGTGAGATGCTCGGTCTAATAAATCCTTTTTCTGTTAGTTCCTCTAGTTGAGACATCAATTCTTTCATTTCTGACGGAGCCAATCGGTAGGGGGCTTTGGCAACGGGCTCAGCTCCTGGCAATAAATCAATCTGAAATTCTATTCCCCGATCGGGTGGTAACCCAGGTAGATCCTCAGGGAATACTTCCGGAAAGTTGCACACCACGGGTACATTCTTGAGTTCTTCCATTTTCATTCTATCATCAATAACATATGCCAGATAAGCTTCGCAACCGCGCCTCATGTGACTTTCGGCCTTGATCATCGAGATGACGTTTGGCATCGTGCAATTCCAATCCCCATAAACCGTAATTGGACTGCCGCTAGGAGCTTTTAGGTGTATCCTCTTACGTTTGCATATGATTTGAGCTTCGTTGGCAGCTAACCAATCCATACCCAATACTATATCGAATCCTCCTAAGGTAAGAAGGAATAATCTAGATGGAAACTTATGTCCCTCTATTTCTATGATGCAATCCTCTGTTACTTGGAATACTGCCGAATTTTTACCTACGGCAGTTTGTACGCTAAAGGCCTTTACTATGGTGTTGATAGTGCAATCCAATTTACGACTAAATGCATTTGATATGAAGCTTTTACTAGCACCAGAGTCAAATAAAATAGCAGCATGTTCATCATTTACTAGAAACATACCTGATACGACATCAGGGTTTCCTCTTGCTTCTTCCTCAGTCAAGGCATAGGCACGAGTCCTTGCCTTAGGCTGTTCCTGCTCCCTATCCTTTCCCGAACCAGATTGGCCGGCCTTCCTGCAGTTCTTTGTCAAATGTCCAAACAATCCACATACTTGACACTTGACGTCTCTTACACATTCTCGGGAGAAGTGCCCCGGCCTTCCGCACTTATAGCATGTGGTGGTGCCAATTTTACATTCGCCAAGATGTTGCCTTCCACATTTCTTGCAAGTTTCATATTCATCCAATCTTGGCTTCTTAGTTTCCGTTGTTACATTCCCTCTCCCGGTTCCTCTAGACGGGTTCTCCCACTTTCTCTTTTGGGTTTCTGTTGGTGGGTCCTCATTGGCATAATCGTCGTAGACGATTCCGCTCAGGTTCACTACCGACTCGAAGGTCGAGGGTAGGTTGGCTTTCACGTGGACACGGACCCTTTGAGGTAGGCCCTTCACATAATACTTGATCATTCGCTCTTCTGTCTCCACCAGGTGGGGTACTAGCTGAGCCAACTCATTGAATCAAGAAGTGTACTGGCGGTGTGTCTTGTTGCCAGCCTTAAGGTTTAGGAATTCATTTTCCACGCGATCAATTTCGTTCTGGGGACAGAACTTTTGAATTACCAGCTTTTTCAGTTCTTCCCATGTCATTCTTGCAAGAGCATTTGGGGACTTTGTCCTCTGAATGTTCCTCCACCAACCTAGGGCCTCATTGGTGAAAGAATGAGCAACATATTTAACAGCCTGGTCGGGTCGACACTCGCTGATGTTGATTACAGCACTCATCCTCTCTATCCATTCAAGCGTAGCCACCGAATCCTTGCTGCCATCAAACTTGGGTGGGTCTCCATCCTTGAAACCTTTGTAAGTACACCCACGGTTGCTTGATACCACTTTTACTTCATCCCTGTCACTGTCATAAATTTTCTCTTCATCGTTCCCTTCATCCTTTTCTTTGCTTTTCTTTAGTGCCTCAGATAGTAGGTCAGGCAATACCTTCCTCAAAGTGAGCACAACTTCACGGGCAATAGCATCCCTGACTTCAGGTTCCAACTGTATAGGCCCTGGACTGTCGTTCCTAATTGGGGTCACTTCTGTTTCGTGCACACTTTCTGTGTGCTCTGCGTGCACACTCTCTTCTTCTTCAAATCTTGGGTTCAGCGGAGGTCTACCTCGTCGGCCAGTGCGACCACCTCGAGGTCCTGTTCTTCCTCCCCCAGCCATAATTCTTAATTTCCTGATAGTTACAAAGGGAATACATCAATGTCATTTCTTCAGATCATAGTTTGGAACAGTACGAGCAAGGTAAATTCTTAATTACAGTGACCGGTTTGTGATTACTAATTTACATTGCTTTTCGGGTTCAAAACTCTTCAAATTAGTCATGGCATTAACATCTATTTGTTCTAAGTTATGGTATCTATTCTTATGCAAGAGCCTTAACTTCATTACTTACTTACCGTGCTGGCGTTGGCGTTGGTTACCCATACTAACATCCGTGCGTTGGTCCCATAATCAGTTTGAGTCTAGACATTTAGGGATGTCTAAATCTCTCAAACTATTGCTCTGATACCAACTTGTAAGGCCCCTTTCTCGGGTAACCTCACTTGTTGGATTTACTCATAAACATAGTCATAAATACTGAACTTAAATTAAAAACATTCATCATTCAATTACATTTCATAACAGCGGAAGTCTTAACAATTAAAAACACAACATTGTCTTAACAAACAAAAGTGGGATGTCAGTCTTGTGTCGGGTAACCTTCACGCCCTCGCACGACCTTTTCTTCCTTTACCTGAAATGTATACTAAAGTCAGCTAACGCTGGTGAGTTCTAGTTTAATACGTTTAGATATAAACATTCTTTTCTTTACTTCATAAGTAAGCATTATTATAAAGTCATTCATATAAATACGTATTTATAGCTTTTGCTTTTCTTTCATCTTTCTTTTCTTTATTAATGTGATTACATATATATATATATATATGCGTTCACCCTTTTTCTTTCACTTTTCTTAACATTCTTTCCTTATCTTTCTTACGTGATTACATAGATATGCATTCACCTTTACTTTCTTTACCATTTATTAGTCATACACATAAGGGTGATCAACCCGCCTTTTTACTGCGTATGTCACAAAGACATACGCCCTTAAGCTACCGTCGTAGCCCTTTTACTCGTCCGGTCCTAGAAACCGTCCGCCTTAACTTTTCCGTCCGGCCAACCTTCGGCCGTCCGTCTTAACCGTCCTACCGTCGTAGTCCGTCATATTCGCCCGTCTGCCATAAGGCATCCGTTTCCCACTTGAACTAATTATACAGCCGAATATTGATTTAGCGACTTACTCCACCGTAGTGGCCTTTATTTAGTCTACCTTTCTAGACTTCCTTTCTAGACTTCCTTCTCTAGCTGCATAATAGTCAAGTGGTCGTCCGTCTACCGTAGTAGTCGTTAGCTTCGTTTTCGTCCATAACGTATACTTACATTCTTCGCATGCAATATATATTTATAAAGCAAGGTTTCATTTATTTACGTTATACCATTCATTCATTCATTCTTTGCAAACATACGTGTCATTCTTTGTTCGTAAGTCATTATTCGCATTCATATGTATCTACACATATACCTTAATATATCACGTATGATCACATTGATATTCATTTCATTTATTCATTTAGTGTATACACTTCAGCCCCAAAACATTTATAAATCTTTTGCACATAACATAGAAGGGGGCACATAGAACTCACCTGATGAGTAGTTTCTGTAATACACTTAGCTGGCTACTGAGCTTCACTAATGTCACTCACGAACTGTATAATAAAGTCATATACATAAGGTAGTGCTCCTAGATGACACTAGACATTACTATGCTTGAACCTAGTAGTTTCGATTGATTAGCTTATATCGAAACTCTGTAGTTTCGATAGGTTGTTCTTGTCGAAACTTGGTAGTTTCGATAGGTAGTTTCGATAGGCTGCTTATGTCGAAACTTGGTAGTTTCGATAAGTAGTTTCGATAAGGTCTGCATATATCGAAACTGGGTAGTTTCGATAGGTCTGCACATATCGAAACTAAGTAGTTTCGATGGACCTGCACATATCGAAACTAAGTAGTTTCGATGGATCTGCACTTATCGCCTTCCCCAAAAATCCGAATGTTCTGCATGCGAATCTGATCATGTCGATATCTAAATTTTTCTTTGATCAAAACGTTCGTTTTTCATCCTAGATGCTATACCTAAGTTCACTTTCAAGTTTCATCCGTAAAATCGTTATCTTTTAGCCAAAACCCGAAACTTCCCAAAACGAACAAAAACTCATAATGTGATCGAATCGTTACCTGGATTGTAATTCTGATTCGGAGGTTTTGCTCACAGGAACAGCAGCAACGTTCTCCTGAATTCCCGAGTTGATCCGTCACTTTCTCTCTCTAGACCCGAGCTCTCCTTTCTCTCTCTAAAAGCTGCGTTTGTTGGGGAAATGAGCAAGGAAGAGGGCTGCCTTACCTCTTATGTGCAATGGGCTTCCCTCGGCCCATTGAAGCTGGGCCCAGGCCCGCTCTCTTTTTGTTTAAATGTTCCGACTAAATCACTGGTCTCGTTATGTTTATTCGTTTTATTATTTTTGGGATGTTACAAAATTAAAATAATTAATAAGGTGGACAATAATTTATAAAAGACAAGATAAGATACATAAATATATGGATAGTGTGTGTGAGAGACATTCAAACTTTTCTTTAAATACCCCGCCCTTCAAATCATTGTTCTCCCTTCTTGTTGTGAGAAACCTAGAGAAAGAGAGAGAATATGGGTGCATGGAGAAAAGGGGTGGTGGTTGGCCGGAGCTCCGGCGGAATAAGGATTAAAAAGAAGCCGGCATTGGTGGTGGTCACCGGAATTGAGAACCGCAAGTCCATGGAAAGGAAGCTGAGACAGCTACAAAGGATCATACCCGGCGGAGGAGTTGGAGCAACCGACGTGGACGCCTTGTTCCACAGGATTGCAGCTCACATCGTCGTACTTGAAACTCGGGTGGATCTTCTCAAAAACATTTACTCTACGTTTTGCCATCCGTAGTCAAAGTCAACGTCAACGCTTCGTTGAATTTTATGTGTAATTATTGTTTATTATGTTCTTTTAATATAAAAAAGAACATGGGTCGAAGGTAAATAAATTGTCTGGTTATCAGATAAATTTCTAGTAAATTAATGACAAGATTATAAATATTTTTAAATATTTTTTGTGTTAATTTCATTAAGTATTAGAAAACTAGTAAATAAGAGTTGTGTCACTAAAGTACATTTGTTGTTTGTTTGTATATGATGATATGATATTTTTCTTTAAGTTTGGGTAATATATAAATTAAGATAAATAAAAGTTAATACTTGAAAAGCCAAATTCAATGATTGAAATGTTTGCTCTTCACGTGTTATAATTTGTGTACGTGATTTCTTGTTTTATAGTTAATAGAACTTCTAATTTTTTATTGGAGAAATTTGAAAAAAATTAGCAAGAGGGGTTGTACGTTTATTTTCTTCTATAGAATTGACAACCGGTTTTTTCAAGATTGGCTCAACCTTTTAAGGGATTCAAAGCCAAGTATAAAATCGGGGTCGTTTTCATAAAAGTACGTTCTTTTATTAGAATCCTTACACATTGGAATATAATTATCCACATTTTTTGTAAACAATTTCTTAAAGTCACACGATAACACGTATTAAATTTGGATTTGAGTTTTAGTTTAAAAAAAAACTCTTTCGGGTATTTAAGCGATAGCTATCCTGAGCATTAAGATCTAGATGATCAGCAATTAGGAACCTATATCGAGACGAATCCAGATTAGTACCCGACCCGATAACCCGATTTGACGGAAACCCGGATAGTTTCCACGCAACATAAGTCAACACATCCACCGGATTAGAAACAATCAGCAGTATACTCTCCGGCGACCCTGCAGCTAACGGCGGGATCACCTTCGAGAACAGAGCCAGGTTCCTCTGCAACAAGTTTAACCTGGACTCCCCCGGAATCTGGCGCGCACCGTCGGTGACGATGACGAGATCCGATCCGACGGTGCTGGAATAATCAACGGAGGCGGAGATCTTGGTTCGTGGAAGGAAGGCTGCGGCGTGCTGGAGGTCTAGCATCTCGCCGCGGAGCTTGTCGGCGTTGACGTCAACAAGTGCGATCTCGTCGGCGAGGGCTTGGGTGAGGATTGTCTGGGCGATGGCCATACCGACGTTCCCGACGCCGACGACGGAGATTTTGGTGTTCCGGGTGGTAGGTGGTGGTGGTGATGCGGCTTGAATGGGCTTGAAGAAATATTTAGCTATGTCTAAACCATCTGGACCTAATGTTGAAGATGAAGCTGATTTCTGCATATTTTGTGGATGAACAAATTCTCTCTTTCCCTCTCGAAATACAAGTAACAAGACTCCTTTGGCGATAGTTAATATGCTTTTTAAAAAATGTATAACATATTAAATATGACTTTGTTGTATCTTTTATATTATATTATACTAATACTCAATCACAAGTGTCCGATCAAAATTAACTAACTTCACAAAAATCATCCCTTTACTTTTTAAATATTAACTTTGATCCTCTCAAGTCTTATAAGTTTTAAGTTTTATAAATTTTAAGGTTACCACATTTAGTATATGTAATTTGATTTTTTTCTTAATACGTTGTTTGTTTTTTTTCTTTATTGATGTCCCAATGTAAATTTTGTTAAGAACGGAGTTATATTCAAAATAAAGTATTTTTTATATATTGTGGGTTATATTGATTGCCAACTGTGAAGAATGAGACCGACACCGACTGAAAAATATCGGTACCGTAATCTAACTGTCTTTTATCTATGTTTCGACCTCCACAACCGAGTCGCCGTAACTTCATACGTTTTTTTTTATGAACTTTATGGTTCCCGCCGTGGAGCGCGAGGCAAAATTTATTCAAGCACATTTATTTTTATGCTTAGTCACGTTAATGTTACCGTCTCAACCGTTTAAGGTCTAGTTCCCGCCGCGGAACGATAGCTTTTTTTTTTTTGTTTTACTTGACAAAACCTGAAAATTAAGGAAAGTTAAATCTTAAAAATTGAGGGGCCATAAGCGATAGCTTATTTTTTTTATATAATCGAGCCACTTCTGGTTGTTTGAAAGTTGTAAATTGATTGATAATTAATGTGTCACATATGATAACCATATAGTAATCAAAAAAACTATTGGATTGTCTTTTAACTCCCATATAGTCTCATTCTTCATCTAAACATCATCACATGTGTCTATAACATATGATTTAATTGATAATTTTGGGGGTTATAACTTTGTAGTGTTTTTTATTTGATTTAGTTTTCCAATAATTGCATACAAATGAATTTAATCACATGTGAATTAACATAAAATTTTATATATATATATATATATATATATATATATATATATATATATATATGGGAAGGTTCTTTGGAGAACCGTAAAGAAATTGAGAACCGGGGAACCATGTGTTTTGCATTTGAAAACCTTACAGGGAAGGATTCAAATGATAACCAGTTTTTTATATGATAACCACTCTCAAACAATCACATAATTTATAAATTATTTTTTCTTTCAATTGTTAAAAGAGTATTTAAGTATACTGAACATATATCTTGAACATAAATACAGAAATGATAAGTCTTACATATACGTACCAAATAATGTTACATATACGTGACACATAGTGTTTACGTATATGTAACACTAACAAAATGATAATTGTTACATATACGTAACACTATGTTTGAGAGTGGTTATCATGGTTATCACATAAATATTGGTTATTATTTGAACATCACCCTATTATATATATATATATATGTATGAGGTTAGGCTAGAAAGAGGAAAAAGTGTAGAAAGTGTAGGAAGAAATCTCAACCATAAGATCTTTGTGTTTTGTAGCTGAGATTTACACAGTGGTATTTTGGTAAATAAATGCAACTTAGAAACAATACGGAATAGACCAGGAGGGTAGATTCAACCAAAAAGCCTCACATGTAAGTCACATGCAACTTCCCTCACATTAGGGGTATTCAAATTCGGATATCCGAAAATTTCGGATAGTGATTCGGATATCAAATTTTTTTTTACAAAGTAAGGAAATTAATAAGAAAATCTAATCTAATAAGCAATTGAAACAATCTGTTGTTGCTTCCATGTTGACAATTTGTTGTTGCTTCCATGTTGATAATAAGCAAATCTAATCTAATAAGCAATTGAATCAAATATGTATTAACCTGATGGAAGAAAGAATGAAATAAAGGAAGCCCTGCTTGTTTGTCGGCTTAGAAGAAATAAAATTAGCAAAATCAAATCTAATTTCATCACATCAAAGGAAAACTACAGAAACACATCTTGTAGAGACCAGATGGTAGTATACCTGAAACTGAAGACGAGAAAGAATGTGAACTTGACGGAAGGTGTCACACCCCTAAAATCCACTAACGGAGTTTTACCGTTTGGTTTGTGACAAACTAGGATCTCAGTCCTTAGTTACATCAAACGAATCTATGTGAGTTTAACAAAAATCAGTAAATATTCAGAGTAAATGTGGAAGCGATAAATAAAGTATTAAATGCGCAATACAAACGCGCCCAAAGTTTAAGTCCAATAAGAACAGATAAAAAGTCCAAAGTTTGATTTAAATGTTTGTAATAAAAATAGGACTCCAATGCATGTCCTAGAGTGCACATGTGCCTTAGCTACCTGAGAAAACATGTAAGAAAATGTATCAACACGAGGTTGGTGAGTTCATAGGTCTTAGTTCGTAATAGCGTTTGCCAGATTATGTACATTCAATATATATATATATATCAATAGGTAGCTAACCTATGTTCATGTTTACTAAATCGCTCGCAACCGAAGTTGACTGTTTGTTTGTGTTTGAATGCCTCCCCCCATGTATATCAACAATGGTGTCGTGTTTAGGTCAACATTACACCCGTTCGACCTCCAATCGAGTTAGCGCGACTAACGCGGGTGGGATTTGTCAAACCCAGTAGTACTACTCAAGATTACCTCGATATGTTCATATTAAATGGTTCGATGTGTAAGGACTTTCAGGATAGAGTGTTACGCTTAGTCTTAACAAGTGATAATATATGAATTACAATAATCAAAAGTGTTTGCATCATGTTTTATCCCCCAATTTAAAAACAGTAAAGGGGTCGTGAAACTCATCTGAGTTGTGTAAGTGTAGGTCCAAACTATAGGGTCCCTTTGCTATGATGATTCTAGTTAAGATCTGATCAATAAATCAGCTATAGATCAGCTGTTATTGATGAAATCAAGAGAAAAGCTAGAAAAAGAGCATGATAAATAAGAATAAAAACTGTCAGATCTGATTATGATTCCACAAGGATGATTATAATAAGCTCTTGGAATGATTATAACGATCTACCGCTGCCATCCACCACGGGTGAGCTCCCCCGTGGTGGTGGAACAAACAAAAACCAAAAACGCTCTCTAGCTAGCTAATCAAATGAAAATTACAGAGAAAAATGGTGGAGAAGAAGGTCTAATTGCTATGAAAATGGCCAGGTATAAATAGGAAACCTGAGAGAGTCGGCGTGCAGATTGCCGATTCTCGCTGAGAGTCGGCCGTAACCAACCTAGCGACTCTTTAAAAGTCGGATGAAGCCAGACTAGCGACTCTCAGAGAGTCGACTGAAGATAACCTAGCGACTCTCAGAGAGTCGGCTGAAAGCAGCCAAGCGACTTTCAGACCCATTTTCATACGCGAACCTAAACATCTCGTGATCGCATTAATTGATTAACATCATTCTCAAACAAGACCCAACAGTAAGCGTAGATAGTTAGCACCACACAAGGATTCAACAAAAACCACAATTGGATTGCACGCGGACAATCTACGAATGCCCAAGAATTACATTTACGATTGTTAGGGACACATAGGATTTTGTGTCGACAACACGGAAAGATTGAACGCCCTAGAACACACTAATGATTAACGAGTAGACAAACTAGTCATCGGGGTTATAGAATCCTTAATTTATTATTTACTAGGTTAAAATCCCGTGTATTACACGGGTTGAATAAATATAATATTATATATTAAGTAATAAAAAATTTATTTTTTAAAAACTCGTGTTTTACATTTGTTAAATAAACCCGTGTAATACAATATAATCTGTTAACACACACACTCGTCAAAATATGTCAGAAGATTTATTAATATAAAGATTGGTATTTTTTTAAAGATATAGTATTATTAAAAGATAGAGGTGTATTTAATAAGAGAGAGGCGAGAAAAAAATGATAAGATTGAATATGGAGACGACACGTGGCATGAAAAACCTTTATTTATTATATAGTATAGAATAAATAAAGGTTTTTTCATGCCATATGTCGTCTCCATATTCATTCTTATCATTTTTTTTCCGCCTCTCACTTTTAATTAATACGCATCTATCTTTTAATAATAATATATTTTTAAAGAAAATATTAATTATACTAATAAAACATATTTATTATAAAGTATCTTTTATCATAAGAAACTTTGAAATCTAATTATGTAACTTTTATTTTCAATCAAATAGTAATGAAAGTCAAATTAAATTAAATATAATTAACGTATTTTCGAAAGCCATGTATATATTAATTTGTACATATTTTGAATTTTATTTTTTATCCTTACTATATGTCATACATTTTTACACCTATAAAATATATATACATAAAAATTTAAGAATTTTCTATATTGATATTTTTCACCTCGTGTGTAGTATACGAGTTTTAGTATATATATATACACACACATATGAATCATGTAAGAATAATAATTATAAAAGAAGTCATATGAGTGGACTCATTTTAGATAAAACATTTAGGGGCCCTAGCAAACGAAAAACGACTAACAATGAAGTTTACTTTAATCTTAAGTAGCTTAGAACTCGTGTCTAAACACGGGGTGAAAAATATTAATACATAAAATTCTTAAATCTTTATGTATATATTTAAAGGTGTAAAAATATATTACATATACTAAAGATAGAAAACAAAATTCAAAATGTTTATATATATATATATATATATTAGAACCCATGTCTACACACAGGATAAAAAATATCAATACGTAAAATTTCTTAAATCTTTATGTATATATTTTACAGGTGTAAAAATGTATTAAATATACAAAGTATAGAAAACAAAATTCAAAATGTGTAAAATTAATATATAACTGGGTTTCGAAAATACGTTAATTACTATTTAATGTAATTTGACTTTCATTTACTATTTGATTGAAAATAAAAGTTATATAAATAGATTTCAAAGTTTTTTATCTTAAAGGATAATTTAAAATAAATGTGTTTTATTAGTATAGTTATTATTTTCTTTAAAAATATATTATTATTAAAATATAGATGTGTATTTAATAAGAGAGAGAGGCGGGAAAAGAATGATAAGAATGAATATGAAGACAACACGTGGCATGAAAAAAACTTTATTTATTATATAGTATAGATTATGGATGTGATAGGTTCAAAACATCACTAATCACGAGTTATTAATATAACATAATCGTTTGCGTATTTTCATGTGTTAAATAATAGTTTTAGGTAATGATATAATTAATTAGATTATTTTAAATGTGGAAATAATATCTAAATGCCTTATAAATTTAATCCCGGACATACGGGTATTTTTGGGTGTCAAAACATTTTAATATATTATTATAATACTATAGGAATTTGTTTTGTAAAGAGTAGCCAAGCAAAAAGTCCCTAAAAAAATATCACAGGAGACCGGATTCGAACCCGGGTCTCCTGTGAGCAAGCCACACGACTTAACCATCTGTTCTGGGATAGAACTTGTAAACAAAACCCAAGCCATATGATTTTAACATTCACATACACCATGTTCTTCCCCTTAGTCACGGTCCGAATCCAAAGCCACTTCGATTCTCACTGAAATCGATCGCGATTGATCAAGGAATCATAGGGGTTTTGTTCCTCAACCAATTTCGAGCCTGTGGGTAAGTTTAATTACAAAAAAACAAGTTTAAAGTCGTTAATTACTCGTTTGAAAAACCGAAACCATGGGGCTTTCAATAAACAGAGGATTGCGATTCTAACCATGTAATTTAATTAGATTGAGACTGAGTCGGGGGTAGGGTTTGATTAAACCGTATTCGTATGAACCCTAGAAATTGGTTCATGACGAATTCGACAATGTAAGCCTGAATTAACATGGGACTTTTGATCTAGACATTGAAACGAAACTACAGGTGTGATCAATTACTAGAATGAGGCTTGAATTGATGGTGTTCGAGTAAAACTCGGTCGCGAGTTGCGTGGTTCGGTCTCCGGCTACTCCGGCTTCAACTCCGGCCGAATTGATGTGTGTAACAGGTTCTGTGGGACTCGTTTGAGGTGCGCAGATGGTTAGTTTGTGCAAATGACAGATAATTCGAGTGAATTTGATCATGATTGTGGGGGTTTCGACCGTTACGAGTTAATGCCCATAATGGGATTAATTTGCACGTAATGGTGATGTTAAATGGCTCAATGATGATTGTTTATGATATTGTCATGCATTTCAGTTACAATTTCAAACGAATTTCAGTTATGGTTTGCGAATTTGGATTAAGAACACACAAGTTTGACTTTTTAAAAGTCAACAGGAACCAATTTACTCAATTTTGACTTTGTAAAGTCAATAGAATGGATTTTGACTAATTACATAATTAGTCCTTGTAGTTTCCATATAATAGTTTGAGTTTATGACAGGAATAATCCCTGAGGTTTGTACTGAGTTAACTGGGTTAAGAAATGACTGGATTTGGGTTAACGGGGTTAACCAGAATTTGTCGGGTGTCACATCATCCCCTAGTTGAAAGAATTTTTGACCCAAAAATTAAGATAAAATAAAAAAAAAATTCCTGGGTGTCACATCATCCCTAGTTGAAAGAATTTTCGTCCCAAAAATTAAATAGTACCTTATGTGTTTGACGTTGATTGCTTGAACAGATGAGGATACTTACGCATCGTCTGATCTTCGCATCCCATGTGAATTCAGGTCCGCGTTTCGAGTTCCAACGAACTCTGACAATAGGGATTTTACTTTGTTTGAGCGTTTTGACTTCCCTATCTATGATTTCGACCGGTTCTTCAATGAAGCGTAATTGTTCGTCGATTTCTAGTTCCTCAAGTGGAACCATGAGTTTCTCGTCTGTTAGACATTTCTTTAAGTTTGAGACATGAAAGACGTTGTGCACACCACTAAGTCCTTCAGGTAGGTCCAGTTGGTACGCTACTTGGCCAATTCTCTTCACTATCTTGAATGGTCCAACATAACGAGGGTTTAGCTTGCCTCATTTCCCAAAACGAATTACACCTTTCCAAGGTGAGACTTTCAATAGGACCATATCGCCTACTTGAAATTCTAACAGTTTCCGACGCTTATTGGCACTGCTCTTTTGACGATCACGGGCTGCCGCCATACGATTTCGAATTTGAACGATTTTCTCTGAAGTTTCGAGCACAAGTTCAGGACCCGTAAGTTGTCTATCCCCAACTTCAGCCCAACAGATAGGTGATCGGCATTTCCGCCCGTATAATGCCTCAAACGGTGCCGCCTTGATGCTAGTGTGATAAATGTTATTGTAGGAGAACTCCACTAAAGGCAAGTGAGTTTCCCAACTGTTACCGAAATCAATCACACAAGCTTGTAACATGTCCTCTAGGGTTTGAATAGTACGTTCAGTTTGGCCATCTGTTTGAGGGTGGTATGTTGTGCACATATCCAGGCGCGTTCCTAGAGCCTTTTGTAATGATTGCCAGAAACGTGAGGTAAATCGAGCGTCTTGATCAGAAATGATTGAAATTGGCACTCCATGATGAGAGACTACTTCCTTCAGATAGATACGAGTTAGCTTCTCCATCTTATCAGTCTCTTTGATTGCTAGGAAGTGAGCAGATTTAGTCAAACAATCTATGATCACCCAGATGATGTCACATCCGCTAGGAGTTCGGGGTAGTTTAGTAATAAAATCTATGGAAATCTGCTCTCATTTCCACATCGTGATCTCTGGTTGTGGAAGTAAACCAGATGGCTTTTGGTACTCAACTTTGACCTTCGAGCAGGTTAGACTCTTGCTAACATAGGTGGCTATATCAGCTTTCATGTTCGGCCACCAATATAGGACCTTTACGTCATGATACATTTTATCAGAACCAGGATGAATAAAATACCGAGATTTATGAGATTCATCTATTACAAGCTCCCTTATGTTCCTGTACTTTGGAACCCATATTCGCTCCGCGAAGTAGCGAATACCGTCCGATTTAACTTCGAGTTGGTTCTCCATACCACGCGTGGCTTCTAACGATAGGTTTTCCTCTTTCAGAGCTTCGAGTTGAGCACTATGGATTTGATTAGGTAATCCGGGGTGGATAGTGAGTTGTAACGCTCGAACTCGTTTGGGTTTGGTGTCCTTTCAACTTAGAGCATCGGCTACCACGTTAGCTTTGCCCGGATGATACTTGATAGCACAGTCATAATCATTCAAGAGTTCGATCCAACGACGCTGTCGCATGTTCAACTCTTTCTGTTCGAAGATGTGCTGAAGACTCTTGTGATCGGTGTAAATGGTGCACTTGGTACCGTACAAGTAATGTCTCCAGATTTTTAGTGCAAATACTACAACTCCCAACTCTAAGTCATCGGTCGTGTAGTTCTTCTCATGAATTTTCAATTGATGAGAAGCGTATGAGATAACCTTCTCGCGTTGCATTAACACACATCTGAGACCTTGAATGGAGGCATCGCAATACACTACGATGTGTTGCAAAGCACATTAAATTATCCTAATGTATTTGTGCGTAATTGTATAATTTTGTATTCGTTTTGTATCGTTTTTAGTTCGTTCTGAGTCTGGGTCGTATTTGCTGGTTATAGTGTGCTAAGGAAGCGGAAAATAGAGTAAAATACTGGAGATATCGAGCACACGGGGGTTGGAGAGAAAAAGAAAAGATTTAATTTTCTGAGAAAAATAGCTCCTCGGGGTACGCGAGGGAAGCAAAAAGTGACCCGACTAAATTGTCCCTCGCGGTACGCGAGGGACTGGCCATATTCCTCTCGTGGTACGCGAGAGGACCGTTAATCCATAAAAAAAACCCTAATTTTAAGTTTTAATTGTTTTGAACGGCCATTCTATGAATTATTGGATTATTACCCATCAAAGGAAGAACAAGAGGCGATTTTGGCATTGGAGAAAGCTTTAGGGTGGAGAGTTTGAAGGATTGAAGCTTTTACGATTAGACATTGAATCATTCGGTCACGATTGATCATCTTGGTTGCTTTCATTTGCGTTTGATACTCATGTTTGCTACTCTTTACTTTGAATCTTCTGTTTTTATCATGATTCTTGGCTAAACCCTAGATCTACCTAGGTTAACGATGAATGTTTGCTAAAGATTGGATTTTTATCGGTTTATGGTATTTGTTTTGGTTTTATGTTTTAGTACAGATCTGAGTTTGATTGTTTAATGAATATGCATGCTTAGTTTGTATTTTGATTGGTTGAATTGTTCCATACATGTCTTGGTGAATGTCTTTCATAAATAGATGTGTATTAGATCGCTTACTTTGTGTTCGTGAATTGTGTGTGGTTTGCTAGATGTAGTAACCATAGGATTATCAATCAACAACTTACTAAATTGAGTGTACCTGCAAAGTGATAGATAAACGATTAGTCTTTGGTGTTAGTGGTTCTGAGAGTGAACAGTCTGAGAGGACGTTTCCTTAGGGTTCTAGTGTCGTTGTTAAGTCGTGTTAAACAGGTTGAATTCAGGTTGCTCCTTGCATCTTCGATGTATTGAGATAGTGAAACCAAGAGGTGAGCTGTCTGTTAAGTTATTTAGCATAATCGGTGAGACCAAAAGGTGATCCGACCACTGGTGAGTATAGTATCCCTTGAGTTTCCTTCTAGTCACATCCTGAGAGTGATCGGGAATCCATTAGGTAGTTCTGAGGGTGTCACACCGTAAGATCCCAGTTCCATTACATATTCCATGACCGATAGAGCCCGAGTTTGGTAAACATGATTCATAGCCTAGGTAGTGTCTTTCATCCTTACTGATTTCCTTGAGTCTTTGTCCGCTTGGTTAGTTGTCTTAATAGTCTTCTTCATTCAATTAGTTTGAGTTTGGTAGTTAACCTTAGTTCATAGATTCCCCCCCCCCCCCCCAATCCAAATCAAATATCTATTCCTAGTCAGAGTCTAGTTTGTGTTAGAGTCAGTGTCTCGTGGGTTCGATATCCGGACTTCCTTTTGAGCTGTGTTACAATTGATAGGTACACTTGCCTGTCTTTGTGGTCTAGTTTAGTAGGTTTGTCTAGAGTTTAACTAGACTGTCTAGGTTAGTTTTGTGTTTAGTTTTATAGACCGTTTGACCGACATCAAGTTTTTGGCGCCGTTTTCGGGGACACTTGCCAATAGCAAAATTAGCTTTGATTAGTTCTTGTTTGGTTATTTGTTTTATTTTTCCTTTTTAGTTTATTTCATTAATTTACTTGTTTTCTTTTGTGTCCTTATTTTCTATTTGTGTGCGTCTTAGTTTGAGTCTTTTCTTTGTTCTTAGTTCTTCTGTTTCCCCTTTGTTTTCTGTCCTGTTTATGCAACATACTCGCTCACAGGGATCACCCGAATTTGAAGCCTATTCAGAGCCAGAGCGAGCGCTTCGGGAGGGCAGCCGGAAGTTTCACAGTCGTTTGAGCGAGCTAGTTGAGAAAAAGGTATGCATTCCAATTCCTATTGCTGACATGGGTGATGCTAATCCACCTGCTAGGCGTACCGTCCACCAGAGGGCATGTGATGGTTTCACGGGTGCTAGGTCCTCTATTACCCGTCCTGATCTGTCTAACACTAATATTTGGCATATTCCATCTCATATGATGAACACTATCAGTAACTCTACTTAGTTCCACGGACTCGAGGACGAGGATGCACCAGGACATATGTCCCGCTTTGCGCGTATTTACGATACCTTTCACATTAATGGTGCTACTGATGACGCCATCATGTTGCGTCTTTTCCCGTTCACCCTATCTGGTCGCTCTGCCACTTGGTTGGATACCCTGCCCCAGGATTCCATTACCACTTGGGAAGATCTGAAGGCCAAATTCCTGAAGAAGTATTATCCACCAACTAAGGCCACCTATTTGAGGGATCAGATCCACTCTTTCCATATGGACCCCAATGAGCCTTACCACATGGCTTGGGAGCGGTTCAATACTCTGCTGAGCAATTGTCCTCAACATGGCCTTTCTAATTAGGCATTGGTTGAAAATTTCTATAACGGTCTTACCTTTGAGAAACAACAGATGTTCAATACTACTGCAGGAGGCCACATTATGGATAAGAAGGAGCCGGAGGAGTGTGAGGAGATGTTTGAGAGTTTTGCTCAAGCTGAGCAACAGCAGCCTTCCTCTAGGAATTCCACTCCTAGTGCTAGGACACCTACTTTTGCCACTAGAGGTGTTCATCAGGTCACTACTGAGACTAGCATGGCTGCTGCCATCGCCGCGATGGCCAAGGTGATTAAGGAGTTGAAGATGAGCACGATGAAGTGTGAGGTATGTAGAGGAGGTCACGATACCATCGATTATCTTGTCACTCAACAGGAGCAGGTAGGCTTCCTAGGGAACCAAAAACCCCCTCTGGTCAACTCGGGATGGAGAAACTACCCCACCTCTAATTGGAGATCTGGCAGGAACCCACCTGGGTTTCAAAACCGTCAAAATCAGTATGGTGGAGATAGAGAAGCAGGACATAATTCTGTTTGCTTGCTCAGTTGGTGAAGACGGATCAGGAGACTCAGTATAAGCTGAAGAAGTACGATACTTTACGGAGGAGTCAGCAGTTTGCATTCTTAGATTTGCAGTGCACAGTGGGAGAAATAGAGCGCCAGCTGACTGACCGATCTGGAGGTTCTTTTCTGGTAGTACTGAGACTAACCCGAAATCCACATTGAAGGCGGTGACCACGCGCAGTGGTAAGGCAGGAAAAAGTGAGCAGACACCGGCATATGATGATGATGAGCCGGTTGATGAGGAGATAGAGATGGAGGCTCCTGGAGGGGTGCACGAGAGGCAAGTCCCAGCAAGTACAGTGCCCAATAGTGAGTCTCCCGCTGAGAAGAGTGAGGGGAGGAAGAAGACCCCTAATGTTGATCTTATTCATGTTCCATATCCTGCTCGCCTGATGCAATAGAAATATGCTAAGGATTATGGACACTTTCTGGAGTTGTTTAAGCAGCTCAAAATTAATCTGCCTTTTGTTGAAGCCCTCCAGCATATTCCAAAATATGCTAAATTCCTAAAAGATCTTCTGTCCAATAAGAAGAAGCTGGAGGACCTTTCAACTGTCACTCTGAATGAAAGATGCACTACGGTGGTCCAGAACAAGCCACCGAAGAAATTAGCAGATCCGGGTGTCTTCACGATCCCGTGTTTGTTTGGTGGTTCGACTCTGCACTACGTGTTGGCCGATCTCGGTGCTAGCATCAACCTGATGCCATACTCTCTCTTCGAGAAGCTAGGCCTTGGAGATCCGGCCCCTACACGCATGAGCATATCTTTGGCCGACCGTTCGGTCAAATATCCATGGGGAATAGTGGAGAATCTGTTGGTGAAGGTTGATAAGTTTGTTTTCCCCGTGGACTTTGTCATTCTTGATATGGAGGTTGACGATAGAGTCCCACTCATTTTGGGACGCCCCTTCTTACGCACCGCCAAGGCATTAATCGATGTCTTTTACGGTAAGATCACACTTCGTGTGGGGGATGAGAATGTCACCTTTGATGTGATGAAGTCGTTGAAGCACTCTAGTGGTCAGGATGATTCCGTGTTCTTTCTAGACACTTTTATATCTCACATGGATTGTTGCCTTAACTACGTGTGTAATGCTGACCTGCTTAACACACACCACCTAGGTGAGGAAGACCAGGAGGTTGAGACTGATGCTCCCCCTAAGCAAAGTCCGAGCCACCCGGCTAGTAAACCTCCTGAGTACCCAGAAGTATTTGAGGTGGCTGAGAGTACCAAGGAGGAGAAGAAGCCCTCGGTTGAGGCACCGCCATCCCTTGAGCTTAAGGAACTACCCTCCCATTTGGAGTATGCTTTTTTGGATGGTGAGGCCGGTTTGCCCGTCGTGATTTCTGTTGCACTGACGGAGGAGGAGAAGGAGAGATTGATAGAGGTCTTGGAGGCGAATAAGCAGGTCATTGTGTGGAAGCTTACAGACATAAAGGGCATCAGCTCGACTTTCTACACGCATAGGATATTGATGGAGGAGGAGCACAAGCCAGTTGTGCAACCTCAAAAGAGGCTTAACCCGAACATGTCGGATGTGGTGAAGAAGGAGGTCCTTAAACTCTTGGATGCTGGATTGATATATCTGATTTCTGACTCCACATGGGTAAGCCCGACTCAGGTCGTCCCGAAGAAGGGTGGGATGACAGTCGTGAAGAATGAGAAAGAGGAGTTGATCCCTACTAGGATAGTCACCGGTTGGAGAGTGTGTATTGATTATAGGAGGGTGAATGATGCCACGAGGAAGGACCGGCGCACGATCAGTAGTCTTCCACCACCGACTACTGATGCTGGAGCGCCTATCAGGGCAGCAATTCTACTGCTTCCTTGATGGTTTCTCGGGTTATTTCCAAATCCCCATTGCACCGGAGGATCAGGAGAAAACCACCTTTACATGCCCGTACGGTACCTTCGCGTACCGGCGCATGCCATTCGGGTTGTGTAATGCTCCAGACACCTTCTAGAGGTGCATGGCGGCTATCTTTCAGGACATGATCGAGACTTCCATGGAGGTTTTCGTGGATGATTTTTCTATGTTTGGGAGTTCTTTCGATCATTTTTTGCAGAACCTCAAGAAGATGATGAGGAGGTGCATAGATACGAAGTTGATGCTTAACTGAGAGAAGTGTCACTTCATGGTGACTGAGGGGATTGTGCTTGGGCACAAGGTTTCACAAGCCGGTATCGAAGTGGATAGAGCTAAGATTTACACGATCAGTAGTCTTCCACCACCGACTAGTGTGAAATCGGTTCGTAGTTTCTTAGGTCATGCGGGTTTCTATAGACGATTCATTAAATATTTTTTGAAGATCACCCGACCCATGACCCGCCTTCTAGAGAAGGACGTCCTGTTTGAGTTTGATGCGGACTGTTTGAAGGCATTCGAGTTCTTGAAGGAGCAATTAGTCTGTGCTCCTATCTTGATCTCCCCCGACTGGAGCTTACCCTTTGAGCTCAAGTGTGATGCGAGTGATTATGCTATCGGGGTGGTTTTAGGCCAAAGGAGAGAGAATCAGTTCCACCCGATCTATTATGCGAGTAAAACTCTTAATGATGCTCAAGAGAATTACACAACTACCGAGAAGGAGTTGTTACCAGTGGAGTTTGCATTTGACAAGTTTCGTTCATACTTAGTGCTCTCTAAGACCATCGTTTATACTGATCATGCGGCATTGTGATATCTGTTCACCAAGAAAGATGCCAAACCTAGATTGATTCGATGGATTCTCTTGCTTTCCGAGTTTGATATTGAGATCAAAGATAAGAAGGGAGCGGAGAATGTGGTGGCCGACCATTTGTCGAGGCTAGAGGATCCCGGTAGGGAAGAGATCCAGGAAGAGAGCATAGGGGACACATTTCCCCATGACTCCTTGATGATGGTGAGTGTGAGATCGAACATAGAACCGGTATTCTACATGAGTGACGAGGCGCAAGGTTTGCCATGGTTTTCTGCCATAGCAAACTACTTGGCTGATGGTGTAGTGGTGAAAGGCATGACATCCCAACAGAGGCGTAAATTCTTTGCCGATGCCAACCACTACATTTGGGATGCTCCACATCTATTTCGTGTGGGAGCTGATAGAGTTCCGAGGAGGTGTGTGAGCAAGGAAGAAGGCATAGAGATCCTTAATCATTGTCATGAGGGTTTAACAGGAGGTCATAACGGGCCCTCCTACACTGCCAAAAAGGTGTTTGACTCTGGATTTTATTGGCCTACAGTGTTTAAGGAGGCTCATGAGTTAGTGAAGAAGTGTGATGCGTGTCAACGCGCCGGTAATATCTCATCACAGAATGAAATGCCCCAGCACCCGATCCAGGTAGTTGAAGTATTTGATATTTGGGGCATTGCCTTCATGGGTCCATTCCTTACATCACAAGGGAATCGGTATATACTTGTGGTGATAGATTACGTTTCTAAGTGGGTTGAGGCTCAAGCTTTACCCACAAATGACGCCCGAGTAGTGGTGGGATTTCTAAAGAAGTTGTTCAGCAGGTTTGGTACTCCTAGAGCCCTGATTAGTGATAGGGGCATGCATTTCTGCAATGCTCAGATGGAGAAGGTGTTGTCACGCTATGGGGTCACCCATCTGCTATCGACTGTCTATCATCCACAAACCAACCAGGTGGAGAATGTGAATAGAGGAGTGAAGAGAATTCTGGAGAAGACTGTCGGGAAGAATAGGAAAGATTGGTCCGACAAGTTAGATGATGCGCTTTGGGCCTTTAGAACAGCGTTCAAAAACCTATTGGGACCACACCCTTTAGGATGATCTATGGCAAGACGTGTCATCTCCCGGTAGAGCTAGAACACAAGGCGTATTGGGCATTAAAGGCGGTCAATCTTGACTTGCCTAAAGCAGCACGACACCGGTTTCTCTAGTTGCATGAGTTAGATGAGCTACGGGACGAGGCGTACGCACGTTCTTGGAGTTACAAAGAGCGTACAAAGGCGTTACACGATCTTCGGTTGAAGGGAGTGAAAGACTTCAAGTGTGGGGATAGGGTTTTGGTATATAATTCTAGATTAAAACTATTCCCATGAAAGCTTAAGTCGAGGTGGACAGGGCCATACACGGTCAAAGAAGCATTTCCAGATGGCATAGTGGAGTTACATGATGAGATGGGTAGCACGTGGAAGGTAAACGATCATAGGTTGAAGCATTACAATGGAGGACCGATTGAGAATGTTGAGGGGGGATGAGATTCTCCTAGACAAGCCAGGAAACTAGGGCTAAGTGAGAGTAAGTCCCCGGGGTAGAGCCCGAGTGTAGAGTCTGTAAATTTCTTTGTTTTCATTTTCATTTTAGTTTTTGTATATTTTCGGTTTGTGTGTTCTTGGGTTTTCATGTGTTTCAGGGAATCGTGGCCAAAAAGGCGAAAGAAAACCATAAAAAATGACGTTCCAGGTATGTACGTTTAAAAATCTAAGGTTGGAACAAGTTCTAAAGCAAGTTGAAAAAATTCTTAAATGATGAAAATTTTTCTAAGTAAAAAAAACGGGCTTAACTTTCTGTGAATGGTGCCTCCTCGCGGTACGCGAGGGGTTGGGGAGTGATTTCTCACGGTACGCGAGATACAAACAACCCTTACCAGCTTTCTTATCCCCCGCGGTACGCGAGAATGATTATTTGGGCTCTCGCGGTACGCGGGGCAATGAAGAGTCGCCTCCGCCCACCCATTTCTCGCGGTACGCGAGACTGCACAAGAAACCCTCCCGCGGTACGCGGGAGCGTGGAGAATTCAAAAAAAAAATTAACAAAATCCCAAATTGGGTTCTTTCTCCACCACCACACCCACTACCTCCTCCGGCGATTTCCATCACCACCATCACTCATCCACCACCGGCCACCGATAAGACCACCGATCTCACCATTCACCACCGTCACCTGCCACCTCTAACCAACTACCACCACAATCACCGCCCGTCGCCACACCATTCACCTACTCACCACCATCGGCATCGTCAGCTACCACCTCCGGTTACCACATTCATACTAGTACCCACCTTCACACACCACTCACCGCTCGTCACCACCTGTTCAGGGGACTCTCAGGGTTCGGGTTGCTTATTCTAATGTCAGGTTACCAATTATTTCATCCCCAAGGTACGTTTCCGTGTTTCTTTGTGCATTCAATTAGTTTTTAGTGTAATTTTAGGCGGGTATTTATTTGGGTCCAAATTAGTGTATATGAGTCGGTTATTGTGTAAATTGAGTCACTCGGGCATGTATTATCTGCATAGAGTCGTTCGATTGTGATTTGAATCCCGATATGCTAATTAATAGAGTCGCTATTCGTGCTTTATTCGAGTATCTTAGGTAGCTTTGTGAAATTTTTAGTCAACTGTATGTTGTTTGAGCTTAGTTAATGTCTTGTAGCAATTCTAGATATAATTGTGTGTAATCTATGTAGTTAGTGGGTTTGGAATCAAGGATTGTGGCATATTTTAAGTCATATTTGGTCCTGTATAAAGTCTTGTGTGCGTTTTGTTTAAATTAGTTTTAAATTTTTGCTAAATTGTAATTAGAGTTAACCGAGTCATTAGTATTAGTTCATTGTTGTGCTTGGATGTAAATTGTATCTTGGGATATGGCTCTGTTTTTCTTTGCAGGTTTAGACCGCCTCGCCCGTACTCAATCTCCATTCGGGCGAGTTTGTCTGGTTTTATATAAACAAAAAGGGTACCCCAAATTTTTCAATTTTTTTTTAATTTGTGTAGCACTTTATTTGTTTATTAACTGGTCGGACGACCGCGAATGAAATGCTATACGGCCGTCATGCCCGATATCTCATCTGTTATTGTAATTTTTTGTAGTGCTAACTTGTAAGTGCAGGCATGTCTGATCGCGGGGAGTCTTCTAGCACGGGCAAGCGCAGGCGGGGCCCAGTTCCACACCCGAGGGGGCAGCCAGAAGAGCCGCACCCGATTCTTCGGGCGCCGTGGATACGCGGTTCCCAAGGTGCGTCCAGCAGCCGATTCCGCTTGACGCTAGGGTTTTACACAACCACACCCTCCTCCGGTTTGAGCAGATGACAGAGGAGGTTGTCCGCTTAGAGAGGTTCGTCGACATGGAGCCCTACCAGCATCGTGGGATAGATTGGGGGCTGATGGAGGAGTTAGAACAGCTACAGAGACTACAGGAGTATATTGATGCCCGGTGGACAGCGGCGTTGGCTTGTGACGCGATCCAGTACCAGGAGCTTACCGTCGAGTTCCATTCTACCTTCTGGTACTTCACAGGCCAGTTCGAGGAGTCGGCTACAGTTTCTTTTTCATTGGGCCGACAAGTTTACGAGATGTCGGTGCCATAGTTTGCGGTTGCCACGGGGTGGTACACCGAGGCCGAGGTGGCGGAGCAGCCGTTTTTGCAGAGCTTGCAGGGCTTATTCATGCGGAGGCACGATTAGGGGGTCAGCGACAGTCAGTTGCATGACTTTTGGCATTCCATCGCCGATGGACCATACTCCTCATCCCTCTTGGAGTCATCCATTCGCGACCCCCTCATTCGTTACATTCACAGGATACTAGCTTGTACTCTCATTGGACGCCGGTCCAGTATTGAGAAGTGAATTCAGCTCGATCTTTTCTGCCTTTACTACGTCGTTGCTCACCGAGAGGCCAACCTGGTTAGCATTCTTCTTTCATCTATCGCCATGGGTCGGATGCCAGAATGGAGCTTGGGCCTTACATCAGCAGGCTGGTGGAGCGTTTGGGAGTTTTTGACCGATATCCGGGCTGTCTACTCACACCGGGCCCGGATACTATCCCGTATGGGCTTGTTGAGCTACGTTTGGTGGGGATCGTCACGATGGATGATCCACCGCGTTTGATGGATATCAGGCAGGGTCCACAGATCCCACCACCTGCGGGGACGCCTGCCGACCAGGCAGTTCAGATGGGGGCACCCACACCACGCAAGAGGATTTTACATCACATAGAGCGCCCCCAAGTGCAGCACCCACTCCGATTGAGACCACCAGCACCACTCACTCTTGAGGATCTTAGGGATCAGCTTTTTGATAGGATAGACCGCCGGGATGCAGCCATTGGATATTTGATGTAGCACCAGGGCATAGAGATACCACCATTTTTCAGGGCACCAGACCAGCATCAGCCGCAGTGATCATCTCCAGTAGTGATCATCTCTAGCATAGGGTGATAGGTACCAGGTAAGCTAAGGTTTTTATGTTTCTGAAATATTTTTGGCACACCACTCTCTTTTTATGAAAATGAACTGAGAGTTGGTGGTGCCCGCATTCCATATTTTCATCCATATTGAGTATAATTAATTAATTGAGAATTTGAGTTTTGACCTACGTGTTACCCTCCGGGATAGCGACTTGGTTGATACACCCATGGGTCGGGACTTGAGTGATCAATATTTGGGATAAATAAGTTTTGATTTATGTGTTACCCACGGGGATAGTGACTCGGTGGATACGCCTCTAAGTTGATTTCTTATGTGCTTATTTGATAAGGCTGCAACCTATGTGCTACCTTTTGGGATGGTGATCCGGTTGATGCACCACTAGGTGAGGTTGATTCATCCATCTAATAATACTCATTCCAATTCATTCCATCAAATCATCTATATTTTGAAAACATAAAGATTTTAGTTTGTTGTGGTGAGAAGATCTACATGATCTAACTCGGACCTAAACATGACCGTGAGACGGGATTAAGTGGAAGTGTAGCTTTTAAGTGTGAGACCCATAGTTTGAGTGACATATTGTATAAAATGGATTGGAACACTTTTCGGAGGCTTGAATTTTGGTGTTTGGGTTTAGTCGGATAGAAATACCAGTTATTACACTTTAACGCGCGATTATATTTGGGCTAATTAATTGAGCATGTGAAAGATGTGTCCAGTTGTGATTCCATTGCAGATATCTATTTCGTGGACGAAAAAAGTGTAAGTGTGGGGATGTTTGATGTGTTACAAAACACATGTAATTATCCTAATGTATCTGTGCATAATTGTATAATTTTGTAATCGTTTTGTATCGTTTTTAGTTCGTTCTGAGTCTGGGTCATATTTGCAGGTTATAGTGTGCTAAGGAAGCCCAAAATAGAGTAAAATCCTGGAGATATCGAGCACACGGGGGTTGGAGAGAAAAAGAAAAGAAAAGATTTAATTTTCTGAGAAAAAGAGCTCCTCGCGGTACGCGAGCAGGGAGAGAAATTCCCTTGCGGTACGCGAGGGAAGCAAAAAGTTACCCGGCTAAATTGTCCCTCACGGTACGTGAAAAACCCCCCAATTTTAAGTTTTAATTGTTTTGAACGGCCATTCTATGAATTATTCGATTATTAGCCGTCAAAGGAAAAACAAGAGGCGATTTTGGCAAAGGAGAAAGCTTTAGGGTTGAGAGTTTGAAGGATTGAAGCTTATACGGTTAGACATTGAATCATCCGATCATGATTGATCATCTTGGTAGCTTTGATTTGTGTTTGATACTCATGTTTGCTACTCTTTACTTTGAATCTTCTGTTTTTTATCATGGTTCTTGGCTAAACCCTAGATCTACCTTGGTTAACGATAAATGTTTGCTAAAGATTGGATTTTTATCGGTTTATGGTATTTGTTTTGGTTTTATGTTTTAGTACAGATCTGAGTTTGATTGTTTAATGAATATGCATGCTTAGTTTGGTATTTTGATTGGTTAAATTGTTCCATACATGTCTTGGTGAATGTCTTTCATAAATAGATGTGTATTAGATCGCTTACTTTGTCTTCGTGATTTGTGTGTGGTTTGCTAGATGTAGTAACCATAGGATTATCAATCAACAACTTACTAAATTGGGTGTTCTTCTTATCTAAATACCTGCAAAGTGATAGATAAATGATTAGTCTTCGGTGTTAGTGGTTTTGAGAGTGAACAATCTGAGAGGACGTTTCCTTAGGGTTCTAGTGTCGTTGTTAAGTCGTGTTAAACAGGTTGAATTCACGTTGCTCCTTACATCCCCGATGTATTGAGATAGTGAAACCGAGATGTGAGCTGTCTGTTGAGTTTTTTAGCATAATCGGTGAGACCGAAAGGTGATCCGACCACTAGTGAGTATAGTATCTCTTGAGTTTCCTTCTGGTCACATCCTGAGAGTGATCGGGAATCCATTAGGTAGTTCTGAGGGTGTCACATCGTAAGATCCCAGTTCCATTACATATTCCATGACCGATAGAGCCCGAGTTTGGTAAACAGGATTCACAGCCTAGGTAGTGTCTTTCATCCTTACTGATTTCCTTGAGTCTTTGTCCGCTTGGTTAGTTGTCTTAATAGTCTTCTTCATTCAATTAGTTTGAGTTTAGTAGTTAACCTTAGTTCATAGATTCCCCCCAATCCAAATAAAATATCCAGTCCTAGTCAGAGTCTAGTTTGTGTTAGAGTCAGTGTCTCGTGGATTCGATATCCGGACTTCCTTTTGAGATGTGTTACAATTGATAGGTACACTTGCCTGTCTTTGTGGTCTAGTTTAGTAGGTTTGTCTAGAGTTTAACTAGACTGTCTAGGTTAGTTTTGTGTTTAGTTTTATAGACCGTTTGACCGACATCACACTACAAAGTTATCCGTTCCCTCTTGAAGAGATGGGATGGGTGCACTACAGAGTTTCTGTTTCAGCAGTTGGAATGCCGATTCCTGGGTTTCACTCCAGTTATAGGGTTTCCCCTTTTGGGTTAGGGCAGTGAGAGGTTGAGCGATCATTGAGAATCCCTCGATGAATCGACGGTAGTAGCCAGCCAATCCCAGAAATTATCGCACCCTGTTGGAGTTGTTAGTGCCGCCCAATTCTTGATGGCTTCTACTTTGGTTGGATCGACATGTATTCCTTTCTCATTGACTACATGTCCTATAAATTGATCTTCGCGAATCCAAAATTCGCATTTGGAAAATTTTGCGTACAACTACTCTTGCCTCAGCAGTTCCAGGATTAAAGGTACATGCTCCTCCTCATGTTCTTCCTTTTTCTTTGAATAGATGAGGATATCTTCAATGAAAACGATGACGAACTGATCAAGGTAAGGTTTACACATACGGTTCATGAGATCCATGAACACCCGGGTGCGTTGGTTAGTCCGAATGGCATCACCATATAGTCGTAGTGGCTGTACCTAGTTCTGAAAGCAGTCTTAGAGATGTCTTCGTTTCTGACTCTCAGTTGATGGTAACCGGATCTAAGATCGATCTTTTAATAAAAACTTGATCCTTGGAGTTGATCAAAGAGATCATCAATACAGGGTGGAGGATAACGATTCTTTATAGTTACTTTGTTTAGCTCACGGTAATCGATGCACATAAGAAAAGTCCCATCTTTCTTCTTGACGAATAAGACTGGAGCTCCCCATGGCAATGAACTAGGTCTGATGAAACCCTTATCCAACAACTCCTGCAGTTGTGTAGATAATTCTTGTAACCCGCTGGGTGCACGTCTGTACGGTGCCCGAGCAATAGGCGCTGCTCCGGGTGCTAAGTCAATTTGGAATTCGACTTGACGATGAGGCGGAAGACCAGGTAATTCTTCAGGAAATACTTCTAGAAAGTCACGTACGATCGGAATATCATCAATCTGCTTCTCTTCGGATGGTTGTTCAGCAACAAGAGCCAGAATAGCGGTATGACCCTTACCCAAACACTTATGTGCTTTCATGAAAGATATGATGCCCACGACAGCACCACTCTTTTCGCCTTGGACAGAAAGGGTTTCTCCACTAGGGAGAGGAAGGCGAATAATTTTATCACGACAAATGATCTCAGCTTGATTTTTAGATAACCAATCCATACCGACAATTATATCAACACAGCCAAGTGTGACCAACATGAGATCGATATCAAGCTTATGATCAGCCAATCCTAGCTTACATCCTTTAAATATGTGAGTTGCTTCGATTATCTGACCGTCTGCTATCTCTATAATGTACTTAGTTTCTAAAAGAGTTGGAGTTTCCTTTAGCAGATCACTAAGTTTCTTAGATATGAAACTCCTATCAGCACCAGTATCAAAAAGTACAGAAGCAAAACATTCATTCAGAAAGAACTTACCGGTAACCACGTTGTTATCGTTTCTTGCTTCCCTAGAACCAATCACGAAGGCTCGCCCCTTCGCACCGTTCTCATTGTTGTTACCGTTGTTTCCTTGATTATTGTTGTTGCCGTTACCATTTCCACCTTTCTTCAACTGAGGACAATCATTCCGGAAATGTCCTTCCTTACCACATTCAAAACATCCTTTGGTAGATCCCTGTGGCTGAAAGGGTTGTTTGGGTTGAAGTTCACCCCTACAATCCTTCGCCACATGACCCATCTTGCCACACCGCTGGCAACGCTGCCTTTCACAAGTACCTTTTTGGTGATACCCACACTTGTTGCACTTGGGTTATTTCCCAGCACAACCACTCTTGTTTTGACCTGAAGAGGTTGACTGGTTAAATTTTTTGGTAGGCTCAAACCTACGTTGTTGCTGTTGAGGTGGGTTAGACTGGAAGCTCTTGGTGTTGGGATCAAACTTCCGTTTGTTACTGTCAGAAGTTTTGGAAGTTGTGTCCCTTGGAGGTAGGGTACCTTGAGTTATAGCTTGATCTGTCAGCCTGCGAGCAAAGAAGATGGTTTGCTGTATGGTGGTAGGGTTAGAAGCAGTGACCATACTTTGGATTTGAGGTACCAGGCCATCAATGTACCTCTCTATCCTCTTATATGCCGGTGTCACCATATGAGGACATATGACTGCATACTTGTGTAAACGAGTAGTATACAGTTCAATCTCGGAACCTTCCATCTTCAGGTTCCAAAATTCACCTTCCAATTTCTGGATTTCATCACGGTTACAGTGCTCCTCTTGAAACATTGTCTTGAACTCATCCCAAGGTAGGGCGTTAGCCATGTCTAGACCCAAAATCTGAACTTGTGAGTTCCACCAGGTGAGGGTAGGACCCTCCAGAGTACCTGAAGCAAATTTGACTTGATTTGCTTATGGGCAGTTGCACACAGCAAACACATGTTGAACTTTCTCGAACCAACGGAACAAACCGACAGCTCCTTCAGCTCCACTAAACGTGTGGGGCTTGCAGTCCATGAAATTTTTTAAAGTGCAGGCAGGCGGGTTGTTGTGCTAGCCTGGATTGAAAACAATACACAATTGAGATTACAAGGTTTGGAAAGTGATTTGAGTGATGGATTGACTTGCTAGAGTCAACGGATATTGAATTTACCTGCAGCATTGTGTGCTGCTAAAGCTTCAGCAACACTATCATTGATAATTGCTGTAAGTTCTGCTGCTGTCATATTGATGTTACCGCGGCCACCATTACGACCACCGCGTCCACGACCGCATCCATACATGATTCTTCACATTCACAAATACAAATAATGAGAAAATACATCGCATATTATCATCATATAAGTACGAGTAAATAAACGAAAACTAAACCACAACATCTAATATTTCAATAATAGTACTTGATTAAATAAATTGTAACGGCTACAAAGTAATTAAATCAAAACATCAAAATCGTGAAACATATGTTGGATGGGAACAACCTTGCCCATGTGTCACACCACGCCTCAGGCACCCCCTGGACGTGTGCGACAATTGATTGGTATCACCTGATTTGATTTCAGAGTTTTTATAAATACAGCGAGAGTCTTTTCAAAAGGATCGTTTCTCATTCTTTCAACCTCAAGGGTTGTAATTGTAAATATCAAAACTCAGTTGGAAAACAAAAGTTTTTATTTACTTTCATAAACATAGGGATTTAAATACCCTTTCAATTGATTACAAAACAGAGTTGAAAACAAATACATTCCTTGTCTCTTATGGACAAGTTTAAGCCATTAGAAATAGTACGACTAAGGGTTAATCAATTCCCTAGTCCTATCTCCTTTTCATCTCTTTAGGATTTCCCTTTACACGAGGCCTGAGAATCCTACGTGCATTCCATCCTTTCATTTCATGGGTCAGATCTCATATCTGCCCGCCCTATTCCTTTTCCATCACATTTTATTCATTTCCTGAAAACATTTTGAAAATGTAACGTCAGCGCGAACGCCGGTGAATACAATCATCTTGACACTAAAAAGCATTTGGCAAAAACAAGTATTAATTCGATAATCACAACTTTATGTTCAATCTACACATTCAGCAGGCCCTCATGTCCTGACTATAGCACCACTGTATACACTGGTAGTATGTCTTTATAACAACGGGGACTCATGTCTCCTTATTTGTTAAAAAGGGAAGTACCAGCCGCGATCCGAGACTTTCACCCGTGACCCATGTATCCCTTGCAAGTTTTACGTATACTTATGGCCCTAATGCTTACACGTAGGTGAACGTTGAGCATTATTTCTTTAACCTTTATTTGGCCATTTTCGTAAATAAAATGTTTACCCAAGTTTTCAGAGAGATAAAGTATTCACCTTGTTTAGTGGAATGAGCCTCTAGAGTCGAAAGCTTATAGTCTTGCTTCTAAACTTGATTTCTCTAGCGTAACAGCACTTCTACGAGCTTTTCTTCTTAGTCTGGGCACTACGATGAGCGGGAGTTGGACCGGAATTGTCGGGACCGTATTAGGGATTGCCTGAAACAAGATTTGAGAGTAGGAAACGTATTTGGGATGAAGAAATCGATTGAATTCGTCCAACTATTTATAGGTTGTGATTCGGGTCCATGTCGGACCGATATGGCTAGGGATGTCGGTCCGACATCCAGCTATGCCCACGTCAGCCTTAAACGTCAACTCCTGATTGGACCACACATGTTTTTGGTGCATGTCGGACCGTTATGTGGACCATGTCGGTCCGACATCTAGACTCATGTCCCATCATTCGAGCTGAGTCATTGGACACGTGGTAACACCATAAATTACGGCTGAGAGGAGGTTTACGAACCGTTATGGATTGATGTCGGTCCGATAACCGACCTATCCTTCCATTGCAGACCGTTATGAGAATGGATATCGGTCCGATATCTGACTGAGCTTCGCCTCGGTCCAATATCAACATCCTTATTCATTTCAGACCGATATGAAAGTGATTTTGGTCCGATATCTAGCTATTTTCACAAATTTTCATTTTCAACCATAGACTTATGTACTTTAGACATAACAAGCCCTTAAGGTTCTAACCTTGGCATTTCTCGGATATTTTTGTGGCAAGTGTTACATCCTCCCCACCTTGTTTTGATCTCGTCCTCAAGATTATTTGAACAATTGAGGATATTTATTTTTCATTTCTAACTCAAGTTCCCACGTGTACTCAGGTCCACGTCTGGAGTTCCATTTTACTTTCACAATCATCAATTTCTTTCTTTTCAATCTCTTTTCTTTCCTGTCCTCGATTTGCAGAGGTTGTTCCACAAATTTCAACTTTTCACCTCTACATCGTGTAAGGGTATTACCAGAGATTCATCTGCTAGACACTTGCGTAGATTTGAAATGTGGAATACATCGTGTAGTCTATTCATTTCTTCTGGTAATTCGAGTTGATAGGCCACAGGCCCAACTCTTTTCAGAATTTGAATGGTCCTACGAATCTAGGACTTAGTTTCCCTTTCTTTCCAAATCTAATAACGCCTTTCCATGGTGAAACTTTCAACAGAACGTTATCACCGACGTTGAATTCCAATGGGTTTTGTCTTTTATCGGCATAACTCTTTTGACGATCACGAGCCGCTTTCAAATTGTCTCTTTTTTGAATAACTTTCTCAGTTGTCTCTAGGACTATTTCAGGTCCGGATAACTGATTTTCTCCTATTTCAGACCAACAGATTGGAGTTCGACATTTACCACCATATAAGGCTTCAAAAGGAGCGGCATGTATACTCGTATGATAGTTGTTATTGTTGGAGGATTCCATTAGAGGTAAGTGGTCATCCCAACTTCCTCCAAGATCAATAACACAAGCCCTTAACATATCTTCAAGAGTTTGAATTGTTCTTTCGCTCTGCCCATCCATTTGAGGATGAGAGGCAGTGCTAAGATTTAATTTTGTACCCAGGGCTTTTTGAAAGCTTTGCCATAATCGAGAAGTAAATCTACTATCTCTATTTGATACAATAGATAATGGCACACCATGTAATGACACGATTTTATTAACGTATAATTATGCCAACTTATCCATATTGAAGGTTTCTTTCATGGGAAGAAAATGAGCAGACTTAGTAAGCCTGTCAATAATAACCCAGATTGTATCATTCCCTCGAATGGTTCGGGGAAGTTTAGTAATGAAATCCATGGTTATCATTTCCCATTTCCAGACAGGAATTTCAAGTTGTTGTAACAAGCCAGGCGGCTTTTGGTGTTCAGCTTTAACTTGAGAACAGGTTAAGCACTTTGCAACATAGATAGCAATATGCTTTTTCATCCCTACCCACCAATAATTGGCTTTTAGGTTTTTATACATCTTATCGCTTCCAGGATGCATGGTGTATTTAGATTTATGGGCTTCTTCAAGAATTTCTTCACGAGTATTCTCATAAATAGGAATCCAGATTCTTTTATTCATTCTAAGAATTCCATCATCATTTTTGACCAGTTGTTCGATCATGCCTCCCAAACCTTCTTTCTCCAGGTTGGGTTCTTTTAAAGCCATCTGTTGAGATTCCTTAATACGAGTAATAAGACCGATTTGAAGATCGAGTCTTAAAGCACGAACTCGTTTAGGTTTCTCATGTTCTTTTCTGCTTAAGGCATCGGCTACAACATTGGCTTTTCCTTCATGATAACAGATTTCGCAACCATAATCATTTAGGATTTCCATCCAACATCTTTTCCTCATATTCAGTTCTTTATGACTGAATATATACTTCAAGATTTTGTAATCAGTGAATACGGTGAATCTGACTCCATAAAGATAGTGCCTCCATAATTTCAAAGCGAAAATTATGGCGTCCAATTCTAGATCATGAGTCGCATAATTCTTTTCATGAGTTTTCAACTGACGAGAAGCATAAGCAATGACTTTGCTTCCTTGCATTAACACACAACCAAAGCCAGTGTGTGAAGCATCACAGTATATTGAAAAGCCTTCGTTTCCATCTAGTAAAGCCAGTATGGGTGCTTGAGTCAAGTTCTGTTTCAAAGTTTTGAAAGCTTCAGATTGCTTAGGTCCCCATTCATACTTAACTGATTTGCTAGTCAGTGGAGTTAATGGAACAACAATTCGAGAAAAATATTGGATAAATCTCCGATAATAACCAGCCAAATCGAGAAAACTTCGAATTTCAGTTGGTGACTTCGGGATTTCCCATTTGGATATTGCTTCAATTTTAACAGGATCAACTTGGATGCCATCAGCGTTAATCACATGCCCAAGTTATTGAACTTCTGATAGCTAAAATTCACATTTCGAGAATTTAGCATAAAGCTTTTCCGTTCTCAAGATTTTAAGTAAGATTTTCAAATGATCAGCATAATCTTCCTTACTTTGGGAGTAAATAAGGATATCGTCAATGAATACGATAATGAATTTGTCCAAGTAAGGTTTACAAACTCGATTCATCATATCAATGAAAGCTGTTGGAGCATTAGTAAGTCCAAATGACATTACCGTGAACTCATAATGACCATATCGAGTTCTAAAAGCATTTTTGGGAATATCTTCTTCCTGGACTTTTAATTGGTGATAGCCAGAACGAAGATCGATCTTGGAAAAACAACGGGCTCCTTGGAGTTGATCGAAAAGATCGTCGATTCTAGGGAATGGATAACGTTTCTTTATCGTAACTTTATTTAGTTCACGATAGTCGATACACATACGCATCGAACCGTCTTTCTTTTTGACAAATAAGACCGGGGCTCCCCAAGGCGATGAGCTTGGTCTTATGAATCCCTTCTCAAGTAACTATTCTAGTTGTTTCTTCAATTTTTCCATTTCATTTGGAGCTAATCTGTACGGGGCTTTAGCAATAGGTGTTGTACCGGGTACAAGATTAATTCCGAACTCCACTTCTCTTTCAGGTGGAATTCCAGGTAGTTCATCAGGAAAAACATCGTAGAATTCAGCCAGAACCGGCACATCTTCAATCTTCTTTTTGGTGTTGGTGGTTACAGTTACAAGGTATGCTAAGCATCCTTTTCGTAAGTACTTTGTCGCTTTTAAAAAGGAAATTATTCCAACAGAGTTGTAGAATTTATCGCCGTTGATCGTAAGAATGTTGCCTTTCGGTGAACGAAGTTCTATTGCTTTATTATCACACATGATATGGGCTTGGTTAGAAGCTAACCAATCCATTCCTAGAACGATATCAAAACCTACCAAAGTCATTGGCAACAGTTTTGCAGGTATAACATGTACTGATAGTGTGATATAACAATCATTTAAGATTTCAGAGATTTGGACGATGTCACCGTTGGCAGTTTCTATCAGATATTTCTTGTCTAATTTAGCTAGAGTTTTATTTAACAGTCTACAGAATCTATGATCTATAAAACTTTGGTTTGCACCAGAGTCGAATAAAACTCGAGCATATATATCATTAACAAGAAATGTACCCGTAATGACATCGGGCATACTTGCTGCTTCATGAGTGTTGAGAACGAATGCTCGTGTATTCTTTTTCACTCCATCTACAGGTTTGGGACCTGTCCCATCGGGTTTCTTTGGCTTGGGACAATTGATTTTGATGTGGACAGCTTTGCCACACTCAAAGCAAGTAATCGGCCTTTTTTCTAAAACAATCTTCAGTTCTGTGTCCAGACATCTTGCATAAGCTGCAATAAGGTCCAGATCGACATTGCCCTAAGTGCCTTTTCTTGCACCTTGGACACTCAGAGATAGAAGAGTTGTTATTTCGGGGAGTAAAGGCTGATTTCTTGAATCCACTAGGGCCTTGCCCAGATTCCTTCTTCTTCTTTCCTTCCTCCTGGTTTCTAATTAGGCTACTGGTTAATGATGCTCGTAAATCCATAGCATCATCAAGATTTTCACAATTTGCGACCTTTAACATGTCGCGGATTTCACCGATCAAACCCCAAACATATCTCTTTATCAGATTAGATTCAGGGGTTGCTAGATGAGGAACTATTCGCGCATACTTAAGGAGTTTAGTCGAATATTCCTGATGATTGGTTCCAATCATCTTCAGACTTAGAAATTTCCCTTTAATCTGTTCCCTTCAATCTGTTCCCTTTCATTTTGGGGAACGTACTTCTTTTCAATTCTTGCTTTAAAAGCACTCCAACCTATTGCATAGGCTGCTTCTCTTCTTTTGGCAGCAACAATGTTGTTCCACCATTCTAAAGCTTGATCTTTAAATAGATTGGAGGCATATAGAACTTTATCTTCCTCAGCACATTTGCTGATAGCCAGCAGTTTTCTCTATCCACCTCAATGTGGCAATTCCTCCTTCTCTCCCAGAGAAGTTATATGGTTTGCAGTCTTGAAACATCTTATATTTACAACCACCACATTCCTTTTCTTTTCTATATAGCCGTAATTATTACCCATCCCTTCATCTTCGGATGAATTATGGTAATATTTCTCCCTTTCAGTTTTCCTGGTTAGATGTGTGGCAGAACCCTATGGTTTGAAAATAATGGGTTTGGATTGAGTTATGGTTCGGGTATGTTGGGTCAATGGTAGAGAATGGACAAAATTTGGAATTGAGGGTTGTGCAGATAGCTTATCTGCTTGTCTCCTTTCCATTTCAGTAAAAATCATCAGGAGGGAATCCTTGATTCCTTCTACAATCAATTTCTGCAGTTCTTTATGAGAATTAGGAATTTCAGCAGCATTTTCAATCACTGTTTGTTTCCTCTTTCCTCTTGTATTGTAAAAAGGTCCGGTTTGTTTAGACATGCCATAACAGAATTAAGATGGGAATCAAAAACAAAAAAATTTATTGATGAAATATATATACAAGAAAAGAGTACATATAAGGATTATTGTTTCTAGAAATTTCTAAAATTCTTTTCTTCAAGAGCTTGAACTAACAAAGCATTTCGAGTTTCAATTTTAGCTTTTTCTCGTTCCAATTGAGCTATTCGGTTCAGCAACATTTGTTCCCTCTCACTTCCCGATGCACTCTCATTTATATGAGGAGCAGGGATGGGAATCGTCTCATAATACGAAACGTAAGGTATATTAGAGTCAGCACGTTCTTCTTCTTCAGGATTATTTTCATAAGGCATTTCGGCGTATCCCTCATGAAAATTTTGGGAATATATTAGAGTGACGTTGTAACTTCCAGCGGTAGGAGCAGAATGAAAACTTAAAGAAGGATTATAGGGAACGTTTGGGTTTCCTATTTCTCCGAGGCTTCTGAAAGTTGAACTTTCAGTTTCCTCATTATTTTCTATAGTTGTTTCATTCGTTTTACTTTCAAAGTAATTAGCAGGAGCAAATTTACGAAGAAAGCTAGGGCCTTTTCCTTTTTCAACCATTCTGTCAAATAAACAAAACGAGATTTATTATAAAATATGTTACAAAGGAATAAAATACAATATAGATTTTAATCTTTCATCAGCTCTTCTCTAAGGGTCATTAGGCTTTCTCCATATTCATAGACATGTTGTCCATAAAATTTGGTTCTTGCCTTGTCCATGATTTTCTCTCGTGTCACTTCGTCCGTTTGGCCTAACGAACGATCTAGGCACTCAATAGGAGAAGAAGGCATACTATGTTCATAACCATATTTTGGTGGAGGTTCACGAAGTCCAACCATAATATGGTTATAAGCATTTTGGTATCCCGGAGGAGCTTGGAAATAGGTTTCAAAAGGACCATGGTAAACTGGTTCAGGAAACATATAGGGATCATATAGGACTAGGGATTCAGAATTATTAGATTGATAATCAGAATTTCCTGAAGTATTATTAAAGAACGGATAATCTTCGGGATTTTCGGAAGCGGGTTCATAATGATGAGATCCTTCAGATGGATCTTCTTCTGCTGATATATTCTGCTGAGTATGACTAGATTCAGCTGTAGCAGTATTCCAATTGCTGAAATCTGATCGAGCATCCATCCATTGGCTTGAAGTATCATAGGACTGGGGATGGGATTCAGGAACAGGGTTATCCGAAAGAATGGCAAATGGATCATCGTTATAGTAGGGTGATGGTATAATTCATTTGGGAACCCAGTGGATGGTATTCCGGGGATTCTTGTTTAATCGGACGATTAGGATCATAATAAACGAGAACGGAATTATCTCTAGACATCTGCAATCTTGAAATATTAGTACTTATCTTAGATACTAAGGCCAATATTCTTATTTTAACTAAAGCTCTACAAGGATGGTTATCTTTCCAGAGTAGTACCTCCAACAGAGATGTTCCCACGTAAGAGTGACGGGTCTAGGAGAGATTTATACACCGCTCTTTCCTTAGACAAAACATTTCATTTGTCAGATAACTACATACCGGTCAAAAGGTTACGTTGTTTTCTTATCTTAAAAGCATTAATGGTTGAAGCCTAGATACAAGATCCAAGTATCTAATTCACTAAAACCGATGGCTCTGATACCAACCCTGTCACACCACGCCTCAGGCACCCCCTGGACGTGTGCGACAATTGATTGGTATCACCTGATTTGATTTCAGAGTTTTTATAAATACAGCGAGAGTCTTTTCAAAAGGATCGTTTCTCATTCTTTCAACCTCAAGGGTTGTAATTGTAAATATCAAAACTCAGTTGGAAAACAAAAGTTTTTATTTACTTTCATAAACATAGGGATTTAAATACCCTTTCAATTGATTACAAAACAGAGTTGAAAACAAATACATTCCTTGTCTTTTATGGACAAGTTTAAGCCATTGGAAATAGTACGACTCAGGATTGATCAATTCCCAAGTCCTATCTCCTTTTCATCTCTTTAGGATTTCCCTTTACACGAGGCCTGAGAATCCTACGTACATTCCATCCTTTCATTTCATGGGTCAGATCTAATATTTGCCCGCCCTATTCCTTTTCCATCACATTTTATTGATTTCCTGAAAACATTTTGAAAATGAAACGTCAGCGCGAACGCAGGTGAATACAATTATCTTGACACTAAAAATCATTTGGCACAAACAAGTATTAATTCGATAATCACAACTTTATGTTCAATCTACACATTCAGCAGGCCCTCATGTCCGGACTATAACACCACTGTATACACTGGTAGTATGTCTTTATAACAACGGGGACTCATGTCTCCTCATTTGTTAAAAAGGGAAGTACCAGCCGTGATCTGAGACTTTCACCCTGACCCGTGTATCCCTTGCAAGTTTTACGTATACTTATAGCCTGAATGCATACACGTAGGTGAACTTTGAGCATTATTCCTTTAACCTTTATTTGGCTATTTTCATAAATAAAAAGTTTAACCCAAGTTTTCAGAGAGATAAAGTATTCACCTTGTTTAGTGGAATGAGCCTCTAGAGTCGAAAGCTTATAGTCTAGCTTCTAAACTTGATTTCTCTAGCGTAACAGCACTTCTACGAGCTTTTCTTCTTAGACTGGGCACTACGATGAGCGGGAGTTGGACCGAAATTGTCGGGACCGTATTAGGGATCGCCTGAAACAAGATTTGAGAGTAGGAAACGTATTTGGGATGAAGAAATCGATTGAATTCGTCCAACTATTTATAGGCTATGATTCAGGTGCATGTCGGACCGATATAGCTAGGGATATCGGTGCAACATCCAGCTATGCCCACGTCAGCCCTAAACGTCGACTCCTGATTGGACCACACATGTTTTTGGTGCATGTCGGACCGTTATGTGGACCATGTCGGTCCGACATCTAGACTCACGTCCCATCATTCGAGTTGAGTCTTTGGACACGTGGAAACACCATAAATTTCGGCTGAGAGGAGGTTTACGGACCGTTATGGATTGATGTCGGTCTGATAACCGACCTATCCTTCCATTGCGGACCGTTATGAGAATGGATATCGGTCCGATATCTGACTGAGCTTCGCTTCGGTCCGATATCAACATCCTTATTCACTTCGGACCGATATGAAAGTGATGTCGATCCGATATCTAGCTATTTTCACAAATTTTCATTTTCAACCCTAGACTTATGAACTTTAGACACAACAAGCCCTTAAGGTTCTAACCTTGGCATTTCTCGAACATTTTTGTGGCATGTGTTACACCATCTAGGTTTAGAAATGAAAGAAATAAACAAGTATAAGATATTGTATCAAATGCCACTACCAGCTGAAGAAATAACTGACTCGTCATTCTCCTCGTCAGTTGGTTCTTCTTCAGACTCAACATCTTGTGCATCTTCTGCCTCAAGGGCAGCCTCAAGTTGTGCCTCTAGTTGCACAATCCTGTCATGGGCTACTTCGACGGTATCCTCTAGTGTATCCACTAGTGTTTCCATCTGATGGAAAGAATTCACCAAGTTCTCGTGGTAGTGATCAGTGTCAGTTAACTCTGCTGTCAGCTTCTTAATCTTCTCATTTGTCTGCCTCATATTCTGGATCTCCCGATCCATAGTAGCTACAAAGGAAGCTAAGGCATGTTCCATAGTGCATGGAAAAAGTGGTAAAGTCTGTGCAGTAGAGGTAGTGGCTGCAAAATATAGAGATGGGACCCGTTCCTACAGGATCCACCTCCTGATCATACTAGGGTACTACTCCCAATCATGCGGGTTACCTTCATTCCGTATATGGAATGGCTCATCGTACAATATGGTGTCATCCATCGGGCCAAGTCAACGCCTCTTGGACTCTAGTGAAGATAGAATAGGAACATCATGCTCCTGAGAAACTGGTGATGTAGTTGGAGTAGACATTGCTTGTAATGTAAGATATAAGTTCCATACTTGAGTGTCTGTTTTGTGTAACTAATGTGTGCAGTTATAGTCTAGTATGCAATCCTAGTTCTCTATAACCAATGGCTATGATATCAATCTGTCACACCCCCAAAATCCACTAACGGAGTTTTACCATTTGGCGTGTGACAAACCAGGTTCTCAGTCATTAGTTACATCAAACTACTCTATATGAGTTTAACAAAAAATCAGTAAATATTCAGAGTAAACGCGGAAGCGATAAATAAAGTATTAAATGCGCAATACAAACGCGCCCAAAGTTTAAGTCTAATCAGAACAGATAAATAGTCCAAAGTTTGAATTAAATGTTTGTAATAAAAATAGGACTCCAATGCATGTCCTATAGTGCACCTGTGCCTTAGCGACATGAGAAAACATGTAAGAAAATGTGTCAACACGAGGTTGGTGAGTTCACAGGTCGTAGTTCGTAATAGCATTTGCCAGATTATGTACATTCAATATATATATCAATAGGTAGCTAACCTATGTTCATGTTTACTAAAGCGCTCGCAACCGAAGCTGACTGTTTGTTTGTGTTTGAATGCCTCCCACCATGTCTATCAACAATGGTGCCGTGTTTAGGTCAATATTACACACGTTCGACCTCCAATCGAGTTAGCACGACTAACGCGGGTGGGGTTTGTCAAACCCAGTAGTACTACTCAAGATTACCTCGCTATGTTCATATTAAACGGTTCGATGTGTAAGGACTTTTAGGATAGAGTGTTACGCTTAGGCTTAACAAGTGATAATATATGAATTACAATAATCAAAAGTGTTTGCATCATGTTTTCTCTCCCAATTAAAAACATTAAAGGGGACGTGAAACTCACCTGAGTTTTGTAAGCGTAGGTAGGTAGCACCACACAAGGATGCAACAAAAACCATATTTGGATTCCACGCAGACAATCTACGAATGCCCTAGAATTACATTTACGATTGTTAGGGACACGTAGGATTTTGTGACGACGACACGGAAAGATTGAACGTCCTAGAACACACTAATGATTAACGAGTAGACAAACTAGTCATCGGGGTTATAGAATCCTTAATTTATTATCTATTATGGATGTGATAGGTTCAAAACGTCACTAATCACGACTTATTAATATAGCATAATCGTTTCCGTGTTTTCATGTGTTAAATAATAGTTTTAGGTAATGATATAATTAATTATATTATTTTAATGATATGTGTATTACTGTTGTTGCTACAACGATTATGCGATAGGGATAAATGTGATGTATTAATATAATGACTCACTTATCTTTGGGAGTTCCAAGGTTAAGTGGTATAATCTCTAGAATGAGTACAAGAGAGTATTACAAAGAATTACAGGAGAAGTAACTGGTTAGTAGGGGAAGTAACTGATTATCAGGAGAAGTAAGGGGAGAACTAGGAGAAGTAAGTAGGAGAGGATGAGGTTATGCAATATGTTGATGCTTATAACCCGGTGTGTGTTTGAATAAAGCCCAAGGCTTGTATTTATAGTGTCTTCAACGAGTTGCTCTTTCTCCTATCTTGTCTCGTGACCTCTCTAGAAGAGGAAGTTTCTCAGAGAACTTTCCTCTTCTCAGAATCCTGATCATTCCTCTTTCAGGTAAGAAGTTGACTTCTTCCCCTGCAGATAGCTACCATTCCTTTCTGTCTTTCTCACCGAGTCTGCACACCTTTTGCTGAACTCTTCACTGCTTGGTTTGCATGAACAAGATGCTTCTCGGTTATTGTGTTGTCGTATTATGTATTTTCTAGAAGGAGATGTCTTCTCCTTTTATTACTGTGGGATGCTGGGGATCCCTTTGTTCTGAGGAAGCCTTCTCCTAACTTTTGAGTCTTTACCTCTTTATTAATTAATGGTTGATAATTGGAGATGTATCCTCCTACGTCATCAGCCCCTCGGTGCGGGCTTTTAGTGGAGACGTCTTCGCTGATGGGCTGCATTTTTTCATCTAGTGGAGCCTTTGTGGATGGGTCGGTCCTCTTCTTGTTGTTTTGTCATTTTTACAGTTAAGGGGGAGCGTCAGACATATCCACCACCTGTGCAGTTGTCTTTCGCACGTTTTTCGAACAGTTTCTTATAAATTCAAATTATTTGCGCATTTTCACTACTTCCTTCACTTTCTCTCCTCCGATCCAATTTATGCTTCAATCTTCAAGTTAGTTTCTTATTTCCATCTTCTTTTGATTGTGCCATTTGCTTTGTTAGAATCACTATGGGTGGTAAACACGATATACACCTACTTTATTCCAAACTCAACCGTCGTTCCTTAGTTGAGCACTGTTCTCGCTACGGCGTCGGTAACGAGTTCGATCTGGTGCTTCCATCAGATGACGAAGTGGTTAATAGCCCACCTGTTGGCTATATTGGCTTGTACACTGCTTATTTCGAGTTTTCCAACCTTCGGTTACCTTTTACCCTCTTTTTCTCCAAGTGATCAAGTCTTTAAGGCTCAAGGTTTACCAACTTGCGCCTTATGGTATTAGCAAGATCACTCACTTTTAAATGTTATGTCGTTCCCATGGCGTTGTGCCTTCCGTCCCCATGTTCCATCAGTTCTTTCGCCTTGCTCGCAATGGTGACTGGCTCACCATCAAGATGCTGAAGGTTGGGAGTCCTCGTTGCATATATCGCACGAAACCGTCTCTTAAACATTGGAAGGAGAATTTCTTTTGGGTGAAAAAGTCTGTGGTACCATTCGAGATTCCCGCTCGTGACTCGTTGGGTCCTCTCGACCTACCTACTCTTCTGGATTCTTCTTATGATGAACTGGTTTTCACCAAGTTTCAAGAGCCGCTTATGCCAGATCCTATGAGGAGCATGTTCTTGTCAAAGCTGGTGTTAGTCGCCTTTGGCCTGTTTTGGGCGAGGTGTCAGTTATCATGAAGGGAGGTGTAGGTGAGCATTGGAAGCTTTGGCATTGTTAAACTTTTCCTGCTTTTTGTACTTATTTTGTGTATTTTTGATTTGTTACAGAGATGAGTTTGCTTGAGACATTGTCGGATAAGAGCTTGGATGGAGTGGAGTACTCCTCTCGTCCTTTAGCTGTGGGGGAGAAGCCTACTCTTGAAGCTTATGATACCACCTTTTTTAGCGGTGATGAATTTTCTAGTATTTTTGCTGGGTTGGGTGGAGAGGATCTTCCAAGTCATCATGTTGCTGATGCCACCGCCAAGACTATTTCTGTTGGGGATGCCTCTGCCCCAAGTGGCTTTATTCCCAAGGCTCCTACATCCGTGGAGGTTCCCCCTGTCGGTTCTACCAAGAGTGTCGGTAAAACAAAGAAGCAGGTTTCTACTACGGGGCCTTTGAAAAGAACACGAGCTTCGGCTATGGAAGCTAATTCCCAAGGCTCCTACATCAGTGGAGTTTCCCCCTGCCGGTTCTACCAAGAGGGTCGGTAAAAGAAAGAAGCAGGTTTCTACTACGGGGCCTTCGAATAGAACACGAGCTTCGGCTAAGGAAGCTAGTGCAGCTGATCTTCCAGATTCTGATTTGAAAATTTTTTATTCTGAAGAGTGTGAAGGGAAGTCCCCTCATAGGTATGTGATGTGTCGTTTTAAATGTATAAAAATATAATATATTTTTATGATGGTTTCACGAGATCAGGTTTTAAATTTATAAAATGATAATTACTTTAACTTAAAACACACACAATATGCAAGTGTACCTATCGCAGCGTAATATAGTTTAGGTAAGAACAAAGTATCGAACCAATCGACACGGTCGAGTTCCAATACTCAACTTTTGTTGTCGTTTAGCTGAATTAATTAGTGAGTGCGTTTTGTGTGCTTGTGAAGCGAAATAGTAAATAATAGAAAAGTAAATGAGAGTAAAGTAAATAGCATAAAAGTAAAACCGTGCATGAATTGTGTAACAGAAATGTAACGAACAGAATAGTAAATAGCAGCTAAGTAAATATCTTGGAAATGATCAGGTCACGAAGAGCATTGCTTTGGGCTTCGAATCCGCTTGGTACGTGATAATGTTAATTTGACTAATCCAATGATATGACTACTACAAACTTGTGACCCGGGTCACCGCTAGAGCCTCGTCCTCACGACATTTGATTCACGAATTAAAATCCTTAAATTAAAATGGTAGTGCCTCCCGTTAAGGAAAACAGTTACCCTCAACCCTTCGAATGGTCATATCCGGGTTGGTTTAAGACATAAAACATAAATGCTTTGTATTAAAGTTAAATAGGTGATTATATTTTGCTCACTGGGGGGCGGTGTAACAATGGGACCAAGTATAAAGACGTACCGTTCCCAACATGAGTTCACTAATTCTTGGTCTCATAATAAGTTCGTATAAAGACGTACGACCTTAATAATGTTAACCAAGCCTTGGCTTATCAATCTCTGCTTGTATAAAGACGTACAAGTTTCAAAAGAAGTTTGATTAAAAAGGTTTTACGATCTTACACTTTAAAATCAAGAACACTCACAAATATAAAGACGGATTTAGACAATAATAAAATCCCACCAAATGGTGGTTTTAAGGACGAATAATTAAAGACATAAACATACCACTAGATTAATACGTCAAACATTAACACGCACCAAACTTCATCTTCACCCTAGCAATACAAGAAGTTTAGCCACCAATGGCTCCCCTATTGTGGAACAAGGAGTAAATGTCCCTCTACTCACTACTACTACTCTAATACTACTAGAAACGAACTATTCTCTCAATCTTGAGGTATGGAGTGGTGTGTTGGGGTGTATGGAATGAAAAACCCAAGCCATCTATTTATAGGCTTCAAAATGAGCAATGCACGGTCGTGCATTGGATTGCATGGGCGAGCAAACACCTCGGGAATCAAACAGGGTACATGGGACAGTGTACTAGACCCTTGGAGAGCAAGTTGGGCATTGCACGGTCGTGCATTGGGATGCACGGCCGTGCATCCCCTTCTTGCCTCTTGTTTTGTCTTTTTGCTTGTTGTGTTGACTTCCTTTGACCTGGTTTGACTTCTTGGGGTCAATGCTCGGGTTTAGTCCTCCAAAACCTTGATTTCTTCATGTTTTAAGCTGGTTTTTGCTTTATTTATCTTGGGACACCGAATATCCTGCAATTGTGAAATATTAACGCTTTAAGTATCAATTGCAAGGCTTTTAATCAATTAGTACCATAATATGAGGATTATTATGCATGCAAAACATGTATAATTTAGGGTATATCATAATACCCCACACTTTAAATTTTCTTGTCCTCAAGCAAACTCATGCATGATCATATCCATAACTAAAAACTTAAGGTGATGGAGCTCCAAGTAGTTGGAAACTCCGAGATAACTCTTGAGTTGCTTATTCTATTTTTGTGCTTTTCTAAGATGGAATCCATGACAAGCCTACTAGAACTTTAATTATGCATAATCTATCACACCTCACAATGTTCACTCAACTCTAGGGTTATATATGTTGATAATGTAAGTTTAAGTGTAACACTCAAGTTCGAATCGAATTATGCAATGGTCATAAGCTTGTATGCAAATCGAGTCTCCACCAACTAACTAATTAGTATGCATGAATCAAGAGGACTTTAAAAGGGTTGTAATGTGGCTAAAATAAAAAATAAAGGGTGAAAATGAAAATATTTTTGGATTTTTAGGGATTTAAAGGGTTTGAAGGGCTGCAGTTATCGTGAAACACACAGCTACGGCTTCATGGCTTAAGATGGAAAATATTAGTGGGACCCTCTATAGTACACAGATAACGAGGGTATAACTAATCTGAGGGCTCGTTTATGGTCAGGTTGCCAAGACCAAGATCTTTCATTAATGCCAACTCTTCCCTCACTGCGTAGTACACATTACTGCCTTTCCATATGGTTCTTTCGGCTTGTAGCCTAATAGCTCCTACTTTGATCAGATGTGTATACTCATTTTGGGAATAAGTTTGATTCTTGCTACATTTTTCGTCGTGGCTCCAGTTGCCACACTTCACACATTTGTCGTATCTTTTGTCTCTTCTTTTGGCGGCACTTTTTGACAGGCCGCAAAATTATGGCAATTGTTCTTGCTTGCGCCACCGTTTTCTTACATCACTTGTTGCTTTGAAAACTTTCTTTCGGAATTCGGGCGATAATTCAGGCTTTGCGAAATGAATACACGAAAGTAAATTGAAATCAAAAGAATGCATATCCAGCTCTTTAAGGTCTAACCGGTAAAAGACCAACTTCTCTCTTTCTTTTTCTTTTCTCCTTTTTATAATTTTTTTTTTATTTTCTTTTCATATTATCAAGACTAATTTTTTAATAATTCTTTTTCCTCAATTTCCTTGAAATAATCTTTCTATATCTTCCTTGTAGATCATTCGGCTGTTTCTTCCTAATACATCCACTTCTGGTATATTCCATTACCTTGAGTGAGTCAGATTCTTTCCAAATTGGCTCAATGTAAGGTCCGGATTCTTGAGGATAATCAATCAACGGATTCAATGATGTGTTGAACTTGACGGAAACAGACTCGATACATGACTTGTAGGTAAAAACAATAAGTACGAGACAGAATTGATTATCAAACGATTCGTATATTGATTAAACATTGATTACACAGTACAATATCGTTTAACAACTCGTCTAAACTGTATAACTCGTCCCACTCTCTGACTGTCTCAGTCATCCAACCTGAATACTGTTACAAGATAAGCTATTTATAACCAAGACAAAAGTATTTTGTGGGCCTGGGCCTGGACCGCATACTTCAAGTATGCGGCCGCATACTTCAAGTATGTTGTCGGGAACCGCATACTTCAAGTATGATGTTGGCTCTGAAGTATGCTGCTGACTGAAGTATGCTGCTGCATGAAGTATGTTGCTGCATGAAGTATACTGCTGCATGAAGTATGTTGTTGCATTAAGTATGTTGATGGACGAAGTATGCTGCTGCATGAAGTATGTTGTTGGACTCTTTCTTGCTTCTTCCAATCTTCGCCTTTCGAACTTCTGAACAACTCGGTGATTCTTTGATGCGTCAGCCTATTATATTTTTGGTCCTTACAATATCCCCCTAGGCTGATGCATTCAAAGCAGTCTTCAAATTTCAAAATTGACTGAATGATTACCACCTCTTGCAATAACTTCTTTTCTAGAGCCATTCCCATAACCTTCACGAACGACTTTGCAGTCGTTGAGATTGTTGTTTTGTTCACTTGCTCTCGTTCTTTTCTTTAGAGTTTGATCCGCCAAAAGATCATAATCAACATCATTAAAATCATCATTATGTTGCGAATAGTTGTTAGGAGGAGGATTCCCAATAGCCTTTCTCTTTTGCAATATCGCTATATGATGTTTATTGATCGGTACTTTCTCTATGTCACTTTCGGTTTCTGAAGAGTCAACATCTTCTTCTTCATTTTCTTTTTAGAAGATATTGTGCTTTTCGGCAGTGATGACACTTGGTGCAACAGTGTTGATCTGTTCTTCATCATCCCTTGGATAAGGAATGTTATCTTGTTGCTCCTGAAAGTTCACTCAAATACAAGTATGCGTAAAATGCAAGTATGCTCCCATTTTTTCCAATAAAACCTCATTTTTCACGATTATTGAATCAAACAAGAACGGTCAATGAAAAACAAAATAAACACAAAAGTAAGATAAATATAAAATGACTCAAACTAAGTTAAAAACATAAAATCTTTACAAGAATGGACCCCACAACTTATCGGATAAACCTTCCCTTCCTCATGATCTTTTGAGCACCTAAGTAGTAACTAAAAGAGCATAACTAGCACGGGTCTGTGGACTGTTCAGGAAATCCCTAACAAATTTGATTAAAAACATAGCACAACGGACTTACATGTTTAGAAACAGTAAATGCTCAGGGTCATAGCACCACGGACTTACATGCCTTGATAAGAGATTCCTTCCCAGTCATACATTCCCAAAGAGAAAAATATTTACAAGTATACTTATATGTACGTCTTTAGACATATCTTTTGAAATTTTCCTATAGCACGACATTAACATTGCGTGTCTTTTTGCTCGGAATTCTGCTTTGCAGAGTAGCTTTGCACTATCATTGAGTGTCTTTTCAACTATTGCATGTCAATGCATGTCTTTTATCTATATATATAAGTACAGACTTGTATCAAGTCAGCTCGCAACCCCTTTGTGAAGGGTCTCGGTTTATGTAATCCAGAGATAGTATGTTCATCCATAGTTCATCAACCTTTATGTTTATGTGCTCGATTATTAACAGGAAATAATTATTCTACCAATCAATGAGATGTTCCCCACTATGACAATGATCAATATGTTTAAGTAAAACACTCTCATGATGTCTTTCCAGTTTTAGCAGAGCTATCAACATATCACACTAAGATCCTAATCTTTTCAACTACAGGCCTTACATATGATGATCCAACCTCTAAAATGATGTACTATCATTTCCCATTTGACAGAGTTCTTAATTTTCATAGTAATAAAATAAGACATAAACATGAAATCTTTTTGTATTTTTCTAGACTTAAAAATAGAAAGACTCAAAGATAAAATCTTTTTGGTAATTTTTTGCATTTTCTCCCCCCAAAACTTTTGCTTTTGTACAACTAATAAACAAAACAAAATTATATCCTAAGAAAGACAAAATAAACAAAAAATATTTTTGGTGACCGAACTTGTGACTTGCTAATCAAAGGAAGACATTTTCAAACACTGAACCAGAAAAATGAATCTGGTCAGATCAAATGCTTTTGTAAAAACATCTTAAACATAAATATCATCCTCAAAGCAAATAGTACCATTAGTGACCGTACCTTTCATGCTGATCTTACCTCATTTGTCTTATGCAAAGGAAACATACCTTCCATCAAAGTGTTTGATATCAACTAGTAGAGAGATGTCCCGCATTATGTGTCTGGAACAACCACTATCAATGTACCATAGGTTATTGACAGTCCTCCTTGGTTGTTCCTGCATGATTCAAGCAAGTTAGTTAGACAGAGGTACCCAAGCCATAGTGGTCCTAGGTACACCCAAAGCATCAATGTAAGATACTTCCTGTAAGCACATATCCTTATTGTTCTCTAACACTGGTGATTCAACTGCTTTTGATGTAGTTTTCCAAATTGGTGTAGGTTTAACAAACTTTTTAGTTGCTTGTGGAGTACCAACTTTAGGTTTCTCTTCATGTTTAGGTTTTTTACATTGTTTGTTTTCACGAAAAATCTTTTGTTTGTTTTTTGCAGCATTCCAATCACCATCAGAAGGCTTAACTTTGGGATGCTTATTCTTCATTGCCTTAAGTTTTTCAACCTTTATTGGCTTAGAATAATACTTTTCCCTTGGTGTGGCCCTCTGATTTTGCAAATAATATGGCTCATAAGGACGATGTATGCAATTTCTTGCGATGTGACCAGCTTCGCCACAAGTGTAGCATGTCCGTTTCCTAGCATAAAGAGCATATCCCGATCTATCGAACCATAATGATGACCGTTGAGGAGAACCTGTGAAGTAACCTGCATTTTCACAGCTCCTAGAAAACCTTCTATCAAATACTTGGTCATCATATCTATCACAATTTCTGTGATTCGATCTAAAACAATTCCTATCAGAATTTTTAACATTTTGTTCAAAAACATGATGATGATTATCAAATTTTGAATAAAATTCATTTTTGGTAAACCATTGAGGCAATTGTTTAGAGTTTTACTGACTTGTAGATGGTTTGCTACTTTCTCTATTAAGGGAACAATTTTTATTTTTGACAAACTGATGATTTTTATCGCTGGTAATTTGTTTTTCTTCCCTTTCTAAAGTACCACTTTTTACAAATGTCGATGTCAAACTCCCTTTCAACTTATCCCCTTTTGAAAAAGTACCATTTTGAAAACAAGACAATTTTTGAAAACTTAGACTCAAAAACGCGAGCATCCTCCTTATCACCATCACTCCCACAATCCTCCACTATGCCCTCTACTAATCCTGTTGCTGCACAAGACTTAGACGGGTTAGTAACGTTCACATGTTCTACCGTGGGATCTGGTTTACGGCCTATACCATATTCCATCTCAACATCTTCATGTTGAACACTTGGCGTTGAAGTAAAATTGCCATTGAAAGGATGTTCAACTGCATGATAACTAATTCCTGGATTCCCTTTCTTTCTTACTTGAGAATCAATCATGTCATAAACTACTGATTGAGAGTGTTCCATTTTCTCGATTGTTAGTTTAGTGTTTGCCAATTGAGTCACAACATTATTTAATTTTAAGCTAAGTTCGTCTATCTGTTTTAATGCATCACGATAAAGACATTCCTTATTGCTAAAATCCATTTCAAGTTTTGAAAAATCATTTTTGCTTGCTTCAATTGTATCTTTGAAAACCTTTTCTAATCGTTTGTGTTCTGAATTGGAATATCTCTTGATTTAATACATTGTTATCATGTTTGTAACGATTGACTTTCTCAATACAAATAGCAGAGCAAAGATCTTTGATTACCTCAGTGTCGGTAACCTCAACCACGAAGGCATGATGTTGTTTCACTTCCAAATCTTGAACTTTCTCACTCCTGTCTTGCTGGCTCACAAGTGCCTTTGATTCACATGAAGTAGATGTACTTGCTCCAGCAATTTCAGAAACATCCATTAAACTCATATGATTAAGGTGACATTGTTTATCATCCATATCATAAGAGTACAAAATAGAAATCAGCTCACTCAAGGATGTTTGATATATATCCTTGGTTCTCTTGATGGCGGTGCAATTGAAGTTCCAGGTTATTGGTAAAGAGTTAAGAAGCCTTTTGTTGATTTCTCCCTTTATCAACTCTATTTCAGCACTGTTCATCTCCGTCATCAATTGCGTGAATCTATTGATTTGAGCTTCCAAAGTTTCACCCCGAACATGATTGAACATATTAATCTTTTGCGTCAGTATATCCTTTCTACTTTCTCCCATGTCGCAAGTTCACGTAACAAAAATAAGTAACCAAAAGTATTTGCACCGGATACTTTGAAAGACCGCAAACTTTGAAAGACCGCAAACTTAGAGAAACCTCAAACTTTGAAAACCGTATACTTCAATACCGCAAACTTCGAAATACCGCAAACTTCAAATATCGCAAACTTCGAACACCGCAAACTTCGAAATACTGCAATCTTCGAATACCGCAAACTTCGAAATATCGCAAACTTCGAATACCGCAAACTTCGAATACTGCAAACTTCGAATACCGCAAACTTTGAAATACCGCAAACTTCAACGTTCAAGAAACCGCGAACTTTCAGATGATATTTTAACCGAAAACTCCGATTAGTAGCAGAAAAAATCAAATAAACTACCCAAATCTTCAACAAAAACGACAGAAACGAGTTCCAAAACCTGTGAATCTATCCAGAAACTCTTCTAAAACAAACAAGTTAGTTTATTATAACGAAAACAGTAACTTTGATACCTCACGAGTCAAAGAAATCTGTTGTAAGCTTCACCAATGAGCGCTAAGGCTCTGATACCAATTGTAAGATCCGGATTCCTGAGGATCTTCAATCAACGGATTCAACGACGTGTTGAACCTGGCGGAAACGGACTCGACACGTGAGTTGTAGGTAAAAACAATAAGGACAAGACACAATAGATTATCAAACGATTCGTGTATTGATTAAACACCGATTACACAGTACAATATCGTTTAACAACTTGTCTAACTCGTCCCACTCTATGATTGTCTTAGTCGTCTAACCTGAATACTGTTACAAGATAAGCTATTTATAACCAAGACAAAAGTATTCGGTGGGCCTGGGCCTGGACCGCATACTTCAAGTATGCGGCCGCATACTTCAAGTATGTTGTCGGGAACCGCATACTTCAAGTATACTGTTGGCTCTGAAGTATGATGCTGGATGAAGTATGCTGCTGCATGAAGTATGATGCTGCATGAAGTATGCTATTGGATGAAGTATGTTGCTGCATGAAGTATGTTGATGCATGAAGTATGCTGCTGGACGAAGTATGCTGCTACATGAAGTATGATGCTGGACTCTTTCTTGCTTCTTCCAATAAACTTCTGAACAACTCAGTGATTCTTTGATGCGTCAGCCTATTATATTTTTGGTCCTTACACTCAATGCTTGTAAACTTGAAATAATGATATAAGACAGTCTAACATTTTTCCATTCTTGTAGACAGTTAGCCAATAACCGGTGTTTATGAACAGCTGGTTGGTTGATAAATGTGGGTAGTAGAAAAGAAAAGGCTAAGGCTCAAAGGGCTATTACAATTGGTATAAGGGTGATAAAGTCCTAGGTGCCTCAATCACTTTCATACTTCTACTAGTTCATGGTATTGATATGTATAAGTCACACAAGTTCTAATTATGCATAAAATTCAATAAAAAAACACTCAATATACCAAACGAAAGAGCATGCGAAAAATAATGATAATAATGCTCGTGAAAAGGCTCAGATTATTCTCACATGGAAACGGATGGGATAGGGTATAGTGATTTGTTATGCATAATATCCATTTGTTTCTAGTTGCCATGTATTCATTTTATTTAACTATGTGCGAACTTAAAGAGGTTTTAGGGTTAAAAAATTTTGGGTTTTACATAAGGTAGGTTTTTGTAATGTTTTAGTCAAATGGGTAGAAAATCACAAGTTAAAATTTTACTGCTTTGAGGTTACAAGTAGTCATGAATCTCTAATTCCCCACCCCGCACTTAAAACTGTGCATTGCCATCAATGTACAAATGCATGTAATGAAATGCTATGCGGGAATTTAAATGCATGAAGTTTTAAAGGAAAAGAAATTGGTACTCCTCCGGTCAATTCGATATTTAACCTATGGCCAAAACTTATTGCTTCTGTCAAGCTATGCCTATCAGCTGCTTGTCAACACGTTGCTTCAAAGACTTCATCGAATTTCACAGAAATTTGATGTGGTTTTCGATTCCTCAAGTTGTAGAGATGGAGTGTGATTCCTCAAAGAAGTAGAGAGACTATTTGGTGATGTTGTTCTACCTGACACATAAAGGAAAACAAAAAAGTAGACAAAGAAAATAAAACGTAGTAGTTAAGCTACTAAGGTCCTAGTATCGAGAAGGCATACGTGGGGGCTGAAGTATGAGAAACTTAAATTTGAAAAACCATACCTGAGGTCCACGTGTTCTGTCATATGCACCAACTTCTCATTTATTTATGATCATCGGGTTGACTCCCGGAAGCCCCACGTTTATTTAAGGGTCGTTGGCCAGACCCGTACGTGCTTCGTGAATTTCCAATTTAGTGCTCGCGATGGAATAATCAGTCAAATGGGTGGCTTGTAATATGGAGAGATTCATCCAACCCATTTGATAACCATGTGTACAATGTGATGATAAGCTGATCCGGGAATTGATGAACCCTAGACCAGTTGGACAAGGGAAAAAAGGGTAAAAAAGAGTTCAAACTTGAAACGGTCATAACTTGAGCTACGTTTTGAGTTAGAGAGCCACCGACCATGGGACGGAAAGGTTTTGAGAAGCCGGATCATGTGGCAAACGCCGTAGGCGGTTTGTCCCAGTGGTCTGAACCAATTTTCCCCATTAAGTTGCCTAATTTCATAAATTAAAGATTTTCCCCAATTTTCTATTTTTGATACTTTCAACTTTTTGTGCTAAAACGGGTGAATCGTTGATTTATGTATTTTAAAAAGCTATTTTTAGTTTTAGTTTTAGTTTGGGCGGATCAATTTGAAGTTTTGAAAATTTTGGTAAGCCTTCCAAATTTAGAATGCTCTATAGAAGAGCACCTAAAGAAAACAATGTAATTAAATGACGCCACCACCACTTGAATTTTCCTGGACCAAACTTCAAGAAACCCATGTAGCGAAGGAGACGGTCACCCCGTTATGATAATTTTGTCATGTAATTTTTGTTGGATGAACGTTGCTTTCTCCATGAGAAGTGGTCCTTAGAGTGATGTGCCCTATCCTGTGGCATATGTGATTCATGGAATGATTCACCGATATGCTTGGTCACATATCAGTTATCACTTTTTCAAGGAAGAGGTCCCACCATTGTCATTTGTTTGTTGGTGAATACTTCCTCCTGCATAATTTCCTCCTGGATGTTGGTCTCACAATCTGGTTCTTCATATGATGTTGTCTCTGAAGTGACAGGAACTCCAAACTGTTCCATACATCCTTCTTGTGTTTCCATACTTAGGATTCCCACCAATTCTTCTTTAGAGATTCGTTCTTCTAACTCCTTTGATGGTTTAGCTTCCAGCCTCTTATATAAGTCATGAAGTGATTGTAAATTTGCAGTAACCCTTTCTTTTGAATCATCCGGTCTCACTTCCGACCGATCCATAAATGTGAAGCTAGAAGGTTCTTGCTCCTTATAGTCACTTAACACTACAAGAGATGTTGGAGCTATGACTTCCGATTCTTGGACTTTGAAGGGATCATCTTGTTGTTCAGTTGGATAGCTCTTTAGGATCTGAACCTTGATTTCTTCCAAATGACGAAACACTTGTTGTTCAATTGGAGAGCTCTTTAGTAGTTGAACCTTAATTTCTTCCAAATGATGAAACAGATTTCCTAGGGTCCATGAGTCAGAATCTAAAGCTGAGTGTTGAATTTCTTGGGGCGGTGTGGTTTCCTCAAATGGTTGCCAGTAGGGTTGTTGGAAACTTGTGGAATACCCTTGATAGTGATAACAATCTTGAGTGTAGTGGGGTTCCCCACAGATCTCACACCAAACCTCCGAAAAGTGGTACTCATAGTCTTCTTGGTACCCTCCAATACAACCCTCGTAGTTGTCATCCATGAAAGTTGCTGTAAGAAACAATCAAAACAAACTATAAAAATAAATGTTAAAGTTAAAAAGGCTAATCCGCTAACTCGAATTTTTCTTGAAATCACCGTGTCCCCGGTAACGGCGCCAAAAACTTGATGTGTCGTTTTAAATGTATAAAAATATAATATATTTTATGATGATTTCACGAGATCAGGTTTTAAATTTATAAAATGATAATTACTTTAACTTAAAACACACACAATAGGCAAGTGTACCTATCGCAGCGTATGATAGTTTAGGTAAAAAACAAGTATCGAACCAATGGACACGGTCGAGTTCCAATACTCAACTTTTGTTATCGTTTAGCCAGATTAATTAGTGAGTGAGTTTTGAGTGCTTGTGAAGCGGAAGAGTAAATGACAAAAAAGTAAATGACGGTAAAGTAAATAGCATAAAAGTAAAAACATGCGTGAAGTGTATAACAGAAATATAACAAACAGAATAGTAAATAGCAGGAAAGTAAATATCTTGGAAAAGATCAGGTCACGAAGAGTATTGCTTTGGGCTTCGAATCCGCTTGGTACGTGATAATGTTAAGTTGACTAATCCAGTGATATGACTACTACAAACTTGTGACCCAGGTCACCGTTAGAGCCTCGTCCTCACGACATTTGATTCACGAATTAAAATCCTTAAATGAAAATGGTAGTGCCTCCCGTTAAGGACAATAGTTACCCTCAACCCTTCGAATGGTCATCTCCGGGTTGGTTTATGTAACACCCGGACAATTCCCAAAAAAATAGAAGGACTAAAAATGTCAAGATTTAAAGATCAAGGATTGAATTGAATATTCTTCAAATTTGAGGGACTATAACTGAAAATTCTAAAAGTTGAAGGGGTAGCGGACCGCTACCCTAACCCTTAGCGGTCCGCTACGTGTGGACTAAGGAAACAACTGGGAGACGACACGTGTCTGGTGACTCGCCAAAAGAGAATTGACGTGTGGAAAGGGTGGCGGACCGCCAGCCTAAACCATAGCGATCCGCTACGTGGACGCTAAGCAAAATAAGCCGCCTCAAGGGGTAGTGGACCGCCACACCCTTGCTTAGCGGTCCACTACGGACCAAAATTTGCCTATAATAGAAAGTTCGACTTCAGCTCATTTTCACACACAAACATTTCACAAAACACACACTAAGCTCTGGTAGATCGATTCTTGAGGTTCTTGTCCTCTCCCGAGAGTCCGGTTTCTCGTAATTCGTCCGCAAAACTGCTATAGATAGTACCAAGGTAAGGTTTCTGAACACCCTGAGGTTTATTCGTGTAAACCTAAGATAGGGATATTGATTATGATAATGTCGGACATGATTTAGGGTTCTGTCGAAGTGTTGATTATAATATTCAGTACATGAGGAGGTTCTGCTTGAGGTGAGTTCCTCTAAACTATGCTCTATGAAATGTTTTGTAAATGATTTTGTATCTGAGATCCTAATACTATTCGTGCATATATCCTATAATAATTACTTATTATGGCCATGATTGGGGTTGGACCTAGGGACAAGATTGATCCTCTTGTTTGAGATCTGGTACAAATGGGACCAGCGCGCCGGAAGGTCTCTGTATATATATATATATGTCGTAGACTCAGAACCTGAGTAAAGCAGAGGTTACTGGGTGATGGATTGAAGGGTATGGTTGTAAGACCCTTGCAGGGCCTTCATTCCTGTATCAAAGATAACCGTAAATACGATTTTGTTTATGAACTCACCAGCGTTAAGCTGATCCAAAATGTTTTCAATTGTTTTTGAGCACAGGTGAACCCTAGCTGGTAGTTTTTATTTCAGGAGATGTACAGATGTGTTAGGATTAGGGATGACTGAGGGTAGGTCCCTGTGTAACCATAAGGCCCGAAGGGATGGCATGAATCTTCGTTAGCTATAAGTCTAGAGTTTGTTTATGTTGTATTTTGCTAGTCAGTCCCTATTATACAAACTTTCTGTTATGAAATAAAATAAGTTATGATGTTAAGTCTTCCGCTGTGTGTTTTTGGTATCAACGTCACGGTAACTAGAAGGCGACCTTCAAACGGTATATAGTTATCTGACGAACGGAATGTTCTATCTAGGAAAGAGCAGTGTATAAATCTCTCCTAGACCCGTTGCTCTTACCTGGGAACATATCAGTTGGAGGTACTACTATGGTTAGATGATTGTCCTATGTTACGGGTGTGACAAGTTGGTATCAGAGCCGAGGTTTAAGATATTTAGATACTAATAGGAAAGATTAGTTTCTAAACTTAAACAAAGAGCTCTGAGAATAGTTAGAATGCCAACAGGATATAAGTTGTGATGTTGATTATCGTTATGAATATAACAGGAAATGTCAAGAAAACATATATTAAGTACATTCTTGGCCAAATGTCTTTAATTTCTAATTTTCTGGATCATAAGTGGTTATACGAATTCTGATATAATACGTCTGTATGTATAGGTAACAATGGTTGGAAGAGGAAGAGGTAGAGGAACAGTAGGAAGACTGAACTTAACGCTGATACTAACGACCATCATGAGACAAACGAGAATGATAACCCTACGAATCCTCATACTGAAGAAGTGGGCATGTCCGAGGCCCAGTTTCAAGATGTTGTGCCTAGTGAGGTAACAAAAGCGTTACGAAACACACTACCCTGATTGTTAGACGAAGTTATTTCAAGAAGAATGGGTACTGGAATAGCTGGAGGAGGAAACAATAACAACACTGGAGGGGCAAATGGAAATGCCAATACTAACTTGGCGACAAGGACTGAAAGTCATGAAGGATGTAATTACAAATCCTTCAAAGGCTGCAAACCTAAGCCATTTGATGGCAAAAAGGGAGCTATTGACACTACTCAGTGGATTACAAAGATGGAGGCTGTGATTAAGCTCAGTGAGTGCAAAAGCGATCAGGCATTCAAGTTTGCTGCCAATTCCATAGAAACCACCGCACTGGATTGGTGGGAATCTGTAAAGCAAACTAGAGGGGAACAAGCAGTGGACAACATGAAGTGGAACGAGTTCAGGGAACTGATCCTACAATGATTCTGTCCTTATAATGAACTGGATAAGATTGAGGATGAATTTCAACGTTTGGAGGCTGGAACTATGACGCATCACGAGTATACGACAAGTTTGATGAGATGTCTAAACTGGTGCCACATCTGGTAAACCCCGAAGAATCAAACATTTTATTAGGGGTTTGCCACTTAAGGTGCGTACCTTGGTGAAAACCTATGCACCTCAAACAATGGATACAGCTTTAGCATTAAGTGCCACGATTTACGATGATGTGGCAGCTCAAGAAGCCAAGGATAAAGCCAAAAAAGCGGTTGAGATGAAACCAGTAGAAACAAAGATAAAGAGTGAGGAGGAGATGTATCAATTTAAACCAAGGAATTTCAAATTCCCTAGGAGAGAGGGAAACAATCTGGTGAGAAACTCTCAAGAGACAAAATGCTAAAAATGCCAGAGATCGGGGCATACCGCAACATACTGTCCATCTCTTAGATGTTTTAATTATAATGAAATGGGACATCTGGCAAGGAATTGTACCAAACCCACACCACAAAAGCCCGGAGGTCGAGTGTTTGTGATAGGTGAAGGAAAGAGAAATGAAAATGCCAAAGTGGTAGATGGTACGTTTCTAGTTAACGATATTTATGCTAAAATCCTGTTTGATACGGGAGCGAATAGAAGTTTTGTTTCTGACACCTTTAGTTTGTATTTTGGCATGAAACCTACTCCACTTAAGCATGCTTACATAGTTGAGACAGCAAGTGGTGAGCAGATTAAGATAACCGAATCGTACACGAATTGCAAAATGACTCTGGGCAACGAAAATTCAATGATTAAATTAATGCCAATGAGTATGAGCAAGCACGATGTTATCATTGGAATGGATTGGTTAAACCAATGCCATGCTCAGATCAATTGTGATAACGGACTGTTAGGATTTGTAGGCCTAACGGAAAGTCTATGTTAATACAATGCGATAGTGATGAGAATAAGATTGAAACAATTTATGTAGCCAAAGCTAAGAAATGTGTGAATACAGTATGTAGTGTATTCGTAGTTTATGCCTTAAACTCTAAACCCGAACGGTAGATTGCGGACATTCCTGTGGTATGTGATCACCCGGATGTATTTCCGGAAGAATTACCCGGTCTACCACCTGATAGACAAATTGAATTCCGAATCGACCTTATTCCTGGAGCTAAACTCGTTGCTAGAGCACCGTATCGTCTAGCACCATCTGAATTAAAAGAGTTGATGAAGCAGATTCAAGAATTATTAGACAGAGGCTTCATACATCCAAGTACATCACCTTGGGGAGCACCAGTCTTGTTTGTAAAGAAGGACGGAAGCATGCGTATGTGTATAGACTATCGGGAACTAAATAAGCTCACTGTAAAGAACAAATATCCATTGCCAAGGATGGATGATTTGTTGGATCAGTTGCAAGGAGCTAAATACTTCTCGAAGATAGATCTTAGATCTGGATATCATCAGTTGAAGGTACAGGAGGAAGACGTACCTAAGACTGCCTATCGAACCCGATATGGACACTATGAATTCTTAGTTATGGCATTCGGTCTAACTAATGCTCCCGCAGCATTTATGGACCTAATGAATCGAGTTTGTAAACCATTCATGGACAAATTCGTTATAGTGTTCATAGACGATATCCTTATCTACTCCTGAACTCAGGAAGATCATGCCAAACATCTTCAGATAATCCTGGAAACTCTTAGAAAAGAGAAGTTGTACGCTAAATTTTCCAAATGCGAGTTTTGTAAACAAGAAGTACAATTCTCAGGGCATGTTATAAACCATCAGGGAATTCAAGTAGACCCAGCCAAGATTGAGGCCATTATAAAGTGGGAGACTCCAAAGATCCCGACTGAGGTTCGAAGTTTTCTTGGTCTAGCCGGATACTACTGAAGATTTATACAAGACTTATCCAAAATTTCTACTCCATTAACTTCCTTAACTCAGAAAGCTATGAAGTTTGAGTGGAGTCAGAAGCAAGAAGAGGCATTCAAGATTCTTAAGCAGAAACTAAGTTCAGCACCGATCTTAGCATTACCCGAAGGGAATGATGACTTTGTCATCTATTATGATGCTTCCTGAATTGGTCTAGGTTGTGTGTTGATGCAGCGAGACAAGGTAATAGCCTATGCATCACGACAACTTAAAGTTCATGAAAAGAACTACACTACACACGATCTTGAACTTGGTGCCATAGTGTTTGCTCTAAAAATTTAGAGACAGTATCTATATGGTACTAAGTGTGATATATACAGACCATAAAAGTCTCCAGCATATATTCAATCAGAAGGATTTGAATATGAGACAGAGAAGGGGGATGGAACTCATTAATGATTACGATTGTGAGATTAAATACCATCCTAGGAAAGCTAATGTTATAGCAGATGCACTAAGTCAGAAAGAGAGAATCAAGCCTATCAAGATCAGGGCCTTAAGGTTAGAAATTAAGATAGATTGGATGGATCAAATCAAGGAAATTCAAACTCAAGCACTCCAAGAAGACAATATCAAGAAGGAACGCATGGTTGGTAAAGAAAAGTTACTAACCAAAGGCGATGACGGAATCCTATGATTTGGAAGCAGAATTTGGATTCCTAAAGTTGGGGAAATCCAAACAAAGGTAATGGATGAAGCTTATAAATCCAAATACTCGATACATCCTGGAGCTAATAAAATGTATAAGGACTTGAAAACTCAGTTCTGGTGGCCAAACATGAAAAGATCCATAGCTTAGTATATAGAAAAATGTTTGACTTGCCTACAAGTCAAAATCGAACATTAGAAACCCGCAGGTCAATTGCAACACTTAGAGATACATGTGTGGAAATGGGATAGGATTACTATGGACTTTGTCACGAAACTGCCGAGAACCCAGAAAGGGCATAATTCTATTTGGGTTGTGGTTGATAGATTAACCAAATCGGCACACTTCATTCCTATAAGTGAAAATTATTCAATGGATAAGCTTGCCCGACTCTATATCAATGAGATCGTGAGCCGCCAAGGTATACCGCTGTCTATTATCTCTAATAGAGATAGTCGGTTCACTTCCAGATTCTGGACTAGTTTCCAAAAAGATTTGGGAACACTAATCAGTATGAGTACAGGATATCACCCTCAAACCGATGGGCAAAGTGATAGATGCACAGGATCGGTAGAAGTGTTATGCAGATAGACGTCGACGACTGTTAGAATTCCATGTAGGTGACTAAGTGTTGCTAAAAGTATCACCTTGGAAAGGTGTTGTACGTTTTAGAAAATGTGGGAAGTATATTGGACCTTACAGAATCATAGAAAGAGTTGGAGCAGTGGCACATAAGCTTAAATTTCCTGAATCATTGCAAGGTATTCATAACACGTTTCACGTGTCATGCCTACACAAGTGCTTAGCAGACCCCGATCAGGCAATCTCATTGGATGATGTACATGTCGATGATCAGCTACATTTCACCGAGCAGCCTGTTAAGATCTTAGGAACCCAAGATCGAAAGCTCAGAAAGAAAACTATACCAATGGTACTGGTGCAATGGAAAGGTCGGAAGGGTGACGACAAAACTTGGGAATTAACAGAACAAATGAAAGATAAGTATCCTCAATTGTTCAACTAATGCTGAATTTTGAGAACGAAATTCTTTTAAAGAGGGGAGGTTTGTAACACATGGACAATTCCCAAGAAAATAGAGGACTAAAAATGTCAAGATTTAACGTTCAAGGGTTGAATTGAATATTCTTCAAAGTTAAGGGACTAATAATGAAAATTCTGAAAGTTGGAGGGGTAGCGGACCGATACCCTAACCCTTAGTGGTCCGCTACGTGTGGACTAAGGAAACAACCGGGAGACGACACGTGTCTGGTGACTCGCCAAAAGAGAATTGACGCATGGAAAAGTGGGTCAGACCGCCAGCCTAAACCATAGCGGTCCGCTACGTGGACGCTAAGCAAAATAAGTCGCCTTAAGGGGTGGCAGACCACCACACCCTTGCTTAGCGGTCCGATACGGGACCAAAATTTGCCTATAAATAGAAAGTTCGGCTTCAGCTCATTTGTACACACAAACATTTCACAAAACACACACTAAGCTCTGGTAGCTCGATTCCTGAGGTTCTGGTCCGCTCCCGAGAGTCCGGTTTCTTGCAATTCGTCCGCAAAACTTCCGTAGATAGTAACGAGGTAAGGTTTCTGAACACCCTGAGGTTTATTCGTGTAAACCTAAGATAGGGATATTGATTATGGTAATATCGGACATGATTTACAGTTCTGTCGAAGTGTTGATTATTATATTCAGTACAGAAGGAGGTTCTGTTTGAGGAGAGTTCCTCTAAACTATGCTCTATAAAATGTTTTGTAAATGATTTTGTATCTGAGGTCCCAATACTATCCGTGCATATATCCCATAATAAGTACTTATTATGGTCATGATTGGGGTGGGACCTAGGGACAAGATTGATCTTCTTGCTTGAGATCTGGTACATATGGGACCAGCGCGTCAGAAGGTCTCTGTATATATGTATGCCGTAGACTCACAACCCGAGTAAAGCAGAGGTTACTGGGTGATGGATTAGAGGGGATGGTTGTAAGACCCATGCAGGGCCTTCAACCTTGTATCAAAGATAACCATAAATATGATTTTGTTTATGAACTCACCAGCGTTAAGCTGATCCAAAATGTTTTCAAATGATTTTTAGCACAGGTGAACCCTAGCTGGTAGTTGGCATTCCAGGAGATGTACAGATGTGTTAGGATTAGGGATGACTGAGGGCAGGTCCCTGTGTGACCAAAAGGCCTGAAGGGATGGCATGATTCTTCGTGAGCTACAAGTCCAGAGTTTGTTTATATTGTATTTATTGTACAAACTTTTTGTTATGAAATAAAATAAGTTATTATGTGAAGTCTTCCACTGTGTGTTTTTGGTATCAACGTCACGGTAACTAGAAGGCAACCTTCAACCGGTATGTAGTTATCAAACGAAGGGAAATGTTCTGTCTAGGAAAGAGCGGTGTATAAATCTCTCCTAGACCCGTCGCTCTTACCCGGGAACATATCAGTTGGAGGTACTACTCTAGTTAGATGACTTTCCTGTGTTACGGGTGTGAGTTTAAGACATCGAATGTAAATGCTTTGTATTAAAGTTAAATAGGTGATTATATTTTGCTCACTGGGGGCGGTGTAACAATGTGACCAAGTATAAAGACGTATCGTTCCCGACATGAGTTCACCAATTCTTGGTCATATAATAAGTTCGTATAAAGACGTACGACCTTAATAATGTTGACCCAAGCCTTGGCTTATCAATCTCTGCTTGTATAAAGACGTACAAGTTTCAAAAGAAGTTTGATTAAAAAGGTTTTACGATCTTAAACTTTAAAATCAAGAACACTCACAAATATAAAGACGGATTTAGACAGTAATAATAGCCCACCAAATGGTGGTTTTAAGGACGAATAATTAAAGACATAAACATACCACTAGATTAATACGTCAAACATTAACATGCACCAAACTTCATCTTCACCCTAGCAATACAAGAAGTTCAGCCACGAATGGCTCCCCTATTATGGAACAAGGAGGAAGAGCCCCTCTACTCACTACTACTACTACTACTCTAATACTACTAGAAACAAACAATTCTCTCTTTCTTGAGGTATGGAGTGGTGTGTTGGGGTGTATGGAATGAAGAACCCATAGGCCTCAAAATGAGCAATGCACGGCCGTGCATTGGATTGCACTGGCGTGCAAACACCTCGGGAATCAAACAGGGTACATGGGACAGTGTACTAGACCCTTGGAGAGCAAGTTGGGCATTGCACGGTCGTGCAATGGGATGCACGGTCGTGCATCCCCTTCTTGCCTCATGTTTTGTCTTTTAGCTTCTTGTGTTGACTTCCTTTGACCTGGTTTGACTTCTTGGGGGTCAATGCTCGGGTTTAGTCCTCCAAAAGATTGATTTCTTCATGTTTTAAGCTGGTTTTTGCTTTGTTTATCTTGGGACACTGAATAACCTGTAATTGTGAAATATTAACGCTTTAAGTGTCAATTGCAAGGCTTTTAATCAATTAGTACCATAATATAGGGATTATTATGCATGCAAAACATGTCTAATTTTGGGCATATCAGTATGACCATGTTCTACCGCTAGCTTAGAGAAGGAGATTGGTGGTACCTCTGATGAAGCGAAATTTGTTCTAGGTTGGTCTATTACCAATAAGGATACCCTGTCAGATCCTTCTATCTGTCGTCAATTAATTCGCCATTTGGCTCCTCCTGCAGAGAAGTTGGCCCTTGGGGGCGTGCCATTGTATACCCTCATAGGGGAAGTCTATCAGTATCAGGCCAAGGTGAACTCTCTTCTTCATTTGTGACATGGCTGCTGTCAGTAAGAGCAATTAGGATAGGCATGCCTCCCGCGTAGCTATTCGGAAAAGTCGCCAAGCTACTGAAGCTGCTTTGGTGAGATCAATAAAGCAGAAGGCTGAACTTTTGGAGGCCCGCCATTTGGATGATCAAAATGCTCTTGATTGCTTGCGGCTCCGTCATGTGGAGGAGATGAAGGTGAAGTCAGAGGAAGTGAACGAGTTGAAGGGGAAAGTTGTGAGTTTGGAGGAGTTTGTTGCCTCCTTAGATGTTGAAAAGGAGATGTTGGAGGCGGAGAAAAGGGGTCTAGAGGAGCAAGTGGCCGAGCTTCTAATAGAGAAGCGTTGGCCCGTTGAGGACGGTTTTGCTCATGTCGTTGGATATTTGCTTCAGGGTGCAGAGTTTGTTGGCCCTTTGTCTGCGGTGCAGAGATCTTTTAGGGCACTAGGAATGCATGAGGGGGTTTCAGTTGGTCATGCAGGTTCCCCTTGCCTCGGTTAAGGGTCATGACCCTTTCGCTAAGCAGAATCTGATTGAGTTCGTGAGCTCATACGAGAAGACTTCTTACACCTACCTGTCTTTCTTAGTTTCCTGTGTTGATAAATCTGTGATGGAGATCCACGAGCTGGAGCCGTAGGGGTTGAACAAGGAAAAAGCTCTAGGCTGGATTACCATGTGTAGGAGTGGGTGTTGCTAGAACAACCAAGCTAGTACCAGTGTGGAGACTCCTTCATATGTAGCTTTCAAGATACTACCTCCTTCTCCTTCTCCTGAAGCAGCCGAGTCAGGTCCTCTGGTGGAGGAGAAAGGAGCAGGAGGTCCAGTTGCTGAGTTGCTGAACAGGAGGCACTTTCTGAGGCAGGCAGGGAAGCTCACGGTGCCAACCAGGAAGAAGGTTGAAGGGAGGGGTATGCCCCTCTTACTTGATGTATTTTGAAACAATTTATTTGCTTGTTTTGATCCCTTTATGGGATATGGTCAATTTTTAAACACTTTGGCTGGTGATGTGTTTCACCGGCATTAGACATTTTATGCTTTTTCCTGTGGTGACGTTTGTCACTTAACATTACTTGAATATTTATCTCATATGGCGTGTACTTTTGATGGAATGTGCTTTTTGTCTTCTACGGTGATCAGCCCTTGGTATGATGAACTTGATAGTTCGAACCACCCATTTTAGACAAGCTTTTACTTTTCCATCTTGGGATTTTATTTTCCCTTGTACCCGTACTTGGTGAAGACCGTTAACAGGGTGTTTGATTTCCATTTTGGCATACTTGGAGTATAATTGAAAGTGTGCTTTCATTTCTTGTAGACTTACTATTAAGTTCTCAAAAGACTGTTACATTTTATGCACTTTTTAGGCCCCGAGCCTTCGTATAAACAAAAGGAAATGTAGATTTGCCTGTCCTGGAGTGCCCAGGAGATGCTTGCTCCTTGGCGTTTCAAATGTGGAAGCGGATTTGGTTCACCGTGTTCCAATGTCGAGGAACGGCCTTTCCTTCCGTGGTTTACAATTTATAGGACCCATTTGTGTGCGCCTCCTTAACTGTAAGGGGGCCTTCCCATTTTGGACCCATTTTACCCGAGTCTTTTTTTTGGCTTGCTTCATTGGCTGGTAGCTCCCCTTTGGAGAGGTAGGCCTCTAGAGGGGTCATCCAGGTGTCGCCTTTCTCATACACCAGGTTACAGACAGCCTTATCCTCAATTGACTTCCTTTCTAGCATCTCGACCAACACCTTTTTGGTTAGGTGTGCAAATGTTAATGATGCCAGCTTGGAGAGGGCGTCAGCCTTCTTGTTTTGTGTTCTTGAGACCTGTATCAGTTGGGACACTTCATATTGTTGGAGGAGTTGTCTTAACTTGTCTAGGTATTCTTTCATGGTTGGCACCTTCGCCTCATATTTCCCATTGACTTGGTTAGCAACTAGGAGCGAATCAACATGTGCCATCAGCTTTTGTACTTTTAATCTTCCTGCCATTTGTAGTCCTGCAATCAGGGCTTCGTACTCTGCTTCATTATTTGTGCTGGAGAAGTTTATCCTTAAGGCGTATGTGAGTTCCACTCCTTTTGGGTCAATTAGGATAAGACTTGCTCTGGATCCCTCGGCGCTGGAGACTCCGTCTGTGTAGAGATTCCATGTCTTTTTCATCACCACAGGAGGATTCCTCTTCTTCGATATTCATAATTACCTTTGTATCTTCTTCCTGATTTTCCACCAAGAAATCTGCCAGTATCTGACCTTTGATGGCTATTCGTGGAGAGTAAAGGAAGCTATGTTTTCCCGATTCAACTGCCCATTTTACCATTCGTCCTGATTTATCAGGTTTCATCGTTACCTCTTTTATCGTCTTGTCGGTGATTACCTTTACTTGATGCCCTTGAAAATACCTTAAGAGCCTTCTTGAGGCGTGGACTAAGGCGAGGGCCGACTTCTCCACAGGAAGATATCGAACCTCTACTTCTCGTAGGGTCCGGCTGACAAAGTACACAGGCAATTGCCTGCCGTCACATTCTATCATCGATACGGCGTTGACTGTTTCTCATCCCGCTGCCAAGTATAACTGGAGTTCCTCGTCTTTCATAGGAGCGGTTACCTCGGGTATCGCCACGACGTACAATTTCATTTCCCGAAAGGCCCTTTCTGTTTCTTTGGTCCATTTGAATTTTGACTTCTTGAGACTCCCCTTCAATGTTTTGAAAAAGGGGAGGGATCTTTCTGCTAATCTGGAGAGGAAACGGTGCAACGCTACAAGCTTATCGTTTAGGCTCTGCACTTCTTTTTTCGACTTTGGGGAGGCCATCTCCCGTATGGCTTTGACTTTGTCAGGATTGGCCTTGATCACTTATTTGGATACCAGGTGTCCTAAAAACTTTCCCTCCTCCATGCCAAAGGAGCATTTGACAGGATTCAGCTTCATGTTGATCTTCCTTAAGTTCTTGAATGTTTTTTCGATGTCTTGGAGGAGTGATTGCTCGTCTTGGATTTTTATCACAAGATCGTCCACATAAGCTTATAAATTCTTCCCAATTTGGTCTTTGAAGGCTTGGTGTATTAACCGCTGGTATGTTGCTCTTGCGTTCTTCAAACCAAAAGGCATCTTCTTGTAACAAAATATTCCTTCTTTTATGTGGAAGGCGGTCTTCTCCTCATATTCTTGGCTCATTTGTATACGGTGGTAGCCTTTGTAGGCATTCAGGAAGCATTTCCACCTGTAAACCTGCTAAGGAATCTACTTTTAAATCTATTTTCGGCAGAGGGTAATTGTCCTTTGGACATGTCTCGTTGAGATCCTTGAAGTCGATGCACATCCTCCAAGATCCATTTGACTTTTTTACCATAACAGGATTGGCAACCCGTGTTTGGTACTTAACCTCCTTGAGGATGTCAGCTCGTACCAAGTTTGTCACCTCTACTTTGACAGTCTTTGCCTTGTCCGAGGCTAAACCTCTCTTCTTTTGTGTGACAAGGGGAGTTTCCTTGGAGATGTTGAGTGAGTGTTCGGCGATGTACCGGTGGATCCCTGTCATGTCGTCGTGGCACCATGCAAACACATCTTTCTTTCTTCGGAGGAGAGATTCCAATGTTTGCCTTCCCTTTGGTGATAGAGTTGGCCCGATTTGTATCAATTGATCTGGGTATTTGTTGTTAACATAGATTTTTCTTGCTGATCTGGTGTGGTCTTCTAAGGAGTAGACCGTACATTCCCTGATGTCTGATGTTATCATTGTGACTCCTTCTATGGTGGGGAACTTCATCATGGAATGGGCGATGGAGACGACCGCTCCAAAGGCACTGATGCTTGGGCGTCCGATTAAGATTTTGTAGACGGAGGGAGATTGTACAACCAAAAATGTTAGTTCTTCAGTTCGGGCTTCTCGTCCTTTACCCAATGTTACCTTTAGATTTACTTCTCCAATCTGTAGAACTTTTTCTACAGAGAAGCCGACTAGGGGGATGTCTGAGCTTCCTAGCCTTTTCTTTACTTCTTCTCCCATCTGCAAAAAACAATGCTCATATATGATTTATGAGGCACTGTCATTTTTTCGGGCCGAAAGTAGGGGGTTTTCTCATATATGATTTCTGAGGCGCTGCCATGAACTGGACTCCTCGGGACCTTTCTAGAGTCCTCTACCATTTTTCGGGCCAGGATCGGTATCCACCTACCCTTCTATCCACGTAGGACGACCTGTGGCGGTATCTTAATGGTGAGGATGGCTTTACTCCGTCATTTTTCAGGCGACCTTCTCGGGCCTGTAGAGCTTCTTTTCCCCGCATAGAGGCTTCAGCCATCTCCATAGCTCCCTCCATCGTCTTAGGAGGATGCTGATGTGTTAGAATTTACACATCTTTTTGGCACAAAACTTCACTCATTTCACGATCAATTCTTGGTTATTTTCAATGTTTAGACACTTATTTGCTTCATTTTCAGATTTGTAGGTTTTTGTGAAGCTGGGTGAACAAACATGGAAATTCCAGGATAAAAGTTGAAGTTTTAGGGTTTCTGAGTTGGAGGCACGGTCGTGCCCCTATCCGGCATGGTCGTGCCGGTCGTGCCAGTCTTCCAAACCCTAGTCACGGTCACGCCCCGTATCTGGCACGACCGTGCCGAGCCATGTCCTCGAGCACAACCGTGCTCCAACGCGCCACGGCCACGTGTAATCCCGTGAGTCTGACACATGATTTCAGTGCCGTACTACCTCGTTCAATGGGACCCAATGGAAGCTCCGGATCGGTCAACCCTCTGCACCACGACCGTGCTAGCTTCTTGGCATGGTCGCGCCACAGTGACAGGCACGGTCGTGCCTTCCCTCCTGGCGTGGTCGTGCCTCCCCAATTCTATAAATACAGGAGCCATTCTCTCATTCAGACATTCAGCAACCAGAGTAAAAACCCACTGTTTGAGCTCCAAACCAGCCTTGTTCCAGCCACATTTCAAGCATCTTGGAGAGATTACAACATCAAGAGGATCACCATACATCAACAACTGTAGATGCATAATATGTCCCTAATCCCTTTTGATATGTATTTCATCTATGTTTAATGTAATTATTTGATGTATTAATGAAATTACATGTTTATCCTTAATGTTTACTCATATATAACGACTGTGTATTAAACGATCTGATAAATAGCGATAACGTTTATCAATCGTGCTAATGAAAGGCCCATTCGCACGAATGGATCATGAGAATGATCCATTCGCGCGAATAGCTCATAAGAATGATTCATTCGCTAGAATAAGTCATGAGAATGATTCATTCGTACGAATGAACCATTCTGATGATTCATTCTTAAGAATGAACCATTCTGCTGATTCATTCGCACGAATGAGTCCATTCACATGGCTCATTCGTACGAATGGCCTCTGCACTATATATATAACTTTCACTTCATGAGCACAAAGACAACAAGAAAATACAACACATATACACATAGAGAGACTGACCAGAGCAGAACCAACAGAACACAAACTCTTTTCACCTGTATTGTCGAATCTCTGTCCGTTGAGAGTTTCCAGGTCTTGTATCCAACTTCTCTACACCAAAGGGTCGATAGAAACCTTCGTTTCGACATCTAATCCGCTCGTTTCTTAAGACCCGATCCGTGTCATAGATTGGATTGCCAATCAAATCGGATTCCGCACGATTTGGTTCGGTTAATGTGTTGAATCATTGGATCAAGGTAGATCCCGATCCAACAAGGTGGTATCAGAGCCTGATTGTGCTCTAGATTCAACATAGAAAATCTAATCTTGCTTTTTCTAGCTTCTTGAATGTTATAAAGATCACTTGATCGTTGTTTAGCCACGTTCAAATCTTGTGATTATTGCTTCTGAGTGATCTGATCATTTCAGTTTCAAGATCTGATAAAAGGCTCAATCATTGGTGCTTTTTGGTGCAAAAAAGTCAAACAGCTCTCTGTCGTACGAATGGCTACTATGATGAACTTCATTCGCACGAATGGTTCCTACCATTCGCACGAATAGATCAAGTCTCCCGCTCGTTTGTTCAAACTTCCAATCGCACGAATAGAAATTCCAGTCGCACGAATAGAAAATTCCATTCGCACGAATAGAAATTTCAATCGCACGAATAGAAAATTCCATTCGCACGAATAGAAAATTCCATTCGCACAAATAGAAAATTCCAATCGCACGAATAGAAAATTCCAATCGCACGAATAGAAAATTCCATTTGCACGAATAGAAAATTCCATTCGCACGAATAGACCCATTCGCATAAATCTCTTCTGAAATTTTTTTAAGTGTCGAAAAACTTCGTTCTTTACCATGTCGGACTTAGCCTTTGTTGCCAGTCAGAACAGTAAAATCCAAAACTTGTTATTAATCGATAATGAAGCTGGAAATGCTAACAAGGCTCCAAAACTCATGACAATGGACGAATATCATCACTGGAAAAACAGGTTTGAGATACACATTAATGGAGTTGATACAAACTTATGGATGATGATAGAGAATGGATATCAAAAAGTGTTGAGTGAGGATGGAACTCCTGTTTTGGCTTCCCTTTTAAGCGAACAACAAAGAAAAGATTATGACTTAGAAAAGAAGGCATATGCTATCCTATCTCTGTGGGATGCCTTAGAACAACGTCACGAAGGAAATGCTTCGTTGAAAGCTATCAATGCTAAGGCCATTAAGAAGGAATTTGATAATTTCATGTATATTGGAAATGAGTCCTTAGATGATCTATTTGAGAGATTCTATCACTTGATGAGTGAATTGCATGCCCATGAGGTCAAAACAACGAAAGAAGAAAAGGTTCAATGCATGGCAGATGCGCTACCACCAAAATGGGATTCATTCTTGATGATTCTCAAACAGAACAATACTCTTGAAACCATTGATATCAATGAATTTCTTCAGAAATTGAGAGAACAAGAGGTGATGAATAAGTGTAAGTTAAAAAGAGGCGTACAAGCTCAGGATCCTTCATTGTACTATTCCACATCAACTCAACAAAATGCTCCTTTGCAGACTGCGTTTGTATCAAACATGTCAAATGTTTCAGCCAGCCAGTCTTCAACAGCTCATGCTTCAGTTTCATCAAGCTCGGTTCCACAGAAGGGAAATACTGCTAGTACTCCTCCACCAAGCCCCATTAAATTGCAAACAGACAACTTCGACAAGGTTACTATCGAAGTGGCCAAGGAACACATGGCACTGTTGTCTACCGTTGTCAATTCATATGACAGTCTTGTTGCTGGACAGGTTGGAAACAGTCATCTGACAGCAGAATACTATGCTTAGATTGATAAGGATGAAATGGATCGAATTGATATAATGTGGGCTCTTGCAAGTGCAGTCAGAAGAGCGAGAGATTATGTAAAAAGGACAGGAAAAACTCTCGAAGGGAACAAAGACACTACTTATGGTTTTGATCTGTCTGCTGTTGTTTGTTTTAACTGTGGTGAGAAAGGGCATTTTGCTAGGCAATGTGAAAAGCCTAAACAGACTGGAAACCGCAACCCTTTCAACAACCGTCAAAGTCAACCGAAGCCACAAAATCAAAATACAGAAACAAACCTTGTTCCAGTTACTCTTGCACAAGATAAGGGCACTTCAAGTGAAACAAAAGCTATGGTTGTTCAAACAGATGAGACTGTTGATTGGTCTTTTAAATTTGGAGCTGATGGCAGTTCAGGGGATAGAGCTTACATGGCAAAGGCTGTAGAAGTCAATGAAGAATCAGATTCTGATGCTGAGAGAGAGATTGCTTCAGAAAGTTCATCAGCTGCAGACGACACATCTTCAAACAGTTCTGGCTTCACAGCTGAGAATGAAGATAAATCATCTGTTGTCTCTTCAAGTCAATCGACAGCTGATGTGGATGATAACAATTCCTCTTCTGAATCTACCTGTAGCTGTACTTTTATGGTAAAAACATCCACAAGCATTCAGGTAAATTCTGACAGTTTTGAAAGTGAGTCTGAATCTCAACCGTGTTTAATTTGTGATGAACTTGAGAAGAAAGTTGAGACACTTAAAAGTCACAACACAGACTTAATTACTGATTTAACTGCTTGTCTTGAAGCAAACCGTGTTTTAAAGGGAAACGAACTTGCCTTCAAAAACAAAATTGATCTTTTAAATAGGCAAGTTCATGAATTAGAAATCTGTGTTATAAACAAACAAAATGCCATCACTTTTTATTTAAACACGATTGATGAAACAAAGAAAAAGCTGGCGCTTGTCGAGTGTGATTATGAAACTCTAAATCAAAAGCTGAAAAGTTATTCAAATTCTGCTTGCATTCTTGATTACATGATTACACGGCGTCCAGGAAAGAAAAATGCTGGGATGGGGTATAAAAATTGTCCTCCACCGGTGTTGAATACTATGGTAAACACACCGGATGATAACCCAATCATTGACTTTAAGATCAAAACGCCACTTGTCGTTGATCCAACCGAAAACAAAATTTCTCAATCAAAGGTTAACGATAATGGTGCTTCGACCTCGAAGTCCCAGTGTGTTGATGGAATGGTAGAAGAGTGGGATGAAGACGACGATGAGTGCACTACTCGTGGTTTGGGACACAAAAACTCGTCTGTTCCACAAAATGACAGCATTGGTATTTCAAAATCTGCTTCTAAAAAGGTTTTTAAAATTAAACAAACCAATTGCCGTCCATCTTATCCCACTACTTCTGATCAGAAGAGTCAAGTAACCAAAGCCTCAATCAAAAAGGTTAATTTTGTTAAAGCTGGAGAGTCTGTTCAATCAAACAAGTCACTCTCTTCAGCTGAACAAAAAGAAGTTAAGGCTGGTGGTTCAAAAACTCACCAAAGTGAAAATCAATACAGATCTCCGAGGTTGGTTGAGCGGAGATACTGTTTTGAGTGCGGTACAAAAGGACACGTTGTTGTCAACTGTCCTTATCTTCAGAAACCAAGTAAAAGAGTTAACCATTTTCCAGAAAATAAACAAAAGTTTTTAAAGTCAAAATCTAACTCTTTTACCCAACAACAAGTGCATCAAAAGAAAGTTAAACAAAAGATGCATGACTTGTTGGTCTCTGATTCGAGTTCCACACCTGTACAAATTGTTAAGCAATCCACTGTTTACCACAAACAGTCGTTGCACAAACAACATGTGTGGAAAGCAAAATCAGATGATGCTTCTGACAACTGTACTTCAAAGTCAAATGGTTGTTCCAAAAGTCCACAAGGACAGTGGATGGATTGTACTGTTGTAGATGAGTCTGGGAAACCCAAGACCGTAAAGGCTTAGGTTCCTAACCTAAACAAATTACTTTCCTTCTTGTGCAGGTTGTCCTTTATAATCCTATTAGCAATAATTGGATTATTGATAGTGGGGCATCCAGGCACATGACTGGGAACTTAGCTCTCCTTTTCGACGTCAGAAATATCAAAGGGGGCTATGTTTCATTTGCAGGTGATAAAGGTGGTTTTATCTCAGCTCAGGGAACACTGTCTAATGGAGCTGTCAGCTTTGAGAAGGTCAACTTTGTCAAACAGTTGGATAACAACTTACTTTCTGTTTCTCAAATCTGTGATAAGGAGTTCAAGGTTCTTTTTTATGACAAGCATTGTTATATCTTGAAAAAGGAGTTTATGATTCCAGAAGACATGGTAGTTATGTCTGCTCCAAGAGTGAATGATCTTTATATTCTTGACATGTCACAAGCATCATCCTCAGTGCCCACAGCATCATGTTTTGTTTCAAAAGCCACTGAGAAGGATTCTATTTTATGGCACAAAAGAATGGGACATCTCAGTCTCAGAAAAATGAATCATTTGGTGCACAAAAATCTTGTTGAAGGAGTCACTGTGAAAAGTTTTCATCTTCCTGACGTGTGTGTTTCTTGCAAGAAAGGCAAACAAACCAAGAAATCTCATAAACCCAAATCTCAACATTCCATCACTATACCACTAGAGCTCTTACACATGGACTTGTTTGGTCCTATCAACCGGAAGAGCATTGCTGGAGACTTATATTGTTTGGTTGTGACGGATGAGTATTCAAGATATTCTTGGGTGATGTTCTTAAAAGAAAAATCTGAAACTTTTGAATATGTGGAGATTCTGATTACCAAATTGGAGTCTTTGTATAAGATAAAGGTTAGGAGGATCCGTTCGGACAATGGTACTGAATTTAAAAATCACCTTATGGAAACTTTCTGTCAAAAACTTGGTATTCACCATGAATTCAGTGCGCCATATGTTCCACAAATGAACGGTGTTGCTGAGAGGAAGAATCGGACCTTGATAGAAGCTGCAAGGACTATGCTCGCTGAATCAAACTTACCCGTGCAGTTCTGGAATGAAGCTATTGCTAATGCGTGTTACACGCTCAACCGGGTTCTAGTTATCAAGCGTCACGATAAAACTTGCTTTGAATTGTTGCATCGACGGAAACCGAACTTACAGTATCTTGAACCGTTCGGCGCTCCATGTACCATGTTGAAAAAGGATGCTCATGGCAAGTTTAACGAGAAAGTAGAGGAAGGTTACTTCTTAGGGTACAGCACTCCCAATAAAAGAGTTTACAACAAAGTCTCTGGGAATGTAGAAGAATGGTACCATGTTGATGTTCAAAAGTATACCTCTCCTGCTGCTGGAAAAGGTCTTCCTTGGATGTTTGATTATGAAGAACTTTTTGTCTCGTTTAATCTTCCTCCAGAATGTTCAGATGAGGAGGTTGCTGTTCAAATGATGTATGATACTCAAAACGCACCTGATGAACATGTGCAACCTACTCCCTCATCATCTGACATTCCTGGGTCCTCCAATAACACACAAGTCACACAGGATGATGACTCTTCTTCTTCTTCAGAGTATGAGGGTTCTAGACAAGAAATAGACCAGGTGATTGAAGATCCTTCCCATGATGTTGTACAACTGAGTGATGATGTTTCACATTCTGTGGCAATTGAACAGAGTATCACAAACCTTGATCAAACTGTTGAGGTTCCTGCTCATCCTGTGGGTAGGATTGATAGAATTCATCCTCAACAGAATATTATTGGTGATCCCACATCTGGTGTTAAAACTAGGGGTCAGATCAATTCTGGAGTCTACTCAGAAATCATGGAATCTGGTGTGGTCAACGATTGTGCGCATTCATGTTTCGTCTCGCAAATCGAACCACGGTCTATAACAGATGCTTTAAAAGAAGAATCTTGGGTAAATGCAATGCAGGAAGAACTACTCCAATTTCAGAAGCTCGGAGTTTGGAAGTTAGTTGATTTACCAAAAGGAGCTAAGAAGATTGGTACTCGATGGGTTCTTCGTTGCAAAAGGGATGATCAAGGAATAGTCATAAGAAATAAGGCTCGTTTGGTCGTTCAGGGATTTAGGCAAATTGAAGGTATAGATTACAATGAACTGTTTGCACCGGTTGCTCGTCTGGAAGCAATTCGAATTTTTCTTGCTTTTGCATCCTACAAAAGGTTCAAAGTCTATCAAATGGATGTAAAGAGTGCTTTCCTTCATGGAGAAATCAGTGAAGTCGTATACGTCAGTCAACCTCCCGGGTTTGAAGATCCTATGCATCGTGACCGTGTCTACAAATTGGACAAGGCACTGTACGGATTGCACCAAGCTCCGCGAGCGTGGTACGAGACACTTTCCACTCATCTTCTGAACAATGGTTTTAGAAGAGGTGTCATTGACTGCACGTTGTTCATTAGAGAAAAAGGGGGAGAACTTTTAATGATACAGGTATACGTGGATGACATTATTTTCGGATCGACGAATGATGTTCTGTGCAAAGAATTTGAAAGAGTTATGCAGGACAAGTTTGAGATGAGTTCCATGGGAGAGATGAAGTTCTTTCTAGGGCTACAAGTAGATCAATCTGAGACAAGGATTTTCCTTCATCAAACAAATTATGTTGGAGACATACTGAGCCGATTCAGTATGACTGATGCCAAACCTGCTGGTACTCCATTGGCGATCAATCACGGGATTTCGCCTGATGACAAGGGGGAGTGTATTGATGCTACTCTCTATCGAGCCATGATCGGATCTCTCATGTATCTCACGGCATCTCGACCAGACATCATGTTCGCCACGTGTCTCTGTGCCCGATATCAGTCAAAACCAAAAGTCTCCCACTTAATTACTGTCAAAAGGATTTTTCGTTATCTGAAGGGTACTCCTGATCTTGGATTATGGTATTCTAATGATGATAACTTTGAGCTTACTGCATATAGTGATTCTGATTATGGTGGTTGCAAAACAGACTTCAAGTCTACATCTGCAGGGTGTCAGTTCTTTGGAAACCGTCTTGTGACATGGCAATGCAAAAAGCAGACTTCAGTGGCTACATCTACATGTGAAGCTGAATACATCGCTACTGCCAGTTGCTGTTCTCAGATTATCTGGATTCAACAGCAACTTCGGGACTACGGTTTGCAATTCTCTAACACTCCTATTTATGTAGATAATTCTGCTGCCATAGCTATCACTAAGAATCCGGTTCAGCATTCAAAAACCAAACACATCGGCATAAAATATCACTTCATTCGTGATTGTTTTGAAAAGAAACTAATTGATATGGTTCAAATTAACACTGATTTCCAAAAGGCCGACCTCTATACAAAAGCCTTTGACAAACCAAGATTTTTATTCTTGTTAGAGGTAAACGGCATGAAAAAGGAGGATGACGTTGTTCCGGACCAAGAGTCGAGTCAATAATCATTTTTATCAATTACGTTCCTGTATATATTTTCTTTCTTGCGCTTATTAAAAATCTCAAAAACTCAAAAAGATTTTTCATTTTGAAATTTTAGGGGGAGAAAATGTCAGTAAGAAAATGATCTCTCGCTGAGAAAAATGATAGTACACAGACGCTAGTTATCTGAGACTCCATAAAGATTTTCTAAATTGTGTACAGTTATTTGTGTACAGTTTGTTTAAAAAAAAAAAATCCATTTTTGTACAGTCTAAAATCCAAAAACATCTGAAAAACTCAAAAATGAGAAATCGTATCCAACCTTTGGAAAGTGATGGCACACTAACCATATGTATGAAGCACATTGCATTTAATGTCATAGTGAATAGTCACACTAAGTCGACATGTGATGCATTGATAGACTTATCTTACTGAATCTCGACCATTGATGATCAATCTATACCATATTAGATATTGTCTTGTGAGTCACATAATGGTGAAAGGATTGACGAAAATCAACAATAGAAACTGAAGGTGTTTCTCATTCTGTGCACACCAGTTATCATCGGTTTAATGAGATATCAGAAAGTAGTTATAAAATTAAAAATTAGATTTCGAAGTCGTATACATGCCATATTGCCTTGTAAATACCTGGCTGAAGCCGTCCATGCGATTAAGAATAAAATAAAAGTATGAATCCGAATTCGTATATGTGCCATATTACCGGGTTGCAGCCTGGTTGAAGCCATCCATGGGATAGGATGAACACAAACACCGTTAGCTGCATACGTGCCATATTGCCTTGTAAATACCTGGCTGAAGTCGTCCATGAGCTGATGGCTGTCACTGTGAATACTAAAAAAAAAAAATTTGGTGTAGTAAAGAAGTAACAGGGAATAACTGAGATCTCATGAACTTATGATGACTGGTTAAGTAAGTTGTGCTGATTTGAAACATTAACATGTTTTGAAAAGTAATTCAAGTCAATTCTTAACTAGTGTGGGACACACAGACAATGGACTCAATCCTTCAAGATCATCTTGTAAGTGTTGAGAAGAGGTATGCATAGGTTTAAGATGGACAAACATATCAATGATCGCATTTTGACTAAGTGTACTTAAAGCTCAGATAATTTGCAATGTTGCTGATTGCTATGAGTTTAGTACTGATCCCATGTTCGGATCTTTCTCACAAAAAGATGTGTAAATACCATTGTATAGTTGTATCTACAAAATTCAAAATGTCTCAGATCATTAGTCACTAAGTCTGTATGATTTCTCATAAGGATCATTCTTACTAAGACATGCGTGTATATATCTTGTTGATATTATTTTCAGCATTACATATTCAAAAATCCAAAAAGATTTTACTTTTCCTGAATTTTAGATTATCTGATAAGACTCGAACGACTGTCTGAAAATCAAAATTTGAAAACCGCTTGACTTCCTGATTGATCAAATCGTTCCTTTACTTCATAAACTATTCCAAAACTTCATAATTGATCCCACACTTCATAATTAAATTTTTTTTTTTGTAAATATTAGATTATTATGTAAATAATTTCAGTTTTATTTTGATTAAATCAATGAAATTTCAAATTCTCACATGTTTATTCTTTGTTTGTTTATGAAAATAGTTTTGGATGTGATGCCTCTCAAGCAACAGCCTTCAAAGTTAACTTATGTGCTTGACATGCAAGGGATCATCCAACATTCAGTTATTTATGACAAAGAGGAAGGGGAAATCGTACATTGCTTGTCAAAAGAACAGATTGCCGAGCTATTTCAAATGAATCCCGACGAAGTCATTACTGAAGAGGCATCTGTTCCAACAACTGATTATCCCTCTTCTGACGAACTAGAAGACGTTGATTAGGTTGAAGTCGAAGACATCACTGATCAAGAATATCCAAAGTACACATCAGTAGATGGTGATGATCTTCCCTCCTTCGTGGACTTATTCACTCAGCAGTCCGACGAGGAGGTCAACCGCATTATCGACAACAAACAGGATGAAGCCGGTCCCTCCACTATTGACATTGACGAGCTGAATGAACGTAAAAGTCAGTGGATGGAATACATGGCCGAATTAAAGAAGAACTCAAAGCCCTCTCCTCCAACCAAGTACACTAAAGTTTATCGACTCAAAGTACACAAGTCTGATGGTCGTATAATCAGTTGGGCATACTTCAACGACTTAAGCTGCTATGCTATAAAAAGAGATAAGGGCATACAATATTTCAGGTACCCTCATGATTTCAAGACGCTGCCCGCATTTGAAGTAAATCAATTGGTGCGTCTGAAGCTTCTATACAGCGAATCTTTCGGTCTATCCGAATGGTTTGAACGTCAATTACAATACGAATACCGGAAGAAGTGGGTGAACTTCAAGCCACAAATGCCTACACGTTACATTCATAAGGAAAAGGTTCATCCAGTCACCAAGAAGCCCCTAATTGTCTTAAAGTGGAAGCCTCCAATGATCATGAAGAAGATTCCTTTAAGGAAAATGATCCAGGACTTCTCAGATCAGTTCAAATGGTGGTACTATGATGGGCGTACTGGTGAAGATGTTATAGTGCTTTGTAAAGAAGGGTCATGGGAGACCATCAGGGTCTTTGATCCCTTGTGGCTGACCAACTTGTCTGAACAAGATGTTACAACTTTATACAAGTGTCAGCCGTTTTTTGAAGTTGCAGATATAGACCAGGCGTTGCAATATGTGAAAGTGATACGTATATGCTTTGCTTTTGACATACACGCTGGGGTCAACTGGAAAACTCGTACAAAAGAGATGTTGAAGACCAACTAATGTTAGTTAGGTCATTTTGAAGGGATCTAGGTCCAAGGGGGAGTATGTAGATGCATAATATGTCCCTAATCCCTTTTGATATGTATTTCATCTATGTTTAATGTAATTATTTGATGTATTAATGAAATTACATGTTTATCCTTAATGTTTACTCATATATAACGACTGTGTATTAAACGATCTGATAAATAGCGATAACGTTTATCAATCGTGCTAATGAAAGGCCCATTCGCACGAATGGATCATGAGAATGATCCATTCGCGCGAATAGCTCATGAGAATGATTCATTCGCTAGAATAAGTCATGAGAATGATTCATTCGTACGAATGAACCATTCTGATGATTCATTCTTAAGAATGAACCATTCTGCTGATTCATTCGCACGAATGAGTCCATTCACATGGCTCATTCGTACGAATGGCCTCTGCACTATATATATAACTTTCACTTCATGAGCACAAAGACAACAAGAAAATACAACACATATACACATAGAGAGACTGACCAGAGCAGAACCAACAGAACACAAACTCTTTTCACCTGTATTGTCGAATCTCTGTCCGTTGAGAGTTTCCAGGTCTTGTATCCAACTTCTCTACACCAAAGGGTCGATAGAAACCTTCGTTTCGACATCTAATCTGCTCGTTTCTTAAGACCCGATCCGTGTCATAGATTGGATTGCCAATCAAATCGGATTCCGCACGATTTGGTTCGGTTAATGTGTTGAATCATTGGATCAAGGTAGATCCCGATCCAACAACAACAACATCTAAGCTTGTAGGAGTGGTTTGATTCTTGTTTTTATAACATGTTTCTTACTATTTTTCCTTGCTTATTTGTCATTCTTGTGCTCATGATGAGCTAAAACTCTTGTTCACTTTGGTTTAGATGAAGTTTAGAATTGTTTGACAACATTCATGGATTATTGGCAATTATTATGTTAATGTTATGACAATCGTTTGATTATTCTTCAATGAAATTATGTATTCAAGTATTTTGAGTTGTCTACAAGACTTGTATTTGTGTATGCCATATCATGTTAGAAAACTTATGGTTTATGCTTGTATTCATGGATTGGTAAATGTATTTATGCTAGTTTATGGCATTTGAATAGGAATGGTGAATGAAGTCTTGTTTATGATTTATTATTCTTGTATGTGTATCCTTATGCTTATGTTTGGAAAGATAAAGTGTTTGTTATGGTGTTTCATGCTTCGTTTTATGTTTATCTAGGATTTGTTGACACAATCTCCTAATTTATATGAACATTGTATGTTGAAGAAATGCATGTGATTGTCCAATTAAATCAACTTGAGGTGGGTAGTGTGTTTTTCATATTATCTTTCCAACTAGTTATTAGATTGGTGTACCTTAATCGGGAGCTAGTTCAATCTTTATAAACATTGACATGATTACAACACGTGAGCTTCATTGCATGATTTTAGGTGGTTAGTTTGTGTTATTCATTCTAGCTTTCCGAATGGTCATTTGATTAGATGTCTTTGACGAGAATTTGATCAATCTATGTTTCGTGTATTTTCCATGTTTCTATGAGTGTATTGAATGTATTCTAGATGGATTCGACACCGAAGTGATCTTTTCTCCTTGATTGTTTGATTTGTGATCTTAATCTAGTTTTATATATTTGCATGTTAGTTAATTAAAACAAACTCTTCAAAATATATTTTTACCATCACTTGATTGAATCTTAGTTCCGGTTCATTATCGCATTCCACCATGTCCACGGATTGATATCCGGTTCTTACCTTTACTATATTGCCATCTGACGGGTACACTTGCCCGATGTGTGTGTGATTAGTATTTGGTGAAAACCCTTTTTAAAACTTAAATTGTGTGAAAAATACTTATAAAAATATATATAATTCCAAACACATCAGATGCTTACCTTTCTCCTCACACAGCTGTTTTGGGCTAATACCATGGACGAAACCTAAGACTCTCATCCTCTCTGTGGCGTTTCCTACTCGGAGACTCTCCCTCTTGTATCTTTCCATGAACTCCTCCAGGGATTCTTCATCCTTATGCCTGATGTAGTGAAGGGAGATAGGATCCTTGACATACTTTCTTTACTGCATAAAAGCTTTTTCTAAGTTCTTCAAAGTTGTCGACGCTTCCTTCGGGGATTTCATTATACAAGACACGGGCTGCTCCTGTGAGGGTCTGGACGAACATTTGGCACCACACCGGCATGGACCATTGTTCCACCTTGACTGCTCCGGAGAAGAGTTGTAGATGGTTGTCTTGATCTCCAGTTCCCTCATACATCTTTACATTGGACGGAATCTTTGTCTTGGGGGGAATTTGAACTCGGCGATCCTCTTTGTAAATTTATCTGAGTCTGCGGGCCTGTATGGCTTTAGGAGTTCATCTCGTCGTTTTCCGTCTGTGGTACGTCTCTTCTGGTCTGCAGGATCACCCCACCGTTTTTCGTCTGTCGTATGTCTGTTTTGACATTGTGTGGTGCAGGGTTGGAGAGGACAGATGGTCCAGCCTGGTAAAGGGGATTTGTTGTCATCCCATGTTCTTCCAAGGATAGTAGGGAGTGTACGGGAGATACGGGATGTTTTGTGTAGCAAGGAGTGTACGGGAGATACGGGATGCTTTCTAGAGTTGTCTGGGTCAGACCTCGCGACAGTACCCTCATAACTGGTGTAGACACCGATCTAGGGGTAGCTACTGGCTGCCCGGAGGCTGTTGTGTTGGGTGTGGATATGTTAAGCTGCTGGATCTGTTGTCCTATCTGTTGGGACGGGGTATTACCAGAGGCATCGCCCGCTTCTTATTCATAAGGGAGCCTTACCGCCACACCCCTCATTCTTTCTCTTCGTACATGATCATCAAGCAGTTGTTGCAGCTTGGGAAAGTTTTCCCTCACCCCCTCGGGTGTAAGTTCCATCATGTCTGATATCTCCACTACGTCTTTCGGAGAATTCGTGGGAGGTTGCTCTCCCAACATTGGCTGGTCTTCACCAGACATTTCCCTTCGCTTGAGAGAAAAACAACAAAAACAACGAGTAGATTTGAAAGTGAAGCACTCTCCAAGTGACTAGATCGAAGCGTGCCCCACGGTGGGCGCCACTTGTTGCTACAACAATTGTGCGATAGGGATAAATGTGCTTTATTAATATAACGACTCACTTATCCTTGGGAGTTCCAAGGTTAAGTGGTATAATCTCTAGGACGAGTACAAGAGAGTATTACAAAGAATTACAGGAGAAGTAACTGGTTACAAGAGGAGGTAACTGGTTATCAGGAGAGGTAAAGGGAGAACTAGGAAAAGTAAGTAGGAGAGGATGAGGTTATGCAGTATGTTGATGCTTATAACTCGGTGTGTGTTTGAATGAAGCCCAAGGCTTGTATTTATAGTGTCTTCAACGAGTTGCTCTTTCTCCTATCTTGTCCCGTGACCTTTCCAGATGAGGAAGTTTCTCAGAGGACTTTCCTCCTCTCAGAATCCTGATCATTCCTCTTTCAGGTAAGAAGTTGACTTCTTCCCCTGCAAATAGCTACCATTCCTTTCTGTCTTTCACATCGAGTCAGCACACCTTTTTCTGAAATCTTCAGGGCTTGGTTTGCGTGAACAAGATGCTTCTCGGTTATTGTGTTGTCGTATTATTTATTTGCTAGAAGGAGAGGATTTCTCCTTTTATTACTGTGGGATGCTAAGGATCCCTTTGTTCTGGGGAAGCCTTCTCCTAACTTTTGAGTCTTTACCTCTTTATTAATTAATGGTTGATAATTGGAGATGTATCATTCTACGTCATCAGCTACTAAAGACCAGTTACTACCAATGAGGTAGTTGTTACCGATAGAAGCCTTGGCGCTTGTAGTAAAGATAGTGTTGACGAAGGACTTCTAGCTAATAAGGAAGTTAATACTCATGGAGATAAAGTATATGAAATTAGAAGAAGATCAAAATAAAGATTTGGAAAAGATTATCTTCATTTTAAACGATATCTCTTGTAATCTTTGTTTATTAATTGTAACTAGAAAATTAGCCTCGTGCTCCTCGGCGGTGAGAGACGGACCTTAAACGGTTGAGGCGGTGTCATTGACATGGCTAAACACAAAAAGAAACTTGGTTAAGTACATAGAAGAAACGTAAGAAGTTACAACGACTCTATTATGGAGATCGAAACGTATATAAAAGATAGTTATATAACGGAACCAATGTTTTTCAGTTGGTGTCGGTCTTATTCTTCGTGGTACCAACACTTTACCTTTAGTCGATATAACTCACGACACCTAAAAAATACCCTACATTGAATACGACTCCGTTTTACCGAAATTTATACCGGGACGTCAACAAAAAAATAATTAACGAACGAAAGTTATAGAGGAATATTAGATTATATATACTACAGGGGTAAACTCGAAATTTTAGAAACTTGAGGAGGTTAAAGTGTCAATTTACAAAATTAAGGGTCAAATTTGTTATTTTCTAAAAGATGAGGGGTGGGAGTAGTCGGTGGCAAAATCCACCGACACTTACATTTAAGTTTAACTATAAAATATGACCTGCGCGTTGTGGCTGGGCTGTACGATGACATTAACGTGTTTAAATACATAATTAAAGATCACGCGGTGCGACAGGTTTGCGAACCTTGTTACGCGTGTCGCGGCGAAGACAATAACGTAACTAAGTATATAAAAGAAACGTATGAAGTTGCCACGACTCGGTTCTGGAGATCGAAAAATAGATAAATTACGGCGCGAATAGAAGTTAACATTGAAATGACAAATTTATTAAAGAAGAATGTAAAAAAAAGTAAAAGAAAAAAAGAAACGAAATTTGAGGGTAATCTTGAGAGTTTAGAAATTTGAGAAGTAGAATTTTGTATAGGGCTAAATTTGAAACTTTAGAAACTTGAGGGATATGTTTTTAATTTAGAAAGTTGAAGGGTAGCATATGAAAATGGAGAAAGCCGAAGGGTTATTATTAAACCGGGCGTCATATTAACGTGATTAAGCACAAAAAAAGCTTATAAAATTAACGTTGCAACGTAAATATGACTTAACATTGAAACGACAAACTCGTTAAGACATTTAGTAACAAAAACAATTATACAACGGTACCGATGTTCTTCAGTCGGCGTCGATCTCATTCTTCTGGGTACCAGCATGTTACCGCTAGTCGATATAACCAACGATACCTAAAAAATATATTTAACGACTTAAAAAAAATTAACGAACAAATGTTACTAGAGAAAATAAAATTTAGTAAAAAAATTAATGGGGTTAAAAGCATATATTATATATAGTACATGGGTTAAACGAAAATTTTAGAAAGTTAAGGGTTTAGATGGTAGTTATAACAAACTTGAAGGGTTAAATGTGTCGGTGTAAATGAGATAGTAGGTAATGATAATTATCTTTTCCGTTTACTAAGAGATCTTTAGCTACATTTAACTTAGGAGTCGTATATAATATGTAATGCACTTTTAAAAGCATGCTAGAAAAGACAAACATGTTAACAAATCACAAAATGTATTTTAAAGCATAAATTCATTTCTTGGTTTCAAATGAAGCTTAAGAAAAATTTCAACAAATTTTATGTGTTTTAGATATGGGTTTGAAATGTTTTACTCTATGTATTTCTGTTTTGTTTGTTCAACCTTGTTTTCCACATTACATCACCTTCCTAGCTCATGAACAACAACTAACACCCAAACTATGATTTTACCAAATTTTGTTTGGTTATTTTATTATTAGGGTGGAGGGGCAGTACTCCCGCATGGGTCGATATCGTTCGGTGCCGGCGGGAACCCCATCCCATCATTACCGGTACCGAAGAAAATCACCCTCTTTCAGCTTTTTCTCTAGAGGACATCCCGAGCCATTTTTATTTTAAATAATTAATTTTGTGGAGGGGAATATACACGTGTGATGAGTTTCTGGATAGTTCACTTTTATTTTAAAAAATTAACAATTATTCTTTTGAAATTAATGGAAGGTTATTTTTTTATTATTAATGTATTTTGTTTTTAATTAATGAAAGTGGTATTTCATATATTAAAATTATATAAATTAAATTATTCATTAGTTATTAAATAAAAATGGTTTGGGAAGTTCAGGGAAGAAAGATGAGCGCTCCATCCCTCCATGGAAATCCACGGGTAAGAAATGATACGTCACATTTTGATTGGTAGTTGACTAGGAAAGTTTATAAAAGAAAGAAAAGTGTCCCCTTCACCCTTATGAGCAAAACATGCCGTACTTTTGTTTATTTAAAGATTTTCTTTTAAAAATTTACCTTTTAATGAAGGTCGTATGTCCTAAATGTGAAGTCAAGGGTCATGATGTTCCATTACGGATGCTAAAGGTGTTCATTGGATCAATTTCGGATTATTTGAACTTAAAACCTTTTAAACTAAATTCGAGAAATCCATTCGAATTCGGATTGATTCGAATAACCCGAATTATGAGGAAAAAAAATAAATAATATATATATATATATATATATATATATATATATATATATATATATATATATATATTCTTTAAAAAAATAAAATTTATATAATTCGAATTTAATTCAAAAACCAAGTTCGAATTCAGATGCTAACCAGATTTAAAAATCCGAAAAACCGAAATCAAAATCGTAATTCAGTTTTAGCTTGATTCGAGTTTCACTTTTTCCGAGTCCGATTCAAGTAATAAACACCCCTAACAAATACCATTTTCCATACCTATAATAACCGGTAAGGATTGAAACTTGGTATCACCCTCTCTGACTCTACACACACTTACCGTCTTTGTGACAACTGATAATTTTACCACGTAATTATTTAAATAGGGCGGGATTTACATAGGTCTAACCCAGTCCAGTAGAGTACAACCACCACACAACTACACGGAAAATATTAGAAATTTTCGAGAAACAACGAACCTCATATCGCGTTGGTGATAAACAAAGAATATATATTTTAACACCTCAAAACGTTCTCTTTATATTTTTATAGATAGTAGAGAATACCCACATGAATGAAGTTAAAATTTAAACACATGAGTCGGACACGAATTACTAAACCTATATATATATTTATCCGACTCATACCCGACACATAATAACGAATGAAAAAATGACGGCACGCAAGTATTATACCAAACTTGGAACTAACGGATAACACCTCAACCGACCACCCTACACCTACCCTACCCCCTACCCCCGTTGGTATTCTTTCTCGGCCGCAAAGGGGCACACTTTGGGTGGCCTTGTCTTTTGTTTCCCAACATGAGACAAGGTTGTCTCATGTAAGGCATAATGACCAATGTGTATTACACCCTTAAAAGACTATATATAGGGCGGGATTTACATAGGGTCGGGGAGGTTTACCGGAACCTCCCGAGTTTTAAAGTTGTAGTGAAAAGCTATATAGAAAAACTGAGGTTAACCCCTTAAAAAATATAAGGTAAACCCCTATACAAGATGAACAAGTGGGGAAAAGGAAAAATGAAGATGAAGATGAAAGTCGTTCGAATGAAGATGAAGATGAAGATGAAGATGAAAGTCGTTCGAAGAAGAGATGAAAGTTGTGAGAAAAAGAAAAATGAAGAAGGTTTAGGCTGTGTTTGGGATTACTTATTTGAAACTCCTTATGACTTATTCAAAAAGGTAATAAGTCATAAGTCATAAGTCACAATTTGTAACTTCTTAAAAACTTTGGGATTTTCTTTGAAAACTACTTATTGACTTATGCTATAAGTTAATAAGTTATAAGTAATAAGTAAGGATGGACTTACTTCTTAAAAAATGGTATAAGTAGGCTAAATAAATAGTTTTCCCAAACACCTTATTAACTTATATAAGTTAATAAGTTAATAACTAGAGTAAATAAGTAATCCCAAACACCCCCTTAATCTAGAGAAATGTAGATACTTAAAAGTGTGTTAAAAAAGTAAAAACTTTAGGAGATGAGTTGTCACCTCATTGGAAGAGTGAAACTATGCATGCTCCGGCTGTATCCCCACTTGGAACTCAATGAATTAGAAAAATCAAAGTGATTGATGTCAGACTTGAAAAAATACATAAATTTCATAGGGAAATTATTAATTAAACAAATACACCTTCCTATTTAATTTCACTTTTTAGTCACTCACTTTTTTTTCTAATAGTAGTAATTAATGAAAATATTAATTAAACCTACCTGATTTTTTACACCCGTTGATTGAAAATCTTGGATCCGTCACTGTCAAGTGGTGTAGTGGTTTAGGCCTTGGTTTGTAAAAAAGAGGTCTTGGGTTCGAATCTCTCCCCTTATAGTTTTTTTTTTATTTTTCTAAACTTGAAATAGATGTGGGAACAACTATAGTTAGTTTTTTTAATTCGTAAATACAATTTTATCTATATTATGTGTTTTTTTAATTTCTAATAACGATGTTTTTTTATTATTATATCGTATTTTTGTTTTGTAATGAACCTTACCCGACCCGAACCATCGAACCGACCCGAAATAGTTTATGTCCGGACCTATGAAATTAGAGCATCTAAAAACATCGAACCCCTTGAAAAAAATTACTGAATTCGCCACTGATGCATAATCTAGCTTGCAAATCTCACACGCCACTAGAGGTGCACAAACTGGTTTTTTTTCCGGAACCGGATCCGGATCGGATCCGGACCGGTTCCGTCAACGATGGTCAACAACCGGATCCAATGGAACCGGTTCCAGATCGGATCCGGTTAAGAGAGTGGAGACTTGGAACCTATTGGGACCGGACCGGATTTATGGAACCGGACCGGACAAAAAAAACCGGTTCCACCGGATTTTTTTTTTTTTTTAAATTTAAAAAAATTAACAAAGATACACTATAAAATACATGTTTTATTTATCTTGTAGTTTTTTTTAAGTGATTTAACAATACTTCGTAAAAAATAAATACAAAAAACATAATTGAATCACAAAATATATATTATTTATTATGTTTTCAATCTTCTTCGTCGTAGTCTTCGTAACATCGGTTTTCATTCTTCTTCGCTTGAGATGCGTTGGGCTTCATCATAAGCTTGTTCTTCGTCCGAAAGTGGATGCGCCGCCCCTTGTTCTACTTCGAATTCATGTATTTCTTGTTCAATGTCAAGCTCGTCTTCTAGTTTTGCAACATGTTGTACACGTTCGGCGGCATCCAAATGGTCCTTCAAGCAAATACACATCTCCATAGATTCCGGTGTAAGCCTCGTTCTTCGAATAGATAAAACCCTGCCACTAAGAGAAAAAGCAGATTCCGAAGCTACGGTAGAAGCTTGGACGGTTAGTAGGTCACGAGCCATTGCGGCTAGAACGGGATATTGGGATTCCCTTCCTTGCTACCAACTCAAGATATCAAAGTTTTCAAACTCTTCGGATCTTAGAGTTGAAATAAAGTCGGTTGCTTGATATCTCCCAAACTCGCTACTTGGTGTGGTTCCACGAGCTCGTTTAGTATTTTCGTTTCTTAAAGTGTTAAATAAATTTAGCATCGGGTTCCTTGAACTACTAGAACTTGAACCCGAACCCATTGATTCACGTATGTTTGATGGATCACCACTTCCACCATATTTGCGTAAATAATAATCAAACATATTATTAAAAGCCGAATTGAAATCCCTTATTGCCTTTGATTCAAAATTTGGGTCTTCCTCGAACATATTTAAATCATCCGATATTGATCCAATTAATGTTTCAACACCGGTTACATTAATCGTTGGGTTTAAGGCGGCCGAACATGTAACAACGGCCGGCATTTCCGAAAAATATTTTTTAAATTTAACTTTCATAGGTTTTACCATTTTTTTCAAAAATAGGGTCGTGATATTCAAACTCTTTTAATTTATTACATATTAAGTATAATTGTTGAAGTATTAGCGAAGACGTGGGATAATAAACTCCCGATAAACATGTAGTTGCATTTTTAAAAACCTCAAACAAATTAGTTAGTTTCTCGATCATATCCCAACTTATATTATCAAATTTTTGTGAACAACGTTTTTTTTGTACAAGTTCATCATGGAAATGCTTTAAAGTAACTCTTTGCCTTAAGGCCGATTCAAACATTTTCCATGTCGAGTTCCATCTAGTAGGTACGTCCCAATTCGGACCTAAAAAGATGGAATCCGTTTCTTGGCACAAGTTTCTATAGTTTATATATCTTTTTTTGCTTGTGCTAAAAACTTCACGTAACATCACTTTAAAATTTTCTTTTACGTCTCTTATTTCTTGGACGTTTAGACCGTCTTGCACAACCAAGTTAATAATGTGTGCAACACATCGACTATGAAAGAAAACACCGTTACGAAACGGTTCATATTTTATTTTTAATTTTTCCACCGTGTTTGTGTTATTTTGAAGCGTTATCAAAAGATATTGAAAATATTTTTGGTTGAATTTTATAAGTTTGAATGACCGAGTCTAAAATATAAAATAAGTTTTCACCGGTATGTGGATATCCAAAATAATCAAACGCAATCATACGCTTCATCATTTGCCACGACTCCGGTTGAACCCAATGTGCGGTAACGCAAAGGTACGATTCGGGTAAACCATGTGGAGCGGACCAAACGTCCGTTGTTAAGTTAATGCCGGTATTTAAATTTTCAAAACCTAAAATTAATTCTTTTTTAGCTCTTTTCCACTTTTTTAAACAATCTTTTCTCAAAGTAGAACGACTTACATTTGTGTAACTCGGTTGAAGCGTCTCTTGTATCATCCTCGTCAAGCGCGGATTATCAAAGTGATCAAAAGACAATCCTTCTTGAATGACGAAATGTGTCATTCTCTCACGAACCCTCTCGACATTGTATTGCCAAACTCCTCCATCCCTACCAATTTGAGTTTGATCTTCACCTTGAGTGTGTTTTGCGTGACTAGCAATATGTTTCCTCAAAGTGCTATTTCCCGCCGCACCCAAAATTCTACCACAACGTTTGCAACGAGCCTTTTGCGAACCGTTCGACATTTCGCATAAATCGAAATAAGCCCATATCTCTTGGTTTCGGGAGCAAGGAAGTATTGACACCACCGTGACATCGCTAGTAGAACCACCAACCGAATTTTGAGTGCTTGCGGAAGCGGAAGCCATGAGAGCGTTTTTTTTTTTTGCGTAAAGTGAGCGTTTTTTTGCGTTTTGAGAGCGTTTTTGAGTTTTGAGAGCTAGAATGTTGTGGTGAACTAACCCATACACCCAATACCTATTTATACTAAGTTTCAAACCTTAAAAACAAAAAAAAAAACAAAAAAACGGCTAAAAAAAGGCTATATAGCCGTTTTTTTTTTCTTCCAACGGCTATAACCGGTTCCGAACCGGTTCCAAATTGTCCGAAAAAAACCGGTTCCATTTTGTCCGATTTTTATCCGGTCCGTCAAAAAAACCAGAAACGGTTCTGGATCCGCCGGTTCTCACAAAATCCGGTCCAGTCCCAAAAAAAACCGGTTCCTGACGGATCCGGTTTCGGATAATCCATCGGATCGGATTCGGTTCCGGTTGTTTTGAGCACCTCTACACGCCACCACTCATCCCTTTCTTCTCTCATCTCCATGACACACACCCCCAAGATCACCCCCCTTATTCTCTTTGATGGCTTACGGCCACAACAGCACCACCACCCCATAACACCACCGAACCATCCTCACCCTCTCATCTTTTCTCCTTCGGCTCCCTCTCACCCAAAACCCACTCCACCACCTTTGCTCCTTCACAAGCTCCACAAGACAGCAGCAACAAGCCACCACCGAGCACCCTTCATTTTTCTCGGCAGCCCCCTTCCCATCACCACCCTCGTCACCCGCTACCTTCACCACCCTCCCGGTTCCACGAAACATCAACAAACACCACCTCCCTTACCTGATAACTACCACCACAGCTCCACCCCAAGCCCAACAACAGCCCCTCCAACGCTGTCGTACGCCGCCGCCTCCACCGTCACAGCCCTCCGCCACCTTCAAGGGCGAAGCTATGAAGGGGCCAGGGAGGGCCCCGGCCCCTGCCGTTTTTTCCGTTAGTAGTGTTAATTTTTCCGTTTTCGTCCGAAATTATTTTTAAGTATAGAGCCGGCCCCTGCTTATTTTTTTCGGCCCCCGCTTCTTAGATTTTCAAGCTCCGCCACTAGCCACCTTACGGGTTCTTTCAGACAAGAACCGACCCTTTCGGACCTTTATTTCTCACCTACGGTCACCGCACTACGTTTACGCAAAGTTTACGGGTTTTTCGGACAAGAACCGACTCTTACGGGTCTTCGTTTCTCACTTATGGGCAATGGGTTACGGTTACGCGGGTGATACGAGTTATTTCGGGAGCTAACCGGGTGATACGGGTTATTTCGGGAACTAACGGAGTGATACGGGACGTTGAACGAAGGAACCGGTTCTCTCGTCACCTCCGCCACCTTTCTCTCTCGACTATTTACGTGAGCACTCGACCTATTTTTATTATTATTAAATAGTTGGTGATTTGCTTGCAAAACGGATAAACACGATTATTATTATTATTATTTTTATATAATAAAGAAAAGACGGGTTTTAACGAAAGATACAACAGGTAAAAATTGTAAAAAAAACCCTAAAGTGTTATGTTAGATTAATGGTTATTACTAATCATTATATAACAATTAATAACATAAATAAATAATGATTATTTTATTATGGTTATTAATACAAAAAAGTGATAGGTGTAATATTTTATAAAAATTACCTAAATATACTAAGTAAAACTATTAGTTAGATAAAATATCATATAATAATAAATTTGTTTTATTATTATTATAAGAGAAAATAGAAATGAAAGATTTAATAAATGATTTTAGCATACATTACATATATATATTTTTTTAAATTAACAATGGGAAGATTATATAGATACAGATATATAATTAAAAGTAAGTGAAATAAGTTCAAATAATAAAATAATATAATTATTATTTTATAACTTTTGTACAACTATTTTATAATAAATATATATTATATATTTATTATTAAACCGACAACAAAATATTGACAACTACGAGACCGAACCATAATATTTATTAAAGGGACTTTAATGAATATAAAAACTTGAACGACAAGTTATTTCACCAACAGCGATCGGGTCAGACCTTTGTAAGTTATTACAAGGCAAGGGTCGAGACTTCAGAGTATTGGTCATGTGACCAATACACACTTAAACAACTACATAGGACCTAAGGTATCTTAAATAATTTAGGGGTCGGACTGACTGCATACATACATCACTCACCATCTTGTTGATACGGTGAGTCTTCACGGCCCCACTTTTACTATGATTTAAATGATTTTTAAACATACGGGGGAGAATACGTAGCTCATATTTAGATACGAGTGCATAAACTGATTGTTACATGAGTACGAATTGTCATACTAAGTCCCCGGGAATACTATAATTGTTAGCTGATTCAGACGTGGAACGCATGAATAGATCTATTTGGGTTGACACCCCCACCCGTGGTTAGTCACGCTAACCTTGATTGGAGGTCAAAACAGGTGCATATTGTCCATACACATACTTACAATGTTTTATGACAGAACATTGGGCGGGGCTCATACATAAAACGTCAAGTGTCGGTTATGGTGGCTTATGGTAACAATGCACATACATAAGTATTGTTTGATTAACAATGCTGAACATACCGGGAAATCTCGTAGTCCGAAGGAAACATATTTTCTACTTACTTAAACATGTGAACTCACCAACTTTATGTTGACATTTTAGCATTTATTTCTTAGGTAACTAGAATCATGGTACATGGACATGCACGCACGTAGAACATCTTTTGAAGTCATCTCGATATAACCTAGGGACATCTAGGTCATAGCCGACGAACTTGTTGTATGGAAAACCGTATGCTTTGTGTAGAACCAAAGACTGATTGCTACCAAATTATTCTAAGTACAAATGCTGCTGATAGGCTTATCAGCAGCATTCAACACTTGTTGCTGCTGATAGGCTTATCAGCAGCATTCTGCACAAGTTGCTACTGATAGGCTTATCAGCAGCGGTCATCCATGTTTGCTGCTGATAGGCTTACCAGCAGCAACCTTCACTCTTTGCAGCTGATAGCCTTATTCACTGAAGACCAAACGTTGCAGCTGACTATCCAGGCCAAGCGTCTCTGACACCTTTCTGCAAAAGCAACTGACAGACTCAAAGCAGAAGGAACCGCTATGGTCAACCAATGACGGACAACAATACACTTCTCCAAGCATGCAAACAATCATGAATAAAGAAAACGTTTCAGTAAAGTTAACTAGATTAGCCTTTACGTGTAATGTAAATTAATAAACAAGATCAACGGCTTGTGTTCGATCTGATCCTTAGAATCAAGGGTCTGTCTTGATTCTAAGTTACTATAAATACTGTGTTACCACTTCATTGTAAGGGTGTCTTGATAGTGCTAGTAGTGCTTGTCATACTTATTCATTGAGTTTCTCACTTGTAATCTTTGCATTCACAAAAGCTTAATACAACAGTGTTTATCAGTATTCTTTGTGTTTACTTGATTATAAATTGTGTAGTTGATTTTGTATCCGCCAACCTCAACTAAGAAAAGAACCATCTTGTATTCTCACGATCCTACAAGTGGTATCAGAGCTTTGGCTCAGATTAAACAAACTAACATTTGTTTAATCATCTCTGGTTCTATTCTAAACTCTCTCTTTGAACAAGTCACCCAAAATCAAAACAAAAATGGCACAGAGCAACGGCTTTGAAGATATTGGCAGCATCAACCGACCACCAAGGTTGGTATCTGGAGAAGACTATGACATGTGGAAAAATCGCATGGAAAGCTTCTTCTGTTACCAAGAATACGGAATGTGGAGATCCATCAAGGAGGGTCCATATATTCCCATGGTGGCCTCTGCTGATGGTGGAGGGATACAAGTCCCGAAGGAAACCTCCAAGTACTCTGAAGAGGACATCAAGAAAATGGAGGTGGACTTCAAGGCACTGGGAGCCATCCAAATGTGCCTTCCGAATGAAGTTTTTCACAACTTCAGAAGCTACAAAACTGCCAAGGAGCTCTGGGAGGCGCTGGAGAAGATGTTTGCTGGCTCTGAAGAAGTCAAAGAGAACAGAAGGGACATACTAAAGCAGCAGTATGAGAACTTCGTTTGGAGGGAAGGTGAGTCCTTAACTATTTTATATAACAGATTTACCTATCTTGTAGGTGAACTGCAGTGCTCCAAGGTAAAGCTGGAGAATGAAGACATTCTCAAGAAGTTCATAAGATCTCTTCCTAGTTGTTGGACATTATACACTGTGTCCATCAGAAGAACAGAGAATCTGAAGACTCTTCAGATGATTGAGCTCTTTGGCATGCTCAAAACCTATGAATTAGAAATGATTCAAGCTAAAGAAAGGAGCTCCAGTTATCAATCAACTACCACTTCCTCCACTACCTCCTCAGCGCTTCACTCTGATCATTCCGGTCCTAGTGCAAGCAGCTACTATCCTCCCATTGTTACTCACCCTCAGACCCCAACCGCTTCACAATCTAACTCATCACCATTTCTTCTTGAGGCACCTCCTCAACAGCCAACCTCTACTGCTTTTGTCTCTGACAACTCAAGCAGCATGTATTTCATAAAAGAGGATCTGGAATGCTTTCATCCAGATGATCTTGAAGAAATGGATATTCAGCACTCATATGCCATGCTCTCCCTCAGAGCAAAAAGGTTCTATTCTAGAACCGGAAGATCATTTCCAAGCAACAACTCAAACAGCAGAGTTGGGCTTGATAAAAGCAAGATCCGTTGTTACAACTGTAACCAAATGGGTCACTTTGCTAGGGAGTGCAAGGCACCTAAAGCCAATCAGGGTGCAGGCCATCAAAGACAAGCCTACCAAAGTCAGCCCAGACAGCAGCAGCAACAAACTCCCCCAGCACAAACTGCAGCCTGTGCAAATGTTGGAACTGCAGAATTCGACTGGAGTTTTCAATATGAAGATGTTCCTGTCTCCAACCAAGCACTTATGGCAGACACTGCAGAGATACCACCTCAGGTATTTGAACATCTATGCTCTCAAGCTTGCATTGATAAAGTTTTAGGTTATAGAAAACATAATCAAAACCTTATAGATCAAAATGAAGAGTTTCTGCAAATGAAATCTGAGTTCAAAAGGGTTGAAGTCACTTACAAAGAAAAAATTGAATGCCTTAAGAAAGAGATTTCATCTCTAAAACATGAACAAACCAATCTTGAAACTCAGATTGATGATCTATTAGTAAAACTTAAATCAACCAGAGCTGATCTGGCAGAACAGAAAGTTCGTGTTGAAAAATATGAATTTTCTTCTAAAAAGCTTCAGAGACTTCTAGACATTCAAGTCCATGAAAAGGTAAAGCTTGGAGGACTTGGATATGGCAAGGAACAGTACAATACTGTTCCTCATCCAGCTGACTATGTTGCCATCTATGAACCAAGCTTCGATGTCGCAAAACTCGACACTACAAACAAAAATCTTGATCCTTCAATGGATGAACCCCTTGTTAAAGACTGCACTACCTCATCAGAATCTGAGTTAACCCTCTCAGACCATGATGAAACCAGTACAGCCTCATCTGAAGCTGTTCTGAATAGAGTCCCAGTCCCTACTGTTCTCCCAGCTGTTCCAGCCCCTGTACCATTCAAACAGATAAGGATCAGCTATCCTCCAGGTGGAAGAAAGCTAAACACTGAAAAGGGACAAACATCAGGACCCACAAACTCCAAGCCTCAGTTCATGCCAAATCAGAAGAATCAGCAACAGGTTAGAAGAGTTACGACCAAGAAAACTCAGTTCAGAAACTCTTCTTCTCCACCAAGGAAGCAGCAGCCCAAGGTTCAGCAGTCCTGCATCATATGTGGGGAATCAAACCACTTTGCTGCAAAATGTCAGTTTAACCCCTTCAACCAGATCCTTCTTCAATCAGCGCATAAACAAAAGAAGGATCAGCATACTTCAGTTGATAGGCCATCTGCAGCCAGTAGAAGAGTTGAAACTGCAGAAAAATACAAGCAGCAGCAAAAGGCAAAGCCTTCAGCAGCCACCAAATCTGCTGCTGCTCAAACAAAGCAGTCAGCAGCAAAAACTAAATCTGCTGCTGCTCCAAATAAGCTTTCAGCAGCAAAAGCAAAATCTGTTGCTGAAAGGCCAAGGTCATCAGCAGCAACATCTGCAGCTGATAAGCTGAAGCCATCAGCAGCAAAACCTGCCCCTGCTGACAGGCCAAAACCTCAAGCAGGAAAATCAGCTGCTGATAGAGCAAATTCATCAGCTGCCAAAGCCAAATCCGCAGCCGATAAAGAAAAGAGAACTGGAAAACCACTTCTTAAGCAATGGAAAGCCAAAATCTCTGCTCCTGTCAGCAAAATCATCATCGGTGCTGTTGAATGCACGCATGATGAATCAGAATGTCCAAGAACTCTTTTCTTCAAAAAGGAGAGCTCTTGGACCACTCCCACTAACTAAATCTCTTTCATGTGCAGGGACAACCAGGTAACAAGAATAACACCTGGGTGGTAGATAGCGGCTGTTCCAGGCACATGACAGGCAACAGATCCATCATCTCCAACTTCAGACATTTCAATGGAGGATATGTTGTCTTTGGGAGTGACTCAAAAGGTGGATCTATCACTGGACAAGGCACTGTGTCCAATGAAAGGATGAGTATTGAAAGAGTCAACTATGTTAAAGAACTTGACTTCAATCTCATGAGTGTTTCTCAAGTATGTGATCAAAAGCATTGGATGCTCTTCACTGACAAAGAATGCTTCGTGTTAGCTCCTGGCCTATCTAAACCCCCCAGAGAAGATTCTCCTAACTGCTAATAGAAAGGACAACTTATATGTGCTTGACATGAATGAAGTCACTCCATCTGGTAGTGTTTCATGTTTTCTGTCAAAGGCATCAGTTGATGAATCCGCTCTCTGGCACAGGAGGTTAAGCCATGTTAACATCAAAACAATCAATAAATTAGTGAAGGACAATCTTGTCAGAGGGCTTCCTGACAAAGAATTACAGCTAGACGATCATTGCATTGCCTGCTTGAAGGGAAAACAACACAAAAGTTCCCATAAGCCCAAGACATTGAACACAAATGACACTCCTCTCCAGCTACTGCATATGGATCTCTTTGGTCCTACAAATGTCATGTCAATGGGCAAAAAGTCCTACTGTCTGGTGATCACTGATGACTTCTCCAGATTCTCTTGGGTATTCTTCCTAAGAACAAAAGATGAAACTGTTGAGATTCTCAAATCCTATATTCTCAGGGTAGAGAATCAAAGTAATCTGAAGGTAAAGATCATAAGGTGTGATCAGGGAACAAAGTTCAAAAATCACATTGATGAAAAGGCCATCCATTGATCCTCCATCAGTGGCAGAAGCTATTGAAGCCAGTTCAGGTGAAGCCGGTACATCCAACACCACAAGCAGCAATCTCTCTGACAATGAAATCCTAAATGAAGCCTCCTCAATTCATGATAAAGAGGCCTATGATGCTAATGCTGCTGACTATGTGGATCACAATGATCAGATCCCCCAAGCTCCTCTCCACCCATTTGAAGACAATACTGATCTAAACCACAATAATCTTGAAGAGGGAATACGGCTGGATGTGATACCTGCTCAGAGAATAAACAAAGAGCATCCTCTGGAAAACATCATTGGCCAAGTCCACACAGGCATCCAGACAAGAAGTAAGTCTCATGAAGCCAACATTTGTTTGTTCTCTTGCTTTCTATCACAGGTGGAACCCAAAAGAATCGATGAAGCTCTCAAGCACAACAGCTGGATTGAAGCAATGCAGGAAGAATTGCTGCAATTCAAAAGACAAGATGTTTGGAAGCTTGTTGATCTTCCACCTGGTCAAACAGCCATTGGAACAAGATGGGTTTTCAGAAACAAGCAAGATGAGAGGGGCATCGTAGTCAAGAACAAAGCCAGACTGGTAGCTCAAGGTTACACTCAAGAAGAAGGCATTGACTATGATGAAGTTTTTGCTCCCGTTGCCCGTCTGGAAGCCATTAGAATTTTTCTGGCTTATGCAGCATCCAAAAACTTTATGGTCTATCAAATGGATGTGAAGAGTGCCTTTCTGTATGGCACGATTGATGAAGAGGTCTATGTCAAACAGCCTCCAGGCTTTGTAGATCCTGCACATCCAAATAAGGTCTTAAAACTGGACAAAGCTCTCTATGGCTTACACCAAGCCCCAAGAGCCTGGTATGAAACTTTATCTGGATATCTACTTAGTAACAACTTCAGAAGGGGGGCCATTGATCAGACACTTTTCATCAAAGATGAAGGGGGAGAAATTTTGTTGGTTCAGATTTATGTTGATGACATTATCTTTGGATCTACAAGAAAGAAGCTCTGCAAAGACTTTGAAGTTCTGATGCATTCCAAATTTGAAATGAGTTCAATGGGTGAACTAAATTTCTTTTTAGGACTTCAAGTTAAACAGGTACCAACTGGAATCTTCATAAGTCAATCCAAGTATGTCAAAAGCATCTTGGAAAGGTTCAAAATGACTGACTGCTCTGCTGCAAGAACTCCTATGCAAGTGCACCATCAATTATCTCCGGATAAAGAAGGACAAGACACTGACCAACATCAGTACCGAGCAATGATAGGGTCTCTCATGTACCTCACTGCCTCAAGACCAGATATCATGTTTGCAGTTTGTCTCTGCGCAAGATTTCAAGCAGCTCCAAAAGTGTCTCATCTTCAAGCTGTCAAAAGGATCCTTAGATACCTAAAGGGAGCTCCAAAACTTGGGCTATGGTATCCAAAGAATGAAAATGTCAATCTCTATGCTTACACTGACAGTGACTATGGGGGTTGTAACTTGGACAAAAAGTCCACATCTGGGGGATGTCAATTTCTTGGAGGAAGGCTCATCTCATGGCAATGCAAAATGGCAATGCAAAAAGCAAACATGTGTTTCTACTTCAACAGCTGAAGCAGAATACATTGCAGCTTCAAGCTGCTGTGCACAGGTCATCTGGATCCAAAATCAAATGCTTGACTATGGAATGACCTTCATGCAGACTCCAATTCACATTGACAACATGAGTGCTATCTCTATCACAAACAATCCGGTGCAGCACTCAAAGACAAAGCACATCGACATCAGGTACCATTTCATAAGAGATCAAGCTGAGAAAAAGAGAATTATTTTAACCAAAGTTCATACAAATGAGCAATATGCTGATCTGTTTACAAAACCTTTTGATGAAGCTAGATTCAGATATTTAGTTGAATCAATTGGTATGATGAACTTTGATTAAAATTCATCTCAAGTTTCTCCTTAAAATGTGTCTTTTTGTCCCTTGTTGTAAATAAAAGTTATGGGTCAGCAGCATTTTTGCCCTTCAGCTGCTGACAGGTAAAAGCATCAGCAGCAAAAGTTTTGCCACTGATAGCTTTAAGTTATCAGCAGGTACATGTTTCCTGCGGATAGCTTTAAGGCTTTCAGCAGCAATTCCTTTGCTGCAGATCTTTAAACCTTTCAGCAGCAAAATCTGCTGCTGACAGACTTATCTTTCCGCAGCAACCAAGTTTGCAGCGGATAGGCTTATCCATCTGCTGCAACCATTTTTGCTGCGGATACTCTTATCTTTCAGCAGCAACCAAGTTTGCTGCTGATGGGTAAACATAAGTCTAAATTAACTTTTACCCGCTGTAAAATTTACCGTCAATCCCTTCCATGACTGCCTTGGTGCATTACAGCTGTAACAATGAAAAGTGAAACAGGTTGTACTGTACAAGTAGAGTTGCTTTTTCTTCGTCTGCCGTTATATCACCAACTCAAATCATCCCTCTACCTCTTCATATTCAATTTCAAACCTAGCTCCCATCACTTTCTCTCCCGTCCCCACAGCATTCAAAGCCCTCCATAATCAACCACCATTCAAACACCCTTCTCTTTTCCCTCCAAAATCCATCACAATGGCAGGCGCAGACATAAACAACCCAAACGACAAGTTTGCTCCATACCACAACCTAACTGCATACCTAATCAAGGGCAAGAAATCCGAAGGTTTCGACGGTATGATCGACTTCCTCTGTCGGTCCAAAATTTACCATGCCCTAACCATCAACCCAACCATATATACTTCACACATGGAAGATTTTTGGAGCTCAGCCGTGTATTCTACTGAACAGGGCACTCCTCAAATCAGAGGCACAGTTGACGGTAAGGAAATGATCATCACTGAAGCAAAACTCCGCCAACACCTCAAGCTTCAGGATGAAGGGGACGCCCTCTCTTACCCAAAAGACGTATACATGAGGACCTTTGTATCCATAGGGTACACTGGGAATCAAACAGAATATACGATAGAGAAGGAACTCATGGGTCCCAAATGGAAGTATCTCTGCCACACTCTTCTCCAATGCATATCTCAAAAGAGGAGTGGATGGAACCAACTCAGCTCCGGACTTGCGTCGGCAGTTCACGGTATGATAACAGGAGCAGGTTTCAATTATTCCCACCTCATTCTTGAAGGTTTGAGATACAACCTTCAAGAAGGGGTGAAATCTCAGTTCTTCATGTACCCAAGATTCTTGCAGGAAGTGTTCAATTTTGAGCACCAAGATCTTTCAAAAACTGCAAGAATCTACTCCATACTGGGACATAAGAACAACATTTTTCAGAGCATGAGAACAGTTTCATCAAAGTTCTCAGGGGCCGATGTTCCATTGTTATCTACAATGTTGAACACACATAGTGCCTAGGGTGACAGTTCAGCAAACCCAGCTGATACTGATCCCACACCCTCCACCTCACTCCCACAAACTCAACCTACTGTTTCCCTTGATCGAACCCCTGTGCATTCCACTGAGGATGCACAGGCACATACATTACTCACCCCCAGTTTGATTGCTCAACCGGAACACAGGGCCCCGGTTGCAGCCAAGTATACAAGGAAGAGGGGCAAGAGAACTCCTTCTTCTCTTGCCTCCAAGGCCCAAACCCAAGCCAACATCCCTCACTCAGAATCACAACATTCTAGTGAGAATATCATAAGGGAAAGCCACATTGCTAGGGATACTCCTTCGGAAGTCTCTCTATTAGGATTAGGATCACTTCCCGGATCTATAGAACAGCCCTTCGAGCCATTCCTCTCTTCTTTGAACTTAAGTGTAGAGGAACCTGACCAAAGTGATGTACCTTCTCCAACTACCACTATCAAGGAGGTACTGATTGGCCTTGCTTCCGAAACACCCAGCCCAAGTTCTTCACCCTTGAAGGTCCACTCTGGGAGTATTGAAAGAGTGGATGTGGACGAGGCTGTCACTACTGCTGGTCCATCAACTGACCAGGAGGACAGTGACAACATCTTTAAGACCTCAACCACGGCAACTCACGGTGAGGGTGTTTCCTTGGAAACTCCCTTCACTGAGAGGAATCCCAGGCGCCAAGAAACCACGGGTGATGGGGATGCTGAGGCTAGGCCTACGGCCCCATCTGGGTCCAAGGATTCAACAACTGTGGATGAGGACAGACTGAAACTTCATAACATGGAATTGACGGCCAGGGTGGCTATGCTTGAGGCTGAAGTGTCCAAACTACGACACCAAGTCTTGATGCATGAAGCCCATCAATGTCCCTCCACGGCTTCTCCCTCTCTTGTCTCAGTGGGCACTCAAACAGATGCCTATATGTCCACTGATGCAACCAAAAAGGGGGAGAAAGTCTCCATGGAAGAAGACGAAGACAGCCTTGAAGACTGGATACAGGAGCAGGCTGCCTTCCAAAGCTCACTTTACAGGCCAGCTTTTGTACAGGTCTACGACTTGCCAGTATCAGAAGATGAAGAAGAAGAGATCTCTGAAGACTGGAAGTTGGTTGTCAGGGCTATGGATGAAGTGTTGACTGATGTTGAAGGCAAAGATCAAACATCTACATTGGTCAGCATCATCCCTGAAGCAGCAGCCATCATAGGTCAATCCACTACCCCCCAAATCTTCAAATCTTCAAAGAAGCTAGAGTTTGACTCTATTCTAGCTTGGGGGTATGATGGATCAGCTGAGAGGTTCTGGACTGGATGGGAGTTCAGCGGAGTAGAAGAGCTGAACTGGAACTCACTCAATGCCCTCCAAGTCCTACAACTATATCTATCTAACTGCATCAACTCTTCAACGGATCTCTCAGCAGAACTTACCATTGGCAGGTTCTATGACCTGATGGAGGATAATCTACCCAAGTTCAGAAGACTCCTACAAACAGCAAGACGGGTAGCTTATCCTGAATCTTCGTCGGCCGCAGAAAGAAGACTGTCTCCCAACAATCTTGCAATAACAAGGAGCAGTCTTCTCACTGAAGAAGGAGTTCTGGGCCTTCAAAGATTTCTGTATGCCTTCCTGGTCAAGGACTCGGACGTGCTAGGATGGGTAAGCACTAGGCTCCTTGACCACGCTTTCTTCCTAAGCAACGGTTCTGCTCTCATCATCAACACCGGGAACATCCTTCAGCTACCAACAAATTTCCTCCACAAGATCTATCTACTAAAAGCCAACATCTGCAATGTCAACTCCCTTGAAAGCCAGGCGATGATAGCAATTATCAAAGCTCACCTTGAGAAGGAAGGAAGGATTGATGAGGAAGAAGATGTGTCATCCTCTGACACTGACTCCAACTCAGATTCCCCTCCAGTTAACATCTGCGCTGCAGCTTATGAAGCAAGATCCTCTGTGAGAGAAAGGCGGCTAGAACTTACAGATCCTGAGTGCCAAACTAAAGACCTTCCCTTATCTACCTCTCAACATGCCAATGAAGCCGAGGCAGAGATCCCAACAGCACAACAATCAGTTGTTTCTGTGATCAGTGAAGCCAGAGCAGAGGCATCCAATGTTAATAAAGGGAAGGGCATCATGACAAAAGAGGATGAAAAGAGGTTGCAAAAGGAAAAGAAAGTGAGAAGAAGGAAAAGAGAAGAAGAAGAGTTGGCTGAAGAGATGGCTCAAAAACAAAGGCATGAAGATAGAAAGGCAGCCATACTTCTCAGACAACAGACAATCCAGCTGTATGCCAAACAGCTGGATGAAATGAAGATAAAAGTCCATGCAGGGTCTCAAGTTGAGGAAGATGAACGACTTGCGAGACAGCTGCAGGAACAGTTTGCAAAAGAAGAAGAAGAAGAAGCTAAAAAGAAAAGGAAGGAGGATGCTAAGTTTAGAATCACTGATTCTAAATTAGCAAAAGAATTAAGGGAGGAGTGGACTGAAGCTCTGATCTCTCAAGGTGAGGATGCAGACTACCTTGAAAAACTGTCAAACAAAGAGATCTATAGAGCCTTCATGGGTCAGCAGGGGGAATTGGCAAGGAAAAAGAAAGATGAAGAGAAAGAAAAAGCTCAACAGAAGTCAAAGAAAGCCATTGCCCTTAATCTAAGGACCCATGAAGAAAGGAAGAAGATGACTGACTTCCTTAAGGCAAGGGGAGAAAGTGGAAAAAGGTTAGGTCCCATGTCCTTCATGAACCTACAAGCCCTGTATACAACAGTGAAAAAGGAAGAGGAAGAAAGACTGGAAAAGAGACCAGTCAAGAAACAAAGAACCTCTGCACCAGAAACTACTTCCTCTCTCCAAACACCATCCACAAACATCCCCAAGCCTTCCACTCCTCCACCCAAAAAGTCCAAGTCATCCCACCCAGCTCCCACTCATCAACAGCCTCCCTTGAAGATACCCAAACCCACTCCTAAACCAGAAGACTCAAGAAATATAGTTAACTAGTTCTACAATTCACAAGATCAAGTGTTTGAGATCTTCAGGGGGAGAACTGAGAGAAGAAGAGTTCTGCAATTACCTGATTCCGATCTTCAAAGAATTTTAGAGCTGGGTGAAGCTCATAAGCCTACAAATGAGAGTGGGAAACATCTTATGCTAGCTATCAGACACTACTTCAATCCTAGCAAAGATGTGGTCATGAATATCAAACCACTCAAGTCTCACTCTCCATTTGTATCTTGGTCCTATAATGCTGATTTGGATGAGTTCACACTGACTGATGTAAAGAAGCAGCAGATGAGATGTTCAAGCAAAGCAATCTACAAAATGCAACACAAAAACATCAAGACTCTGTCTGAACTTCCACTGAACAATCCCAGCAAGGATCCAAGAGGCTATGAGGTTGAAAGGATAGTCAGCCACATGCAAAAGCTTCAGCAGCAAAGTGATTAGAAGAATTTTTGGTTGCATCAGTCTAGGGGGAGTTTGTAGAACCAAAGACTGATTGCTACCAAATTATTCTAAGTACAAATGCTGCTGATAGGCTTATCAGCAGCATTCAACACTTGTTGCTGCTGATAGGCTTATCAGCAGCATTCTGCACAAGTTGCTGCTGATAGGCTTATCAGCAACGGTCATCCATGTTTGCTGCTGATAGGCTTACCAGCATCAACCTTCACTCTTTGCAGCTGATAGCCTTATTCACTGAAGACCAAACGTTGCAGCTGACTATCCAGGCCAAGCATCTCTGACACCTTTCTGCAAAAGCAACTGACAGACTCAAAGCAGAAGGAACCGCTATGGTCAACCAATGACGGACAACAATACACTTCTCCAAGCATGCAAACAATCATGAATAAAGAAAACGTTTCAGTAAAGTTAACTAGATTAGCCTTTATGTGTAATGTAAATTAATAAACAAGATCAACGGCTTGTGTTCGATCTGATCCTTAGAATCAAGGGTCTGTCTTGATTCTAAGTTACTATAAATACTGTGTTACCACTTCATTGTAAGGGTGTCTTGATAGTGCTAGTAGTGCTTGTCATACTTATTCATTGAGTTTCTCACTTGTAATATTTGCATTCACAAAAGCTTAATACAACAGTGTTTATCAGTATTCTTTGTGTTTACTTGATTATAAATTGTGTAGTTGATTTTGTTTCCGCCAACCTCAACTAAGAAAAGAACCATCTTATATTTTCACGATCCTACACTTTGGATTTTAAGTACGGTACTTTTGGCATGTAATATCTTGGAAACAATTTGTGTTTCCTTGTAACAACTTAGAATCTTTGATTATGAATGTTATTAGAAGTCGTTCGATGTAATCAAAGGCTATGAACACCGTGGATCGCCACGCCACGTGTTTCCGCCCAAGGCGGGGTGTGACAGTCTTCTCATATACCATACACATTATTTTCTTATATGACACTCTTGTAATCGACCCAAGCGTAATTGCGGGGCCAAGATTTTTTCCTATGGGGTCAATATTTTTCGGTGTTCAGATTTCTAATAACCCGGCATCAAGATTTTTAGGCCGGGTCCGATCGGTCACATGATAAAATACTATACCATAGTAAAAAAATACATCTTCATTAGAAAACACAAAATTTGACATGTTCCGCTTTTAACTAACACTTTTTAATTTGACTTGTTTGGTATGTTTGAGACTAATTTAAGAGACTAATTTGTGTTCTTTTTCTTTAAATTAGGTTGATTGTGCAGCTGTCATTGTTTTTCAACTCTTGATGATTGTGGACAATTGGATTGCATGTGCAGTTCGATTGTATGTCCACCTAACTACTAATTTCTAATTATTAATGCATTAGCACCATCCGAAAATTGATAATGTGATGTTTTTTTAGTAATATTATTGGGTCTTGGGGAGACATAGTTCATAGTTAAATTGAATAAAACTTGGAGGTATATTACTAACAAAATGAGCCACTTGCATTATAGCCTAGTGATAAGAGGCGGTGTCTTTTTAGAGAAGACTCAAGTTTAAACCTGGGTAACATGTGGTTGAGGAAAAAGGTGTAGTTTAGGACTAGTGTAAATGGGTGTGTGTGTGTTAGCCGTTAAAAAAACAAATAGGCCCGAGAGGAAAAATAGAAAGAAGGAACATAAAAGGGAGCCCAAAAATAGACCCCAAGAAAAAAAGGAAAAAACCGTATAAAACAAGATTTGAACCTTGGTTGATTGATAAAAAGGAGACGTGGTAAATCACTTGAACTGAACATCATATTTGAACTATATCATGCAAAAAATCTATTGGTGTCAATGTAAAAAAAGCCAACCGGTCAATTAAATTCTCGTATTATACGCATAAATTTAAAAGAAATCAATGATGTCACTTGACCATGTTACCCTCTATATTCCTCTACGCCTGCTCAAGCGAGTGTGAGGATTTGGATGAAGTTTTCCCTTAGTTATGCGCACCCTTATGTTACAGCATAAACAGGAGAAATCGTTTCAAAAGACTAGTCAGGTGGGTGAGGGAGCCCATCTGGTCTATAAGCCCCACATTTGTTGCTTATACAACCGATGTGGGATAAGTCCCATACCTTGCAATTGTTTTAGTCTGTAGCATTCGACCTTCCTTAAGGACCAACGTCCTCGTTGGTCACGACCACGCTGGCCATGTCTGGTTTCCTCCAGACCATCACTCTGAGGTTAGCTCTGATATGATTGTTACATCCCAAACATGAGAACTTATCCAAAAAGACTAGTCTAATGGGTGAGGGAGCTCATTTGGTCTATAAACCCCACATTTGTTGCATATACAACTGATGTAGAACAAGTCTCATACCTTGCAATGGTTTCAGTCCGTAATACCATGATATTGACTAATTTGAGACCTGGACCATTTTAAGTTGCTTTTAATAAAAGAAAATGTAACTAAATGAAGGATATAATACATAATTAAGTATCTGTGTTATTTTAACTTTTTAGAGGTGGAGTCATCTCATTATTAGGGGATGTTATAGGTAGACCTGAAATTGTTATTCGCACAAACCTAATACGGGTCGTATTGCATCATACGGCCCGTATTCCCCATAGTCAAATGAAAAAAGCTGTTGCACATGACATCAGTCATTCATGTCCACATACGGGCCGTATAATACAATACAGTCTAATGTTATACGGGTCGTATGGTGCAATACGATCCATTTGACTCTCTAACATAAGGGTCGTATTGTACCATACGACCCGTATTGTTGTTGAGTAATTGATGATTTTTTTTTTTGGAATTATTTGAAGCCACGAAATCAAAAAATTCAAAATAACGAGCCTAACGATTTATTTTAAACCGACAAGAGATGGTTTTGGTGAGATTCGTTCGATGTCTTTCATAGTGTTTTCTATTTGTTTCTTGTTTACTTATCTACCTTTTCTAATACAAAGAATAACTAAGGGTGGAGGGGGCACCGTCATCGACGACGCACGATTCGCGCGGCTTCAACGTTGCCACCGCCGCCACCCCCACTACGCTGACTAAAGGCTTGAATATGCGGCTTTGGAGCGTAGAGATTGTGACGTTGGAACTCGAATATGCGACTAAAGGGACCGTTGGGATACAACGGCTACATTTAAAAAATAAATAAATAAATAAAATACCATTATAAATACAATCAAAAGCCCAGATAAAAAATACACTCAATTTCAAAATATATTCCACATCTACATTCTAAAAAATACTCCAAATGGATCAAAGGAAAAACACAAATGCCGCAAAAAAAATTAGGTCAAAATTTTGCTCGGGTCCTAGTGAACCGACTCCTCCAACCCATTCGTCTCAAACCCCAACCTCGTACTACCAACATCCTTATCAAAACCTACCCAACATGCCAATTCTCGTAGCTCCTGGTCGTTTCATACTCAACGACCCGCAACAATTTGCGTACTATCAACACTTTCCCAATCCTTTTCCAAACCCACTCTGTCCTGAACAACTACAATTTCATCCAGAAGAAGAACAACAATTCGAAAATAATGATGGCCTACAAGTCGAGGACAGCGAGGAGGAATTTGAAGATAAAGAAGAAGAAAATGAAATTACTACCTAAAATAAAGCTAAATTTAAAATCCGGACCGTAGCCATGGCTTGGGATAGTGATGAGGAAGTAGCCTTGGCTAAGGCTTGGATTCACATATCCGATGATCCTAAAGTTGGCAATCAACAAAAAATTGTTTCGTTTTGGAAACGAGTGCTTAAACATTTTGACGTTGCTCTTGGTGGAACAAATCGAACCAAAGACCAAGTTACTTCAAAATGGAGAAGATTGAATTTGAATACGAGTCGATTCAATGGACTCTACATGCAAGCGATATATTTATTTAATTTTAATTGTATATTAATTAAATATTTAGTAACTAAATTTTATTTAAAATATGTGTAGATACATTGTCGGGCGAGCGGATGCAATGATTCGGATGTAATCAAGAAAGCGTTGAACGACTACCAAAAAGTGTATGATAAGAAGGGTTTCTCAAGTCTCCGCGCATGGGAGAGTGTCAAAGACCATTCGAAATGGGAACCAGTTGATGTAATGGGTGCAAAGTTTGGATCTCAATCACAAAATAGATCTAAAACTTCGGATTCGGGTAACTACACAAGCTCAAATGACCCTATCACAAGCAAGCTCCCCGACCTAAATGAAGACTCGACACCGACCGGGCCGAGGCGTAAAGGGAAGAAAGTGGTGGAGTCATCGAACAAAAGCAAAGGAAGCTTGAGTGAGGCCATATCCGATTACAAAACGATGAGGGAGGACGAACGAGAAGCAAGAAAAGAACGAGAATCTATCCGGTTGAAATTGGCCGAATCAAAATTGGCCTTGGTAGAAGAACAACGAGTGGCTATACGCCAAGAGACATTTGACCGGGACTTTAATAATTTTCCCAAACCGCATGACGGAATTCCTGAACCGTTATTATCGACCCTCCTAGCACGCAAACGGGAAATAGCCGCAAAATATGAATGGTCTTGTGATTTTTAGTTATTTTTATTTTAAGCTATTTTTATTTTTAGTTAATTTTTTATTTAGTTATTTTTATTTTTAGTTGATTTTTTTTATTTTGTAATTTTAGTTTATTTTATTTTTATGAATTAAGTGAATTAGTTAATTAAATTGTGTTTTTTTAATTTTTAATTAAAATAATATGGGTTTGTGGCTTCAGGGCTTGGGTGCCGCCACCAACGTGGCTTCAGGGCTTGGGTGCTGCCACCAACGTGGCTTCGTAGGGCTTCATGGAGCTTAAAATGAGGTGTCAGACTCTTATTGGAGGGTGTGGGGCTTCATGACATGGGTACCCCCTCCACCCTAAAATCAAAAGCGCAGTTGTACTTTATGCAGGCTCTTTCACTTGTAAAGGCTTCACCATACATTAAAATCCCTACTACTAATTTCTTCGTTTACATTAAAATCCCTATTGTTTTCACTTGAAATTTCTTCGTCATGCTTCTGTTCTGATGTTACAAACAAACAAATTAAAGAGCATGACCATTATACCTTTATAGCTTTTCTGTCACGTGAGAAGCTCGTGCGTCCTATTGTTATCTTTCATGCATCTCTGTTGTTGCGGTGCTTGTGAAGGTCTACTGATGTTTTGTCCTATTTGTGAAACTATAAAAAATGGAAGCTTGGAGGTCTTGATTCAAGCTTCACGGGTCCAAGCCTTCAGCGGTTTTGCATCAATTATTAACTTCATATTTGATTCATAAGAACTTATCCAAAAAGCTTGGAGGTCTTGTTTACACCCCTACTTTTGGGTTAAAAAAGGGTGGGATACAAAACTGACTTTTGGGCCAACCGGATCGGATTTCAACCCAGTTCGAATCGAGTCTATGATATATATAAAAAAATTATATAATCATACCGGATCAGATCATGTCAGATCGGTTTAAAAACCGGTTTTAACGTATATATACCTAATAAATAAGTATTTGGTTATGTCACGTGTCACAATTCTGTGAGTTCAAGATTCTTTTTCTTACTTATTTTTTCTTTATTACTAAGTATTTAATATTTATTTTATTGATTCCTCAAATCTTTATTATTATTTAGTATTTCCTTTATAATTCCTAAATTTTCGTAATTAACTGTTTAACTAACGGTTTCAAATTGGTTTCAAAATCGGATTAAGACCCGGATCCGGTTTGGTGGAAAACATCCGGTGTCTTGCTCAGAAAGCTAAAGATGCTTTTCTTTGACACACTGTCTTCTTCTTTTCCCCCAATCTTCCATTCTCTTTCGCTAGGGTTAATACAAAAGTTCTCAATTTCCTTACATTTGACGATTTCATCCTTTCCGATCCGCAATTCGAATCAAATATGGTAAAACTTACGCCTCAATTTCTGATTAAGATATCGATTTGATCTTTCTACTCGACCTAAACTGTCGTCTGCGTGTGTTTTCAGGAAGGAGGAGGCAGTTTAGACTCGCAAATAGAGTCGCTGTTGAATGTGGAGAAGCAGATGAGACTTAACGGCGATGTTGTCGGTACAAAGAAGGTTGCGATTGACATTCTTCAGCTTTGCTTTGAGGCTCATTCCTGGAAGACGCTTAATGATCAAATTGTTGTGTTGTCTAAGCGCCGTGGCCAGTTGAAGCAGGTAGTTTTTAATTTTGTAATCGCAATCGACTAGTTTTTGGTTTGAAGATGATCTAGGGATGAAATTATAGTTGCAGTCCAAATAATGGACTTGTTTGTTGAAAAATGATGGAAAAATCATGTACTTGATGGATAATATCGTGTTAATAGGGATGTAAACGAACCTAACGTTCAATGAACCGTTCGTGAACTGTTCGGCGGAAAGTCGTATGTGTTCGTTCGTTTAATAAATGAATGAACATGAACATGAAATTCCATTCGATTAGTTAAATGAATGAATTAGTTGTGTTCGTGAACGTTCAGTTTCGCGTTTGTTTGTTTACGCCCGTTTATTGTTTATGTTCGTTCGTTAAAAAAAATTATTTTTTTATTTTTCATATTTTTAGTTATCACCCTGCAATTTAAATCTCTTAACTTTTTGTGTCTTTCCATTTATGATATTTACTTTATTTTTTGTCAAAGATTTCTTTATTTTATTATTATTATCCTAACTTTTAAAGTTTAAACTTTAAAGTTTAAACTGATTAAGTGACTAGGGATTTAGGGTTCCTCACATGGTCACTTCCTCACATCGGTCTGGGGTGATTATGTTTATGATTATTATGTTGAAGTATTTTCGGATAATTATGTTAAGTACTTAACTTTGTTATGTTAGGGATTAAGAATGTTGATCGTTTGTTTATTTATGTTCGTTTGTGTCCGTTTGTGTTCATTTATGTTCATTTACGTTCGTTTATACAATTAGCAAACGAACACGAACAAGAAATTTCGTTTGGTTATGTGTTCGTGAACCGTTCGTTAGTTTGATAGATTCTTAACAAACGAACACAAACAAGGTCTTGTTCGGTTCGGTCCGTTTACAGCCCTACGTGTTAATGCTGTTATTGGTGGATGTAGTTAAGGTGTTTCACTCAGATAAGGTGGATTTTAACAAGGATTTACTCTGTTAAAGTAGTCTAGCAGTTTCTATTCAGTTTAAGTTAGTAGGTAGTTTGTTAGTTCTGTTTTAGTACTATAAATTGGATGTAAATCTGGCTTTTTAAGCAGAGAAAAATACATCAGTTTATTTTCACAATATTAGTCTCATTGTAAATAGACTAGGTTTTAGTATTTTGGTTTACATAACTTTCACACTCTTCCTTTTGATGACATGCAGAAAAAAAATCACTGAACTCAATAAGAAATAATATTACCTCATTTTGACTTTCAAAAAACAAGGGAGAAATTGAATCTTCATATCAAGTGTGTATGGAGTGTAGTTCTTTGGAGATATACACTCTATTTAACGTTGGTCATTATCTCAAATTTTATACTATAAATTCATGATGGATACAAGAATATCCATAATTCAAGTGAAAGGAAGTGGAGAGAAACTGAAAAAGATTTGTGTTCCCGAGTTTTTTAATGGAAGGAAGTGAAAGGAAATGAAGGAAGATTTTTAATAATCTTCCCTCCTAACTTTCTTTCCAAAATGGACGGATTTGGAGAGAAAAGAATGAAGTACAAATATAAGGTTTTATCATTTACCATTTTACCCTTCCACTTAACCTATATATATATATATATCTAAACATAAAGGTATAATGGTCACTTTCTTTTCTGTTCCTTTCAACTCGGGAACACGTAAAATCTTTAATTTCTTTTCCTTTCCTTTTAACTCGGGAACACGAAAGTAAATTATATCTTACCCTTCCCCTCCCCTCCCCTTCTTTTCTCTCCTTAATTCCTTTTCTCTTCTTTTCTTTCGTTTATAAAACTCGGGAACGTAATTTTGAAAATAAATTTACTTTGTTGATTGTGAATTGTGATGAGGAAAAATGAGGCGATACAAATTAGTACTTTTTGTTGCTTGGGCAAACATGATAATATTTCGGTGGGTATTTTTCTTACATATGTGACGAATGACCCATCAAATTACTTGTGTTTTTATTTATATGGTTTTAATCTTTTAGATTTGTATGTTCTTGATTATTTTTAATGTGTCATACTGTGTTACATACAGGCTGTCACTGCTATGGTCCAACAAGCAATGCAGTATATTGATGAGACACCGGATGTTGAAACTAAGATCGAGCTAATCAAAACACTAAACAGTGTATCAGCTGGGAAGGTGAGCTCAATTATATTTATTTAGATAAGTTTTTTTTACTAGTTTTGCTTTTGAACTCATAAAACCGAATCTTCATTTTGGTAGATTTATGTAGAGATCGAGAGAGCCCGATTAATTAAGAGGCTAGCTAAGATTAAGGAGGAACAAGGCTTAATAGCTGAGGCTGCTGATTTGATGCAAGAAATTGCGGTCAGTTTTTTTTTTTTTTTTTAAATTTGTTAATGAATTTAGTTTTCTTTTGGGTGTTTGAATTTTCGTTTTAGACTTGTTACCTTATTTTTCTATCTTAATTCGCAAAAGTTTTTGGTGTTTGGATAAACAAATTCTGCTTCTGATTATCTGAATAAGTAATCCCTTTTAGATGATTGTTTTCATACTAGTTGCAACAAAACTGATTATTTAAGGGAAAAATAAAATTATCTATTCACAGCTTTTTGGATCTACTTTGAAAGACTTCTACTCCCATTTAACTAAACATTTCTTCTTTTTTCACAATAATATCTTTTTGGTCATTTTATCTATTAATTGCTTAAATTAAATAATCAGATTTGCCAAACATTAAAATCTGTTTATCTGATTATTACAACTTCAAGTTCAAACAGCAGAAGCACATCCAAACACTATCTTCTACAGGCGTTTTACTAGGCTGATTGTCTGATTATTGAATATCATTTAATAACTTTCAAATCAAACAAACATTCAAGTATTCTAATATCTATTTTGGTGTGGGTCCCAGGTGGAAACTTTTGGTGCAATGGCAAAAACTGAAAAGATCGCATTCATTCTGGAACAAGTGGGAAATTTTCTCGAAGTTTCTTACTAATATTATTTGGAACAAAATTATGATTCATGGTAGTTTACTGTACGCAGGTTCGGTTATGTTTAGACCGCCAGGATTATGTTCGTGCACAAATACTCTCTAGGAAAATTAGCCCTAGAGTTTTTGATGCTGACCTGTCAAAAGAAAAGAAAAAGGCAAAAGAAGGCGAGAGTATTGTGGAAGAGGCCCCTGCTGATATACCATCATTGCTGGAACTGAAACGAATTTATTATGAACTAATGATAAGGTATGCAGACCCCTAATTGTTTCATTTTCAATACTTTTTTTCTGAAAACACAAAGTAGGATGCGCATTTTGAATTAGGTTAAAAGAATGGGTAATTTGGTAATTTTGTCTTAACTTTTGATAATCATTTTGTTTCAGCCATATGAAACTCATAATTTGTAAATGATTATTTAAGCCCTAAATAATCAGATTCTGCTTCTCATCAAATTTCATGCACTTCTAATGTCTGAGTTCAACACAGAAAACTATAATTTGTGTCCATATTTTGGGTTAAAAGAAGGGGTAATTAGGTAATTTTGTCTTAACTTTTGATAATCATTTTGTTTCAGCCATTTGAAACTCATAATTTGTAAAGGATTATTTAAGCCCTAAATAATCAGATTCTGTTTCTCATTAAATTTCATGCACTTCCTCAACACAGAAAACTATAATTTTAGTGTCCATATTTTGGGTCTTTTTTAAATTTCTTTTAATATTGTTCCGTTTATTATCATTTTCCATTATCCATCTGTGCAGGTACTATTCACACAACAATGACTACCTTGAAATTTGCCGATGTTATAAATCGATATATGAAATTCCTTCTGTCAAAGAAGATTCTGCAAAGTGGATACCGGTAAAAAGCTTTCCTTTTTGTTCTTTCTATGAATGTACATGGTCCAACATATCAAAAAGACTTTTTTTTTATAAATATAATTTTTTATTGTTTTATTTTATAATATCCAGGTTTTGAGGAAAATTTGCTGGTATTTAGTACTATCACCTCATGATCCTATGCAGTCAAGCCTTTTGAACTCTACCTTGGAGGATAAAAATATCTCAGAAATTCCTCATTTTAGGTACATGTATTTTACACCACTGGTTGCTTATCCTAGTACACGTGGCAAATTTGATCCATTTACTTATGAATGTGGCTAACGGGTCAACCGGTTGTGTTATAATCAGAAAAATTATCTTCATAGGAAACATGTCAGATGGGTCAAAAGTTGTCTGAAGTGTTATTTAATGCATAAAACCTCTTAAGTCATTTATTTAATAAATACCAGATGTTTTTTTAGTATTATTATTTTTTTAGGTGTATATGATGACGCCCTAATCATCTTTAAAACATCTAAAATAAAATGGACAAAAAGTGTTTCGGGCCAACCCAACCCGCTTTGTTTCGAGTCAAACACACTTGCCGGTTTTGACACATTAGCTAACCGGCCTTCACTGAAATTTTCTTTTTGTGGTTTTAAAGGTCTCTGTTAAAACAAGTTATTACAATGGAAGTGATTCAGTGGACTGCATTGTGGAATACATTTAAAGATGAGTTTGAAAATGAAAAGAACATGCTAGGTAGTTCTTTAGGGGACAAAGCCGCGGAGGACCTTAGAGAAAGAATAATAGAGCATGTAATTATGCTTTAGTTTCTGTGTTGAATTATTTATCTTTTATACAAAATTTTGTTACTTACGGCAACCCGTTTATATATTTTTGCAGAATATTCTAGTCGTCTCAAAGTACTACACACGGATTACAGTAAAACGACTTGCAGAGCTGCTTTGTCTTACTATCGAGGTCTGTTATACATTTTCTTGAGTCACATTTCCTCCTTGTGTGTTGGTTGATTAATTTTTTGTACGTGTCAAAACGGGCAACTTTTGGTGCATGTAGGATGGGTCGGGTGGCGTCGACCCAAAACACTTTTTACCAAAAAAAGTTATTTCTTATACATAATTAGCTCGCTAAATATGATAACAAAACATTATTTTTATAGTAATCATCTAATTTTTTTATTAAATTAATTTATTGGATGTTTTATTAATTAAAATAAACTTTGGGCAACTTTTAACCCGTTTGACCCTTTTCCATATTTTTGAATAATTTCTTTTAGTAGGATTTATTTACTTATAAACATGTTGGATATGGGTCAAATATGTAAAAACTCGATCAAAACATAAACTATCAAATGTAGGGGCGTTCATCGGTTCGGTTTATTTGGTTTGGGATTTTATTCGGTCGTAACCGAATTCAGTGATGTCTTAACCGAATAAGAATTCGGTTCGGTTTTTGGTTTTAACCGAATTGATTTTAATAGCTAAAAAATGATCTTTTTTTAAAATAATTTATCATTTTATCTTGTTCAGTTTTTATTATAATCCACTAGTATTATATAAAGATAAGTTAATTTGGTCTATATTTTTATTAAGCAAACAGTTTAATTAATTTAAAGTATTGTACTAAGATTAGTTATGTGAGTATATATTTTCCGTTTCGGTCCGGTTGGGTTTTCGACCTAATCGGTTTCGAACCGAATAATGAACAACCCTAGTCAAATGAGCCCCAACGGATTGGAAGTTACCGAAAGTGTTTTAAACGCTAACCTTCTAAATCACTTTATTCAAGTTAAATTATCTTCTAATAATATAATTTTCTTACTGATATTTAAACATTAATTAATTATTTCTAGCAATCGAAGTTTCTAAGTAATAATTCTTGTCATTTTCAGGAAGCGGAAAAACATCTTTCGGATATGGTGGTATCGAAAGCGCTTGTCGCAAAGGTAGACCGACCGCTGGGGATCATTTGTTTCCAGGCAGCGAAAGACAGTAACGACATTTTAAATTCATGGGCAGTGAATTTAGAGAAGCTTTTAGACCTTGTTGAAAAGAGTTGCCACCAAATCCACAAGGAAACAATGGTACACAAAGCTGCCTTAAAAATATGAAACATGTTCTACTAACGACATCACATAAAACACATCAAACGGTTAGTTTCTCGACATCGAAACGAAAAATGGAGGCTTTGTGTTAGAAGACGACCGAGACATACAAACAATGCATTTTGGGTTTTTTTTATTTTTTATTTTTTTTAAGTTGTTGGTGGATCAGAAATAGGTGTTAGATGACATGTAATATGTTGTATCTTGTTTGAAGCATTCGCCACTTATATTGTTTTGAACTATGCAGTTAGCATGAGGCATTCCTTTTGAAAAGTTATGAGTAATGGTGTGATATATGGTGGTTGTGACTAGGGTGTAAACAAGTCGAGTCCGAGCTCGTCTAATTTTTTTTTGAACGGCAACACCTAGATATTCTAGAATAATTAGGTTTTCAGGGGCAACACCTAGAACATCCAGGGCAGCCTATCACAGGAGGAACCCCTAACTTGGAAAACCCTCTGACCTGGTTACAGACCTCTTTTTTGCTGTGGTCAGGATTTGAACCCAAGACCTCCACTATGAAAAGTCTTGGGACTATCATTGCATTACATGCTAATGGTGCTCCTCTAAATAATAAATAAATAATGAATACATAAATAAAAATACTTTATGGAATTTTTCATTGTAGCAATTTCCAAATGCTACATTGCTACTATAATCTAGAATTACTTGATCTTAGAAGGTAAGTTATATTTAAGAATATAAGAGTTGTCAGATCAATTATTGGTGAACCACTTCATGAAAACAACCAATCGTGTTTGTCGTTATCCTCGATTTGACCAAGCTGGCTCTTTATTTAAGCCAAAACATTTTACTTCACCAAACCAAGTGTCTCGATCCAAATATTTTGATTTGTTTCGTCGAATACTCTAGATATCTGTTATTGAATTTTTTTTGTATGGTATCTATTATTCGATTTTCAATATAAACTCAACATTATATATGCATCTATTATTAGTTTGTGAGCGAGATTGTTTTGATCTCTTCTTTCACACAAATCGTTTATCATTGGTTGAGATCATTAATCGTCAAACCCATATCCCGGGGACCAACAACAAAATGTCAAAATATATAATAATAATAATAATAATAATAATAATAATAATAAAATATAAAAGAAAAAAAAATCCATATTTTATCTTTTTTTTTTTACACTTACATTTTTATTTATATTTCTATTGAAACTATAATATTAACATAATATTCACTGACCTTTCAAATGATTTTCTTTTTCATTGTTATAAATAAGTGAAATAATTTGTCAATAAAACTTACTTTTTACTCATTATAAACCACATTTTATATAAAAAAATATTCTACATATATTTTCTTGGTTTATATGCCATTGGGCCTAAAGCCCAACCCATGTTAAAAACTTAAATACCAACGAAACCCTAACCCTGGTGGTTCGTCTCTCTCCCTCTTCCAGCAGTTCGGTTAGTCGGAGATCTTCAGCCATGGTAAACCCTACAACCTCTAGTATTTTTCAAAATTGATTTCTCTGTCAAACGTATCTTAGGGTTTGGATCATGTATTTGATGTAGCATAAGATATAGCAAGCTGAAGAACTTAAAATCTAGACCTAATTCGTTCTAGGTATCGTTGTAAATTTCGGATTCGGTTTTCTTGTTCCAAAGCGATTTTGATGTTTCGATCTGTGACATTGAATTCTGCGATGTTTTTTTTATGATTGATATTTATTTCTATGTGATAATGTGATTATAGAATTGAATTCTACGGTGTTTTTGTTATTACAAAATCACTTCGGCAACAAGAAAACCGAATCCGAAATCATTTACGCTCCAATTTATAACAATAACTAGAACGAATTAGGTCCAGATTCTAAGTTCTTCCAGCTCACTATACTAAAAGCTACATCAAATACATGATCCAAACCTTAATGTACGTTGCTTGTTATTTTAGAAAATGTGATTATAAAATTGAATTCTACGGTGTTTTTGATGATTGATATTTGCTTTTATATGATTACCGAATTGAATTGCTGTTTTCGTATTTTGTTTAGACTATGTTTTTAGATTATTTGACAAGCATGTGTGGCTGTTACTAGACTACATTTTGACGATCACTGATATGCTGTTTTGAAGTTTGTTACTAGTAAAATTGATAAATATTATGATTATTCACCTTCATGACAGAAAGGGATTAGATGATCCACAAATAGGTATCCAGGTGAGGATAATTCTTGTAGTTTGACCCCTTGTTTGATGTGGAGATTAGTTGTTGTGAACTGGTGAATGTAGAAACAGTTATCTATTCTGTCACTTAGTTCAATTGTTAATTAAATTGGTTAATTATATTTTGTTCCCAAGCTTATTTGGTGATTTTTGCTTGGAGATTACATGGTGGTTGGCCCAAAAAAAGAAACAATATAAATATAAATACCATGAAACTAGATTTACTCATCTTTTGCTCGTTGTTTATCTTCTCGCTTAGGCCCTTGAGTGGTGTTCTTGGTCGCATTGGCGCGGTGGGCTGGGGCCTAGGCCTAGGCGGGATTAATTGGATTGGAATTTTTATATGTAATTTTCAGTTTTTTATATATATACACACATTTTTATATGTAATTTTTATAAAAATGTTCATTTTTGAATATTTATACACATATTTGGCTGGAATTTGAAGGGTTTGGCTGGAAAATCCAAGGTTTTCGCCGGAATTTGGCTGAAAATTTCAAATTTTTGCCGGAATCTGGCCGCCTAGGACCGATTCCGATTAATGGTCCGCCTAGCTCAAAATTACAAGTTAAATGGCCGCCTAGCGCCTAGGCCCGATTTTTACAACACTGATACTGCTTATGTGGTGCTTATTTTATTTATATTACACTTTTTATTTAGTTTTGTATGTTCACATTTATTAAGATTCGAGTATTACTATCATGAACTCATGATCATACTCATCATAGAAGTCTTGGATCATTGATTATTTTGTTTGGCACTATGCTGAGTCGGTTTGTGAAGTTAGGAAAATAATGGGCTCAACGTCTTGTTATCATGTCGTGTGGCATATTGTAGATTGGCTACAAATCTACAATACTAACATAGACACTGGTAAAACGCTTGAACAATTAATTGGTGAAGTATCATATAGATTTGAAGGTTTAATAAAAGTTTATAAAGTAAAGTAAATATGAAATCATATAAAATAAAAACGAATTTGAGAAGTTAGTTAAACAGGATATTGTTTGTTTACATAATTAGATTTTAGTTACTTTTTTTGTATTTAATCACATAATTCATAAAAGACAATTTTGCCCCTTAAACTCTTAAAAATGAATGTAAAAAGCCAATCCTGTCCTTCTCAAATGTATTATAATATAGTATAGATGAGGAATTTTAATTTGATGATTTCTAGTATTTTTTTGGAATTATGTTGTAATTATTTATTATTTTGCAGGTGAATGTTCCAAAGACTAAGAAGACTTACTGCAAGAACAAGGAGTGCAGAAAGCACACATTGCATAAGGTGACACAATACAAGAAGGGAAAAGATAGTTTGGCTGCACAAGGGAAGCGTCGTTATGACAGGAAACAGTCAGGATATGGTGGTCAAACCAAACCCGTCTTTCACAAGAAGGTCAAATCTCTTAATTCTGGTTTATTTCTTTGTTTTGTCTTTCACAAGCGTCGTTTGCTTAAAAATTGTTACACGGGCTGGAGGAAATGGCTTATGCTACTAGTAGGATAAACGGGTCGTGTTCGTGGGTTGGTTGGTCGAACCCAAACCTGACACGAACCCGAAAATCATATCACACACATGAACCTGAACGCAACACTTATATTCGTAGTACACGACCCATTTAACCCGAAAAGAAAAAATCATTTTAATTTTTTTTGCATCTTAGTACTTTAAAAATCTAAGTATACATATTATTTTTATTTTTTGAAACAATTATGTTTAAACTATGTCTATTTTAATTTTAAACTTCTAAATTTTGGTAAAAAAATATTCAAACAGTTAAAGTTAGTACATAAAACATATTTTAAAAAAATAAACAAGTGGGTCAACATGCGAACCCGCCAGGTTTACACGAACACGACCCATTTAGCTAAATGTGTCCAGTGTTCAACCCGAAACTTACTTGAACCCATTTACATTAAACCTAAACCTGTGAATTTCGTGTTAGGCTTGTCTTGTGTTATCGTGTTGTGTCGGAAATTCACACCCCTATATGTTAGAGGTGTCAAATGAGGCGGGTCGGGGATTTGGGTATCTGACTAAAAATGGGTAATTGTTCCATATGGTTAACACTGGTTTATGCTAGAGTTGTTAAAAGAGGCGGGTCGGGCGGTTTAGGTATTGGGTTAAAACGGGCTATTTTTTCATACGGGTCAAAATTGGTTTGGAGTCAATCTGATTGAAGTTAAAACTTTTTATACTATTCTCAAATTTAGATTAAAATATAATGTTATTATTTTTATAAAATATTTAATGTTATTTCCAAACAGGCAAAAACCACCAAGAAGATTGTGCTGAGGTTGCAATGCCAAGGGTGCAAGCATGTGTCCCAGCACCCAATTAAGGTTAGCTTTGAATCTTTTTAATGTTTTTTTATTTACTTTTGCTGTTATTAATGATGTTTTTTTTCATATGTTTGTGCAGAGATGCAAACATTTTGAGATTGGTGGAGACAAGAAGGGCAAGGGAACTTCACTCTTTTAAGCAATATTTGTATGTTATTTTTATTATATTTAGACTTATTTATAAATGTTTCAAGTTTTTGTGCAAGTTTACTGGTGCAATGGTCTTGTCTTAGATTATTTTTCATATTAAAACAAACTTTTATTATTTGGTTTGTTGATTTGATTTTCGTTTTAAATCTCTTTGATTTCAGAAAGTAATTTCATACCCGGTCCCATACCTGATTACCCGACCCCATACTCGTCCCGAATGTTTTGGATTTCGGGTTTCATTGCCATCCCTAGATGCTACATTCACTTTCAAACGTATTTTTATTTCTACATCGTCACCTATTTTTTACTTTTATTTTTATCTTAAAATTATTTTCTTAATTTTTTGTTATTTAAAATAATAGAACATACTTATAAGTTATATATTCTACCCTCTCTCTTCTCACCACCTCCTTTGGCGACTTATTCCACCACCGAATGATAAAATTATTTACCATCATCCTCAAGTAACACAAAGGAAACCAAATATTTAAAAACAGAACGTAAAAGAAATTAATATCTTCCTAGTAGGAAATTCCAGTTTCTCGCCAAATATTTAAAAACAAAAGGCTACCAAAAGCTTGATTATAAAAACTAAAGAAATTCCAGTTTCTCGCCATTTGATAAAAAAAAACTATTTTTTTAAAGGCAACTTTTAAGATAAAAAAACTATTGAAAATGAATATTGCACAGTTCATTGACCTTCCAGATTAGTGTGTGATCCTTTTTTTTAACGACAATTTAGATCACTGACTCACCCTATTATCATCTTCACCTTACTCAGGAGGAAATATATCATAGTTGAGAAAACCCCCTGATCTAACCTGGACCCCCTTTTTTTTGTCACAAGTGGGATTTAAACCCATGACGTTCCCATTTTAATGAAGTCTTGGGTATATATACATTTGCCACTAGGCTAAGCTAGTGGTTGTGTGTGATCTTTTTTTTAAAGGCAACTTTTTTTATTCGACCATCGGTGACTTTTTTGTTTGTCCTTTATATTCGACCCCTAAAGCTTGGCGGTCCCACCAACACCATCCGCAATACCTTCTGAAAATCCGGACAAACGGCCTAAGATTATCCGGTATACGTAAGTTTAGCACGCCGTGATCCAACGTGGAAAGCATAATCACGCCGTGAAAGGAAGGGCACACCGCCCCCTTGAGCCGTGATCCATCGCGTGAAGGTGAAGGCGTGATTTTTCACGGGAGAATTAGACATTTACGAGTGGAATATAGCCGTTACCAACGGCTACATAATTAATTAAAAAAAAGTTTTTTTAATTAAATTTTCATTCTCATCTCCTATATAACACAAAACCATTAACATTTTACCTCATCTTCTCTATACTACAATTTTTTTTATAAAATGTCTTCATCATCAAGCGAAGAAGCCCGAGAAATGGCGTTCGGAGTTTTCATATCGGCGGCGGTTATGTGGCGGCAAGAGGCGGAATCGTCCTCAAGACCATTAAAACAAAGTGCACGTCTCAACTGTGACCGGGCAGCTGCTAACACACTTTTACTCAAAGATTATTTTGACGAAAGTTGTTTGTACGGGGATGAGCAATTTAATACCCGGTTTCGAATGAGTCGGAAATTATTTTTAAGAATTAATAATGATCTCGAGAGAGACGTGCCTTGGTTCCGTCAACGGGTTGACGCGAGAGGTCGGGTTGGCTTCACCTCCATTTTATTTTTATTAATGAAATATTATGTTTTATTTTATTTAAATGAAAACTAGGAAAAAAAATATATTTAATTATCATACCACCTCAATCACTTGGGTATTTCTCTTGCCAAGTGATGGATGTTGTGATAATGAAGGGTGTGACGTGCCGCTACATGGCGTGGACTTTATTATCACACCACACCCCTATCACTTGGGTATACCACATGCAGAGGCGGATCCACAGGTTAGCATGGGTGGGCCAATGCCCACCGTCCAAGGCCCAGTACATGTGTTTTTTAGTAAGCCCATTAGCCTAGCCCACTCTTTCTTTAGTTTTAGTAAGCCCAGTAGCCTAGCCCACTATTTCACATCACATTCGTTTTTTTTAACGGCTTAACACGATCGCATCCATGCTCCCCCCTACGTCCCTTGAACTTCTGCTGGCCCTGTTCTGAATTCCGATCAAATCTGGCGTCGCAACACTGGCAAGAACCTCCACTTCAAGCTGGCGGCCGGAATTCGAACCCCTCCACTTCAAGCCGGTCGGAATTCAAAGTCTAGGGTTTTCGGTTTTTGATTTCTGAGTAACCGGTAAGTTTTCAAGCCTTTTTACATTATTTTTTTATCTCTTGATAGTTGATAACCCGATTTTAGTACAAATTAGTTGTTAATTTACAGCAATACATATTTGAAGTTGTGATATATTTCATCCGTTCCTTTTTTACTCATCCGTATTTTACTCCTCCTATAAAAAATTTATGTATCCGCCACTGAACACATGCTCTAAGGTCTAAAACCGGATGACCCCTCCAATGGCGTGTATGTCCACGTCTGCGTCCAAAATTGCCACGTCTCCGTCCGTAACAGCAGCGATGGAGATGCTTTTAATAAGCTTTTAGAAAATGACAAATCAAGCACGTAGGGTTTACTATTTGAATTGTTTTTTTATTTGTTTTAAAATCTTTGCTTTGTACTGAACTTTTTTAAATGATAAAAGTGATTAATTAATTAAGGAAAGGTTCCCTAAAAAGTCTATTTTGAGATATGAAAAATAACACGTGACAATTCTAACGAACTCCGATTTAACTCATTTTAGTGGCATTAGAACCGTCTCGTCGAACCATAAACCCTAAATTTAAACCATAAACCCTAAAAGCAAAACTCTAAAACTAAACGCTAAAGCTAAATGCTAAAAGCTAATTTCTAAACCCTAAAAGCTAAGATTGTAGAGTTCGACGATACGATTCCAACGCCGTCATAATAAGTTAAATTGGAGTTCGTTAGAGTTGTCATGATTCATTTTCCAAATCTTTTTTAGGCAAAATAGACTTTTTATTTGAACTTCTCCCGTTAATATAATATATATTCCAAAAATAAATAACAAATTTTGTTTCCTCACCACCTTTTGAGTTTTGGATTTTTAACGGCATAATGGTATTTCTATTTTCTCCGATCTCCAAAGTCCAACCTATCCTTTCTTTGGAACCCAACGTTCTGAGATGGTTTGATTTTGGTGATATTTTTGAAACCCAACGTTGGTCAGAAGGCACTAAGGGCATCCGTAATGGGATGGTGAAAGTTGGTGTGATTCTACCTGACGGCGTGAAGGGGCGCAGAACACCGCCCCTTATGGCGTGAAAGGGGACGTGGGCAAATTGGTGTGAGGGGATTCACGGAGAAGGGGCAAAACAAACAAAACCAACACCCAATCACGAACTCAGAACTTCTTTTTCTTTTTTTTTTAATTAAATATTTAGTTTAGGATTTAATTTGGTTTTTCTCAAATAACTAATGTTCGGTAATTATTTTAGAAAAATGAGGTACACGGGCTTGTTTATTTTATTTTTCTGAACATCCAGGTATAAATTTTAACGAAAACGGTGTTGTTTTCAAAAAACCTATTTTTCGTCACGTAAGTGGTTTTTTAACTTGTTTGGATCAATATTTCAAATGATAAGTAATTGTTTTAAAAAATAAATATCAATTGTTTATAAAGATTAACAATGAAATAAAAAAATTTCACTCATTAATGCTGGGCGTAAAACCATTACGTAGCTTGGTGATTATGTCAAGTGATTGCCCTTATGCTGATGTGGCAGTGACATGACGGGACGTGATTCACTTGTTAGTAAAAACACTACGTATGGCCTAAAGCCAAAAGGGACCGCCTCATCACTGCTCATAGTGGTGATGACGATCGGGTTATTATCCATGATAATAATAAGCATAACTCTAGGGGCGTTTTGGTAAATTGGGTTAAAACCCATCTTGTGCATGTTGAGCAGCCACCTGGCATGAAGTACTATCACCTGGCATTGCAGGAGACTCGCACGTGTTTCTTTTCCTTTCAAATTTTAATAGTTTTTTTTAATTAAATTGTCTTTTAAATTTAACTTCTTTCCTTATTTCATGCCATACGAATAGTTATTTAGTGGGAGTCATGGATAGTTATTTGTTTTGTTAAATCTCGGTACAAAAGAAAACGGAATGAAAGAAAAACACAGAGAATTTGCAGAAACTTTATTGTGAGTCTCATGAGTTTGTGAGTCTTATTAACGTATCCTAGCTAACTCGTTTGGCGTTCGAGTGGTGATTAAGGGATCACGGTTTCCGACCACCGGCGATGCAGCTGTAACTGGGGTCTAAACCGTTGCCCAACGGATAGACGGGTGGTGAATCTGTAACTCGTCGTAACCGTTGTGTTCGATTTTGCTACCGTTATCTTCCTGGTCCAGTGTTGCTCATAACAAGTGGCGGAGTCATGGATTTTTTTCTATAGGGCCGTTTTTTTTCCATGCTCGAATTTCTAAGTATCCGACATGAGATTTTTTTGGGCCGGTTCGGTTCGGTTCGGGTGATCGGGTCGTTCACATAATATACAATACGATAACGAAAATACAACTAACCTTCGAGTAAAAATTCAAGTATTCAAGTTTCTCATAAACATTCAATATTTCTTAAAATTGAACTGCGAATTGAAACTCGCAAAGAGATTCCGACTGAAAGAAAAAAGTCACAAGTTGTCATATGCAGTATGGGCTATGTCGATTGTCAAATGCCAATTGTCAAGAATTTTGAATGCCGATAGAATATGAATTGTCCTTTGGTTTTCTTGTTTTTTTTATAATTATGTTTAATATAAAATAAATTAGTATTTGGGTTAATGGTTTTGGACTCATGGAGTCATGAGTTAACAATATAGAGTTAATTAAACTTTGTTATCGGGATTATAACTAAATTGGATCAAGTCTACTCAAAATTTTCATTTTTAAACAAAATAAACTACTAATTATTAAACATTTTTTTTACTGAGTTCAAATTTTATACAATTTTTTCCAAGGTTTGGGTCAAATATATTTTTTCAATTCAACGGGGTCAACCTCGAAAAAATATTAGGGTAGATATACATTCGCGTAATATACCTGTTAATAAAAAATTGAAATTGATTGGGGTTGGTTGACCCCGATACCCAAAGGGTACCTCCGCCCCTGTCCATGAGCCGACTGCATTGGTCGGATCACACATTCAGGCGCAATTTTTAAAATCAAGTTTCCAAGTCCCAAACCGTTAGACCCCATGCCCAATCACCACCTACATGACTCATTATAAATGATACAACTACAATAAGTTATAAAGGCAAATAAACCAACCCCGAGATTTTTTGAACGGCTACCCACGAGCTTGTTAAACTTAGAAAAGATCTATCCATACATGTTGCATTTGAAAAACAAAGTGAAAAGCAACGAAAATGAGTATTGAATTCGATTAAGTACTTCAACTATTATTTGTAAACGGTTATTGAACCATGCATTACCTTTGTGGTCATGATTACCTCAAAAACCTCATCATAACTCTTAGTTTTACCGTTTGCAACGGCAAGTTTTCATTATTTATGGCCCAACCCAACACAGACAAATTTAGACATCGAGTTAAGATATGTCCGGACACCGAAAAACCAACCCCGGTATAAAAAATTTTGGTTCTGCCACTGATCGGGCTTAACCGACACCAAGCTTATGTAGGCCAAATTAAAAAAAAATAATGTGAACACAATCAGACTCAGAAAAAAAGTAGTCCAGGACATAAGGGTTAGTGCCCAAGTCCCCAACAATGATCAAAAAATGTGAACACAATCAGACTCAGAAAAAAATAATAATAATAAAAAAATATAAAAAAAACTGCTGTCTTATTAACCAAATAATCTTGAAAAACATAAACAGGGTAGAGAAATGCAAATCAAACAATTAATATCCATGCCAGATTGGCTTCATTCAGATGAGATGAGATCACAGAGGGCCTGGAAATATCCCATTCTCCCTCTGCTCATTCCACTTGTCAACCTACAACACCATCATAAAAGATGGAACGGGTCAAATGGATCCAACGGTTCAACCCGGTTCAATGTTGTACAAATACAGAAAAAATAATTAGATTATTATTGTAGTAATTTTGCTTACCCATTCACCTGGGCAAAGAGAGCGATAGAACTTGGCAAACTTCTCACATTCAGAAGCATCATCACCCTTCGCCGCAACACATCTGCAGTTTTTAAATTCATAAGAACGTAAATTAACAGATTCATCAACTTGGGCCTCTCGTTAACAAGCTTTGGAAATTTTGACCTATTTACGTGTGAGCGGGCTGATTTCGGTTATGATCAATCTCTGATGGATCAAACAGGTAAATATAGCTAAAATTGTATAAACCTCTTAAATCATTTTATTCAAATAACATAAGAGTTGACATAAGCATAATTTTCCTTTAACATAATATTTAGGACAAAAAACTGTTTCGGTTCAACCCAACCGACTTACCTGTTTTGACCCATTACCCAAACTGCTCGACCAGATAACAGTTGAACTTATTCCAATTTAAGACACTGCTTGTTATCTCTCAACTTCATTATGGTGAAAAAGGTTAGTTTTTTTGAAGAATATGTGTAGCTAAGTTTTGAACAAGTTTATTTTCTTTAAAAATTCCTGTGTTGATCTTTGATACTTACTCAATAATATATAGTTGTGCAACGTGTACATACCGCGAATCAGAGTTTATAAAAACTAGAGCATACCTGTGAAACTCTACATAGCGAGTGAAACAGTGTCGGCTTTGGTTTGTTGTTGGGAAACGGTAGTCAGCTGGCGCAGTCTTCAGTTCGATCTGAAGTCAGCATGAAATAAAATCATAATACATGGGCCAATAGTCTAGAATTTTGTTCTTTTATAAGTATAAATGTAAGACTATTAAAGCAAACACAAATATATAACCAAAAAAGATTTAAAAAAATTGGCCAGATTAGAGCAGCAATTGATGTCTAAACAAACAAAACTGTAAATATGAGAAACTTCAATGGCATACATCTCAAGTAAAGTTTAAACAAATGTCTTTGTTATCATTTCCTTGATTATAGATGAGTCCATTTCTTGGTTTAAAAAGGCGCGTCTGAGGTGAGGCGCTCAGAAAAACGCATCAGGGTCAAAAGACGCACCTCATGTAGTTCTGGGTCAAATTTGGTCCAAATTAGGGTGTGTAGGCGGTCTATATGTAAAAGCAACTAAAAGGGATGAAGAAATTATAAAAGGTTTACTTGATAAATAGGCTGATATGTAATACAGATAAGAGAAATGCAACTTATGGTTGTAACTTGTAAATGAAGCTTAGATGGTTGCATAGACGTGGGCCTCATGTAAGTGATGCGCACGCCTAGCGCCTCGGCTTTTGGGACCAAAACGCCTCGGAGCGCCTTGCCTTTTTTAAACCAAGGTTCGTTTTAACTACCAAACCCAAAGTAAAGTCTCCAAGCAAGTTAAAATTTCACTTGATTAGTTCTTTTCTTTGGAGTACAGGACGTAGATACTAATTCTGATTTCATTATAGCTTAACATAACTTCATCTTCTTCAACAAAGAAAAAAAAAGTCACAACAATGAACTTGTCAATCATCACACTCTATTTTAGTTGTCTCAAGAGGTATTCATTGTTTGGTTCAGCTGGTTTTGATGAAAATTCTAGGTCGAACAGATACCTACGGTTTCAGAAAACAACAAACCAAATTGGAGGATGTTGGGTGGAAGAATTTGATTGGGCCGGTTTTGGGCCTGGAATTTGGCCAACAGAAGAAGCAATTGGCGGCCGGCCGTAGTGGCTTGTTTTCATGTTTATTTGTTTCTTGTTAATTAAGTCATTAACCCTAATCTAGTTATTATATACATCCCAGCAATGTAATTGTAATTGTAATTGTGAGCACCTAATAATAAAAGAGAAACCCTAGTTGCACCCGTGGACGTAGGTCACTTTGGTCGAACCACATTACATCTTGTGTCTTTACTGCTTTCTATGTATTCGTTTGTGTGTGTGTGTTTGTTTCCGCTGCGTACGATACCGACTCTGATTCCTAACAGCGGGGATTGGTGGATTGGTTTTGGGGGGTTTGTTGTTTGGATTTTTTTTTCTTTTATTTACCTTTCAAAATTGTTAGATTGTATTAAATTTTTTAAAATGACAAATATGGTTCATTGGTTCATGAATATAATACTCATAAATAACTACACATTGTTGGGTGCGTAGGCCTTGGGGGCAGCCGTCCCTAAAGCCCTATTCGATTAAGGCCCGTATGGGCTTAACTTGGGGAACAAGTTATGTAACCCTAGTTTAGTCTCTATAAATACAATGTTTTGTACTTGTAATTTGTGTCACCTCTAATAAAGAATATCCTAGTTGTCACCCGTGGACGTAGGTCAGTTTAGACCGAACCACGTTAAACCCCTTGTTCGTTACTGCTTTCGTGTGTGTGTTCGTGTGTGATTGTGTTTAAACCCAACACACATTACAAAAATAAAAAATAATAAATAGAGGTTGTCAACCTCCTGTTTAGTCCATATGGCCGGTTCAAGTTCCAAACCGCCAGCCGACCGTTCAACTGTCAAACCGTCAAAACCGAACTACGTAAATCTCAAACCTGCCGGTTTGGGTGGTTTGGACGACTATTCGACCCTTGGTTTTGTGTACATAAGGCGCAAGCGGTACGAAAAGCGCACTAAAAGCGCAAGTGAGGTGCGTGCCTCATGTATGAAAAGCGCAGTTGTGCATCAGGATGTTGTACAACAGGCTTTTTAGGTTGCACATGTAGGTAATTTATATATTAAATCAGATATAAAGCTTATTTATAGCTAAATTTTAGGTAGGGGATGCTAAAAACCTACGAGTATATAAAGAAAAAATATATATATATATATATATATATATATATATAATCATCTTCAGGGACGGCTCAACCAATTTGGGGGCCCTAAGCGAACAAAAACTTGAGCCCCTTTTCCAAAAGTCATGTTGTAAACTTTCCTCCCTTTTTGTGTCTATATTGGCGTCTTGTTTCTTTTTTTTTCGTTTAAAATAACCGGATTTATCCTTTCGATTACGATTTGACATGAAAAAGTAGAATAATTTATTACAGGAAAAATTCACAAACACTTAGAGAGGAACAATCAAGAATCGAAGATTTATCACAGATTATAACAACTTAACTAATTAGCAACTCCAACTATCAGCAATTTGTCACAGATTAGGTTGTTATCACAGATTTATCAACAGTTTTGTCAACCTAAATTATAAGAGATTTAATCAAGAGACCTAGTGATGCTCCAATTTACACGGGCCACTTAATGGTTAATTGATAACACTTTCAGTCGGTCCAAAAACACATATATAAAAATCAATTTTTTAAGAAACTGGGAGCGGGGTCCTAAGCCCTAGCTTGGGTTGGCAACACACTTGAGCCACCCATGATCATCTTGAGCTCCTTGCTTTTTAAAACCAAGAATTCGACCTAATTCTTTGTAATCTCCATAACTATAATCCTATATTATCTACACAGGGAAGGAAATTTCAATTATTGAACCTAATTCCATTTCTCATATTATAAAAACCTAAACCTAGATTCTACATATCAATCTCAAAATCAAACGCGCATAATCAAGGAAACCTAATCGTACACAGAAAATCACATGGCGAATCTATAGATCCGAGGACACAGATCAAACGAAAAATTGAAATACATGTAAAACGTTAAATTAATATGAATCGAGTACAGCAAAGAATCGTTAATCAATACCTCAGCCATGTTCATGAATGATTGATTGATTGATTGATTGATTGATTGATTGATTAGAGAGGAAACGAAGATGATGAAAGTGCGAACAGAATGTTTGACGAGAGACCCAAATGAAACAAAATAAGGGAATGTTACACTCACACCCCTTCTAGTTTCAATACGTTTGCATACAACCTACGAAACTAACGCTGTGTTTCCGAGTCTCATTTAAGAAGAGAAAAGAAAGGAAAACCTTGTTCTAGAGTTTTTTTTAAGGGAAAAAGAAAGTAAATGAGAGGAAGAGTGTTTCAGAGTTTTTTTTTTAAGAGAAATAAAAGAAAAACAAGCATTATCTCCATCCTCCTAAATTGGAGAGATCTGGAGAGAAAAGAAGGGGAAGTAATCATTACTTTTCTTTTCTTTCCTTTAGTAAACTCGGTAACACAACGTAAAAAAAGGAATTTAGAGGTGCACATTCGAACCGGTTTGTGATCTAAAACCGGTCGGATCTGCCAGTTTAAAATCGGTTTTAGATATTTTCATTGAAACTGGTTAAAACTAATCCGGTTTTTTTCCCAATCCAAAACCGATTTTTAATCCGATTTGGGCCAAAAATAATTTTGACTTTCTTTGACCGGTTTGGCCTTAAAAACCGATTTGCACACTTCTAGGTTGAATATCCTATATTTGCTTTGCTATCCGGTTATTGGCTTAGACCACCAGTAACCGGGTCCTCATTCTTTGTTATCATACTATAATCTTTTATCTTTATTAGAGGTGCACATTCAAATCGGTTCGTGATCCCGGATCCGATCCAAAAATCTTTTGAAACCGGTGCGTAATTTATCTGATACGAGAGTTTGAAATCGGTTTAAGGTATTTCTGTTGAAGCTAGTTTGAAACCGGCTATAACCGATCCGATCCGATCCAAAACCGGTTTCAAACCGTTCTGATTTTCTTCTCAATCCGAAACCGGTTTCAAATCCGAACCGGTCTAGGCAAAAACCGATTTACGCACCTTTATACATAATAGCCTATATTCACTTTGGTCTTCGGTTAATGGTTAGGAAAAAAAATCCTTGTGGATGTTTATCTTTATATATTTCTTATTATAATGCAAGATATATATTTATCTTTATTATCAAGCGGTTAATATCTTTATATCTTAATGTCTTAATCTTAGCATCATTTATCTTGGAAATAATGTTCTAACATCTTGGTATATTCAAATATAGAATTTCAACCCAATCAGTTTTGTATCCGATTGATATGGATATTACTTTTGACCCACATAAAATGCGAAGGGTAAAAAAGCTAAAATATAAAAAGTTTTTTTTTTTTTTTCTAAAAATAGTGTAATTGAAAAAAATATTTACCGTATGTAGTTGGAAACTTATTTACTAAAATTGGTGTTTTCCTTTATTTTCTTGTTTTTAACTTATCTAATAACTTTTTTTTAAAACATCTTTTTTTTATAAAATCAGTCGTTCTCTTAAATGTTTTTTTAACACCGTTCGCTTTTCCAAAACGTTTATTTAACACCGTTCGCTTTTTCTAAACGTTTTTTTTTCTAAACTGCGTTGTTTAACGGCTTTTTATGAGTGTTTGTTTTTCTAAACATCTCTCGATTTTTTTTAACGTTCGTTTTTAAAACGTCCTTTTTGGAATCGTTCATTTTTTAAACATTCTTTTTAAAACAATTTGTTTTCTTTAAACGTCTTTTTAATCGTATGTTTAAAAAAACGACCTTTCTAAAATTGTTCGGTTTTTAAATGTCTATTTTAAAACCGTTCATTTTTTTTAAATATCTTCTTTATAACCTTTCAGTTTTTTAAATATTTTTTATAACCGTTCATTTTTCTAAACGTTTTTAATTTCTTTTTCTAAACCCGTCCATTTAGGAAATGAACGGTTTTAAAAAGACGTTTAGAAAAAATAAACCCCTTTAAAAAGACGTTTAGACAAAACAAACGGTTTTAAAAAGATGTTTAGAAAAAATGAACCCCTTTAGAAAGGTGTTTAGACAAAACGAACGGTTTTAAAAAAGACGTTTTGGAAAAACGAACGATTTTATAAAATACGTTTAGAAAAACAAACGGTTTTGAGAATGACTTTAAGAAAAACGAATTGTTTTGGAAAGGTCGTTTAAAAACCGAACGATTTTAAAAAGGGCATCCAAAAAAACCGAATGTTTTTAAAAGGATGTTTAAAAAAACTGAGAGATGTTTAGAAAAACGAACGCCCATAAAAAAAGAGTTTAAAAAATGAATGTTTAAAAAAGCGAACGGCGTTAAATAAAGGTTTAAAAAAGACGAACGATGTTAAAAAAACATTTAAAAAAACAAACAATTTTATAAAGATTTTTTTTAATAAAGATGGTAGATTAATTAAAATTAAAGAAATAAAGAAAAACACTTATTTTGATAAATAAATTTTCAACTACACTTATTTGGTAAATATTTTCTCCACCTTTATAAAATTATTCGATAATGCAGAAAAATATAGGATGGTACATCGTCGGTTGTAGTATTCATTGTGAAACATGTTGTCATGCCCAACCTCAACCGTTAATAATAAGGCCATCAGGCTTCTCGTCTGTAAGGGTTTTCCTCTAAGGAGATCATCGGTTCGAATCCTGACGAAGGGAATTTTGCTAGTATCCTCCCCAAGACTAGGAGTTGGCCGTTCAAAAAAAAATAAAAATAAAAAAATAAGACATTTACACGATTGGAACTCGACAACAATAACCGCGTTTCGATAAATCGATAAATAAACTTATCAAATGAATAATTTTATACGTCCGGAATTATCATTATTTCTATCAGTGTCACTATAACCAACATCATGAATCCCTTGATATTGATTATAACTACTATAATTTAACTCTCGTTTTCAGGCTAATTCCTTCAAAATTATAATTGCCGAATATACAATCATAAATAGTAATTTCTTGTTTGATGACAAGATTCATATTGACAATTTAACAGTCAAAAGAGATAATAACTCCCAAATTTTGTAAAAACTAAACCTTCTACTACACTAAGTTGTTGGGGAGGGTTGACATCATCAAGGCATAACATTCTCATGAACAAAGAGGTGAGACATGCATATAGCACAATATATGTGAACCAAAAGAAAATTAATAAACCTAGATTGCAGTTCTAACCTGTTCAGGTTCTAGAGATGTTATAAGGTGGTGGTGGTCCTCCCCATTGTCGTGGATTGCCGCGTGGAGGACCAGGAGCAACTACTCCAGTGTGGCCTACACCATAGGGGACCATTTGTGGTGGTCCCCAATGAGGATGGCCATCTGGAGCAGCTACTCCATGATGACCAACACCCATGTGGACATGATGATAATTTCCATACCCATCAACATAGCCACCACCATTAGCATGCATAGGAGGCGGAGGGTACAATTCTTGGTTCATGTAGGGCCCGTTGTATATGTTCGGTGCTGCATACAGAACAAATATTGTTATTTCAGGCAGGGAAAAAAAACTCATCTATAGAGGTGATATTTTGACCCGTTTACTTATGAACGGGTTAATTGGGTTATGTTTAATTCTTATCATGTTAATAAACTATAAAAAGTTAGCTTTAAAGGAAGAAAAAAATATACCATTTGCCCTCTTTTCGGCATTCAAAACCTCGGCCCGTAACCTCTCCACTTCTCTTGCCATCCCCACAAGATCTTTATCCATAAGTTCCAGTTGCACCGCTTTCTCCATGTTTAAGCCTTTTTCATGCTCAAAAACCGACCTGCGAGAACACACAAAAAAAGAAGTGCAAACCCACTATTAAATAATATAGAGGTAGTAAAACAGGCAGGTTGATGGGTTCGAGTTGAGTTGAGCCCATTCACTTTTTCTCCAAAAATATTATCTTCTATAAACAATTTTACTGTACCAATTATAATTACAAAAACTATATTACTTAAAATGATGAGCTAATTTTCAGGTTTTATGCATTCAAAATACACTATTGGGCGACTTTCAACCTGTTTGACCCATTTTTAAGCAATTTTTCTTTTAATTTTACTCGTTTGACGTGAGAGATAAACATAACCTGAACTGTTTTTTCATTCATTAGTAAATGGATCAAAATTTCAACCTATAAATATAAATAACTAGGAGCCAAACGCCATTTACTAACCGTAATTTCTGGTGTTCTTGCCTCAAGCCATCAAGTTCAACAATCACTTCGGGTAATTTTTCCACTTCAGGACGTACCTTCTCCAATTCTTGGCTAGCCTTCTCAACTTGACCAATCAGATCCTGTCTAGTTACCACCAAAGCTCGGGCCTCGGTGTGGGCCCTCTGAAGTTCTTTCTTCACGTTATCACCAGCCTGAATATCAACCTCCATTTTTGAAATCTTGTCCAACAATAACCGAATCTGAATGTCACTTTCAGTCTGGATGCTTCCGATGTGAGCCTTGAGTTTTTGAATATCTTGTGTTGTGGCAACCAATTCTTGGCGTAAGGCTACATGAGTAGTTGCTAGTCTCTGGTTGTCACTAGCTAGCCTTTCTAGTTCAGCTGACTGAGCCACTAGTTTGCTATCACCACGCTCAGTCTGTTGTGGCTCTATGGCACTGTGGCCCACAGGGTATGAACCATGGCGCATCATCCCAGGAGCTTGGGTTGACCGGCTTCCATATGATGGTGGTCCATGCCTACTTGAAGACATTTATCTGTTTGGCGAAACCCCATCTTGATGAGTTAATATATTACATATAAGTTCAAATAATTTTATACTAATTATGTTTATAGAAACAATATTGTTACAATCATAGCCTAAATCTTCGAATAAAATAATTCAGGAGGTTGTATGTATTAAAATTTTAAAATAGACTTTGCGCCATTTTCAACCTGTTACACTCACTTGACATGTTCCCCTTTTAGTTGTATTTTTTTTATTTGACCTGTTTGAGATAAATAAATAAAAAACAACCCAAATCGTCCCATACCAGCAAAACAAAAAGTACTACAGTCTGGCCTTCAAATTAAGTTCCAAAAAGAAATATTTATTCAGAGCACACTTCTTTCCATGCATGCATTATTATTTTCACTAATCTTTTCCTGGTAAACTAAATATTTTTACTTCAAGAGATTAGAATCACAGAGCTGCCTGCAACAATATCCAGCAGAAAAAAAAAGAAAAAGAAACAGCATTATCATCAAAAGCAATAGCAAGCCACATCGATCAGTGAAGACAAGTGATTTTGCTGAAATTTTCAAAATAAGAACCATTAAAGAGGATACATATATGGCTATTGGGTTAAGTATCATAAATGAACTTTCATTCAAATTTGAAAAACTTTTACAATAATAATGCAATTTTTTCATTTATAAAGTGATAAATTTATTTTGATGTAAATTTTAACCTGGCAACATAGCTACCTGCATAGTTGCAATTTTTTATCTGGTTTATTACATGGTATTTTAATATGCCACTTCAAGAAACTAAAGAACTTGGCTTTTGCAATTCAAATTTGAAGAAATGTTAGTTAATTAATGATGCATAATATTTTTAGTAGTTTTGTTTTAAGAAATATGGAGACAGTGGAATGTGTTGCTCTTATAATTGAAATAGTGATCACTTGAACACGATGGAGCAAGCATGGTGCTTAAAATATCATCTTTTGGTTATATGGTAATTACTAATCTGATGACAGAAGTCCAAAATAACATGTGCATTCAAAATTCAAAAGTCAACCATTCGCCTAAAGTTACATGACACATTTATTCAGCTACAATTTATAAAGTTAAAAGAAAGTCAAACCTAACATCATTGATTTTTTACTTAAAATGTTATATCCATTATAACAATTTGTTGTATGATGCATCTGTACTAAATCGTAAGTTGCCAAAACTTTCTCATTGTCATATATGGCAAGCACACAGCTAAAAATGTAAACATGGAAGCTAACATGAAGTAACTTCAGTGTAATTTATCCAAATTGCTTACAGAAAAAGATTGCATACAAAATTACGACGATTCAACAAACTAATAAAGCATTCATATAATCTTTCAGTAACCCAATATCCCAAAAAAAAGTCCATCAAAGCAATTCACCACAACATTTAACCTTTGCAAATGAAACTGTTGGAATATATTAAGGTTAGGCCCATTAGGGTTAGGGTTCTTGGCTCTTTATCTATCTATATATAGTTAGTTGTACATTGTATCATACGAACCATTTCAATAAAATATCTCTTTTACCTTCACAAAATCAATTGATGAATAGATAAAAAGAATATTATCAAGTATGATAAAGGACCCAAAGAAACCCAAAACTTAATGGTAATGCACCTCATCTCAAGCCGGTGCAATTTTATGAACCAAAAAGGTTTATTGAAAGAAAATGCACCATGAAACTCTTTCATAAATAAATCCCCATTAATATATAGTCCATAATGTAAACCTTGTTAGGAACAACGTGGCGCAGCGGAATCAACACACACACACATGCACAAACGATAATCAAGCGGTACAGAAAAATATACGACACAAGAATTTTACGTGGTTCGGTCCCAGTGGGGGACCTACGTCCACGGGCTGCAACTAGGTTATTTCATTAAGCTCTAGGCACACAGATTACAATTACAACATAGGGTATTTATAGATTAAAACTAGGGTTCCTAACTTGTTCTCCAAGTTAGGCCCAAACCGTAGAGATAGGCCCATTAGGGCCGGCTAACCCTAATTAGGGCCGGCCGCCTCTAAACGAGACTCCACACCTAACAAACCTAGGCTTGTAAACGAACCGAACGAAAATGAACGGGGCTTGTTCATGTTCGTTCGTTTAATCTTAACCGAACAAACGATTGGACACGAACATTTAACAAACGGGGTTTCTTGTTTGTATTCGTTCGTTAAGAAAATGAATGTGTTCGTGTTCGTGTATGTTCATTCGTTAATAGTTCAAACGAACGGTTTACAAACATAGGACTAAACGAACACCAATGCTGCCCTGAGTCCTAAGTTCCTAACTCACGGTGTGAGTCCGATTACATTAGTTTGTTGGGCCTAAAAAGTTAATAAAACTAGACTAAATTGTAATTGGGGGATATTTTAATTTAATAAAACTAGATTAAATCGTAATGTGCCTAAAAGTTTAAATGAATATATAAACAAACTTAAGTGAATGTAAACGAACAAACTTAAACGGACGAACAAAAACGAACGTTCACGAACATAATAGAACAAACGAGACATGTGTTCGTATTCGTTCAATTTAACTAAATGAACAAAAAAATGTGTTCACTTAAGTTCGTTTATTCACAAACAAACTTCCCGCCGAACGGTTCACAGAAAGTTCGGTTTGTTTAGTAAACCTCATTCCACAACAGAAAAAAATTAACAATGTGCATATAATGCAATAATAAATTAGAATTCTCAAGAAAAAAACAATAAACAATCATCATAAATGACAGATTAGAAATTATATTTCATAAAAAAAAGCCTATTTCACAGCAGTTTGTCATATAAAAACGATTTTAAATACTAATTTTCAGAATCAAAAAACAAACCCTAGCTAAACGAATGATAAATTTTGAGTTAGGTAACGAGAATAATGCACAATTCAATTCACGTTGCAAATACCTAGGGTTTCAATTTCGAAACCTAGGGAACTACGAGCCAAAACCAGCAAAATGATCAAATCAACACGATAATTGAAACTTTACAGGAATCAGAATAACAAAAAAAGGTATTAAGTTCGACGTAGATGATAAGGAGATAAAAGAGAGCGGTACCTCACCGAGAAAAAAATTTTGATCGGTAGACAGGCGGCGAAAGGTAAACGTACGTCTTCCGGTGATCGGCTGGCGGTGCAATCGGTGGTCTTTGACCGGTCGGAGGAAGCAATCGAGGGGCGAGCGGGCGACGGTAACTGCTTTCAAAGAGGAGTATATGAGATGCAGAATTTTAGGGTATGAAATTCTTTTTAATGTTTTTAATTCGAGGAGAATGAGTTTTAACTTGACCAATGAATGATGATATGGCACCAGTTACAAATTGTGACATAGATGATTTTTTTTTAAGTGATTATTATATATTTTTTAAATTCAATTCGATCACTATTTGTTTATAAGTTTTGTAAAAAGAAAGCGAAAATAATAATAATAATAATATCAGACTTTTTTTTTTCAATTATCGATTCAAAGGTTAAAAGTGATTAATCAAAATATGTCAGATGTTTATGTATTTTTGTGTCATTAGACATGAATTACGTCTTTTTTGCATTTGTTGGAGCAAATCTCTCCAAGTTTTTGCCAATAGACACAAACCGATCAGATAATATTAGTTTTTGTGCTTATAGGCATATATCTCTTTAAACGGGAGCAAACCGGTAAGATAATATTAGATCATCCGTAATGGTACCGTGAAGGGGGGGAGGTTGTTCCACCTCATACTTTCATGCCTGTGAACACCGCCCCCGATATGGTGAAAGGGGCATTATTAGGGTGGTGAGGGCATTCACGGTGGTGGGGCAGAAGTCACAATATATTCTTCTAATCAAAATAATCCACCTCAATATTTCTTTTTCTTTTTTTATTTAGTTTAAAATTTAATTTGGTTTTTCTCAAATAAGTAATTCTCGGTAATTATTTAAAAAAAATAAAATACACGGGCTTGTTAATTTTATTTTTTTAAACATCCAAGTATAAATTTTATTGAAAACGTAGTTGTTTTAAAAAAAACTATTTTGCGTCACGTAAGTGGTTTTTTAACGTGTTTGGATTGACATTTCAACTAATAAATAATTATTTTAAAAAATAAATATCAATTGTTTATAAAAATTAACAAAATGAAATAAAAAAAAAGTTCACTTGTTAATGCGGGGCGTGAAACCACTACGCACCTTAATGATTTTGGGCAGTGATTATCCCTGTGTTGATGTGGCAGTGGCAGTGGCAGTGACGAGGCGTGAAAGAGGGGGCGTGAAACCACTACGGATGGCCTTATGTTAGCAAATTGACGTAAATCTCTCTAAGTTGGCACAAATCAATTAGATAATCACTTTTGTGATTACGGGCACATGTCTTTTGAAGTTTTATGTCAATGTTCATCAAATTGACGTGAATCTTTCTAAATTTTGCGCCAATGAGCATAAACCAATCAGATAATATCCTTTTGTGCTTATAGGCACATATCTCTTTAATTTTTATGTCAACGGGAGTAAACCAGTAAGATAATGATGTGTCAGCAAATTGATGTAAATCTCTTAATTGAGTAATATAATATCATTTTTGTACTTATGGGCACATATCTCTTTAAGCTTTATGTCAATAGAAGCTTACTAGTAAGCTAATGTCATGTCAATAATTGACATAAATCTCTCTAAGTTTGCATCAATGAACATAATTGTGGTTCATGTTAGGGTTATTAAAAACCAGATATATGAAATTTCGAATATCCAAAAATTTCTGAAAGTTGATTTTACTATCCGAATCTTTATATGAAATTTCATATATCCGAAATTCGGCTATCCGAAATTTCATATATGGATTCGGATAATAAATCGATATCCAAATTCTGAACAAAAATGATAGGCTTAGCTACAGTTTATCTATAACAAATCTTCCCCGTCTCGCTAAACCCTACTGTTATGAAATCCATCCATATAATATTACAAAAGTTAAGGGAAAACGTGGGTATTTTCATAACAATCTATAAATACATAATGGCATGGAAGAATAGAACACACAAATTAGAATACCTTTTCGTCGTGGAAGAACAAAACTGAGAACATAGAGTGTCACACCACCGCCAAGGCGGATTATATACGAGAGCGCGACGAAATTGAATAATTACACATGATCAAAATAAATTTCTATTAAATTAACCGAATAGTTGATTACATTGAATTTCAAGACAAACAAAACAAATAAGTCTTTATTGATAGATTTAAAACTAGCTAAGTCCACTAAGACCAATCCTTGAAATCCTAGCTTGAGTAAAACAGCAACTTAGTTTCCACTACCTGAAAAACATGTTAAAATATGTCAACTAAAAATTTGGTGAGAACATAGGTGTAAATAAATAGATAGTAATAGATAACAAAGTGCAAGTCATAAACAAATTTCACATTTCAAGTAAACAAATTTTTATATATGAGTCCACAACCAACCCTAGTGATCGAATGCTCTCCCGTCCAACTCCTTATCATAAGGATGTTAGACTAATAGTATGAATGTCTAGTATGCAGTTTCTGAACACCCAACTCCTTCCAAGTTGAAAAGAATATGTCAACTTGAAAGACGCTCGGAATTGATTGGCATGCATCAACCCGAGGACCGGATGGGTTAGTCATGCCAATAAATTTATTTACTTACTCCCGTGGCTTCCCCGAAAGTTAATGGTTGTGTAGATTTTAGAAAATAAGAGAGACTTTGTAGTATAAAACGTCATAGAATAGCAATATGTATAAACCAATTTAGTTTTACTAGAATTAGAAAGTTTGTTATTGATTTTGCAAAAGAATAGTTTTGACTCTAGAATTTGATTTCCAGTTTGATATAGTAGCATGTTTTCCACCCTAAATTACAAAAGTAAAAGAGGGGCTATGAACTCACCTTGCAAAGTTAGTAGGTTGATCTTGCACTTGTAGTAACTTGGATTAAGAGATGCCTTAAGGATTACCCTAAGTAAGTTTGTTGATTAGGTTAGAATCAAGTTTAGAATAGTTGAGGGGTTGTTATTGTAATTAGTTGAAAGTGGTTGTTGTATACTGGAAGTGATTATCATTCCAGAGTAGTACCTCTAACAGAAAAGTTCCCAGAAAATATTTGGTTGGATCAGGACCCCGTCTTTCCTAGCTATAACCTTTTTGTCCGTCTGATAGTTACATATCGGTTTGAAAGTTACTCTATTTGTATACGAAACCAAGTTAAAGGTGTGTTTGGTAAGGTTGGAGAAAATAAGGGTTGCTAGTGAAAATATTAGTTTAGTTAGGATTGAAATGAATAAATTGAATACTAGAGGGGTTCAATTTGAAAGTTGAAATTAGAGAGTTTTACTAGAAACATGATTCTAGATATTAAAGGGAAACTAGAAAGATCAAAACCAAGTTTTTATATAAAAAGTTTGAGCAAGTTTGAATGGTTTATAAAATTAATTAAATTTTGGGATTTTAACATGAAAAACATGATCATATTAACCAAATTTTATCAAAAATCGTTGCTTTTTATCAAAATATTAAGTAGGTGAAAAGATTGCAAAAATATAAACTTTGACAGATTCTTAACAGTTTTGCTTACTTATTTTGTTTCAGCTGTTTAGGGGTCAAAAACTTAGACTTAGAAAGAGTTCTTTATATGGTTGAAAAGGTAAGAGTCTGAACTTAAGTTTACAAAAAGATCATTGAAAAAGGTTTCATTTTGAGGGAAATATGGCCTCCCGAAGTTAGGTCAATGAACCTGTCAAAAAACGAATTTTGATGTTTGATGTTCTTAATGAAAGTTTTGATCAATAATTGCTTGATTTGGCTTTTGATCTTGACTTGGATCTATGATTATAACATAAACATGTTGGGGAATCATAGATCTAAACTAGTTAGGGTGGTGGGAGTGGTACCCTACAACCCAAAGTACCCTCTCAAATTAGACCAATTAGAAGATGCCAACTCACTTAGCCAAACTACCTCTTAAAGTACCCTTCACGGTGGGAGTGGTACCCTCCAACCCTCCTATTTTTTTTTAATTAAAATAAATTAATAACCAAATTTAAAAATTAGAAATTTAATTAATTAATAAAAAATACATAACAATAAATAAAAAGACGATAAATAAAAACAAGTTAAAAAAACACCTAAAAAATTAAAAATCACATGGCCAATCATACTTTTTTGGAATCAATTGTAGTTTTTATGTAAAGAATAAAGGAGAAAGAATGTATTTTTTTATGTATTGAGTAAAATAATTGGGTATGTATTTATAAGGGTTAAATTTATTAATTTTTTTAACGGCTATATAGGCGTTCAACGGCTATTTCTCCTTCGATTTCCAAACTTTCAACGGGTTCATATCCCGACCACCTTACCCGCTACACTTGTGGCGGTGTACCCGCTTACCCGTCATCTACCCGCCATCCACTCCCCCCACCCTTATGAAGGATTTTGAAGAAAACTAAATAGGAAATGTATGAACTATGAAGAACAATATGAAGGAAACTTACTTAAAACGGAATGGTATGAACTTGGATCTTCAAGAGGATGCTAGGAGACTAACTTGGCAGATTGGAAGCTCTCTAAATTTCGTAGGAATGGGTGAGGAATGAGGGGAATGGAGGGCTCTATTTATAGGGAGGAATTATGAGAGAAATGTGGAATTCGGGTTGGACTTGGATTAGGATTGCTACAAAGATAATCATGGTTTAATAATATTTTATAAATTTCAAAAATTTGGAGGATTAAAGGGGAGGGATACGGTTGGAATTAGATAGGAATTAAGGGTTTATGGTTATCATCTAATTGCTAAAATTCTAGGATAAACACTAATAAAAATCAATAGATTTACAAGAGATAAGGATAGTTAGATTTATTTAATATATATAATAACCTACTAGATAATTTTGAAAATCTTATAACTAATATATAATTAGATAATTTAATCAATAATTATCCATGATTAAAAAATGTTACATAAGGAAACCTTAAATTTACATATATGTAACTTTGGTCCTTTAAGTTTTACTATAGTTCAATAAAGTCATGAACTTTGGTTGTTTTGATTAAGATTGAATCTAGGGCATCCAAAGTTACTATAAGTAGCAAGTTCTAATATGTACATATGAATTAGACATAGAATCACAATTGAATAATTAAGCCGTTCTAAGTGCAATAGAATACTCACTTTAGACTAGGGCCTAGTAGTTTGAATTGAAATGATATAACAAGTAGTATGAGGCACAAATAGGTTAATAGAATTAGAATTCTCAATTATGGTTTCAAAGTAGAATATAACAAGACATAGAATCAGACATAGAAATCAGGTATAGCACACAGAGGCGTCAAACAGGCAGGCAGGCAACGCGACGGTCGGCGGGTAGGCGACAGTCGGAAATCGGATTTGAAGTGATGTCAAGTAATGAGTAGCGTGTATCAGTGTACGCGTGTAGCAGAGCGGGAGAAATGGAGAATGAGAAATGTAGCGCCAATTTGCAATTAGGGCTTCTCTATGTTATATATATATATATATATATATATATATATAAATAATTTAAAAATACTAAATTTAATATTTCGGATTTGGATATCCGAAATTTTCCAATATTAATATCCGAATCCGAATTTTAAAATTCAGATATCCGACTTTTCAGATAAATCAGATTCAAATTTTCTTAAACACCCCTAGTTCATGTTTCGATTTGTTATTGTTTCTCATGTCACTAAAACATGTAACGGTCTACATAAAATAATAATAACAGTTTAAGTTACTCAATTGTTTATATTCATGACTTTAAAAGAGAAAGCGATCCGGTCCCTCCCGAAACCTACGCAAACACGGAAGTTAAGTTAAGCACCGAATACGCCGTTTTGTTGGTATCCGGAATATAGGTGTGAACGGACTGAAAGCAAAGAGCCATTCAAATGAAAATAAAAATGCATTTTTAATTTTTATAAATTCTTGTATGCTTTGAATTGGTGTCTCGTTGAGGTTACCGGATGTTAAGCATTTGGCTAGGTAAAAGAAGTTTAGTTGTTTGTTGATGTATTGAGATTATATATTCTTTAGTAGCTTACAAACCCATGTACTACACGAGTTGATTAAAGAAAAAAGATGTTACAAACACGTTTACTACACGGGTTGATTAAACGATCAAATAGATGTTAATCCAAATTTTTTATATACTCATGAGTAAAATGACTTATTTCATACAATAATGAAAGAAGAATAAAAATTACATTTATATTTCACAAATCTATAAATATTTCTTTGTATACAACATTTGATGTAACTTTAGTAACTTTATTATCTTTATCTAAGATCAACAGTTTCAGCCAGTCTCTACTTTTGATTCTGATAATGCCACATATAGTTAACCATGTGTAAAAGCAGGTTCTTTAAAAAACAAACCAACCTTGGCTAATGACTGTCCTTGACATCGCAATACATAAAGCAAGTGGAAATTGTATTCTTTGAAAATTGTGACACGAGTCTGTCCAAATTACTTATTTATTAGGTATAGGTTGGTAGCTGCTCAAACTAAAAAGGCTAAATAATATCACAACACAACAGTTACCTCCACTTCTTTTGGTTCTGCAAATTTCTCTTAAGCTACAAGAGCAACACCACTTTTGTCCTATAAAGAACACACGTGTTTACATAAATAAAATTAGCATATGTTTACAAATTCATAAATTTGCAGATAAGCTAAGATGAAAAAACACTTACGGCGTGTGCACGCAGCTCATATGCAGATCCATCAGCAATCCCAACATACTCAATCCAACCATAAGAAGACTCTATTTCAACATCCCAACAGTCTGCAACATAGTGGGTCATCTCACGGGGTTGAGTACTAAAAATGATAACTGTTACAATTACAATTTACAAAGAACATCAAAAAACAACTTCAAAAAAGGAAAATACGTGAAATCCCAAGGAAATATATATATATATAAAGACAAATCCATGTAACCAAAAGAGCCCAGTTCATACCACCAAGAAATCCAGTCACCTGATGATAAGGACATATGTCAAATTGTCAACAACTTAATGAATAAAAATATCCAAAGAAAAAGGAATCACGATCCATTTACTTACATCTGAATAAACGCCACGTTTTTTGGCCCAAAACTTCAAGTGACGAAGTGTAGTACGAAAATGTTGAAGACAATATGAAAAATAGAGATAAAAGTCAAAGTGGTCAAGATAAGACGGTCAAAATTGACAAGTAAGACAATCACACCTCAACATTAGGAACATGTTTAAGAGTCTGATACTATGATCAGCTGCAACCATTAAGACTCCTAACTGCTGGCTCGTCAGCATCATACAATATAAAAACATCGGAAGTGTCGAGATTCTGTTAAAAAATAATTTGCAACAATAAAGCTTAGTCAAAATAACATTTTTAATCACAAAAAACTTACATGTGGGACAACCAAAAGAGATGCTGGCATAAGGAAGATCAATAGATATCAATACCTGAAGTGCAACAATGTTAGTTTGATATTAATTATAAGAAAGATTAGTTGGTTAGAGCTTACACAATTCAAAAGGAATATTAAAAATTCTACCTTGGTGAAAACAAAGCTGACATTCAACAAAAAACCTAAGATTTTTTTATAGGGACAAACAGAAAGAATTTTGATACAGTAATGATTCATATGATTCCAAAGAACTACAAACAAAGAGGGTGCAAATACCTGAAAAAATAAAAAACTATGTACATACTTTAGAAGGGCAAACTGACTTTCATGCAGAACCCCTCCCTACATAGATCCTAGGTTGCAGAGAAATGTACAAAGCAACTTTAATATATAAGTGTTCAAATATTATTTTTCCATAGCAATAGCCCTCTAAATTACAAGTGAGCAGGTATTACTTGACTTTAATATGACATAATAAAGATCATATTACTAAATATTGAATTGCGACATGCTCTTATGCCAATGACATAATAGAAGAAGAAAAAATCATAAGGAAGTTTCTGGAAATAAAAGGTATCGTCCATATTTGAACACTTACCTTAGCTTTAACTTATTGATCTATTTTTACCATAAAATTCGAAAACTACTGAAAGTTCATGGCATGGGTAAGCGCCCACCGTGCCCCCATGACTCTGCAACTGAAGGGTTGGCTTGGGTTATTTTTTTATCTCATTTGCTAAAAGCGGACGGGTCACATAGGTTGAATGGGTCGCGAGTGAAAGCCGTATGAACTCCATTATTGCTTTATTCAAAGATTGAGAGTATGTAATAATACATTAACTATGCTCTTATTTTCTTTTCTGAAAAAGTAAATATAAGTGTTTCCTTGATGACCCAGCCCAACTCAACCCATACTAAAAGTCACCTGATTTGATCCTATCCCACTTTGACCCGTTCCCGTTACACAACTGCAGATGCAACTGCACATGCACCATCTAAATTAGCCAACAATTTTTTTATAGAAAAAAAAAGCATTATTGACAATTTCGCATTGCCAAAAATCATTTCAATCAAAAGGGGGAAATGCATCATCTTCACCGAGACAACTAAAACCACATATAATTTCCTTCTAACACTTGAAATAGAAACAAATACCTAGCTTTACCGCGAGCAATCAATTTTTCGTAAGAAATGGCGATATCTTGGTGTCAAAATTAAAATCATCAAACGTTTTTTTCTAAAGTGGGAAGACCGAGAACCGAATCAAGAGAATCAGCTTGACCGCTACCAAAAATGTCAACGTATTCTTCAAGGTTAACAACCGGAGATCCTCGTACTTGGGCCGGTGGCCGGATAAGACGCAGTCGTGTTCGAGTTGACCCTTGAACGCTGTCGATGAAGCTGATTGAATGAATATTAGGGTTTGGGGGAGTATCTTCAAAGAGAAGCAATCGGCTGAACGAAATGTTCAGGTTTTGGGTGAGATTTAATGAATCCGAATGAAATATTTGGTACAATCGGATCCTAGGATCCACGTAAAAAGAAGAATTCCTTTTTAGCATTGTAGGCGGGAAAAGTAAGGCTATGATAGCCTAAAAAACTGACACGTGGCTCAGAAGATTTTTATTTATTAGGTTATTAGTTATTTAAATAATATTAATTTTATATCTTTTTATGATTTAATATTTTACAATTATTATTTCCTTTTGAAAAGTTTTATAAAATGTAATTCTGTAATTTTATAAATAATCAGGTGAATATTAATTATTCTATTTACGTTTACTCCTTAATCTTCAAACAAATTTCTTTCAGTGTCTTATCATTTTAAAAAAATAACATAAAATGGTTGTATTTGTTCATATGTTCGTAGAGTATTAACATAAGGATATTTATATCTATCAATTATATCACATATTATCAGTTTTCATCACCATTTGTTTGAAATTATTATAATCATTAAGTTTAAGCACTCGCCTTTGTTTTTTATTTTTAACATCAATACGGCCCCTCCTAATAATTTACACTAACCCGTCATACGCATGACTCAAACCCTTGACCCCAATGAGAGTTTCGCCATTTAACTTCAAATGACTTTGTCATTGAACCCAACCCCCTACCCAGCCACTCGACTTTGCTTAGGACATCAAGTTATAAAACGGCTTAATTATGCAAACATTCTTTATAAAAAAGGCCTAAAGTTACTTTAAAAAAAATTAAATGGCAAAAACTGAACCTAATCTAATGTTCTCAAATAAAATAAAAAAAAGAGTTAATATGATTGTTCCAGCCATGTTTGTATCTTTAAATATTATAAAAAAAAAGTTTACATTAAAAGAATTTCTCTATAAAAAATATAGTAGAAAGAATACTTATTTAACATAAATTAAATTAAACAAAATCTAAACACAATTAAATTAATTATATTTAACAAAATTTGTTTTCTGGTTTGCCCTAAATAAAATCTTAACAGTGTATTTTTTATTTAGGGATATTTTGATCATTTTTAAAATATTAAACATAAAAATTAACTGTCATCCATTATAGAAACCAAACATATTACGTTTATCCAAAATTTAAACATACTACAGGACCATCCGTGTGCTTACTCTTTATTCTTCTTGTTATAACATGTGAGATACAAACAACATGCCGACCAATCAAATAAAAAAAGAGTTGATACAATTGTTCAAGCCATGTTTATATCTTGAAATATTATAAAAACGTTTACATTAAAAGAATTTATCTATAAAGAATGTATAGAAATAATACTTATTTAAGATAAATTAAATTAAACAAAATCTAAACACAATTAAATTAATTATATAATATTAATTAATCAAGAATAAAACTTGTTTTCTCAGCTTACAAATGTTAAATAAATATAAACTAGAAAAAGAAAAATGAGAATATTGTTTCAAAGTCATCCTCATTTTAAGCAAAGAATCATGCTTTTGATATCTTTTCCTTCCTTTTTTTTCTCCAAAATAAAAAAAAAATCTAAATAAAAAATAAATCAAAACCTATGAATTTACAGAATTGCCCTTGCCGTCGTTATAACCATAATACGAAAGATACCATTTAACAAACTTCCTCAACCCCGTCGGTAAATCAGTCGTCGGTTTATACCCAAGTTCCCGTTGGGCTAAACTTATATTCGCATGCGTAAACGGAACATCCCCGTTTCCCGGCATATCCACCACATTCTTTTTCGCTTTTATCTTCAAATTCTTTTCCAATATCCCAACTAACACGGGAACCGTCACAGGTGACGTGTTCCCCAAATTATAAATTCGGTACGGCGCGCGCCCCTTTTTCTTCCCTCCCGACCCTGTACTCTTACCCGCGGTATCCAACGACGCGACACACCCTTTCACAATATCATCAATATACGTAAAATCCCGTGCCAAATCCACCCCATTCTTCCCCCTAAACACCGTTATCGGTTTACCTTGTAAAATATTCCGCGTAAACGAAAAATACGCCATGTCAGGCCGGCCCCACGGCCCGTAAACTGTGAAAAATCTCAACCCGGTTATCGACAACCCGTAAATATGATTATACGTATGCGTAATTTCCTCTCCGGCTTTTTTCGTGGCCGCGTAAAGCGAAGCAGGTCGGTCGGTCCGATCCGACTCTGAAAACGGTACTTTATCGTTTAACCCGTAAACCGAGCTCGAGCTGGCCCACACGATCGCGGGTTGCGGGTCGGCTGATTTGCATTGTTCAAGTAATGTTACCAAACCCGCTATGTTACTATGGACATAAGAGTTCGGGTTCTCCATAGCGTATCGTACGCCCGCCTGCGCAGCCAAGTGCATCACGTGCGTAAACTTGACTATTTCAAACAGTTTTGCTAAAATACGCCGGTCGTTAATATCACCCTCTACAATGAAGATATTTTTAGACCGGAGCATATTCCGGCGAGATTTTTTCAACGACGGATCGTAGTAATCGTTGAAGTTATCGATTCCGACGACGCCGTCGCCGCGTTTTTTCAACGCGAGTGACACGTGCGTTCCGACGAAGCCGCCGGCGCCGGTGACGAGAACGGAGAAGCCGTTTTTTCCGGCGGATATGCGCCGACGAACGGATCTGTTTCTCCCAGTGGAGGCCGCCTGCGCTCCGGCGAGACGTGTGGTGGAGGTAGTGGTTGCCGGAGGCGATGAAGCTTAAATACGACGCCGTTAAGGCGATTAGAAACAGCGCCCATAGGAACATCGTGCTGGTGGAGGCAAAGCACCGGTGAAAAGTCCGGCGATCGCTCTTAATTTTCCCCGGCGTTGACGGAAATAGTTCTTCTTCCAGCTGCGGCATTTTTGAAGGGAATGGTGAAATTGAGTTAGGGTTTTGAGGGAGTGGATTGTGAATTGAAAGAAATTGGAGTTGAATTTGGCAAGTGGAAGGATTTGCAGGTAAGATCGGAGGTCCGTACCTGCTGGAGAGGATGGAGGAGACCGGAGGTTATATAGGGAAAATTATACGCGTGAAAAGGTCATAGGCGGCCAGCTCGAAGACAGAAGAAATTTAGGGGATGGAAATTGTAAAAAAAAAAAAAAAGTTAATATTATAAGTAGAAATAAACAGCTAATAAACGGTATTAAATTCAGGGGACTATTCTGAACACGGTTACCATGATGTACTAAAAAAATAATAATAAGAAGAAGAGGAGGGGGGGGTGTTAAGTACCTCATCTCACATTCCAACTCACTATATGGGTCGTATTAAGCTTAGTCGAGCTGACAGCATTTCAGAGACGTTACATTAGTTAAGTTGAGACATTTATACACCTCATATTTTAGACAAAAAATGTAACATGACCCATATTATACCTATCATACAGTTCGTATAAGTAAAAAAACACCCCATACAGGCGTATTGTAGGCGTAAAAAAGGTAACACGGCCCGTATTAAGGATGATGTACCGATAACTTAGAGGGGATGGACCGACGACGATGATGATGATGTAAAGAAGCATTGATATTATAAGGTGCAAATTATTGGATGAAATGAGAGTAGCTTTCTTAAAATTGAAATATAAACATTTGAAGCGTAAAATAGTTATAGTTTTTTGAGTAAATTTCGGTTTTAGTCCATGTGGTTTGCTTAAAATAATACTACGAGTCCAATAGTTTCAATTTCACCTTTTGAGTTCTTGTGGTTTGTCAATTTTCCTAATTAACTTCAGGTCTCTAACGACATCCAATTTTAGTTTAAATTTTTTATGAAAAAACTAAAATACACCTTTTAAAAAAAACTCAATGACACGTGTAAAAATCTGATTGGCACCCTCCATCGTTCTCTCTCTACTCTCTTCCTACCCCTAACCTAGATTCAGCGACCAAGAAACCATCACTGGCCGGACAACCACCGTCGTTGAATTTCCTGACTGGTTAAACTTTGGCATGATTTCAAAGTGACTTGCATAAGCCTCCATGTAGGAAACAAACTGTTTCTTTAAGGGTTATTTTGGGAAATTCTTGGGGTACCCAAACAATGGAAGCTCACAAAATTATGTAGGAAGATGAAACTTTAACCGATCATATGTTTTATACTACCATAAAGATGTAATGCAATCACTTCTCTCAAGAATAAAAGATGGGATTCCATTTTCTTTAAGACAAGCTGCAACTGCTATACCGGAAGGATCAACATCCACAATGATCGGACCAACAGATTTCATGAAAAGATTTTCTTTTTCACAAGAACCCATCAAAGATTTATCAAAAAGATCAAAACCCACAACATAAATCGAGAAAAAAGATGAAATGATATGTAACAACATCAGAATAGCTTAATTTTCCTGCTACTCATACGGGTTTCGAACACCATGAACCCAAATCCATCCAGAAACGATCGAGTTCCACGAACAAAAATTGAAATCAAGAAGCTTCAGAGTCTTCTTGTCAACATCATGGTGATGATAACCCCTCTGATTAAAAACCCCACCATCTTCCTTGATTGATCCCCAAATTACTCAAGTGTAGCCTCGATCTACCAGAGGGATTTTTGGATTTACCTTGAGAAAAAGCTTGCAACTGCAACTCCAAACCGAACGAAGACCATGAAGCTTGCTAATGCAACCCCAAATCTGAACCACCAAATTGAACCCTAATCTTCCTTAACTGAAGAACTGGTCTGATATCCCTATAACACATGGTGTACCCGTAGACTTCTCGGATTTGGTTGCTAATGCTTGGGTGTTTTGATTTAGGGTTCTAAAGATGGAAGTGACGAAGATAATGTTTCGGTGGTTAACTAGGAGAGAGGGGGAAAGAGAGTGTGTGTGAGAGAAGAGAGAGATAGAGAGTTTGTGTGTGTGAGAGAAGAGAGAGAGTGTGTGGGTGGGGGGTTAGGGTATGGGTGGGGGTGACATGTGTATGTATTAGGGGTATTTTTGCCTTTTCACATAGTACTTAACAGAACATTTGGATGGCTTTAAAGTGTCGCAATTGATTGGGACAATTGACAAACCATAAGAACTCAAAAAGTGAAATTGAAACTATTGGACTCAAAGCGTTATTTTGAGCAAACCACATGGACTAAAACCGAAATTTACTCTAGTTTCTTTATAGGAAAGGTATATTAAATTTTAAAACTAGTTTTTAAGATTTGTGTAGGATATTGGTATAATCAAACTTTACGTTTTCGGTTAGTAAATGTTATTATAAGGATGTGTATTAGTAGTGTTAAATAGGTAACCTTCATAGGTTACGGGTTTAAACTTGTCAAGTAGGAACTTACATATGTAACATCCCTAAATAATTAAATAGAAGAAAATGTAAGATATCCCAAATAAAAGGAACGAGAGCGGGATTGTAACACTAGAACAAATGTAAGAAACTTGTGACAATCCGGACTTTTTCACTATTTCCGTTAGCAAATCCAGTTAAATATTAACCTATTTAACTCTAATCCAAACCGTAGGGACTAATCCTGCCTTTATTCAAACTCAAACATATAAAAATTTGAAGGACCAAACTTGTAATTTACCTATAATTGTCCCTGTTGACTTTTGATAGTCAAACTAACAAGATCATAACCTTATTAACCTAATCTAAACTCCAGGGACCAATTTTGTCCATCTTTAAACTTCAAAACAGAAAAACAGAGGGACCAATTCGGTAATATACCTAAATTCGATTATGTTTGACTTCCGAAAGTCAAACTTGCGATTTATGATTCAAATTCAAGTACTATAATCGAGCTCTGTTTGAATTCGTAACCGATGTACACGATTTAGCTATTAACGAACCTAGTAAATGCTTTAATCATCGCTTTAACATCGAATTAATCTCAATTATAACTATTAATCTATAACCGTCGACACAACGGCCTCATTTCATCAGAATTCTACCAATTCATTTGTTAGTCTTCCAATTAAGCGCCTGCACACCTTAATCGAATCCCATTGAAACTCTTTCACCCGTCAATTCGATCAGAGGCAGCACCAGACCCGCCGGAGATCAAACCGGACACGGCCGACATCAGTTTTAGTCAAACTCCACTAATCCGACGTCAATTGTGGTAAGTGATTACACCTCTAGCTTCGTTTCAGTCCCTAAATCAATAGCCCTATGATTATTTGAGTTTACATTATCGAATCTGACAAGAACCGATTCTAGGGTTCTTGTTATTTTGGGTTTAATCGAAGTCCACCTTAGTCCTAGTTTAAATCCAATTAAAATACATGACGGGTTTCGCAATCTCACACTCTCTGTTAGCCCTATATCAATTCAAGTTCATAATACCGATTTAACGAAGATCAAGATCCTAGGGTTTATCCGCTTTCGGGTTGATCGAACCCCAAACAAATCACCATTTCAATCAAATTAAATTACAGGGTTTAATTTGCGATCATCCACTCTGTAAAAGCCTTATGATTTCAACTCCAAACATCATCGGATTTTATCAATTTGAATTCTATAATAAAAACTAGGGTTCCGGTTTTTGAAACTAAAATTGACAACCCAGAACTCAACGGTTTCACAATAAATTGCATCCACGGACTTGTAATCAACAGACAAACAAAAGCCCTATGATTCCTGTTCCATTCGGGATCGATATCAAGAGAATTTAGGGTGGACTCGATTGGGATTGCATAAGGGGGATGAACACAGACATGTTAGTGATTAAAACAATTTAATCCGGGTATCTATCGCGATACCCTAGCGGGCGGGACTGATTAGTGACTTGTGCGTGTGTGGGAGAGACCCGGGTTCGAGACCGGGCTCCCACATCTATTTTTTGGAACAGTTTTCTATAATATTTAATTAATAAAAATCAAACTTTATACTATTATATTATTATATAAATGTGTTTTAGCCCGGGAAACAACCCGTAGACGGGTTTGAATTATTAACATATTTTTATTATTCCCACTTTTATAAATAAAATATCATGGTTATTATCAATAAAAGAAATAATATGTTTATATTATTTTTAAACCGTAAATTCATATAAAATAATATGTTTATATTATTTTCAAACCGTGACCCGTATTGTTAAATAATATATATTTATATTCTTTTGAATCATTTTATAACATCGTATATCGATTGAGACTAAATAATAATATAATTAGTTATATTAATTACTCGTATATATGTATTATTATTTTCTTAATAATTGTGAATGACAAGACACCCGATTATATTTATTATTATTTCTGTCATTCGTCGCGTAAAGTAATTCCTAACTCCGTGGACACTTTCGTCCACTCTTGAATATTAGAGCGTTTCGTTAAGACGTTTCTCATTCCGTGTCGCTGTCACAATTCCCATTTTTGTCCCTAATTTATGTGTTTATAATTTTAGGGCATTCGTAAGTCGTTGAGACTTACACACGTGGTTCCAACTTACCCTTTGTGTGATACTACCTACAACGCAACGCATGTGAGTTTTCATGGCCCCTTTTTACTGTTTTAACTTGGGGGAGAAAACATGATTAAACGATTTTGAGATTTTGTAATTCTTATGATATCAATGTTAAAGCTAAGCGTAACACGCTATCACAGAAAGTCCTCAACTTATATCGGACCGTTAATATGGATCTTAGCGAGGTAATATTTAGTAGTACTACTGGGTTTGACAAATCCCACCCGCGTTAGTCGCGCTAACTCGATTAGAGATCGAACGGGTGAAATGTTAGCCTACTCACACTGCCAGTGTTGATAGACCTGGCAGGAGGCAAATAAACAAACAGTCAGCTTCGGTTGCGAGCGCTTGAGCTGAACATGAACATAGGTTAGCTACCTATAGATACATACTGAATGAACATAAATCTGGTAAACGCTTATTTACATATATTGAAACCTGTGAACTCACCAACCTCGTGTTGACATATTTTCTTACATGTTTTCTCAGGTCGCTAAGATAAGACACAGGTGCACGTTAGGGCATGCATGGGATTCAACTACTTTGATTATGACTTATTTATATTTGTTTGGATTATTTTATTGTACTTGGTTTGGTTGGACGTTTTGGACTTTTGGACTTTGGTTTTGGGCGCGTGTGTTTTGCGCATTTACTTTCTTTACGCTTCTGCATTGAAACTCTGATTTGTATGATATTTTCATTTTGAGTCCCATGTAGAGTCGTTCAAAGTAACTAATGTCTGAGATCCTGGTTCGTCACTTCCCAAACGGTAAAACTCCGTTAGTTGAAATTGGGGGTGTGACAGATTGGTATTAGAGCCAGGTTTTAGAGAACTAGGATTGCATACTAGACTATAGCCTCACACATTAGTTACATGTCATTTGGATGTTTGGAAGTTGTATGTATTGTTACAGGAACATGTCATTAACCCCACCTCCATCACCTAAGGCACCAGGGCATAAGGCACCTATCCTATCATCCCCGGAGCCCAAAAGGCGTCAGACTAGTTTCAGTGACTATTCAGTTGACCAGGGGGAAACGAGCAGCGCACAATCAATGAATCATGCTCGCAATTGGAACGCATACCCGCAAATGATCCAAAGATGGATCGAAATGGGAAATGTCCCATCACCTTACTTCGGTTCTACTTCCTCATCATCTACCTTGCCTAGCTTGCCATGCACTATGGAACAAGCTTTTGCAGCCTTTGTATTTTATATGTCTAGAGAATTGAGCATTGTGAAAGATGCTACTGATGAGATACCTGATATTCTAAAGAGAGAGCCTCAAATAGAGGAGAATAAGGTAGGGATAGAGCTTTTGACTGCTGAACTAGAAGTAACTGACCAAGTCCATAACCTTTTGGTGGATCGTGTGACACATTTGGAGACGAGGGTGGACACCTCGGACAATGACATGGAAGGAGTTCTGGAGAGAGTGGCTGCTCTGGAAGCTCAGCTACATGTAGCAAACCACACTGCTGAAGGTCTTCAAGAGAGGGTGACTCACTTGGAAGCCCAACTGCAAGCCGCTCTATTTCCTGAGGAGATTCCACTTTCTGATGGCGAGGAGGAGCCTTTGAGGAGGAGCCTTTGAGGAGGAGCCCTTTGAGGAGGAGCCCTTTGAGGAAGGGCCCTTCGAGGAGGAGCCCTTGGAGGAGGAACCGGTAGAGATGGACGATGCACAATCGTATGTTTCTTCCGATGACAAAGATGTTTGATGATCTTCCTATCTATCTTCCTTTTCATGCCTGTTTTTGCTTATGTTATTTCTATTTTCAAACCTAGATGGGTAAGGTTGTTCCCATTCAATAAAAGCATGAGAAGTTTAATGTATGAGTTATTTATTTTGTAGCCTTACAATTTATTTAATTTCCAAAATATTAGATGTTGTATCTTCTTACTCGTACCTGAATAATGTTTAATATGCGATATATTTCTCATTGTTTTTCATTTGTGATTGTGAAGAATCATGTCAGGGAGAGGACGCGGAGGTCGTGCCGGTGGTCGAGGTACCATTAACATGACGGCAGCAGAGCTAGCGGCACTAATAAACGATAGTGTGGCGGAGGCTCTAGCAGCATAGAATGCTGCAGGTAAATGCTTTAGCTATTGACTAATAATGTCAATCCATCTTCTAAAAACATCTTCCTAAATCCTATAATCCCAATCCTATTTTGTTTCTAAATCCAGGCCAGCAAAACCAACAAAATCAACAACCAGCCTGCACTTTCAAGGCATTCATGGATTGTAAGCCCCACGCCTTTAGTGAGCTGAAGGAGCCGTTGGACTACTTCGTTGGTTTGAGAAGGTAGAATCAGTGATTTCCATGTGCAACTGCCCGGTGGCTAATCAGGTAAAGTTTGCCGCCAGAACTTTGGAGGGCCCGGCTCTCACATGGTGGAACGCCCAGGTCCAAATGTTGGGTCTGGCCATGGCAAATGGACTCCAGTAGGAGGAATTTAAATCAATGATGAAGGAGGAATACTGTCCTCGCGATGAAATCCAGAAGTTAGAGGGAGAGTTTTGGAACTTAAAGATGGAGGGTTCTGAAATTGAACTCTACACCACACGTTCACATGAACTTGCTACTATGTGCCCGCATATGGTGACCCCTGATTACAAGAGAATTGAGCTTTACATAGGAGGTCTAGTGCCTCAAATACAAAGCATGGTTACTTCATCCAATCCTGCCACTATCCAACAAACTATCCGACTTGCCCATAAGTTAACCGATCAGGCGGTGACTCAAGGGACTCTACCCCCGAGAGGTTCGGTCTCTAAACCCACCGACAATCACAAACGCAAGTTTTATCACCATTCCAACACCCACAACCACTCCAACTCTCACTTCAAAGGACCCCAGCCCAACCAACCCCAGTTTAATCAACCACAGCAGCAGCAGCAGCGTAGGTTTGAGCCTACTAAGAACTTCAACCAGTCGACCTCTTCAGGTCAAAACCAAGGTGGTTACGCGGGAAAGTCTCCTAAGTGTAACAAGTGCAACTTCCATCACTTCGGGTTTTGCAACAGTTGCCAGAGGTGTGGCAAAATAGGTCATGCTGCCAAGGATTGTAGGGGCGAGTTACAAGCTAAACAACCTTTTCAACAACCTGGATCCACAAGGGGTTGTTTTGAGTGTGGAAAGGAAGGACATATTCGGAAGAATTGTCCTCAATTGAAGAAAGAGGGTAATGGAAACCACAACCCTAACCAGAATAACAATGGCAATGGTGGTAACAATGGCAATGGTGGAGGAAATGGTGCGAAGGGACGAGCCTTCGTGCTAGGATCCGGAGAAGCTCGTTACGATCATAATGTGGTCACCGGTAAGTTTCTCTTAAATAATTACTTTGCTTCTGTCCTTTTTGACACTGGTGCTGATAGAAGTTTTATATCTAAGAAACTTAGTGATATGATAAAAGGAACTCCAACTCTGTTAGAAGCTAAGTATATAATAGAGATAGCTAATGGCCAAACAATTAAAGCAACTCACATTCTTAAGGGATGTAAGCTTGAACTAGCTAGACATATATTTGATATCGACCTTATGCCGGTCACACTTGGTAGTTTTGATGTAATTGTCGGCATCGATTGGCTATCTAAAAACCAAGCTGAATTTATCTGTCATGAGAAGATTGTTCGTATTCCTCTCCCAAGTGGAGAAACCCTTTCCGTTCAAGGCGAAAGAGTTGGTGCAGTCATGGGCATCATATCTTTTATGAAAGCACAAAAATGCCTTCGAAAGGGGCATACGGCTATTTTGGCTCTCGTTGCTGAGCAGCCATCAGAAGAGAAGAAGATTGATGATATTCCCATCGTTCGTGCATTTTTGGAAGTATTTCCCGAGGATCTGCCTGGTCTGCCACCGCACCGTTAAGTTGAATTCCAAATTGATCTAGCACCCGGAGCAGCACCGATTGCTCGGGCACCTTACAGACTGGCACTCAGTGAATTACAAGAGTTGTCCACTCAGTTGCAAGATTTGTTGGATAAAGGTTTCATTCGACCTAGTTCATCGCCGTGGGGAGCTCCGGTACTATTTGTCAAGAAGTAGGACGGAACTTTCCGTATGTGTATTGACTACCGTGAGCTGAATAAAGTCACAATCAAGAATCACTACCCATTGCCTCGCATAGATGACCTCTTTGATAAACTCCAAGGATCAAGTTTCTATTCCAAAATAGATCTTAGGTCCGGCTGGCATCAATTAAGAGTTCGAGAAGAGGATATCTCTAAGACTGCATTCAGAACAAGGTACGGCCATTATGATTTTATGGTCATGCCTTTCGGATTAACCAACGCACCTGCGGTATTCATGGACCTCATGAACCGTGCGTGTAAGCCTTACCTTGACCAATTCGTTATCGTTTTCATCGACGACATCCTCATTTATTCCAAGAACAAGGAAGAACATGAGGAACATCTACGCCTAATTTTGGAATTACTTAAGCGAGAGCAACTGTATGCTAAGTTTTCCAAGTGTGAATTCTGGATCCGGGAAGTTCAGTTTCTAGGGCATGTTTTTAACGAGAAAGGAATACATGTCGACCCATCAAAGATAGAAGCCATCAAGAATTGGGCAGCACCGACGACTCCGACCGAGGTGCGACAATTTCTAGGATTGGCTGGTTACTACCGTCGATTCATTGAGGGATTTTCAAAAATTGCACAACCTCTTACCGCCTTAACCCAAAAGGGTAAAGCCTATAACTGGGGCGATAACCAAGAGTCAGCATTCCAACATCTTAAACAGAAATTTGCAGTGCACCTATTCTAGCTCTTCCGGAAGGAACCGGTGATTTTGTGGTGTATTGTGATGCATCTATTCAGGGGCTGGGTTGTGTCTTAATGCAACGCGAAAAGGTGATCGCATACGCTTCACGTCAACTAAAGGTCCACGAGAAAAACTACACCACCCATGACTTAGAGTTGGGAGCTGTAGTTTTCGCACTTAAGATATGGAGACATTACTTGTACGGTACCAAATGCACCATCTACACCGATCACAAGAGTCTTCAGCACATCTTCAAACAGAAAGAGTTGAACATGCGACAGCATCGTTGGGTCGAACTCTTAAACGATTATGACTGTGCGATCCGGTATCACCCGGGTAAAGCTAACGTTGTAGCTGATGCCCTAAGTCGAAAAGAAACGAAACCCAAACGAGTTCGAGCATTACAGCTTACTATTCACCCTGGATTACCTGACAAAATCCGTAGTGCTCAACTCGAAGCTATGAAAGAGGAAAACCTACCACTGGAAGGTACACGCGGTATGGAAGCACAACTTGAGGTCAAATCTGACGGTATTCGCTACTTCGTCGAGCGAATATGGGTTCCAGTATTCGGAAACCTAAGGGAACTAGTTATGGATGAGGCTCATAAATCTCGTTACTCGATACATCCAGGTTCCGACAAAATGTACCATGATCTAAAGGTGCTATATTGGTGGCCGAAGATGAAGGCCGATATAGCCACCTATGTTAGTAAGTGTCTGACTTGCGCGAATGTCGAAATTGAATATCAAAAACCATCCGGTCTTCTCCAACAACCAGAAATTCCCATGTGAAAATGGGAACAAATATCCATGGACTTCATCACCAAATTACCACGAACTCCTACCGGATGTGATACCATTTGGGTGATTTTTGATCGATTAACAAAGTCCGCTCACTTCTTAGCGATCAAAGAGACCGACAAAATGGATAAGCTTACTAGTACTTACTTAAAAGAAATAGTCTCTCGGCATGGGGTGCCAATCTCTATCATTTCGGATCGTGATGCACGATTCACTTCTCGTTTTTGGCAGTCGTTACATAAAGCTTTAGGCACGCGTCTAGATATGAGCACAGCATACCATCCTCAAACGGATGGCCAAACAGAACGTACAATCCAAACTCTGGAGGACATGTTACGAGATTGTGTGATCGATTTCGGTAACACTTGGGAGTCTCACCTACCGTTGGTGGAGTTCTCCTACAACAACAGTTATCACACTAGCATCAAGGCAGCTCCATTTGAAGCACTTTATGGACGGAAATGTCGTTCTCCTATTTGTTGGACCGAGGTTGGGGATAGCCAACTAACAGGTCCTGAACTTGTATTCAAAACTTCCGAAAAGATCGTTCAAATTAGAAACCGTATGGCGGCAGCTCGTGATCGCCAAAAGAGCTATGCCGACAAGCGTCGTAAACCCTTAGAGTTTCAAATAGGCGACATGGTCTTACTCAAAGTCTCACCTTGGAAAGGTGTCATTCGTTTCAGGAAACGAGACAAACTGAATCCTCGTTATGTTGGACCTTTCAAGATAGTAAAGAGAATTGGCCCAGTCGCGTATGAACTGGACCTTCCGGAAGGACTTAGTGGTGTACACGATGTCTTTCACGTCTCAAATTTGAAGAAATGTCTAGCAAAAGAATCACTCGCAGTTCCTCTTGAGGAACTACACATTGATGAACAGTTACGTTTCATCGAAGAACCCGTGGAAATTATGGATAGGGAAATCAAAATGTTAAATCACATTAAAATCCCTATTGTCAGAGTTCGTTGGAACTCGAAACGTGGACCGGAATTCACGTGGGAGCGCGAGTATCAGATGATGCGCAGATATTCTAATCTGTTCAAGCACTCCGCGTCAAATTCTCAAGGTACTATTTAATTTTCTTTCAACTAGGGGATGATGTGATATCCCGGGAATTTTTTTTTTATTATTTATTTTAATTTTCGGGACTAAAATTCTTTCAACTAGGGGATGATTTGACAATCCGGACTTTTTCAGTATTTTCGTTAGCAAATCCGGTTAAATATTAACCTATTTAACTCTAATCCAAACCCTAGGGACTAATCCTGCCTTTATTCAAACTCAAACATATAAAAATTTGAAGGACCAAACTTGTAATTTACCTATAGTTGTCCCTGTTGACTTTTGATAGTCAAACAAACAAGATCATAACCTTATTAACCTAATCTAAACTCCAGGGACCAATTATGTCCATCTTTAAACTTCAACACAGAAAAAACAGAGGGACCAATTCTGTAATATACCTAAATTCGATTATGTTTGACTTCCGAAAGTCAAACTTGCGATTTATTATTCAAATTCAAGTACTATAATCGAGCTCTGTTTGAATTCGTAACCGATGTACACGATTTAGCTATTAACGAACCTAGTAAATGCTTTAATATCGAATTAATCTCAATTATAACTATTAATCTATAACCGTCGACACAACGGCCTCATTTCATCATAATTCGACCAATTCATTTGTTAGTCTTCCAATTAAGCGCCTGCACACCTTAATCGAATCCCATTGAAACTCTTTCACCCGTCAATTCGATCAGAGGCAGCACCAGACCCGCCGGAGATCAAACCGGACACGGCCGACATCAGTTTTAGTCAAACTCCACTAATCCGACGTCAATTGTGGTAAGTGATTACACCTCTAGCTTCGTTTCAGTCCCTAAATCAATAGCCCTATGATTATTTGAGTTTACATTATCGAATCTGACAAGAACCGATTCTAGGGTTCTTGTTATTTTGGGTTTAATCGAAGTCCACCTTAGTCCTAGTTTAAATCCAATTAAAATACATGACGGGTTTCGCAATCTCACACTCTCTGTTAGCCCTATATCAATTCAAGTTCATAATACCGATTTAACGAAGATCAAGATCCTAGGGTTTATCCGCTTTCGGGTTGATCGAACCCCAAACAAATCAAGATTTCAATCAAATTAAATTACAGGGTTTAATTCGCGATCATCCACTCTGTAAAAGCCCTGTGATTTCAACTCCAAACATCATCGGATTTTATCGATTTGAATTCTATAATAAAAACTAGGGTTCCGGTTTTTGAAACTAAAATTGACAACCCAGAACTTAACGGTTTTCACAATAAATTGCATCCACGGACTCGTAATCAACAGACAAACAAAAGCCCTATGATTCCTGGTCCATTCGGGATCGATATCAAGAGAATTTAGGGTGGACTCGATTGGGATTGCATAAAGGGGCTTAGCCATGGGCCGACCCATGGGCCGAAAGCAAGAGGAACCCCTCATAACCCATCAGCCTCCATACCCCTCCCTCATTCCTTGTGTTGCCCAAGCTTCCTAGAGAGATAAAAAGGATTTGGCAAGAGAGAGAAAGAAGGAGATTGGTCCTAGAAACTCGAAAATCATCACCCGTTACCACAATGATGAAAAGCAACAGAAACCGGACCTACTGAGCTAAGCATCGTCCCTAAATCCGCGTTTTTGTACACTTTGGGGTTTCGGGTTATGATGCATAAAGGATGGGTTTTTATGTGTAAAAGTTAAAACAAACCATAGATCTTGGCTTACAGATGAAAAGGAAACATTTTGAACATAAAAAGTGTTGGGTTATCGTGCACCGGTTTTAACATTTAAAACGAAACTTTATAAAATCAGATTTACAATAGCGGGAGCGTTTACAAAAATACACGATAATAAAGATCTGATCTGTATCCGACAGTGATCCGATTACACAGCGTTAGACAATAAAAATATTAAATAAACACAACCATAAGGTGTTTAGGGTTTATACCTTTGACGAACAACCAGATTGTAACACTCGGGTACAAAGAACGTCACGCTAGATGACTACAATGAACTCGTCACACGAAACACTCCTACTCGCAAACCCGGTTTGCAACTCGTTTCCGGTTCGGCTCACGGAGAAAGGGACACGACGATGGGGTGGCCGACTTGGGTGGCCGACTTCGGTGGACTACGCAATGAGGGCAGGGGTGCGTCCGAATGTGATGGCCGGCAGCGGTTCACGACGACGGTGGCTCCCTGCGGCGTCGGACGGAAACCCGCAAAGGGGTGGGGCCGGCTTCCGTTTCGCAAAGGGGAAAAGGGAGGCCAAAAAAATCCTCCTTAGGGTTTTGACTTAAACATGTATTTATAGTAAACTAATTTACAAGTCAAACCCTTGTGTAATTAACATTTAATTACTAACTAATTAACCTTTAATCAGTTCCAGTTACACTAATCATAAATGAAACCGTAAAAACGGATCACTTTATATTTAACAGTTAAATATAAAATCCCGACTATATATATCACTAATATATATATATATATATATATATATATATATATATATATATATTCTCATCCTGTTTATCGTTAGTTTTAATTATTCAAAATAATTAAATACAACGTAATTAATAAATATCTCTCTAGATATTTAATCCACCGAATATGTGTTTCGTGAAATAACGTTTAACAATTAAACGATATACTTTGTTCTTTGCCCAAAGTGTAACTCTTCGGGTCGTACCTTGATAGCAATGTTGATATTAACGATGATCGGACATCTAATATCCAACAATCTCCCACTTGGTCGATTTATCGATTAATCGGGTCAACGTAGACAGTGAAAGACGCCTAGCTGCATCTCACTGCCCCTAACAAGGTATGACGTATTTACAATCATCAACTAATTCCTCCTTTTCTAGTAATCTTTACTTAACCAAGTACAATAGCCATGATAAACATATCTATGTGTCCTTTCTGTTTAGGTCATCCGTTGAACATGAGACATGGATACAAGTTATTTCTCATATGTGGTTCAACTATTCTTGTTCTCGTTCTCCAATTCAAAAATGGTCTAAACAAACTACTCCTTAGTTTGTGCGTAGCCACACAATTTATACCGATTTGAATCAACGAGGGCGCTAGAATGTCCAGATCCTAATCAAAGGATAACAGAATTCCTTTGGCCACGTATAACTCCCACTTAACTTCAGATTACTTCTGATCATATCCTTATTACTGCCTGTTAGGGTACAGCATTAGATAAGATCAAAGAACAAACTTTAGTCAGAGTTAGTTCTAGTGCGTGCTTCGGGTCGAAGGATCAATAGATTTTACCATATTCAAAACTTCTCAAGACCTTGATCCATGAAGATAGTTTTGAAGCGAGTTACGTTCAATAATCATTCCTTAATGAATATCTGTGAACATGATGTCCAACTGTTTGGACTTTCATTCCTAATGAACCAATCATCCAATTCACAATAGTCTTTCGTTTAGATTGATTCCCGTGAATCTGATCGACTACGAACATTTAGAATATAATATAATATTCAAGGATTTCTAAAACGTACAAAATATCGAATCATAGAAACATCTAATTATAATTCATTTAGCCATTAAATCAATATAAAACACTAATGTTTCTATATATTGTTCGAAAGCACCCAATACTAACAAATCAAACTCAAGTCTAGCATGTTTAACACCTATTAACATGCTCCTCATATACAGATTGAGGTATAGGTTTAGCGAATGTGTCAGCTAGATATTGATTTGTGTGAATTTTGTTTTAGCATGATGTCTCCAAGTTTCATGATTCCATTAATGAAAACTTATGGTGGAAAATCTCTTTTGGAACTTCTTTCCAAACTATTATAAGTTATCTGAATTCCTTTCAGAATACTATCTTCTAATGTTTCCAAGTCACAACATCTTATGTTTGTGTAATTGTTATTGATGAAACTCTTTCATTAGATAACGCTGATGTATCTTATGGTGTATTCATCTAATCATTCTCAATGATCGTCCTTTTGGTGTCTATATCTTAACTTTTAAGACAGTAGTGCTTTGACTGACAAGTTTTCATACTAGTTATGATTCTTATTTTAAGAACCCTTCTTGATAGTCAAAGCTGATACTCTTAGCATCTTATCCAATAAGATTGCATTGTCTCATCATAACACTTTACGATCACCATTATGTGCTTCTCAAGCAGTATCATTTTCTTATGTCAAAATTAAATTTCAAAGCTCTTTCATCATATGAAAAATATTGACAAAGCTCATTATCTTGCAGATGAAACTACATGAACCATTTCACTTTCATCATATCCTAATGTAATTAAGGATCACATATAATGTTAACAGATAGTGTTAACGATTTGTTTTTATTGTTTTGTTACACAAAGACATTTAAGACAATCTTACCATCGTCAATGAGTTGCTTTGATTCTTATTTTAGAATCTTTCTTTCATATATCTCATATACGGTTGCAATCAATGCAGGCTTTGAAATTAATCTCTAAAGATACTCTATCTTTCAATGATATGTTTAAACTCATAATTTTAGCAATGTATCACTATACATTCTATGATAACACTTATCATCCCCTTCTATGGTGTTTCACGTATCACTATACATTCCTTTTGATAATGTGTCTTTACACATTTCTTTGTCGTAGGTACTTACTCCCACTGGCCTTTGCATCAATCATATTGAATCCCTTTTCGAATTGATCTTATCAAATTAATGATTCAATAGCTTTAGACATATTCATACATTCATACTCTTCTTGAAGCCACTTTATTACAAGAACATTTTAGTATTCATAATACATGTTTATTTTTGATTTGTTTATTCAACTGTTCAAAAACTTGTAATATCTTTCCTCTTAAGGATACTCGGAATCCAATTACTATTTTATCAACTTTTGATAATATGTTAGTCTTCTAGTATTAATAATCCATATTTGTTATTTCCAAAACAACTTCTATATCTTAATGAATCTCATTCATGTGCAGATTTGATCAAATCTTTATTTATCATAAAATGGATTGTGTGTCTGGATCATCACAAAATGATTTACTAAAGAATCTCATTCTTTCATCACATGATCTCAAATGTCTATTGTAAAAGATCTCATCTTTTGCTTATGATAAACTTTCATATAATATTAAAGATCTCATCTTTATGTGTATATATGAACTTTGTGTTTATGCAATTGAATAATACCATTTATTCAGAACTTTATACAACAATTGTTTATTGTTCAAGAACCAGGTATATCTTAGTCATGAACATTTTCAATCTCATGATTAAGCTTGAATGCTTATTAAGGTGGCACACGAAACTCTTTCATATAGGAGTTAATAACGTCCCATCCTTAACTGTTTATTGGATTCTTTCCTTCATATTCATATCACATGTGTATTGTCATACCTGTTCTGGATGAACCTTATGGTTCAAGGCTTAGTGATTTGGATTTTGTGCAACTGCTTTCATATGACTAACTACTTAGTCTTAGAGAAGTGATAACTTTTATCGCTCTTTTATATCTTATCTTATAAGATCGTTTCTAGAGAAATTTTATTGAAACCATTTCAGTCAAATGTAAACATTATATCTCATATATATCTTTTACAGAACTTAATATGTTTCATGATATCTATTAGATACGATCTAATGAAGTATCTAATGGACTTGAATAACATGTCTCACATGTCTTTGATATTTCATGTCAAAATAGATTGGTATTGAATTCACAATTCATAATTAGGCAATAATCATAATGCATAAAAGATTTAAATAATTCATACTTAAAATAATCAAGCAATATTCAAAAGAAATTAAATCCGGAATTTAAATTTGTTATAGAAAAAAATAAAATAACATCATCAAATGGTGTAATCATCAACTTGAAGTAATCATCAACTTGAAGTCCTTTTCTTCTTCCTTTCCTTCTTTTCTTTCATCTCTACAAAAAGCAAGTTTGCATATGTTAAAAGTCTAACTTTTAAGTGATAAAGAAACAATGAAAAGTTGCCTAGATACCAGGAGTATATGCATATAAGCATCCTCTAGCTTCAGCAGCTTCGAGCATCTCTCTTACACGGCACTTCGGTTTAGAGATATTTGTTTTGGTCTTATCAGTAGCTATGCCCTTATCCCCGGTTTCGACAGTCTTTACCGGTACCCTTTTACTTGTGAAACACAAGTGAAGTTCATCATCGGTCATAGCTTTCAAGATGTTGTCACTTGGATAAATCCCTGTTCTTTCAAGCTGATCAATGAAGCATGACCTCTTTAAAGCATCATCGGGCACCCATCGGTATACCGAGAGATGAAATCTCTAACATAGTCATAATGAATATGTAGATGCCCTTCCCATTTACAGTTGTCAAATGCGCTATCAACAGCAATATCTATGATCAAGTGATCATCTATGGGAATGTATGCTTTCTCGATGTCCGATAATTTCTTTCTCATGACCACAGCACGTTCTGGATTCTTCAAGGCAATGTCTCTAATGTGTGACATTAAAGAGTGAGAAGAATCCATGTTATAATCTAGATGGTATCTCTCCTTCAAATTACAGATTATGTCATAAGCAGACAAGCGCTGGATTGAAGCTTGAATCCCAGGGCTAACAAATGCCAGCATAAGGTCTGATATAGCATGTGTATCATCCCTAAGTTTGTTCCAGGCATTTAGAACAAACTCGCTAGCATCCTCAGGTGGCTGCTTAGGTAAGGGGTACTTAAGAACATGTAATTTCTTGTTGTATCTGGGGACGTTCTTCAGATTGTAGTACCAGGTCAAGAAATTTGTTCCATCGAGTTTAACGTTTAGGATGTTGTTAAGACATTCTAGAATAACCAAATCAGCAGATTGAGACATCTACAAAATTCAAATAAAGTTTAGTATTTTCATGCTTGAATTTCTTAATTAAATTAATGGCCCAAGAACAAAAATATTTATAATTAAGAATGAGATCCTGGTTCACCATGTCTCAGTGAATGACTAAGCACTTTTCACTAACATATCTAGGTAGGTAGGTATGAAAATACCAATTGTGTCGACTACACAATTCTCGGTTTGAGGGGCATGACGAGCAAGGTCAAGATTTGGATACGTTTCCCTCAACTACGCCCTCTTAAACGACTTAAGTGATATTTGTCATTCAATTGTGACTGTAGACCCGGCCTAAGTGACTCAGGAATCGCGGTCATACCTTTAACAAAAAACGTAGAGCCGGATGCAGGGTGATTCACTAACACCGACGTTTCGGATAGATTAGTTGAAGTGTCACAATTTAAGGTGGCGTAGAAATATCGATTTTAATTGGGATTTCTTTAATGTTTTAAATTTACCGGTTAAGGGTGAAAAACATTTTGGACGAGGAGGAGCATGAACCAAGTCGTGCAAATTTTAGTAAACCAATTTTACTATATATATATATATAAGTTCGTGAAACGCTTTCAACACTCGACACAGTCCAGTTTTACCTTATTTTTAAACTAAATTGGTCGTTAGTCGCGAACTTAATTTTAAACTAATTAACTTTTAATTAATTTAAATGTGTTTTTAAATAAAACAATTAAATTTAAAAACCCGTTTTACTTTTAAATAAAAACTACTTTTATTTAATTAACTTTCCGAGAAATTTTAAACATTTTAATTTTCTCATCGTTTAATAAGATTGTGTTAAATGTTTTATAAAAAATATTTGCATTTTAAATTATTATCCTAAATAATTGTAGCAACCACAAAATATAAAACAATCACCGAGCCACTAGAAAAGAGGTGTTCGGTTTCGTTCGAGCCATCAAACGAGTAACCGAACCGGTCTAAGGGACAACAAATAAAATATAAACATGTCGCCTCCCACTTAGTCCAAGATCTCTATCTTCAAGTCCTGTCTTTGTCAATCTCCGGCCTTCGAGTCTTCGTCTTGTTAGGTTTACAATATTTACAATAAAAATAAATAAACAAAAGAAACCTAACTATTACATCCGGGGTTCCAAATAACCCAAAAATAAATACAAAGAATATAAAATCAAAATCATGACAAACACAACCACGGGTCACTAGGGCTCGATGTACCAAACACAATCACAACCAAAATGATAAATGTTTGATCTTTTGTTAACCAAAAGTGTAAACAAATAAAACGGAGATCGAAAAATAAACAATTATGTCTAAACGCGCGTAGAGATGGCTCTGATACCACTGTTGGGTTATCTTGCACCGGTTTTAACATTTAAAATGAAACTTTATAAGATCAGATTTACAATAGCGGAAGCGTTTACAAAAGTACACGATAATAAAGATCCGATCTTTATCCGACAGTGATCCGATTACACAACGTTTAGACAATAAAAATATTAAATAAACACAACCATAGGGTGTTTACGGTTTATACCTTTGATGAACAACCGGATTGTAACATTTGGGTACAAAGAACGTCACACTAGATGACTACAACGAACTCGTCACACGAACTCATCACACGAAACACTCCTACTCACAAACCCGGTTTGCAACTCGTTTCTGGTTCGGCTTGCGGAGAAAAGGGACACGTCGATGGGGTGGCCGGCTTTTGTGGACTGCGCAACGAGGGCAGGGGTGCGTCCGGTTGTGGTGGCCGGTAGCAGTTCACGGCGGCGATGGCTCCCTGCGGCGGCGGACGGAAACCCGCAAAGGGGTGGGGCCGGCTTCGATTTCGCAATGGGGGAAAGGGAGGCCAAAAAAATTCTCCTTAGGGTTTTGAATTAAACATGTATTTATAGTAAACTAATTTACAAGTCAAACCCTTGTGTAATTAACATTTAATTGCTAACTAATTAACCTTTAATCAGTCCGAGTCCCTTCAGTTTATAATTGCACTAATCATAAATGAAACTTGCGTAAAAACGGATCACTTATATTTAACAGTTAAATATAAAATCCCGACTATATATATCACTAATATATATATATATATATATATATATATATATATTCTCATCATGTCTATCGTTAGTTTTAATTATTCAGAATAATTAAATACAACGTAATTAATAAATATCTCTCTAGATATTTAATCCATCGAATATGTGTTTCGTGAAATAACGTTTAACAATTAAACGATATACTTTGTTCTTTGCCCAAGGTATAACTCTTCAGATTGTACCTTGATAGCAACGTTGATATTAATGATGATCAGACATCTAATATCCAACAAAAAGTTCGGGTCTTTAACGACCTGAAATCAACTTGCATATCTAGGGTTTCTAGTAGGGAAGATGATCGCGCAGACGAATTTACCAAGTTTGCCTGGCACCATTCCGACGAACTTAACATGTTTGCTAAGACATGCTCGCCTAACCTAAGGGGCGAACTTACCATATGTTCACCTAACTCTATGCAGCGAACTTATCATGTTCGCTTAGCACTAAACGTAGCGAACCTACCACATCTTCGCCTAGTCCTATAGGGCGAACTTACCAAGTTCGCTTAAGCCAAAAGTGGCGAACTTATCTAAGTTTTCCAAACCAAAAATGTAGAAAATGTCTAGTGTCGTTTAGGTTCATTATCTTATCTTGTATGACTTGATTATACAGATGGTGTGTAACCTTAGTGATGCTCACTGACCGGTTAGTATACATCAGGAACCCGCGCATCAGGTGAGTTCTATGTGCCTTCTATGTGTTACATGCAAACGATTTTAAATGTATTGGGGCTGAAGTGTATACATAAAAGTGAACGAATGATATGAATGCTAATATGACCATAGGTGTTATATGAAAGTTAATGATGAATAAAGAATGAAACGCATGTTTACAAAGAATGAAATAAATGAATGACATAACGTATATAAAGGAAGTCTTGCCTTATATCTATATATATTGCATGTTATGAATGTACAAAGTGTTATGGAAGAAAAAGACGGACTACTTCGGTAGGACGGTAAAAGAAAAGGACGGACTACTTTGGTAGAACGGTAAAAGAAAATGACGGACTACTTCGGTAGGGCGGTAAAAGAATAACGGCCTATGACGGTAGGACGAAGCGTCTGTCTTTATGACTTACGCAATTAATGATGGGCTGATCACCCTTATGTGTAAGACTAATGAATGTTTAAGAATGTAAAGGTGTATATATATACGTATGTACCCACCAATGAATATTGAATGAAGGAAAGTGAAATGTTAATATATATATATATATATATATATATACTAGTAGGGAACCCGCACGATGTGCGGCCCCGACACGATGTGTCGAACGGGCCATTTTTTGTCCATTTCTAAATTATTTTATAAAAAATTGATGTGTCAAACAATGTTAATAAAACAATAATCTAAAACTTTCAATTAAACAATTTAGGAGGTTGTTCTTGTATGTATTAAATATGACTTTGGGAAACTTTCAATCAAGAACCTTGATTGCCCCATTACCCTTTTAGTTAATATTATTTATTTGACACATTTGAGATTAAACATGATCCAAATCATTTCATTCCTAAGTAAATGGATCAAAATTGCCACCTATATACGAAAATTAACTAACTGTCATTTCTGGTCTTAGAGTCATTTAGTACCGGCCAGAAGCATGCCTTTTAATTATGGAAAGGTAGGACTCAACTTCATGATCCTCAACGTTGAACAAGACAACAAATCCATATTAGAACACCACCATGTAACTATGAGAGCTAGATTTTTCTTCAACATCAGCCTTCTAAAATTTAAAAAAAAACCTCTTTCAGACGTCTCCAAAATAAATGTGATGCAAAAGTGGTGTAAGAAGCATAGTTGGAAATTACATTTGATGTAAAAAGGCAAAACATAACTTTTAAAGATAAAGAGAAATGTGTTTGTCCTTAAAATATGTGCCTTTTTTCAATCATAGTCGTTTTTCTTTACTAAAACTGAATAAGAAACATTGGATCATACACTCATGCTATATCAACATGTATCCTTTTCTTTTTAATAATAATTTGACTGTTTAAAAAAAAAAGGAGTTCAATAAAAAAAACTATTGTCACTTACAATATAAGTCCCAATCTAGAGTTACCTAGTTGAATGTACTATGAGGGCAGTATGGTCCCAATCGGTATATATAATACCATGATAGAATAGATATGCTGAATTGTTCGATCTTATTATTCACAACCAATCGGTATATATAATACAAGATGATCCCACTATTTTAGGTATAGATCCTATATAATTGCTATACAATATAATTGATAAATATAAAACTATATATCTCTAATTTAAACAAATCGGATCCTAAAATACCGAATGTGTTTCGGTATTAACTATTACTAAATATCATTACAAAATATTCATAATATTGTTTTTGGTTCATAACATTCAGTACCTTGTAACCATTCTTACCATATAATCTGGATTGAAATTACAAAATTTGAGGGCAGTATGGTTGGTTGAGCGAGAAGTAGGACTAAAAACATGGCTTGACAGCTCTACTTGCAATCCCTTCAAATCAACACCGTCAAAACCATATATCTAAGAAAACCAATCGCATGTGCGACATTTAATTCCAATGTTTTGTGCCTCCGGCATGTTTGGTTCAAACGTGGTTGTAGTAAACTAGGTAGAGGTGAGAATGTTCGCTGAAATTACAGATACACTATTATTAAAACAATAATCCTAAATCTTTGAAAGAAAATGATTTTTGGTTTGTAGGCATCATTAGAAATAAGCTTTTTAGGCGTCATTTAACCCGTTCGACCCGTTTGAGATTAAAAAAAAAAGACAACCCAAATCAACCCATTCATAAGCAAATGGGTCGAAATTGCTAAGTGTGTAACGATTATAGCAAAATCTACATAAACAAACCATCCTTCCTGAAAGCAAGAAGATCTGCAAATGGTGATCTTGTAACCAGCTTTCATCCATCTAAGTTTGCTGCATTTTAACATCAAAATAAATATTATTTAGACGCAATGTTGTATCCTTGTTTATTAAGAAAATGAGAATAAATAAATAAAATCAAGAGAAGTGATCCCATAGCTTGCCATTTTAGTATAACTAAAGTATTTTGACACCACATGAATTTCATTAATTCACAAAATGTTAAACAAAGTTGAAGAAATTAAAGTGATACCTGATCACGCCCATTAGGAACTCCAGACCTGTAATTTTGTTCTAAAATTCAAAATTAGGGCAAATTTTAGGAAAGGTGATTAAACTTGAATTTATGAAAAACAATCTCGACTATTTGTCCAAAAATAATGCAAAGACACCCAACATGTTAAGCAACCTGTCTTTATAAAAGTCCAATTTATGAGAAACAAGTTTTTAAGTTTACAAAAGATTGTATGGTTTGAATGACTTACAATTGGGGATATCAAGGCAACAGTCGCATAGTCCTTTGGACGAATTAGAGGTCTGAGGTATCATACGTGGAGTTGAAACATCGGTCACATATGGCTGCAGTGGTGGTTGGCCATATCCCGGTGTATAGGTAGTTAGTACCAGGTTACAATATTTTATAAATTATAGGTTAGAGACCCGTGTACTAAAAATCGATAAAGTATTTACCAAATAAGTGTGACTGAAAACATCATTTACCAAATGGGTGTGGTACATATGATGCAACATCTCCTTTCTTCATGAGTTCAATGACACAATCATATTTACCAAGAACCTGTGTCATATAAGATGGTTGGAATTTATAAACAAAGCATACCAAAATACATAAAACCTCCAAAACTGATTTTTACAAAAATAATTATGATTATATGGTTTTTGTAAACTATATTTAAAAACATTAATTAATGCGAAAATTATTGCAGGTCAACAAAACGCAATCAAACTCAACCGGTTTTGACCTGGACTGAAATTTCCGTTTTGACTTGTTACCCAACCGAGCCTACCCTATCCATTTTGCCACCTCTAGTGTAGGTTTTACCTTTTTGAGTCTAACAAACCCTTCAAATCTACATCCTGCTTCGCGTGGTGTAGTTCTTTTTGCATTCTCTGTAGTTGTGCTAGATTTATCCTCCAACGACATATTTGGTGACTCTAACGCAGTTGGTGCAACCAGTTCTCCATTGTCTGTAGGGGAATCATACCTTGAATTAGCATTCGTTTATTGCTTTTAATTTGCATACATAAATTATGAAAATGAAAAATATTATTCTTACCTTCACCAAGCTATCGGTATCTCAGTCCCCATAATAAGATTCATGCTTATGGGCCCATGCTCACCCATGATTCATAAAACAATAGGTAACTGAAAGTAATCAACAAAGAACATATAATCTACTAAATTAGATTAAAAACTAGTATAATATCATATAAAACATCTCGCCTCTCGGTACATGATCCAATTAGCAAAAATATAACTTACTACTACAGTGGCAACAGTGGCTAGGGCAAATACAGGGCGTTTTCTCAGTAAGAAACCAATTCCAAGCTGAGATGCAGAAGAAAAACAGAATATATCATGTAATTATTGCCAACTTGGCTATAGCTTAATAAAATCCAAGTAAAGGTTAAGAAGTTTATGATAATAAGTGTAAAAAGACGTCAATTATGTGAAGATAAAAGTTAAATAACCTAAATCGGAAGAGTTATCAAGCCACCACAATAAACTCCAACAAAGAAACACTCATGGGAAATATCCCAAAACACATCAATATTTTTACCCTTCACTTTTATAATTAGTTTTCAGAAAACCCCCACTTAAACAAAAAAAAAAATTTTGAGCATAAGCTTTCAATGATGATGAAACCATGCTAACCTTCATTTGAAATTATGTTTTATAAAAGGATAAATCACAATACAAACAGTGAATGGTTCGGAAAATTTCACGACGCATGAAAGAAATGATATTTGGGCTACCTCGAAACCTGAAGTCGAAAAAACACATGGGACAAAGCCGGGTGGTACGTCCCTACAACCTTTTCCCGCACTTCATCAACGTCTTCAAAACATTTCAAAAATCTGTTCAAGACAAGATTAACAACTCAAATACAGATTCATAAAAAAAATATTAAAAAAAAACCAAGTTCAATAATCCAATATTCGTTTAAGGATCATGAAGCTGTAAACTTACATTTATGGGCATTTCTGCAATCACAAGGCTGCTGCTTTCCTCAATGTTTTTAAGAGTCACCACTTCACCCCAACAACCATGTTGATCACAATCCCATCTACTATTAATTGTTAATGCCATGTCAAAAGCCAGATTTATGATAGAATTAGAATCTAGGATGTAATATGAAGTTGTGGAAAAAACCTGCAGCCAATCAAGTTGTCATTCGCCTCGCGTATGTTTTCTGAGTTTAAACAGTGGTTCGGAGTGAGATATGGAGAACAAACCATGTGGCTTTCGAGAAAGGAAATAGCAGAAATAAACGCTAGGTATACAATATTTCGCATTCAATAGTAAAATAAGCCATGATGTGTATTCAACTTTTTCACATAAAAAAGTTATTAATATCATATTCGATATGTAAATTAGTAGAATCCAACCTACAAACAATTATGTTTTTATGATGTTGAAAAGTAAACAGTCATTGTATAAAAAACGGATGTCCACTGATCAGTGCTCCAGCAAAGAAAGATGTTGGATTTCTCACTCCAAGAGAAAATCGTTCAAATGCACATTATAATGTGAAAAGAGTCACTATTCAAAAATTGTAATGCAATTTATAACCTCCATTAGTGAACAGAGTAGAATTGTTTGTTAAAAAAATATTAACCTTTTTCAAACATTCAATAGCTTGGTCACTTTCATCCATTGGTTGCTGGTTTGTCATTGCTAAAATATAAACATAATCACTCAAATTTTACTCATTAATTTGGGTATTGCCAATTTCATGCCCTAATTTTAGCGAGCTATATTTTTATTAATAAACGAAAAGAGATTTATGTATTTGTAAAAGTTATAATCTTTGGAACTGCAGAACCATGATGTAAATTTAATAATTAAGCCAATTTGACAAATGACTACAAAACCAAGTTCACACGAATGGGAAGCAAAGATCCTAAATTTCTGAAGCAACAGCCAATTTTTGAGATCATAAAAGTTCATTGATTCAATTACACATTAAGATATAAACCAAACAGAATACAGATTCAAAAGAGAGAATTCGTAAAATAGAAAGGGATAAATGAAGACTTACTATCCAGATTCTTATAGTCTCAAGGCAACAGTATTTTTGGCTAGCAACATTAGGACTTCCTTGGTCATAGTTCCAAAATCTTCTGATGAAAAATTGAAAAGACAGATTTTCTAAATACCTCATATTGATCTGAAATACATAATGGCTAGCAACATTAGGACTTCCTTGGTCATAGTTCCAAAATCTTCTGATGAAAAATTGAAAAGACAGATTTTCTAAATACCTCATATTGATCTGAAATACATAATGGCTAGCAACATTAGGACTTCCTTGGTCATAGTTCCAAAATCTTCTGATGAAAAATTGAAAAGACAGATTTTCTAAATACCTCATATTGATCTGAAATACATAATGGCTAGCAACATTAGGACTTCCTTGGTCATAGTTCCAAAATCTTCTGATGAAAAATTGAAAAGACAGATTTTCTAAATACCTCATATTGATCTGAAATACATAATAAAATCATAAACTGTTAATTTCATTGAAGATTTATCAACCATAGTTACTGTAACTTATTCAAGAAAGCATAAATCCAAAAATTGATCTTCAAATTAGACCATAATCATAACTTACATCTTCACCCAAAAACTATAAACATCAAAATCCACAAATATAGCCACTACAATCTCATAATATTTAAACTCAAAGCTAGATTCTAAGGCATGAACATGGTATTACAAAATCAATTGAAATAGAAAAAAAAAACCTAAACCAATATTATCTAATACTAAACCCCCAATCATCAAAATCATCCAGTAATCAAACATAAATTCAATAACTTGGAAAGAGTACGATTCCAAACAGATACTTTAAATCTATGACGAACCAAGTTCATGGCCATGGCTTACCCCCATTATTGCCATCCCCAAATACCCAATTTCCTCCAGCCTTTTCATGATGGTGATCGTAGCACTGGGTTCCCACGGATAATTAGGTTAGCAACTGCAATAACTGGAAAATTGTTCAATAATTACTTCAAGTTGTTCAAATCACAAGGATTTACCTGTGTATGTAACAATCGTCGATCGATTTTCACCACCCCCTTCTGGTGCTTTCCATCAAAACCCGTGTTCTTGCGAGCCCCATGGCGGGATCTGCGTTTCTGGACACCGGAACCTTTCGTATTTAGCAACCGGAATACATAATGGGATTAGGGCCACAGTTGAGAGCGCCAATGATGAAGGTTGGCATGGTGCAGTGGAGGGCGGTGGTCGGTCACGTTGCCGGAGGGTGGGGGAAGAGAGCGAGAAGGGGGAGAGCGCGAGAGAGAACGGCGGAAGTGTGGGATTAGGGTTCTCAAATTCAAAGCTGCTACTTGTTTGAGATGAGAGACTTCAAAATGGTAACCGCCACTCATTCAATGGGTTCCTTTCACCGGCGACGTTTGGTGTTGGCCTTGCGGGTCCGGCGTCTTAAAATGACAAGCATCCGACGTCTTAAAACATCTCTGTTATAAAGGAGTATAGATATACTGGAGGGTCATTCAATTGAAAACCAAAAAAATGTAAAGAACCATTTATATCCAATCATTTATTTTCCTCACTATTTAATATTTGTTTAAATATTTAGAAATCAAAGGGTAGTATGGAACTTTAGATGGGATTCATGTTAATGCGGTTGGGTAAGTGTGATGATAATAACCGTATAAAATAAACAGTTTCTGGAAACATCATATTAAAGATTATACTATCATTTTGGTTATGCGAATTGATTCTGGGAGTGAAATTGTTGCATGCGTGTATTGAATTCCTTTTAAATTTCAATTGAATTGATTTTCAAATTGCAATTCCTTGACGTTGTACTTCGTCGTCGTAATATGCCAATTAAATTCATGACATCGTTGTATTTTAAAAAATATTACTATATGGAAATTATTATATTGCTTCAAAAATCTTATGCATGTTACGAGTAACTTTAAAAGTTACACATTTGTTATTATTTTTAGTGCATGTATGCACATGTAGTAGTACGTATTGCATATGGAAAATTGATATTGATGAAAAATGCACTTGTGCGTTAAGGTTAACAATTTAATGTATACAATATTTTATATTTAAATTGTAATATTCATAAAGGTTAAAACGTTAATGTAAAATCATTAGAGTTTATCAATGTAAATGCACATATGCATTCTATGTAAATATAAATGCATATATGATCTGTTTAACTCAAAGAAGATGAATTAAATGAATTTGTTATAAGTAGATTTTTAATCAAAATATATGCACTTGATGATACTAGAGTGCAACACTTTTCTTCACCAAGTGTATATATGCAAGTTAATAGAAGAAAATAACCTAAACAGGCCCCACGTCCTCGAAAAACAACGTGATCTAAAAAAAAATAAGGATAAAATTACTATCATACCCATAACAATAAAAAATAGGAAAGTAAAAAGAAAATAATTGATTGGTCTAGAATAGTTTTTATGGTTCTCTACTTTTCATTGGTTTTTAAAAGAATAGATCCCTATGTTCTTTTGAGAACCAACAATATGTTAAGAACCGTGAGAACCGCATTAACTCTTCCTCTATTTATAATATAAATTGACTAGAATTCATGTACATTTCAATATGTTTAAGGTTTGGTTTTAAAAGACCTCGAATTTATAGTCGTTTTTTTAAATGCATATATGCACTCACACTATATGCACAAATAAATGCATATATGCATATTTTTATACTTTTCTTAAAAAAATTCAGGAGAGAGGAGATAAACTCAAACTAAGAGTGGGAAGAGATAAATAAAACATTGTTGTTGAATTTTACTTTTTTCACTAAAGCGATATGTACACGTTTTGTGCGGTTCTTTCGGTTCTCAACATATAGTTGGTTCAAAAGAACATGCCCCTAGATATACTAGGAAAGAAATGATAATGAAATGATGTTTATACCCCCCTGCTTTAAACTAGAATTCACTAGCGGTAGCTGATTGTTAGTATGCACTTCAGATAGCAAAAACAAAAGAACGGGCAAAGGCATGAAGACTACCTAGCTCAAGACTGACATCCTGTTTAATTGATTATGTGTTAAGACAATGATCCTTTTAATGTTAAGACTTCCGCTGTTTATGTAACCGAATGATGTATGCTTCCACTATGATTGCACGTTTTAATTTAAGTTCAGTATTTCGATAACTATGTTTATGAGTAAATCCAACAAGTGAGGTCTTCAGGGTTTGAGGCTTTACAACATATGACTTGTGTATTCATGGTTTGGTATGGAAGCAATCTATTTAACATGAAAATGTGTACCTTTTTTTTTTGCATGTTAGAGCATTCACGTTAGCATCTCTATATCCATCCATATCTCTATTATTTAGAGTTTTCTTGTATTTTACAACTACATCAGGATCTCTATCTTTAAAATTTATAGTTTAGTAAATATAGATTATCTAAATATAGAGAATCGTTTTAATTAAACTCTATATTTTTTGTTAGTGTTTAGGAAAGAGAAAAAATAATATAATAAGTGTTTGTGAGTGAGATAAAAATAGAGATAGAGAATGAGATGTGAGAGGTTAAAACAAATTTAAAGATAAATTTAAAAAAAAATGATATTTAGTTAAATTATAGAGATGAAGATGGACAAGCTGATGTGAATGCTCTTAGTAGTACATATTACAAATTATATAAAAATTGTACAAATATTATATTATAAAACATGACATCATTTTTTTAAACTTTTAAGTTTCACATAAAAAATTCAACGAATTTAATTTTTAACATAAAGTACCCCTTTAAAAATTAACAAAAATAAACTAGTTAATACACAAACCAGCTAAGTTGACCCAATACAGACTTAGTTAGTTACATGAATTTGGGATTCGACTCGAATTTGACCCAAATCTAACACGAAATTGATGTTTTCACGCATATACTTTGCACTTCACCGCACATATCACCCCTTCATCTCATTTATTTAATCTAGTAGGTATGAAAGGAACACATTCAATCTTTTAGACTGAATTTGTGTGTTTGAGTTTAGTAAACTCATAAATTTCATGTTAAATTCATGCCTTATCAGAAATTCACACCCCTAATTATAGTTTCAAAGTCATCCTCATCTTAAGCAAAGAATTGTACTCTTAATAACTTATCATTATTTTTTTTTCATCAAAATAAAAAAAAATCCAAAACAATACATAAATAAAACCTATGAATTTACAATATTGTCCTTGTCGTCATCATAACCCTAATACAAAAGATATCATTTAACAAACTTCCTCGTCTCGACCGGCTGTATACCCGAGTTCACGTTGGGCTAAACTTATGCTCGCATGTGTAAATCGAAATCATTGCTTACTTGCATCTCTATCACATTCTTTTTCACTTTTATCTTCAAGTTCTTTCTTAGATCGAAAAATGTTTGCTCTCTTAAAATATAATTGTTTCGATACCTTCTGTACCTATAGTTTTTTTATTTTGACGGAAAAAAACTATATGTTCTTAAAATAAACTTTTTAAATTTTAATAAAAATAATAACTTATACAAGAATAAGAATTGTTTAGGACTTGAACGTGATTTGTGAATCTAGGGATGAAATGTGAAAGATGGTTAATTGGAGAGTGTTTCTCGTAACTTGTAGGGAAAATCAAGAAGGACACACGTGGACATAATGAGAATGGTTAGGGCTGTTCATCGGGTTTTTTAATCGTGTTTCGGGTTATTCGGGTTTTTTGTTATAAGAATCCTACCCGTTTACCGACCCAAATAAGATTCGGGTTAATCGGTTTCGGGTTATTCGGTTTTCTTGTTTATTCGGGTCGGGTTAATCGGTATTCGGGTTTCTAAATACAAGTTGCAACGCATACTTTATTATTTAACTTAACATTATATTTATTAAATAATAAGCATAGAATGTCAAATAAAAACCTTCTCAATATGATTTTTCATTCAAACCCATACACTAAACACATATTAACTAAAAAAAAACCAAATAAAATAATAAAAAAACCAAAGTGTATCAACCAATCGTATAAACTAAAAAAAAACGACAAATCGTATCAACCAACAAACTCGTTAACAATGTTCACTATTCAAACTCTCACATTCATGTCCGCTCGTACGTTTTCAATCATAATTTAAAAAAAAAGTGAAATAAAATAAACATTAAAAATGGTTAGATGTATACTGAGCTAAGATTACAAATAAATATTAATAATAAAATACCTTTTTATTATTATTCGGGTTAATCGGGTTAACCCGATTAACCTTTTTTAACCCAATTACCAAACCGAATACTACCTTCGGGTTCGGGTTTCATCTTAAACGGGTTCGGGTTGTTCGGGTTCCATCTTAATCGGGTTCAGGTTAATTTGGGTCGGGTTCGGGTTTCGGGTTTGTAAGGCCCCAAACCCGGGAGGCTTCACTTGTTGGATTTACTCATTTACAAACAGTTCTTAAACTTGAATATCAAAATAACGCAGCGGAAAATTTCATTAAAACATAGTCATTACATCGTTCAACATGCGGAAGCGTAACATAGTCTAATACATAAACATAACATAAACTAATCATAACGGGATGCCAGTCTTCATGTCATCCAGGTAACTCATCAAGCCGCCCAGCATCACCTTCCATCATCGTAACCTGCCTTAACCTGAATGTGCATACTAAAAAATCAGCTACGCTGGTGAGTTCTAGTTTTAACATAAAACTTCAACTTCAAATAATTTGCAAAAACATAACTTCACACTTCATTTAATAAAAAACGTACGTAAAATAATGCAATAACAAAACATAACACTTCATAAACATAAGTCAACGAACATATCGAATCTGCGCCTTCTCGTAACCGTCAAATCCAAACGTCACATACTGGCTGAATAACCTAAAGATCACCACCACTAGGCCCATCAATCACCGTACTGTCCTTCGGGTGAAGAACTCCTAGGGTCCGATACTTAGGTTATTCAACACTACTTCAAGCAAGGCATCACAAGGATGACACATACCAAACTTCAAGCACTGCGCCCCGTAGGGCACAAGTACCAAACTTCAAGCACGACTACCCCGTAAGGAAAATCGTACCAAACTTCAAGGATCATGATAATCCCCTTGGCGACCGTCATCGCCCCAGTTGTACAACAGTTGGCCAGCCACAAAGGCCCCTAAAAACTTCCCATACCCATAACCTTCATTCCCTAAGGAATATTGGCAGATTCGTTCGTTTGTGACTTTCGTAAACATTCACTTCTTTTACTTCAAAACTTCAGTTAAAGCATTCGTACGTTTTATTAAAAATCATTCCTTCATTCATAAACACTTCATAAACTTCTTTTGGCAAAATATTTCATAAACACTTCTTTCATAACCCTTCCTTCCAAAACATCGTTCATAAACATCATTTTATAAAATGTCACATACAACATTCATAAACATCGTTTTATAAAATAGTCACATCGTTACGTATGCACACCAGCCCAAAAATATTATTAAAACATTTAAAAGAGGGCTTCTAGAACTCACCTTATAAGCTAGTCTCGGTTGTCCTAAACAAAGGCCCAACAACGTCACTTCCGATCTGAATTGATTAGTTAAATACACATCAGACTCAATCCCGACTCTAACGGTTTAACCTTCTAAACATACTGACTTTACTTAACCAGCCTGATGCATGCGCACTTAGCAAGTGCGCAGGGACTTATTCTTGCGTAGTTAATAAGTGCGCAGACTTTGCTTCATACGTACTTGATAAATACGCAGTACCTGCTTCATGCGTACTTGATAAGTACGCATGACCCTCTTCATGCGTACTTGATAGGTACGCAGGATCCTCTTCTTGCGTACTTGTTAAGTACGCAGGATCATCTTCATGCGTACTTGATAAGTACGCACGAACTGCTTCTTCGTAAAAACCCTAACTTTCGCCTTCGGGTCTGATCACGTCAAGATCCCGAACTTGTTTACTTCAAAACGTTTGCTTTCCATTAAGGAACTCAAATCTACGTTTATCTTTCAGTTTTATCTGTGAAAACGTTACATTTTCACCCAAAACCTGAAAAACCCAAAAACGAACAAAAACTCATATTTAGGCCCGATCGTTACCTGAATCGAGTTTCTGATCCGGGGGTTATTCTCACAAGCTATGGAGCAACACTTTGCTGAAATCTCGGGTCGATCCGCCAACTTTCTCTCTCTACGGTTTCTCTCTCTAGAAGTTGCAAATGAGAGAAATAGGTCGTGACCTTGGCTATTTATATGGAAGGCTCCCGACATGCCTCGTTCGTTTATTCCGTTATTTTAACTGTCGTTTTATTTTTGGGATGTTACAGGGTTTCGGGTAAAATGAACACCCCTAGTTCACAGTTTGACAAAAAAGAAACAATATATCAGCTAGAAATATGCTAACCGACAATTGCAGTCCAACTTTGGGCGGTGCATATATATAACTAGGTTAAAATCGCGTGTGTTAAACGAGATGATAAAATGTAATATTATATACTTAGTAATAAAAATTTTGTATTTTAAAATCCCGTGTGTTACATAGGTTGATAAAATGTAATGTTATATACTTAGTAATAAAAAGTTTATATTTTTAAAAACCCGTATATTACACGGTTTGAATACATTAATTTCTATTTAATATAATTTGACTTAAATCATTATTTAGTTAAAAACAAAAGTTACATAATTAAATTTTAAAGTTTCTTAAAATAAGAGATAATTTAAAATAAATGTGTTTTATTAGTATAATTAATATTTTTCTTTAAATATAAATCATTAATAAAAATAAGAGAAGTGTATTTAATAAGAGAAAGGCGGGAAAAAATGGTGAGAAGAGATGTGGACGCGACACGTGGTATAAATGGTTTTTATTTATTATATAGTATAGATATAGATTATTATTATGTTTACAGAAACCCGGAGTATTACACGTGTTAAATAAATGTAATATTATATATACTTAGTAAAAAAGATTTACATATTACATATTTATGATATATTACATAGTTTTTTAATATAAATTCTAGAAATGTTATATAGTTATTTTTTTTTAAATGTTTTATAAAAATAATGAAAAAATGTTCAATTTATAAAAATACCAGGTTAAAATCTCGTGTATTACACGAGTTAAATAAATAAAATATTATATATTTAGTAATAAAAATTTTATATTTTTATAAACCCGTAATAACCAGTATATTACATCAGTTGAATAAAATACTATGTAATTTGTTAACAAACACATTTGTCAAAATATGTTTTTAAAAAAAGTAATTTGTCTTGACATAAGGTCTGTTAATTTAGTTTTTAAAATATTTTTTTAACTAAGTATTAATTTTTTAATTTAATTGATAAATGTTAGTTCATATTAAGTTCATTTGATTGATGATATAATAACTATTTATAATTAAACATGTTATAATCTCATGTATTACACGTGATTGTATATTAAAAAGATAAAACTTATAAATTTTAGAAACGTCATCAAGTGAAAATGTGCGTGTATATAACAAATTAGTATTTTTGTTTAATTAGTTATATTTTGATTTCCTATTATATATTCTTATTTAATATAATTAGTATTTTTCTTTAATAATATATTTATAATATCATTACTATTTAATAAGATAGATGCGCATTTATTAGGAGAGAGAGGCGGAAAAACTATTGTGAGGAGGCATGAGGAAGTGACAAGTGTCCACATCAAACCTTTATTTATTAGTATAGATTTTATGAACAACCCTATTTTTTTAAATAAAAAACATTTTATAAAAAAAATTATAGAAATCATTATTGTTTAATAGAAAAGAGAGGATGGAAAAAAATTATACAAAAAATTAACAAAAAATTGTATAATTAATAGGAGAGAGATGCGAAAAAAAAAAGTTAAGGATGCATAGCACAGTGACAAGTGTCCCACAAAAATATTTATTTATTAAAGAGTATAGATAAACTAATAATAAAATGTAAATTATCTTTTGTTAGAAAATTAAAGTTAAATAGTAGGATATACCTTGCGGCGTTGGCACGGTTTTGAAAATTGAAACGTAGATAAAAAAATACGACATCACGGTATATTTAAAAATCACGAAGAAGTTATGTCGTTGTAAGAGTGAATGCGAAGAAAAACAAAATTAATCTTTAAAAAATCATTTAACGAAAAGATAAATCGTATAAAACCGTCGCCTACCCAGATATAGCATTTAAAAGTGTAATTTGTTATTATAATTAATTAAAATTAAAGTATTTGAAAAACTATTTAGGTAAACTAGAAATGTTGCCCCGCGCTCTGCAGCGGGAGGCGAATCTTAAACGGTTGAGGCGGTAACGTTAACTTGTCTAAGCACAAAAAGATGTCACACCCCAACCGACGATGGATTATACGTCGGGGCGGACGCGGTTGTTCAATAGCACAAGGTTGACTATTAAAGTTTCGATATTTCATTAAATAATAATTTAAGATTCAATACAAGGAACATAACAAGAAATACAACGTTTAATTTATAAGTAGACTAGGTCCAAAGCATCCTATGTGATCACGAATAAGCCTCATGATGTAGAACCTGAAACATGTGAAAGAATCTGTCAACTACAAAATAGTTGGTGAGATACAAAGGTTTTGACACAGTTTAACAAGTATTTGAGAAGAATTACAATTCACTATGATATATGCATTTTATAATGTATGTATGAGAAACAAGTATCTTAAACATTGTGCACTTCAACCCTCCAACCAAGTTTAGGCATAACCCGCAGGTTACCCTTATAAGTCTCAAGTTTAAAGTTTAATTCAGTAACAATCACCAAGGGCTCCCCCTCGAAGGGGTCAATCAATCAAGGTGGATTGGTCAAATGCAATAGATCTATCATTGTTATTATAGGCTTGATCAAAGTTAATGAATGTGCTAGTATTAAGTTTAATCTAAGCATACAAGTCTCAAGTTTAACATAAGAATAAGCATCTAGTCATAGTTGTACAAGAATTGTATAAGTTTAAAGTTTTTGAACATGTTTCACCCCAAAAGTATAGAAAGGAAAAAGGGGCTAAGTATACTCACATGGATTTGGACGAAGAGTATCCGACAAGAGTTTGCAAGAATTGGAGAGGGAGAATATCCTCACAATAAGCCTAAGAATGTAAGTCTAAAGTTTTAAGTAAAAAAAGTCTAAGACAAAGGATCTAGGGTTTCAAGATTTGACTAGGGTTCCAAATGGGAGGCGGGAATGATTTGTGTTCATAAAATCAAGTTTAAAGTAAAGGTTTTAAATAAATGACGCAAGACTTGAGTATCGAAGTTTAACATAGTTTATAGTTTAGAATAATTAAGATAATTATTCAAGAGCTTTACTACTATTAATTACACATGTTAAGTAATAATCGAAATAGTTTTCTAAGTATTCGTAAATGGAGTTGAAGTATTTGTTAAATGAAAGACTAAATAATTATTAAGGTTTAACCATAATTATTCAAAGAATAAATAATTATTAAAGATTTATAATAATTATTTAAAGAATATATAAAATGATTATTATTTTAAAGGATAAATAATAATCAAGGTTTTATAATAATTTCTTCAAGAATACATGACTATTAAGGATAGATAATTATCTAATTAATATAAATCATTTAAGATTTATCAAAGCATTTAGGTATTAAATATTTATTATCTTGTGGTTTCAATAAGATAACATATATATTTTTAAGTTATAAGTTTCAAGGTTTACAAGTTTATAAAGTTTTATAAGTTTATAAATAATTAAATAAATAAAGTATGAATAATTCTCTTTTCAAATTGGTATTTTGATTATAAGTCTTTAAAGTTTAAATAAAATTTTAGTTTATAATGTTTCATTCAAATGGTAAGTTTATAAGTGTAAGTATTTAATTTAAAGTTTATGTTTTAAAAGTATAAGTTTATAGATGTTTTAAAGTCTTTATAAAGTTTATAGGTTTACAAAAGTTTAGAAAATAATTAAAGCATATTTATTTTCTCACGTTTTATATAAACAATAGGTTTATGTTTATATAAATTTTATAAAGGTTTTAAAAGTATTTTTTTTATAGATTTTATGGATTTAAAATCAAAATTAAAGAATTTAATTCTTATGTGTTTAACTAAGTTTTATTTAATTAAAAATGTTCCAGAATACGAAAGTGTAAATAAAAATCGTTTTTAAGTTTATAAAAGTATCACATATTTTATAAAAATTATCAAAAGTGTAAAAACTGCTTGGAAATGGATAAAAAAATGAAATGGGCAAAACCCGGCTCCCCGGATTCGAACTCGGGTCTCGCCCGGGTCATCCACACACACATGCACTTAACCATCCCGACTACGGGTTCGTTAGTTTAAAACATGGAAAAACAAATTGATAAATAGAATCTCAAATCAAGCCCCAAACCGTATGAACCCTAGAATCGAAATCCACAAAATACATATCGATTAGCCCTCTGTTAATGGAATTAAACAGAGGTCTTTTGATTGTCGAGAGATTTCGATTCGATTGATCATCAAGGTTACCTGAAATGATGCAGAATCAAGGGAGGTCGGGATGAAGGTGACCGTCGGCTGCCGAGACGAAGAATCGAGCAATGTAGGTGTTAATTTGAGAAATTGAGGGTATGAGGAGTTGTGGTGTGGTGTCGTTGATGCTACTGGGTTTGATTTTATAGCCGATTTTAGAATTCAATGCTTAGTTGGTTGGGGAGATGGGAGTTGGCCGATAGATTCGTATTCGAACCTCAAGCGGCTATTAAACCCGAAATTGAGTACCGAGGCACCTCGGTTTACGGTCGCACGCGAGGGGCGAACCCAAGGTTCAACGAATCCGGACGGGATTTCACGATTTGAGTAAATCGCGAAGGAAAATCGGTGATGCGGGACTCGAACCTAGGATCGGTTCTGGGTTTTGAAAGTTTAGGTTTAGTACAGGACAGGTCCCTGAAGTTTTATGGTTTTAACATTTATGTTGAAAAGTAGTTTCAAGTGTAAATGGGTTTTGGTGATTTACGGTTTCAGTCCCCGGACTTTTAAAACAATAATATTTGAGTTTAAGATTTTAAATAGTTTTATAACTTTTATAAAACGATTTACATAGTTTATTAGAAATTTAAATAATAAAATGAGTTTATAAACTTGCTAGAATTTAAAGAGTTTATATATATATATATATAATTTTCATATATACATATATATCTAAGTTTCAAATGTAACAGATTTACATAAATGTCCACGAAATGGGTCGGAATATCCCGGATATTACAGTCTCCCCTACTTTAGGAAATTTCGTCCCGAAATTAAAGTAGAAGGATCTAGATCGGGATTTAAGTCTATGATACGCACAAGGGTAATGAGAAAGATACTTTACGTTCCCAAGTAGCCCTGGGTTACGTTTAGATCTTTAAATGAGTTGTATGGATAAGATTACGCTCAAGTTTCTAAGTTTTCAAAGCATATGATTGTCAAGAGTTTTCCTAAGAAGCATATAGTTTTATTGAAATATATGAAGATTTGTTTTCAGAAGTGTATTTGAGAGGATAACTTTTGAATTTTCATTCAAGGTTTAAAGCGAGATGCATCACTCAGAATGGGTTCGACGATAGTTTAATGATTTGTAGTCTAATACGTCTAAGGATTGTTACGGTACCTAAGTCCCGTGACTACCTTTTACGATAAGTCTTAGATCATAGCACACGACAGAGTTCACTATGTTTTCCTATACGTTGATTTTCATACTTACGTGTGCACCCGCAAGCATTTAAATCGTCGCATAGTCCGCATAGGCCCTTCCGTTTGTGTGTGGATCAAGAAAGAGTACAAGAATTTGTTTAACTTATGACTAGTGTTTCCACGTAAGAGTGATCATTGATTAACGAGTCCCTTAGAGAGAAACGTCATTCAATGATTAAAGAGAGAAGAATGTGACAAGATTTAGAGTTTCAAAGTTTCCTCGTGATTGAATAAGAATACCTCAATTATCGAGTAGTTTAAAGTCTCTACACCTTCCTCGTGTTTGATCAAGAATACATCAAACCTTGAGTAATTTAAAAGTCTTATACGTTCATCCTGTTTGAACAAGCATACGTCAAACATGGAGTAGTTTAAAGACTTTACACTTTCCTCGTGTTTGATCAAGAATACATCAAACCTTGAGTAGTTCAAAAGTCTTATACGTTCATCATGTTTGAACAAGCATACGTCAAACATGGAGTAGTTTAAAGTCTCATACGTTCATCATGTTTGAACAAGCATACGTCAAACATGGAGTAGTTTAAAGTCTCATACGTTTATCATGTTTGAACAAGAATACGTCAAACATGGGGTAGCTCAAATTGTGTTTGAACAAGAATACGTCAAACATAGAATAGTTTAAATTGTGTTTGAACAAGAATACGTCAAACATAGAATAGTTTAAATTATGTTTGAACAAGAATACGTCAAACATTGAATAGCTTAAAGTCTCTTAGTTTAGCTTTAGTGTATAGAAGTATACGATTACGTTTCGAGTATAAAGCGGTTATCTAAATACTCTAGTGTTTAAGAGAGGTATGAGACAGCGTTTGGAACATGATTAACCGTTATACGCTTTCTCACAGGAGATTCGAGTTGTCCAGAAGATTAGTGGATCCCGATGTTTGGGTTTGAAGAGAAGATTAGGGAGGTATTCTGCTAAAGAGAGCAATGTCTCCCTTCATTTTAGTTTCTAGTATCAAGAATGAAATTTTCTAGTGTATTTGGAATGTACGTTTATCAAGTCTTATAAGGTTTAGTTGAGACGAACACAAAAAGTTTTTAAGACTAAGAATCCAAGTACGAGTTTGAAAGTAGGATAAGTCAGTTGATCTCAAATTTCAATATTAAGCTTTACATGATCCTTTATTGATCATGTTTAGTTTTAAGAATACGGGTTTGAGTATTTTATAAGTTTTTGCATGATTCAAAAGTCTCTGACCTCATGGTTGTGTATACGAAGTTTAATGTTTTTAATAACGTGCATTTAAGCTTTTAGTTTCCGTTGTGATTCATAGCAAATCTTTTATGTGACAAGGGTTGAATGAGGAAAGTTTCCTAGTAAAAGGTAATGGGCAAGGTTCTTATAATAGTATGCTTACAAATGATTTATCTTGGTTCATAAAAGTATACGTAGCTTTCTTTGTGAAATTAGTATGTTCAAGGATGACGAGTTAGACAACAATGAGTAGTATAAGTAGGACTCATAAAAGGTATGTATGATTGTCAAACGAAGAGTTGGTCAAGTTTAGAAGTGTGAAGTCTATATAAGGGGTAAGGATCATAGTTGATTACGGCAGTGGTTCGTAAGTCGAGTTATTTTAAAAGAGTGCTTACGAATTAGAAGGTTTGTTCAAAGTTTAATCTTCAAGTATGCGTGTGTCACTTAGGATTTTTATAGTTTAATGCAACATTGTTAATTATCTCAAGTACTAACGTGAGCTACTCTTGACGAAAGTGTTTGGGTAGAAGTGTTAAGTTTGTAATGATGAAAAGAAAGTTAAACTAGTAGATGATGACAAGTTGAAATTTCCAAATAACTTTCATTAAATGTTTCAAAATTGGGGCTTCTAGCCCTTACATAAGACAAAAATTAAAATTTGGTAGAAGTAGAGGCTTCATGCACGCCTTAGATAGCTCTCCACTAAGAAACAGATTAATACTATCACAAGTACTGCTAGGGTTACCCGGATGGCAAACCTAGCCTCCGCTCTAGTGGTTTCGGTACGGTGCTCGAGGATTTCTCTGTCTTCCTCCAAAGTTACGATCTTTTCTTCCTGGATCCAGATTTGATTGGCCAGGTCGTCGATCCTTTGGTTTAACAGGTCGTGCCGTGCCCTATGCTCTATCTCCCTCCTCATAAATTCTTTGGTTTCCAGAAACCTAGGAATGTTAGGCACCAGGATCCCCATTGCCACGGCAGGTACTCCGGCATGCCTAGCCCTTAGGGTAGGGGTAGGTGCTAGGTACGGGTCCCTTGGTGGTGATGAGAACCGGTGGTGAAGATGAGGTGGTTGATAGGGATTCCTCGGTGGTGATGTCCTAGGGTTTCTGGTCCAGTTGGTGTTGAGTTCAGCTCTTGCCCGTGCATTAGGAAAAGGACTTGGCTGATACACCGGTGACTCGCTACTCTCTTCTCGGTCGGACTCTCCTCTTGGGCGGTACACTGGCGAAGAATGTGAGTGTGAGTCCATGACCTAGCAAGAGAAGAGAATAGGAAGAGATTTGTAAGTAAATTGATTAAATGTGTTCAAAAAGATTTTTATTCATAATACTGAGTCATCACAGTACTATTTAAAATGGTTTTTGGCTTGAAGTTGATGGGCTAACGAAAAGAATTCCCGGAAGAAGGGGTGGGTCACGAGGACTCACTTAAGTACCCTATTTCCCTAGCCAGAACTTCCTCATGAGTCTACAACTTTTTAGTTATTGTCACCAATGTTTAGGGATTTATGGTACTATATCAAGGTTTATTGTGGGCTCAGAGTCTTAAACGTGGAATTTGTCTATTCCATAGCAGACTTCTTCTTTTACAAGAAACACACTTATGTTACTAATTCCTTTGTTAATGTATTTTGGATTCAAAAAGCGTTAAACTTTGTTTACAAGAGACGGTGATGTGTAAGTTTTAAAAATGTATGAAAGTTTTGAGATGTATAAAAGTGTAGCAAAAGTTTGAGTGAGTTATATAGAGTAGTTTGGTTGAGTGATGAAAATAAGATGAAACACAAGGGTTTCCCCTTAAGTGTTATGTTCATAAAATAATGAAGTTTATATGAGAATTTGTAGAGTAATACATAGTTTTAAGGGTTGTATTACAACGATCATGAAGTTTATTGGGTAGTATCTATAAATATAAGTTTATGTATGTAGTTTTTAAGTATCATCTCGTAAGAATTTCTCCTTGAAGGTAACTCCTTCAGGTCATGACGAGTAAGCATGCTGTCATGCGATCATTCTTGAAGAGACGAAACATAAGGATCATAGAGTAAAGGTTACAGAGGAAAGTTTTTGAATCATGAATTTATGAAGTGTATAGTATTTGAGATGGTACTCACTTAGTGCATATCACTAACTAAGTACTTTGACATATCAAGAGAGATCTAAGCTCACTAATGTTTAGAGAAGTCATGCATTCCTATAAGTGGATACTCATCCCAAGAATTCCCAGGAAAGCATACGGGTCCAACGGTTGATTTGGATTTATACGAAATGCTTTCCTTGACAGAATTTCCCAGAATACAGGTATCCACCCTTCCGGTCCGCACAAGTTCCCACACATTATCTAGAACTTAAATATTCTTGACGAGAGTTTAGTGGTGGATTAGACTTAAAGCCTAAGAACGTGTCTTCGATGTAGTAGCCTCTTGTAGTACGTAGGTAAGTAGAATCGTAGAATCTCCAAGCGTTCACGTATAAGATTTAAGAATAGAATGAGGAGAGAATTCCTAGTAAAGGACATGAGATAACTCATGTTTGGGACTCCTAAGTTATAGTCTAGGTCATGTGTCTAATAACCTAATTCCCTATAACCAAGGCTCTGATACCAATCTGTCAGACCCCAACCGACGCGGATTAGGCGGACGCGGTTGTTCAATAGCACAAGGTTGACTATTAAAGTTTCGATATTTCATTAAATAATAATTTAAGATTCAATACAAGGAACATAACAAGAAATACAACGTTTAATTTATAAGTAGACTAGGTCCAAAGCATCCTATGTGATCACGAATAAGCCTCATGATGTAGAACCTGAAACATGTGAAAGAATCTGTCAACTACAAAATAGTTGGTGAGATACAAAGGTTTTGACACAGTTTAACAAGTATTTGAGAAGAATTACAATTCACTATGATATATGCATTCTATAATGTAAGTATGAGAAACAAGTATCTTAAACATTGTGCACTTCAACCCTCCAACCAAGTTTAGGCATAACCCGCAGGTTACCCTTATAAGTCTCAAGTTTAAAGTTTAATTCAGTAACAATCACCAAGGGCTCCCCCTCGAAGGGGTCAATCAATCAAGGTGGATTGGTCAAATGCAATAGATCTATCATTGTTACTATAGGCTTGATCAAAGTTAATGAATGTGCTAGTATTAAGTTTAATCTAAGCATACAAGTCTCAAGTTTAACATAAGAATAAGCATCTAGTCATAGTTGTACAAGAATTGTATAAGTTTAAAGTTTTTGAACATGTTTCACCCCAAAAGTATAGAAAGGAAAAAGGGGCTAAGTATACTCACATGGATTTGGACGAAGAGTATCCGACAAGAGTTTGCAAGAATTGGAGAGGGAGAATATCCTCACAATAAGCCTAAGAATGTAAGTCTAAAGTTTTAAGTAAAAAAAGTCTAAGACAAAGGATCTAGAGTTTCAAGATTTGACTAGGGTTCCAAATGGGAGGCGGGAATGATTTGTGTTCATAAAATCAAGTTTAAAGTAAAGGTTTTAAATAAATGACGCAAGACTTGAGTATCGAAGTTTAACATAGTTTATAGTTTAGAATAATTAAGATAATTATTCAAGAGCTTTACTACTATTAATTACACATGTTAAGTAATAATCGAAATAGTTTTCTAAGTATTCGTAAATGGAGTTGAAGTATTTGTTAAATGAAAGACTAAATAATTATTAAGGTTTAACCATAATTATTCAAAGAATAAATAATTATTAAAGATTTATAATAATTATTTAAAGAATATATAAAATGATTATTATTTTAAAGGATAAATAATAATCAAGGTTTTATAATAATTTCTTCAAGAATACATGACTTTTAAGGATAGATAATTATCTAATTAATATAAATCATTTAAGATTTATCAAAGCATTTAGGTATTAAATATTTATTATCTTGTGGTTTCAATAAGATAACATATATATTTTTAAGTTATAAGTTTCAAGGTTTACAAGTTTATAAAGTTTTATAAGTTTATAAATAATTAAATAAATAAAGTATGAATAATTCTCTTTTCAAATTGGTATTTTGATTATAAGTCTTTAAAGTTTAAATAAAATTTTAGTTTATAATGTTTCATTCAAATGGTAAGTTTATAAGTGTAAGTATTTAATTTAAAGTTTATGTTTTAAAAGTATAAGTTTATAGATGTTTTAAAGTCTTTATAAAGTTTATAGGTTTACAAAAGTTTAGAAAATAATTAAAGCATATTTATTTTCTCACGTTTTATATAAACAATAGGTTTATGTTTATATAAATTTTATAAAGGTTTTAAAAGTATTTTTTTTATAGATTTTATGGATTTAAAATCAAAATTAAAGAATTTAATTCTTATGTGTTTAACTAAGTTTTATTTAATTAAAAATGTTCCAGAATACGAAAGTGTAAATAAAAATCGTTTTTAAGTTTATAAAAGTATCACATATTTTATAAAAATTATCAAAAGTGTAAAAACTGCTTGGAAATGGATAAAAAAATGAAATGGGCAAAACCCGGCTCCCCGGATTCGAACTCGGGTCTCGCCCGGGTCATCCACACACACATGCACTTAACCATCCCGACTACGGGTTCGTTAGTTTAAAACATGGAAAAACAAATTGATAAATAGAATCTCAAATCAAGCCCCAAACCGTATGAACCCTAGAATCGAAATCCACAAAATACATATCGATTAGCCCTCTGTTAATGGAATTAAACAGAGGGCTTTTGATTGTCGAGAGATTTCGATTCGATTGATCATCAAGGTTACCTGAAATGATGCAGAATCAAGGGAGGTCGGGATGAAGGTGACCGTCGGCTGCCGAGACGAAGAATCGAGCAATGTAGGTGTTAATTTGAGAAATTGAGGGTATGAGGAGTTGTGGTGTGGTGTCGTTGATGCTACTGGGTTTGATTTTATAGCCGATTTTAGAATTCAATGCTTAGTTGGTTGGGGAGTTGGGAGTTGGCCGATAGATTCGTATTCGAACCTCACGCGGCTATTAAACCCGAAATTGAGTACCGAGGCACCTCGGTTTACGGTCGCACGCGAGGGGCGAACCCAAGGTTCAACGAATCCGGACGGGATTTCACGATTTGAGTAAATCGCGAAGGAAAATCGGTGATGCGGGACTCGAACCTAGGATCGGTTCTGGGTTTCGAAAGTTTAGGTTTAGTACAGGACAGGTCCCTGAAGTTTTATGGTTTTAACATTTATGTTGAAAAGTAGTTTCAAGTGTAAATGGGTTTTGGTGATTTACGGTTTCAGTCCCCGGACTTTTAAAACAATAATATTTGAGTTTAAGATTTTAAATAGTTTTATAACTTTTATAAAACGATTCGCACAGTTTATTAGAAATTTAAATAATAAAATGAGTTTATAAACTTGCTAGAATTTAAAGAGTTTATATATATATATATATATAATTTTCATATATACATATATATCTAAGTTTCAAATGTAACAGATTTACGTAAATGTCCACGAAATGGGTTGGAATATCCCGGATATTACAAAAGAAATGTGGTTAAATACATAAAAAAAACGTATGAAGTTACAGAGACTCGGTTGTGGAGATCGAAACCTAGATAAAAGACAATTATATAACGGTGCCAATGTTTTTCAGTCGGTGTCGGTCTCATTCTTCACGTTACCATCAGTAAATATAACCCACGATACCTAAATATTTTGAATACGACTCCGTTTTTAACAAAATTTATACCGAGACGTCAAGAAAAAATATTAAGCAAACAAATAAAAATTATTAAGGAAAAATCAGATTATATATACTACAGGGGATAAACTTGAAACTTTAAAAACTTTAGGGGGTCAAAGTAGCATTTTGCAAAGTTGAGATATTTTTTTTGCAATTCGGAATGTTTGGGGGGTGAAATTGTTAATTACATAAAGTATTGGGATAAAGAGTTTAAGAAAAAATCAGATTATATATACTAAAGTGGATAAACTTGAAACTTTAAAAATTTGAGGGGGTTAAAGTAACGTTTTGCAAAGTTGAGATCTTTTTTTTTGCAATTCAGAATGTTTGGGGGGTGAAATTGTTAATTACATAAAGTATTGGGTTAAAATTGTCGATGACATTCACTTGTGATTAAGTAAGAGTATAATAGAAAAAAAATTAGTTAAATAATTACAAAAAAGAAAGCTAAAAAACATTAATAATTAAATCTATACTAATAAATAAAGGTTTAAGGTGGACACTTGTCACTTTCTCATGCCTCCTCATAATTATTTTCTCGCCTCTCTCTCCTAATAAATGTGCATATATCTTATTAAATAATAATGATATTATAAATATATTATTAAAAAAATACTAATTACATTAAATAAGAATATATAACAGGAAATCAAAATATAACTAATCTATACTATATAATAAATAAAAGTTTTTAAGTGACACATGTCACTCTCATGTATCCTCAACTTTTTTTTCTCGCCTCTCTCTCCTATTAATTATACAAATTTTTAATTGTTTTTATAATCTTTTGTTTAATTATTTTTCTAAAATATTTTTCATAAATATGTAAATCTTTATTACTAAATATATATAACATTGTCTTTATTTAACCCGTGTAATACATCGGGTTTCTAAAGTTTAACATTAATTAACATTTATCAGTTACATAAAAAAAATTATGAAAATTAATTATGTAAATTTTTTTAATTGTTTTTATAATATTTTGTTTTCTACTTCTCTCTCCTATTAAATAATAATGATTTGTATAATTGTTTTTCTAAAACGTTTTTCATAAATATATAAATCTTTATTACTAAATATATTTAACATTGTCTTTATTTAACCCGTGTAATACACCGGATTTCTAAAGTTTAACATGAATTCACATTTATCAGTTAAATAAAAAAATTAACACTTAGCTAAAAAATATTTTAAATATTAACTTAACAAAATTTATAACTGTCACGTAAAATTTTATTAAACTTGTGTAATACACCGGTTTTTAAGACATAATTTTTTTTATTAGTAAGTATATATCATTACATTTATTCAATCCGTGTAATACACGGGATTCTAACCTAGTTAAATAATAATAAAAATTAAAAAAAAAAACAAAGTGGCATCGCAGCTTAGGAAAATCAAAGGAACGTGCAAGTGCTACACGACAGGTGACACATGACAGCTGACACTGTTTATACTTTGATCACCATTTTTAATATATATATAGTTTCAGAATAAAATAAAATCGATATTCATCATATATTATTTTATTTTAGAACCAAAATTCTATCAAGGTGGAAATTATTAAAATTTATTCTGCATTAATATATAGAAAGAACTAGTAATATGTCATCTGTGTTGCGGTGCGATAAACTGCTAAAAAGATTAACGTATTCGAAAGTCTATAAAGTTTGAAACGTTAAACGCATGAGGTTACTGCGTTCTGGTTTTAAGGAACAGTAAGCCCCGCATATTGCGTCGCCGACGTTGAACCTTGGAAAAACTCAGCGTCGAAACATTGATAAAAATAAGTACGTATCGCGTTACGGCGCGTTAAGTCGCTCAGAAAACGAAAGTAATTCAAGTCGAAGCATCGATACAAATAAGCACATTCCAACGACAAAAAAAGGAATCGTTAAAATATTAACGTCAAATGTAGACAAAAATATGTCCGTCGCAACGGCAACGGCAAATATGGATTTTATAAAACATCATCTTCTAAAAATTGCAAGAGGAAGATAAAAATAAACTGTAAAAACTCAAAACATTGAGGCAGATTTGACGACTTGTACGTTTGTACTACAAAACATTGAGGCAGATTAAACTCATATGTTGCTTTAACCATATATATATTTTTATAAAATCAAAATCATAAAAAAAATTTAAATGAAAAATGAAAGTTTCATATTTATGGTTCATTGTATGTTAACATTTAATTTATATATTAAAGATCTTGTTAATATAGCTCTAATAATAAGCTATGTTTAATATGGTTACATGCCTAAATTATTATCTTTTTATCATTGTTTTAATATTATTTAAAATTTATTAACCACTCATGCCTAGATTTCATATTTAACCCACAAAAACCTCTTTTAATAAAGTTTAGTGCACTAGCTTGTATCTCTATATTCAACATGCCACACTAAATCTTGATTAAGTTGACTTACATCGGTTTTTGTAACTATTTAACGAACTAACGGGAACACAACATTATATGAAACAAGAAAGCTTTGTGTTGCTTTCGAGAACTTAACGGGAACATATGTTTCCAATGATATTTATAGAGTCTTTCTCCATGTGTTTTTAACCCTTTACATTTTTGTTAGAACTTTCTGGAATTCTCCAACAGTTTGATAAATTTTTGACGGATTGCTACATTCTCCCCCAGCTAAGCTCATGGCGTCCCGTCATGCCATATTCACAATATTTCTTGATCTCGTCCTTAAACTTGTACAACATGTATCCAACTTCCCAACATGCTTCACAATTCGATAAGCTCTTCCACTTGATCAACTACTCTTTATATCTCGGTGCACCTCATCATTGTATAATCTTATATGATATCAAACCTCGTAAAGTAGTTCAAGTTCTTCATGTGATCTTGAATAAATTTGTTCAAAATTGCCATGAAGTACAATGTTTTAGAAAAAAATTAAATAAATTAAAAACAAGAACAATAATAATAACTAGGTGACTCTCCGGTGCTTCGCGCCTTTTTTTCCATTTTTTTTATCAAAGTTTTTTTTACCAGTTCAATAACTTTTCACATTCACTAAACATTTACATCTGGTTTGATTATATTCTACTTGCTAATGCATTAGGCATACTTTCTGTTACATTAGGTTGCTATTACAATAGGCATACTTATTGTGTTTTCTACACAAAAGGTTGATCATTGTTTACAAAAGCTATTTTGGATGTGGGCTGCTACATCTGTTATATCTAGAAAGCATGCATAGTCCTTGGTTTTAAAAAGCGAGAAGCGCACCGAAGCGACAAAGTCAAATCCGAAACGCAAATCGCAAAAGCGGACATATTTTCGTACGCGAAGTGCAAGGTGCTTATAGAAATTTTTTTATATATCCCATTGGTTTTTACATGTACAACCTTTTTAGCTAAATGTATAACACTTTGAAGCACAAAAACAGTCCCTGTACAAGAATCGAGCCACTCAGTGTGAGTTTTTTTCAAAAAAATGAGATTTTTTTCGAGTTTTGTATGTTGCTCGAGTTGGGTTACATGACTCGCTAGAGTCATCGCCCTAGGTCGAGTTGCGAGTTAAGCGCGATTTTTAAAACCAAGGCATAGTCAAAAGCATTCTGCTGGTTCTCCACTTGGCGTCTTAGTCTGAGTACCTAATCCTCTTTGTGTCGCTTATTCCTTCCTCTGTGTAATCAGATGGTTAATGGGTTGTTTTTGTAAATTATGTTAGATATTGAATAAAGAGTACCTAGCTGAAACAGTTGTCTTTTGGCAGTTGATGTTCTTTCCGTTTCGTTTTTGTTTGTTGTGTGCAACGGTGGGTTTGAGGTTGTTTCCGTGCTTGCTGTCAGAGGTAGAAGGTGTGTATGCTGCTGTTGTAAATCTGGCTGCCTTGTGAGTATGCGCCTAATGTTGAAATCGGATGAGCTGTTGGAGTCGGGTGGTCTGGCATTGTTTCTTGTTCACTGCAGCCTCGAGTCACCACCAGTTCCTTGCACTCCATTTGTATAAGTGATTCGACTGCATCATTAAACATTGTTGCAGTTGCGGATGCTGTTTCGTCAGCGATTGCTGCTGTGATGCAATACCTGTGAGTGATTGTGTATTGGAAAATGTTTTCAAGACAGAAGGTCAAAGGAAAAAAAAACCAAAACCAATACACATGCCTAATCACATACATGTCTAGGTGTGATATCTACAACTAAAAACCCAACTCAAGTCCAAACTAAATGCAGTAACAACACTCATCAATGAAAAAAATCTACAAAAGACCAACATTTGAACGAAAATACACATACCTAAAACCCAATACACGAAAAATAAAAAAAAAACATTTGAGTTAAATAAGCTTTTAGTCCCTGTGGTTTGACCCAAATAATCATTTTAGTCAATTAGTTCTAATTTGACTTTTTTAGTCCAATAATTTTATTTTCGTATCAGTTATAGTCCAGTCCACTAACCTCATCCAAAATTTCGGTTAAAGTTTTATTAAAAGACCAAAATACCCGAATAAATCTCTATTATAATAAAAAACTAAATATTGTGCCATTTGTCAACACCACATTCATCCTCACACCCCCAAAACCACATTTACATTTATTATTCAATATTTCTATATTTAGCATAATTTTTTTGGAAAATTATATAAATAAACATTTTACTAAATCAATTTACCATTATTACCATTGACTTAATTTTTTTTAAAACTATCATCAAAAGTGAATATTTAAAAAAAATCAAGAATAAAAAAATAGGAGATTTAAAAAAAACGAGTTTTTAAAGTTTCATTATTAAAAAAGCGAGTTTTTAAAATTTTATTATTAAAAAGCAAGATTTTCTAATTTTAAATAAATTTTTTGAAAATACTACTTTTGTATTTTAAAAATAAATACGTGTTAGAATAAAATTTATTAATATTTAATTTATAGTTTTTTTAATGAAGTTTGATATTTAGAAATAAATTTTTTATTTTGATTTATAAATTTTAATAGTTATTTTTTAATTAAAATTAAGAAATTTATAAATATTTATTTTTAAAAGTGTATTATATTTTAAACTTTAATTTTTATTTAAATGACGAGATTTTTTTTTCAAAAAAAAATATGTTTGGTTTCAATTAATTTATTAGTTTTAACTTTTTCATATTTAATTTTGAATTTTTAAATTTAAATTGTGGCGATATATTAAGGAGTTAGATTTTTAATTTTGAAGTTTTAAAACTTAAATTTAAAACAAGATATATTGTTGAAATTTAAAGTTTATTTGTATTTTTTTATTTTATTTTAAATAAGAGATTAAATATTAAAATTTAGCGAGATTTTCCGTATAATATGCGAGATTTAAAAATAATTAATTTAACTTTGATACGTAAATTTAATTACAAGTTAAATATTTGTAAATATGTTACAGCATTAAGGTTAAATTTCTACAAAAAAGTCGATAGAGTTTCAAAAACTAATAAAACTGAGAAACAACGTATGTAAGGAAATCGTTGACCGATTTGATTATTTTCGATTTCTTTGACTCCCTACCTGCTTCAATCAGGTTTGCACCGTTTGTGACCTTTTTTAAGAACGGTTTTGGCTATTTTGTGTTTTCAGTCATTGAGGAAAAGAAACTTTATTCTTTGTTGTATTTAGTGGGTGTTAAACATGAAAAAGTTACCAATACCACGTCAAATCTATACATACTAATAAATAAAGGTTTTGGGTTTTCCCGCATCTCTCTCCTAATAAATGCACCTATATCTTATTAAATAATAATGATATTATAAATCTTAGTACTATAATAAATGAAAATCTCTTCAGAACACGTGTCACTCTCTGGTTACCCCTCATCTTTATTTTCCCATCTGTCTCTCCTATTAAATATTAGATTTTATATTTCACTCTCCTATTAAATAATTATCTTTATATTAATAAATCTAATTACGGATATTTATTATTTAATTATAAATAGTTATTATATCATCAATCAAATGAACTAACATTTATCAATTAAATTAAAAAATTAGTACTTACTTGAAAAAAATGTTTTAAAAACTAACTTAACAGACCTTATAACTGTCACGACAAATTACATTTTTTAAAAACATATTTTGACAAATGTGTTTGTTAAAAAATTACATTGTATTTTATCCAACTGATGTAATATACTGGTTTATTCAACTCGTGTATTACATGGGTTTTTAAAAATATAAAATTTTTTATTACTAAATATATAACATTTTATTTATTTAACCCGTGTAATACACGGGATTTTAACCTAGTGTTGTATACAATGAAGTATTTTTAAATTTGTAAATCATCATTGTAAGGTTTTATTTGACATGTAATTTAATGTATTGTAAAAAGTACACCACTTATGAATTGTATTTTTATGTATTTATTTTTTTGATGTTTTGATTACTCTCATCCATATAATCTTAAGATTTAATGAAATGAAAAAATTACCAATACAATATCAAATTTGTATAAAAATAGGTGTTAAAATATTTATCATTATAATCTTAATTTTTCTCCCGATATAATAAATGAGGTTAAAGCTAGTAAATTCATAAAAGACCACCTGCCAAATGTACCAACCAGACACTAAAACCGCTCCTTGAATCAATTCCCTTCCAAGTTTTTTTTGATCGACAATTCCTTTCAAGTAAACGTCAGGCCGAACACTAACATCCGAGTTCCAGATTTCAAGCCCCACTTTCTATCCAACTTTTATCTTTCAAGATCCAGACTTCAAGCCCCACAACCTGACCCAGATTTGTAGATGCAAGCTTGGAACAACAGCAGATGGCAAAATAGAAGCTTGGAGCAAGTAAATCATACCCACATGCACCATCTGTTGCATGACATCTTGTAGAACTCTTCCTTCCAACTCTCAATCAAACCTAGATCGACACCAAGAACCCATTTTGAATCTCCAATTTCTACCCAAATCAGATGAAAAGGAAGATATTTTTTAAGAGGTTTCTCTTTTCAACTTCAACCAAAATCGTTCTTCGAACAAAGAATTTTCCCACCTACAAATGTTGCAATCAACGATGGAGAAATCGATGATGAACAAAGGGTATCACGAGGGGTTGAGATGCGGATTTAGGGGCGTCTGGGTCGTGACGGGTTGAGACGCCGACCGTGATCTGGTGTTTGTGTAGAGGGAGAGTGGAGAGTAGAAAAGGTGGGCGGTGGTTGGGTGCTGTTGGATGATGATGAAGACGTGCAAGGGGTGAGGTTTTTTTTGAACGGCGAACATTGAATGTTGTGACGTCGCACCCCATTTATGCAAAACCAGATTTGACCGAGAACCCACCTGGAGCATCCGGTTGGCAGACCCAAGACCCATCTTTTTTTACCATCAGATCAGGTAATCGGATATTAACCTTGCGCAGGGCGATATCAAGTTTCTTAATATTCAACCACACCCTAGGAATAAGCCAAATTATCTGAGGGTTGGTGGATACTCTTAATAACATCCTTCCATAACGAGTGAGTCTCAGTTTTATAGCGCCACCACCATTTTGCGAGAAGGCTTTGGTTAAGGGACTTAAGCGAACCAATCCCCAACCCGCCATTCTTTTTAGAAGCACAAACCCTTTCCCAACTTACCCAATTAATTTTGTGCGAAATACCGGATCCACCCCACAAGAAGTTTCGCCTAATCTTTTCCAAATCGTTGATGACTTTGATCGAGGCCTTGAAGAGAGAGAAGTAGAAAACCGGTAAGCTATCTAAAACCGACCGAATGAGAACCACCCGACCCCCAATAGAGAGATTTTTTGCTTTCCATATCGACAGCCTAGCCTCAAAGGCATCAATTACGAGCCGCCAATTTTTAGAGTAGTTCATATTTGCCCCAACCATAAGACCAAGATAAGAGAAGGGTATAGAACCCACTTTGCAATGGACTTTGGCAGCCAAATCATCCACACAGCCAGCAGGGACGTTAACTCCCATTAAACTGCATTTCTTTAAGTTTAAATTCAGACCCGAGACAAGATAAAAGCTACGCATGAGGCGGATTAAGTTCTGTAAATTGGAAGATGCCCATTCCCCCACTAAGATAACGTCATTAACAAATATAAAATGGGATAAGGTAGGCCCATTATTAGGCAAAACAATGCCCCGAAAGGTTCCTAAGCACACCGCCTTGGTAAACATCCAATTGAAAGCTTCCATGGCAACAAGAAAAATGAAGGGAGAGATGGGGTCGCCTTGTCTAACCCCTCTCGAACATAAGAACTCCTTGGAAGGAGACCCATTAATCAAGACGGAGGCTTTGGCCGAACTAAGGATACCTTGAACCCAAGCACGCCATTTTAAAGGAAAGTTCATCTGATCAAGAATAGAATTCACAAAACTCTAAGAAATAGAGTCAAAAGCTTTATTGAAGTCCACCTTGAAAATAAGAGCTGGAAGCTTGGATTTGTTAAGCCAAGAAACAACCTCATTCACGACCAAAGGCCCGTCGAGAATGTTGCGATTGGACAGAAAAGCTGATTGAGACGAAGAGATAAGGGATCCGATCACACCCTTGAGCCGATTTGCGAGAGTTTTAGAAATAATTTTCCAGATACAACCGATTAGAGAGATAGGCCTGAAATCATCAAATGAAGAGGGGTCATTCACTTTTGGCACTAAGGTGATGAAAGAAGAATCACAAACCCCACTGATTTTCCTTTCAGAGTGAAACCCATTCATTACATCAGCAAGATCCATTTTTAACAACTCCCAATATCTTTTTATGAAAGTAAAGTTAAACCCATCTGGCCCGGGAGCTTTATCTCCCCCACAATCCCAGACAACAACTTTTATTTCATCAAGAGAAAAAGGGGAGATTAATGAGCCAGCCTGATCCTCACGTAGCCGATTAATCCCAGTGCAGACAATTTTTGGTCTAAGAAGAACCTTTTCCGAAAATCTATCGCCAAAGAACCGACAAGCCTCATTTTTTTATCTCCAACGGGTGAGAGGACCAAGAGCCGTTAATGAAAGTACCATTAATTCTGTTGGAGGACATTCGGGAATTAAAAATACCATGAAAGAAGGACGAATTATCATCCCCATCCACCGTCCATTTGGCGCGCGATTTCTGCCTAATGTCGTCCACTTTCCTCTTATCCAAATCCAGAAGATCCTTCTTGGCATCCAGCTTTCTTTACTTTCAGCGATTGTAAGACCACACAGTTCAGCCAAAGAATCCAAAGCCACAATTTTGTTGCGAGTATTTTTCTCCTGCTCGTCCTCCTCTTTCTGAACCAAATTCCACTTCTTAAGGGCTGCTTTAACATTCTTAAGCTTGGCAGCCAACATAGCATCAGGCCAGGATTTGGGAACAGGGACTAACAAGGCATTCGACACGACTTCATCAATGCCCACCTTGGAAAGCCACGAATTAAAGAACCTGAAAGGTTTAGGCCCAAAATCAATACTAGATGAGATAAGAGGGAGAGGGCTATGATCCGAGAAATCCCGAGGCCACGCAGTAAGAATAGCACCCGACCACCTATTGATAAAGTCATTGCACACTAAGAATCTGTCAATTTTGCTAGCCTTTAGCCCATTGTCTTTCATATAAGTATACTTAAAACCCCCCATATTGAATTCTACAAGACCTGCTTCATATATGAACTCATTGAAAGAGTTTGCACCATCCTTATTAAAATCAGAATTCATTCTATCAGAGGGGACCCTTACCTCGTTGAAATCTCCCAAAAAAACCCAGCAACCAGGTAACTGCTCTTTATAGGACTTCAAAAGATCCGGATGGATTTTGTTGTAACAGAGAGGCTATGGTGATTACTTTTATTTAGAAATTGTGAAAATTCGCATCTTGGCAGGGCAATCCGGATGGTAATGTGAAAGAAACAACTGTTTCTATCCCGTTGCAACTGATTTATTTGCAGCCATGGTGGATTTATGTTTCTTTTTCCAATTGTTTACAGATCTGAGCCTCATAAATTGTTGTTGTTACTTTGTGTAATTTGAGTTTAGGTCCTGGCCTATTTTGTGGAGATGTTTTAGATTTCAACGGTGTACCGCTGTTTTGATTTGGCCGGGCATTGGCTTGTATGGTTTAGAGTTTATAAGGTGGTTGGCTATCATTAATAGGAGGCTGTAATGACTGAGCTTCATCTGATCGGGTTAGAGATTCACCGTATCTTGGCGTGGCATGTACCGAGGATGGCAAGTGTGAGATACGTCTTTTGCAGTGTTGTAAAAATCGGGCCTAGGCGGCGCCTAGGTGCTAGGCAGCCATTTAACTTGTAATTTTGAGCTCGACAAATCGGTCCTAGGCGGGCCTAGTCGGGGCCTAGGCGGCCAGAATCCGGCGAAAATTCCGGCAAAAAACCTGAAATTTTCGACCAAATTCCGACAAAAACCTTGGATTTTCCGGCAAACCCTTGGATTTTCCGGCCAAACCCTTCAAATTCTAGCCAAATATGTTTATAAATATTTAAAAATGAACATTTTTATAAAAATTACATATAAAAATGTGTGTATAAATATAAAAAATTGAAAATTACATATAAAAATTCCAATCCGATTAATCCCGCCTAGGCCCCACCCCACCGACTAGCGCCTAGCGATTTTTCCAACCATGGTCTTTTGTACTCCACCTGCAGCCTTTGTTGCAGCCAGGACGGTGTAATCATATTTTTCAGATTGTAAAATAGATTTGAGCCTCAATGTTTTGCCATAATGTTATTTAAAATGAAACACATGGAAATAAGGAGAATAACAAAGTTTCCACGTCGAGGTAAGAAATTAATACAGGGACAAATTAATATAGGGATGTTTTGATTCTCTATGTGTTACAAGGTTGTCTTTTTAAGCTATTTATACATGCATGATATGAACATAATGATGTTTTTTGGTACTGATGATGACTGCCTGTAGACATTTCTAAAATAAAACCTCCTCCCAAAGCAGAAAAAATGGTTGAATTTCACTCGGATGTTGTCAAAGCAATCGCCGCAAAGTACCCGTCAACACTCCCTAATTTTGGTTGGCTGGGTTCCAGGTAAATATTACAAAATTAATTAGTGAATTTGTTGTTTGAAAACAGGGGTAACTCGAGTTAGAGGGAAGATACTATGGCTTAAATCAAGTTTTCATGGCTTCCATATTCATGCTCTTGGTGATACCAACGGCTGCAACTCAGTTGGTAATCCTTGCATGTAGAACACCATTTATTGTTCAGAAATTTGAAGTTTTAATCATGAATACAATCACTTTTTTTTCTCTTGACACTACCGTCCATCTTGCCACCTCTAGCACCACCGTCTCCAATCTCTGCTACTTTACAATGTTTTTTTATGTGTTTTTAGGACCAGAAAAAACTTCAAGGACAGTTGATGGTAAAACAGGCAGCCATGTTTGGGTCAAAACCGAGCCCAATGTAGCAATAAAGTGGGAAAAAGGGGTCTAGGATGTCTTATGGTGGTCCAATCAACCGAAGATTATCACTTGGGGGAGCTATGCATGTAGAGGTTAGTTTTACTTATCTTTACAGGAAAATAGTTTTGACCCATTTACTTATAAAAGGGTCGATCTGATAGCTGGTCACATGTATAGGACCAACTGATATAGTTTTTTGTTTTGCTTTGCACTTGACTAGCGAATGGGCAGGTATTACCAAACGATGCATCAAACCAACAGAAGGATCAAGTGATTAGAAAATCTATATGCCTTACAAGTTTTAAAAAGTATTTATTTATGTGAAATTTGCCAGTGGCATTTCCACGTCGAATGTTCCTAACCATATTAGCATTGTATATTACATCATGTCATCATCATAATTATCTGATTAACATGCCAGGTTTGTTGGGCGGCTCTTTGTGAAGGCTACTGTAAAACTGATGGAAATACTGTCAAATCTAAATGAACTGGCTTGCTTCGCACCTGATGAAGAAATTGAACTACTTGAGGTTTTTCTTTTACTTTACTTTCACTTTTAGTTTCATATTTTTTGTTCTCTTGGATCTTTTCGACTGTTGCATTTTGGATCTTTTCGACTGTTGTTGCATTCATATTCTCCCTTGCATGCAGGTAAACTTCAGTTTAATTCTACAGACGCAACATACGTCTACATCAATCCAGACATTGAGAAGGCAGTACCTCTGATTACAAGGTAACACACTTAAATCTTAATTAAAGTAGTATGAAAAAATAATAAATGAACTGATTAGGTGATTTCAGTCTAGCTTTCTTTAACATGATTAACGATTCTAAATAACAAAAAAATGTCAATTTCAACCTATTTGAAAAATAAACTAAAAGCTCTGAATCAAATCCTTTATTATTTAATTATTTTTCTATTTGTAAATATTGTGATAGTTATATATTTTTCCAAAACAAGAATATATGCTTAGTCCTTTTTTTTGCACACTTTTTAATAATTTTAGTTATATAGAATGCTTCCTTTATAGCTTCATGATTTCGAAATTAAGGTCCAGTAAGAACATATCCATCAAGGGTTTTTATGGTTTTTGGGCTCTGATGGAACGAAAGATTTAAGAGCAGAAAGTTTTTTATTTTTATTTTTAGTCTCATTTATTTCAAATATAGGAGATCAAATCAAAGTGGGCTTCTGAATTTGACTTTGGGTAATGTTTGGCAGGCATTATAGGGAAGACGAGAGATTATCAACTTGAAAGGTTATGTTGGCTTACAAGATTATATGAGGATGGTATAAATGGCATTCTTGGGGATGGCATGGTACTGCCATTGATCCTTATCTTTACTAATAGTTTTGTCATGTTTTTTATTACTATTTTAATATTATTTATTTTTTATATGGTCAGTTATCTAATGTTGTCTCCCTTATGAAGAATTTGTTTATGGTGCTTTGGTAATGTCTTCGTCCTTGCTCCGGATCACAGGCACCCCTTTTAACTCCATAATTTAGTTGACCCATGATCTTGAAATTTGAATCATTAAAACTTGGCGAATCTTTATGATGGTGAAGTACCAATTCAAATGGGTTGAACGGGTCGAAACACATTATCCATAATCAATATCATATAAATTGGGTGGAGGGGGCACAGATCTAATCAAACAACATCCGAATGATCACCTTCGGTTGGTATTAGAAAAGTGAAATAAATCTAATCAAATATTGGAGTCATGTCCATGGATGCTTTAAACATGGCAGATTCATTACACTTACAGTAATCTGCCTTCTCTTTTGCAGGGTTTCTTGATGGTAGTCTTCTTAAGCTAAACTGCAAGTGCAGCCACTTTCGATGTCACAGCTTGTGGTGCAAAAGGAGATGGGAATACAGACGCCACAAGGTAATTAAACCACCTCTATAAGTTTAATAAAAAGAGAATGTGGTTTGATTCCATGCAAAAAGTTAACTTTACGCTTTTTTTGTTGGAATAAAAGGTATGGACGCAAAGAACTGCGACCTCTCTGAATGTTTTCTTGGGTCAAAAAGCATCTACCAATGTGCCTTGATGAAAAAATCAAAAATTCCCCGCCGCAATGCGCGTAGGGATAATAGTAGTTTTATTTAGAGTTAAATACGGTTTTAGTCCTTGTGGTTTGATAAAAATAACCATTTAAGTCCAAAAAGTTTAAATTTGACTTTTTTAGTCCAATAGTTTCAGTTTTGTTTCAATTTTAGTCATCCCAACTAACACCGTTTATTTAAATCATTTGAAAACAACATTTTCATAGAGCATAGTTTAGAGAAACTCATCTCAAAGCACTTCCTTTCGAATTACTACAAAAATCAACACATCGAGTATATCCTAGATCATACCCACATTACTAAAAACCAGTACCCCTATCTTAGGTTTACATAAAGGAACCTCAGAATACTCAGAAATCTTACCTCGACACTATCTATGGCAATTTGCGGACGATATGCTAGAATTTGGACTCTTGTATGCGAACTGGAGCTCGGAATCTACTTCTCAGAAGCTTGTGTGTGTAATTGTAGTGTGTTGGATGTGTGAAACAAGCTGGGATTGACCAAGTATTTACAGGGCAAAATTTGGGGTTATGACGAACCGTTACCGGGGGTGACGGTCCGTCACCCCTTTTCTTGGTGACCACGCACTTGCGGGCTACGTAACAGACCATTACGCCCCATGACGGTCTGTCATGGGTATGAGTCAGCTACCACGTGTTGGCTTTAGGTTGAACGGCTTAACTTTGTGGCGTGACGGACCGTTACCCACCGTGGCGGTCCGTCATAGGGTTTCCATGCGTCAAATTTGGACCGCTAGTCAGCAGACACGTGTCATTCCCAGAATGATTTCTTTGCTCAAGCCGTAACGGACCGTTATGACCAGTGATGCTCCATCACCGTCCGTAATGGACCGTTATCATCCTGTGACGGTCCGTGATAGGTTAAAAATCCAATTTTTTATTTTTAGTCCCTGGACTTTGATTATTTGGCATCTTCAATCCATATTTTCTTGGGAATTCTCAAGGTGTTACAAATCTTCCCTCCTTAAAAGAATTTCGTCCTCGAAATTCAGTATCAATCGAACAAATGTGGATACTTAGCTCTCATTTGTTTAGTTAATTCCCAAGTTTGGTTGACATCCTTCCGCCCTTGCTATTGAACTAATACCATTGGTATTGTCTTCTTTCTCAACTTCCGATCTTGTGTTTCTAAAATCTTAACAGGTTGCTCGGTGAAATAGAGTTTATCATCGATGTGTACATCATCCAATGTGATTGCATGAGTGGGATCTGCTAAGCACTTGTGTAAACAAGACACGTGAAAAGTATCATGGATACCTTGCAGTGCTTTAGGCAATTCTAGTTTATACGCCACTGCTCCAACTCTTGCGGTGATTTTGTAAGGTCCAATGTATCTTGGTCCTAACTTTCCGCACTTTATGAATCTTACAACACCTTTCCAAGGTGAAACCTTTAACATAACATAATCACTGACTTGGAATTCTAAAGGTCTTTGGCGTCTGTCTGCATAACTCTTTTGCTTATCTTGGGCAGTTTTCAATCGTTGTTTAATCTGAACTATCTTATAAGTTGTTTCCTGTAAAATTTCTGGTCCAAACAACCGACTATCTCCGATTTCAGTCCAACAGACTATAGTTCTACATTTCCTACCATATAAAGCCTCGAATGGCGTAGCTTTTATACTTGAATGGTAGCTGTTGTAGGAAAATTCGATTAGCGGTAGATGATTATCCCAACTGCCTTCGAAATCAATTGCACAAGACCTCAACATATCTTCTAGGGTTTGAATTTTTCTTTCACTTTGTCCATCGGTTTGAGGGTAATATGTTGTACTCATGTTGATCCGAGTTCCCAATTCTTTCTGGAAACTAGTCAAGAATCTAGATGTGAACCGACTATCTCTATCAGAGATAATAGATAGTGGTATGACATGACAACTCACAATTTCATTGATGTATAATTTGGCTAACATATCCATTGAATAGTTCTCATTGATGGGAATAAAATGTGCCGATTTAATCAGTATATCGAGCACAACCCAAATAGCATCATGCCCTTTCTGAGTTCTCGACCATTTCGTGACAAAGTCCATTGCAATTCTATCCCACTTCCACACAGGTATGTCCAACTGTTGTAATTGACCTGTGGGTTTCTGATGTTCGATCTTGACTTGAAGACAAGTCAGACATTTATCTATGTACTGACTACTGATCTCTTCATGTTTGGCCACCAGTAATGATTCTTTAAACCCTTGCACATTTTATCTACTCCAGGGTGTATCGGGTATTTTGACTTGTGAGCTTCATCTATCACTTTTGTTTGAATTTCTCCGAGTCTAGGAATCCAGATTCTATGCCCAAATCTTAGGATTTGGCATCGCCTTTGGTTAGTAGCTTCTTTTTACCAACCATGTGTTCTTTCTTAATGTTGTCATCTTTCAGTGCCTGGATTTGAATTTCTTTGATTTGATCCATCCAATCCACCTTGATTTCTAATCTTAATATTTTTATCTTAATTGGTTTGATATTATCAATCGAACGATAACCGTTAAACGTTTAACTCTTAAACCAAAAACGTTTAACTTTTCGTCTTTTAATTATTTCACTAAATAATTAATCACCGAATTAAACTATTAAATATTTCACTAAATATTTATCCACCAAATAATAAATCCGCGTTTCGTGAACTATAACATTCACGACTAAACGTTATTAATTGTTCGTTGTCCAAAGTGTAACTCTTTGGATCGTACCTTGATATGACGTAAATTATACATATTTTGCACGCATAATTATCCCCAAATTCATCACAATTAGAGGTAATATGATAATAATTGATACTTAATCCATCCATTTGTGTTCCAACAGGATAATTGACTTGGATATGCAAAAACATGAAGAAATCACTCAAAATCAAGGAGAAATCAGCATTCGAAAGTCAATTGAACGAAACCGGACACAAGAAGTCAAAGCTGGAAGTAAAAAAGTCATCAGGGAGCATTTTAGGGCAATGCACGACCACAGGGAGCATTTTAGGGAAATGCACGGTTGTGCAAACCCCAAAATGCTCTCTTGCCCTCCTTAAAGCTGCCAGATTCCACACGTGAAAGAAAAGGGTACTTTACACGCCTGTGCAATCCAATGCACAACCGTGCATTGCCAAAATCTTAGCCTATAAATAGCAAGCTCATTCTAGTGTTTTAGATGTCCAATACCAAGAGTTGGGAAGGCCTTAGAGCTCTGCTAAGAGCCGGAACTCTCTCGGTTTTGGTCCGTTTAGCTTTTCATTGTTTATTTTCTCTTTAAAGTCTTGTAATATGAAATGAATCTTCTCGTTCGAGTAAAACAAGAGGCAACCTATACCCACTCTCCCTTAGTGTTGGAATACTTCCACACATTATCTAAGGGTTAGTGGAGTCACTTGTATGGTCATTCATGGCTAGTTCTCTTGCGTTGCTCGGGTTGCTTGAACTTTAATTAATTAATGAAGTATTTTTAGTATGTTATGTTTTTAAAGTCTTTATTATGATTTATCTTAAAAAGACAAGAATAAGTGATCTTTAAACCAATCTAATAATCTTAAATCTTGTGAGTTACTTAAGCAAGACTTCTTGTTTGCGAAGCTTATTCGAGTTTGTACGGTCTATATACAAACCTTGGTGCTGCCAAGGGCCCGACTAGTATAGATTTAATATTATGGGTTGATTGGAGGTTTGGGTGTAACATCCGTGAAGTTTGCATGTAACATTTTTTATTTCATCGTTGTGTAATAATAACATCTTGACTAATCATATCTCGTTATAACATATATGTACGTTTTGTCGTGCCAGTTATTATTACAAACGTATAAACGATTCGGAGTTTTGAGATTTCATTTTATACTTTCACATATTATATATATATATATATTCTATATAAAAGAAAAAAAAGGGAATAACAATGAAACAAATAAAATATATACAAGTTTTTTTTATAAAAATGTTATAACTTACTAAAAATGAACCCTCCTTTGAACCCTCTCATTTTCATGTATGAACCCTCCATTTTTCTTTACATTTGAACCCCTCCTAATATCTTAACCTCTTTTTATGCTTGAACCCCCTTTTTCATAGATGTGAACACTGGAACAAGAATTAAGCTAATTTTGACTTTGAAAAGTCAAACTCAATCAAATCCTCATTCAATCCCTGTAATTTCGGATCCTAATTCGTCCAAAATCTATTCTAAACTCGTTTTCAATCTTATGGAAACTCGAATCATCGAAATTAATTGAGAAATTTCGTTTTAAAAAAAATCAAACTTGGGGGTTACAACAATGGGTTCAAACCCGTAAATCATGTCTCAAATCTCGCGATCTTGTTCTATTCTCTAGCTGTAATACGCGTTTAAACACCCTATAAATATCCCTACCATCTTACAACTCGAAATCACCACTCGAATTCGCCCTCTTTCTCCTCCGCGATCGGCCCTATGGAGAACTAATCTCACGATTTTTGCAACGAATCAAGGTATCTAATCTACCCTTCTACTCGTTTTGACCTTCTAATCAATAGCCCCAAACTTCTAATCGTGAACAATGCCCGCAAAGGACCGATTTCATGGTTGCAAAACTATTTTGGGGGTAGGGTTTTAATCTGGGTTATGTTTATACTCTTCCGATATCTCTAGAAACTCAAGCCTTCCTTCCGGTTGTGGGTCCCAAAGCCCAATTAGTTGGAGTAGGCTAATCTCACCACCAACATCTTATTCTAGAAGCCTGCTAACCTCGAAGCATAATGTCAAGACCGAGCTAATCTCTGATGCTACAAGTCGCTCCGCACCAAAGCCCGAAGTAATCAATATATCAAGTGATTCAGAATCTGATGACCAAGAGAACAAACCGAAGCCCATCAATGAAGCCCACTTACCATTTAAGAAAAGGAAGCTTGCTCGAGAAGATGGATCGCACTCTTGGGCCTCGAAGCCCAATCCATGATGTTCTCATCATAACCATGGGCTCAAATGATAGGTGTTAGTAAAATATGATGGCTGGAAGAGTGGGTGTAGGCCCATAAAAAAGTTATGTCAAAGGAAATACTTGGTACTTAAGTGTGTCCCTTGTGACCCACCTCTCTTTCGTGGGAACCCTTTTGTGGCTGCACTACTTATATGTCAAGTATACTTCTAACACGTTATTATGAGAACTCGGTGTTATGATTAGTCAAATTTTAATTTCATTTGTACTTAACACTAAGCATTATATAAACTAGTGTTTGTTTAATTCAATTCTACCTTTGTATGACATTAATGCAAGTGAATTTCTATTTTATGAATAATATCACTTCTATTATTTATATGTCTTTCTCTAACCCGATTAATGATCTTGTCTTCGTAGAATGCCTCCTCACCGTGAAACCAACGACACCACCAATTCTGGGACCAGTGATACCACCCTGTCTGCTCCAACTATGGACACCACCGCCATAGCCACACTTTTAACTCAACAGCTTGCTGTTGTGTTGCCCACCATGGTCACTCAGATCACCAACACTATCAAGGAGACCGGTGGAAACTCGTGTACTTATAAGCACTTCAACTCGTGCAACCCTCTCAAGTACAATGGCTCTGAGGGTGCCACCGGTTTACTCCAATGTTTTGAAAGCATGGAGGCAACTTTAATCATGAGTGAGTGCCCCGATAATCTGAAAGTGAAGTATGCTACAAGTGCCTTCCAAAAGAGGGCGCTTACTTGGTGGAATGCTGAGAAGTGTACTCGGGGACTAACTGAAGCTCTGGCCTTGACATGGGATCAACTTAAGGAACTCATGGTTGAGGAATTCTGCCCGAAGAATGAGATGAAGAAGCTTGAGGTGGAACTGTGTGATCTTGTTCAAGACAGTGGTGAAAACAAAGCTTACAACAACCGTTTTCATGAATTGAGCACCTTGGTCCCTCACATGGTCACCCCGTTAAGCCGAAAATCGACCGCTATATTGGTGGCCTACCTCACCAAATTAGGGGTACCGTCATGGGCAGCAACCCTGTTACTCTCGAGGCTGCCATTCGTCTAGCTACGTCCCTCACGGACGATCTTGTTAAATAAGGCATTCTAACCCGAAAAAGTGGAAAAAAAGTTCGGGTTGAAGAAACCAAGAAGCCTGAACGCCACTTCAAGAAGCAGAAAGTGGTAAAGAACTTCGCCATGGTAACCCCTGCTGCTCCAATTACCCAAGTGGCACCAACCCAAGCACAAGATTCCACGAAGAAATCTTATAGCGGGTCTTACCCTTGGTGTGCTAAGTGCCAATATCATCATGATGCTACCTACCCTTGTCGCATATGCACTAAGTGTGGTAGAGGAGGTCACTTAGCGGCTACTTGCCGTGTGGTTAATGCTACTCCTACTTCAGTCCCCTTAATTGCAAATGGTAGAGCCTGCTACCAGTGTGGTGCTACCGACCATCTCAGGAACCGTTGCCCCAAATTGGCTAACATACAAGGGGCACGCGGTTGGGATTTTGTTATTAGTACCACTGAAGCACTTGAGGAACCTGCCGTCGTTACAGGTACTTTTCTGGTCAATAATGTCTATGCATCAATTTTATTTGACACCGGTGCCGACAAGAGTTTGTTTCCACCAAATTAGAACTTTTGCTTGGTAAATGCTCTAGTGTGTTAGAACCTCCTTACACGGTTGAAATAGCCAATGGAAAACTAACCCATCTTCGTACGGTTGTTCGCGGTTGTACCTTGACTCTCAACGATCACCCTTTCATCATCGACCTTATTCCTATGACTCTTGGAAGCTTTGGCATAGTTGTAGGTATGGACTGGCTATCCGGCAACCATGCTGAGATCGTGTGCTCGAAGAAACTTATTTGTATTCCTCTACCATCCAGTGAAATCTTGGAAATCCTTGGAGACAAGCCTTGCCATGGCCTAAAGATCATTTCTTGCATGAAGGCTCGTAGCTACTTAAGGAAGCAATGCTATGCTTTCTTGGCTCACATTGTTTAAAAGTAACCCGAAAAGAAAACCATTCAAGACATACCCGTTATTCAAGACTTTCCCGAAGTATTTCCTGACGACTTGCCCGGACTCCCACCTGTTCGACAAGTTGAATTCCGTATTGACCTTGTCCCTGGAGTAAACCCTATTGCTAAGTCTCCTTATCGTGTCGCACCATCCGAATTACAAGAATTGTCTAGTCAATTACAAGAGCTGCTAGACAAAGGTTTCATTAGACCGAGCTTTTCACCATGGGGAGCCGCAGTCCTTTTGTCAAAAAGAAAGATGGAACCTTTAGGATGTGAATCGATTACCGTGAGCTCAACAAGCTGACCACCAAGAATCGATATCCTCCCCCGAGAATTGATGACTTATTCGATCAATTGCAAGGAGCAACTTGTTTCTTAAAGATTGATCTCCGATCCGGTTATCATCAATTGCGAGTCCATGCTTATGACATCCCGAAAACCGCCTTTAGAACTCGATATGGACAATATGAGTTCGTAGTTATGCCTTTCAGGTTAACCAATGCACCCACGGTGTTCATGGATCTTATGAACCGTTTGTAGACCCTACTTGGATCAATTTGTCATTGTCTTCATTGACGACATATTGATCTACTCTCGAACTGCCAAAGAACATGAGAACCACCTAAGGCTAATCTTGGAGCTTTTGAAGAAGGAAAATCTTTATGCGAAATTCTCCAAATGCGAGTTTTGGTTAAAAGAAGTTCACTTCTTGGGTCATGTTATCAACGAAAAGGGTATACATGTTGACCCATCCAAAATCGAAGCTATCAAGAACTGGAGTACGCCCAAGACTCCTTCAGAAATCCGTTCCTTTCTGGGTATAGCCGGCTACTATCGAAGGTTCATCTCGAACTTTTCAAAGGTCGCCCTACCACTCACAACTCTAACCGAAAAGGATAAACCGTTCGTTTGGGAGCAGAAACAAGAAGATGCTTTCCAACTCCTTAAGCTGAAATTGTGCGACTCTCATATCCTAAGTCTTCCCGATGACAACGATGACTTCGTCGTGTATTACGACGCTTCCAATCAAGGTCTCGGTTGCATGTTGATGCTACGAGTCAAAGTCATCGCCTACGCATCAAGACAACTCAAGATCCACGAAAGAAACTACACCACATATGACCTCGAGTTAGATGCAGTGGTCTTTGCTTTAAAAATATGGAGACACTACCTCTATGGTACTAAATGTGTCATCTTCACCGATCATAAAATCCTTCAACATATCCTTGACCAAAAGGATCTCAACATGAGGCAACGGCGTTGGGTTGAACTCTTGAGCGATTACGATTGTGAAATCCGCTAACACCCGGGGAAAGCCAATGTGTTTGCTGACGCCCTTAGCCGGAAAGATCGGATCAAACCCTCTCGCATTCGGGCCACAGGAATGATCGTCCAAACTAGCCTCAAGGACATGATTCTCCAAGCTCAAAAAGAGGTTCTTGCCAAGGGCGAGTTAAAGCAACAGTTAGATTGTGGTGCCGAATGTCACACCCCAACCGTAACCACGGGTGCGACTTAATTGATAAAAGAACACAATGAAATAAAGTCATTTACTATTAAAGTTTCATAATACTAAAAACCCAATTACATAAGTCTTAGAATTCAAAGAAACAAATAACATGTTTAAAAGACAAACGCTTAAAATATAATTTCTTCAATAGATATCTAGGCAAATCCTATGTGTTCTTGACTTGACCTATCACGAGCTTAATCACCTGAAACATGTACGAAAAACAAGTTTCAACTAAAATAGTTGATGAGAAATCACAGGTTTAATAAGAGTATAAGTTTGGCAAAGGTTTCATATTCCAAGATCATCATATAGAACGTAATAAAACAAACACATGATTAGCAAATTCAACCTAAAATGATGAATAACGAATAATTGGCACAACTCGCAAGTTGCACTAATAACGAATAAGATGTCCAACCAAAAGTTGTCCATAAAGTATATGCGGTTTCCATCTTATGGCCCATATCTGTACTACCGTTGGCTTGAAAGTTTCAAGTTAAGGATTTGCAAGTTTAACGTTTATCATGTTGTGTTCATTTACTCACATACATATATGATTCGCTTGTTTTAGAATTGTTTGAAAACGTGTTTTAATGCGAGCCAACGCGTACATGTTTCCCCCAAAACAATTTGAATAAGTGGGGCTATGAAATCTCACCTTGAAAGCTAGACGAGATAAGAGACTTGAACAAATAAACGATATGAATCACGGACCAGACCCTAAACAAATAAATAAACTAGTTTTAGGGTAAGTTAGATGGTTATGAGTGTTAGATTGGCGGTTCGGGTCATAAGGTTAAGAATTAGTTGTAAAATTACGTTCTAGTCGATTTTCAGATTTGGACAACAAAGTAGCTGAACAAAAACGGGCTTGTTAAAAATATTAAACGATATCCAAAAATTATAAAATTTTATAGGTATTTAGTTTAAGTCGTTCCGAAGAAGTTTTGTTTAGAAATATTTTCTGTTTGAGACTCGGACCAGAGCCAAAATAGTCAAATAAAACAGAAGGTACTGAAAAAGGTTTCTGTCCCGTTTTGGCTACTACGGAGTCATACTTTTGAATTAGAAAACGAGCCAATTATGTTTGGAAATAAAATTCGACGTACTATGTCGTGAAATTTGAGTTCACTCAGTTTCGATTTATTATGATTAAGATATACTTAGTTAAAGTCAGCACAGTTTCTGTCCATTATCAACAGTTGCACTTAAGTGGACCGTTTAGGGTTTTAAGGTTACCGAACGCATAAATAAAAATTAGAAGAATGTTATTATATTATTATGATACATAATATAATTATATTAGGTTAGCCAAAACGTCCTGTGTCACCGATCTATCCATGATATTCGCAGAAGCGTTTTGGAGAATCACAGGATGCAATCGGCATAGTCGACACGAGCAAGCGGATTCTATTTTAGATTAGTGTTTGGTTAATTCAAGTTAGATTAAAGTTAGGACTAGAGGTTTATAAGAAATAAAAACAAGTTAGTATAAGAGTTAGAATCAAAAGAATAAGAAAGAAATAAAAAGGAAGAAAGAACGGTTAAACTCGATTCGTTGCCCGATCTTGGTTCTTGGCTTATTGCGATTTCTTCAAGGCTTGGAGGAGAGTTTTCTTGCAACTTCTTGGCTGTATAGGGAGGCTCAAAATCGCAGGTGGGTTGGAGGGATTTGAGAAGAGGATTAAATGAAAAACAAGGGGGATTTAGGGTTTGGGGAGGCCTCAAATTTTGAAATTCAGCTGATTAGGGGCTGGGGTTTTGTGAAAATTAGCTTGGGCTAGGTCCAAGTGTAAGTGGGTTGGTTCTAGCTTGGCCCGGTTGAGTGCGCGCATCCGAAATTCACGTTTTTAAGCATTTCTAAGCGAAATTGGTAAATGTTTTCAACATGAAAGTTGATTGTCATAAAAAAATGAGTATATTTAGCTAAAAACATTTAAGTTTAAGTTGTGTTATTCGCGTATGGTAGTTAACGGTCGGTGGACGAGAAAACGGGCTTTTAAGGGCATAACAAGCTGCGAAGGCACAATACATAAATTTACAAGCTTTTGTTGAACGTTTCAAATGTAACAAAGTATAACAACTTTAATTTAACATGTTTGTCGTTTGGATGATTGTTAACGGGTTATGATGGGCCTATTGGGCCTAAAATGGGCCCAATTCATGATTAAGCCATCAATAAGCATATAGAGCATAAGGTAACAAATAGTAGATCACGTATGATAAACAAGTATGTCATATGAAAATAATCCAAGTGAAATGACATTCAAAATGATTTGCATTGATTAAATAAGTCTAGTTCATGATAAGTTAAACACGAAAGTCGCAGATGTTACAGTCTTCCCTAGTTAAGAGAATTTTGTCCCCGAAATTCAACTATTAGAGGCTGCAGAGTCTTGAAAGAGATGAGGGTACTTGAGTTTCATTTGGTCTTCACGTTCTCAAGTAAACTCAGGACCCCGTTTGGATTCCCAACGAACTTTCACGATCGGGATGCGGCTACGCTTGAGTTGCTTGACTTCACGGTCCATGATTTCAACGGGCTTTTTGACGAAATGCATAGAGTTGTCGATACGAACATCATCCAGAGGAACTTGAAGTGTGTCATCAGCAAGGCACCTTTTAAGGTTTGACACATGAAAAATGTCATGAACGTTACAAATTTCGGTTGGTAGCTTGAGTCTATAGGCTACTGGGCCAATCCTTTCAAGAATCTCGAATGGCCCAACAAACCTAGGGGCTAGCTTTCCCTTCTTCCCAAATCGGACAACACCTTTACATGGGGAAACCTTGAGTAAGACTCTGTCACCGACTTGAAATTCAAGGGGCTTCCTACGGTTGTCATCATAACTCTTTTGACGATTACGAGAGGCCTTGAGTCTTTGTTGAATTTGAAGTATCTTGTCGATGGTTTCTAGAATGAGTTCGGGACCGGTGATTTGAGAATCACCGATCTCGGTCCAACACACCTGAGATCGACACTTCCTACTGTCACACCCCCAAAATCCACAAAATGAGTTTTACCGTTTGGTGTGTAACAAACCAGGATCTCAGTCATTAGTTACATCAAACGACTCTATATGAGTTTAACAAAAATAAGTAAATATTCAGAGTAAATGTGGAAGCGATAAATAAAGTATTAAATGCGTAAAACAAACGCGCCCAAAGTTAAGCCTAATCAAAATAGATAAATAGTCCAAAGTTTGATTTAAATGTTTGTGATAAAAATAGGACTCCATGCACGTCCGAGATATGCACTTGTGCTTAGCGACCGGAGAAAACATGTAAGAAAAGTGTCAACACTAGGTTGGTGAGTTCACAGGTTTCATTTTGTAATATCGTTTGTCACATTATGTACATTCAATATATATATCAATAGGTAGCTAACATATGTTCATGTTTACTAAAGCGCTCAAAACTGAAGCTGACTGTTTGTTTGTGTTTGAATGCCTCCCACCATGTCTATCAACAATGGTGTCGTGTTTAGGTCAATTTTACACCCGTTCGACCTCCAATCGAGTTAGCGCGACTAACGCGGGTGGGGTTAGTCAAACTCAGTAGTACTACTCAAGATTACCTCGCTATGTTCATATTAAACAGTTCAAAGTGTAAGGACTTTCAGGATAGAATGTAACGCTTAGTCTTAACAAGTGATAAAATATGAATTACAATAATCAAAAGTGTTTGCGTCATGTTTTCTCCCCCAAATTAGAGAAAGTAAAGGGGCCGTGAAACTCACCTGAGTTGTGTAAGCGCAGGTAGTTAACACCACACGATGATGCAACAAAAACCACAATTGGATTGCACGCGGACAATATACGAATGCCCTAGAATATGATTTGTGATAGTTAGGAAACATATAGGATTTTGTGACAATGATATGGGAAAGGTCGGATGTCCTAACGACACATTTATGATTAACGAGTCGGTAAACTTATCATCGGGACTAAAGAATTTCTTAATTTAGTAATTAAGATAGATGTGGTATGTATAAAGACGTCACTAAATACGAATAATAATGTTAAATAAAAGTTCGTGTGTTTGTATGAGTTAAATAATAACTTTAGGTAATAATATAAATAATTATATTATTTATAATGTAAATAGTTATTTAAGTGATAAAAATAATGAATATATTATTTTAAATGAATAATATATTTTTAGGTTGGAGTAGGAATTAAATTCGAGCACGCGGGTGTCTCTCCGGGGTCAAACCATATTAATGTAGTATTATAATACTATATGGATTTTTTTTATTATAAAAAGGAATCAAGGAAAAGTCCCAAAAAAATATTACATGAGACCGGTTTCGAACCCGGGTCTCCTGTGTGCATGCCCAAGGTTTTAACCAACTCAGCCTGCTAGGGTGTCGCACTAGAACCCGGATTGAATTGGTTTTAACATATAATTCTTGTGGGTTCTTCCCCCCCCATCGATACCTGATACAAAGTCCCCCTAGATCTCACGATTTCGGCCAAGAATGATCATCAATGCATAGGGGTTTTGTTAATACAGGTATTGCGAACCAGTGGGTAGCTTTAATTGCAAAAACAAGTTTTAAATCGTTAATTATGCTTTGAATTTGCCGAACCCTAGGTTATGAACACAAAATCAAATTGATCAAATCTGATAATAAAAGTTGTTGAAACCATGTGGCTTTCAAAGAGTAGGTGATGGCGAATCTAACCGTATGAATTAATTGAATTTAGATTGATTATAGGGTGGTGTTCGATCAAACCCGAATGAATATGTAGAATTTATCTGTGTTAAATTCAATAATGTAAGCCCTGGATATGATAGGGCTTTCAATCTATAGACCAAGACGAAACTGAGGGTGTGTTTAATTACCAAAATGGAGTTCGGATTGATGATGTTCGGCTAAGACGAGTTCCGACTTCGACGAGTTAGCCTCCGACGACTCTTGTTCCTTCTCCGGCCGAATTGATGTGTGCAACAGCTTTAGGGAAACTCGTTCAAGGTGTACATATGTTTGATTTATGAGAATATTGATTGAAATGAATGAATTTGATGAGTACATGATGAGGAGTCGACGGTTTCGACTTGAATACCCAATAATGGGATTAATTCGCACGTAATGATGATGTTTAATGCCTCAATGATGCCGAAACTGTTATTAACATTCATTTCAGTTACGAATTCGAAAGAATTTCAGTTATGGTTTGCGAATTTGGGCTAAGAACAAGTGTAGTTTGACTTTACAAAGTCAGCAGGACATAAAACTCTTGATTTTGACTTTACAAAGTAAACAGAATGAGTTTTGACTAATTACACTACTAGTCCTTGTAGTTTATGTGAATTGGAGTTTGAATAATGGCAGTGTTAGTCCCTGAGGTTTGTACAGAGTTAACTGGGTTAAGAAATGACTGGATTAACTGAGTTTGTGCTAGCGGAGTTAACTCTAAATAGCCCGATGTCACATCATCCCCTAGTTGAAAGAATTTTCATCTCGAAAATTTAAAATAATAATAAAAAAAATTTCCTGGATGTCACATCATCCCCTAGTTGAAAGAATTTTTGTCCCGAAAATTAAATAGTACCTTATGTGTTTGACGTGGATTGCTTGAATAGATGAGGATACTTGCGCATCATCTGATCCTCGCGCTCCCATGTGAATTCCTGTCCGCGTTTCGAGTTCCAACGAACTCTGACAATAGGGATCTTACTATGTTTGAGCGTTTTGACTTCCCTATCCATGATTTCTACCGGTTCTTCAATGAAACATAGTTGTTCGTCGATTTGTAGCTCCTCAAGAGGAACCACGAGTGTCTCGTCTGCTAGACATTTCTTTAAGTTTGAGACATGAAATACGTTGTGCACACCACTCAGTCCTTCAGGTAGGTCCAGTTGGTAGGCTTCTAGGCCAATTCTCTTTACTATCTTAAACGGTCCAACATAACGAGGGTTTAGTTTGCCTCGTTTCCCAAAATGAATTGCACCTTCCCAAGGTGAGACTTTCGGTAGGACCATGTCGCATACTTGAAATTCTAACGGTTTCCGACGCTTATCGGCATAACTCTTTTGATGATCACGGGCTGCCGCCATACGATTTTGAATTTGAACGATTTTCTCTGAAGTTTCGAGCACAAGGTTAGGACCTGTAAGTTGGCTATCCCAATTCAGCCCAACAGATAGGTGATCGGCATTTCTGCCCGTATAATGCCTCAAACGGTGCTGCCTTGATGCTAGTGTGATAACCGTTATTGTAGGAGAACTCCACTAAAGCAAGTGAGTTTCCCAACTGTTACCGAAATCAATCACACAAGCTCGTAGCATGTCCTCTAGGGTTTGAATAGTACGTTCAGTTTGGCCATCTGCTTGAGGATGGTATGCTGTGCTCATATCCAGGCGCGTGCCTAGAGCTTTTTGTAATGATTGCCAGAAACGTGAGGTGAATCGAGCGTTACGATCAGAAATGATTGAAATTGGCACTCCGTGTCGAGAGACAACTTCTTTCAGATAAATGCGAGTTAATTTCTCCATCTTATCAGTCTCTTTGATTGCCCGCAAGTGAGCGGATTTAGTCAAACGATCTACTATCACCCAGATGGTGTCGCTTCCGCTAGGAGTCTGGGGTAATTTCGTGATAAAATCCATGGAAATCTGCTCCTATTTCCACTTCGGGATCTCTGGTTGTTGGAGTAAACCAGATGGCTTTTGGTATTCAACTTTGACCTTCAAGCACGTCAGACACTTGCTAACATAGGTGGCTATATCAGCTTTCATGTTCGGCCACCAATAGAGAACCTTTAGGTCATGATACTTTTTATCGGAACCAGGATGAATAGAATACCGAGATTTGTGAGATTCATCCATTACAATCTCCCTTATGTTCCCGTACTTTGGAACCCATATTCGCTCCGCGAAGTAGCGAATACCGTCCGATTTAACTTCGAGTTGGTTCTCCATACCACGTGTGGCTTCTAACTGTAGGTTTTCCTCTTTCAGGGCTTCGAGTTGAGTACTACGGATTTGATCAGGTAATCCAGGGTGAATAGTGAGTTGTAATGTTCTACCTCGTCTAGGTTTGGTTTCCTTCCGGCTTAGGGCATCGGCTACTACGTTAGCTTTGCCCAGATAATATTTGATCGCACAGTTATAGTCGTTCAAGAGTTCGATGCAACGACGCTGTCGCATGTTCAACTCTTTTTGTTCGAAGATAAGCTAAAGACTCTTGTGATCGGTGTAGATGGTGCACTTCGTACCGTACAAGTAATGTCTATAGATTTTCAATGCAAACACTCCAACTCCTAATTCTAAGTCATGAGTCATGTAGTTCTTCTCATGGATTTTCAACTGACGAGAAGCGTATGCGATAACCTTCTCGCGTTGCATCAACACACAACCGAGACCTTGGATGGAGGCATCGCAATACACTACAAAGTCATCCGTTCCTTCTGGAAGAGATAGGATGGGTGCACTACAAAGTTTCTGTTTTAACTGTTGGAATGTTGATTCTTTGGTTTCGCTCCAATTATAGGGTTTACCCTTTTGGGTTAGGACAGTGAGAGGTTGAGCAATCTTCGAGAATCCCTCGATGAATTGTCGGTAGTAGCCAGCCAATCCCAAAATGGTCGCACCTCTGTTGGAGTCGTTGGTGCCGCCCAATTCTTGATGGCTTCTACTTTAGCTGGATCAACATGTATTCCCTTCTCGTTGACTACATGCCCTAGGAATTGAACTTCGTGAATCCAAAATTCACACTTAGAAAATTTGGCATACAGTTGCTCTTGTTTCAACCGTTCAAGAACTAAACGTAGATGCTCCTCATGTTCTTCCTGGTTATTAGAATAGATGAGGATATCGTCAATGAAAACGATGATGAATTGATCAAGGTAGGGTTTACACACATGGTTCATGAGGTCCATGAACACCGCGGGTGCGATGGTTAGTCCGAAAGGCATGACCATAAACTCGTAGTGGCCGTACCTAGTTCTGAATGCAGTCTTAGAGATGTCTTCATCTCGGATTCTTAGTTGACGGTAACCGGATCTAAGATCGATCTTGGAATAGAAGCTTGATCCCTGGAGTTGATCAAGCAGATCATCAATGCGGGGTAGTGGATAACGATTCTTGATGGTTACTTTGTTCAGCTCACGGTAGTCGATGCACATACGAAAAGTCCCATATTTCTTCTTGACGAATAAGACTGGAGCTCCCCATGGCGATGAGCTAGGTATGATAAAACCCTTATCCAACAAATCCTGCAGTTGTGTAGACAATTCTTGTAACTCGCTAGGTGCAAGTCTGTACGGTGCCCGAGCAATAGGCGCTGCTCCGGGTGCTAAATCAATTTGAAATTCGACTTGACGATGAGGTGGAAGGCCGGGTAGGTCTTCAGGAAACACTTTCGAGAAGTCACGAATAATCAGAATGTCATCAATCTTCTTCTCTTCAGATGGTTGTTCGGTGACAAGAGCTAGAATAGCAGTATGGCCTTTACGCAAACACTTCTGTGCTTTCATGAAGGATATGATGCCTACGACTGCACCACTCTTTTCGCCTTGGACATAAAGGGTTTCTCCACTAGGGAGAGGAAGGCGAACAATTTTATCTTGACAGATAATCTCAGCTTGATTTTTGGATAACCAATCCATACCGACAATTATGTTGAAACTGCCAAGTGTAACTAGCATGAGGTCAATGTCAAGCTTATGACCAGCCGATCCAAGTTTACATCCCTTAAGAATGTGAGTTGCTTCGATTATCTGACCGTATGCTATCTCTATAGTGTACTTAGTTTCTAATAGAGTTAGAGTACGACCGCACCTGTAGGAAATTTGTGAGGTCACGCTGAGACTTCTAGTGAGACCCGCGCTTATAAGGTAAGCTTCGGTCAACGCAAAGGCTAAGGGAAGAGATTCACATGTAGGAAAAATTTTAATGAGATATAAATTCCAGTAATATAAGGGATAGGATGTCTGTTGAAGTACTCGCGTTCAACTGATGGTTGGTTAGATTAAATCCCCGTTTTCTAATGTCATTGGAACAACTGGATCATTTTGTGAAGAAGGAAATCCGATTACAGAGCTGGATATGCTGTGGTATAAATCAAATTAGACTAAGGATTAGACACAGGATAAAGTAATAGGGTCAAATGGAATTTATTGTTGGGGTGTAAGGGATAACGTGTTAGCTTAGAAGGAATTTTTCAAATTCCGTTTACATACTTGGAGCTGGTGGGTTTTCCATCAGGTTCTACTAGAGTTTTAATCGAGATGGTTTCCTTGAGAAAGTTTGGATGAAAGTCTTAAGTTCACTAAGACTCTTACATGAGTGACATAAAATAATGGGTTCCATTGATGATAGCTCAGTGTGTCCGTAAATCTCTTCAACCTGATAGTCGCGTCTATCAACTGTTGAACATGTTTAATGATACCAACTAGTCGTTGAGCGGGTTACAAGAACTTCTACTGATAGTGGAAACTTAAGTCTGTAAATCACTGATTAGGACCATTTATATACACACTAGGTTTCACCAGGACTTACATGCACCTCAAATTACTATTACATGTGCACCCGTTATGATAATTTGCTTTGCATGTTCACTCTAGTTCCCCCTGTCCTGTGTCAAATGTCCCTCAATTTTTTTTACCGAGTACAGAGTATTTCCAGATACGATAAGTCATCGAAAGGCATAGTCATCAACCTTAAATTGATCAACTATGAATCATATCAGGATGAGTAGTCTGGAATCGTTTGATCCGAGTATTCACTCGAGTTGAAACACACTACGAGAGTCCAATCCAACATATTGTAGATGGGAACATGCACATGAAACAACCATGCACATGGAATGTGACTTCGAGAAGTGAAACTAGTTCATATATATGAGTTACTGGGAGAAGCAAAGTGGCCGTTCCGCGAACTTAGTCAAAATAGGGTTCGAGTATGCAATGAGCAAAGCGTTCCCAACTTTGCGGTCAATCTATCTTCAACAAAATAATGACCAAAAGCGTGAGCCCATGGCTCAGGAAGGTGATGACATCTATGTGTCAATGTCTGCCTCCACACAGTGTACCTCACGCAAGGTCCACGGGTTCGGGCTTGTAGTAGAGTATAGCTAGTGAGGTCGGGGTATTTTTGTTGGTGGGTGCAGGATGGACTCGCTTACGACGAACCCAACTCCCAAAGAGATATGTGCCAGTGTTGTGTGTCGTCCCTAATACGGACATGAGAAGGCCCACCATACCCCACGGTGGCATCGATAGGATCGAGCCGGTGTCTTCCTCGGATCTGGTGGTGTGGAAAGGGATGCAAATGATGGTGGTGTAAGTGACTCCTCCGAAGGCTCCGTCTTGCTGCCCTCGGACGGGAATGGATTGTTGTTTTGGTGATTCCACGGGTGTCGCCATCGGGAATGATGATACAATGAGAATGAGTGTTCCTCGTCTGCAGAGGGTGATATGGATGTTGTCAATATGCCTACAATGCAATGTATGTATGGATGCTATGTGATCATGTATGAGTGTCTGTGTCGTGTAACTAATGCATGTGTGGTTATAGTCTAGTATGTAACCCTGGTTCTCTATAACCAATGGCTCTGATACCAATCTGTCACACCCCCAAAATCCACTAACGGAGTTTTACCGTTTGGCTTGTGACAAACCAGGATCTCAGTCATTAGTTACATCAAACGACTCTATATGAGTTTAACAAAAATCAGTAAATATTCAGAGTAAATGCGGAAGCGATAAATAAAGTATTAAATACGTAAACCAAAACGCCCAAAGTTAAGTCTAATCAAAATAGATAAATAGTCCAAAGTTTGATTTAAATGTTTGTGATAAAAATAGGACTCCATGCATGTCCGAGATGTGCACCTGTGCTTAGCGACCTGAGAAAACATGTAAGAAAAGTGGCAACACTAGGTTGGTAAGTTCACAAGTTTCCGTTTGTAATAGCGTTTGCCAGATTATGTACATTCAATATATATATCAATAGGTAGCTAACCTATGTTCATGTTTAATAAAACGCTCGAAACCGAAGCTGACTGTTTGTTTGTGTTTGAATGCCTCCCACCATGTCTATCAACAATGGTTCCGTGTTTAGGTGAATTTTACACCCGTTCGACCTCCAATCGAGTTAGCGCGACTAACGCGGGTGGGGTTTGTCAAACCCATTAGTACTACTTAAGATTACCTCGCTATGTTCATATTAAACGGTTCGATGTATAAGGACTTTTCAGGATAGAGTCTTAACAAGTGATAATATATGAATTGCAATAATCAAAAGTGTTTGCGTCATGTTTTCTCCCCAAATTAAAAACAGTAAAGGGGCCGTGAAACTCACATGAGTTGTGTAAGCGTAGGTAGTTAGCACCACATGAGGATGCAAAAAAAACCACAATTGGATTACACGCGGACAATCTACGAATGCCCTATAATATGATTTGTGACAGTTAGGAAACATATAGGATTTTGTGACAACGATACGGGAAAGGTCGGATGTCCTAACGACACATTTATGATTAACGAGTCGGTAAACTTATCATCGGGACTAAGGAATTTCTTAATTTAGTAATTAAGATAGATGTGGTACGTATGAAAACGTCACTTAATACGAATAATAATGTTAAATAAAAGTGCGTGTGTTTGTATGAGTTAAATAATAACTTTAGGTAATAATATAAATAATTATATTATTTATAATGTAAATAGTTATTTAAGTGATAAAAATAATGAATGTATTATTTTAAATGAATAATATATTTTTGGGTTGAGTAGGAATTAAATTAGAGCACGCGGGTGTCTCTCCGGGGTCAAACCATATTAATGTAGTATTATAATACTATATGGATTGTTTTTATTATAAAAAGAAATCAAGGAAAAGTCCCAAAAAAATATTACATGAGACCGGTTTCGAACCGGGTCTCCTGTGTGCATACCCAAGGTTTTAACCAACTCAGCCCGCTAGGGTGTCGCGCTAGAACGCGGATTGAATTGGTTTTAACATATAATTCTTGTGGGTGCTTCCCCCCCATCGATACCCGATCCAAACTCCCCCTAGATCTCACGATTTCGGCCACGAATGATCATCAATGCATAGGGGTTTTGTTAATCCAGGTATTGCAAACCAGTGGGTAGCTTTAATTGCAAAAACAACAAGTTTTAAATCGTTAATTCTGTTTTGAAAATGCCGAACCCTAGGTTATAAACAAAAAAATCAAATTGATCAAATCTGATAATAAAAGTTGTTGAAACCATGGGGCTTTCAAAGAGTAGGTGATGGCGAATCTAACCATATAAATTAATTGAATTTAGATTGATTCTAGGGTGGTGTTCGATCAAACCCGAATGAATATGAACCCTAGAATTTGTCTGTGTTAAATTCGATAATGTAAGCCCTGAATATGATAGGGCTTTCAATCTACAGACCTAGACGAAACTGAGGGTGTTTAATTACCAAAATGGAGTTCGGATTGATGATATTCGGCTAAGACGAGTTCCGACTTCGACGAGTTAGCCTCCGTCGACTCTGGTTCCTTCTCCGACCGAATTGATGTGTGCAACCGCTTTAGGGAAACTCGTTCAAGGTGTAGAAATTTTTGATTTGTGAGAATATTGATCGAAATGAACGAATTTGATGAGTACATGGTGAGGAGTCGACGGTTTCGACTTGAATACCCAATAATGGGATTAATTCCCACGTAATGATGATGTTTAATGCCTCAATGATGTCGAAACTGTTATTAACATTCATTTTAGTTACGAATTCGAAAGAATTTCAGGTGTAGTTTGACTTTACAAAGTCAGCAGGACATAAAACTCTTGATTTTGACCTTACAAAGTCAACAGAATGATTTTTGACTAATTACACTACTAGTCCTTGTAGTTTATGTGAATTAGAGTTTGAATAATGGCAGTGCTAGTCCCTGAGGTTTGTACTGAGTTAACTGGGTTAAGAAATGACTGGATTAACTGAGTTTGTGCTAACGGAGTTAACTCTAAATAGCCGGATGTCACACCTACCATATACAGCCTCGAAAGGGGCGCACTTAATGCTCGTATGATAACTGTTGTTGTACGAGAATTCAATGAGCGATAGATGGTGATACCAATTTCCACCAAAATCGATCACACACGAACGGAGCATATCTTCGAGAGTTTGAATGGTTCTCTCACTTTGACCATCCGTCTAGGGATGGTAAGTTGTGCTGAGGTTCAAACAAGTTCACAAAGCTTTCTGTAAAGATTGCCATAACCGAGAGGTTAAACGGCTATCACGGTCAGAGATAATGGATAGAGGGACACCATGACGTGTCACGACCTCACTGATATAGAGTCTGGAAAGCTTCTCCATTTTGTAGTCCTCACGGATTCGGAGAAAATGAGCGGATTTGGTTAAGCGGTCAACAATGACCCAGATGGAGTCATAACCACTAGAGGTTCGTGTAAGCTTAGTGATGAAGTCTATGGAAATTTGCTCCCATTTCCATTGAGTGATTTCGGGTTGTTGGAGAAGACCAGATGGTTTCTGGTGCTCACCTTTGACTTTGGAGCAAGTAAGACACTTCCTTACATAGAGGGCGATGTCTTTCTTCATTCCTGGCCACCAATAAAACTCTTTCAAGTCGCGATACATCTTATCTGCACCGGGATGAACATAATAACGGCATTTATGTGCTTCATCAAGGATAAGGGTTCAGAGCTCACTCGATTCGGGGATCCAAATTCGACCCATGAAGTAAAGGATATCATCGGGTTTGGGTTCCAAGTGCTTTTCGGCACCATAATCCAACTCCTTCTTCAACTCATCATTTGCAACAACTTGTTTTTGGGCTAGGAGGATCTCATCTTTGAGACTGGTTTGGACCAACATTCCCATGGCTCGCACATGGGTGGGTTTGATTCGGTCCTTGCGACTAAGGGCGTCAGTCACCACATTAGCTTTCCTCGGGTGGTAACGAATTTCGCAATCATAGTCACTAAGTAATTCAACCCAACGTCGCTGCCTCATGTTGAGTTCTTTCCGGTTCAGAATGTGTTGGAGGCTCTTGTGTTCGGTGAAAACCACACATTTAGTTTCGTAGAGATAATGTCTCTAGATTTTCAAAGCAAAGACCACTACACCCAACTCAAGGTCATGAGTGGTGTGATTCTTTTCGTGAACCTTGAGCTGTCTGGATGCATAAGCAAAATTGGCAAATGTTTTCAACATGAAAGTTGATTGTCATAACAAAATTAGTATATTTAGCTAAAAATATTTAAGTTTAAGTTGTGTTATTCGCGTACGATAGTTAACGGTCGATGGACGAGAAAACGGACTTTTAAGGGCGTAACAAGCTGCAAAGTCACAATACATAAATTTACAAGCTTTTGTTGAACGTTTCAAATGTAACAAAGTATAACGACTTTAATTTAACATGTTTGACGTTTGCATGATTGTTAACGGGTTATGATGGGCCGATTGGGCCTAAAATGGGACCAATTCATGATTAAGCCATCAATAAGTATATAGAGCATAAGGTAACAAATAGTAGATCACGTATGATAAACAAGTATGTCATATGGAAATAATCCAAGTGAAATGACATTCAAAATGATTTGCATTGATTAAATAAGTCTAGTACATGATAAGTTAAACACGGAAGTCGCAGATGTTACACCGAAAAACAATTAGAGTCCAAGTCCGATGAAATTCTTTATTTCATGGGACGAATGTGGATTCCCGAATCTCAACCCCTTCACAAGCTTATCCTCGATGAGGCACACAAATTCCGGTATTCTATTCATCCCGGTGCCGATAAAATGTATCATGACCTCAAGGAGTTTTATTGGTGGCGAGGAATGAAGAAGGATATAGCTTTATTTGTGAACAAGTGTCTTACGTGACTAAAGGTTAAAGCTGAACATCAAAAACCCTCGGGCCTTCTCCAACAACCCGAGATTCCTCTTTGGAAATGGTAGCAAATCTCTATGGATTTTATCAGCAAACTCCCAAGAACTCCTTGTGGATACGATTCGATTTGGGTCATAGTTGACCGCTCGACCAAATTCGCTCATTTTATCCCTATTCGTGAAGATTTCAAGATGGAAAAGCTGTCAAATCTCTATATCAACGAAATCGTGACTCGTCACGGTGTGCCTTTGTCCATTATCTCCGATCGTGACAGTCGTTTTACTTCCAACTTCTGGCGATCCTTAGAAAAATCCTTAGGGACTCGTTTGGACCTTAGAACGGCTTATCATCCTCAAACCGATTGCCAAAGCGAAAGGACTATCCAAAACCTGGACGATATGCTTCACACTTGTGTGATCGATTTTGGTGGAAGTTGGGATAACCATTTGCCTTTCGTGGAATTCTCTTACAACAACAGATATCATGCTAGCATTAAATGTGCTCCTTTCGAAGCCTTATATGGTAGAAAATTCCGCTCCCCGATATGTTGGACCGAGATCGGTGACACTCAAATAACTGGTCCCAAGCTTATTTAAGAGACATCCGATAAGATCTTCAAGATTCAAGAAAGACTTAAGGCTACCCGTGCTCGCCAAAAGAACTATGCCGATAATCGAAGAAAACCCCTCGAATTCCAAGTCGGTGATAAAGTCTAACTCAAAGTTTCCCCTTGGAAGGGCGTGGTCCGTTTCGGGAAAAAGCGGAAATTAGCACCTAGATACGTGGGTCCTTTTGAAATCCTTGAAAGGATTGGCCCCGTAGCTTAAAAACTCAAGCTACAAGCCAAACTCAATGGTGTGCATGACACTTTTCATGTGTCAAACCTCAAGAAGTGTCTCGCTGACGACACTCTCCGTATTTCGTTGGACGAAGTCCGTATTGATGACAAGTTGAACTTCATTAAACAACCCGTGGCGATCATGGATCGTAACATTAAGCAACTCAAGCATAGCCGTATACCTATCGTGAAAGTTCGATGGAATTCTAAGCGTGGTCCTGAGTTCACTTGGGAATGTGAAGATCAAATTAAGCTTAAGCACCCTCATCTCTTTTCTAATTCAGTAGCCTCCACCAGTTGAATTTCGGGGATGAAATTCCTTCAACTTGGTGATACTGTAACATTCGTGAATTTTGCATGTAACATTTTTTATTTCATCGTTGTGTAATAATAACATCTTGACTCATCATATCTCGTTATAACATATATGTACGTTTTGTCGTGCCAATTATTATTACAAACGTATAAACGATCCGGAGTTTTGAGATTTCATTTTATACTTTCACATATTATATATATATATATATATATATATATATTTATATTATTATAAAAATGTGATTTTATATATATATATTTTTTCTATATAAAAGAAAAAAAGGGAATAATAATGAAACAAATAAAATATATACAAGTTTTTTTTATAAAAATGTTATAACTTACAAAAATTGAGAAAACAAAAAGAAATAAATTAAGCCTTTGAACCCCCTCATTTTCATGTATGAACCCTCCCTTTTTCTTTGCATTTGAACCCCTCCAAATATCTTGAACCCCATTTTATGCTTGAACCCCCCTTTTTCATAGATGTGAACCCTCGAACAAGAATTAAGCCAATTTTGACTTTGAAAAGTCAAACTCAATCAAATCCTCATTCAATCACTCTAAATTTGGATCCTAATTCGTCCAAAATCTATTCCAAGCTCGTTTACAATCTTATGGAAACTTGAATCATCGAATATATTTGAAATTTCGTTTTAAAAAAAAATCAAACTTGGGGGTACGACAATGGGTTCAAACCCATAAATCATGTCTCAAATCTCGCGATCTCGTTCGATTCTCTAGCTGTAATACTCGTTTAAATACCCTATAAATATCCCTACCATCTTACAACTCGAAATCACCACTCGAATTCGCCCTCTTTCTCCTCCTCGTCGCGATCGGCCCTTTGGAGAACTAATCTCACGATTTTTGCAACGAATCAAGGTATCTAATCTACCCTTCTACTCGTTTTGACCTTCTAATCAATAGCCCCAAACTTCTAATCGCGAACAATGCCCGCAAAGGACTGATTTCGTGGTTGCAAAACTGTTTTGGGGGTAGGGTTTTAATCTGGGTTATGTTTTGGGGAAGATGACTGAGGCTCATTCAAGTTTTACTAATTTATTTTCGGAGCTTTGTTCATTATAGGAGACTTGGTCTAATGGTAAACCTTGGTAAACCCGGCGCCTGCGCCTTTTACCTGCTTCCTTGTCTTTTTTTTTTTGTTTTAACACATTTCATAATACATGTTTTATATAACTAATAATCTGATTTTTCTAAATAAATTATAAACATTTTTTAAATTTCAAGAGGTTATGTATATTACTTGTTTTAATTAAATTGAAACTATAATTTTAAATCTTTAGTCATCATTTTAAAGTCATAAGTTTTATTAAAACGAAAGGGTTATATCCTACCTAAACCTTTAAAACGACTTAATCTATAATATATTAGTAACAATATGATTTTATTAGTGTTACTAAAATTTTAATCGTTTTATTTACATAATTATCATATTATTATTAATACTATCACGATTAACATAATATTAGTAGCAAAATAATGATAATTTTGTTAGCCAAATTTATTCACCTATGACATTGTTTTAATAATATAAATATTATAGTTATTATATCAGTATATTGGCAAATATTTTTTTTTCCTTTTTAAATAAAACATCATTTATAAATCTTATTCGTATTCTCGATCGTTCGCCCAAAACCCTAAAATCCTAACCATTTCATTGTTGTTTCTCTTAGTCGTTCGTATATTAAATAACATATTTTATTTAATTTAGGGCATCGTTAAACCGGTTCGCTTTTCCTCGCGATCTAGTTCAAGTTTAAGTCACCATATCAAGGTGAGAACATAGCCCATTTTTCCTTTTTATTTTTGAGGTGAAACATGTATATCTATAACTTGATAACTCAACCATTTTTTTATCAAAACAAATTCTCAAACAAGTAATTTCAATTATGTGCTTGATATTTGAACACTAATAACAATATTGCAATCATTAACTTGATCATAAGCCTAAGGAAGTACTAGTATGGCCATATAGGGGAAACCGATATAACAATGGCATAATCTTTGGGATTGTGGATGCATATAACATTAAGGGTTGATTGCAAGAAGTTTTGTGTTGATATGCTTGCACACTTGTTTGAACTTGGTTTGAATTTGTTTATATCTTTCATGCTAATTTATCTTTATAACTTATAAAACCTATGTCTCTCACCAACTTTTTGTTGACCCATTTCACTTTACATGTCCAGGAAATAATAACTAAGAGATGAAGGATCACATAGGATTACTTTTGGACTTAGTTAATAAATTTGAACACTATTTTTATTTTTATGTTGGATGTTGTTTGACTTGTTTGAAACAAGGGTTGTTATCAATTATGAAATTTTAATAATTTATGTAAAATCTTAGTAAATGTCTTTATACCTTGTGCTATGTATTATATGTGTGACACCTCGCGTTTTCCGCCTTGGTGGGGTGTGACATTGGGTATTCAACGAGTCGTTCGAGTCCTAACTAGACCTTGCGGTTTGTGTCGGTATTTCTTTACTTCTCTTGTCAGCTTGCAGAGGACTTCTAGCGGGAGCCATGGAGTTTGATCTTGATAATGGAAGTCTTATTTATTTGAAATACTATTATAAGTAAAGACAATTATTTTAAGAACATAATTTGTTAGGTCCAAGTGTTCATAAATTACCTTTAGAGGAAGTCGTGCATTCTGAATTACCGGAAGAAGTTACAAGACATGACGTATGATGTGTTGCAAAACACAGGTAATTATCCTATTGTATTTGTGTGTATTTGTATAGTTTTATATCGTTTTAAGTTTCTTCTGAGTTCGGGTCATAAGTGCAGGTTATAGTGTGCTAAGTAAGCGGAAAACGAAGCTAAATTCTGGAGAAATCGAGCACACGGGAAAAGATTGGAAAGCAAAAGAGAAAAAAAATCAATTTTCTGAGATTTATGCTACTCGCGGTACGCGAGGAAGGAGGACAATTCCCTCGCGGTACGCGAGGGAACCCAGAAGGCAACCCGACTAAATTGTCCTCGGCCACTTTCTCACGCGGTACGCGGGAGAACCGCTAATCCGTAAAAAACTCTAATTTCATGTTTTAATTGTTTTGAACGGCCATTCTATTATTGATTCGACATATTGCTGTCAGAGCACCGTTCTTGGGCGACTTTGGCAAGGAGGAAAGCATTGGGATCGAGTTTCTGGAGTTAGAGAGATCGAACTGGTTAGATTCAAATCGTCCGGTCACGATTAATCTTTCTTCTTTGTTTATTCAGTATTCTGGAACCATGTTTAGTACTTTTAACTTTGAATCTTCTGGTTTCATCATGATTTTTGGCTAAAACCTTAGAACTACCTAGGTTGAAGATGATTGTTTGCTAAAGTTTGGATTTTTATTGGTTTATGGATCTTATTTTGTTTTTTATGCTTTAGTACGGATCTGATTTCAATTGTTTAATGAGTATGCATGCTTAGTTTTGATCTTATGTTGGTTGATTGTTCCATACATGTCTTGATGAATGTCTTTCATGAATAGGTATGTACTAGATCGCTTACTGTGTGTTTGTGATTCATGTGTGGTTTGCTAGACGTCAGTAACCACAGGAATATCAGTTAACAATTGAATAAACTAAGTGTTCTTATCTAAATACATGCAAAGTGATAGATAATCGATTAGTATTCAGTGTTAGGGTTTCTGAGTGTGAACAGTATGAGAGGACGTTTCCTTAGGGTTCTAGTATCGTTGTTAATTCGTGTTAAATAGGTTGAATTCAGGTTGCTCCGTGCATCTTTGATGTATTGAGATAGTGAAACCGAGAGGTGAGCTATCTATTGAGTTCTTTAGCATAGTTGGTGAGACCGAAAGGTAATCCGGCCACCGGTGAGCATAGTATCCTTCGAGTTTCCTTCTGGTCACATTCTGAGAATGATCAGGAATCCATTAGGTAGTTTGAGAGTGTTACATCTTAGGATCCCAGTTCCATTGCATTTTCCATAACCGATAGAACCCGAGTTTGGTAAACAGGATTCACAGCCTAGGTAGTGTCTTTCATCCTTACTGATTTCATTCGAGTCTTTGCTAGATTGGTTAAGTGTCTCAGTAGTCTTCTTTATCCAGTTTATTTAAGTTTAGTAGTTAACCTTAGTTCATAGAATTTCCCCCCAATCAAATCAAACAGTTCAGTCCTAGTAAGAGTCTAGTCTGTGTTAGAGTCAGTGTCTCGTGGGTTCGATATCCGAACTTCCATTGAGTTGTGTTACAATTGATAGGTACATTTGCATGTCTTTGTGGTCTAGTTTAGTAGGTTTGTCTAGAGTTTAACTAGAGTGTCTAGGTTAGTTTTTTGTTTAGTTTTATAGACCTTTTGACCGACATCAACGTACGCCAGTAATTGGATAATTTTAGTCTGAATAATGAATTACGAGATAACCGGCGGACTTGAGACCCCGTTCAGGGTCTCGAGATTCGTTAGGAACAGTTGGCCGACCGTGTCCACTGTTCTGTTACGAAATACTAGCTCCCCTACGGAAAGGGCTAGTACTAGTAACTATGACCAACCTTACTTTAAATATAACACTAACTAACAAGGGATAACAACTAGAGTAACATGTTAAACGAGATAACATTTCTTATTACATTTCTTACCCTTTTTATTTTCCTTTTAAACAAAACCCATTTTCCAACTTATTATCCTAGTGAGACAATAATGAGGGTTGAGTACGAGATCCGTGTCCATGGTTCATACTTAGTTTTTACCCAGACTATACTACGCTGTGATAGGTACACTAGCCTATTGTGTGTGTTTAGTTGAAATAATTATCATTTTAATTTATAAATTTAAAACATGATTTTGTATAGCTCTAAATATAATATATTTATTACTACTAAAACACGCTATCAAGTTTTTGACGCCGTTGCCGGGGACTACGGTAATTCTGCGAAAGATCTAAGTCGTTTGACTGACTATTTATTTCTATTTTACTATTGTTTTATTTCTACTTTATTTTCCCTTTTATTTTTATTTTTATTTTCATCTTTATTTTATTTTTGTTTTATTTCTACTTTATTTTTTATTTTTATTTTTATTTTTATTCTTACTACTTTTGTTTTTATTTTGGTACTTGTGCTAGTTAATTTGTTTTCGTACGAACTTTCAAGGATCGCGACCGATGAATTATTGTTAAGAGAAATGAACGGATGCAAGTGCCACCATTCGAAAGCATTTTTAAAATAGGCGTAACGCTTCGAACGGTTCTATGTGTGTAGTTTTTACATTCTTCCTTATTTTTTATGATGACAAGTTTGATACTTTGAAATTGGAATTCAACAAACGAGGTAAGTATCTCTAACGTGAAGTCGGGATTTTAGTGGTGACGTTCCCCTTTGACCAATTTATTTCAATATTTTTAAAGAAATTAGTACTTTAATAAAATCTAAATTATTAATCTACTAATTAAAAATATATTTTAAGTTATTTTTAAAGTGCTATTTTTCAAGTGGCACTTTAAAAAAAAGTCAAACTTGGTCAACAGGGGGGTGAACGACCGTGCAACCCAATGCACGACCATGCATTGGGGATTGTGTGTGCCTGGTGTTAAAAACTGCAAAAAACTCATTTTTTTGTAATACCCCAAACTCCGAACTCGCTCGGTTTCGACCGAAATCACTCCAAAACCTTCGATTTCTCACGGTTTCACTTGATTCTTGCCTCCAATCTCTTCCTCAAGGTATGTAAACTTGTCCATTATCATTTTTTGTGTGATTTATGCTCCAAATATAGCTAATCTTGTTCAAATGGGGGCTAGGGTTACGTTTTAAACTTTGGTTTGAATATGCTTGAATGCGAACTCAGTGTTTGATCTAGATGCATGTTTGACTGTTTAGGATCATAATGTAAATCTTTTTAGCCTTATTTGGCTAAGATTTGTTTGATTAGTATGGATGGGTTTTTGAATTTTAACTTAGAATTCTTGAACTTAGAAATACAAATTGAAGCATGAATCTTGTTTGAATATGTTTAGGTATTAGCATAGTTTGTGGGAAATTGTTGATTAGTTGAATTAGTTCAAGAATTTTGACGGGTTTGACTTTTCAAAAGTCAACATATTGACCATTTATATTAGTAGTCATATTGCACCATTTGAATTTGCGCCTTGTTTGATTAATTGCAGTTGGCCATTTTAGGACTCGAGAAACATAACCATGCCATAACCATGCACGAATTTGTGTTTCCCTTGTGTGGTCCAAAAATTATATACATATATATTTTATAAAAACATGACTCTTATCAAGTTTTTGGCACCAATATGAATTGTACTTTACATCCTATCAAGTTTTTGGCGCTGTTGAAATATATATATATATATATATATATATATATATATATATATATATATTGAATCACTCTCGTTTCTATGTGCTAACTCTTTTAATGGTGATCGTGTAGGACATGGCTGAGTCTTCCAGACAAGCGGGATGAAAAAGGAGAAATACTCGATCAGGTTCGAGGTCGGGTTCATCCTCGTCTCCTCGTATGGGTGGCTCACCACAAACTCCACAGTCTCCACCACCACCTTTTCACCCATAGCCTATGCTAGAGCGACCACAAGACCTGCACTCATGGCTTATTTTTGACCCCGATGATGCTATCGAGGTCCATGCTTAGCAGACTCTACCTGCATTACTAAGACAAACCTTTGGGGCACACAAAACCATTTGCTACACAACTCTTGAAGAAGTGAATCTCTTAGACAGTGCAGTACCTTTGATCATAAAGCCATGGCAAAGATTCTTCGCCATCAGGGAAACCACCTATTATGAACTCACTCTCGAGTTTTTGGCATCTTTTCAGTTCGATAGGCCGGTGGTAAGTATGGAAATGCACGACTGTGTGCGTTTAAGGATGGCTAGACATTGGTATGTGATGTCCTAGGCATAGTTTGGGATAAAGATGGGATTATACAGGCACCGTGAGATTACTGAGTCAGTCTTTACTAACAACAAAGGGGAGTTTGAGAGGGAGAAACATCAGCATTCTGGAGTAGGATCGGGTCTGGGCCATTTGACCCGCATAACCAAAAGAGTACTAAGATTAGACATCCTCTTCACATATACCTGCACTGTTGCATTGTTCTTTCGGGGGAAGAAAAGACAACACAGGTGTAGTATCCTTTAGAGATCTTCTCCACCTACACTGCTTGATTGATGGGGTTCCTTGCAACTTGGCATACAACTTGGTCAAGTTCTTTACTAGAGCTACTGTCTATTGTTCCAACAACCATATCTTTGGTGGACCATACATTACTCACCTTACCTCATACCTAGGTGTCTTATCCCCTGTGCACCTCGGTATACTTACAGAGATGGACACACCCATTCTACCTGTTGACACCCAAGTATTGATCAACATGCATATGATTAAGAAGTTCAATGGGGTGTACCGATTAGTAGGCCATCGGGGAAATATTTGGACCGGTGAAGTTGAAGAGTCAGAGGATGAGGGAGCACCTATAGGGAAACTGGGGCATCAAGGCCCAGGTATGTACCATACTACTGCAGATCCCACGATGCTGGATTTGATGATCCGAATAGGTCAATTGGGGGACACTATGGCTGGCATGCGGCAGGACGTTCACGATCATCTACAGGATCCGTATGCTCACCAGCCACATCAGCAGCCTCCTGGCCCATACCAGCAGTGGCCTCGCCCACCATATCAGTAGTAGCTCTCTCCTCCTTTCGTCTATGATATTTGTGGTTCTTGACATTTGAGTTGGCTTGTTGACATGTGGTTGTTTTGTCCGGTGTTGGACGTTGACAATATAGTTTTTTTTACCAGTTACCTCGGTAACCGTTGATATGGTGGCACCACCACCACCACCCTTTCGACTGCTTTATTAAGTGAATATTAGTTTAATTTTCCCTTTCAAGTACTTACTTTATGTGTTGAGCATTGCATAGCATTACAGGTGATACAGATTTTGGTAAGTGCCCGGAAACACGATCTAGGCGTTGATGAGAATCATTCATACACATGATATCGACGTCTCATCAAGAGAGTATTAGTTTCACCACACACTTATTATTCATGACATATATCATATTGCATACATTCATATTGTCAGGAACTAAGTGTGGGGTGGAACACCGTTGATATTTTGGCTACCTATCGTTGTCCTAAGTATTACGAATGCATGATTAATAATTACCCAATATATTGAATTAAAATTTACATGGAAGTAATAAAAACATTTTCAAAAATAATCTATAAACATGTCAGATTCATAAATAATCTTAAAGCAAAAGTCTTAAAAATCATTTAGCATAAACGGGCTCATAAAAACAGTAATTTGAAATACCGTTGAAGTGAATCAAGGAAACAAATAGGGAATATTAGTAAGCACAATAAAAAGAAAGAAATAAGTTTATGCACATTTTTATTTTTATTACCCTTTACCTTCCATTTCCATGTGAGAATTTGAGCCTATCCAAGCATTATCACAAATGCCATCAAGTTTTTGGCACAGTTAATTATTACATATTTCACATGCTCATTTCATTTGATAGAGTATTTGCTAATTATTGCTTTGCATGTTAGAACTTGTGTAAAATATACATTTCAAGATCATGGACTAAAAGAATGTATAAAAATGATCGAGGCATTAGGATTAACCCATTCTCTATAGCCTTTCCTTTTCTTTTATCTACCCTAAATATTATCCCTTATTTAGCCCCTTTGAGCCTGAACCTTTTTCGTTTCTAAACCTACATTTCACACCCATAAACCCGAAAAATTAGCCTTTTATCTTTTTAACACTTTTCGTTGAAAATAACTTGGCTATGATTTAAGGTGTAATTGTCCACCAGAAGTCTATAGATTCAACTTATGTTCGAAGAATGTAACTCATTCAATTAGTATAAAAAGAAGAATTATTGTGAAAAAGAAAAAAGGGGCAACAAAAAGAACTTCATAACCGCCCAAAGATATTGAAGAAATCTAATCAAAAGAGAATTAAGCTTACTCGAAAAATTGGAGTATGCAAAGCTGATCAAAGTGAATGTATTAGGAAGAAACAGTCGAACGATTCATAGGAAATTGATAGCAATGAATATTTCAAAGACAAGAAGAAGTTGACGTTCTTGAAGAAGGGATTTGGGTTTGAAAATCTGACCTTAAAAGAGTCCTTAGATTAGTCACACTGTCTAATCTAAGTTATGTAATAGTTTAATTACTTTTCCATCATAAAGCCAAGCCAGGTTTTCAACATTTATCCACTTTTCCTAAATACTTCCTACCCTAACCCTAAGCCAATCATTACAACCCTTTGTAAAGCCCTCTTAATTTATGCACATATTTTATTTCAATTGATGGAGATTCGATTTTTATACAAGCCTATGATTATGCAAGCATTAATTGTAGCATTGAGTGTTCCTCTTGACATACATTATCCATATATCTAACCCGAGTGTTGAGTGAACATTTGTGAGACTGTAATTTTGTGCATATTCATATTTCCATCAAGTATGTTGGGCTTGCTACCCTCTTGTGGAGAAACACTCGAAAGGTATAACCACCAAATCCTTGTTTTTAAGAGGGCCATTTAGCCATTTGGGACAAAAGCTTTGGAATAACATTTTATCAATACTTTACTTCTATGGGTATAATCATGCATGAGTTTGCTTGAGGACAAGCAAAGTTTAAGTGTGTGGTGCTATGATATGACGTAAATTATACACATTTTGTACGCATAATTATCCCCAAATTCATCACAATTAGAGGTAATATGATAATAATTGATACTTAATCCATCCATTTGTGTTTCAAATGGATAATTGACTTGGATATGCAAAAACATGAAGAAATCACTCAAAATCATGGAAAAATCAACATTCGGAAGTCAATTGAACGAAACCAGACGCAGGAAGTCAAAGCTGGAAGTCAAAAAGTCAACAGGGAGCATTTTAGGGGGACTTCTAGCGGGAGTCCTAACTAGACTTTGCAGTTTGTGTCGGTATTTCTTTACTTCTCATGTGTCAGCTTGCAGAGGACTTCTAGCGGGAGCCATGGAGTTTGATCTTGAGAATGGAAGTCTTATTTATTTGAAATACTATTATAAGTAAAGACAATTATTTTAAGAACATAATTTGTTAGGTTCGAACGTTCATAAATTACCTTTGGAGGAAGTCGTGCATTCCGACTTTCCGGAAGAAGTTACAAGACATGACGTACATCAGTCATTGGATAATCCTAGTCTGAATAATGAATCACGAGATAACCGACGGACTTGAGACCCCGTTCAGGGTCCCGAGATTCATTAGGAAAAGTTGGCCGACCGTATCCACTGTTCCATTACGAAATACTAGATCCCCTATCGAAAGGGCTAGTACTAGTAACTATGACCAACCTTACTTTAAATATAACACTAACTAACAAAGGATAACAACTAGAGTAACATCTTAAACGAGATAACATTTCTTATTACATTTCTTACCCTTTTTATTTTCCTTTTAAACAAAATCCATTTTCCAACTTATTATCCTAGTCATCCAATAGCGAGGGTTGAGTACGGGATCCGTGTCCATGGTTCGATACTTGGTTTTTACCCAGACTATACTACGTTGTGATAGGTACACTTGCCTATTGTGTGTGTTTAGTTGAAGTAATTATCATTTTAATTTATAAATTTAAAACCTTATTTTGTGTAGCTGTAGAGATAAAGACTGGTGGCTACAAAATTCTATAAGTATAGATGATGCGGACTCCACAATTTTGCTGCTGAATTACAATGTTACTGCTGATAAAGCAATTGCTGCGGATAGCTATGTTCTCCTGCTGATAAACATTTATGCTGCGGATTGCCTTATCTGCTGAAGTCCAAAGTTGCTGTTGATAGGCTTCTCATCAAAATCAAACATTGATGCTGCTGATAGGGAAATCATCAGTAACTTTGACTTTACTACTGACACCTTTTGCTACAACAATGACACACCTATCAGCAGAAGGAATGTTATTGGTGAAGATGACAAAAGACAGTGCACCTAAAAAGATCTGTCCTGCAATGATTACTGATAAGACCTTAGTTATGCTGTTGTCTTTTCATTGCAGAAGTCTTTTCAATGCAGTTGTCTTTTAGCTACTTGTCTTTTAGTTGTCTACCAATAGTAGTGTAACTTGTAACTGTCAAAGATCAACGACTTGTGTTTGATCTGATCCTTATAATCAAGGGTCTGTCTTGATTCTAAGTTCCTTTATTTGTATTGTATCTTTTCATTTTACAAGTGTGTGCTTCCTTAGAGTTTTCTCTGTAAACTTGTAAACATTGAAGATTAATACACTTTGCATTTATCAGTATTATCTTTGTTTTCTTGTTTACATTGCATAGTTGTGATTGTTTCCTCCAATCTCAACTGAACAGAATCATCTTGTAAAACACTGATCCTACAAGTGGTATCAGAGCTTTGGCTTTCAGATTAAACAAACTAACACTTGTTTAATCACTATGTGGTTCTATTATCTCTTTGCTGCTAAACCATCTATCCAAACTATGGCTCAGAATACTGGATTTGATGATGTTGGAAGCCTTCACAGACCACCAAGACTAGTGTCTGGAGAAGATTATGACACGTGGAAGAAAAGAATGGAAAGTTTTTTCTGCTACCAAGGATATGGAATGTGGAGATCCATAATTGATGGTCCGTATGTACCTATGGTAGCTTCTGCTGACTCTGGAGGTCCAATTGTTCCTAAAGAAGCCTCCAAATATTCTGAAGAAGACATCAAGAAGATGGAGGTAGACTTTAAAGCTCTGGGAGCTATACAGATGTGCTTACCAAATAAAGTTTTTCATAACTTCGGAGAATACAAAACCGCTAAAGAGCTATGTGAAGCTCTTGAAAAGATGTTTGCTGGTTCTGAAGAAGTGAAAGAAAATAGAAGAGACATTATAAAGCAACAGTATGAAAACTTTGTCTACAAGGATGGTGAGTCTCTTACCACTCTATACAACAGGTACACCTATCTTGTGGGAGAGCTGCAGTGCTCTAAAGTCAAGCTAGAGAATAAAGACATTCTCAAAAAGTTTATTAGATCTCTTCCAAGTTGTTGGACACTCTACATAGTGTCAATCAGAAGAACTAAAAACCTGAAGTCTCTCAAAATGACTGAGCTGTTTGGAATGCTGAAGACATATGAGCTGTAAATTATTCAAGCCAAAGAAAGAAGCTCAGGCCATTCATCCTCATCCTCATTAACCACCACTTCCTCTGCACTTCACTCTGACCACTCACTTCCAAGTTCAAGTAACTACTATCCTCCTAATGTTACCCATCCGCAAACTCCCAACTCACAAACTAGCAGCTCACCTTTTCTTCTTGAAGCCCCTCCTCAAAATAACTCTGCTGTATTTGTTTCTGAAAACCCAAGGAATATGTCATTTATCAAAGAAGATCTAGAGTATTTTCATCCAGATGACTTAGAAAAAATGGACATACAACACTCTTATGCTATGTTATCTCTTAGAGCTAAAAGGTTCTACTCTAAAACTGGAAGACCCATTCCAAGCAAAAACTCTAACACTAGAGTTGGGTTAGACAAAAACAAGCTAAGATGTTACAAGTGTAACCAACTTGGTCACTTCGCTAGAGAATGCAAGGCACCAAAGGCAAACCCAGCTGCTACACAACTAAGACAAGCTCATCAAGGTCAAGCAAATCAAGGCAACACCCCAGTTGCTCAAACTGCAGCATGTGCAACTCAACATGTTGGAACAACTGATTTTGAATGGAGCTTTAAGTATGAAGATCTTTCTGCCAACAACCAAGCTCTCATGGCAGACACAACAGAGATACCACCTCAGGTATATGAACACCTATGTTCTCAAAATTGCATTGATAAAGTTCTATGATATAGAAAGCATAACCAAAATCTTATAGATCAAAATGAAGAGTTTCATCAAATGAAATCTGAATTTAAAAAGGTTGAAAACAGTTACAAAGAAAAGATTAAATGTCTAAAGAAAGAGATTTCATCATTAAAATATGAACAAACAAATATTGAAACTCAGATTGATGATCTATTGGTTAAGTTAAAAGCTACAAGAGATGAGTTGGCAGACCAAAAGGTTCATGTTGACAAATATGAGTTTGCATCCAAAAAGCTGTAAAGACTTTTGGATACTCAAATCCATGAGAAGGTAACTGCTGGTCTTGGGTTTCAAGCTGAAAAACCCTACAACTCCGTCCCTCCACCTGCTGATTATGTAACCATCCATGAACCAAACTTCAATCTCACAAACCTTGACCATGCAAACCGAAACCTTGATCCTACCAAGGAAGAATCACCTGTGCAAGACTTCAACACCTCATCTGAATCTGAGTCTACATGCTCAAAATCCACTCAAACAAGTGAAGCTCCATTACTCCCTACCAATGAAGTAATTCTCAAAATCACCAAATCTGGTAAAGTAATCCAAACCAATGGTCCAAGTCCCTTTATTCCCTCTCTACCAGTACCTCAACTCACCAAACAGATCAAAATTAGCTATCCTCCTGAAGGAAGAAAGTTAAATATTGAAAAGGGGCAATCCTCAATCTCTATAAATCATCAAGTAAACCAACCAAGGAAGGTGTTTGACATCTGTCATACATCTGGAGAGAGAACTCCATATGTTCAGAAAACATTGGAGGAAGCCACCTTTGAGCATAACAAAACTCATCCCTGGAATTTCAAAGACTTGTTCAAAAGAAAGAACTATGTGTACTTTCAAAGGGATAAAATTGCTAAATCATGCTTTGTCTGTGGAAAATACAATCATACCACCAGCACATGCTTCTATTACCTTCAGCAGCAACGAAATCTCAAACAACAAGCTTTTGAGAAGACCAACAAGAACAAGAAGGTAAGAAGCTATGAAGCCAAAGCAACTACCTTCAGAAAATCTCTCTCTCCACCAAGGAAGCAGATCCCAAAAGCTCAATAATCTTGCATCATATGTGTTAAATCAGACCACTTTGCTGCATATTGTAAATTCAATCCATTCAATCAGATCTCTCAATCAGTTTCAACTGCAGTCAAGATTCTTCCTAACCAGAAGCAAGTCTATAGAAGAACTCCAACAAAAAAACCCACTTTCAACAGAAGAGTAAAGAAGGAGAAGCTGATGTTTGTTGAACAGTCAGCAGCAATCAAAATTGCTACTGATCACATGAAGCCGAAAAAGATGAAAAACAAACCAAAGCCTTCAGCAGCAACCAAATCTAATGCTGATCAGTTAAAGCCTTCAGCAACAATCAAGTTTGCTGCTGATCAGCCAAAGCCTTCAGCAGTCAAGACTGCTGATGATTAGTTTAAACCATCAGCTGCCAAAGCCACATCAGCTGCTGACAAAGTAAAAAGATCTGGAAAACCCACTCAAAAATGGAAAGCAAAATTAGGTCCCTCTCATAGCATTTTCTTTGGATCCATTGAATGCCAACATATTGATGATCTTGATCTTAAAACATACTCACCCAAGTCTGTAAACTCTTGGGTCCCTTCCTCTAACTAGATCTCTCTCATGTGCAGGGACAACCATGTAATAATGATAACACATGGGTTTTATACAGTGGTTGTTCCAGGCACATGACAGGCAACAGATCCATCCTCTCATATTTCATAATTTTTTATGGAGGATATGTTGCATGTGGAAGTGATTCAAAGGGAGGATCTATCACCGGACAAGGAACTATGTCTAATGAAAGAATGAGTATTGAAAGGGTGAACTATGTAAAAGAACTAGAGTTTAATCTCATGAGTGTGTCTCAAATCTGTGATCAGAAGCATTGGATGCTTTTCACAGATAAAGAATGTTTTGTGCTCTCCCCTGGTCTAAGCAAACCTCCTCCAGAAAAGATCTTGTTGACTGCTCAAAGAAAAGATAACTTATATGTGCTTGACATGAACAAAGTTACTCCATTTGGTAGTGTATCTTGTTTTCTGTCCAATGCATCAGTTGATGAATCCGCTCTATGGCACAAGAGATTAAGCCATGTGAATGTGAAAACTATCAACAAGTTGGTGAAAGGAAATCTTGTCAGAGGTCTTCCTGACAATGAATTCCAGCTTGAAGATCATTGCATTGCATGCTTGAAGGGGAAGCAACACAAGAGTTCTCACAAGCCCAAGACATTGAATTCAAATGACACTCCACTACAGCTGCTGCATATGAATCTTTTTGGTCCTACAAACGTCATGTAAATGGGAAAGAAGTCATATTGTCTGGTGATAATTGATGACTACACCAGATTCTCATGGGTATACTTCTTGAGAACAAAAGATGAAATATCTGAAATTCTTAAATCCTACATTCTGAGGGTTAAGAATCAAAGCAATCAGAAAGTCAAAATCATAAGATGTGATCAAGGTACAGAAATTAAGAACCAGACTTTGAATTATTTTTGTGAGAGGAAAGGCATTGAAAGACAATACAGTGCTTCAAGAACTCCTCAACAAAATGGGGTTGCTGAAAGAAGAAATAGAACTCTTATTGAGTCTGACAGATCAATGCTGGCTGACACAAAACTACCTCTCACATTCTGGGCAGAGGCAGTTAGCACAGCTTGCTATGTGCAAAATAGAGTTCTCATTTTCAAGCCTCTCAACAAAACACCTTATGAGCTGTGGTTCAAAAGAGTTCCCTACATTAGATTATTGAAACCCTTTGGATGTCCATGTACCATTCTTATCACCAATGGAATTCTTCCAAAGTTTGGTGCAAAATCAGATGAAGGATACTTTTTGGCTATTCTTCTCAATCCATGGCTTATAGAGTATTCAATTCCAGAACAAGAATAGTTGAAGAATCAGCAAATGTGGAATGTAAGGAACACATTCCATGTGAAAAAGGTAAAGGACCAGACTGGCTTTTTGATATTGACTCCTTTTCGCAAGTATTTGAGCCTCTCATCTTCTCAAATATGGAATCCACCTCTTCTAAAAAGCAAGCATCTACATCATGTGATGACTATAGATTAGGCTTCAATGGTCCCTCTATAAGAATCAAAAGACCATCCATTGATTCTTCATCTGTTGTTGATGCTATTGAAGCCAATGAAGCCAGAACAAGCAACTCAAATGGCACCAGCAACAGTCTTTCTGATAATGAAGATCAAGATGAGGGTATTGCATCTAATGATGCAGATGCTGCTGACTTATTGGAAGATGCTGCTACTAATGAAGATTCCCTTGCAACCAACTCTCTTGAAGATATTCCAGATCAAAATCAAAGTAATCTTGACCATGGAATACAATTGGATGTTATTCCAGCACAAATAATCAACAAAGAACATCCCTTAGGAAATGTCATTGGTCAAGTTCAACAAGGAGTTCAAACTAGAAGCAAGACTCATGAAGCTAATGTCTGTCTATACTCTTGTTTTATGTCTCAAGTTGAACCAAAGAAGATAGACGAAGCTCTGCAACACAGTAGTTGGATTGAAGCAATGCAAGAAGAGTTGCTACAACTCAAAAGAAAAGAGGTGTGGGCTCTAGTTGATCTTCCACCTGGCCAGACTGCTATAGGAACAAGGTGGGTCTTCAGGAACAAGCAAGTTGAAAGAGGGATTGTAAATAAGAACAAATCCAGACTTGAAGCTCAGGGATACACTCAGGAAGAAGGAATTGACTATGATGAAGTTGTTGCTCCTGTTGCCAGACTGGAGGCTATTAGAATCTTCCTAGCATATGCTGCATCCAAAAGCTTTACTGTTAATCAGATGGATGTCAAGAGTGCCTTTCTATATGGGAAGATTGGTGAAGAAGTATATGTTAGACAACCTCCAGGCTTTGTAGATCCCTCATATCCAAACCAAGTTTTCAAACTAGACAAGGCTCTATATGGAGTACACCAAGCCCCAAGAGCCTGGTATGAGACTTTGTTAGGTTATCTGCTCACCAACAATTTCAGAAGAGGTGCCATTGATCAGACATTGTTTATCAAAGATGAAGGGGGAGAAATTCTATTAGTACAAATCTATGTAGATGACATCATCTTTGGATCAACAAAGAAGAAATTATGCAAAGACTTTGAGATTCTAATGCACTCAAAGTTTGAAATGAGTTCAATGGGTGAACTAAATTTCTTTTTGGGTCTCCAAGTCAAACAAGTTCCAAATGGAATCTTCATCAGCCAATCCAAATATGTCAAAAGTATTTTGAAAAGATTCAAACTGGTTGATTGCTCTGTTGCAAGAACTCCAATTCAAGTGCATCATCAATTGTCTCCTGACAAAAATGGCCAAGACACTGCTCAACATCAGTACAGGGCAATGATTGGATCTCTCATGTATCTAACTGCTTCAAGACCAGATATTATGTTTGTAGTATGCCTGTATGCAAGATTTTAAGCAGCTCTAAAAACCTCACATCTCCAAGCTGTCAAGAGAATATTTAGATACATGAAGGGAGCCCCAAGACTTGGGCTATGGTATTCTAAGAATGAAAAATTCAATCTATATGCATACACTGATAGTGACTATGGAGGATGCAACTTGGACAAAAAGTCTACATCAGGAGGATGCCAATTTCTGGGAGGAAGATTGATTTCCTAGAAATGCAAGAAGCAAACATGTGTGTCAACATCTACAGTAGAAGCAGAATACATTGCAACTTCCAGTTGCTGTGCACAAGTCATCTAGATACAAAATCAAATGCTGGACTATGGAATGACTTTCATGGCAACTCCCATTCACATTGACAACAAGAGTGCCATATCAATTACAAATAATCCTGTGCAGTACTCCAAGACAAAACACATTGACATCAGGTATCATTTTATTAGAGATCAAGCAGAGAAAAGAAGAATTATTTTAACCAAAGTTCATACAAATGAGCAGTATGCTGACTTATTCACAAAAGCCTTTGATGAAGCTAAATTCAGATATCTAGTTGAATCCATTGGCATGATGAACTTTGATTAAAATCTTTCTCTAAAAATGTGTCTGTCTCTCTCTTGTTGTAAATAAAGTTTTCTGAAAATAAATGATCAACATCGGCAGCAAAGTATTTACTGCTGATTGTCTTAAGTTATCAGTAGGAACAAGTTTGCTGCCGATAGCTTTAAGGCAATCAACAGCAATATCTTTGCTACAGACCATTACATCCATCAGCAGCAACCAAGTTTTGCAGCTGATAGACTTAACCTTCCGCAGCAACCAAGTTTGCTGTGGATGGGTAAAAATAGTTCAAATTAACTTTTACCCGCCGTAAAAAGTGACTGTAAGTCTTTACCATGACTGCTACAGTGTGTTACAGCTGTAACACAGTAAAAAGTAAAGCGTCAATGTAGATGACTGCTACAGTGTGCTACGCTTCATCTTTTTGTACGGTACAAGTCACCGTTGCCCAAACTTCTTCCGTTATAACAAAATCAAATTCCCTCCTTCACCTTTTCACATTCAATTTTGACCTAACCCTCCATCTCTCCCAAGCATTTAAAGCTTCTCCACACTTAACCAACCTTTAAAAGTTTCATCATTCCCACGAAAACCTCAATGGCAAACGTTGACATCAATAACCCCGATGACAAGTTCTCAACTTACCACAATTTAACGACATATCTTGTTAAGGGTAAGAAATCAGAAGGGTTCAATGATATAATCGACTTTCTGTGTAAGTCAAAAATACACTTTGCTCTGAAAGTCAACCCCACAATCTACATACCCCATATGGAAGATTTCTGGAATTCTGCCGTTTTCTCTATCGAACAGGGGACTCCCCAAATCAAAGCAAAGGTAGACGGCAAAGACATCACCATTACATAAGCTACACTCAGAAAACATCTCAAGCTTCAGGACGAGGGTGCAGCCAACTCATACACCAAAACAGAGTACATGAGGACCTTTGTATCCATAGGGTACACTGGAAATCAAGATGAATACACAATTGAGAAGGCACTGATGGGTCCTCCATGGAAGTTCCTGTGCCACACTCTTCTACAATGTATATCTCAAAAGAGGAGTGGATGGAGTCAACTGAACTCTACTCTTGCCTTTGCTGTTCATGGTATGGTAACTGGGCAAGGATTTAACTTTTCTCATTTGATCTTCGAAGGTTTGAGATATAACCTTAAGGAAGGGGCAAGACAATCCTTCTTTATATACCCTAGATTCTTGCAGGAAGTTTTTAACCATGAATTAAAAGATCTTTCAAAACCTACAAGAATCTACATAATATTGGGACATAAAAATAATATTTTTCAAAGCATGAGAACTGTTTCAACAAAGTTCTCAGGGGTCAATGTTCTATAGTTATCTACAATGATGAACATACAAAGTACCCAGGGTGACAGTTCAACAGTCCCAACTGATACTGATACCACACCTTCCACCTCACAGCCTGAACACACAATTGTTGCCCTTGATTAAACCCCTGTGCAACCTACTAAGGGTGCACAGGTACAACAAATATTTACCCCTGTTCTTCAAACCCAATTGGAACAAAGGGCAGAGGCCTTCTATTCTTGGCTCAGAGGCCCAATCCTAACCCAAAAGACCTCATCCACAGTCACAACACTCTGATGAGAATACCATAAGCGATAGCCATATGATTAGGGAAACTTCCTCGAAAGGATCCCTATTAGGTTCAGGACCACATCCCAGGTCCATAGAAATCTCCACTGAGCCCATACATTTTTTCTTCTCTGAACTTAAGTACAGAGGCTCCTTGTCAAGATGATGTACCTTCTCCAAATGCCACTATCAAGGAGGTACTGATTGACTTGGCTGCTAATGTACCCAGCCCAAGTTCATCACCTAAGAAGGTCCACTCTAGGAGTCATGAAAGAGTGGATATGGAAGGGGCTGTCACTACTTCTGGTCAATTAATTGACCAGGAGGACAGTGATAACATAATTAAGACCCTAGCCATGGCAACTCAAGGTGAGAATGTTTCTCTTGAAACATCCTTCACTAAGAGGAATCCCACGCACCAAGAAAACCAGGGTGATGGGGATGCAGAGGCTAGGCCTAAGGCCCCATCTAGTTCCAAGGATTCCACAACTGTGGATGAGGACAGGCTGAAACTTCATAACTTGGAATTGACGGCCAGGGTGGCTATGCTAGAGGCTAAAGTGTCCAAATTAAGACACCAAGTCTCTATGCATGAAGCCCATCAATGCCCAACTGTGACTTCTCCTTCCCTTGTGTCAGTGGGAACTCAAACAGATCTCTCTATGCACTGATGCAACCAAAAAGGGGGAGATAGTTACTACTGAAAACGACACTGATAGTCTGGAGGATTGGATACAAGAGCATATTGCCTTTCAAAGAACACTATTTCAGCCTGCCTTTGTTCAAGTCCATGATTTGATGCCCCCCAGAGATGAAGAGGAAGAGATCTCTGAGGAATGGAAGTTAGTGACCAGGGCTGTAGATGAAGTATTCCCTGAGGAAATGGAAATTGAAGTTAAAGATGAAGATGAAGAAATGCCTCTCTTAGGTACTATACTTCCAGCTGCTGCTACTATCTCAAGACAAGCCATATCCCCTCATTTCCCACTAACTGCAAACAATCTGGAGTTTGATACAATCCTAGCATGGGGATATGATGGACTAATGGAAAGATTTTGGATTGGATGGGAGTTTGATGGAGTTCTAGAACTCAATTGGGATAACCTAAGTGCCTTTGATATACTAGCCCTGCATACAGAAAAATGCATCAATACTTCAAAGAAACTCTCTGCCCAACTTGCAATTGATCGATTCTATGATCTCATGGAAGACAACAGGCACTGGTTTGAATGGTTTCTTAAAGAAGCTAAGAAGGTGGCTTATCCCAGGCTTAAGAATGAAGTGGCAGAGTCCTCAAGAACGGCAGAAAAAAGACATGAAAGGCAAAGCCAACAAATGGAGTTGATAAGAAGCACGATCTTAACTGAAGAACAAGTCTTATGTTTAAGAAGATTCTTGTACAATGAGGTGGTTAGAGGTCTGGAAGTTCATGGATGGTCGAGCACTGAGCCTTCAGGGTTTCAATTCTTTCTGTGTAATGGATCTACATTCATAATCAACAATATCCATGAGATCCTATTGCTCAATCCAGACTTCCTTTGTAAGGTATTTGAACTCAGATCATACATCTACAATGTCAACTCCAAGAAAAGTCAAGAAATGATTACCATTGTCAAATCCTTTCTTGAGAAGGAGGGATGGATTGCAATGGATGAATCTGATTCAAACTCGTCCCTTCCCTCTTCTCCAACTGTCATCCTAAACACTGAAGAAGAATCTGCAAGAAAAGAGAAACAGAAGATTAAGACAGAATGGAAGGCAGTAACTGGAGAAGAGTGGGTATTAAGTGAAGATGAAGAAACTGCCCCACTTTGTCCTCTCCTCAAACTGCCAATGAAGCTGAGGCTGAGGTCTCAATAGTAACTCCCACCATTGCTATTGTGATCTATGAAGCTGAGGCAGAGGCATCCAAAGACAAAGGGAAATGGATCATGACAGAGGAAGAAGAAAAGAGGATAGAGGAAGAAAAGAAGGAAGTGGAAAGAAGAAGAAGAAGAAGAAGAGAAAGAGAAGAGGAGGAGATGGCTGAGCTTAAAAAGGCTCAAGAAAGAAAAGCTGCCATGCTCCTCAGAGAAAAACAAATCCAGTTGCATGCTAGGCAACTGGATAAAACAAGAGTTCAAGTTCCTGAAGCTTCACAAATAAAAGAAGATGAAGCCTTAGCTCTTCAGCTGCAGGAACAGTTAAATAAAGAAGATGAAGAGAGGGAGAGGAAGAGAAAAGAAGAAGGCAAGTTCAGAATTACTGATTCTGAACTTGCTAAAGAGATGAGGGAGGAGTGGATGGCAGTTCTGATTTCTCAAGGTGAGGATGCTGACTACCTTGAGAAATTATCCGATAAAGAAATCTACAGGGCCTTCATGGGTCAATCTGGTGAACTAACAAAGAAGAAGAGGGCTGAAGAAGAAGAAAAAGCCCGGATGAAATCTAGGAAAGCTATTGTCTTCAATGTTAGAAACCATGAAGAAATGAAGGTCATGATTGACTTCCTAAAGGCTAAAGGAGAAAGTGGAAAGAGGCTAGATCCCATGAGCTTCATGAACCTACAAGCCCTCTACTTAAAAGTGAAAAAGGAAGAAGAAGAGAGACTGAAGAAGATAGGTTCTAAAAGAAGGGCAGATACTCATCAAGAAGAAAGAAAACCAAATAATCCCAAACCTACTAACTCATACTCTCCTCTATCTGTCCAACAACCTTCCACTTTCCCTCCTAGATCACTTTCCTCCCCTCCCAAAGATTCCAAGTCATCTCACCCAGCTACCTCTCATCAACAGCCTCCTAAAAAGAAAACCAAACCTCCTACCACATCTGAAGAATCAAGAGAAATTGTACAATGGTTCTACAGTGATTCAGATCAGTGGTTTGAAATGTTCAGGGGAAGGGTAGAGACGAAGAGATCAGTTTACAAATCTGTTGATGAGGTGATGCAGCTTCCAGACTCTGATTTTCAAAGAATGTTGGGACTAGGTGAAGCTCATAAACCTGATAATAAAAGTGGGAGACATCTATTGCTAGTGATCAAACATCACTTCAACCCTAGAAAAGATGTTGTCATTGATGCAAAACCTCTCCAATCCCACTTTCCAATTATCAAATGGTCCTACAATGCTATCAAAGATGAATACACATTAATGGATGTCAGAGGACAAAAGATGAGATGTTCAAGCAAGACCATCTTCAGCATACCAAGCAAAGACATCTTATCTCTATCTGAAACTCCTCTTGACAATCCAAGCAAGGACCCAAGAGGATATGAGACTGCAAGAATTGTTGCACACATGCAAAAGCTTCAGCAACAAAGGTAGTAGGAGAATTTTGGTAGCATCAGTCTAGGGGGAGTTTGTAGAGATAAAGACTGGTGGCTATAAAATTCTCTAAGTATAGATGTTGCGGACTCCACAATTTTGCTACTGAATTACAATGTTACTGCTGATAAAGCAATTGCTGCGGATAGCTATGTTCTCCTACTGATAAACATTTATGTTGCGGATTGCCTTATCTGCTGAAGTCCAAAGTTGCTGCTGATAGGCTTCTCATCAGCATCAAACATTGATGCTGCTGATAGGCAAATCATCAACAACTTTGACTTTACTACTGACACCTTTTGTTGCAACACTGACACACCTATCAGTAGAAGGAATGTTATTGGTGCAGATGACAAAAGACAATGCTCCTATTCTGATCTGTCCTGCAATGATTACTGATAAGACCTTAGTTTTATTGTTGTCTTTTCATTGCAGAAGTCTTTTCACTGCAGTTGTCTTTTAGCTACTTGTCTTTTAGTTGTCTACCAATAGTAGTGTAACTTGTAACTGTCAAAGATCAACGGCTTGTGTTTGATCTGATCCTTAGAATCAAGGGTGTATCTTGATTCTAAGTTCCTTTATATGTATTGTATCTTTTCATTTTACAAGTGTGTGCTTCCTTAGAGTTGAGTTTTCTCTGTAAACTTGTAAACATTGAAGATTAATACACTTTGCATTTATCAGTATTATCTTTGTTTTCTTGTTTACATTGCATAGTTGTGATTGTTTTCGCCAATCTCAACTGAACAGAACCATCTTGTAAAACACCGATCCTACAGTAGCTCTAAATAGAATATATTTATTACTACCAAAACACGCTATCATACCTCGATAGTAACGATGATATTATCGATGATCGGACATCCAATATCCAACAAGTCCATCATCCACCTCTTCGTCGTGTACTTTTGTTACAAGTACTATTTCTTCTTCGAGGTTTGTTTGGTCTAGTATACGATCGACCGCATCCAAGTGATCCTTTATGCAAATGCACATCTCTACTGACTTCAGAGTGAGTCTTGTTCTTTGTAATGATAAAACCCTGCCACTAAGAGAAAATGCAGATTCTGAAGCTATCATAGCAACTTGAACGGTTAGTGTTGGGTATAAATAATAGAATGATATTATCAATCGAACAATCCAGACGAAAAAAATGAAGTTTTGCTGTCCGGCGACCCTAGCTGGAAACACTAATAGTGTCGCCATGTTCCCAGGCGACACTAGCTAGTGTCATCGCCGTGCATCGGTGACACTAGGGTTTCTTCAGCAGGGGCGGCTGACTTGGAGAACAAGGCACATGAGCTTATAAATAGGGCATTAGGTTTCATTTTTCATTATTGGTTTTTCTGTGAGCCACCACCCAAGGGGAGCTCACCCGGGGTGGATGAAAGTTATGTGTTTTTGTTGTCAAAAATCAATGAAAGCTCGTAGCTTTATGTTTCTATTGTGTTTATGTTTGATTGTTTGGCTTGCAACAACTCACCTCTACTCATTTATATCAAAACAGGGTTGGAATCTAGATCTGGAGGGCTATCAATTGGTATCAGAGCTTCGGTTGCTGATTTCAACTTGTTTTTTTATCCGGACACCAAAACTTCATTTTTTCGTCTGGATCGTTCGATTGGCATTATAGACATGGATACTCATCATTTATCATATGTTGTTCAACCATTCTTGTTCTCGTCTCTAATTCAAAGTGGTCTAACAAGCTTCACTTAGTTTGAGCGTGGCCACGTGTTTTACACCAGTTCGAATTAACAAGGGCGCCAGAATGTCCAACTCCTAATTAAGGAGAACATAATTTCTTTGGCCACATACAACTCCCACTTAACTTCAGATTTATTACCAATCATACCATTATTACTGTCTTTCACGGAACAACGTTAGATATGGTCAAAGAACAAGCTTTAGTTAAAATTAGTTCAAATATGTGTGTTGGATCGAAGGACAGATTGATCTTACCATATTCAAAACTTCTTATGACATAGATCCATGAGGATAGTTTTGAAACGAGTTATGTCCGATATCATTCTCTAATGCATTTCTATGAATCTTGGTTCTCAACACCTTGAGCTTTCACTTTGTGAACTAACCAGTCATTCATAATAGTCTTATATTCATAAGTTTACTAATATTTATAACAAAATACGTGAATATCAATATAAATCAAAAGGATACATGTTCAAATACTTAAGTATTTCAAAAATTGATATTCATTATTTAATATTATAGACATATTAATTATTTAATTCTCGTCTTCCAATGTATCTCCATAAAAAACAGTGAAAATCCAACAAGAATCGGTGAAAAACAGCGAAAATCGATGAAAAACAGCGAAAATCGGTGAAAAATAATGAAAATCCGAGTTGACCGACTTGACCAGAGTTGGACCGATTCCGAGTAATGTTGACCGAGTTGAAGAAAAGCGCCTCGGCACCCTACCGAGTACCGAGTACTCTGCCGCCTAGGCCAAGTTTTACAACACTGTTGCCGGGGATACACGAGATTTTTGGAAAGACCAAAGTCGTTGGCCTAGTCCATTTTTCAAAAACAATATCCCAATGGATCATTATCCAAGGGGGTATTTTGGAAATTATTTCAAAACCAGTCAACCAATGTGTGGAGGATCTCATTATGACGAAGAATGCTACTACTTCGAAGCAATCTACCATTTTCACCAAAATGATCCATACAGGCGACCAATTGAAGAATGGAGTTCTATCCCTACGCAAGAGGAAGCACCCCATTACGAACCACCACCCACATTTGCACCAACACTAGTGAATGAAGCAGCAGAAAGACTGCTAAGAAGCCTTGAGTCTTTGAAAAACCAAATCATTGAAGCATTCGCCGAATAAGGCAGACACAACAAAGAGGCAGAAGAAGCCATGGTGAAAAAACAAGAGGAAGAAGCCCGCAAAGAAGATGAAAGAAGCTATGCTCTCTGCATTAAAGAACTGCAACCATTAGGAGAAATAACAGAAGAAGAAGAAGAAAACATCGACACCATTCCAACAACACCATAGGAGTCGGAACCAGAGACCACAGCTCTGCAAATAACCACGGGTAAGGATTACACCTGGATGAACGAGGTACGCATTACTCTACCATCTGAATATGAACTAAATCACATTTTCATCTATGTATGCAAATGGGTCAAACAACAACATTTAGCCCATGTATGCAAACAACATCTTTCGTGGGTCAATTGGTTAGTTTGGTTCATATGGTCAAATTGGATTAATGTCAAACAATCAACCATTGTTCAAAGACAATTGTCATAATCTGGATTAGACAAACAATCAAACTGGATTAATGTAAGGAATGTATCATTTCCATTAGAACATATATCAACATGGATTAAAAAGAAAATAGTACCATTAGACATAAAAAAAACTTACATTGACATTACCAAAACAATTGAAATTATAAAGCCAAGTTTATAACAAATTTCCCCCATACAGTACCAATACATTTCTCCAAACATTACTAATACATTACAAGAGAAAAATATCATACTTATGAGCCTTAATGTTAAGAACAAGATCATTATGTTCTTCTTTCGAATTTAAGCTTCAAAACTCTTAACTTCACTTTCAAGTTTGTTGTTTTTACTTCAAGAGACCTAGAATAATCAGCATTGAACGACGACCATCCGATGAATCGGCATTTAGATCGTTGAACCGAGCAAGAGTAAAACCTTCGACCTGAGTTTTGATCAGTCCACGATGTTCGAATGATCGCATTTTTACCACAGTGCTAAACCACCATCGTTACATAGGTGGGGTTAAAGAACCAGGGATGTGAGAGAGAGCGAGAGGTGAGTTTCCTATTTAAATAAATAAAAGTAAAAGAAATGACCAAAATGCTTCATGTGAGCGGCACACGGTGAGACTTAACTGAGAAAATAAACGACCATCCAACTTGAGGACCTATTATGTTACAAGTTAACATATCATGTGCAGGAAACATATAGTTTCTTATACTTGGAGAGCAAATCCAAAACAATGACAAACCACATGAACCTTTCATGTAATTTACTCAAATATGTAACTTGAAATACTAAAATAATTAAAAGAAAAAGAATTTGAAAGAAAAAAGTAAAAAAAGTTGGAAATCAGGTCCAACCACTTAGTCCGATAAGTAACCTACCAGTTTAAAGAAAAACAGTTTAAATAACCAATCCGGTCCGATTCTAAAAAAAAAAAATTGCTTCTTATCGTTACTAAAAGGCTTATCACATCACCTCATCATCCTAATTCGGTAAATTCCTAATTGCCGGCTTTTTTGAGAAATAAAAAGTCGCACGTGACCTCACGTGCCACATCTCTCCGATAACAGTAAAGAAGACGCCAGATGATTTGAGGTCTTTTTGAGAAGTCCAAAATGGTGGTGATCGAGCCGGTGCCTTCCAACGACATCCAACCAAAACCTTCAAAGTCAACCACCGCCGGCGATACAGTAAATGCCGACGTATTAGATTCCGCCGGTGGCGGTAAAGCAACAGCCGCCGGATACACATCCGACGGTTACGAAACGGCAAGCGAGACGGAGGTCGGAGATGATGCGGCTGTTTCCGATGATACTGATAAACTGCACGTAGAATTGGAAGAAGTATCTGCGGTGTCAAAGGATCAGACCTATGAAGACGCGCTCAATGATGATGAACTCAAGCAGGTTTACTCTTTTTTGATTTGAAGTTCTATTTTGTGTAATTATAGGGTTATGCTTTCTGGTTGTGTTAATTTTGTAATTACTGGTTATATTAGACTTGAGATGCTGTGATAATATATACTTTTGAACAAACTGTCATTTGGCCTCAAATTGTAATTTCCGTACTGATTTTTGTTGTAAACGTATACTTAATTGCTTATCATCATTTACAGTGCTAACTTTTCTAGATAATGATGCTTTGAATACCTAAACACGTTTCACAGATTCTAGGTTTTTTTTTAATTTCTTTATTTTGTGGCAATCACTTTTTACTCGTATTCTACCATACAAAAAGATGAATCCATGTAAAGGAATTGTAATAAAATAATAGCAACTTGCTGTACAGATGTTCTTCCTACTATTCATGGGGTATATATGCACAAAACAGAGGTCGGTGAGGGAAATTTTGAATGTCGTTTTCTTCTACATGATTAGAGGTGAAAATGATGTTGGTATATATGGTTAATGAGGTGACTGAAGAAAAATTGTATGTGTGTATCTAGGAAGAAGACTCGAAGATGACTTACTAGCCCATAGGGATTAATAGGATGGAAAAGAATTACTGGCAACTTATTTTAATAAATTAGAAACAGATATGAAGCGAGTTATCCATGTTTCTTGTTGATTCGTCAAAGAGGTCCTTTCTAGAATGAAAAAAAGTTTACTTAGAGATAGGTAATTAGGTATATGGATTCATGATAACCATGACTTATGTTATAATGATTGTCACATTGTCTAAAGGTAAGCGTAGGCGATAGGGTGTGCACTTCATATGTCTCAGCACAGTTTCATCAACAGATGGATCATTAATGTCGCTAGATATTCATTTTTGGTATGCTAGTTACTTTATCCTCATGTCTGTGAGCTACTTATCTTCATTGGATGGATACTCAAGATGTGCTTAATTGTATAATGTTAAATAAGAGAGGCGTTAAAATTTCTTGGGGGCCCTTGGTATGTTTGAATTTGTAATTATGTCCTTCAGGTTGGAACGACAAACTCAGATTTCATGATATGATTGATGACTTTATGTAGGTCTATATCGATGGCTGTGGTTATAGTTGTCAAAGGCACAAGGCGCACTAAGGCTCAAAGGGTGAGCCTTGGGCCTAGACATAAGGCGCTTAAAAAGCGAGGAGGCCGAGATAAGCAAGGCACATAGCACAAATATACCATTTTTGGGGTTTTAGACATGTTTTAGGCTTGTTTAGGGCTAGTTTAGGCTAGTTGCGGGCCATTTTTTGATTGTTAAGACCAGTTTGCCGGAATTTGTAGAATTTTAAGGATTTGGCAGGAATCTCACTGGAATCCGACCGGAATCTAGCTCGAAGGTCGTCGGAGGGCCTGGGTTGCAGCAAGGCGCTTTTCCTGCGCCTCGCCTGAGGGCCTAGGCGCACGCCCGAAGGGCTTTTGACAACATAGGCTGTGATTAAAGTGTTAAACTAAGCATGTATTGATGAATTTGTTTATTTGGAACAATCTCCCAAAAGCATAAGAAAACATGACCTAATACGATCCTTTTAATTGTGTTTTTGGGGTGTGGGAATGCAATTTTTAAATCTTTTTGGTACATCATTGGAATCAATTGAGGATAGAAGCCAACACATTATCATTATAGACTTAAAGAGCTTGAATCTCGGCTTGGGAAGTTAAACTTTCGGATACAGTTCATTTCAAACTCTTTGATGATATTTTCCCAACATCTTGGTTTAAAAAAGCGCGAGGCGAGGCGTTTCGGTCCCAAAATCCGAGGCGCCACGCCTCAGGCGCGAGGCGAGGGCTTCACGTATGCGAGGCGCTAAAACTAAAAAAATAATAAAAAATGTATTATGCATGACACACTTCACTTCTTAATCATAAAAACACAATACATACTTTAATACTTAGAAGTTAAAAGCTTAGAACATAATTAAACATTCATAAATTGGTCATAGCCTCACAGGATAAGCCCAAATATGGTTACAGGCCTGATTTAGGGTTATTTAAATTGGTCACAGCCTCACAAGCTCAACTACAGATTTAGGTCCAAATTGGTTTAAATGATGGGCCAAGCCCAATTGATTTAAAGCTAAAAAACGTGAAAATACATGAAGCGGCGCCTCGCCTCGCCTCGCGCTTCAAGCCTGAGGCGGTGCCTCGGAGCGCTTCATGTATCTCGGGCGCCTCACCCATTTGAGGCGTTTTGCCCAGCGCCTCGGGCGCCTCGCGCTTAAGGCAGCGCCTCACGGCGCTTTTTTAAACCAAGCCCAACATATCAAGTCAACTGGAAGTTTAGTCCCAATTTTTTAAGCTCAATAAGGAATCCAACTTTGCCTTGAGAGAAGAAAATAAAGATAAGGTCAAAAAGTACATATGGTGAAAATGCATATGTTAGGTCACTTTGTGGGCCAAGGTGGCGAGTACGTTGTTGAGTGGTTAATGTCTTACTATAGTCAAATGATGTGATGCTGATAAGAATTATGGTGACATGGAAAGTGGGAACATTATATTTGGTCTTGTACTCACTCACCTTGTGTGAAATTGACCTAAGCCACTTATTTTTTTAATTCAGGTGTTAACAACATAAATTAAATGTTGTAATAGCCAGTTACACATAATAGAGTTGGCTGACAGGAAATTTTAAGTCCTAGTCAATTTTAACGATGATCATCTATTATGATAATGGTTCCAGCTTAAAAGAACGTTGGTTTGAGTTTATACATTAAAAGCATAAACGGTAATTACATCAAATAGTTTAAAAGACTGGATATGCATAAATACTAGCAAATGGTTGAGCTTCAAAAGAATTTTCATTGATATATTAAAATGTTAGATTACGCGTCTCTAGTTATAACAAAGCAACATTTCAAATTGACCATCCAAGAAGATTGTTTGTTCTTGAAATGCTTTACTGTTACAATGTGTATCAGACCATGCGGTTACAGCTGATTTCTTTAAAGATTCTAGAAAGATCTTTTACTTGTTTTCCTACGTTTCTGCTTGTTCATTTATGAGGTTGTCTTTAAAAACAGAATAAGCTCATCTTACTCTGTTTACCTTCATGTTCCCACATGCAGAAAGTTTTGGCACAAATGAATGAAGCAAAATTTGAAGGAAATAAGTTATTTGGAGATGGTCTGTATGAAGAGGCATTATTGAAGTATGATTATGCTATCCAACTTGCACCTGAGATGTCATCTTCTTCTGAAATTAGGTCCATATGTCATAATAATCGCGCTACTTGTTTCTTTAAACTGGTAAGTTATTTAATTTCTCATTCTCTTAATTTGGGTATATTTTTAAACCTCAAGCTTCACGTCTGTCAATCAGATCTCCTTAAATGGTTAAAATTAGAAACTCACAAATAAGAAAATTGTGACATGAACTGCTAGGTTTAGCTGAGAATTTCTTGTTCCATACCATGAGAACTATCAAGATTAATTGATACTTGTTACGACTTTAGGATTGAAGCTGTTGTTTTTTTACTATTAAAGACACAGATTTCCAGATCTTGATAAATAAATAATAACATTAAAAGAATTTATAGCCACATTAGGGGTGTAAATGAGCCGAGCTCGGCTCGACTTGCTTATTATTTAGTTATTTTATTTGTATATTTTTATATGCACTTATAAATATAATTTCTATATATAACATAATAGGTATTATTTAATTATTTTTGTCATAATTTTATATGTAATAACTATAATTATATAAATATATGTTTAATACATAAAATAAATTTATATGAATAAAAGGCTCGTTTAGGCTTGCGAGCTTGTTCGAGCTCGATATGTGAAGCCGAGGCTTGAGCTTGTTTATTAATGAGCTCCAATATAAGCTCGAGCTCGGGCTCGTTTAAGCTTGCCATGATTTGAGTTTTTGGCGAGTCGATCTCGAGTAGCTCATGAGCGCCTCGGTTTATGTAAAAGAAGGTTTTCGACATGCAATCACTTATGATCTGGCAATTTAGTGGTTGTATATAAATCATGTTTATTATAATTTAATCATTAAAATTAATCAAACTTTTAAGATGATAAAACTTTCAACTTTTTTGATCCATTTGACATGTAAGCTGGTTGGATTAGATCATGATCAAGACCCGACCCGTTAACAGTCAGTCAGTAAGTAGCAACCGAATCTGTAAATCTTCTTGATGTTATTTTCTTCCCTTTAATGACTTTTTTTTAACTCGAATGATTTGGTGCTTTCTGGTTTATGGATCTTAATCTTCCATTCATCTCCTTATGGCACATTCTTCCCTTATATTCATGCCCAAATCAGTGTAACGAGACACAAATGATGTAAATTATGTTGGATTAAGATGGTAAAATATTATATATAGCATAAAGTAGCGGTGGCAATCGTGTCGGGTTGAATTGATGAACCCGGGCATGTCCTATATATTTATTCGTGTCAAAGACATCGCCTCTAACCCGTACACTTAAAATCGTGTAACCCAGACACCACCGGTGTAGCCCATTTATCCAAGAGAGTCGAACGATTGGCGGGTTGTAAGTGAGTTGTAATCAACTTGTAAACAGGTCATAAATGGGTTGGCTTGTTGTAAACAGGTTGGCTTGTTGTAAACGGGTTGTACCTTTTTTTTCTAATTTTGAACAGGTTGTACTTTTTGTTTTCTAATTTTGAACAAGTTGAAGGGCCGACTTATTTAATTAAATGGGTTATAACAGGTCAATTCGAACACGACCCGTTTAATTAAACGGGTTGACAGGTTCATGTCATGTTAGACGTGACCGGTCATAACGGGTCTACCCATAAGACATGACAACCCAAAATCAATCGTGTTAGAAATTGACACCCCTGGTATAAAATAGCTCAACTAATATTTGTGTATATATATTATTAATGTTAACAAAAGAGAGATTAGGATTCCTTCTCATTACCTTGTTTGTAGGGCAAGTATGAGGACACGGTTAAAGAATGTACCAAAGCATTGGAACTAAATCCTTCATACATGAAAGCTTTAATCAGAAGGGGAGAAGCCCATGAAAAGCTTGAAAACTATGATGAGGCTATCACTGGTGAGTACTAGGAAATGTAATGTAGAAGTAAGTTTGCTATTTCTTAAAAAAAAAAATAGTAAATTGCCCAAAAGTAGATCCCACGTTATAATTTTATTCAAGCTACCTATATATATTTTTGACAGACATGAAGAAAATCTTGGAACTCGATCCTTCAAATTACCAATCTAAGAGAACTATTGTTCGTTTAGAACCATTAGCCAATGAAAAGCGTGAAAAGATGAAGGAAGAGATGCTTGGTAAGGTTTCTCTAGACATCTTCATGTTAATATTTTAAAGTTTAAACTTTTTATTTGGTAACCATGAGAAACTGTTAGGAAAGACTCACGTGACCCACCAGCACCCGGGTTAGACTAGGTAAAGCGTAGCTTACGTCTAGGGCTGCTAAACGGGTCGAACCCGACACGGCCTGGAAATTTACACGAACCTGAAAATCGTGTCACACATGAACCCGAATAGACACATGTACTCACAGGTTGACACGAACACAACCGTTTATCCCAAAAAAAAATATTTATTTATTTATTTTGCATATTAATACTTTAAAATTCTAAATTTACATATTCCTTTTGTTTCTTCAAAGCAGTTATGTTTAAGTTATGCCAATTTATTTTTAAACTTTAAAATTTTGGCCTAAAAATACCCAAACAGTTTAGTTATTGCATAAAGCACATTTAAAAAATAAATAAATGGGTTAAACGAGTTGGCTACCCGTGAACAGCACATTTAAAAATTAAATAAATAGGTTAAACGGGTCGGCTAGACGTGTTCACGGGTCTGACCCAAACCCGTTTAGATAAAACCCAGACCTGCAAAATTGGTGTTATGGTCGTGTCGTTATAGAAATTCACATTTCCACTCATGCTGTGCATATCTGAGTTTAAGGCAAGAAGTCGGTGAAAGCCAGATTCAAACCCAATACCTCTGTTAGAGGGGATTGAGGAGCTTACACAGGCGTCACTACCCCTTGTAGGCTTTAAAAGGCTCTTTTGGTGAAGTCATGTGTTTTCTCTCTGTAGCAGCCGGTATCCCCACCGAGGGGTGATAGATAGTAGCTGCTCTTTTCTATTATCCCCAGAAGAGTACCTACGACACGTCTTACTGTTAGTCTCGTCACGGGGGACCCCGAAGGGCTCCTCCATGGCTATACATAGTCAGCTCCGTGTTCCTCTTGGATCTTGATCAGGGCTGCATCCACAGGAAACACTCGTTAGAGGGCCCGGGGGGTTTGCCCCCGAGGGCACTCCGACACTCAAGTCAGTATCATCATCAAGATATACATATATCTACATATCGGAGAGAGATAATGAGGGAGAAGGGAGTCTAGTGTATGAAGGGGGAGAAAAAACCCGATTGTGGTGGTGGTGATGTCTTCCTATTTATAGGAGGGATGGTGCTGGGTTTTTACCCTAATGGGCCTTCCTATACCGGGCCTGCCTTCTTTGGGCTGGTAACTGGGCTATTTGCAGGGGGTAGCTCCTACAAGTCCCCCCAGTCCTTTGTTCTTGTTATTTATAATAAGGATGAAAGATTCAATTTGTTCGTGCAATACCAGATTCTAATTATGCTTTTGCTCTAGCCATCCGGACCTCGTCGTTGGCCTACTGACGGGGGACAGGTCTACAAGTTTGGCATAGTCAAGCATCATGTACTCCAAGCCGCATTGTGTTAGACTCATCAGTTTTGTCGTCGTCGGGTGCCGCGTAGGGATGCATTATTAAGCCCCCCAAGTTCGTTACTGGTCTACGCGATCTCGACCTATGTTTATGTTTTGGATGGACCATTGTCACGATGTCTCTTGATTTAGATATTTGTGAGTTCCTTACTTTTGCAATGGAATATTGTCGTTTTCACCATCTTTCAATGTTGTCAATATCCAAACTATCTTTTCCTTCTATCTTTGCTATGAGAGTGCATATGAAACCTTTCACATGACCTACGAGTCCCTGTATCATCTTTAAACAGAAGACGGATAAGGTAGATTTGACTGTGGTAAAGTTTGAGGAACTGTGATTGTAATGATGGGGTATGTGGGGCTTTTTACATATCCTTCGAGTCCCTGTATCACTTTTAACCCGATGGTGGATAAGGTGGATCTGATCGAGGTAATGCTTGAGGACCACCCATACGCACACCAAACGATCTTCTTTGTGTATAAACAATTATGTACATTTATGAACTTTTGACACGGTAGGCGACGCCCTGTTCTCCTCCAAATTCTTCTGGGTAGTATTGTCACATGCTTGGTAAATATGAGATCTTCTCTCGGCTTGTGAGGACCGCCTAGTGATCATACCATCTTCTTCTCATTTAGGGGAAATATGTGACTTTAAAAGGAGGTTCTTTCTTATATGTGTGATTGCTAGACAAGAGGCCTTGTGTCCGATGGGTAACCAAACCCTTATGATTTATATGATTACTCCCACAAGGTAATTTACGATGACGAATTACTGCATTGGTGATAATGGGGTTATACTCTACTAGCCCCCAGTTTATTGCTACAAAGTCATATTTGTAGTATTAAACTCGAGAGTCTTTAGAAAGGAGGCCCTTCCCTCCTCAGGAAACGATGAATAAATCAAGGTCCTTAGAATGGACACCTTCTCTTATGAAGTAAAAACATGTTGGCTAAGCCTTAGTAGGACTCTTTTTATGAACTGGAACTTAGTAGGAGGGAGCCTCCCCAAAGGAGAATATCAGTTCAGCTCCTTTTAGAAGTAGAACATTAATTTAGTTTCTTCTGGAAGGAGAATATCAACTTAGCTCTTTCTTGACAGAGAATATCATTTCAGCTTCTTCTGGACGTAGGATATCAGTTTAGCTCCTTCTTGAAAGAGAATATCATTTCAGCTCCTTCTGGAAGGAAAATATCAGTTTAGCTTCTTCTTGAAAGAGAATATCATTTCAGCTCCTTCTGGAAGAAGAATATCAGTTTCAGCTCCTTCTGGAAGGAGATTATCATTTCAGCTCCTTCTGGAAGGAGAATATCAGTTTTAGCTTCTTCTTGAAAGAGAATATCATTTTAGCTCCTTCTGGAAGAAGAATATCAGTTTCAGCTCCTTGTGGAAAGAGAATATTAATTAAACTTCTTTTGGAAGTTTGTTTCTCCCCCATTTCATCGGATGGGAGTTATTAGTTTGTTTCTTCTTGAAGAGATAGGATTTTGTAAGTCTCCACCACCCTATCGGGGTGGGAGTAATCTCCATCATCTTATGAGATGGGAGTTCTTATCCACTATCTAAAGAGATAGGGTTTTGTAAGTCTCCACCACCCCATGGGGGTGGTAGTAATCTCCACCATCTTATGAGATGGGAGTTCTTATCCACTATCTAAAGAGATAGGATTTTGTAAATCTCCACCACCCCATCGGGGTGGGAGTAATCTCCATCATCTTATGAGATGGGAGTTCTTATCCACTATCTAAAGAGAGAGGATTTTGTAAGTCTCCAACACCCCATGGGGGTGGGAGTAATCTCCACCATCTTATGAGATGGGAGTTTTTATCCACTATCTAGTGAGATAGGATTTTATCATAATCCACCATCCTTTGCGATGGGAGTTGTCTTCTCCATCTGGTGAGATGGAATTTTCATCCACTATCTTATGAGATAGTATTTTTTATACTTCACAATTCTTTAGGATAGGAGTTATCTTCTCCATCGGGATTGGGCTCTTTTGTAAGAGACTTATACGTCCCTTATAGTCGATGCTTTTGCAAGTATGCATTCTTTAAGCTAGAGGGCTTTATGCGATAGGCCATTAGTTCTGCAAAACTTTGTTAGTAGTATTTGTATTTATGAAACAAAACATCAAAGTACTTTAGTCGGTGGTGCATCATTTCTTCTTCCATCCGAGGGGGATCTTTGGTGGGGACCCCAACCCTTTCATAAAGGAGTTGAATATTAGTAGCCATGTACCATGTTAGCCTCCCAGTTCAATGTTGCTAAATCATATTAGCAATATTTAACTTGAAACAAATTATTATTCAAATAAAATGCGCAATGTATAGACAAGTAGTTGATTGTACTGTTTGTGCCTTCGGTAGGAAACGATATATGCATCACGAAGATATCCCGTCGTAGCCCGAACTGGGCATTCAAGTAACATGCTTGTTTCCTTATGGCCATCTTGGCTTGTCATAACCGCCGGACTTTTGAGGAACATACCTCTTTCGCGGGTGTCTGTGAGCAATAGTATTATGCCATATTTGCCCTTTAGTTCAATGCACATCTTTTACCTTGTTGCCTTCAAGATCAATGTTGCTATCCTTTCGATTCAAGTTTATGTTTGCCCATGTATTGAATGCTCTTTGCATGAGACAAGTCCTTCGTAGGTCTTGTTCGCTTGGTTCATTTCCTGCGGAGTTCTTTGAGTCCCTTCAGATGACTTCTCTTCCTACTGGCCCCTCTCTCCTTCTTGGGCCTGGTCCCTTCTTCCTGTTCTATTCTGTTAGGAAATTTGGTCAGGAGTTGCGCCATGTGCAAGGGGACCAATACCCCTAGCTTTAAGCTCCATGCTTGCTAGTTCCTTTATCTCCCTGTTGCACGTCCCCTTCCCCTACCGGGAATTCATTTACAGCTTGTAACGCTCAATTAAGATGACGCTCATCGGTTTCTTTGGAACGTGAAGGGGGTCCGTTGACATGTGTCTTCCCTCTTTGGTTGACATACTTCATATCATCCCTGTGTGGGACCTTTTAAGGCATAGTGAGTTGCACCTCTGTGTCATGAATCCTACTGATTGTGCATATCACGATGGAACAGTCCATATGTCTTTGTTGGTATCGAGAGCCCTAATGTACTTCATTTTCTCTTTTCCTTCACGTGTTAGTGCATCCGCGCTCCATGATATGCCCCGTGCCTTAAATGACCTGTAAGCGTTTTGTAGCAAGCTAAAGCCGGGCTTGGGGCATGCCCGAGGATGGGAGTTTTTGCTGAGACCGTTTGCGCATGTGTTTCCTTGATACTTCGTACACTTCCTTGAACCGGTGTAAGAAGTTGTTTAATATTTGTACTCTTTAATCGAAAGATCAACTGAAGATGACCTTTTCTTTGGTTCTGTGCTTCCCTCTTTCGTGGTATTATTATCTTCATAAATCGACTTCTGATGTTTTTTAATTGAACCGTGACTTGGTCCAACCAATTTCCCATCTCTCGTGTCTCTTGTAGACCTTACAAAAAGGCGGTCTTGAATCTTCCAATACATTTTGCTTTTGTTTTAGAGGTTGATGAGTCATTGGGAACCAACTTTCTTTGTTCCTGATGAAAACGTGGATTGGCAGATCTCAAGAGGAAGAAATTCGGCCAGCCTTATCCTTTCCTTTTCTCCGTTGGTTTCTTCCTCTAGAAAGCGAAAACTTTTAGTCTGCTCTTGTGAGCCAAAAGCCGACTCCGTTTTACGTGCTTGCTAGATCTTAGCTTGGTGCATACCGGTCGGGTTATTAATGTAAACTTTCTTGTAATCTTCCGAGTATATGACGGTCCTCGCTTGCTATTCAGTTCCTGTTGTTTGTCTTTGACGTACAGTCATAACCAGTACTCGTTAAACTCCGTGACCTTGGCATACGACGGTTCTAGCCGGCAGGTGAAACGTGATTCCGGACTAAGCGTGCTCAGTATCACGTTGGTGCGTCCTTAGGTTGACTGAGATGTCGAGTGTATGCGGATTGCTTAAGATAACTCAGTGACAACTGCTGTTGGCTTGATGGGGTTCATATCTTGAATATGTTGATAAGCTTCGCTTGACAGTGGTGTACGTTAGAGCTCGTCAACCATGGAAACATGATGCTCTATTTTAGGGATAGTTTAGTAATCTAATTATGCTTATATAAGCTAGTTGGGCTTCAAATACTAGTCCCGCACGGACCCATGCTGATAACACAGCAATGAATGCTACAGAATTGGAAGATGGGCCATGCAGTATCATTAGATGAAATACCTCTATTTCTTCCATACGTTCCATAGGCAGATATCATGGTAGTCCACTTTTTGTTAATTTAAGCATTCAAATGCTTCTCTTGCTTTGACTACATCTCCATACCTACCATACATGTTAATCCATGAAGTACGTCAAGTACTGTACGTGTAATGTGGATCGTACTTTAGCCTTCAAACTGAGACGTAGGTTGTGATTTAGTCTTGAAACTTAAACCGAAAATGTGTTTTCCTCGAACTAAAACAACAGGTATCTGCAGCTGGTTTTTAAGGGCGTATTATGTGTCATTTCCCGGCGTGTACCTTTAAGGTATATTTCCTTCCCTTGGTTCCACCTTTCACGGCCAGCTTCCATGATTATCCATTTGCTTTTCCTTTTCATCTGCACATGACCACTAGCCTTGTGAATCATATTTCTGTCTTTAATTTATTGCAGCAACTTCATTAAGTTTATCTTATCCGTGTTGATGGGAACACATATTCATTGACATATAAAGAGCACTCCAAGCCCTCGGGACGCTCTTTCAAATCAAAAGATAAGTTTGACAAATGGGCCCTACACCATAAGTTACTTGGAATATCTCCCCCTCTGAAGCTTGCTATTTTGCCTTTTTCTCTTTTCCAAGATTGAGCATTTTCCCTAAGTTATCCGTCGTCAAATAAAATCTGAAACTAACATTTATTAACAAGGGGAAGCAATCTAGTGAGGTCGGTTCAATGCTTCTTGATATCCAAATTAGGGGCCCCAACTATAGAGGTTAGAATTTTTGGGGCTTAAGCCTTACGATATCGTTCTATCGGCGTGATCCCTACCTCAAGCATTTTGACAAAGACCTGTTAGCTGGTTTATCCAAATGATATTATTGGCTTGTAGGTTAAACATGATCTGGGACTAAGCATGTTTCGGAATCGTATTTGGTACGATCGGTGTGTGCCGATCGCTTTGATAACAACCACGTTCAAGCCTTTTGAGGTTTTTCTCCCTTCCACACGCATACGCGTGATGGGTTTTCTCCAACTCAGGTTTTGTAGTCGAGTTGCATGTTGTGGATGAAATTTTGTATCAGATTAAAAACGGATCGACGATAGTGGATGTGGATCAATGGCTCGTTGTACTTAGCTTGGATTCTGGTTAAACAAGAGACCTGGCTCTCGATAGGTGATACCTAGTTTGTAACCAGACACCTGTCGCTGGTGTGGCTGGTTCTCTTCGATGTCCAAGTTACCGTTATGGTACGGGTTGTACCCCATGTGGATAACGCCTCGTGCAGATTAACTTGCACATTACTGCTATCTCACTCGCATCCCTGTGATGGCTATTGGACAAATGCCGTTTGTTTCTTTAAAACCCAAAAGCTTCAACCACCCTTCATAAAGCTTAGGATGCTTCCTATGATGGCCCTTCATACCCCGGTGCGCTCTTTCATCATATTACAATATCCAATGTCCATGTTTGCACTCTACGCATTAGCACTTGTACAATGGTTATCAAATATGATGAACCAACATGTCTGTCACCATCGTAGCAAGCCATCATTTTGTCTCTTTCCCTTTTTTTTTGTCAAATACCTGTCTTGTACGATGCAAGTCATAAAATGTGTTCACCAAGGCACGTGATTAAAGCATGCGTGCAGTGAATTTTTAAAAGATATGACAGACTTTTATTTTTCAAAAGTCAATATGGGTTGTACCTTTTAACGTGTGAATACAGTAAGCCCCCTCCCCTTATTTATTTATTTATTCCAATTATTTGTCCTTCTATCTTTATCTTATCTTTCCTTAAGAGAACTGTTGGGCTATTGACATATTTTTAAAAAAGGCTTTCTCAACCTGTCATGTTTATTATTATGCCTACCTTCCATGAAGGAGTTATGTATTGCACATGCAGTAATTGTTTCAAACTAAGATGAACATGGTGGAAAGTTGTTGGAGGAAACTTACAAGTCGTGGCTCATAAAGCGTGTACCGTGGTCCATAAACGCTGAAACAAGGCGGGTACCAAGCGACGAAAATGCGGGTTATGACAGATCCGTAATTATACAGAAGACCTCCAGGTCTGGACCGTCATGTGGAGGGGTCAGATCTATAGAAACCGGCGTTGCGGATGGAGTTGTTCTTCCTTCCTTGCCGGTGTCTGCCTTCTAGTTTTTTTTTTAGTGGCATAGGAGTTCTTCAGGCTCTGTTTGGACACAAGGTCCCACGGATGGCGCCAATGTAGCAGCCGGTATCCCCACCGAGGGGTGATAGATAGTAGCTGCTCTTTTCTAGTATCCCCGGAAGAGTACATACGACACGTCTTACCGTTAGTCTCGTCACGGGGGACCTCGAAGGGCTCCTCCATGGCTATACATAGTCAGCTCCGTCTTCCTCTTGGATCTTGATCAGGGCTGCATCCATAGGAAACACTCGTTAGAGGGCCCAGGGGGGTTGCCCCGAGGGCACTCTGATGCTCAAGTCAGTATCATCATCAAGATATACATATATCTACATATCGGAGAGAGATAATGAGGGAAAAGGGAGTCTAGTGTATGAAGGGGGAGAAAAAACCTAGTTGTGGTGGTGGTGATGTCTTCCTATTTATAGGAGGGATGGGTTTTTACCCTAATGGGCCTTCCTATACAGGGCCTGCCTTCTTTGGGCTGGTAACTTGGCCATTTGCAGGGGGTAGCTCCTACACTCTCCAATAATTGTCTGCCTTAATTTACCACACGCTCCGTTTCTACCTATCAACATGTCGTTTTATTAGGGTTGCGGTTGACTCTCCAACACTTTTCTTGTTTTTCTTACTTATAAATAATTAATTCGTTAGGGGTGATTTCAAAAACAATATAATTACAATAATATTCTAAATTTGCATTTTATGTTTACACAGGGAAGTTGAAAGATATGGGAAACACAATACTAGGACGGTTTGGGATGAGTGTCGACAACTTTAAAGCAGTTAAAGATCCAAATACTGGCTCGTATTCCATCTCGTTTCAGCGCTAAAGATAAATAGAGTTCGCGTGTTTATTAATCGCACGCCATATTTTCAATTTTTGGTATTCAAATGTCGTAATAGTTGATATAACTGCATCCATACTCTGGATATAATCATGTCTGTTTTTTTTTGTTTCCACTTTCTATGCTAGTAGCAGGGCTTGCTCAAGCATTTGGCAGCTTTCAAGCATGCAAATTTTGTGTTCAGAATATTTGCAGCTCTCTATTAATCAAAACTTTCCCATTTGTGTATATTATTCTTTGTTGGCTTGTTATCAAAGCAGGTAATGATTTCACCACCGCCCCTGCCCCTTGACAGCTCCGCCCTGCTGCTGCCCCATGTTAGCTTTACGGCCACCCTTGTGACCCCTTATACGATACTCAGTCTAGGATGTTCATAAACCATTGAAACCGATTGCGAACCGTTGAAACTGAAGCAAGTCGACTGGTTTAAAATATATACGGTGTAGTTCATCGTTCGGTTATGAGAAATCATGCTTTGGTTTATGATTTTGAACTTGGAACCGGCCATGTAAACCAAACTGGTCGGTTCACATGTATTATTTTTATTTTAGGAATATGTAGTCATGTATGTGTATTATATTCATCACCTACCCTTATCATTTCAAAAGTTACTATATAATTATACTTTGGAAAAAAAATTTGTTCAAAACGGTCAAGCCGTAGAACCGACCCGTCAACCTGTTAAAGTCGGCCGGTTTGGTTTGTCTTTTCCCTGAAATGTAGTTTTATGGTTTGGCCTAGAATTTTTATCAAAACCAGTCGAACCGGACCGTGAACATCCCTAACTCACAGTACTCGCAATAAGATCATTTTCTCATATTCTAAATGTGGATGATGATTTTACTTTCATTTTATAATATCAGTTTAACACGACTCGCAATCAGATCATATAAACAACAAGACCAGCAGCCTCGGAAACAAGTCAAGACCAAGTAACTAGTCCACCTTATAACCGGACACAAGCGAGTAACTAATGGAACATGCATGCATGCATGGTGGCTTGACATAGGATTAACATTTCTAAGACCACCCAGAGCTCATGCTTGCACTACATTCTCATTGTTGGTTTCATCCCTCGGAGTTTCGAACCATTTGTTTGCTACCATTTCTCTATGCTGCTCGAGATACTCTTTGCTATTCATTTCGGTCAACCTGTATACGCAAAATAGTTAATAGAAGCAGGCCGTGATCATGTTGAAACATTTAGCCTGTTTAAATAAACAGATCGTGTTCGGGTTGACTTGTTCATCCTATTTAATTAAACAAGTCAGAGTTTTATTTCATTTATTGCAATCCGCCAACCTGTTTACAACCCTTTAACCCGTTTGAATCGTTTAGATAAATGAGTTAAAACACGTTGTGTTCAGGTTACATGATTTTACATGTATCCGGGTTAGGGCTGATGTCTTTGACTTGAATAAATATACGAGTCATGTCCAGGTTCAAGGATTCAACCCGTCTACCCAGGTTGCCAACCTAATTTTGATTAGGTATAAACCACCTCTAATGAGACGGGGAAGAATATTAAAACGATGGAACAAGGCATACCTACTAATGGTACGATCTTTCGCAAACCCCAACTCGTTGTCGACACAAAGGTCAAAATCATCATTCTTCCTTGACCTCGAAGAGGTTCTAGGTGCAATATTATGTGCATCCGCGATTGTTACGATCCGTTCCAGAAGTTCAAAAGGAGTTCCCTGGGCAGTACACATTAACCTGGCTTTGTTCTCATACATCACCTATAATTGCCATATAATAACAACATCATTTATCAAAACAGGCACCAAACACACGTTCACGAGCCAAAAGAAATGAGAAAAAAAATGAGACTAACATCAACCAAAGTGACAAACCGATACGCTGCTGTCCTGTTGTGTAGCCCGAATATCGGGACATCATCCAAAGCCAGGGTGTGGAAGTTCTCTGCCATTGAAAATATGTTAGTTTTGATTTTTTCCATCACATGTTTTGACTTTTTGAGGTCAAACATTTTGACTTTCAACTTCAAAATTCATATGGACTTTTTTCAACATATTTAGAATCAACATTTCTCTGTAACATAGTATAAGTTAAAAATTCTAACATGCCTTCCTGATTGACCCTTCAATTTTTAAATTCCTCTCGATTTGAATGTCGGAAATAGTCCATTTGATTTCAAAAGTCAAACGACATGTCTTCTCAAGAAACTGTACTTAAGACGTCATGCCGCATTGGACAAAAGAGAACTAGAGGATTGACCGCGTTAAAACAAAGTTAAGGGCTTTCAACTCTTCCATCACATATTTTGACTTCCAAGGTCAACTATTTCTCTGTTAAGTAGTTTTAATTTATAACTTTTGATGTGCCACACTATTTTACTCATCAAATTAAATAAGCCTCATCGATTTCATTGTCGAAAATAATTTGTATGACCTCAATAGTCAAACTATACCTCATTTTACTACACAATAACTTCTCATGGCATTTTGATTTACTTACTACATAATCCAAAATAGTCAGCAGCACCAAGAGGTTTGTCGCATAGCTCCTCAAATGGAAAATATGCACACCCATTAGCACCCAAAGGTACCTATAAGTCACGCATAATTAAAGAAAAATGAATTACCACCCTAGCAAAACGACCGAAAAAATATTAATCTACTGTTAGTGTAATTTAACATTTCGTCAAAATTCGACATTTCTTGACAAATTTGCCCTTAACGGGCAAATTAACATATCATCTTAGGAAAGGTAAACTTGTCAATCTTTATTTTTTTTTCTAAATAAAACTAGAATATTGATAATTATATATACCTCTAGTGTCCTTCCCATAACAACTTCCACCTTTCGAGGACGGGCTATATGTTCCCCGATCAAGTCTTTAAACCTTTGCATAAGGAAATCGGTTGTGCTATTTTGTATGAAGTAGAAACCTTCTTCCGCCTACCAGAAGAGAATTATAAAAAGTAGCAGAGGTGACAATTTCGACCCATTATAATACTCTTAATAGCAAGTGCCGGTGGCATTTGCCACTGACAACACCACCCCTCCACTTTGTTACATGGCAAAAATGGCCCCTCAACTTAGTAAAATGTTACTTTGACCCCCCTCAAATTTTTAAAGCTTTAAGTTTACCCCCTTTAGTATATTAAATCTGATTTTTTCTTAATAGTTTTCGTTTGTTTGTTTATTATTTTTTTAACGTCCCGGTATAATTTTTTTTAAAAACGAAGCATTATTCAAAATAGAGTATTTTTTAGGTATCGTGGGTTATATCGGCTGACGGTGACGTGCTGGTACCATGAAGAATGAGACCGACACCGACTGAAAAACATCAGTACCGTTATATAACTGTTTTTTATCTATGTTTCGATCTCCACAACCGAGTCGCCGTAACTTCATACGTTTATCTTATGTATTTAACCACGTTTCTTTTTGTGCTCAGCCACGTTAATGTCACCGCCTCAACCGTTTAAGGTCCGCCTCCCACCGCGTAGCGCGGGTCAAAATTTATTTAACCACATTAATGTCACTGCCTCAACCGTTTAAGGTTCGCCTCCTGCCGCGGAGCGCGGGACAACATTTCTAGTTTACTTTTAAATCTGTATGTTTGTGTTATTTTTATCTCCAACGAGTCAAATTGGTAAAATAAAAAACTTTAGTGAAAAGGGAAACGGTTTGAATGTTGACCATAGTGTATTATTGATGCATATAACCTCCAGAATCGCTAAATTTTTACTATTATTTTAAAAATATTCAGCAAACTAATTATTTATAAGAAATATAAAAAAGTTTTGGACATGTTTTTTTGTCAATCCAATCTGACCCGTTATGACCCACACCATAATATACTTGTTATGAGTTATGACCCATTACCTGACCCGCCCTTTTTACCACCTCTATAAATAAGGTATATTATGAATATAAGGTTTGAAAGAGTTGACTTTACCGAGGTCCTTCTTCTATAGTCTACGGACGAACCAATTTCATGTATTATGCATCTTTCCTGCATCCAAGGGACAATAAGAGACAACCATTCACTAAAAGACACATATTGAAACAAAGACTAACCCGTCTCATGAAAATGCAACAATTTACATTCAGACTTAAAAAACCAATCACATCGAATTCGTTTGTCATTGTTGAAGGGTCTTTTAGACATTCATTGTAAGCAGTGAAACATGTTCCTTATATTGTTTGACTAGTTAAACGTTGCAAATTTCATGCAACGTTCGAGATTACCTTAAGTGTGGAAATGAATGGTAGAAAAAGATCTCTTTGCAACCCACGTTCATAAAGATTATCTGGAGCACGGTTTGATGTAGCAACAAGTATCTATACTCCCACCACAAATACATTAAAACAATACCGTTAAATCATTTCCATTTAAAACATTATGGTATGTTTATAGGATATATGAATATAAATTTGTAAAGTTTTTATCACTTACAACACCATTGCAAAAAAGATGTTTGAATAGGCGGTTTAATATTAAAGCATCGGCTACATCGTTAACCTGACAAATAAATAAATAGATATAAAAATATAACTAAAGGGCTTGGTTTAAAAAAACGCGAGGCGAGGCGAAGCGTTTCGGTCCCAAATGCTTGAGGCGCCACGCCTCAAGCGCTAGGCGAGGTCTTCACGTATGTGAGGCGCTAAACTAAAAAAAATAATAAAAAACTTGGTAACATTCTTAAAACCTCCACTAAATGTTGTTTCAGTCTAAAAGCCCCTCCTTTGAGTAATTTCCCGCAAAACTTACAAGAAATATTCGTCATATTGTTAGGATCTTGAGTTCTATATTTTCCAAATGGATCAGTTGATGTCGATAACAAGTTAGCAGACTTGCTTGAACCAGAAACCATTATGCTATAACAAAAAACAACTTAAAAAACTGATTTAAGCAAAGAGGAACTGCAATTGGAACTCAAATTCATAACAAAAAAGTGAAAAAAAAACCCAAAAATACATGAAGCGCTGCCTCGCATCGCCTTGTGCTCCAAGCCTGAGGCGCCGCCTCGGGCGCTTCATGCATCTCCAGCGCCTCACCGAAGCGAGGCGTTTTGCCTAGCGCCTCGCAGTGCTTTTTTAAACCAAGCTAAAGGGTAGTTTAGACATCATGGCGCAAGTAATAACATACCATGAATTCATCTAAACATAGCAAAATAGATTCATGAGAAATCTCGCCTGCAACGACTTCAAGGGGGTCAGATACTCCTTTGTGCCTCTACAAGACAAAAGAATTTGAAGTCAAACTTATTGTTTTTAAATTGATAATTCAGTGTCAACTTTGCAACAAAACGTATACAAAACATTTTTCTATATGCAATATCACTTTAGTAAGATGAGTAAATTATTGTAAAATTTTAACTCGAAGCCTTTTCGGGGAAAAAATAGAAGTTGAAAATCTGTTGGTTTGACTTTAGAAGTCAAACTTGTGTCTAACCTTAATAAAAAGCAAAGGAAAATGAGAGTAAGCATTTGACCTGCAAGCGGCTGTGAACATTCAACATGAAGTCATGAAAATGAATCCTCTTTTTCCTCCAACTGCAAGGCCTGAGGAGAGAAGTACATTTCGGGTTAGGTTTTATCACTATCGGGTCAAAAGGTCAAAATGAAAGAAATAGTTATAAGAAAGCGAACTAAATGGGCCAAACATGTTATAAGTCGCCCAAAGTGTATTGTTAATGTTTACAACCTCTTAAATCGCTTTATTCAGAAAGTTGGATTATTATTGTAAAAAAGTACACTTTTTAATGATATTTAACACAAATAGGTTTTAATAATATTTTCTAAAATTCAAACTAAAAAGTGATTTAGGTCAACCCGACCCGACCCATTTCAGTTCATTAAAAAATCAACCATATTGACTTGTTATCCCACCCGCGCATTATCAAGAGAGTAAACCAACATAACAAATTTAGTCCTTACAATTGATCAAAAAATAAGTCCATCAACATGGTTTTTCCAGTGCCAACCCCGCCATAAAGATAGAGTCCTTTCACCGGTGAGACTGAAGATTGAGGCATGAAACGAGACCATAGCCACCTACTCCTGAAATTGATTTAGACACCCATTAGTTGACTTTTAAGTGTCAAATGATTAACAGTTTGACCATAAATTTTATAAATTGGTAAAAACTATTTACCTCCCGGTTTTCCCGGGATCAGAATAATGATCCAAGTGGCACGCATGAACCGAGTTACCAAGCTCATCATAAAGTCTTTGAATTTCTCTTAAGGTTCCTATCTGCAAAATAATTTTTAGAAACAATTGCAACATGTGAATTGACACCTAATTTAAACAAAATGCTTGACCACCTTTCAAATACCAAAAATACCCTTCAACAAGAACATAAAAAGGAACCTCATGGACCATAACAACACTATAAAGTTATTTAGAATAACAATAATGGGCAAATAGATAATATTGGAATCTTTCCATAAATCAAAATATCACAATTTTCATAACATATCTAAAAAATGTTTTAGTTTTTATAAATCTTGAATTTTTTTGCTACATATTAAAGGTGGAAACTTTGACCTATTTACTTTAGATTTTGTTTAAACATGTAAGAAATAGCTAAAAGGGAAACGGGTCAAATGGATCGAAAGTCAACCAAAGTGTATTTTGTATGCATAAAACCTCCTAAATCATTTATTTAAAAAATTATATTATTACTGAAATACCAAAAGTTTTTTTTACCATACTTACAAAAGTTAGGACAAAAGGTGTTTTGGGTCAACCCAACTTGTACCTAAAAGTCAAACCTTTTGACGGTTACCCAACCGGCCCATTTTTACACCTACTACTAGGAAATACAAGGTAAAATACGTACCTGACAGTTATCACCGTCTTCAAGTTCGCCAACGCTTATTCTACGCTCATACTCCACAAGAGGCCCCGCTCTCTTAACTTCTGTTTATGATATAATACATTTAATAGATATTTATCAACAAAAAATGAAAAATAAACTAGAAAATATTTAAAACTTATAACCTTTATAATCTACTTCAGCAGCACCAGCAGATATAGCTCTTGAGAACATATATGATGAATGTCCATATTTACACACATCAATTTTGTATTTGACATCATATAACACCGCGTTTGCATTCAATAACTGTCTTTTTGTTTCACAATGGCGAAAAGCCAAGTGAATTGGTCCCAAGGATTTGACTAAAGCTCTCCTCATAATCACTCCAATGGTTTAATGTTGATTTACAAGTTTTAATGTCAAGTTAGAGCCTTTACCTTCAAATTCTGAAAACAAGTTGCAAATAAATATATAGACATTAATTAGGAATATATTAAAGTAAATGATTCCAAAACAAGAATTTAGTTTTGACTTTGAAGTCAAATAGATTGATTTATAACTTCAAAATTGGCAAGACTGAGTTGATTATCGACATCGACCTTTTAGAGGTTTATTATCTTACAAAAAGGTATTTGAGTAGAAAATATTATGAACCAAAAAGCTACAAAATATCAATGTAAATTTTGAATTTTGGGAGTCAAACATGGACTCTAATTTCAATCCAATAGTTTTTAATATTTTAAAACTCTAATGTCGAATTAGAGCCTCTGAATACTACCAAATTCTGAAAACAAGTTGCAAATAAGATATTAATTACAAATAATTACATCAACTGATTCCAAAAGTTTGAATTCAATTTTGACTTTTGGAGTCAAACTTATGGATTTTTAACTTCAAAATTGTTAAGGATTGAGTTGACTTTTTACAAAGAAATCTTAACATTTCATTAGCATACAATAAGATTACTATGCTAGAAAACATAATGAGCCAGGAAACTAAATGAACCAATGTAGATGATAAAACTTGGAAGTCAAAGGTTGACTCTAACTACATAGAAGGGAGAACATGGTAATTTCATATGTTTAGCTCTTTCCTTCAAGGAAACAGAGGACATACCTTTCAGAAATTGACAGAGAATCATGTTTTATCTTATTTTATTTAATTTTTGTGTATCATTCATTGTTTTCAACGATTAACCTAAAAAGTTGCTTGGAAAAACATAAAAATTTAACTTTTTCCTAAATTCGAAGATGAAATCACCATCAAATCATTTAAAATCTTGAAAAAATGGACGGTTTAATTGATTGAAATTATTATAATCCTCAAAACATTCTGATTATGAACATTGAACTTTACAAGATGGATTAAATTTCCAGAAATTTGACCATGCAAAGTTCATTATTTAGACCAAATTTGGAATATGAATGCAATAAAGAAATCAATAATTGTAAGAATTTAAGAACATAATTAAAAATTGATTTTTGAATCAGTTGCTTCACTTTAACCAATTTTTATTTTAAAAAAATGACCACCAAAAAGTTAATACTTTTGGGAAAAGAAAGAAATATAATACTTTAATTAAATAAACTGAAGATCAAACCTCAAGTGGATGATGGATCAGATTAACTAAAAGCTCAAAAACTGCAACAACCAGAATCAAGGAAGAATAAACAGCAAACAGTTGACTTTTTTTTAACCTAATTTTCAAGAAATTTGACAACCAAAAAGTCAACAATTTTTACTAAAATTGAAATATGGATTCAAGCAGAAAACAAATAATCCTGGAAAATCAAGAACAAGCCTAGACCGATTGATCAGATTAACTAAAGTTTAAAAAGCTGCAATACCCAGAATCAAGGAAGATCAAACAGCAAACAGTTGACTTTTTTTTACCTAATTTTCAAGAAATTTAACCAAAAAGTCAACAATTTTGACTAAAATTGAAAAATGGACGCAAGCAAGAAACAAATAATCCTGGAAATTCAAGAACATGCCCTAACTGGGTGATTTTTCAAAATAAAAATTCAAGAACATAAAAAAATGATTTTTTGACAATAAATTTTCATAATTTTGACAAAAAAAATGCTTCAAATATTGCAAAATTATCAAAAAAAAAAATAAAAAAAATTCAAGAACTAACCTCAAATGACTGATTGATGAAAATAACTAAAATTCTAAAAACTTAACTGTCAAGTTACTTGATCAAGTAAAATGTCTTTGCATGCAAGAAACCAGTAGCTGCAGAAAACTCAAGACCAGACCTTAATTGGGTTATTGACCAAACTAAATACCAAATCAACCACAATTATTGATCTTGATCCTTGTAAAAATTAAACATTTTTTTAACAAATTTATAAAAAAATGTAGGACTTTTTTTAAAGATGCAAAAAATCAAAATAATAAATAAATTCAAGAACAGAGTTAGAACTTGATGCATATAAAAAAAACCCCCGATTTGTATATATTTCTTTTGGCTGTTCAAAAAATAAATAAATAAATAAATAAAAAATTAAAAAAACCCAGAATTGGATTATGAAGAACAAACCTGAGTTTGATTATTCAAATTAAACTTCAAAATCTGCAGCACCCAGATTGACCAATTTACTATCTTTGAAGGGTTTATTCAAATTGAAACCAAGAACAACACAATTTTTTTTGAAGGATCAGAAAGTGAAGAATCCTGAATTATTGGAGGATTTTGAAAATGGAATATTGGATAAATTTTGTGCTGAATTCTGGATTAGGATTACGAAAACTCAATTGTTGATTGATGAGTTTAGGACTTGTGGGATATTCTTGTCAAGAAGAAGGTCCCTGTGACAAAGATGATGATAATGGTGAATTTAATAAAGCTCAAGACCCATTTCGCCACGTCATGTGGTTATTATATTCAAAAATAAATTATGATATGGGATGTGAAAAAGACAGGTTTTATCATATCTTTTCATTAATTGTTATAAAATTGAGTTTTAAAAGCTTCGGTTTCCATAGTGATTTAATAGTCCAAGTGTCTATGCGTCAAAATCTTTTATAAATAATTTATAGTAGACACACCAAAGTCCAAATAACAAAGGTTATACGGCTCGTATGACGTATGTCGGTGATGTACGTCGTCACACGAGTTGTTTTTGTTTTGTGTCAGTCAGAAAAACTATTCCCCTTTACAAAACCAACATGAATGATTGAAAGTTCAAACGTATAGTTTTCGAAATTAAGGGTTGGTTACATGGTAACAATCAAGTCGAGTTGATGAATTCGAATTTACGGGTTGGTTGACTAAATTTATAAAATATTTATTTATTTTAATTTTAAACGGGTTGACATGTAGGCATTTTAATATTAGTATAACCCAAACTTGACCGTTTAACTGAATGGGTAAAACATGCCAACCGAACACGACTATTTATTTAAACGGACTAGATAGGACAACTCAAAACTTGATGTATTCAGATCAAACGTGTTTTATATCGTTGTAGTTGATTACGTAACTATTACAATTTAAAGTAGTAAAAAATATTTTTAGAAAAAGATTGTATAAAAATAGTAGTGTGTTATACATTAATATTTATTTGATGTGTTTTTCTTTAATTTCGTTGAATAAAAAGTACTTCATTTTCAAAAGTCTTTACAAAACGACAATTTTACTTGATTAATAACTTAATAATTGTTGAAATAGAAAAAAATTGATAAGATGAAGTGGGAGTATTAATATTTTGAAAATCACAATTATGAAGCAATTAGATAAAAATCTATGAACCATATATTCATAAAATATTGATAAAACTCAATACAAATGATAAACTTAAAAAGTTTTATAAGGCTCAAAGTAAAGTCTTAAATTAAGTTACTTATATAAAATAATAATTAATTATCAAGATTTATCCTTTAATCCTTTAATCATTAACAGGACAAATAAATGTGTGTGTGGAACAAATTCTAACGGTTGACTTCACCAAACTCAAAGTATTTTTTTTATAACAATTTTTTACTTCTAAATTTTATCTAACCTTATATTTATAAGAATTTTAACTCACATCACTTTTATAGAAGACAAACACCATATCACTAAAACACTAGATCATAGATCAAACTTAAAGTATCACATAGATGGGGTCATGTGTCAAACTCAAAGTATCACATAGGTGGGGGTGTTGGATGTATTGTTTTGTAACCAACTTAAAACTAAATACACCCTCCATTAAAGCAAACCATATATTAAAACTTTAGACTTTTAAGATCACATATTACACTTCATGAATGTAAAATTTATATGGATCTATGACCCAATAATTTCCAATTTGAAGTAATTTCATGAAGTTTATTTTTATTATCTATTTCCTGATGATCTTAGAATTAACATTTGAAAATTAACATGTCAACAATAAAGATGAAAGTGTGTAAGCAATCTAAAATATACATGCAACTTAATGTTCACACTAAAGTATGCTAAGCTTCACAACCTTCAATTCCATAATTTTTTTTGGGAGAAAAAACTTGTTTGAGTTGTTTTATTTGAGGAATAAAATTAGATTGCAGTGGCAATCATAGAAGAACCAGGGTCGGTACTATGCATGGAATTTTTAGGTTTGGGTCTAAGACACCAAATTATTGAGGCCTATAAACTTTTTTTTAAATCAGGTTATTGTTTTTAGTCTAAAAATGTCTAATTATAGTCAATCCACCTTTAAAAGGACGGTGCGTACATCGGGGAGGGGTCGGCCTCGTTAGCCCTGATCGGGGACACCAGACCTTGCCCCTCGGGCCGGCCTGACATATCCTTGTGTTCACTCACTAATCACCTCCCCGACTCCAACGATAATATTATCGTTGGTGTTAATTTTTTCTTTTAATTATTTAATAACCCTATATATATTCATTAAACTTTACATTTTGTCACACCAAAATCTCACATTCTCTATATCTCTTTCAAAGGACACCCACTATTTCTCATGGATCTCTTTCAATGTAACATCCCAAATTCTAAATAAAATAGAAGTCCAGGGGCTCAAGTGTAAATATCCAAATTAAAAGTACAAAAATAGGAAATCTGGGCTGATAGCGGACCGCTATCAGATCCCAAACGGTCCGCTATGTAATGGTTAAGGAAATGATGAGAGAATGACACGTAGGGGACACGTGTTTTGCTGACTCAGCCCTATGTCGGACTCTATGAGGTCCATAACGGTCCGCCGGGCCGCAATATGGGTAGCAGACCGCTATCCCAGCCGCAAACGGTCCGCTATGTGGGATGCATGCCAGACATCTGGCTAGTGGGGACCGCTACCACCAAGCATGTCGGTCCGTTATGGGTGCAAGTTTCAGCCTATAAATACTTGCATTTGGCCGTTCAAATGAAAACATCCCCACAACCACCACTAACACACACTAGCACGCACACCGAAGAAGCTAACACGACAATTACGAGCGTGGGAGTTTAGAGTGCGGTACGCGGCGAGTGCGGTTTGAGTTCGAAGAAGCGTTTAAACGAGGAACGAACTTAGGAACTACCCAAAGATAATGTAAGTACAATGGACCCGTACCCTAGACACGATTATGTAAATTACATGCTTAAATGATATGTGTTATGTGATATGTGTATGATAAGGGTACGTGGTAATGACGGATTAGTCTAAACACTAAATGAGAATAATGGAGTAGCCACGACATATTCAAGGGGTGTTGGATACGCCGCTGATACTTCCTATATATAAACTTCTTGGAGCTTCGTGGTGAAACCATTATGAATGTTTAGGGGTATAGACTAAAAGACAGTAATGAAAATATAGTAAACGTATGGGAGAACTTCCGACCGATATGTAGTTATCTGACAAACGGAATTCTGTCTAAGGAAAGAGTGGTGTATAAATCTCTCATAGACCTGTCACTCTTTCCTAGGAACATCTCTGTTGGAGGTACTGCTCTGGAAGGATAATCACCCTAGTTTACAATATATGACGAATACGAATATGTGATGAAAATACATGAGTAATTGAATATATCATGCATGATAAATATGACATGATGAATATGAATACGTGAAATGCATGATGAATACGTGAATGCATGATGGTACGTGCAAGTATGAATGAATATGATGGAACGAGTTTAAACCCTAAAATGGAATAACGGAGTACTCGCTAAGTGTTAAAGGGTGGTGGATACGCCGCTGGCACTTCCTATATATAAACCATTTTAATGCATCGTGGAGAAATCGTTACAAAGTTTTAAGGTAAGGACTGGTTGAGAAATAAATCAAGCATATACATGAAATGAAAACACATGCTTGATACGTTTGGGAGGTTGTGAGTCTAAGATACTCAAGGTCCCAAATGAAATGAGATACCCGGCATGTATGGTGGATCTCAATAATAAAGAAGAAAACTAAAAAGATTCCAAGCCTTCGGGGCTGAGGAAAAAGGGACTCCAAGCCTACGAGGCTGAGGAGGAAAAGATTCCAAGCCTACGGGGCTGAGGAATGATTAAGTCTTCGTGACAATTGCAAGGGGTCTATACTGACGAGTATAAGAACCTTGCCAATACTCGGACCGGAGGTACGACCTAAGATGGTTGCGAGGGGATTAGGACACCCATAAAATATACGAATGACGTGACCGAAGGTACGTCCGGAGATGGTCACGGGGGCGCTGAGAGCCTGGGAAACTTGAAAAAATAAGAACCTAAAGGGTTTAGAATAAAATGAACGATGTAGTGTACTTACTTAGCGTAAGCTAATTCAAAAACGTTTTCCAAACATTGCGGGAAATAAGCACATGGAATAGAGCTTCCTGTGGGCAGAGCTATCGGAGTTGGAAAATCCCTATGTAGAATGATGTAATTATATCATCTTTTGTAAAACATTATTATAATGAAAAATATACCTTAGTCATTTTAAATGATAAGGTTTTGATAAAATGGGACCATTTTCTGTAATATAATACTATGATAAAATAATAAATAAGTAGAGTGTTTCATTCAACTTCCACCCGCTACATATAGTCCATCAAGTTCCGATGAAGAGGCTCTTGAAACAAGTAGGCATAATTTCGAATTTCTAACTATGGTGGTGACTTCATCGTACACTACAAAGTTGAAGGCACTCTAGGTCAAGTTCATGTTTGTATAGATTGTGCATAATCACCTCACTCAAGATTATTACGATGATAACAATCCAACATTAAAACGAGACATTTCGAAGGAGGTTTAGAATGGAAAAAAGGACTATTTCTACAAACTGTCGGTGACATGGAAATGAATTTTGAGTATTTTCAAACATGTTATGATGAAGATGGAGGAGGAGTTTTATAGCCCTACAGAAATACACATCAGCTATACGGAAACTAGCATACGTGAATGCTCCTAACATGCTTGATGAGTACCTGCAAAATGTTCGAGATAACTTTACATGAACGTTTATAGTTCTTTTATGACAGTGTCATTCATTTGTATGTACGGAAAAGAATTTCTCCGTACACCGACTTACAACGACATTCAACTTTTAGCACATGAGGACAAAGATAGATTGCACACATTGGACTTGGAAGAATTTCCAAACAGAATGGAGAGGGCAATACACGAGGGGTGATTATAAGCACCCGAAGATCATGCTCGAAGCAGTGACGTCCTAAGATTTATGGTTTTGACATGCGTTTTTTGGAGTCGCATATTGCAATAACGACATCAACGGACTACAACAATTGACATTGTTCAATGATGTTATGCACGGATCTGCCCCAAGGTGTCCATTTGTGCTAAACGAAGTTGAATACAAATATAGATAGTATCTTACAGATGAGATATACCCCAGTTTAATGATGTTGTGCATATTGATGTCGTCCAGACGGTCTATAAAATAAACTACTAAACCTAACCTAGTCTCCTAAGTAATAAATGGAAAACTATGAACTAGACCGCACTGACAGGCAAGTCTACCTATCGAGTGTAGCACAGCTTAATGGTAAACCGGATTATCGAACCCTAAAGACACTACGAATAACAAAACTAGACTCTGACTCGGACTAAAGATTTAATTGGTTTGCGGGTTGACTACACTAAAGGTTAACTAAGAATGCAGCAAACTAATGTCGACTCAACTATCAAGACAAGTACTAAGGTGAAATCAGAAGATGGGAAGAATACTACCTAGGTCGGAATCCTACTTACAAAGCACAACTTCTACCGGTTCTGGAAACTATGATGGATCTGGGTTTCTAAAGATGACAACTAAAGACTACCTAGTGGATCCCTAATCATTCTCAGAGTGTCACCAACTAAGCTACCTAAAGATGTACTAACTCACCAGATTGTTGGATCACTTCTCAGGTATTTCCAACTATGACCAAGTACCCTAATAGACAGATTACCTTTTAGTCTCCCTGTCCACGGCACATCGAAGATGCATGAGGTAATCTCAGAATAACAACTATGATTTGAACTAGTAACAACCACTAGACACCTAATACCAACTTCCTCTCAGACAGCTGACACTCGGATTCCTAATGATGAAGACTAGACAACTAATTCTCACCTCTCGGGTATTGAACTAGGACACACACTTAATTCAAATCAGCAATCAATCACAATCCCTCTGGTCACTACGTCTAGCAAACCACTCACAATCACAAACCCTAAGATCTATGACATATACATACAGATCAAACCGGCAAACAACCACAATCAACGCAGGGAGTTATAATCAACCACACAATCAGACACGAGCATGCATATTCATCACAATTATCACACTAAAATCCTTTACATAATCAATAAACCCATCATGCGAATCCAAAACCGATAAAAATCTAAACTTTACACATATTCATCATAAGACCCAGGCAGTATCAATGTTTTAGCCAAATATCATGCTCAAACACATCAAAACAAAAGTATAAGACAAGAACATGGTTTCAAACTCAGAAATCAAACACAAAGACGGAATCTTGAAACCGAAAACACTTAAATAAACGAACCCGAATCTCAAAGCCTTCACCTTTTCACTTGATTCTTCTTCCTTAGCCCCAAAATAGCCTCTAGACCTCTTCTCTGATGGCAAAGATACGAACACTTCTGATAATGAGATTCAAAATCTATTTAATTTGTAAAACTAGGGTTTTGCGGAAATTCCTTCTCTCACGTACCGCGAAGAATTGGGTTGGGTTCCTCGCGTGGAACAATTTAGTCGGGGCGCGATCTGAAGATCCTCGCGTATCGTGAAGGTTTCTTCTAGGCTTCTCGCGTACTGCGAGAACTTGAAATATCAACTTTTTTCTCTCTTAAACTCCCGGCTTCTCTTTCTTGCTCGGTTTCTTCACGTATCGCTTGTAATCTTCACAAGCACCTGCAAATATACAATAGACTCAAATACAGACTTAAACGACTCAAAACAAACACAAAACTAATCAAAATCGCACAAAACACTAGGAATAAAGATGTGTGCTTCGCACTACATCAAACATCCCCACACTTAACCTTTTTCCGTCCTCGAAAAAGTCTGCAATGGAATCAGAACTGAGATCTAACTTAACAACTCATTAATTACCAATTAGCAAAACATACTCACGCGTTAAAAAGCAATAATCAGTATTTCTATCCGACTAAACCCAACCACCAACTTTCAAGCCCCCGTTTAGTGTTCTAATATTACATTACCAAGCATATCAATCCATCTATGTGACTCACACTTAACAGTTACAGCTCTACCTAATCCCGTCTCACGGTCATGTTTAGGCACAGATCAAACCATATAGATTTACCTTACCACGTTAAACTAAAATTTACAGGTTTCATAAATCAGATGAAATATGAATGGATGAAATATGAGCATTATTAAGCAAATTAACTTTCGTCTAGAGGCGTTTCAACCAAGTCACTATCCCGGAAGGTAACACATAGACTAAGTCATATCAATAAGCACATAAGAATCAACCCAGTGGTGTTTCAATCAGGCTGGAACCCGACGTGTGACACGTAGGCGAAACTTAGATTTCAATCAAATAAGCTCAAGTATATGGATTATGGATGCGGCCACCGAAACTCGGATTTATTCTCATAAAAAGAGAGTGGTGTGCCAAGAAATTTCAAAAACCTCTAAATTTTAACTTAACATGGTACCTATCACCATATGTTGACAGTTTCAGTATTACCGACACTCTAAGATGAATACCCACAAGATATCATGATTTTAAATTTCAATTAATTCCTAAACAACACAAACAAGGTATTTAAGCTTTACTAGTTAGCAGGGTCTACCAAAACATCACTATTTATACACGTTTTCTATTATTTATATCATTTAAATTCAACAAGTAGATCCAGTTGTACTATCATTTTCCATTTATTATGCACAACTTTTGATTTCAAAGGACATTTTTCAAATTTTTCAATTTTTTTTTGTATTTTTCAATTTTTTTTAAACAAGACAAACTAACTAAACTAAACACTCACATCCCCACACTTGAAAGACACATTGTCCTCAATGTGAAGCAAGACACAACTAAAAATAAAAATGAAAAAATGAAACAAATCAGGAAGCGACTTAGCTGGTTATCATATATGCAAACAAATGTGCAGCTTCGTTCTTCCTTGTGTGCATCGCGGTTGCACAGACTGTTGGGTTGCCTTTACATACTGTGTATAAGTGACAATCAACCCCGCCCGAATGGAGATTGAGTACGGGCGGAATGATAAAACCTGCAAAATATATCTCACAACAAACCCGCAACATTAAACTGACTCAAATTAAAAATAAAGACTCGATTGACTCAAACTAACTACTAAGACTCTAGATAGATAGCAGAGAAACGTACTCAATGGGTGACAAACACATAGATATGAACACCACATCAAAATAGATCATCGGTTACGAACGGTCTTCTAAGTTCTCCCATGGTCGTGGTAGTCGGATGGTATGAATGGTGACAATGGATGATGTGATAATGGATGATAGAGGTGGTATGATGGTGGTGGGAGTGGCGGTCGATGCGGGTGAACGGATGTAGAAAACCACATGAAAACAAAGAAGAAGGGTGAAATCAGCAAGCTCCCGCGTATCGCGAGAAACCAGGCGGCCACCTCTCACGTACCGCGAGGGAGTGGCATTTAAGCCGGCCAAACCCTAGACCTCTCGCGTACCGCGAGAAAGCCCAGGAAATACTTCGTGTACCGCGAAGAGTTGCTGGTAACAGAAAGTTAATAGATTTTTCCAACTTTTATACTTAGAAAATTTTTGATCATTTAAAATTTGTTTCACCCAAAGTCCTTAAAAAACTACTCCAAAAATAAAAATCAATGTAAAACATACCTGGAACTTCGTTCCCGATGATTTTCCATGCCAAATCGAGTGTGAATCCCTACAAAACACGACATAAACAAAACACATACCGAAAAACACAGAAAAAGACATGGACTCAAACCAAGTAATGCAAACAACCTCTACATCCCGGGCACTTGCCCGAGACTCAGATAAACCTATCTTGATCCTAACCGGTACCGCCTTCATCCTACGCGGTCTACCGGTCCTCCACAACCTCATCAAGCTCCAATTTCTATCAAACTTTTAATGTATATCATATGCACCAATCCAGACTTTCCATCACAACTTAAATCTACCAGGTCCAATGATCACCTGGTTCAAGTACTTCAGCAAACTGTTACCTCTAAACATCCCCACACTTGGGGTTTTCACTCTCTCTAGATCACAAAACTCACTCAACCATCGGAGTTTCTTATGGGGCGGCCTAGATTTAGGGGACGACTCGGCTTCTATCCCCTCAGCATGGACACAAGTACATGTTAAAGGCGCAATATGTGATATAACTACATGAGTATCCTCTAACCTCTCGTCCAGATCCTCATGATCCTCAACAACCTCCACGGGTGCCTCACAAACTTTCTGCTCCACTTGTGCTAATATCTCACTCAGACTGTAATCATCATCGTCAGCACTTAGGAACGAGGACCCTAGCAACTTCCTCTCAAACTCCTCTAACCAATCCAGAGGCTCCTCTATCATTCCTCTATCCAAATCATCCTTTATTGGATTAGAGTCCCGATGATCTTCCATGGAGGCATCAATCATGCACACGGAGTGGCTATGCTCGCCAACATCCTCCACGGAGTTTGTAGCATCGAATGTAATAAACTCACCCCCACACGAAGTGTGAGTTTCCCGTCGAAGACATCTATCATTGCTTTGGCAGTACGTAGGAACGGGCGTCCTAGGATGAGCGGGACTTTATCATCCACTTCCATCTCCAATTTGACGAAATCCACGGGGAAGACAAATTTACCTACTTTCACTAACAGATTCTCCACAATTCCCCGTGGATACTTGACTGAGCGGTTAGCCAAGGAAATGCTCATGCGCGTTGGCTGCGGTTCACCTAGGTCTAGCTGCTTATAGATAGAATATGGCATCAGATTGATGCTAGCACCTAGATCAGCCAATGCGTGGTTCAATGGTAAACTGCCTAGCAGACACGGTATCGTGAAACGACCCGAGTCCGGCAGCTTCTCAGGCAACTGGTTCTGAACCACCACAGAACATTGCTCACTAAGTGAGACTTTAGAGATCCACTCTAGCTTTTTCTTGTGTGAAAGAAGATCTTTGAGGAACTTGCCATACTTTGGCATATGCTGGAGGACCTCTATAAATGGGAGATTGACCTTGAGTTGTTTAAACATATCAAGGAAGTGACCGTATTCCCTAGCGTGTTTATATGGAAACAAACGAGCTGGATAGGGAACACGGCTCAAGTCAATCTCGGGGGACTTTATCTCTACCCCTTTCTTCTTCTCCTCTGCCTTCTCAGCAGGCTTCTCCATAACTATCTCTTCCTCCACCGGTTCTTCCTCTTCTACAACCGGTGGGTTCTCATCCTCTTATGCTCTCCTACTCCTAGACGACACAGCATTCGACTCAGACTCCTCTAGTATCTCCTCTTTCGCCTGCTCTTCAATCATCTTAGCATCGATCACAGCGAATCGAGCTCTCCAATCTATCTTCATCACTTCCTCTATCGAAGGTATGCCATACTCAATGGGGTGGGAGTCATCCTCTACAACATCTTTCTTCTCCACACTCCTAACTGACACGGCCATCACTGAAGCATTTGGGCCCGAAGATGGACCTCCTTGTCTACCCTTCAGGCTCTGAGCGATGTGTCCTACTGTGCGTTGCAAATCCTAGAATGCCGACTGCTGATTCTTCAATAGAGTGTCGTGGCTATCCAGTCTTTGCCTCGTGTCATTGTCTTGCTCGACTAAGTGGGCAAGCAGTTGTGTCAGATTCTCGAGCATCTCTTCGATCTTCTTTGTGCTGACACTACTTCCCGAGCTTGCTTCAGCTTCTTCTCATCCATATTGATTCTGGCGGGCATTAAACCCAGTTGGGTTGTTACCAGATCTCCATCCCGAGCCAAATGAATTGTTATAGTTATTATATCCTCGGTTCTGGTTGCTCGCAAAGCTCACATGCTCCTGATTATTTACGGGGCAATCTCGGGTGTCGTGGCCTCCCCTGCACACTTGACACTGCTGAGCACTGAGCTTCAGCTCCTTGATCTCGTTAGCCATTGAGACGAGTGCAACAGCCATGCTAGAATCAGGAGTGACCTGATGCACACCTCTAGGAGAAGAGGCGGGTGATCTAGCAATAAGAATGGAAGTCCTAGCAGATGGATGCTGTTGTTCGGCTGGAGCAAAGCTCTCGAACATGTCCTCACACTCTTCTGGCTCGAGCTTATCCATGAGATGGCCTCCCACAGCTGTGTTGAACATTTGCTGCTTCTCGAAGGTGAGACCATTGTAGAACTTCTCCACTATCGTCCAGTCAGAAAGACCATGCTGGGGACATCGGCTCAACAACGTGTTGAACCGCTCCCAGGCCATGTGATAAGGCTCGTCAGGGTCCATCCGGAACGAATGGATTTGTTCCTGATGGAGAGCGGCCGTGGAAGGTGGATAGTACTTCTCGTAGAATTTGGCTTGAAGATCCTCCCATGTGGTGATAGAATTGTCGGGAAGGGTATCAAGCCAAGTAGATGCACGCCCAGAGAGCGAAAGGGGGAAGAGACGCAAGTAGATAGCGTCTTTAGACACACCCATGATATTGAAGGTATCACATATCCGTGCGAAGCGGGACAAATGTCCGGGTGACTCCTCATCCTCAAGGCCATGAAATTGGGTGGCATGAGTGATCGTGCTCATGACATGTGACGGGATCTGCCATGTATTGGTGTTAAGAATGGCGGGGCGTGTGATCGAAGATATCGCCCCGGTGACCCCGTCACTGGCCCTTTGGTGCACGGTACGTCTCGCTGGTGGGTCAGCGTCGCCCATGGTATGAAATGGAATTGGGTTAGTAGAACGTACCTGAGATTTGCAAAGCTCTTTCAAACGCTCCCGAAAGTCACGGGTGCGCTCGTGTAGCTCTCGTTCGGACTCTTGAAAAGCTGAATATGGTGGTGATCCTTGCAAACGAGTGTGGTGCATAAACTGACACAAGAACAAAAGAAAATAAACAAAGACTCAAAACAGAAAGCCTCAATCCTATGTTAGACTCACATTTAACACGTGGGACAAGCACACAAACAAGACTCATAACAAAACAAACCAAAAATCACTAAAAAAACTAGTCAAAGCTAATATTGCTATTGCTAAGTGTCCCCGACAACGGCGCCAAAAACTTGATGTCGTCTAGACGGTCTATAAAACAAACTACTTAACCTAACCTAGACTCCTAAGTAATAAATGGAAAACCTATGAACTAGATTGCACTAACAAGCAAGAGTACATATCGAGTGTAGCACAGCTTAATGGTAAACCGGATTATCGAACCCTAGAGACACTACGAATAACAAAACTAAACTCTGACTCGGACCAAAGATTTAATTGGTTTGGGGGGTTGACAACACTAAAGGTTAACTAAGAATGCAACAAACTAATGTCGACTCAACTATCAAGACAAGTACTAAGGTGAAATCAGAAGATGGGAAGAATACTACCTAGGTCAGAATCCTACAAAGCACAACTTCTACCGGTTCTGGAAACTATGATGGATCTGGGTTTCTAAAGATGACAACTAAAGACTACCTAGTGGATCCCTAATCATTCTCAGAGTGTCACCAACTAAGCTACCTAAAGATGTACTAACTCACCAGATTGTTGGATCACTTCTCAGGTATTTCCAACTATGACCAAGTACCCTAATAGACAGATTACCTTTTAGTCTCACTGTCCACGACACATCGAAGATGCATGAGGTAATCTCAGAATAACAACTATGATTTGAACTAGCAACAACCACTAGACACCTAATACCAACTTCCTCTCAGACAGCTGACACTCGGATTCCTAATGATGAAGACTAGACAACTAATTCTCACCTCTCGGGTATTGAACTAGAACACACACTTAATTCAAATCAGCAATCAATCACAATCCCTCTGGTCACTACGTCTAGCAAACCACTCACAATCACAAACCCTAAGATCTATGACATAGACACACAGATCAAACCGACAGACAACCACAATCAACGCAGGGAGTTATAATCAAACACACAATCAGACAAGAGCATGCATATTCATCAAAATTATCACACTAAAATATTTTACATAATCAATAAACCCATCATGAGAATCCAAAACCGATAAAAATCTAAACTTTACACATATTCATCATAAGACCCCGACAGTATCAATGTTTTAGCCAAATATCATGCTCAAACACATCAAAAAAGAAGTATGAGACAAGAACATGGTTTCAAACTCAGAAATCAAACACAAAGACGGAATCTTGAAACCGAAAATGCTTAAATAAACGAACCTGAATCTCAAAGCCTTCACCTTTTCACTTGATTCTTCTTCCTTAGCCCCAAAATCGCCTCTAGACCTCTTCTCTAACGGCAAAGATACGAACACTTCTGATAATGGGATTCAAAATCTATTTTAATTTGGAAAACTAGGGTTTTGCGGAAATTCCTTCTCTCGCGTACCGCGAAGAATTGGGTTGGGTTCCTCGCTTACTACGAGGAACTAAATAGTCGGGGCGCGATCTGAAGATCCTCGCGTACCGCGAAGGTTTCTTCTGGGCTTCTCGCGTACCGCGAGAACTTGAAATATCCACTTTTTTCTCTTTTAAACTTTCGGCTTCTCTTTCTTGCTTGGTTTCTTCACGTATTCGCTTGGAATCTTCACGAGCACCTGCAAATATACAATAGACTCAAATACAGACTTAAACGACTCAAAACAAACACAAAACTAATAAGAAACGCACAAAACACTAGGAATAAAGATGTGTGCTTTGCACTACATCACGCATATCCTACTTTAATGAATTTGTTTCTGTACCTATTCACAAAATTTTACATATAAAAGTGAAAAATGATTTTTTTAATGAAAGTTGACCAAAATTTTCATAATTTTGAGAAAAAAAATTATTCCAATATTGCAAAACCAATAAAAAAATTCAAGAACTAATCTCAAAATAACTATAAGGGCATGTGGTATACTAGGTGATTGAGGCACAAGTGATGACAATTTTCATGCCATGTGAACACCACGTCATTTGGATGGGTTGCTCACACCACTCTCACATGGTAAGTGGTATACCAAAGTGAGTGAGAGTTGTGTGAGTATTAATTAATTTTTTAATTTAATATTAAATAAAAATAAACATAAATAAATTAATATTAATTAAAAATAAACATAATAAACTAAAAACAACGTGTAGGTTGGATCCTTAGGATTCATTTTCAAAATGATATAAAAATAAAGTGAGATTTGAAAGTTCGAAGTGAGATGTGAGAGTTTAAAATTTGTGAGTAAAAAATAAGGTTAAAGGTTATATTTATAGAGTTAATTTTGAGTAAAAAATTATTTTTTTTTGTTAAATAGTCGTTCAATGGCACTTTTCAAACGGTCAAAAAATTTTGCCCCTACGCCCCCCCCCCCCCCGCCCCCGCCCGACAAGGGGGTGGTGTTTCATGGGGATCACGTCGTGAACGGCGCTCCCCCATACCACGGTCTAAGAGTGTGTGTAGTTAGGGCGTGGAGGGGGGTTGATCCACCTGACCCTTCATGGGCGTGGAATACCGCCCCCCTTGGGCACGAAAGAGCACGAACCGGAGGGGGGGGATAACGGGCTTAGGGGCTTTGTGTTGGTCAAAGATAGCCGTTGCCAATGGCTAGTTTCATTAAAAAAATAATATTTAATTTTTAATATATATATATATATATATATATATATCATATTCTCTCAACCAATAACAAACCACTATCTATTCTCTTAACCAGTAAAATTCTATTCTCTCAACCAATCTACTCTCTTAACCAATTAAAAATGGAATGTCATCTTCGTCGTCGGGTTTATCGGAAGAAGATGAGGTGATAATTGAAGCGATTCGTTACGCGTACGAACTAGCAAAAGAAGCCGAGAGTTCACAACGGGTAACACGACGACTTTAAGTAATGCGGGATCAGGAAGTTGCTAATGAATGTCTTGTACGTGATTACTTTTCTGAGAATCCCATGTATGATGTAAAAAAATTTCGAATCCGTTTCCGTATGAGACGAAAACTTTTCTTACTAATATGTGATGATTTAGAAAGAGAATATGAATATTTCCATGAAAGGGAAGACACGAGACGTAAGCTTGGATTTACTGCTTTATAAAAATGCACGTGTGCAATTCGACAACTAGCGTACGATACTCCGCACGAATAATGGGATGAATATTTGAAGAAGTCTGAAAAAACCGCAAGAGGTAGGCTTCATATGTTTTGTGAAGGTAATAATATTATTATTTACTTATTATAATATTATCATTATTATCATTATTATTATTATTATTATTTACTTATTAAAAGTCTTTAGGTGTGATTAATCTCTACGACAAAAGATATTTAAGGAGACCGACTTTTAGTGACATTAAACAAATATATGAGGCGCATGAAGCCGTACATGGATTTCCTGGGATGCTTGGTAGTATCTATTGCACACATTGGGAATGGGCTAATTGTCGAATACTTGGCGAGGTCAACACCAACGAGGGAACCATCCACATCCGACCATAATGCTTGAAGCCGATGCTTTATATGTTCTTCGGATTTGGAATGCATTCTTTGGTGTTGCGGAGGCAAACAACGATATCAATGTTTTGGATCAATCACATATATTCGATGACATCATAGACGGAGTTGCACATGGTTCTTCGTTCATTGTCAATGATGTCGAGTACGAACACGGGTATTATCTTACCTATGGTATATATCTAGAGTACGCCACGTTTGTCAAAGCATAGACTAGCCCAATTGGTGCAAAAAGAGAACTTTTCAAAAAAGCTGAAGAATCGACACGGAAGGATATCGAACGTGCGTTTGGAGTTCTAAAGAAAAAATGGGCTATGATTAAAAATCCATGTTGAATTTGGTCCAAAGATAAAATAAGAAATGTTATGTACACTTGCATAATATTACACAACATGATATTGGAAGACAAGGGCCTAACAATGTGCCAAAACTATCATGATAACCCGCAAACCGCCGCCAGCACAACTAAGCTCCGAAGAGAAACACGCAATTCGTAACGCAATACGCGACAGGGAAACACATCTAAGTCTATGCGGTGATTTGATGGAGCATATTTGGAGTAATCGTCCAAGTGACGATTGATTTTTTTTATTTTATTATGTTTGTTTTTGAATTAAATAAATTTATATTTTGTTATCTTTATTTTAAATAAATATTTGTATTTTAGTTAAATTATTAGTTAATGATTAAAAATTAAATGCGGGACGTGAAACCACTACGTATCTTAGTGATTTTGGGTAGTGATTACCCATGTGCTGATGTGACAGTGACGTGGCATGGCGCGAAAGAGAGGGGACGTGAAACCAGCACGGATGGTCTGAGTCTAAAAACTATACTTGATGAACTAAAATGTCTATGAATACAAAAAAGCAGATGTTGCAAAAAATTCAAGAACAGATTGTCATTGGCCAAACCAAACAGAATCAATATTGATCCTAGTGAAATTAAACACTCTTTTACTAAATTTATATAACATGTAATTTTTTTAAAGATGTAAGAAACCATAAAGTAAATAAATTTGAAGACTTTTATCATTAGAAAATTATTTTTGTAAACCATAAGATCAAAAAGTGAAGAATCCTGAATTCTTGGAGGTGTTTGAAGATGGAATATTGGGTGGGTTTGCTATATTCTTGTCAAGAAGGGTGGTCGTTGTGACCATGATGATGATAATGGTGAATTTAATAAAGCTTGTTGATGATGAAAACCTATTTCGCCACGTCATGTGGTTATTTTTATATTTTATAACAAAATATGTTATGGGGGTGAAAAAGACAGGGGTTTTATCATATAAATAAATATATTTTCATTAATTAATTGTTATAAAATTGTGTTTTAAAAGCTTTGGTTTCCAATGATAAAAGAGGAGAGTCCTTTCGAAGTTAACTATCTACGTGTCAAAATCTTTTACAAAATGACCGAAAGTTCAAATGACCTAACACGACTTGTATATATTTTTATCTAAACGAGTTTGGAACTACCAAAAGAAACCGTCTCCTACCCAATAATACTATCAACCACAATTCGACACATCATTCGAAACCCAAACGGTACGTGAGACCCAAACGTACACGAGACCCATACCATATCTAAGACCCAAACCATATCGGAGACCCAAACAACCCCCAAAAAGGGGAGGAGACAACAAGAGAAAGTGGCTTCGTCCGACCCTCAAAAGTGGATGCCCAAAGGAAAGGAAAAACCCTTGGTGCAGGCTTGGGTCGACATACCGGAGGACCCGATAATCGGAAATGCCCAAGCACATGGGAAGTTGTGTTGCAGGCTTGTGGAAAGGTTACACGAATTCATGGGTCGAGAGGCGTACCACTCGTCGGACACAATCGCTTCAAAGTGGCCGGAGATTGAAACGCCCCAATCCCAGGGGTCCCAGAGTTGGTCCAACTTATAAGCAATATAGTTCTTAAACTAAAAATTATAAGCAGCGAAACATGATTCAACCATTACATATTTTGTCTTACAACTAGAGACATAAAATTCATAAACATGTAACGGGATGCTTCCTTCGCCTCGAGCCAAGCATCCATCCATAGCTTCCACCAAAACCTACACTTAACCTGATGTGCATATTAAAAGTCAGCTATGCTAAGTAAGTTTCAATTTGCATAAAATATAAGAAGATGGATTTGTCGTAACATAAAACATATCTTTTTAAGAAATGAAATATATTAAAAAATACATCACAAGTCACACATAATGTCCAGATCTGCGTCGTCTCGTAAGCGTCCATAACTTTTGCATGAAAACCCGAGACCCGACTTTAAGACTAAAAAGCATATATATGTAGGATGCTTACCTCAAGTCTTGTCTTGAATCCGATGCTTTCGCCTTCTCCTTCACTCGAGCTCAAGAATTTGGTGCAAAGGTGGCCAAAATCGGTTTCTCTCTCTAGGATCTCTCATTTATCTCTCTAGGTGGTGTGGAGCAAAATGGAAGAGTGAGGAGGACCAGGGGTGGCGGCTATTGTAAGGGAGGGTTTGCCCATTCTAAAACCTTGCAGATCTAGGTCCCTCCTTTATTCCTTATTCATAAGCTCCGGTTTTCGATGTGTTACAGAGATTCGTCAACGGTTGTCCAAGTTTTGCAGTATATATAATAATAAAATGAACAACCGTAAAAGTGGTGAAACTGATGTCGATATCTTGAACGAAGTGGGAAAAGATGACCGAGATGCTTCAACAAAGTAGTAGGTCGAAAAAAAGCCGACGGATAGGGAAAGGACCCCAACTAGTGGTTCAGATGGACGGTGTCTCGTTGATCTCAATGAAGAAACTGATGAGTTTGTGGGAGAACCACCAGTGGCGGATCTAGGAAAAAAATCCAGGGGTATCTAAAATTTCGTTCAGGGGTATCTGGATACATAAAACGGTAAAAAAAAAAAAATTCCCGCTGCGCGTCGAAAATTCCCACTACTCGTCGAAAGTTGAGGGGTAGGTACCCCTCGCCTCTTCATAGATCCGCCCCTGTGAACCACAATGCCCAATCAGGAGGAACAAGGCACCACCACGCCCACCACCTCCCCAGCATAACCCACGTCCACCAAAAATTTCCCTCCCTCTGTTCGATGGTTCAAACTCTCTCGATTGGATATTCCAAGCCGAGAATTACTTCACGTACTACCAAATTCCCGAACCACAACGCCTCCCATTAGTTGTCTTCTACTTCACCGGTGACGCCCTCTCATTGTACAAGCATTTGTCCAACAAAAACTTGTTGGTACTTGGCCGGCGTTCATACGCGCCTTAGAACTCCGTTTCGGGCCATCAACATACGAGAACCATGAAGCTACCCTTTTTAAGCTTGTTCAAACGTCCACTGTCAAAGCATACAAAACTGAGTTTGAGAAAATTAGCAATCGTATTAACGGTTTGTCCCAGGAGGCCTTAAAGAATTGTTTCGTTTCTAGTCTTACACACGACATTCAATCCAAGATGGCCATCGATAATCCTACCACCCTTCACCAAGCATACGGGCTCCCATCTTTGATCGAAGACAAACTTCATGCCGGGATCGTTGCTACTACCATGGTATCAAGTCCGGCCCAACCTCCTTCTTCACAGGCTCCTCTCCCATTCAAGCGTCTCACCCAAGACGAAATGCAAGCCAAGAAAGCAGCTGGCCTTTGTTTCCATTGTGACGAAAAGTTTCAGCCAAGTCACCGTTACCTCAATTGTTGCTTTTTGAGGCCGTTAGCGCTCCACCGTTGCCCTGTGTGATTCCAACAACTATGGTTCGTGAGGACACGACCCATTTTAAAGGGGTGGGTATTGATACGGACTATCCGCCGTGACTATTGAACACGTCCACCAGTCAACCATGTGAAGATGGGATCGAGTACTTCAAATGCATGCATGCATCCTTATTTCAAGCCACTAAGTAGTTAGTTTTTGCCTAGTTTAATTCCATGATTTCAACCCATGTTCTGCATGTTTATTTGCACGTTTACTATTCCATGTATGCCTTTATAAGGCCATTTGGTTTTCGTTAATAGGAGGAGAAAAATTGCAGCAAGTTATTATCTTCTTTACATTTATATTTTCAAGTTTCGTTCTTAGTTTATTTGGAGACCGCCAATCTTGAATTTGGCTATATCAGTAACGATCCGGTCCGGTTTTTTACGGTTGGTTTTTGGTATAAACCGTAAACCAAACGGTTCGTTGCGGTTTGGAATATTTGAAACCGACCGACCGAAAGTGTTACGAAAAAACCGACCGTGAAACCAAACCGATAAACGGTTTGACGGTTTCAAACCGGACCGTGAACACCCCTAGTATAGGGTGATAATGAAAAAAAAATTTCAGCAGCCGGCCTGCTTCACTATTCATAACCGTTTCTCTTTAGTAGAATTACTAATGTCCTTACAAATTCTACTTTTTACCATTTTTCTAACATCAATCACCTAGATTTTCTAGGATAAAATACATGCAACTTAGGATTTGAACCCTTAACCTTTTAGTCATGAAACACGCCACTCAACCAACATGTTATCGCTGAGGACCTTTTACCATTTTTCTTACTCTTTAGTAAAATTAAGAACAGCTAAAAAGGAGAGTAAATGAATGAAACATTATAAGACTAAAGCCCTATGAGCACAACATCATCCTTTGTGTCGAGGCTAAGCAAAGGAGCACAAGCCGGATTCACCAACATATTTATGTCTGAGTTGTATGACTGTAATACACCGCTAGCCTCCCCATTACAAGATTTTTTTCTTAGATTCAACGACTTGTCTCGACGACATGTCGTCGAGATAGCCTTTCTCGACGACATGTCGTCGATAAAGGTTCCGTCGGCAAAGCTTCGTCGAGAAAACTTAAAATGTCGTCGGGAATTAGTCGTCGAGATAGATTACCTTTTTCTCGATGACAAGTCGTCGAGATTGGGTTGTCAGTAAAAGGTTTTCACTTAAAAAAATAAAGATAAAATAAAATTAAAAAACCTCAATCTCGACGACATGTCGTCGAGACTGAGTAATTTAATTTAATTTTATCTTTATTTTTATGTAAATCTGAATACCTCAATCTCGACGACATGTCGTCGAGACTGTGTACTTTTTTTTTTTTAAATAATTTTTTTAAATTTTAAAAATTTTCCAGATTTTAATACACAAAAATTCAGAACCTGTCGAACCTGTTATACATTAAACATTCCACACCAATATATTACATAAAACATTCGACAAAAATATATAAATTGTATAAGTTATTACAAATCGTTCAAATAAAAGTTACAACCAAGTTTAATTATCTTCATCGTCGTCATTTTGGTTGCCGGATCGGTTGCAGTACTCTTGCATCTGTTTGACGGTCTCATTCAGTTGACGAATTTGTTCTTTCAAATCGTTGAATTGAGAGTCAGACAAAGACGAAACATTAGTGGGCATGTTTCTAACTTTTCTCCCAACCCTTCGGCTCCAACCACGTGTCTCGCCAAGGGCACGTTTTAGGACCTCTTACTCATCAACCTCTTCGCCGGCTTGTTGCATCCAGGTCAACCCTTCTTGAATTGAATTCTGTAATAAACAAAAAATAAACATATATAATTTTTTTTTTAAAAAATCCGACAGCATAACTACTGTAAAATTGATAACCAACCTACTTAACAATACTCAATAAACATAATAATTCACCAAAACTCAATAAAAACCTATAATAACACCAACAATAACCAATATGATTAATATTCTAGTGTATTTCCTAAACTACAAATACAATATACAAACTTAATACTCAAATAATTTCTCAAACTACAATAACCCTACAATAAAGGTATCAAAACGCAATAGTTTACATGTATTAGTGGATTTGTGTTAAACGAGTAATTTTGACCCATTTATAATGGGTACGTGTCATTTTGACTCATTTATATTTTGAGTCGCAACATAATAACAAAATATATATACTTACCCAATCGTTTTATGACCGATTGTTGACCCATGTGCCGTGAGAAGTGTGCATATGTCTCCAACCATCAATCAGGTTGGCGTTTCCATCTTGTTGCACCTATAAACAATAAAAATAATATTACTAATATTTGACTAACTTTTGAATACATTTTTAGATAATATTAACAACTTTTGTTACCTCCTCGTATCGTCGTTGAGCAAATGACTTGCTCCCACTAGTATTGGCATATGGTTGTTTAGATCGGTTTGAAGAATTTTAAGTCGAGCGTGCCATGTACCCGGCATTAAGGAACAAGTCGTCAATGAGGGAATTCCAATTGCCAGAACTTGTTCCTTAATGTCGGGAATTCCATGTGAACGAGCATAAGTTGCCATATATACATACATAAATTTGAAGTCAATCATAGTCATCAATCTATAGGGAATTCCAATTGTCGTCAATGAGGGAATTCCAACTTTTGTTAACAACTTTTGAGTCCATCGAACTGATGGACTCAGGAGGATGATTCTTTGCTTCTTCCACATCCTCGTAACCACCAACCGAATCAAAATATTTCTTTAAAGTAGATTTACGGCCACGATATTTACGGGCACAATCATCATGGATGCCCGCAGATATTCGTGGCCACTGCGATGTGTTACCTCAGCTTTCTAGATCAAAGTAATTCTGTAAAAAAAGGTAATTAGGAAACATTTAATAATTATGAATGTTAAAAAATTACATTTTATACTTACATGAAGATTGCGAAATACAGTGTTTTGATGCTCCCTATGAACTTTTTCCCAACTAGAATAGTGTGCTGGGATTTTCTCTTGAGCAATAGTGATTTGTCGGACAAACCATCGTCCGTTCGGACCGAAAAACTTGTATGTCTCGGCAGATGGATCAAGCTTAAGTGGGAGTGGCTTGTTGCCATTTTTGGCGAAAGCCTCAAGCATATCAATGTTTCTACCACGACCCCGTACTTTTTTCGAGGTTGCTATTACATGAATTTGAAGAATTAGCAAATTAAAAATATACACAATATAAAAACAAGTATTTAACTAAAACAGTAACTTACAAGACTCGCAATCTATAGGGAGCCTACTATAATTGTCGTGCGGATCACGACCCCCACCGTCACCACCATGTGAACGAGCATAAGTTGCCATATATACATACATAAATTTGAAGTCAATCATAGTCATCAATAATATAAGTGTCGCACACATTAAAAGTCATTCAGAATTATTAATAATAAGTGTCTACATAAATCAATAAAATAAGTGTCACATACATTATAAGTCAATCAGAATCATCACTAATATCATCGTTGTCGTCCTCATTCGAAGTGTATGTGTCTTCATCTTCTTTATCATCATCCACAATATGGGGGTTAAGACTCGAGTGACCACCTTCACCTAAAGTCGACACCATGGGTGTCACACCCCAACCGACGAAGGAATACGTCGGGGCGGGACATGGAGACTGTTTATAAGCACATGATCCAACTAACGTTTCATATTTTAAATTTACTCAATTTCATAACAATGTTCAACAATTACAATCAAACAATCAAAGAAAATAAAATACATCAACAAGTTCAATTTGTTATTTCAACTAGGTCCTCATGTCCTATATGTAGCAACTTGAAACATGAACTCAAAGATTTGTACCTGAAACATGATAAAAACAAGGTCAACTAAGAATAATTGGTGAGTATACATAGGTTTTGACACACAAATAGTTTTCCAAATGTTTGTGTGCAATTCATATGAACCATGGCACATAAGGCATTTATGGAGAATCACTATAGTCAAACTGGGTGTACAATTAAACCTTGTGACTGAAGGGCATAACATGCATGTTATCCTAATGTTTTGTCGGTAACAATCACCCTACCTGGGTGGGTTTGTCAGACACAATAGATCTATCAATGTTACCGTTGGCTTGTATAGAGTTAATGATTGCACATGTATGTCAAGTATATGTAGTTTCAACTCATAGCATTCAAGCACAAAGCACAAATTGCACGTATGTTCATAAATGTAGAATTGTATAGTGTATTGTAAATAGTTTTTAAATGGATCATGAATCACCCTAAAATATGTAAAAAGTAAAAAGAGGGGCTATGTAACTCACCTTGCAATGAGTGGCTTGATAATCACACAAATATGTTGTTGTTGTTGCACAAGAGTTCTAGTTAACCACAAGATTAACCTATTTTTTGACGAAGTATAATGGATCAATAGTTTGTACATGTTTAATATAGAAATAACTAAAAGAAGTGAGGACAGAAACGATGGGGACTTTAGGATTTGGAACGAACGAGACGAACGAAGGAATATTAAAGAGTCGAATATTAACTGTACTAAGTTAATTAAAGTGATAATATATAAATCAATTTATATGAAATCATGTTTTATAATTTTTATTTATAAAAAGAGAATTAGGTGTCAACAATAAATGTAAATTACAAATTTAATATAATAAACATCTTAACAACAATTAGGTTGAAATAGTCATCATATTGCGCATTTATAATTTAATAATATTTATATGAATATCATAAAAAAATTTTAATTATGCGAGTTTAAGAAAGTATTAATAATAGTATGATGATAAATATTCTATTAAAACGATTAATAAAATCTATATTATAGATTAAATTGTTACTGAAACATTTATATCTTTTTGTTTAATCGAACTTATGACATGTACAAAATAACAACGTTCATCATGATTCGGAATCCATAGTGGTAATGAAAAATATATATATATATATGTTTAAACATGATCAAAGGTTTTTAGAATATAATAAAGCATATATACATATACATATACTTTTATTTACCAAAGATAATATTCTTGAAAGTTTAACATTTTAATTTATTAGAATAAATTCGAGCATTCCAATGTTTATAAAATGATATATATATATATATATATTATAAAGGAAAACAGGATTTTATGTACATTTACTTATAAATATGCGCATATATGGGTGTATTAAACAAGAAAAGCACAAATTTAAAAAGAAAAGGTTTTTAATCATAACATAAAGTTATTAGTACATAATTATGTGTGTGTGAGATAAGTAATCAAAACAGAAAAATAAAAATGGTCTACCGTGACCTGTGCTGTATCGGGTGAGTGTCTTAACCATTAGACCTGGGCATGTGCCATGATGAGGAACTAGAACATATTTGATTTATCATAAGGGTTCCATGAACCCTCCTTCCCAATCCATTCGAACGTAATCAGCCCTCCAACCCTAAACCCAGATCGGTTATGTTACATTCGATTCAAGGGAAGGGGAAAGTGAATACCTGAAATCGATTCCTGAGTCAAGAGCGAACTGGGTTGCTTAAAGTCGTGGCGAGATCGGAACCTGGTCTTCCCTAGCGCCGATAACAAGCCGAGAAAGAGGAAGCAGAGAAAAATTTTGGATTTTTGTGGTGGTTTTGATTGTGAAGCAGTATGGACACGCATAGGATGGTTAGAATTGCGTATAATAGCTTGTAACCGACGCGATTTGTGGGATTTGAATAAGATTTATGAGTTTTTAACCTAACAACCGTAACTTTCAATTTAAAAAAAATGTAAAATACTCAATCAATTCGTGCAATTAGTAGTCCTTAATGGTTACAAATAAGTGGCATAACGATTTGGTAGGATTAATACACCGGATTTTCAGGTTATTTGAAAGACTGAATTGGGCTTGACTTTTTGAAAGTCAAAATTGAGCAAGGACACTTCTAGGGTTCAATTTTTAAGCCATAGGGGTTCAAATGGTATAAAGGGGGTCAAGCTATTGAATGGGGTCAAGGTTTAACTTATTTGATTTTAAATCATTTTAATTGCTCATAAAAAAATGTTTTCATAAATAAAAATCTACTTATTATTTGCTTGATTATAAATATATATAAAGGAATAAAATTTCTTTTTATAAAATTACAAATGGTTTATTTAACAAAGTTAAATGTATATATATTTACATATTTATTCATAAATAGATATATGTATATATTTAAAAAGATGTAAATATATGATTCAAACTCACGAGTTTTATTTTTTTATAGAATTAAAAGTTGTATACTTGATTTATTCAGTATAACCAAATATATATTCACAATTAAATACATATATATATATATATATATATGATAAAAATGAAGGATGTAGTTACATGGTTAAAACTCGCATGTTTCATTTTGATATGTATATTTATTATAACCAAATGTTTACTTATATATATATATATATATATATAAGTATACTTGCATGTGTTATATATAATAAAGAAATATTATGTAATGCAAGGTTGAAAATTCGAATTGATACATGTTAAAAATGGTAATTGATGTGACATATTGTGTTTAAACAAGTACGGGATTGAAAAGGGATGTCATTATTGTATAGAACAAAATAATTAAAAAAAAATAATAATAATACTAGAAAATCATAGATGTTACAATGGACAAGTAGCATAGGTCGATAAACATACTACATGATTGAGTGTCATGTACGACTGGTACAACACTGGTACTTGCGCCCTCGTTAACATTACTTTCCAGGTCTGAGTTGACAACCAAGTTATAGTCAGATGATCGAGTGCCGTGAAGTACATCTATCTCGTTAACAACACCGGTATCCTCCCAAAGTTTCCGATGATGAACGTCTTCCACAACCTTCCACTTGCCGACGGGGCGAGAAGGATCTTGGAGATAAAACGCATGCTTAGCTTGTGTGGCTAAAATGTACTGTTGAGCATCATACCATTCACAACCAACATAACTTGGACGGCTGGCGTCGATAATAGTCAGATTGTCCTTTTTAATTATTCGTTCGTTACCTAATGTGTTGAACCATTTACAAAGAAAGACTACAACCGAGTAATTACTTAAATAATTCAACTCTATGATACTCTCAAGTTCACCATAATATGGTGTATCATCTTCTCCGAATGAAACAACACCACTATTTTGGGTAGTTCGTCCGAGATCACGACTGTGTACCACAAATCTAACACCATTGACGATGCAAGCAGTGTAAGAATATGCACTTAACGGACCATGTGCCAATGCCCTGAGTTCGTCGGTATAGTCGGGAGACGTGTTTACCTTAGCATTGAGCCATGGTGAAAAATCAGTTTCTACATTTTTGTCAGGAAACTCAGTTTTAAATTCCCTTTACGATGGATAGAAAAGATGTTCAAGTTATTTATTTATTAAAAAATAAAATTAAAAGAAAAGTTTGAGAAAAACTTACGATAAGTAGCTTTTAATTTCAACGCAGTTGTCCAGTACAAACCATCCTAATGAATTTTTGGCAATTTCATAAAGTGGAGTGATTTTCTTTGCTGACATTGGCCGACATTGTGAAGAAAACACAGAGTATTGCCTCTTTGGAATGCCAAGATCTTCATTTCTGTCAGGACGATTGAATTTGGTTTGTACATCCTCAAGATACCTAGAGCAAAATGTCAATGCTTCTTCTACAACATAACCCTCCGCTATTGAGCCTTCCGGCCTAGCCTTGTTTCTGACATACGCTTTCAGCTTTTTTCATATATCTTTCAAAAGGATACATCCATCTCATATATACAGGCCCACCAAGAATAGCTTCTTCGGGTAGATGAAGAACTACATGAACCATTATGTCAAAAAACGCTGGCGGATATATCAATTCCAAATTGCATAGTATCTTTACCAAGCTATCATGTGCTTCTTGCATGTCTGTCATATCTATTGATCGTGCACATATTTTTTTAAAGAATGTGCAAAGGTCACTGATTGCATTTTTAATATCCGCAGGCAGACCTATTCGGATCCCTATTAGTAGCAATCGCTGCATGAGAATATGATAATCATGAGACTTTAACCCAATTATATTTGAATCAACCACCTTATTTTTAAAGTTGGATCCAAAGCCATCGGGTAGTTTCACTTCTTTAATGAACTTACAAAAAACGTTCTCGATCACTTGGTTTGAAAGAGCAAGGGGTATGCGGTTTGATGACCATTTCATTTTTCGTTGTTAGCCATAGATTTGTCGAATGCCTAAAATTGCCAAGTCTTCTCTTGCTTTGGTTGTGTCTTTTGATTTGTCGTTCAATAGCAAAGTACCCAACACGCTTTCACACACATTTTTCTCAACGTGCATAACATCAAGATTGTGTTTTAATTCAATAGAAGACCAATATTCCAGCTCGAAGAAGATACTTCGTTTGGTCCAATTCAAATCTGATTCAACACGATTTCTTTTCACATTTCCATGATTAGTGTCACACCACGCCCCAGGCACCCCCTGGACGTGTGCGAGCCCGATTGGTATCATTTTTGAACTTTGATTTTATAGTTTTTATAAATACAGTGAAAGTCTTTTTCAAAAGGATCGTTTCAACATTCTTTCAACCTTAAGGGTTGTATTTGTAAATATCAAAACTCAGTTGGAAGACAAAAGTTTTATATTTACTTTATAAACATAGGGATTTAAATACCCTTTTCATTTTGATTACAAAACAGAGTATGAAATCAAATACATCAACAGCCACCGAAAATAGTACTATCCAGGGTTGATCAATCCCCTGGTCCTATCTCCTTTTGTTTATGATTTTCTATACACGAGGCCTGAGAATCCAACATGCAAGTTATCCTTTTTCCATAGGTCAGATCTGATGTCTGCCTCTCATATTTTCCTTTCTTAGGTCAGATCTGATGTCTACCCATACCCCATTCTTATTTCAATTTAATCATTTTCTGAAAACATTTTGAAATAAAACGTCAGCGCGAACGCCGGTGAATACAATTATCTTGACGATAAAGTCATTTGGCACAAACAAGTATTAATTTCATAATCACAACTTTATGTTCAATCCACACATTCAGCATGCCCGTCCTGTTCAATCGCACCACAGTATACACTGGCGTCATGTCTTATGACAAGGGACAGGTTTGCCTCAGAAGTTGTTATAGGCAAGCACCAGCCGCAATCCGAGAATTTCACCCGAGACCCATGTATCCCTTGCAAGTTTTACGCATACCTATGGCCTGGATGCTTTGTTCGTAGTAGAACGTTGAGCATCATTACCTTAACCTTTATTTGGCCATTTTCATAAATAAAATGTTTGACACAAGTTTTCAGAAAGATAAAGTATTCACCTTGGTTTATAGGAATGAGCCTCTAAGTCGAAAGCTTTATAGACTATCTTCTTAACTTGGTTTCTCTAGCGTTTTAGCACCTATACTAGCGTTTCTTCTTAAACCGGGCACTACAACGAGCGGGAGTCGAACCGGGATTGTCGGGCTACGATCGTCGGGAGTAGCCTAGGGATGCTCTAGAAAAGAATTGTGAAGAGAGAATGGTTTGTGGGATGAAGAAAACTAATGAACTCGACCATCTATTTATAGGGCAACTTCTGGACCCGTGACGGACCGTTACGGGTGGTGACGGTCCGTCACCAGATTAGGGTTCACGGGTCATCAGACATGTGTTGCCCTCTGGTCAGTTTGTGGCGTGACGGTCCGTTACGGAGTGATACGTGGTGCACCAGGGTGAATCTAGGGCTGTGACAGACCGTTACCAGTCATGACGGTCCATTATAGGGTTTCCACACATCAGATTTTAAAGATGAGTCACTGGACACGTGGCGCATCATCAGGGTTCACGTGCCTGGCCCGTAACGGACCGTTACCATCCGTGACGGTCTGTTACCGTTGATTTTTCATGTTTTTTCGCTTTTTTATCTTTGATATATAGGTTAATTACACTTATAGTCCTTATGGTTTGTACCTTTGCCAAATTTAGGACAGTTTCGTGGCAGGTGTTACATCCTCCCCAACTTGTTTTAATCTCGTCCTCGAGATCATTCAAACAAGTGAGGATATTTCTTTTTCATTTCAGACTCCAGTTCCCACGTGTACTCAGGTCCACGTCTGGAGTTCCATTTTACTTTCACGATCATCAATTTCTTTCTTTTCAATTTCTTTTCCTGCCTGTCCTCGATTTGCAGAGGTTGTTCCACGAATCTTAATTTTTCATCTACCTCAACATCTTGTAGGGGCACTACCAGATAATCATCTGCCAAACACTTGCGTAGATTTGACACATGGAATACATCGTGTATCCCATTCATTTCTTTTGGTAGTTCGAGTTGATAGGCAACAGGCCCAACTCTTTTCAGGATTTTGAATGGTCCTACGAATCTAGGACTTAATTTTCCTTTCTTTCAAAATCTTACAACGCCTTTACAGGGTGAAACTTTCAACAGAACGTTATCACCGACGTTGAATTCTAACGGCTTTCGTCTCTTATCAGCATAACTCTTTTGACGATCACGAGCCACTTTCAATCTATCTTTTATTTGAGTAACTATTTCAGTCGTTTCCAGGACTATTTCAGGTCCGGATCACAGATTTTATCCTATTTCAGACCAACAGATCGGAGTTCGACATTTACGACCGTATAAGGCTTCAAAAGGAGCGGCCTATATACTCGTATGATAGCTATTATTGTAGGAGAATTCCATTAGAGGTAAGTGGTCATCCCAACTTCCTCCAAGATCAATAACTCAAGCCCTTAACATGTCTTCAAGGGTTTGAATGGTTCTTTCACTCTGCCCATCCGTTTGAGGATGATAGGCAGTGCTAAGATTCAATTTTGTACTTAGAGCTTTTTGGAAACTTTACCAGAATTGAGAAGTAAATCTACTATCTCTATTTGACACAATAGATAGTGGCACACCGTGTAATGATACGATTTAATTAACGTACAATTGTACAAGCTTATCCATGTTGAACGTTTCTTTCATGGGAAGAAAATGAGCAGACTTAGTAAGTCTATCAACAATAACCTAGATTGTATCATTCCCACGACTGGTTCGGGGAAGTTTAGTAATGAAATCCATGGTTATCATCTCCATTTCCAGACAGGAATTTCAAGTTGCTGTAACAAGCCAGACGGCTTTTGATGTTCAGCTTTAACTTGAGAACAAGTTAAACATTTTGCAACATAGATAGCGATATGTTTCTTCATTCCTATCCACCAATAATTGGCTTTTAGGTTTTTGTAGATTTTATCGCTTCTAGGATGCATGGTGTATTTGGATTTATGGGCTTCTTCAAGAATTTCTTCACGTACGTTTCCATAGATAGGAACCCAAATTCTTTTATTCACTCTGAGAATTCTATCATTACCCTTGACCAATAGGTCGATCATTCCTCCTAATCCTTCCTTCTCAACGTTGGGTTCTTGCAAAACAAGTTTCTGAGATTCCTTAATACGAGTGATAAGATCAATTTGGAGATCGAGTCTTAAAGCACGAACTCGTTTAGGTTTCTCATGTTCTTTTCTACTTAAGGCGTCAGCTACAACATTAGCTTTTCCTTCATGATAACAGATTTCGTAATCGTAATCAATTAGGACTTCCATCCAACGTCTTTGCCACATATTTAGTTCTTTCTGACTGAATATGTACTTTAGGCTTTTATGATTAGTGAATACGGTGAATTTGACTCCATATAGATAGTGCCTCCATAATTTTAATGCGAAGATTATGACGCCCGATTCTAAATCATGAGTCGTATAATTCTTTTCATGAGTTTTTAATTGACGAGAAGCATAAGCAATAACTTTGCTTCCTTGCATTAACACATAACCAAAGCCGGTGTGTGAAGCATCACAATATACTGAAAAGCCTTCGTTTCCATCTAGCAAAGCCAGTATGGGTGCTTGTGTCAGTTTCTGTTTTAGAGTTTCAAAAGCTTCAGATTGTTTCAGACCCCATTCATACTTAACCGACTTACGAGTCAGAGAAGTTAATGGTACAGCAATTCGGGAGAAATCTTAGATAAATCTCCGATAGTAACCAGCCAAACCGAGAAAACTACGAATTTTGGTTGGAGACTTTGGGATTTCCCATTTGGATATAGCCTCAATTTTAACTGGGTTAACTTGGATGCCATCAGCGTTAATGACATGTCTAAGGAATTGAACTTCTGATAACCAGAACTCGCATTTTAAGAATTTAGCATAAAGCTTTTCGTTTCTCAAGAGTTCAAGCAAGATTTTCAAATGATTAGCATGATCTTGCTTACTCTTGGAATAAATAAGGATATCGTCAATGAATATGATAATGAATTTGTCCAAGTAAGGTTTGCAAACTCGATTCATCATATCCATGAAAGCTGCTGGTGTATTAGTAAGTCCAAACAGCATTACCGTGAACTCATAATGACTATAACTAGTTCTGAAGGCAGTTTTGGGAATATCTTCTTCCTGGACTTTCAATTGATGATAGCCAGAAAGAAAATAGATTTTCGAAAAGCATCGAGCTCCCTAGAGTTGATCAAAGAGATCATCGATTCTGGGGAGTGGATAACGGTTCTTAATCGTGACTTTATTCAGTTCACGATAGTCGATAGACATGCGCATCGAACCGTCTTTCTTTTTAGCGAACAAGACCGGAGCTCCGCAAGGCGACGCGGTTGGTCTTATGAATCCTTTTTCAAGCAATTCATCTAACTGTTTCTTTAATTCTGCCATCTCCGTTGGAGCTAATCTGTACGGGGCTTTGGCAATTGGTGCCGTACCAGGTACTAGATTAATTCTGAATTCCACTTCTCTTTCAAGTGGAATTCCAGGCAGTTCATCGAGAAAAACATCAGGAAACTCAGCTACAACCGACACATCTCCGATCTTCTTTCTAGTGTCGGTGGTTACAGATATGAGGTATGCTAAGCATCCTTTTTGTAAATATTTTGTAGCCTTTAACATAGAAATTATTCCAACAGAGTTGGATAATTTATCGCCATGTATAGTCAAGATATTGCCTTTTGAATGAAGTTCTATAGCTTTCTTATCACATAGGATACGGGCTTAGTTAGAGTCTAACCAATCCATAGGATACGGGCTTAGTTAGAGTCTAACCAATCCATTCCTAGAAAAATATCAAAACCTGCCAAAGTCATTGGCAACAGTTGTGCAGGAATAACATGTCCTGATAATGTGATATTACAGTCGTTTAGGATTTCAAAGACTTGAACTAGGTCATCGTTGGCAGTCTCTACCACGTATTTCTTGTCTAATTTAGCTAGAGTTTTATTTAACAGTCTAGCGTAAATATTATTGACAAGAAATGTACCCGTAATGACATCGGGCATACCTGCTGCTTCATGAGTATGGAGAACGAATGCTCGCGCATTCTTCTTTTCTCCATCTACAGGTTTTGGACCAGTCCCATCAGGTTTCTTTAGCTTGGGACAATTGATTTAGATGTGGTTGGTTTCACCACACTCAAAACAGGTGATTTGCTTCTTCTTGAAACAATTCTCTGTTTTGTGACCGGTCATCTTGTAAAAGTTGCAGAAAAGTCCAGCACGACATTGTCCTAAGTGCCTCTTTCTGTACTTGGGACATTCCAGAATGGAAGAGTTGTTGTTTCGGGGAGTAAAATTGGATTTCTTCGATCCACTTGGGCCTTGCCCAGATTCCTTCTTCTTCCTTCCCTCCTCTTGGTTTCTAATCAAACTGTTGGTTAGTGATGCTCCTAGATCCATAGCATCATCAAGATTTTCACAATTTGCGACTTTAACCATGTCGCGAATTTCTCCAATCAAACCCCAAATATAACGCTTTATCAGGTTTGATTCAGAGGTAGCAAGATGTGGAACTATTCTAGCATATTCAAGGAGTTTGGTGGAATACTCCTGATGATTTGTTCCTATCATCTTAAGACTCAAGAATTTTCCTTCTATCTGTTCCCTCTCATTCTGGGGAACGTACTTCTTTTCTACTCGGGTTTTGAAAGCACTCCAGCCCATTGCATAGGCTGCTTCTCTTCTTTTGGCAGCAATAATATTGTTCCACCATTCTAATGTGTGGTCTTTGAATAAATTTAGGCATAAAGAACCTTGTATTTTTCAGCACATTTGCTGATAGCCAGTACGGATTCAGTCTTTTCTATCCACCTCAATGTGGCAATTCCTCCTTCGCTCCCAGAGAAGTTATATGGCTTGCAGTCCTGAAACATCTTGTATGTACAGCCAACCAATTTCCTCTTCTTTTCTATATGACCATAGTTATTACCCATACTCTCATTTTCAGAAGAGTCATGGTAATATTCTTCTTTCCTAGTCTTCTCGGTCTTATGAGTTGCGGAACCTTCAGGTTTCAGAGTAACTTGCTGGGACTGAGTGATAGTTCGGGTATGCTGGGTTAGAGGTTGAGAATTAACAGATTTTTGATTTGATGGCTGTGCCGATAGTTTATCAGCTTGCTTTTTTTCTATTTCAGTAAAGATCATAGGAAGGGAATCCTTGATTATTTCTTCAATAATCTTTTGGAGTTCTTTTCGGGATTCAATAGCAGTATTTTTAATTGCCGTCTGTTTCTTCTTTCCCCTGGTGTGATGTGAAGGTCCGGTATTTTTTTGACATACTATATAGAAATGAGATTGGAATCAAAACAAAACCTTTTTATTGATAATAATATATTATAGAAGATGATACATATAGAAATTATTGTTCCCAGAAATTTCTAAAATTCTTTTCTTTAAGAGCTTTTATTAACAAAGCATTCCAAGTTTCAACTTCAGCTTTCTCTCGTTCCAATTCAGCTATTCTGTTAAGCAACATTCGTTCCCTTTCACTTCCCGATGCATTCTCATTTGTATGAGGAGCAGGGATGAGAATCGTCTCATAGTATGGAATGTATGGTATATTAGAGTCAGCACGTTCTTCTTTTTCATGATTATTCTCATAAGGCATATCGGCATATCCCTCATGAAAATTTCGGGAATATAATGGGGTGACATTATAACTTCCAGCGGTAGGAGCAGAATGAAAACTTATAGAAGGATTATAGGGAACACTAGGGTTTCCTATTTCTCCGAGGCTTTTAAAAGTTAAACTTTTAGTTTCCTCATTATTTTCTATAGTTTTTAAATTGCTTTTTCGTTCATGATAACTAGCTGGAGCAAATTTACGAATAAAGCTAGGACCCTTGCCTTTTCCGACCATTCTGAAAAATAAACAAAACGATATTTTATTGTTATAGAAATATATTACAAAATACAACAAAAACAATTCTAATCTTTCATAAGCTCTTTTCCAAGAGTCATCAAGTCCTCTCCATATTCGTATACTTGTTGCCCATAAAATTTGGTTCTTGCTTTGTCCATTATCTTTTTTGTTGTTACTTCGTCTGTTTGGCGCAACGAACGGTCTAAACATTCAATAGGGGAAGAGGGCATACTTTCAGCATAACCATATTTAGGAGGGGGCTTACGGAGTCCTATCATAATATCATTATAAACATTTTGGTATTTCGGAGGAGCTTAGAAATACTCTTTGAAAGGGCCATCATATGGAGGTTCAGGAAACATATAGGGATCATATAAAACAGGAGTTTCAGAATTATAATATTGATAGTCGGAACTATATGAAATAGGATTATTGAACGGATAGTCTTTTGGGTTTTCAGAAGCAGGTTCATATTGGTCGGATTCCTCAGATGGATCCTCTTCTGTTGAATTATTCTGCTGGATATAACTTGATTCAGCTTCATTGTTTCCTTGCAGTTGTTAGTTATTTGTATTCCAGTTGCTGAAGTTAGAACCAGCTTCCACCCATTGACTAGAAGAGTTATAAGATTGAGGATGGTATTCGGGAGAGTTGTTATTAGGGGAAATGGAAAATGGATCGTCGTTATAATAGGTCGAAGAGATAAGGTTCATTTGAGATCCTAAGGGATGATACTCAGGTGACTCTTGTTTAATCGGACGATTGGGGACATAATAAACAGGTACAAAATTATCTCCAGACATCTAATCTTAAAATATTACTACTTATCTTATTTTGGTCAAGACTTAGATACTAAGGCCAGTATCTTTATCTTAACTAAAGCTCTATAAGGATGGTTATCTTTCCAGAGTAGTACCTCCAACAGAGATGTTCCTAGGTAAAAGCGAGGGTTCTAGGAGAGATTTATACACCGCTCTTTCCTTAGACAGAACATTCCGTTTGTCAGATAACTACATATCGGTCAGAAGGTTACCTTGTTTTTCTTATCTTAAAAGCATTAATGGTTGAAGCCTGGATACTAGATCCAAGTATCTAATTTGCTAAAACCTGTGGCTCTGATACCAACCTGGACGTGTGCAAGCCCGATTGTTATCATCTTTGAACTTTGATTTCAGAGTTTTTATAAATACAACGGAAGTCTTTTTCAAAAGGATCGTTTCAATATTCTTTCAACCTTAAGGGTTATATTTGTAAATATCAAAACTTAGTTGGAAGACAAAAGTTTTATATTTACTTTATAAACATAGGGATTTAAATACCCTTTTCATTTTGATTACAAAACAGAGTTTAAAATCAAATATATCAACAGCCACCGGAAATAATACTATCTAGGGTTGATCAATCCCCTTGTCCTGTCTCCTTTTGTTTAGGAGTTTCTTTACACGAGGCCTGAGAATCCAACGTGCAAGTTATCCTTTTTCCATAGGTCAGATCTGATGTCTACCTCTCACATTTTCCTTTCTTGGGTCAGATCTGATGTCTACCCATACCCCATTCTAATTTCAATTTAATCATTTCCTGAAAACATTTTGAAAATAAAACGTTAGAGCGAACGCCGGTGAATACAATTATCTTGACGATAAAATCATTTGGCACAAACAAGTATTAATTTCATAATCACAACTTTATGTTCAATCCACACATTCAGCAGGCTCGTCCTGTTCAATCGCACCACAGTATACACTAGCGCCATGTCTTATAACAAGGGACGGGTTTGCCTCCGAAGTTGTTATAAGACAAGCACCAGCCGCAATCCGAGAATTTCACCCGAGACCCGTGTATCCCTTGCAAGTTTTACGCATACCTATGGCCTGAATGCTTTGTTCGTAGAAGAACGTTGAGCATCATTCCTTTAACCTTTATTTGGCCATTTGCGTATATAAAATGTTTGACACAAGTTTTCAGAGAGATAAAGTATTCACCTTGGTTTATAGGAACGAGCCTCTAAGTCGAAAGCTTTATAGACTATCTTCTTAACTTGGTTTCTCTAGCGTTTTAGCACCTCTAGTAGCGTTTCTTCTTAAACCGGGCACTACAACGAGCGGGAGTCGAACCGAGATCATCGGGAGTCGCCTAGGGATGCTCTAGAATAGAATTGTGAAGAGGGAATGGTTTGTGGGATGAAGAAAACTAATGAACTCGACCATCTATTTATAGGGCAACTTCTGGACCCGTGACGTACCGTTACGGGTGGTGACGGTCCGTCACCAGATTAGGGTTCGCGAGTCATCAGACATGTGTTGCCCTCTGGTCAGTTTGTGGTGTGCCGGACCGTTATCAGGCGTGACGGTCCGTTACAGAGTGATACGTGGTGCACCAGGGTAAATCTGGGGCTGTGACGGACCGTTACCAGTCGTGACAGACCGTTATAGGGTTTCCACACGTCAGATTTTGAAGATGAGTCACTGGACACGTGGGGCATCATCAGGGTTCGCGTGCCCAGCCCGTAACGGTCCCTTACCGTTGATTTTTCATGTTTTTCACCTTTTTATCTTTGATCTATAGGTTAATTACACTTATAGTCCTTGTGGTTTGTACCTTTGCCAAATTTAGGACATTTTCGTGGCAGGTGTTACACTTAGGATGTTTCCCAGGAACACGATCGGGGATGTTTTCTAATTGTTCTAATATCCGTGTGTTCGTGAATTTTATAGGAGGCTTTCTTTTCTCTTTTTTGCCATTAAACAATAGACTATCTCTCATATGATTATTGGAAGGCAAAAATCGTCTGTGACCAACATAAGATAACTTACTGATAACACGATAGGAGGATGTGTCTTTGTTACAAGTAGGGCATGCTAAATAACCTTGACCGCTCCATCCAGACATGTTGCTACGAGCAGGATAATCGTTGATAGTCCATAATAGTGCCGCATGCATCTTGAATACAGTGTTGGTTGATGCATCTCTCATTTGTACTCCTTTCTCCCACAACATTTTCAACTCATCCACAAAGGCCTAAAGAAAACATCAATGTCCTTTTCAGGTGATTTGGGCCCTGGAATTAGCAAAGTTAACATGAGAGAAGTCTCTTTCATACATAACCACGGAGGTGTATTGTACGTTGTCAACACTACCGGCCACATACTGTATGACTGACTCATATTACCGAAAGGGTTAAAGCCATTAGCAGCCAAACCCAAGCGGACGTTCGTGGATTCTTCCGTAAATTTAGGATACCTCAGATCAAAATCTTGCCATTGCTTCCCATCAACCGCACGCATTATAGAATCCCTTGAGCGTCCTGTTTTTTGCCATGCCATATCTTTTGTCGTGAATCTGGAACTATATATTCGTCGAAGCCGAGAGGTTAAAGGAAAGTAGCGCAACACTTTACGTGACACTTTCTTGCCACTTGTGTTTGGGTTAACAAATCTGCTCTCGTTACAAACCGGGCAGTTTTCCTTTGACTCATTATCCTTTCAAAACAGGGCACAGTCATTGATGTAAGCATGGATAGATTGATATCCTAACCCAATCTTTCTCAGCTTCTTTTTAGATTCATAGTGAGATTCGGGAATGTGATTCTCTTTCGGTAATGCAACTCTTATAAGCTTTAAAAGTTGGTTAAACGAAGTATCCGTCCACCTGTTTATAACTTTAATATGCATCAATTTTGCTAAAAAGTTTAAGGAAGACATCAAACTACAACCAGGGTATAACTCGGTACGGAGCTCTTCAAACAACGCGTCAAATTCAGGGTCTAAACCAGCTCCACTTCCATCTTCATCTGTATTTTCTTCATATGTATTTTGCTCCGCCATAACATCATCAAGCACATCAAACATCTCATGACCTGTTGCTGCAACACTTGCATTTGAAGCCCAAAGTGCGTCTACATCCGAAGCATTAGCATATTCCTCTCCGTGATAAAACCAAGTGTCGTATGCTTGTAAAAACCTATGAGCACGTACGTGTGAATAAACCGAAGACGGAATTTGCCGATAAGAGTTGGCACATTTTTTTACACGGGCAATAAATCTTGCCATCGTCGTCAACATAGTTTTTGGCATTATTGATAAACTTTTGAAGACCTTTTATGAAATCCGAATGATTACGATCTCGCAGTGCAATCCAACTCTTATCAATTGTCATAACTGTTTTTATTAACTGATAGCACATTAGATGGAATATCTATAGGCGATGGATCATAACCCACCTTTTGAATATTCAATCTCATATGTATACATTTTAACGGGTTGACTATTCAAGAAAAAAATCGACAGCATTCCCCCTTAACCCCCAAGTATGCGTATGAAACGCAAACTCGAAGAGTAGGAGAAATAGCTACCAATTTACTCTTGAATAGTCAACCCGTTAAAACGTATCATATCCTAAATGAGATAGAATATTCAAAAGGCAGTACCAAACGGGGACAATCCAAAATTTAACTCTATTAGTTAAATTTCGGACAAGTATTTTCTAAAGGATATTTTCTAAAGGGTACAATCCATAACTTATCTATGTTAGTAAGTCAAACACGAACCGTTTGTTTTTTATTTTATTTTTCAAAAAATATACTTTATATAATAAATTAAACTGGTTACGTATCTTTTGCTAAAATAATAAACCAATTTTCCAAGATAAATGGGTTAATAAACGGATCATGTTCGAGTTCGATATACTAAAAAAATGTTACATAATCTAAAATTTTTTTGGTTTAGTAGAAAAATGTTATCTTTTTAGTATGGTCAAAGTCGAGCGGCATGAGAAAGCTAAACAAGAAATCCAATATATTCGTTACAAATGTATTATGTATAAAAAATCAAACAAATATAAAAAATCAAAACGGATTAAATATATACATACATACATTCATCTATATTCATACAAATAATACATTTCACAAAAAATAAATAATAACAATATATTCATCTAAATACAAATACACAAATAAATAATAAATACAAATATTCGAGTCAAAACAAGTGAAACAGTTCGTGTTAGAATTACTAATATATATACATACATACATTTCTTACAAAGGGTAAAAAACATACATAACACCACTAATTTCATCTATACATTCAACTATATTAATACAAACCATCAATTTCACAAAAAATAAACACATAACACCATCAATTTCACAAAATAATATATTCATCTATATATTTATACATCTATACAAACCTACAATTCATCAATTTCACAAATAATACATACATCTATATATTTATACATCTATACAAACCTACAATTCACCAATTTCACAAATAATACATACATCTATATATTTATACATTTATAGAAACCTACAATTCATCAATTTCACAAATAATGCATATCTACAAACCTAAAATTTATACATCTATACAAACCTAAAATTTCACAAAATATACATATATCTATAAAAAATAACCATCAATTTAACAAATAATACATACATTTATATACTCATCTATATTCTTCAAATAAATAACAATTATAACAACAATTTAACAAAACTACATACAAAATACAAAAATTGGGGCAAAACCCAAATACACTAAATTTACACAAATATAAACATATTACCTCCAAATTCGTTCTTGAAACGACGAGACGTCGTCGGGAAAGCCTCTAATTAGCTTCCAATCCGTTCACTCCACCAAAATCTCACCCTACACATGATTTATATTAAAAATTTTCAATAATAATGAAAAATTTTTAAAAAATCAAAATATGCTCTTACCACTTCAACAAGATGATTAATGGTGGTGGAGGAGGTGGAATATGGTGGCAAATTGAGTGGAATGGGCGGAAATGAGTGTGAGAGTCGAGAGGAAGAGTTTGGAGAGAAAATGGGTTGAAATGAGGAGGAAAAATTCCTGCGTAGATATTTCTGGGTAAGACCAGTCTCGACGACATGTCATCAAGATTAGGTCTTTTTTTATTTTTTAATTAACACTACAAAAAAAGTCATTTAGCGACATACACTTTTAATGACATTTAACTTTTTATACCACTAATTTAAGTTTTTAGTGGTATTTACTTATGCCACTGATTCCTCCCATAGGGAAGATTTCACGTTGCTCTCTTCTTAAAATTTCACTAAGGGCATGTTTGGGATCACTTTTGAAAACTTCTTATCGACTTTTATAAAAAGTTAATAAGGAGTTTTGAAAAGTAACTTGATGTTACTTCTTGAAAACTACTTTTCCTTCTCAATTTTCTTCGTTCTTTTTGTTTATCCAAACAAACCTTTAACTTATTAACTTTTTTTTAACTTTAATAAGTCAACAAGCTCGAAAAGTAATTCCAAACACCCCTGATTCCTACCCTCCAAAAATTTCACTGATTCCTCCTCAATTGAAAATTTTCGCGTATGCGTTGGACGAGTCCATTCCCTTTAGATTCTCCATATATTCCTACATTCTAGAGTAACAGAAATCAAGTCTGCGTCAGACGCTGAGGAAGCGTCCCCCCTGCTGTTGTTGCCCGCAGAGTCCATTCCCCCTGCTGTTGTTGTATCGCATCCATCGCTGCCTTCGGTTCGTTTTGTTTTCAATTCAAGTGATTCTATGTGTGATTGATTAGAATTTAGTGTTTCGTGTTGTGTTTGACCTGGATTTAACCTTACGTAGTTTATTTTTTGTGTTTTTAGCCTTCGAGATCGCAATAGTTAGAAACTCGAACTCATAATGTGTTCTTATTGCTGTTAATTCTTCAAATTGGAACATGAAAGCAGTTAGATCATGTGATTCTGTGTGTGATTGGTTAGAATTTAGGGTGTTGTGTTGTATTTGATTCGAAATTTAGCCCTAAGAAGTTTAATTTATGTTTTTTTGCTTCTGGATTGCATATTTAGTGTTGTTATGGTTAGAGTTGGAATTTTGAAATCATATTAGGTTATTATTGTTGTTGTTAAGTGTCAAATACTAGTGCAATTGAACAGGATAAGCATTAATTTTTTTAGTTTTTATTGATTGTAACTAATTGGATATGTTTTAGTTGCCGTAAGTTATGAAATGCATTCTAGGGTTCCCTTATTACTCCATTTGTTGTGGAACTGTTACTATAAGGCTGTATAAGTAGGGTTTATTCAAATGGAAAGGACTAGGTTTTTGATTTTAGATTGTTCTAAATCATTTGGATCTCCAAATTTAGTCTGAACTTAATTTGACAAATATTAAACTATTCACGCCAACGGATTTGTTCGTTTTGATCCGTTTGACAATGCTACATGTATCGTGTCGTCTTTAGTAGCAAGAAATAAGCTAATAGCATTATTGAATTATGTTAATTTTGTGTGGTTAGTGTCTCTCTAATACTACATGTGACTTTTGGATGTGAATGATTATAAATAATGTTAGGACTTGGGATGATCCCAGTGCTCGCAGAGAGTACCATGTTTCATTTTTCCCTTGTTGGAAGCATGTGAACTATAAGATCATATATAATGTTAGGCAGACATTTTCCGGCTTGTGTTTTTTTATTTTTCATGTCACATTGATCAAACTCAAAATTTACAATGCTGCTCTTATTCTCACTATCCCACTGTCAGATGTATTTTCTCTTCGAGTAAATTGTGTTAATATGTTCATGTTCTTTTTGCCATGTGTTTTAACTTTTATATTCAAGAAAACACACAACACACAGAGAACAATAGCGCTGCCATGGAGTTGATCAATAGTATCACCGGTTCTGACGAGGAAGGTCGGTCAAGGCAACGGATTCTTACGTTTGCAGCAAAAAGGTAGCCCTATTTTTCATACTAAATGCTTAGATAATATCTTAGTACATATACACTGTACCCTAGACATAAATTTGCTCAATCTTGAATTCTGCATATTAAGTCTTATCTTCTTAGATCACAAAGAATTCATGTAACTCTTCACTCTTATAGTATGAATTGAAAGTAATGTTTTTTTCCTTCTTTTGCTTTCAGGTATGCAAGTGCAATAGAGAAAAATCCAAATGATTATGATGCACTTTATAATTGGGCACTTTATTTGGATTGGATCGGTCAAATCCTGATACCCGTAACGAGACCGATTTTTCCTCTAAGTATTATTGTATCGGTTCGGGATCAGTATATTCGGGTCGGTATATCAGGATTGGTCGGGTAGTACCGATTTATGCTCAGCCCTAGTTACAGCTAGGCTTTATGTCATTGTGTCATTAGTTGTGTTAAGCTGGGCTAGTAGATTATTCTCTAGCTTGAGTGATTAGCCTCTCTTATATGCTATAAATTTCCTCTCTTGAAATAAGTTAATTGTGTTACTGATGCAATGGTAGAAGAATGTCCGTGAATTAAATCAACATTTGCTTTCTAACTAAACTTTCTTATAATGTGAGGTTAAGCCATGGGTAAAAACAAGCCTTGCTCCTGGTTACAAAATACTTGCTCCAGAGGTAATTACAAATTTACAATTGGTGAAAATAAAATTTATTTTTTTTGCATTTTGGGAGATACAGTCAACTGGTTGCCATTCTTTGCAAGAGTTGGTACTAATTAAATGCAAATGTCACCCTGAATGAATATTTTTTTCTTGAGGTTTTTGTTAACTTTTTATTTATTAGAATTGGTTTGATGAATTCGGTTTATGGCGTCTATTTTAATCTGAAAATCTTCTACGACATATTTGTATTGCTTCAATATGCTTTTTGTACCTTGATGAGTTTCCAACAAACATTTAAACATCAAACTTTGCATTTTAAGGTCCACTACAAGATTTTTATTGGCTTTTAATTTTGGTGTAATTTAGATATTTGACCATTATAAACACATTATCTTATTGCTTTTATCTTCAAGTACTAGACACTTATACATTTGCATTCTTTTGTGCAGACTTGCTTCCTTTTGGTGATCATGGCAATTGTGCTTTGAAATTGAGCTTAGAGAATCTACCTGCACTTCAACTTTGACATCCATGGTATTTTTTTTCTTATTATCCTTTGTAATCGTGTTCTAAATTTAATAAGAATTATAAATCTATGCTTCCTGTTTGATCAGTTGATAACTATTATTTTCAATTTCAAAATTCCTAAAGTGTTTGCTAGGTCGTGTAAACATGCATCTGTGAGAAATGCTCAACAGATTTGGCATTCATGTGACTGCTAAATGTTAATTGAAAGAAAAAATATTTTTGTGTCCTAATTATTCCATCTGATTTGTTTTTTCTAATCTCTGTAGCACAGTATTAAATTTTTTCAACTGATTTGGGTTTAGGTTTATTTGGAGCCTATTGTTTGTTTTCATTGAATTGATGTAGGTTGTGCTGAATTGTTGTCTTTTAGGTGTTTGAATATTCTGTATTCTAAAGGAAGTTATTCACTTACCAATGTTTCCAACCAAATAAATTAGTAAATGATAACCTTTTTTTATAAAGTATAACAGTAATTAATCAACCTGCATCACCGTTAATTTTTTTCATCATTCATCTGTGTTCTTTACTGTTTTGCGCTTCTTTCATCATTCATCTGCATCACCGTTAATTTCTCTCTCTCACACGCTCGCGTACACACTCACATATACTAAAACAAACATATGCGGATGGATTATTTTCAATACAAGTTGGAGATGGAAATTTCAACCTAATTACTTATAAATAGGTTGATTAGGGTAATGCTCTATCCTCTAACGGGTCATGCGTGTTAATTTAAAGGATTTAACTAAATGGGTTGAACTGGTCAAATGAACTACAGAAAGCATGACAGGAACACACAATTCAATTTATCTTCAATATATTACTTGCATGCTTACCATTTCTTTTCAGGAACTTATCCCAGGCCTCTGATGAGACACAAATTTGTGAGCTGAAAATGAAGGTAAACTATCCCATTTTCTGTTTCTAAATTTGAGATTAATATGAAAACTGTCTGTTTTGTTATAGATTGGGGGATTTGAAATGCTTGTAAAGAGAAACATCAAATCTAAGAAGTCGTCATGCCTCGTTCGTTAGTAGCAAAAAAAAACTAGCACTTTTAGAAAATATATATTGTTGATCTTGTTATTATGATCTTGGAATAGTATTGAGTAGAATGTTGGTTGTTCTGGTGTATAAAAAGATCACATTTATCTTTAATAAAATTCATTTTTCATTTAAGGAATATTGTTTTACTCTTCTACTTATGTTTTTAATTTAATAAAAAGTTGTTTATTTATATATATATATATGTGTGTGTGTTCTTGTGTCAATGGATATAGATGAAGAATATAGATTTTTGTGGCAAAAATTATGTGTCGCTAAAAGTAGTATGAATATTTAACTAGAAATAGTTTTTACCGACACAAAACTTGTGCCACAAAAGCCTTTTATTAATATAGTGGCAACAAAAAAAGTGTCGTTAAAAGCCTAAAAGTTTGTAGTGGCAGACAAAAAAGTGCCACTAAAAGGCTTTAGTGGTAGCGCTTCTTGTGACACTTTTTTTGTGTGCCGCCCATTTCTAAAGGAGTCTTTAGTGGCGCTTTTTTTGGTTTTTTGTGGCATTTTTTGTATGCCACTGAAAGACTTTTTTTGTAGTGTAATTTTATTATTAAATAAAAATAATTTTTTAATACACACCTATCTCGACGACATGTCGTCGAGACTAGGTATTTCCCTTATATAAAAAACAATTAATATTCTACCTGGCAAAAAAAAATAATTAAATGAGCAATTGCGACGACATGTCATCGAGCCTACCCTGGGATGAGCGCCAAAACTTTTCACCATTTCACGTTGGACCATGGCCGACGACATATCGTCGAGAAAAGGTGAAAATAGTCAAAAATTTGACTGGGAGCATCTCCGACGACATGTCGTCTTATTTGGGTGCCCTATCTCGACGACATATGTCGTCGAGATTGCTTCGACGAAACTGCCTTAAGTTCTAGTAGTGCCCGTAGTCTAAAGCGCATCCTCTCTAGCCCGACGTTCACGCCTAGACGTGCTTTTTACAACGTAGGTACGAACATCATAAAGTATAACAATTAAAGTCGTTAACTAGTTTTTGCTCGGTTAAAAAAACTAAAAAAATTTAATCGATTGTTGAAAATGGAGTCAGCTAAAACACACAGACGGTATCTGGTTTAACCATTATTGTTTGATTTGTTATAGATTAGAAGATAAAAGAATCCAAATACATATGAGCCTATAATACATAGGGATGGCAGAAAGACTCAAACCTGACGGGTATGGGATTAGTTTTAAAATATTTCGTGGGTGTGGGATGGGTATAGGATTAGGTGATATCCGGCCCAATTATCCTAGATCACATACCCGTTTAGCCGAACCATATACTAAAAAAGTTTTAATTTTAATTTTAATTTTAATTTTTCCTTAACCTCTGTTTTTTAATGCCTAATTTTAGTAAGTTAATTATATGAAAATTTCAGTTTTCTTTTGAAATATGTATTTGATGATATTAATGTATGTAATTTATTAATATTTAATATGCTATGAACAATATAAAAATAGAGTTATAGAAATGTACACGACACATACCCGACAGGTATTAGCCGATACCCGTGAGTATGCCAAATACCTGCTACTAACGGGTATACTCGATACCCGCGGGTATGCCAGATACCCGACAGAAACCCGATGGGTAATGGGCCGGGTATGGGACACGATTTTACAACCGGGTATGAGACTGAGATTACAAATACCTGACCATTGCCATCCTTAATAAGTAATAATACATTCTCCTCATATTTTTACTGTATTTAGTAAGTTTAGTTCTAATATTGATATCATAAATCTTAAAAAAGTTAAAATAATTAATGATTTGATTTCACAAAACTGATTATAATAAATATAGGTTTATGTAGTTATTTATTACTTCACTAGCTTAGACCCCGTGTAATACACACGGGTGAAAAATATCAATACATAAATTTCTCGAGATTTATTTATGTATTTTACAGGTGTAAAAATGTATTACTATACATATACTACGGATATAAAACAAATTCAAAATATGTAAAAAATAATATATAATTGGGTTTCAGAAATACGTAAATTACTATTTAATGTAGTTTGACTTTCATTTATTATTTAATTGAAAATAAAAATTATATAATTAGATTTCAAAGTTTTTTTTTATAATAAATGATAATTTAAAATAAATGTGTTTTATTAGTATAATTAGTAATTTATTAAAAGATATGGGTGCATTTAATAAGAAAGAGAAGCGGGAAAATAATGATGAGATTGAATATGGTAACGACACGTGGCATACAAAAACCTTTATTTATTATATAGTATAGATTCGATGTATTATATTTAATTATCTATTGCTAATCTTAAATACATATATAGCAACTGATGGAGTCCATGGGGAACACCCTTGGCGGGGAATCAAGGGCTGTGTGATTGGTGTAAATTGTTAGAAAAATAATAATCAATGTTCAATCACTATCAACTAATCTTTAGTAGAAACATACTGAGATTTGTTGCATATGAACAACTAGTAGCATCTGGCAAACAATAAGCAGTGGGAACTGCTCAACAACTAGGCGATCATTGGTATTTACTACCAATGTAACTATATAACCGAAAAACGATTTTAAACACCATCCGTTGCATTCGTTCACGAAAATTTGCAATGTTTCACCCCAATCAGCGTGATGGTTCGACCCCTATATAAAATATTTATTTGGTCAAATCAAATACATATCTTTCATATAGAATTTCCACATAAATTCATACTCATTCTTTGAAATTCACTTTCTGTCTGATCTGGCTGTTGATTCCATGTAACCATGAAATACTTTAATTTGAAAGTGATTATACGATTCAGAAATCTATCAAAGTCATACGAAATCCAAAACCTACACGGGCAGGTATATATCATCTATACTAATAAATAAAGGTTTTTTAGTCACGTGTCACTTTGTGGTACATCCTTAATATATTTTTCCCGCCTCTCTCTCCTATTAAATAGTTATATTAGAATAATATATACTTTTAAATATCTAATATAAATCTAATTATGGATACTTATTTAGTTATAGATAATTATTATATTATTAACTAAATGAATTTAATATAAATTAACATTTATCAATTACATAAAAAAATATTAATACCGAGTTGAAAAAAATGTTTTAAAATTTTAACTTAACAGAATTTATAACCGTCCCGTCAAATCATTCAACCCGTGTAATACACGGGTTTTTAAAGAAATTAAAATTTTTTATTAATAAATATATGACATTACATTTATTTAATCCATGTAATACACGTGATTTTAACCTAGTTGTAAAATATACAAGCATCATTATATATTAGTAACACACCATTATAATAATATTGACTAACAACTAATAACATATGGACACATTGTTATATATCATTCATGCAATGTTGTAATAATATTAACAGAGAGTTGGCAACACATTTAAACAATATGTTATGAATATGAGCTTAAAAATATGATGGAATAGGAACTAGAAAAGATTATAAATAGATTGCATAGATTATGAATATGACACTTTATTTAAAAGTTAAAACACACGACATTATAAAAAGTAACAAACTATAAAACACGTTAACTAAATAGGATTAAGATCTTGTTTCGCTACACATAAGGTCGGCCAATGATTCACAAAGCCCACAAAACTCTTGGGTGATATCGTTACGAGCAGTTATAAACGAATCATGAGCCCCGTTTGAATCCGCAATCGCTTGACAACTCCTAACTTCGTCTCCAGCAATATGAATGTCGTAACCGATCAAAGAACATTCTGCTTCATTTAGACAAATCTTGAAATTTAAGATCACATAATTATACAAATCAATGCAATCTTTTAGAGATTTCAACACAGCCGGAGGACCAGTTGTCACTTCGAGGAAGTAATCGCGGGTCGCGGTCGAGTTCTTTTTCGCAACATCGACCGCGATCATTGTAAGGGTAGTTATGTCTTTTACAAACTTACTCCTTGCATCTGATTTTAAAACCTCCAAGCAGAACTGCTTGTTTCCTTGTTTCTTACAAACGTTGTCAACCAACTTGTAGGGAACGTGTTCGGCATTTAACATCACAAGAACCGAAACAACCGAGAAAGCATAAACCAAAACAATTTTGAGAGTGACAGAGAAGGCATGGTTGTAAGTAGAATGTTTTCTTGTAGGAAGAAGGGTTGGAAATTAGAATGGCTATGAATGAAGAAGAAAGTGAGCATATATAATAATTGTAAAAATATTGGTATTTATGACAATTAATTTATTGATATATTAAATTGATAATTGATAATTTCGTTAATTAAGCATATCCCAAATTTTATGCTTATCAATTAACTAGTTGGTTATGATGTGGCGGCTGGTTTTTTGAATAAACTTTATCTTGAAACGTATATAAAAATAAGCACGTTACAACGATATATTTAGAATTTAAGAAAACATTATATTATTAGTTAATATTATATGTCAAAATCGGTAACGATCTTTTAATAATAAATTCTCTCTCAAAAATAGGTATGTTAATGATTTTGATCTTTTAGTGATAAATTCTATCCCAAAAATAAGTATTTTAGTTTTCGATAAGATTATAGAAAGAGATATAGAGAATAGATCATTAGGTGGAGATTATTTAAACAAAAAAAAATAATGGCGCACCCTGTTTTAAAAAAAAAAAGTAAAAACCAAAAGTTATTATAGAAAAACGAAATCAATACATAATTAAACGGGTTATAAGCGTAAATTTTTTATAGTATAGGGTGAGAAAGAAAAAAAATTCAGCAGCTAGCCTGCTTCACTATTCATAACGGTTGCTCTTTAATAGAATTACTAATGTCCTTACAAATTCTACTTTTTATCATTTTTTTTAACATCAAACACCTAGATTTTCTAAGATAAAATACATGCAACTTGAAGGATTTAAACCCTAAACCTTTTAATCGTGAAACAGACCACTTAACCAACATGATGTCCCCTGAGACCTTTTATCATTTTCTTACTCTTGAGTAAAATTAAGAACATCTAAAAAGGAGAGTAAATGAATGAAACCTTAAAAGACTAAGCAAAGGAGCATAAGCCGGATTCACCAACAAATTTCTGTCTGAGTTGTATGCCTCGAATACACCGCTAGCCTCCCGTATCGCATCCTCTCTAGTCCGACGTTCACGCCTAGACGTGCTTTTTACAACGTAGGTACAAACATCATACATTGTATAACAATTAAAGTTGTTAACTAGTTTTTGCTCGGTTAAAAAAGGTAACAAATTTTAACCGGTTGTTGAAAATCAGGTCAGCTAAAACAAACAGACGACATCTGGTTTGACCATTACTGTTTGATTTGTTATAGATTAGAAGATATGAGAATCCAAATACATATGAGCCTATAATACGTAGGGATGGCAGAAAGACTCGAGCCCGACGGGTATAGCGGAAACGCGATATGATAGGATATGGGAATTGTTTTAAAAAATTTCACAGGTGTGGGACGGGTATAGGATTAGTTGATACCCGACCCAATTATCCTAGATCACATATCAGTTTACCCGAACCATATACTCGAAAAGTTTTAATTTTTATTTTTATTTTTTCTTAACCTCTGTTTTTTAATGCCACATTTTAGTAAGTTAATTGTAGGAAAAATTAAATTTTCTTTTGAAATGTGTATTTGATGATGTTAATGTATGTAATTTATTCATATTTAATATGCTATGAACAATATAAAAATAAAGTTATAGAAATGTACACGACACATACCCGACGGGTATTAGCCGATACCCGCGAGTATGCCCGATACCTAATACTAACGTGTATACCCGATACCCGCGGGTATGCCATATACCCGACACAAACCCGATGGATAATGGACCGGGTATAGGACATGATTTTATAATAGGGTATGAAACTGAGATTACCGATACCCGTCCCATTATCATCCCTAATAATACATTCTCCTCATATTTTTATTGTATTTAGCAAGTTTAGTTCTAATACTGATATCATAAATCTTGAAAAGGTAAATTAGTTAATGATTTGATTTCACAAAACTGATTGTAATAAAATAGATTTATGTAATTATTAACGAGATTCATTCATTGTATTATATTTAATCATCGATCTATTTCTAATCTTAAATACATATACAGCAAGTAATGGAGTCCAAAGGGGAACACCCTTGGTGGGTGATTGGTGAAAATTATTTGGAAAATGATAATCTATACTATCTAATAAACAAGTAAACTAAGAAAACACTTGTTACATTTCTAGCCATCCTCATTCTCATTTTCCCGACTCTCTCTCTTATTAATAACCAACTTCACTATTTTACGCAACAAAATTAATTATTTGTTTTAATTTTTATCTACATATTTTTGAATTTAAAATTGTGTTTATCATCAACTATTTTATTTAATTATAAATTTATGAATTCTACAAATCGAAAACAATTTTATAGCCGGTTAGGATTCAAATAAAAAACGTTTAATCATATATTTACATATTCACATTGTTCCATTTTGACGAATGTATATGTTAATATATTACATTATATTTTATTCAATTCGTGTAATACACAGGTTTAAACCCGTGTATTACACGGGTTTTAAAGACATAAACTTTTTATTACTTAATATATAACATTACATTTATTAACCCGTGTAATACACGTGATTCTAACATAGTAAGTATTCAATCAGTATTAACTAATCTTTACTAGAAACATACTGAGATTAGTAGCATATGACCAATCAGTAGCAACAAGCAAGCAATAAGGAGCGAGAACTGCTCAACAACAACTCAGTGATCATTGGTATTTACTACTAATGTAACTATATAACCGAAAAGTCGAAAACGGTTATAAACACCATCTGTAGCTTTCGTTCACGAAAATTTGCAATGTTTCACCCCAATCAGCGTGACGGTCAACCCCTATATAAAAGATTCATTTGGTCAAATCAAATACACATCTTTCATACAAAATTTTCACAGAAAATTCATACTCGTTATTTGAAATTCACTTTCAGTCTTATCCGCTTATTGATTCCGTGTAACCACAAAGTACTTTAATTTGAAAGTGATTACATGATTCAGAAACCTATCAAAGTTATACGAAATCCAAAACCGACATGGGCTGGTATATATCATTGTAAAATATACAAGCATCATTATATATTAGTAACACACCATATGACGTACAATTGATAACATATATCATTGATGCAATGTTGTAATAATATTAACAGAGTTGGTAACATATTTAAACAATATGTTATGAATGTGAGCTTAAAAAATATGATGGAATAGGAACTAGAAAATATTTTAAATAGATTGCATTATGAATATAAATATAACTTGATCTTAAAACTTAAAACACACGACATTATAACAAAGTAACAAACTATAAAACACTTTAACTAAATAGGATTAAGCTCTTGTTTGGCTACACATAAGGTCGGCCAATGATTCACAAAGCCCACAAAACTCTTGGGTGATATCGTTACGAGCAGTTATAAACGAATCATGAGCCCCGTTTGAATCCGCAATCGCTTGACAACTCCTAACTTCGTCTCCAGCATTATGAATGTCGTAACCGATTAAAGAGCACTCTCCTTCATTTAGAGAAATCTTGAAATTTACGATCACATTATTATACGAAGTGATGCAATCTTTTAGAGATTTCAACACAGCTGAAGGACCAGTTTTCACTCCAAGGAAGTAATCTCTAGTCGCGGTCGAGTTCTTTTTTGCAACATCGACTGCGATCGTTGTAAGGGTAGTTATGACTTTTGCAAACTTACTCCTTGCATCAGATTTTAAAACCTCCAAGCAGAACTGCTTGTTTCCTTGTTTCTGACAAACGCTGTCAACTAACTTGTACGGAACTTGTTCGGCATTTAACATCGCAATAACCGAAACAACCGTGAAAGCATAAACCAAAACGATTTTTGAGAGTGACATTTAAGGCGTGGTTGTAAATAGAATGTTCTGTTGTAGGAAGATGAGTTGGAATGGCTATGAATGAAGAAGAAAGTGAGCATTTATAGTTGTAAAAATATTGGTATTTTTGACAATTAATTTATTGATATATTTTAAATTGATAATTTCATTGATCGTTAATTAAACATATCCCAAAATTTTATGCATATCGATTAACCAGTTGGTTATGATGTGGCGGCTCAGTATTTGAATAAAATTTATCTTGAAATGTAGATAAAAATAAGCAACTTTACAACGGTATATTCAGAATAGGAAAACATTATATTTTTGAATTTATATAAAAAAGAAACTATGTCTAAAATTAATTTATACGTCTTTAATGTGTTAGAATTAAAATTGGTAATTATTGGTAAGTATTATCAAAATTAAAATGGCTATTAATATTTAGTATTATATGTCAAAATCGGTAACGATCTTTTGATGATAAATTCTGTCCCAAAAATAAGTATTTTAATATTCGATAAGATTATAGATTAGGTGGAGATTATTTGAGAGAAAGAAAAATATAATTTAGATATGATTAAAAATCAATTAAGTTAAAATTTATGTATATATTTTTTATCTCTTTTATTTAATCATTTTTAACCAATGATCTTCAGTCCAAATGGTTGAGATAAGGTACCCAAAACTTTATTAAAAGGGGCCTTTACATATATTGCTAAATTCATTTATTACATATTTTTCTTAGTTAAAAAGTCAATTACATATTTTCATTTCATAAAACATAAGTAAAAAAATTCAATTACATATATTTCCTAAAACATATAAAAAGAGAAATATGTAATTGATTTTAAAGGTTGGGTAAATATATATATAATTCGTAGTCTTAGTAAGTGGATATATGTAAAAATCCCTTATTAAAATAGTGAGGTCTTGGGTTGAAGTCTCACTTGTGAAAAAAAGGAGTTCCATGTTGGGCCAAAAGGTTTTCTCACCTATATTGGGTTTCCTATGTGAGTGGTGGAGATGACCGGGTGGGCCAGTGGCCCGTCAGTGATCGAAATTGTTGTTCAAAATTTTTTTTAATCATTTTGTTATTCTTATATTCTATCTGTTTGTATAAAACTAGTTGTTTCTCCGCCCGCGCGTTGCGCTGGGGTTTCCGCTACGATCCCAAATAACGTCAACTTGCGGGAATTCCATCGTTGTCCTGCCACATCTACAAGCGTGTGGGAAGAATATAAGAGTTATCAAGTAAGTAGCTTATAACAAGTTACGGTCACTTATAAGCAAGAATGAAATAATGATATTTTACACAGTTTTCTTTAGTATGCAAACAATGGGTGATTATCGTCCAGAGTAGTACCTCCAACAGGAATGTTCCCAAGAAAGAATGACGGGTCCAGAAGGGATTTTTACACCACTTTTTCTTTAGACAGAATATTCTGTTTATCAGATAACGACATACTAGTTAGATGGTTACCCTCTGGTTACAGTGACGTTTATACCAATAACACACAGTGAAAGACAAACCATAAACTTTTAATTTATTACAACATAACATTGTTTGTTACAAGATAACTAGGATTGACTGGAAATACAACACATTGTCCCTTAACAGGAACATACAATACTGGCCTTATAGTTCCTAAAAACATGCCATTAACTCAGGCCTTACGGTTATACAGGAACCTGCCCTCAGTCAACCCAAAACACATGTACATCTCCTTGAATGCCAATTACAGCTAGTGGTCACCTGAGCTCAAAAACATTTGAAAATATTTGGATCAGCACAAAGCTGGTGAGTTCATAAACAAAATCATATTTTCATAACTTGTATCCTTGATACAAAACACCCCAAGACCTCAGCTTTACTCGGGTCTGGGTCTAGTAATCATCCATCCCAAACCCTCACCCAGTAACCTCCACTTTACTCGGGTTCTGTGTCTACAACATATATATATATATACAGACTACTCCCTGGCTACCGGATACAAGTCCGACCATAACTAGAGGATCGGTCTCGCCCGTCAATCCCACCCAACATGGCCATAATAAGTACTTATTACAGGTATATATATATAGAGGATATCATTGGGATCTCATAAAATCATTTGGAAAACAACATTTTATAGAGAATAGTTTAGAGGAACTCACCTCAATCAGAACCTCCTTCTGAATCAATACAATAAGCAACACCTCGAGTATATCCTAAACCGTATCCGACATTATCATAATTAACATCCATATCTTAGGTTTATATAATCAAACCTTAGGGTATTCAGAAACCTTATCTCGGTACTATCTACGGCAATTTACGAACGATCTGTTAGATATCGGACTCCAGCACGTGAACCGAGGCTCGGGATCGGAACACCAGAGATTGTCTGTGTGTTTTAGAGTGTGTGGAATGTGAGAAATGGCCTAAAGTCGATCATCTATTTATAGGGAAATATTTGGGTCCGTGACGGACTGTTACTAGGCGTGACGGTCTGTCACGCCTTTGCTTGGCGGCTACGCACTTGCTGACCACGTAACGGACCGTTACCGAGCTGTGACGGTCCGTCACGAAGCTGAGTCATCGGACATATGTAAGAAACCCTAAACCGCTTATGGTTTTGGCGGCACATACCGTTATGAGATAGTGATGGTCCGTCATGATCGTAACGAACCGTTATGACCTTGTGAGGGTCCGTCACAGGCCAATTTTCCAATTTTATCATTTTTAGTCCTTGAAAATTTTGGAACTTTACACTTCAACCCTTGGACTTTTTCTTTAAATACTTTTATCCCTTATTTTACTTGGGAATTTCGAGGTGTTACAAATCTCCCCTCCTTAAAAGAATTTCTTCCTCGAAATTCAATATCAGTTAAACAAATGAGGATACTTAGTTTTCATTTGTTCTGTTAATTCCCAAGTTTGGTCGGCACCTTTTCGACCTTTCCACAGCACCAGAACCATTGGTATCGTTTTCTTCTTGAGCTTTCGATCTTGTGTTCCTAGGATCTTAATGGGTTGTTCGGTGAATTGGAGCTTATCATCAACATGCACATGATCTAACGGGGTCTGCTAAGCATTTGCGTAATTTCCTGATCGGGTTCTGCTAAGCATTTGCGTAAACAAGACACGTGGAACGTGTTATGTATACCTTGCAATGCTTCGGGGTAATTCTAGTTTGCATGCCACTGCTCCAATTCTTTCGATGATTTTGTAAGGCCCAATATATCTTGGTCCTAATTTCCCACGTCTCCTGAAATGTACAACACCTTTCCAAGGTGAAACTTTCAACATCACATAATCACCTACTTGGAATTCTAACGGCCTTCGACGTCTATCTGCATAACTCTTATGTCGATCTTGTGCAGCTTTCAACCGTTGTTTGATCTAGACGATCTTATCAGTTGTTTCCTGTAAGATTTCTGGTCTAGATAACTGACTATCTCCAACTTTCGTCCAACAAATTGGTGAAAGGCCCGAATCTCGGTACCCTATAGTTGGATCTAATCACTAGGTAAACTCGTTAAAAACACTTTAACTTTCATTTAAATAAACAGCGGAAGTCTTTCTCGAAATAGTATTATCCTTAAACTCGTTAATTTTCATAACATTACCTGACGAATGCATGCGCACCAACTCGAGTAGCCCCGCTCCTAAGCCAAGATACGTCAACGCAACGCTTACCTGCAAAACAATCTACCGTACACACAAAGTCAGCTACGCTGAGTGATTTCTAATAGTTTAGTTTAATTAAAAGCCAACTCGTCTCAAAAGTTATTTAAACTTTACTCAGGACCCCGGTCCTTATAAAATAGGTCCACCATTCATCAACAAATAGACAATCCCTGTTATAACCCGATATCCCATAAGAGCTCATTACCCAAGACTCATCCCATAATAATAAGGGAAAATTACTAAAATAGGCATTTGACTAGTCAAAGTTACCAAAATGGACAAAGTTTTTCAGCCTACTTAATTATGGTCATTTAGACCATTAGACGGCTGAAGAAGGCTAGTTCAGCCTGCTTAAAATTCCGTGCCCAAGTTACTTTTGTCAGATTTATTACCAACCAGATAGTAACACGTGGAGGCTCTGAAACCTAAGATGGCTAAAGCCCACTTCCAAGTAGGCTGAGCCGGCGTATATTTTTCTTTCACCTGGCTTAGCCGACTTGGGTTCGGCTGGCTTATCCGACTTGTTTCAGCCGGCGCCGAACAGCTAAATTCACTTGTAAGGCATCTAAAGTGGTATTACTAGCCTTCTTGGAGTTTACATCACATATTTTAATTAGTCTACCATTTTTCACTTACAAATTATGTTGTTTCCCCTCTTTCACTCAGAATTTTGTTAGTATCTTTGTCATTACAATGTCTATGAACATTGTTATTTACAGCGGCAGGAGATGGGAATATGTAGATGGCGCGGTTGAATACGTTTCGTTCGATTGTGCAAAGCAAGGTATAAGGTTATCTACAAATCTTACTTACAATGGTTTGTTATCTATTATTTCGAATGTTTATGGCGAGAGTATTACTAGGTTATCTTATAAAATGTCAACATTTACCGATCCAATCGACATATACGATGATAGTGATATTTCATTTTTTTGGGTATATATGAAAAAAAATCCGTTTGAAATATACAAGTTGTATGTTATCCAAGAAGATGGTGTTGGTTCGTCTAGCCGGAAACCTGTGTCTATTGGTTCGTCTAACCGATTACGTGTGTCCCCTGGTTCAAGTAGAGTTCCTGTTTTATTACCGAGCTCTAGCTTTCAACATACGGCAAAAGAAGATGAATTTAAGTTCCTATTTGATTTATATGTTCCTGCAGATCAATATGAAAAAGATAGTTACTTTCCCTGTCATTTTGAGCCAAATCATGACACGTGTTATTCTAATCCTAGTGACACACATTTTTATTCTTTTTCGGGAAGTAATTTATTGTTTCCTATTAGTGAGGCACCAAAGCCATCACCCGATCTCACTGTTAAGGTAAAACCCGAGCCTTTAGCCGATTTTATTCCAGACCCAACACCGAAAATTTCTGTTGTTAACAGTGGTAATTAATTAATAATGTTTTTGAAGGTATGTGTTTTAGAGATAAAGATCATTTAAAGTTAGAGCTTGGGAAACTGTGTCTTAGAGATTGTTTTGATTTCAAGGTTAACATATCTAAAAAGAATAGGTATGAAGCATCATGTCCTACGCCTAATTGTGAGTGGCGTATTAGGGCATACAGTTATGGCGAATCTGGTGCTTTTCATGTTAGATATTTTAATAACCAGCACACGTGTTCACGGACATAGACGTACCCTCATATTCGTAAAGCAAATAAAGAGGTTATTGGTGATTTGATAAAAGATCAACTAAAGGATCCCGGACGAGTCTATAGGGGAAAAGACATAATGAAAAATATTAATTCATGGTTTCCTATCAAAATTACATACCACCAAGGTTGGCGAGGAAAGGAATGGGCATTGCAGATGTTGAGGGGAAATTCTAATGATTCATTTTCTGAACTTCCAGCTTATTTCTATAATCTGAAGAAGGCAAACCCCGGAACTGTGACACATGTTCTAACAGACAAGTTGATCCGTTTCGAAATGTGTTTTGTTGCTATTGGTGTTGCGGTTAGTATTTTATTGTGAGTTAATTTTCATTTAAAATTAAAGTATTTTATTTTTTTATGATTCTAAGTTAATGTTATTCTACAGATAGACAGTTTTAGGAGTTACCTTCGACCAGTAATTATTATTGATGGGGCACATCTAAAAGGTGGTTTTAAAGGCACAATGTTTTTAGTTGTAGCAATGGACGGGAATAATCAGATCCTGCCTGTTGCCTATGGTGTTGGCAAATCCGAGAGGTGATTGTTGGACATGGTTTTTAACAAAGCTGAAAGAATGTATTGGTGAAAATCCAAAATTGGTGAACATATCTGACCGGGCAGCTTCCATTGACTTGGCTATGCCGTTTTTCCATATGCACATCATGGGCTTTGTTGTCTCCATTTAATGATGAATCTGCGGTTAAAAAATTTGGCGAAAAAACACGATAAGCTATGGTGGAAGACATGCTAAGCATTTACTGTGTCTGATTTTGAAGACAATTTCAAAGGCCTTTGTGAAGTTGTTCCTACTGTTCACGATACCTTACACGGTGTAGGTTTGCATAAATGGGCGCATGCACATTTTGTTGGTCAATGCTATGGCATTATGACATCCAATAGTGCTGAGTCTATTAACGCCTTATCACGTAATGCTCGACGGATGCCTATTACCAAACTAATAGAATTCTTTCGTGAGTCGGTCCAACAATGGTATTTCAACAGGTGACACCTGACAAGTTAAAGTTTGTAAATAACTTTATTCTATTACACATTAATTTTTAGTTAATAATATATTTTGTACGTACAGGTAAAAATAAACATGATCTTACTGTTTGGGCGGAAGATAAGGTTGCCAAAGAATCTCAAAATGTGTGACATGGACAGTGAATGGTATAGACGGTTACAAATTTGAAGTTGCATCCCCTTCTAGGAGATGTTTTGTGGATTTGGTTACTCGAACGTGTAGTTGTCGACAATGGCAACTGTCTGGTTTACTATGCGGTCACGTGATATCTGTTTCTAAGTACTTAAAGCAAACCAATTGTAGCACTTGGGTGACGCATTGGTTTACAAATGAAGTATACAGAAGGACATACGAACGAATAATATATCCCCTTCCTGAAGAAGCAGAATGGGATCGACCCGATAACATTATTATTGTCAAGCCACCACACATGGATAAAAGACAAGTTGGGCGTCCTCGTGCAAATAATCGTATTCCATCCCAAGGAGAGGAAATAACGCCTTTGTTCTGTGGTAGGTGTCACACTAGAGGTCATTCTCGTGACAGTTGTAAAACACCTGTAGCATCTCAAATGTCAAGCAGATCCAAACGCAAAGAAGAACCAGTTAATCAAACTGAGCCTACCAATGTCGATGAAGTGAATTTCCGTCAGTATGTGTACGAGTCAACCACACAACCGTTCGATTATGATTTGAATGATGAGTAGTTGATGTTTAATATTTTAGTTGGTTGTTGTCTTTAATTTTAGACATGTAAGCACACAACAGTTCAATGCAGGCTAAGTTAACATATAATGCAGGCTGAGTTATCATAAATATTTTGTAATTTCCTAACCTTAAAAGCCCACACAAAACCGTTCAAAGAGTAATTCATCACGTTCTGGTTCTTTTCTTCCATTTGTTTCTTTTTAAACTCAAAACATCTATGGAGACTCGGATAAGTAACATCCCATAAATAGTTATCCCAATGATACCGGTCCAACTGGTTTAGATCATTAACCAATTCCACCAAAAAGTCGCCAATATAAGACGTGGTCTGGGTTCCTTTGAAGCCAAATTCAACCAACAGCAACAAGGAAAGCCGTACAACATCATCATCTTCCACACCTGATAAATCCCCATCGTAAAATTTCACCAATTGATTACAAGTCAATCTCTCCCCACCAAACACCCTGTCCTTAAATTTTACATTAAAGGTTGATGTAGGCTGGTTCCATTCACCAAATCTAAACCCGGGCATTAGACAAAACTCCTTAGGTCCGAACCTTAGGGCCTCCCCTCCAACATGATAGTACAACCCGTCGGTTCTTGGGTTAAGTTGTGTTGTAATTTCATGTTGAAACATGAGGTGTATCAACAAGCTGTCAGACGCTGTGCATTTACAACCCAACCATCTCTTGAAGCATGTCCCCTTCCATATCTTCAACTGATTTTCGTTGAGCTTGGCTCTTATCTGCGTAACAACCCGGGCGAACATCTAACTTTCACCTTAGCCTGCAAAAACTACCACATTTAGCCACAAAATAACAAGGCTAGAATAAATGTCAAACCGAGCTACTATATACAATTAAGCAGGCTAAGATATGAAATTCCATTAAGAAGGCTATTATCTCCAATTAAGAAGGCTAATATATCAATTTAGAAGGCTAATATATCCAATTAAGAAGGCTAATGTATCCAATGAAAAGGTTCTAATATATCCAATTAAGAAGGTTAATGTTAGCAGTTTCAAGCATGACTAGGCAGGCTAATATATCCAATTAAGCAGTCTAACATATGAAATCCGATTAAGAAGGCTAGTATATCCAATTAAGCAGGCTAATATATCAATTTAGAAGGCTAATATATCCAATTAAGAAGGCTAATATATCCAATGAAAAGGTTCTAATATATCTAATTAAGAAGGTTAATGTTAGCAGTTTCAAGCATGACTAGGCATGCTAACATATGAAATCCGATTAAGAAGGCTAGTATATCCAATTAAGCAGACTAATATATCAATTTAGAAGGCTAATATATCCAATGAAAAGGTTCTAATATATCCAATTAAGAATGCTAATGTTAGCAGTTTCAAGCATGACTAGGCATGCTAATATATCCAATTAAGCAGGCTAATATATGAAATTCCATTAAGAAGGCTAGTATATCCAATTAAGCAGGCTAATATATCAATTTAGAAGGCTAATATATCCAATGAAAAGGTTCTAATATATCAATTTAAGAAGGCTAATGTTAGAAGTTTCAAGCATGACTAGGCAGGCTAATATATCCAATTAAGCAAGCTAACCATTTCACTGTCCAGACATACTTTACATATACATTTCGAAGGAGGCTATTATATTACATTTAACAAGCTAACATTTAACATCTACAAGGCTAAAACAACAAATAAACAAAAATCGATTGCCGTCATGTACTCCATCTCGTCAGACCTGATCCTCGTATGCGTAGTATGCTCTCCCGATGCTCCGTATATGCTTGAAACCATCAAAATTTTCAAAAAAAACCCTAAGATTAGGCTGCTCATGTAAGGCCCCAAACCCGGTAGGCCTCACTTGTTGGATTTACTCATTTACAAACAGTTCTTAAACTTGAATATCAAAATAACGCAGCGGAAAATACTTCATTAAACATAACCATTACATTGTTCAACATGCGGAAGCGTAACATAGTATAATACATGAACATAACATAAACTAATCATAACGGGATGCCAGTCTTCATGATCAACTGGGTAACTCTTCTCGCTTGCCAAGCATCACCGTCCATCATCCATACCTGCCTTAACCTGAATGTGCATACTAAAAAGTCAGCTACGCTGGTGAGTTCTAGTTTTCGTTCAAATTAAGAAATGGTTCATCATTCAAAACATTCATTAGGGTTTAACATCACTTATAAGAAAACAGGGCATTTTGTTCATCATTGAAAACCTTCAAACATTTTTCCTCATCATAAACACATTGAACGGATCATTTGTTTAAAACATTTAACATTCATTTAAGTCATACATTACTATCTACAATCTGTATCTTTCTTTAAGCGTCTCTGTGTCCCCGAAGGAACCTTGCATGTCGTGGACAACCGTTACGTATCGCCGTCATTGCCACAACATTCCGTCAATTCCCTTTTGTATTGCCCCCAAGGCTAACTGCACGAGGACCGACAATACCCATTCAGTTGCCCCTATGGCTCTCATGTCCATAGACCGACAACCTCCATCGACGGCTATGGCTCACGGCCATAACACCGTCGGATCATAATTTAACCTTACATAGGGTCACGTTAACCCCTGAGTAACCGTCGTTACTCCCTACCAGTTGTACAACATCAAACCATTGGCTGGCCACCAAGACACTGCCCTTGTTGCTCTTATGGCAACTATGGCTCGCTGTCCATAATCTACCACAAGGCTGGGAATTTCATTCCCAGACTTCATTCGTCAATTCCATTCATTCGACAGATTAGATTTGTAATGACTTCTTTAAAACCTTTGCCCTTTTTCTTTTCTTTTCATAAAACCTTTCATTCATTTTCGAAACCCTTTACCTTTAGTTTAAACCATTTCTTTATAAACATTTCGTTCGTAAACATTCCATTCATAAACTTTCTTTCCATAAACCGTTCATTCCAAATCATTTCATTTCGTAAACATAGTTTCATAAACATCGTTTCGTAAAAACATCATTTCATATGTATGCACACCAGCCCGAAAACATTATATAAAACATTTAAAAGAGGGCTTCTAGAACTCACCTGATAAGCTAGTCCGGGTTGCCTTAAACAAAGGTCCCACTACGTCACTCTGATCTGAATTTGATAGTTAAATAAACATCAAACCCAATCCTGACTCTAACGGTTTAACCATTCTAAACATACTAACTTTACTTAAACAACCTGATGCCTGCGCACTTAGCAAGTGCGCAGACCCTGCTTCCTGCGTACTTGATAAGTACGCAGGATCCTCTTCCTGCGTACTTGATAAGTACGCAATGCTCTCTTCCTGCGTACTTGATAAGTACGCAGGACCTGCTCCGTGCGAACTTGATAAGTACGCACGATCCGTTTCTTCGCAAAACCCTAACTTTCGCATTCAGGTCTGATCACGTCAAGATCCCGAACCTGTTTGCATTCAAAACGTTTGTTTTCCATTAAGGAACTCAAATCTATGTTTATCTTTCAGTTTTATCTGTGAAAACGTTACCTTTTCACCCAAAACCAGAAAAAACCAAAAACGAACAAAAACTCAGATTTAGGCCCGATTGTTACCTGAATCGAGTTTCTGATCCGGAGGTTCTTCTCACGAGCTATGGAGCAACACTTTGCTGAAATCTCGGGTCGATCTGCCAACGTTCTCTCTCTATGGTTTCTCTCTCTAGAACTTGCAAATGAGAGAAATGGTGGAGGTCTAAGCTATTTATAGGGGAGGCTCCCCTTCCATCCCGCCGGCCCATCCGGCCCGACCCGACATGCCTCCTTCATTTATTTCATCATTTTAACTGTCGTTTTATTTTTGGGATGTTACAGCTCAGCCGTTGAAATGTCGTTTGAGGATAAATCAGCCTTCTTCGGGGAACAGGCTACTTTCATCCGACTATGCTGACTATTAACGACAAATCATGCCGGCTTAGCCGTCTTCGAAAACCGCGACTTGCGTCAGACTTCGCCGTCTAACAAGTACAAAAATACATGGTACACCGGCTGAGCCGTCTTCGATAACCGGGAAAGCCTTCTTAATGTCAGATGTAGATGTGTAGGATAGGTGTGTCAGCTACTCGGGAATGTAGTCGTCTAATACGCAACCGTTAGCCGCCTTGTACATTTGTAAAATTAAATTTTTTTTATAAATGTAAAGTTTAATATTTTATAAATACCGGGGTAAAGATAGTTGTTTCTACCAAAAAAATGGATAATCGAGAGGATTTAGGACAAAACGAAGAACAATATAATTCGCAGCCGTATTATGCGGCATCAAAGTGGACCACTACTAGGTGGAGACGGTTACCGAAAAGGAAGGCCGAAGAATCATCGACATTACATCCAAATATTCCAGAAAAGCCGAGGTGGTTGTTTCCATGTGATGAGTCGGAAAATTGGTTAGAAAATGTGATTGATTTTTATTAGAATGGAGATGCTACATTTTTGTTATTCTGCTTCACTAGAATCAACAGAAAAACTGGGTAACGAGTTCTGGGGCAGTTTATTGGATAACAACGGTTCTTTTTCGCCAATCGTAAAGCATCAAACTTTTATATTGATTACGTTTATTATATTATAATGTTATTAATGTTATAACAATTTTTTTTACAGCATATCAAAGCTTTGGTGGGTAGAATTATGCGCATTCGACACGTAAAAGTGATAAAAAAACGAATCACCGCAAAATTTGCGTTGGACCGTCTTCCCACCACAGTACTATCATCATTTATTAAATCTGTCGTCGAAGATAGCATTTTCATTTTCTATTGGTCAGAAAAAATATTTTCCTGCACTTTGGGAAGTTGATTACGTTTATGTCCCACTTTTTTATAGAACAAAGACGTTGGTTATTAGTAGGAATTGATATGAAAAATATGGAAATAGAACAATACTGGACGGAAAAAATTTCTTCAGTGGTATATCGCCACTTAATATTTCCCCTACTAACTAAATTTGCTGTACACTTCGGAGCTTTGTTGGTCAATATTCATTATTGGAGAAAATCAAAGCAAAGTGAAAAACAGTTTACATTTTTTAGTGAAGAAAAATACATCCAAAACCACCACCGTTTTCTACTTGAAAATTAGGAGTTTTAGCTTGTATGCTAATGGAACATTTAACTCTGAAAAAGCCTTTAAATTTTGATGGAGATATCGAGGAGAATGTTACGGAATATCGACGATTCATGGCGAATAAAATTTATATTTGTCGTTATTTACCAACACCTACTGACACGTAGAGTGATATTGTATCTTTTTTTTTGTTTTATTGAAATCTTGTTATTTGTAATGAAATCTTCCTATTTTGTAAAATTTATAATTGTTACTTTGTTATAATTTTGTTAACTAAAAATTAAAACTTAAAAACATACGTAACATAAAAAAGAAAATACATCCCAATCAACATCAAACTAAACTAAAAACATACATATCCTCCTAAATAAAAATGACATAAACTAAAATTAGGGAAATTTAAAGATGCTCGAAGGAATCAAAGGAGTTACCCGAATGCCACAAGCGCTCGTCTTCCCATGGATCAAATAACTGGAACTTTCGTCATCGGTAAGGTTTTCATCCTCGTCTTCAGGCTTAGGAACGTACTCCTCTTCGGGGTCAGTAACGTAACCCTCCTTAAAATTAGGGACATATTCCTCTCTAGGGTTAGTGACGTACCCCTCTTCTAAATTGGGGACAGGGTTGTCCCCAATTTGGAGTTGGCCAAACACCTGATCAAATGCCCAATTTCACTCTTCATTCGTCCATGTTAAAGGTTCATCAGGTTGGACAGGTTTAACGGGTTCATCAAATGGTCGAGAAGGGTTTGCAGGCTGGAAAGGTTTAATAGGTTCATCATCCGGTAGAGAAGGGTTTGCTGGAAATGGATATCCTCCATCCATTTTTTTAAAGTTAAACGTTAGAGTGTAGATTGAATGTTAAAAACAATATATGAAGTTTGTAATGATAAGATTAATATTTATAAAACTCCAAGAAGGCTAGTAATACCACTTCAGACGCCTTACAAGTGAATTTAGCCTTTCGGAGCGGGCTGAAACAAGCAGGATAAGCCAGCCGAACCCAAGTCGGCTAAGCTAGGTGAAAGAAAAATATACGTCGGCTCAGCCTACTTGGAAGTGGGCTTTAGCAGGCTTGGGTTTCAGAGCCTCCACGTGTCACTATCTGGTTGGTTATAAATCTTATAAAACTAACTTGGGCACGGAATTTTAAGCAGGCTGAACTAGCCTTCTTCAACCCTCTAATGGTCTAAATGACCATAATTAAGTAGGCTGAAAAACTTTGTCCATTTTGGTAACTTTGACTAGTCAAATGTCCATTGGTAATTTTCCCATAATAATAATGATCCCACAGTCTTATCGACATAGGTCGAACTTACCTGCCCTAATAACTCATACTCAAGTATATGTATTACTCGACACTTGGGTAACACAACAAATCCCCAAACATCAACTTACTCAGCCTTGGCCAAGGCTCTTACAAATCAACTGACATAACAGTTGTAATCACCACATCACAATCCAGACACAACGGTTAATCTAACTCGACTCACCACATTAATACTATCTCATGAATAATAAATATAAATCAACGATTGTATGCAATTTAACACAAATATATAAGCAAACAAACACATACCTCTTCGCTGCACCCTTGTCAGGGCGTTCGACACACCTCGAGCTCATAACTGTCCTATTGGACATCTTCACCTTTGGTGACCTCCCGAAGGACTTAGTCCTCCACAATCCCGTTTTCCATGTCATAATGACAACAAATGCAAACACAATACCCGCCATGTCACGAGGACAACGACACAATGCACACAACACATGTATAATCACGTAACATTAAACTCTATGTACACGACTCATTAACTACACATGCGCTTCACACATAACAGTAGGACAAGGTATCCTATACATAATCATAAGCGTTTAGCTTATATACCGACCCACCCCAACTAACTCATAACACAATACACTGCTAATGTAGCAACACACATACAAATACTATATCTCATTATTTAAGAACATACTACGTACATGCACCCCCCGTGGCACCTCCTAGTCGTACCCGTACGACCTATAAATACAATCCCGAGTCATCCCTATTAGGTCACCTTACGACCCACGACCATATACCCACCTTTAAGCCTAGATCACATGATCTCATAAACACCCCCGTAGACCATCCGACTCATTACTGAATGTTTTAGTTCATAAACACCTCGGGTTAACACCCAAAACCCTTAACACGTTTAATACGTTAAATAACCCTGGTAAGTATGTACGATAGCCCCAAAAATAGTAAAACATTTAAAAGAGTGGGATTAGAAACCCACCAGTTATACTGCGTCCAAATCCTAGCTATGCACCACGCGGGCTCACTCAATCCTGAACCTGTCAAACGTATGATCACCCGATCAGGACACGTTTATAACGTACGTTGGATAACGTATAATAATATAATAAAACCCCGACACTTGTCCCATCTGCTTGTCAATCTAAATCTAGGAAACCCTAGTTCCACACGCATGCACGTACGTGTGCCATGCAGGCCTTTAACCATTCTCATCTCGTAAACCCCGACTCGTGCCGGATCGTCCTCAGCCAGTTTAGAAATCCTTAAACTCGAATGAAGTTCTCATGCATGCACGTATACGCACATGCATACACATGCAAAACCCTAATTCTTGCAATGCAAACATCTTAGCCTCCCGGGTCACCCGCACACGAGCCGAGCTCCCCCATGCACGCTCCGACTCGTCATGCAAACCCAACGTTCATAAAACGCTATTCGGGTGTAACCCGAATCCATGCTCTCCCTCGTTCACCGCCATGAACCACCACCATCATGTATCGCTACCACGTGTCGCCACGGGTCTCACCTCCTACTCCGTGCACCGCCATCGTCTTCCTCGTCATCTAAGCACCGTAGCCGAGCCCACGGCCTTGCGCCACCGCAGCACCACCGCGGCTACTCGTCACCGTAGCAGCCGCCGTGACTGCCGTCACCACTCCCCGCTACCATCATCGTTCCCCGCTTCCCCCCCAAAACCACCATCACGTCACCTACTACCCTCTAGTACCACCTAGAACCACCGCCACCACACCTGCATCCCTCTCTAGCTGACACCAACGTGGGCCGCCGCTACCACCGTAGTCGGCCACCCCCTTGTCGTCGACCACAACCGAGAACACCAAAACTCCAAACGAGTTCCCCTATCAAACACGTAAATAGATGCATACAAAGATTAAACGAGGATTACCTTGACTAGATGTGAAGTTCTTGGTCGGAACCGTCTCGGAAGCACCTCCTCCGATCGTCCCTTTCTCCTCCTCTCTCCTAATGCCGTCGTGACTCCCTTAGGCCGAATGGGGCTAGGGTTTACTCCTAACTTGTTTCTAAATAATTAAGCTTTACATCCGGGTCCCTAAGTTCCCCTTTCATATGTTTTGGTCCCAAACTGTGTTTTAAACGAATAACCAGTTCACTTTCAGGAGTTAAACGCACCTTTCGTGGCAATCCATGCCTTGGCTACACATTAATAAAGATATGGGTCGCCCATTACCCGTTTCATTAGCTTTTCGGATTTCCGGGATGTTACAATTGGAGTTCTGCATTTCCTACCATATAATGCCTCAAAAGGCGCAGCTTTTATACTTGAATGGTAGCTGTTATTGTAGGAAAATTCAATCAACGGTAGATGAGTATCCAAGCTACCTCCAAATTCAATTGCACAAGCTCTCAACATATCTTCTAGGGTTTGGATTGTTCTTTCACTTTGTCCGTTGGTTTGAGGGTGATATGTTGTACTAATATTGATCCGAGTTCCCAATTCTTTTTGGAAACTAGTCCAGAATCTAGATGTGAACTGACTATCTCTGTCAGAGATAATAGATAGCGGTATACCATGGTGGCTCACAATTTCATTGATATATGTCTGGCTAGCTTATCCATTGAATAGTTCTCATTAATGGGAATAAAGTGTGCCGTTTTGATTAGTCTATCAACCACAACCCAAATAGAATCATGCCCTTTCTGGGTTCTCCGCAATTTTGTAACGAAATCCATGGTAGTCCTATCCCACTTCCACACAGGTATCTCCAACTGTTCAGTTGACCTGCGGGTTTCTGATGTTCGATATTTATTTGAAGACAAGTCAAGCATTTTTCTATGTATTAGGATATTGATCTCTTCATGTTTGGCCACCAGTAATGAGTCTTCAGACCTTTGTACATCTTATCTGCTCCAAGATATATAGAGTATTTTGATTTATGAGCTTCTTCCATTACCCTTGTTTGGATTTCTCCCAGTTTAGGAATCCATATTCTATGTCCAAATCATAAGATTCCATCATCGCCTTTGTTTATTAACTTCTCTTTACCAACCATGCGCTCCTTCTTGATGTTGTCTTCATGTAACGCTTGGGTTTGAATTTTCTTAATCTGATCCATCTAGTCTATCTTGATTTCTAATCTTAATGCTCTTATCTTAATAGGTTTGATTCTCTCCTTCTGACTTAATGCATCTGCTACAACATTAGCCTTCCCGGGATGGTATTTGATCTCACAATCATAATCATTAATGAGTTTCATCCATCTCCTCTGTCTCATATTCAATTCCTTCTAATTGAATATATGTTGGAGACTTTTATGGTCTGTATATATCACACACTTAGTACCATATAGATAGTGTCTCCAAATCTTTAGACCAAACATTATGGCACCGAGTTCGAGGTCGTGTGTGGTATAGTTCTTCTCATGAACTTTAAGTTGCTGTGATGTATAGGTTATCCCCGTATCTCGCTGCATTAACACGCAACCTAGACCAATATGGGAAGCATCACAATATATGAAAAAGTCATCATTTCCTTCATGTAATGCTAAAATTGGTGCGGTGCTAAGTTTCTGCTTAAGGGTTGTGAATGCTTCTTCTTGTTTCTGACTCCATTCGAACTTTACTACTTTCTGAGTTAAAGTAGTTAATGGAGTAGCGATCTTGAAAAAAACTTGTATAAACCTTCGGTAGTATCCGGCTAGACGAAGAAAGCTTCGAACCTCAGTCGGTGTTTTCGGAGTCTCCCATTTCATAATTGCTTTGATCTTGGCTAGATCCACTTGGATTCCCTGTTGATTTATAACATACCCTAGGAACTGTACTTCTTGTTTACAAAACTTGTATTTGGAAAACTTAGCGTACAATTTCTCTCTTCTAAGGGTTTCCAAGATTATATGAAGATGTTTGGCATGCTCCTCCTGAGTTCGGGAGTAGATAAGGATATCATTTATGAATACTATAACGAATTTGTCCAAGAATGGTTTACAAACTCGGTTCATTAGATCCATAAATGTTGCGGGAGCATTCGTTAGACCGAATGACATAACCAAGAATTCATAGTGTCCATATCGGGTTCTAAAAGAAGTTTTAGGTACATCTTCTTTCTGTACTTTCAACTGGTGATATCCAGATCTAAGATCAATCTTCGAGAAATATTTAGCTCCTTGCAAATGATCGAACAAATCATCTATTCTCGGCAATGGATATTTGTTCTTTATAGTGAGCTTGTTTAGTTCTCTATAATCTATGCACATACGCATGCTTCCATCTTTCTTCTTCACGAACAATACCGGTGCTCCCCATGGCGAAGTACTTGGACATATAAAACCTCTGTCTAAAAATTCTTGGATCTATTTCATTAGTTCTTTCAATTTAGAAGGTGCTAGACGATATGGTGCTCTAGCTACTGGTTTGGCTCCAGGTATAAGGTCAATTCGGAATTCGATTTGTTGATCTGGTGGAAGGCTAGGTAATTCTTTCAGAAAAACATCCGGGTGATCACATACTATAGGAATGTCCTCAATTTGCCGTTCGGGTTTAGAGTCTAAAGCATAAACTATGAATACACTACATCCTGTTTTTACACATTTCTTAGCCTTAGCTACAGAAATAGTTTCAATCTTATTCTCATCACTATCGCATTTTATCAATATAGACTCTCCGTTAGTCCTACAAATCCTAACAGTCTGTTGATCATAATCGATCTGAGCATGGCATTGGTTTAACCAATCCATTCCAATGATAACATCGTATTCGCTCATGCTCATTGGCATCAATTCAATCACTGAATTCTGATTGCCCAGAGTCATCTTGCAATTCACATACGATTCAATTATCCTAATATCTTCTCCACTTGCTGTCTCAACTACATAAGCATGCTCAAGTGGGGGTAGGTTTCATGCCTAAATGCAAACTAAAGGCATCTGAAACAAAACTTCTATTCGCTCTTGTATCAAACAAAATTTTAGCATAAATATCGTTAACTAGGAACGTACCAGCTATCACTTTGGCATTGTCGTTCCTCCTTTCATCACCTATTACAAACACCCGACCCTTAGCCCCTCCCATGGGCTTCTATTGAATGGGTTTGGTACAATTTCTTTATATATGTCCTATCTCATTACAATTATAACATTTAAGAGATGGACAATATGATGCAATATGCCCCGGTTTTTGGCATTTATTGCATTTCACCTCTACGGAACTTCTCGCCCAATTGTTTCCCTCTCTCCTAGGGAACTTAAAATTTCTCGGTTTAGACCGATACATCACCTCCTCGTTTTTCCTTTTTACTTCCACGGGTTTTACCTCCACTGCCTTCTCAGCCTTTTCCTTTGCTTCTTATGCTACCACATCATAAAATATCGTTGCACTAAATGATAGGGCCGCTTCCATTGTTTGAGGTGCAGAGGTTTTCACTAAGGTACGCACCTTTAGTGGTAAACCTTGAATAAAGTGTTTGATTCTTCTGGACTCGGGTGTCACCAGATTTGGCACCAGTTTCGACATCTCATCGAATCTTGTTGCATACTCTTGATGCGTCATAGTTCCAGCCTCGAGACGCTAAAAGTCCTCCTCAATCTTATCAAGTTCGTTCTCAGGACAGAACCGTTGTAGAACTAATTCTTTATACTCGTTCCACTTCATGTTGTCAATAGCCTGTTCCCCTCTAGCCTGTTTCACCGATTTCCACCAATCCGATGTTGTGGTCTCTAAAGAATTGGCAGCAAACTTGACCGTCTGATCACTTCTACACTCGCTTAGCTTTATCACAGCTTCCATCTTTGTGATCCGTCGGGTAGCGTCAATAGCTCCCTTTTTACCGTCAAACTGTTTGGGTTTACTTCCTCCGAAGGATTTGTAGTTACATCCTTCCTGATTCTCAGTTCTTGTCACAGAACTAGTATTGACATTTTCATTTGTGCCTCCAGTATGGTTGGTTCCTCCTACAGTGGTTCCAGTGCCCATTCTCCTCGTAAGAACTTCATCTAACAGTCCGGGTAGTGTGGTTCGTAGTGCCTTTGTCACCTCACTAGCTACTGCTTCTTGAAATTGTGTCTCAGACATGACCACTTCCTCAGCATGGGGATCCGTGTTATTATCGTTCTCATTTGTTTCACGATGATCGTTAGTATTGGTGTTATTTTCAGTCTGTCTATGAGACCTAGTGACCGGAGTTCGACCTCTTCCTCTTCCTCTTCCAGCCATTGATACCTATACACACAGATGTATGACATCAAAATTCGTATAACTGGTTATGATCCAGAAAATCATAAATTAAAGATATTTGGCCAAAAATACAATTAACTATCTGTTTTCTTGACATCACCCGTTATCTTTATAATGATTATCAGCATCTCAACCTATATCCTATATCATTCTAGCTATTCTCAGAGCTCTAGTTTAAGTCTAGATACTAACTTCCTATTAGTATCTAAATCACTTAAACTGTGGCTCTGATACCAACTTGTCACACCTTGTAAACTAGGGTGATTATCGTTCCAGAGTAGTACCTTCAAAAGGAATGTTCCCAAGAAAGAATGACGGGTCCATGAGAGATTTATACACCACTCTTTCATTAGACAGAACATTCTGTTTGTCAGATAACTACATACTGGTTAGATGGTTATCCTCTGGTTACACTGACGTTGATACCAATAACACACAGCGTAAGATTAAACCATAAACTTTTAATTTATTATGACATAACATCGTTTGTTACAAATAACTAGAATTTGTTACCAATTCTCGAAGCACAACTAAAACTTGCCTTGTCAATTGAAGATGACATGCAACCATGAGTTTGGAGAACACAAAAAAGACTATAAACTTGACATTTTCTAAGCTAGCAATATTGATATTTGAATGTACAATTTACAAAAAAGGACATGGCGTGAGCAAACAAAGTTGATTTAGAAGAGCACATCAAATATATAATTAGCTACAAAACAACAACGGGGTAAAAACAAACGAAATACGCCAAAGATAAGCCACGAACACTATTATCTTTTAAATCTACAATTTATAGAAAAAGTACATAAGCTGTAGAAACAAAGTTGATTTAGAAAAATATTTTTTTCTTAAAAAAATATAGCGCATCGAATATTCATCATTTAAGGGAGAAAATTAAGGAAAAAATATTATCATCGGTTTGGATTATTTGGTCGCTATTAAAAATATAATGTTCGAGAAACCACCAAACCAGCATCAAACATCCACCATCTCCACAAGATGACACCCATTAATAAAGCAAAAACAATTCAGTTGCGAGTACAGAAAGCTTACCACCAACAAAAAATTGATCTACTGTTGGTCTCTTCTTTTGAACGATCGAACAATCAATTGATCAAACTAATTTTTTATTGAAAAGAACAAACGTTAATTTACAAACTTGATTACATTCTTATTTATACCCCTAAACTTGAACCACTGCGTTTGTTCGGAGTTAACTGCCACACACACATCCAACGGATGTGTTCTTCTGCCAAGAGTCGCAACCTTTGCCACATTCGATGTATCTTCGGTTGTTGGTTTCTTGGTTCTAATTATGACACTTTTAATCCTCCTAATTTACAATTGTTATAAATACTAATCTAAATACACTTTACATTATTGACAGGTTTGACCCAATACTTGGCTCGACTCACATAACCAAACTTACATGGATTAAGAGATTAACTATCAATATTCCCTCCAATTTCTTAATCCATGTCTCTCACATTTCTTTTCTTTTTGTTGCTCATCTTCTAGATGTTTTTGACTTGCAAACACCTTTTGCTTCTCTTTCTCTAACTGAGCTCTTTCTGACTTCAGCTCTTCTATATCTCTATTTGTAGCTTCTCTCAAACTCTTAAGATTCTCCATTTCTCTATCTATCTTATCTTCAAATGACTTCTCTTTGTCATTCATCTTTCTCTCAGACTCTAATTCTCTGTTTTTCAGCTCGGTCTTAAGTTCTTGTTTCTTTACTTCAAACTCATGAAGCATGTCTAATCTCCACATCTCTAGTTTTCCCTTTATATCAATATCTATCTCTGATCTCAAATCTTTCGACTTTACATCTTCTAGCTTCTGATTCTTCTCAGTAACTAATCCTTGCCACTCCAGCTCTTCATCATTAAAATACTTTGCTAATGATGTCCAATAATTGCTTTCCTTCTCATCTGAGATATTCTCCTCATATCTCTCTTTGTATCTTGTAGTTGCCAACAAGAGGGTCGGTTCTATATCATCTTGTACTAGATTTGCCTCCTCTTTTCTGTGATCTGATTTTGGACAATCTGATGCATAATGTCCAAACTTATGGCAATTATAACACTCTATTTCTCTAATATCTTTTCCGGGATGGTTTTGATCTCTAAAGCTTCTCTTCCTTATATCATAGCCATCTTCATTCTTGTTTCTGGTATTATCGTGCGAGACATATCCTCCTCTTTGTCTAAACTTCTCATTACGCCAATTTCCTTGTGATGTATTAGACCTTCCTTGTCCATGGTTTTCGAAACGTCTTCCTTGACCATAGTTCTTGTCATGATGTGTGAACAAAAGTATATTTTGATTGTCCATCGGGCCTTCATCCATTAGACTGGTCCTTTCTTCAAAGGCTTTCAACCTTCCAATTGTCTCATCTAGAGTTGTTGTATCCAGGTCAGCGAATTGCTCGATGGTTACAGCTATTTGAGCAAACCTATTTGGTACAGCACTTAGTAGTTTCCGTACTAAATTCGGTTCATCATATACTGATCCTAAACATTTTGCTCTAGTAACAATGCTATTTAACTTTGCAGTGAACGTATCTATATCGTCTTCCTTCTTCATTCTCAACATTTCAGACCCTGTTCTGAGTGTTTGTAGACGTGCCTTCTGTACTTGATCTACACCAACATGTCTTGTCTTTAGTGCATCCCAAATCTCCTTTGCATTTTTACAACTTGCCACTTGTAATATCATCCCTTCCGGTAACGCTTGAAATAGATGCGATGTCGCCTCCATATCTTTCTTCTCGTCAACTTGCGTACTCGCACTTGGTTCTATCATTTCCCATAGTCCGTTTGCCTTAAGTATGATTTTTATACAAATTGCCCATACGACATAATTTGTAGATTTTAGGATAGGACATTTAAAATGGGAAACATAACTCGTCTCTTTATGTATTATTATCTCATTGTCTGATTTCTTTGACATTGTAACTTAGGTTTTTCTTCTAAAACCAAAACAAACTCGTGTGTCTTTCTAACACAGTCTTAAATGCAATTATCTAGTCTAATTTATTCCACTAAAATTGAAATAACTCTATAAACTTAAATTCCAAGGTAATTGGAACGTAAAACCTGAAATTTCGCGAATCTTTTGTGCGTACTTCTAATTCTCTGAATTTTGGTGACGTAAACCACGAACACCTCTCGTTCCTTTTTTTCGTCTCCTTTGGTGACGTAATCCACGTGCACCAATTATCTATTTTCTTCTCTTCCGATGACGGTCTCTTTCACGGCTCCTTTTGGTCTCTTCTCAAAAATAAGTCCAGCCCACTAAGTTCTGGCCCAACACCGGCCTTTTGTTTCTGGCCTAACACTGGACTTTTTATTTCTGGCCCAACACCAGCCTTCTTCTTGATAAGAACCAACATCGCCACACCGGTTCTTTTCCCCTGACTACGATCAAACACAAATTTGGGCTCAAAAACCCTTTTCTCCTTCTTCGAATATCTCTGGTTCACCAACACCACAATAATGGCTCCCTCTTCTGTTCTGGTTCATGAACGATGACAACAAGAAGCATTCCACTTCTGGTCTCTCAAATCGTCTTTGGTTACTGGGTTTTCCTCCTCCGACAAGCGCACACGGCGGCTCCTTCGATGTTTCTGTCTATGGCTACAGACCTTCAATCGGTCTTGGTTTCTCTGGATTCTCAAACACAATAGGCGATCTTCACTCAATCGGCCTTTAATTTCAATCGGTCTCTCAGATGTCTGTAGTTTCCGGCGTCCTCTCCGTCACATAAACCGGTAAGTCTTCTCTCTTCTGATTTCGTTTCTCTGTAATGAATTTTGCTTGAATCAATCTAATCCCGATTAATTCTTCTTTCTCTCTTTTCTCTGAATCGATGGTCTCTTCTACTCTGAATAGATGGTGTCTTCTACTCTGAATTCGTTCCTTGCAATCGTCCTCTGAATTGCAATCTCTGAAGAACAAATTTTGATTCAAACCTGACTCTGATACCACTGTTGGTCTCTTCTTTTGAATGATCGAACAATCAATTGATCAAACTAATCTTTTATTGAAGTGAACAAACGTTAATTTACATACTTGATTACATTCCTATTTATACCCCTAAACTTGAACCATCACGTCTGTTCGGAGTTAACTGCCACACACACATCCAACGGGTGTGTTCTTCTGCCAAGAGTCGCAACCTTTGCCACATTCGATGCATCTTCGGTTGTTGGTTTCTCGGTTATAATTATGACACTTCTAATCCTCCTAATTTACAATTGTTACAAATACTAATCTAAATACACTTTACATTATTGACAGGTTTGACCCAATACTTTGACTCGACTCGACTCACATAACCAAACTTACATGGATTAAGAGATTAACTATCAATATCTACACTCCGTGTAATCATCACCTAATAGATTTGAAAAAGGCCAAAGAAGGAACCCACCTTAAAAGTTGGATGTCTGCTTCATGCTATAAACAACACTCATCTTCCCTGTCAATAATCTGTACCAAAAGATCTGCAGTAAAATTGTGCATTTAAACACCACTCATATTCACAGCACATGGTAAGTAGTAAAGGTGTAATTGTGATGAAATGCAACAAAGATCAGCAGTTGACGTGCTCAAACTCACATTTGAATCGCTAATGGGCATGAAAATGAGAACACCATGCAAGTTCAAAAGGTAAATTGAACATTGACTAGCTTGATTTTCCTGTTAATGAAATCCATCACTTTCTAATTTACATAATCATGATCTTGTTAATAATATAATATCTGTAGAAGTGACACTTCAATCATAAATTCAATGCCTTCTATTCACATGTCAAGAAGCCTATTTGTAATATGACAATATATATGGAATAACATGAAATATCTTTTAATTATAATTTTGGAAACCCTATCATACTCCATATAAAGACTGTCGTCACTATGTGGTTCAGTAGCGGAAAGAGTTCAAGAGTAACTAATTAATTAAACCTTATAACCGATTAAATTATCATTATTTGAGACATCTATTTTACTACCATGGATTGGAAATAGAGTTTGTGTAAACTTAATGAACCAATTAAATTATTATTATTATTTGACTCATTTTGACGCATTCATTTTACTACAATGGATTGGAAACAGAGTTTGTATAAACTTAGTGAGCGCAAAGAATTGAGAATTAGAGTTTCATTTTATCAAGTGCTAATTTGGCAATACACCAGAGCAAACAAAACAGATTTTGTGGCTCTAATCGTTTTGACTTTTATTAGGTAGTACTTTGCCAATACATAGAGCAAAGAAAGGCCTTTTAATTTGGAAATGCATATAGACATCCATTTTTATCAAACAAACGAGGTCATTTGGCAATACACATAACAAAGAGAAGGCCTATTCGTTTGAAAAATCATACAGACATCAATTTTGACCAAAAAAAAAACAACCCTTATATAATGATAATGAGTTTAAAGTAAAGCAAATACTGTTGGCTATTTGGTGCAATGGTAGCCACAAGACTTCCCATAGTGGAGCTCTTAGTTTCGAATCCTGGCCATAGCAAAAAAGGGGTCTATGACCAGGTTAGTGGGTTTACCCACGGTTCGATCCAGAATCGGATAAAATAATTAGATTGGAATCTAGCAATATTATGCCATACCAAATACACTAAATAAAATATATAAGTCTATTTGATTACAAATATTAATAATTAAAAGTGTATTTATTTTCTTGATTAAAAATCCAAATTGATGTTAATGAAAAAATTATTTACCAGATTGGTGTCCTTAAAAAATTATTTATCAAACTAGTGTAAATCATATTTTATTATTCTTTTATTTTATTATAAAAATAAATGAAAGAAAAACGGTTTAGTTTTTTACCTCTCCATCACCGATGATTCTAGAAGACGCCGACGATTCAGAAGATGCCATCGCCAACGACCTCTTCATTGCCATATCTGACGTTGTCCTTCTCTTTTACACCATCGACAGTTGACATCGACCATTCGGAAACCCTTTGTGCGTTCGCCATCGACGATTCAGAGACCCTTGCTCCTCCACTGCGACGATGATGCTGAAAGAACACAATTGTTTTCGCTTCTAAGTCGAATATCATATATCCAATTGCGAGAGACTATGTTTGAGCACCGCGGTAAATTACAATGGCTTAAAGTGATGTTTACAGGTCGTATAGAGAGGAAATATGTGGTGGTATATTGGTTGGATTTTAGGTTGCCGGAATTTATCAAAATTTTGGAATTACTTGCTAAAGCGGAGACCACCGCCGCAGATAGTTGTTTGATTTCTGACATGATTTACAAATCAAACTGTTGCCAATTGATTTACGAATTATACGATCGATCGATTATGTTGCTGGAATAGAATGATTTATGATTTTAAACTAGAAATCAGTTATGTTGCTTGTGATAGATCAATTTCTGAAGTTAGAATTGCTTTACGACTTGATTTCTATCTTGCCGGAATATATTTTGCTCTATTAACTTTGGAAAACCAGTGAGAATATATTTACGAAGGAATTCACATAGTCTCTGCTGCTGGCCTTCACCGGAGATGGACATAGATGCATGCGGTAGAATAAACAAAGATTGACGAGTTGGGGGGAGGCCTACGAAGAAGACGAAAGGTGAAGACTTGGAATCGGTGAGAGACGGTGGTTCCGGCGCCGGAGAGGACAGCGTCGGCATCTTCATCACTGTTGTGAGATCAAGATGTGGCGGGGGAGTGGGGTTGAACATGGGTGGTTTATTTTGAATAAGATTTGAATATTTTGGTTATTTAGAGTTTTTAGTTAATTTTTGTTTTTAATAATATGGGACAACATGTCATTAAGTCATTTTATAAAAAAGAACACTAGTTTGGTAAATATATTTCAAAGAACACCTTATTGATAAATATTTTTTTCAATAATACTTTTTTTGAAAAAAATTCAATTTTCAATTTAAACATTTAATGCAATTTAATACTCATCTTCACCGTGCCTCAACTTCATAAAATCAATGTCCTTACAAATTGTACTTTTTATCATTTTTTTAAAGATTAACACACCTAGATTTTCACCTTGAAAAATTTGAAACTTCAACCTTTTAGATGAAGAGTATATCACACTATTTAACCAATAGAATGTCCCCGAATACCTTTTAATATTTTTTACTAGAGTAAAATTAAGTACTACTAAAAGGAGGGGAACGCATGAAACCTTAAAAGACTAAAGCCTTAGGAGCAAACATCATCCTTAGTGTCAAGGCTAAGCAAAGGAGTACAAGCCGAATTCACTAACATGTTGATGTCGAGTCTTATGCCTCTAATACACCCATTGGCGGACCTATGTTGGTGTCGGCGGGTCGACCGACACCGTTAATTTTTTTTTGTTATATATATGGTATATTTTCGAGCGACCCCCATAAAATTTTGATACCGAACCTCATAAAATTTTGGCATCGACCCTCAAGAAATATTTTTTAGGATTATAGATTTTATAAATAAAAACCAATTAAACCAAACCTTTAACCATATAACAATTGACCCATAACCCATTAATTATAAAACTCTTAAACCAAACATTTAATAGTTTAACCCAATAACCTTTAAACAAATAGACCTAAATAAAACATAAACACATAAATAAACCCAATACCCATTTAAATATTTTAAACCTACTTAGCTATTGAAAAAATAGTTGATAGTTGTGTTTGTTATATTGAAAAGTTATTATATATGATGTAATGGTTCAGTTTCAAAAATAAAAACCCGTATGGAACAATTATAGGGATATTGTTTTTTAATTATGCATTTCTAATGACAAACATCGTATTATTATTGTTCGATTATAATTTTGTTAGTTTTCATCGTTTTATTGTGTGACCTGACTCGGACCAAAAAATTAATATTTAATTATTGACAATCGATCCCAAAAAATCTCCGACCCCCATAAAAAAAATTACTCGGTCCGCCACTGAATACACCTCTAGCCTCCTGTAGTCTAAAGTGCATCCTATCTCGTCCGAGGTTCACGCCTAGACGTGCTTTTTACAACGTAGGTACAACCATCACAAAGTATAACAATTAAAGTCGTAAACTAGTTTTTGCAAAGTAAAAAAGAAAGAACTATAAATATTTAAACGGTTGTTGAAAATCGGTTCCCTAAAACAAACAGACGGTATCTAGTTTTGACCATTACTGTTCGATTTGTTATAGATTAGAATATATAAGAATCCAAATACAGACGAGCATATAAAACCTTCTCCTCGTATTTTTATTGTATTTAGTAAGCTTAGTTCTAATATTGATATCATAAATCTTAAAAGGGTAAATTAATTAATGATTTGATTTCACAAAACTGATTATAAATAAATACAGGTTTATGTAATTATTTATTACTTCATTCCTTGTATTATATTTAATTATCTATTTCTAATCTTAAATACATATATAGCAACCGATGGAGTCCAAGGCGCAACACCCTTGGGGAATCAAGGGGCGCAACCCTTGGTGAATGATTGATGAAAATTGCTTAGAAAATGATAATCAGTGTTCAATAAGTATCAACTGATCTTCAGTAGAAACATATTGAGATTAGTAGCATATGACCAATAAGTAGCAACTGATCACCAGCAGTGATAGTTGGCAAGCAATAAGTAGTGGGAACTGCTGAACAACAACTCGACGACCATTGGTATTTACTATAATGTAATTGTATAAACGAAAACGGCTATAAACGCCATCTGTTGCATTCTTTCACGAAAAGTTGCAATTTTTCACTCCAATCAATGTGATGGTTCGACCCCTATGTAAAGGATTCGTTTGGTCAAATCAAATACACATCTTTCATACGGAATTTTCATAGAAAATTCTTTTTTAGTCTTATCTGGTTGTTGATTATGTGTAACCACGAAATAGGGGCGGCCCATAGGGGGGACGGGGAGGGCGACCGTCTGGGGCCCGATCTCCTAAGGGGCTCGTAGTTTTTAAATTTTTTATATAATATATATATATATATATATTATATTTATAAAAGACCCAACTTATATTATCCATTTATTCTATTAGTCAATTTAAAAATTAAAAAAAGGCCCACTACCCACTTAGAAATTAAAAAAGGCCCACTACCCACTTAGAAATTAAAAAAGCCTCACTACTTGTATTATCTATTTATCTTATTAACCCACTTAGAAATAAAAAAAACTCACTACTTATATTATCCATTTATCCTATTAACTTACTTAAAAATTAAAAAAGGCCCACTTACTTGTATTATCCATTTATCCTATTAACCCACTTATAAATTAAAAAGGCACACTACTTGTATTATCCATTTATCCTATTAACCCGTTTATAAATTAAAAGGGCCCACTAGATTTTCAAACTTATTAAAAAATCGTTATGTATGATTCGTTAATCGTTATTCGTTTGTTGTAGTTTTTTATTATGCCATTATTAGTTTATATTACAGGGCCCGCTTTTTTTTACATGTCCCTGGCCCAAAACATTTTGAGGATTCGCGGGACCGGCCCTGTCACTAACTACTTTAATTTGAAAGTGATTACACGATTTAGAAATCTATCAAAGTCATACGAAATTCAAGGGGTCGGTATATATCATTGTAAAATATACAAGCATCATTATGTACTAGTAACACACCATTATCATAATATTGACGCACAATTGATAACATATAGACACATTGTTATATATCATTGATGCAATGTTGTAATTATATTAGCATAGAGTTCGTAACACATTTAAAGAACTTGTTATGAATATGAGCTTAAACACATGATGGAATAGGTACTAAGAAAAGATTATAAATAGATTGCATTATGAATATGAATATAACTTTATCTTAAAAGTTAAAACACATGACATTATAACAAAGTAACAAACTATAAAACACGTTAACTAAATAGGATTAAGCTCTTGTTTAGCTACACATAAGGTCGGCCAATGATTCACAAAGCCCACAAAACTCTTCGGTGATGTCGTTACGAGCAGTTATAAACGAATTATGAGCCCCGTTTGAATCCGTAATCGCTTGACAAGTCCTAACTTCGTCTCCAGCAGTATGAATGTCGTAACCGATCAAAGAGCAGTCTCCTTCATTTAGACAAATCTTGAAATTTACGATCACATTATTATACGAAGTGATGCAATCTTTTAGGGATTTCAACAAAGCCGGAGGACCAGTTTTCACTCCGAGGAAGTAATCTCTAGTCGCAGTCGAGTTCTTTTTTGCAACATCGACCGAGATCGCCGTAAGGGTAGTTATGTCTTTTGCAAACTTACTCCTTGCATCAGATTTTAAAACCTCCAAGCAGAACTGCTTGTTTCCTTGTTTCTGACAAACGCTGTCAACTAACTTGTACGGAACTTGTTCGGCATTTAACATCGCAATAACCGAAACAACCGAGAAAGCATAAACCAAAACGATTTTTGAGAGTGACATAGAAGGCATGGTTGTAAGTAGAATGTTTTGTTGTAGGAAGAAGGGTTGGAATGGCTATGAATGAAGAAGAAAGTGTGCATTTATAGTTGTAAAAATATTGGTATTTATGACAATTAATCTATTGATATATTTAATTGATTATTTATGCTTATCAATTAACTACTTGGTTATGATGTGCCTGATCGGTTTTTGAATAAGATTTATATTGAAAATCGGTAACGATCTTTTAATAATAATTTCTCTCCCAAAAATAGGTATTTTATTGATTTTGATCTTTTAATAATAAATTCTATCCCAAAAATAAGTATTTTAATTTTCGGTAGAAAGAGATATATATTAGGTGGAGATTATTTCAGAGAAAGAAAAAGAGAATATAGATATGATTGAAAATTAATTAGTTAAAATTTATTTATATATATATATATATATATTTATTTATTTCTATTATTTAATCACTAGGTTAAAATCTCGTGTATTACACGGGTTGATAAAATGTAATACATTAATTTCTATTTAATATAATTTGACTTACATCACTGTTTAGTTAAAAACAAAAGTTTCATAATTAAATTTCAATGTTCCTTAAAATAAAAGATAATTTAAAATAAATGTGTTTTATTAGTAATTAATTAATATTTTTCCTTAAATATAAATCATTATTAAAAAAAGAGGTGTATTTAATAAGAAAAAAAATGCGGGAAAAAAAATTATGAGAAGAAATGTGGACGCGACACGTGTTATAAATGATTTTTATTTATTATATAGTATACATATAGATTTCCTTATTCTATCTATTTGTATAAATATCATTATGTTTTTAAGCTCTTGACCAAGTCACAGAATAATCTAGATTGATGATTTGATTCTTCACTTGTCGTAAAAATTGTAGTTCTTATCTCCACACACAAAAACACAAGTATATACATAGCGTAATTATACGTAATTATTCTATAAAGTGTAATTATTCAATAAAGTGTTAGTAATCTAGAACATTAATGTTACTTTTTCAATGCTTTAAATTGATATAGTAACAAAATCGTAATTAACAAGGAGTTACAAACACGTTGGCTATTTGGTGCAATATTAGCATCAAGACTTCTTATATTGCAGATCTTGGGTTCGAATCCTGGCAACAGCAAAAAAAAGGGTTTGTGGCAAGGTCAGGGGGTTTACCCAGTTAGGGGTTCCTCCTATGGTGGGCTGCCCTGGATGTTCTACGATTGCCCCGGGGAAACCCAATTATCCTAAAATATATAGGTGTTGTCGTTAAAAAAAAAACAAGGAGTTACAAATGACATGAAAGGTGAATAAGTAATAAGCCTTTATTTTGGATTTAAAAAAAATATTATATATATTTTTTAAAACTCAAGCAACTTTTATATACTTTTTTATTTAAAAAAATGATACCATAAACTAGAGAATTTAATTATTTTAATTTGAGTATGGGATAGCTATATAATTTTTTTTAGAAAAAGATTTTTAAAAAATGTTAATGTACTGTGTGTAATTATTTGTATACGTAGCGTAATATTGTATGTAATATTTATATACATTGCGCAATATGGTGCGTGGTCTTTTATATACGTAGCACAATATTGTGCTTAATATTTATATATGTGGCGCAATATTGTGCGCAATATTTATATACGTAATGTAATATTATGCGTGTAGAAGCATGTTTTAGTAACTATAGATTAAATTCTATGTATCGGTGTACTAGGCTAGTACGCAGGAGGGTGTTTCTGCGTACTTAGCTTGTTCACCAGTTCGTCCTACGTACTTAGTAAGTAAGCAAGGCTTTTGCTTTGCGTACTTAGCAACTACGCATGACTAATGCCCTGCGTACCAAGTACGCATGACTAATGCCCTACGTACTTAGCCAAGTACGCAGGTAGTGTCACTGCCCCTATAAATAGAAGACTTGTCTTCATTTGTAGGTGGAACTTCTGGGAACTAGGTCGAGAGGTGTCCGGGCGGGATGAGCTCTCCCGCCCCTGGACCGTGAGCGTAGACGAGAGATGTGTACTTCTTCGGTATGTAATGTGAGATGACTTCGTTGTTATGGATTACGTATCGTTTTTGTGTTGATTCTCTTCTTTATGTTCGTGTTTCTCTCTGTCTCGATCTTCTTTGTTCCCACACGAATCGATGGACAGATCTATGTGTTTTCCGCTGCTCGACTGTTGCCCCGGGACCTACAATGCGTAGTGTAATATTTGTAGGTAATATATATACACACACACACACGTTGCGTAATATTGTATGTAACTAACATGCAAATTCATATTGATCCATATACCTAGAGATGTTTAAAAACTGTCAAAGCCGACCGAATTACTTAAATCGAGCAAAATCCACCGGTTCCTGGTTTAGGAGTAATACGGTTCAATTTACGGTTTGAAAAACCAACATTCACGGTTTGAGTGATGGTTTATGGCTTGGAAACTGTCGGGTAAACATAACCAACCGATATATTATATTATATATTTTCCATTTATAAAATACACTTCCTCCTATATGGATTGACAACATGTAAACACTAAACATTTCTTCACTCATTTAACTCATGGGTTCTAAACCTAATCGTGTCTCACTTTCTCTGTTTTTTAAGTATAATTACATATATCCTCTTATTTTCAACCCTAATTACATATATACCTAACTCAAAACTTAAATTACATATATCCCCCTCTTTCATAAAACTAGACTTTTAACTTTACAAAAAATACGACTATTCTATTCCATTGATCCCAACCCTAACCTTCTGATTCCCGCTTTCGATCGATTCGAAAATCTAGCGTCGCTTATAATAGATTCCATCGTATATTTGTAATTATGAAGGGGATATACGTAAATAAAACTTTGAGCTGGGTATATATGTAATTAATGAAGTTTTTAGGGGGATATATGTAATTGCCTCTTTTTTTATTTAGTTCTTTTTTTAATACATATTTCGACATATGTTCAATTAAGAACCATAATTTTGGCGAGAACCAAAAGAACCGGACATTCATACACAAATGCATACATGCATCCTTACTGCATATATGCACAAATACATACATGCATCCTTAAATATGTGTATAAATGCATGGTTCTTTTGGTTCTCGCCAAAATTATGGTTCTTCATTAAACATGTCCCTATATATTTCTTTTTTATCTTTTAAGTAAAAGTTATAAATTTATAATAACAATCTGAAGTCGAACTTTGTGAAGCCGACTTATAAATGAAAATAAGATTATGAATACAATTAAAAAAAAAATTTGAACGACGGCATATTATGAAACCACGACTAGCAAGCGACTAGTCGGGAGAAAAATTACAGAACATAAAGGGGTTTTGTAACCACTGAACCCAATTCAAATTTATTTTATGGTTCCTATTCACTGTCCACAAAAAAGAGAACCGTACTATATCATCAAAAATGGTATCATTTCCGTTGTTTTGCGCACCGAAACCCAAGTCGTTCATATATCTCCATAAGATCCACCAAGTAGTCATCACTACAACTTCAACCAAATCTTTTTTGCAAGACTTCATATTGGAACTCTCCACCCACAACAACAAGTCCATCGGTAACCTCGAATTCGACATAACCAAGTCTAGCCAACGACCTATAGCACCCCAAATTCTATCTGCAATTTGGCAAGAACCCAAAAGATGGTCCATCGTTTCCGGGATATAAAGACAAGCCGGACATAACACCAATGGAACATCAACTCCTTTGTTATCCAAGTTAAAACGAGTAGGAAGCCGATTCAATAAAACTCTCCAAACAAAAATATTCACTTTTCTTGGAAGGGATTTGTTCCAACGAGTATTAATAAGGCCCATGGGAAGAAAATGATGGTCAATATGCCGGCGAACACTTTTAACCGAAAATTCATGATCACCTTCTAAATACCAAACCCATTTATCCAGCTCAAGAGAAAAACTAACTTGTTTTATATTGTTAATTAAATCAAGAAACTTAGCTTCCTCCTCCCCTCCTCTTAGATGCCTTCGCCACTCAAAGAATCCCCTACATTCCAATTTATGTCTTTAACAAGACAATGTTTTTCGGCCTCTAGGGCATAAAGCCGAGGGAATTTAACTGATAAGGAGGAATCACCAATCCACACATCATTCCAAAAAGAAGTAGAAGCACCATTTTCTATCTTCTTATATAAAGTTGAAAAAGGAACCATTCCCGTAACTTAACAAAAGATTTCACCAATCTATGCCAAACTCCATTCCCACAAACATTAGGTAAACCCGCCACCACACCCGTGTTCTGACCGTGAATCTCCTTGATCACTTTCACCTAAATTCCTTCTCCATAATTGACAAACCTCCATCTCCATTTTTGAAGAAGGGCATAATTGAAAGCTTATAAAGAACCAATGCCTAACCCCCCCCCCCCATTTTTTTTAGAAGCTAGAACTTGATTTCATCTCACCCACTGAATCTTCCTTTTATCACCATTACCACCCCAAAAAAATCTTGATCGCAATCTCTCAAGGGTCGTCAACACCTGCTTCGGTAATAAAAATAATGACATATAATATATCCCGAGAGCCCCAAGAATAAAGGAAATAATCAAGGATCGACCACCAATCGAGAACATAGAAGCTTTCCAATTAGAAGTTTATGTTGAAATCTATTAATAATTGGTTTCCACCCATTGGCCTTAGCCATGTTCACTCCCATCGGGATCCCCAAATAATTAAATGGGGTCTTCTCAGGTTTGCAAAAAAATTGTTAAAATTTGTTGAAATTGTTGATTATTAATTAATTACCAATTAAGATTAACGTGCAAAAAAATTGTTAAAATTTGTATAAATGTTAAATTTTTTTAAAAAGAATCGGTATAAATATAGTTGTTAACAATTATTATAGTTTATATAAATGCATGGTTATGATATGGTAAAAAGGGTCTTAAAAATAAAAAGGGTAAGAAGGATTCTTGGCTTGACATGTGTCATTTTATTGTTTTTGAAATGGTTATTGTGTCAAATACATCAGGTCATTGTGTCTAATGTCATGTCATTGTTTCAAATATTTTTCATCATTATGTTATCTGTATTCATCATTGTGTTTTACGTTTTAAATAATTTCGTGTTATTTTTGTCACTGTTTTTTATGTATTATATATAACACAGTGATAAAAAATATTTGACACAATGACCTGACATTAGACACAATTTACATTAGAAAAATATTTGACATTAGACACAATGATGAAAAATATTTGACACAATGACCTGATATCAGACACAATGACGAGAAATAATCACAATAAGCTGGAAAAACGTAATTTTTTTTTTCGTTTTTGTATATACGTCACTATACTCGTTTTAAAGATAAAAAAACGCTCGTTTTCATCATTTTGTTTTACGTTTTATATAATTTCGTGTTTATTTTTGTCATTGTTTTTTATGTATTATATATAACACAATGATGAAAAATATTTGACACAATGACCTGACAATAGACACAATGACCTGACATTAGAAAAATATTTGACATTAGACACAATGATGTGAAAAATATTTGACACAATGACTTACATTAGACACAATGACCTGACATTAAACACAATGATGAACAATAATCACAATAAGCTGGAAAACGTAATTTTTTTTGTTTTTGTATATAACGACACTATACTCGTTTTAAAGATAAAAAAACACCCGTTTTCATCATTGTGGTTTACGTTTTAGATAATTTCGTGTTACTTTTGTCACTTTTTTATGTATTATATATAACAAGGTGATAAAAAATATTTGACACAATAAACTGACATTAGACACAATGACTTGACATTAGAAAAATATTTGACATTAGACAAAATGATGAAAAATATTTGACACAATGACTTGACATTAGACACAATGACCTGACATTAGACACAATGACCTGACATTAGACACAATGACGAGCAATATTCACAATGAGTTGGAAAACGTATTTTTTTCGTTTTTGTATATAATGACACTATTATTAGGGGTCATTTTACAACTAAGGATCCTGGATCTTCAACATATTTCGGTATCCTCGATATTTAACCGTTATATCTTTCTTCTATCTTGATTAATACGCAGGTAAAACGTGCGAAGTCAAGTTCATTGTCACACCCCGCCCCGGGCACACCCGGTGTCACACCCCGGCCGGCAGCGGATTATACGCGGGGCTGACGCGATTGTTCATAAGCACATGATCATCTATTAAATGTAGTAATATTTATTCAACCAAATTTAAAGCATCCGTTATAATTGAAAGTAGAAAGCAAAGAGTTCAAGTATAACATAAATTAAATTAAAACTAGGTCCATGTCCTATATGATCAAGTACTCCTCAAACAGGTGCACCTGAAACATGCGAGTAAAAGTCAACTACAAGTAGTTGGTGAGAAACATAGGTTTTGACCCCAAACAAAGTTAAGTTTAGTTTTACAATTCAATATTTTCAAAGCATGTCTAAACATATATGTGAAAACATACAAGGTTCCAAGCGTATAATTCAATCCTGGTAATGGAAAACTAGATACGCAATCCCACTGATTGCCATTTTAAAAAAGGGGTAAGAGGATACCCAAGTTGTAAGTTGATAACCAACAAAAACCCGCCAAGGTATTGTGGTAAGTTATAGTTTCGGATTCCCGATAAATGATCATAAAAGGTACTACCTTAGGCTTGGACTGCAAGTTAATGAATGTACTGACATGAACACATGTAATGATCACCAGGTAGTTTAAGACATAAAGCATAAAGATCAAAGCATAAGAACATATGTATTGAATTGTGTATGAAATATAGTTAATAGCATGTTTCACCCCAAAAGTAAAAAGAGTAAAAAGGGGCTATGTAAACTCACTCGAGTTGAAGCTAGGAGTGATAGAGTTTGAGAAGGTGAATAGTTATTTGTGAGGATTTCTCACAACGAACCTACATAGATGATTTGCTTTCTAAGTTCAAAATAAGATAATGAAATTCTAGGGTTTTAGGGTTTGGGTCGGAGATGGACTTGATTGGTTGTTTTAGAGAAATTACAAGTTACTTTAGAAACAGTAGTAATAAAATAGTAAGAATTTTATTTAATAGGTCATTTAGTAGTCTAATTTACATAATTGTACTATAGATATTAAACAAGATTTATGGGACAAAATAGTGCATTAGAATTTATTTATAAAATAACTTTATAAATAATTTATGAGATAAAAAGCTCATTCAATAATTTATGTAATTAAAGTTTACTAGTTAATGTAAACAAAAATGGTTAATTATTAATAAATGTAAATGAAATGATTTATTAATAATTAAAATTAATTTGATTAGTTAAATTTATCATAAATGAATGATAAAAGACTAAATAAGTTTTTAATTAGGAGTTATGGATGTTGGTATAAAATAATTATTTATAAATCTAAAAGTATGTTTAAATAACTATTTTTTTACAAGAATAATTATTTATAAGCTTGAGGGAATATCAAATGTTTAAACATTTAATTTAAATTTTGCGTAAAAATACCATAATTAATTTGTTTCAAGCAAACCATTTCTATTATTTATTTATGCATTTAAAATGTTTTCTAAAGTGATTTTAATTAAAATAAAATGAATAAGTATTATTTTTCAATTTAGTTTTTATAAAACTCTCAGATTATATTTATATAGTTTATAAAAATTTTATTTGGAATTTTTAATATTAGATAGAGTACTAAAATAGGCTGAAAAAAGAAAAAAGGAATTAAAATGGGGCTGCCCGGGACTAGAATCTGTGACAGGAGCGGTTCGATAATTACACATGCGCACTAACCACTGGACCAGGGCAATGTTGCCGTGTCCAGTGGGTTTGCATTTTAGTTTTAAACATCAGTGCCCAAGTCATCTCCTTCCCCATACGTTCCCCGTAACCCTAGCCCCCGAATAATCCCAATTGGTCAAAGGTTCGAGCCCGAAACTATAGGGGTTTTGATCCCTGTAACAAGACGAACCTAGGGACACAAATTTTACCGGAAATGAATAGAAAGAGAGGGAGAACGACTGCAAGAACGGTTACGGTTTCTTCGAAGGATTTAAGGATGACAGAGGTGTTTTACGATGGAATTGGGAGTTTGTAAAGCTCGGGATGGTTGTCGCTGATGATTGTGGGTGGGTATTTATACCCAATTTCATCTGGTTTAACTGACCCATTAATGGTTTCAATCATGGAGTTTCGGTTATGAGTTAGACACATTATTGTTCATAACAATGCAATTAAACATAGTTAGTGGGTCGTTTAATCAACCTTAATGTGTTTCCGGTTTCAGTTTTGATTGAAAATACTCCTATTGCGAGATTGGGATTAATAGCCGAGAATCGATGGCATGGAGGGTTTAGAACTCACGCCCGGTTTGGGGGGGGGGGAGAGTTTAGAAATGACAAAACAGGTCCCTGCGATTTCATGAGTTTTTTATATCATGTAGTAACTTAGGTTTAATTTGAATTTAAAGTTTCAGAATTAGCAAAACTAACCCTGAACTTTTATAAACAATAAAATTTTTAAATCTCATAAATCTTTTTATAATTTTAATAATTCCTATATTATAATTAAATGTTATAAATATAAATTTTAAATTTTTATAAAAATAAAAGGGTTTCATTTTATATAGGACTTATTTATATAATTAAATTATTATAAAACCCTAAATTTATTTATAGGATTTATAACATTTGTATTTGCATGTTTGTATGTAAATATATATATATATATATATATATATATATATATATATATATATATATATTGGTTTAAGGAAAAACTTAATATATATGTATGCATTTGTTTAATAGGATTAAAACATTTATAACTCTAAATAATTATGTATTGAATTTGAAATAGATGCACCAAATGTATGTATGTATGAACACTTATGTCATGGACAAATAAGATAATTTCCTATTATATTGGAATTACTAGTGCCGGAGTAGCTAAAATAAAGGCCACAATTTCGTAGGGATTAAAGTCTCCCCTACTTTAGGAAATTTCGTCCTGAAATTTCATCCTGAAATTGATTAGGAAGAGGGTCCTGGAAACAGGTGTGGGTATTTGGCCTTCATTTGATCCTCACGTTCCCAAGTGAACTCAGGACCACGTTTGGATTCCCACCGAACCTTAACGATTGGAATGCGGCTTCGCTTAAGTTGCTTAACCTCTCGATCCATGATCTCCACGGGTTTCTCCACGAAATGCATTGACTCATCAATGCGCACTTCGTCAAGTGGTATGTGAAGATTTTCGTCGGCTAAGCATTTCTTTAGGTTCGAGACATGAAATGTCGGATGGATGTTGCTGAGCTCTTCGGGTAAATCCAATTTGTAGGCCACCTTCCCAATCCGCTCAAGGATTTTAAAAGGACCTACAAATCTTGGTGCAAGTTTCCCTTTCTTTCCAAAATGAACCATGCCTTTCCAAGAGGATACCTTGAGAAGAACCAGATCGCCGACTTGAAAACGTTTTTTGGCATAGCTCTTTTGCCGGCTCCTTTCTACCAGATGGTTGTCTCGGATCAACATGATTTTGTTAGAAGTCTCCTGAATAAGTTCAGGACCGGTGATTTGTGCTTCTCCAATCTCAGTCCAATAGGTAGGAGAGCGACACTTCTGACCATAAAGTGCTTCGAAAGGAGCCATGTCAATGCTCGTGTGGTAGCTGTTGTTATACGAGAACTCGACTAAGGGTAAGTGTAAATCCCAATTTCCCTTGAAGTAAATGACACATGCTCTAAGCATATCTTCGAGGGTTTGAATCGTTCGTTTGGATTGACCATCAGTTTGCGGATGGTAAGCCATACTAAGATTCAGCTGAGTGCCCAAAGCTGATTGTAAAGACTGCCAGAAACGAGAAGTGAATCGTCCATCACGATCAGAAATAATGTTGAGAGTTACACCATGGCGACTAACGATCTCATCAATATAGATTCGAGCCAATTTCTCAACTCGATAGTCTTCGCGAATGGGTAGGAAATGTGCAGATTTTGTCAAACGGTCTATGATTACCCATATGCTATCATGACCACAGGACGTGTGCGGTAGTTTGTTTATGAAATCCATGGCAATACACTCCCATTTCCACACGGGAATCTCGGGTTGTTCAAGTAACCCAGATGGATGCTGCTGCTCGGCCTTAACCTTCAAGCAAGTAAGGCACTTGGACACATATAAGGCGATGTCCTTTTTCATACCAGGCCACCAATATTGAGTACGAAGATCCTTGTACATTTTGTCTACACTAGGATGCACGGAATAACGAGTCTTGTGAGCCTCGTTCATGATAAAGGTACAAAGATTGTCACGGTCCGGAATCCAGATACGATTCAGGAAGTAAAGTAACCCATTGGGTTTGATTTCAGGTTGGAGTTCTGCACCACATGACATTTCGTTGTACATGTTTCCTTCAGTGACGGAAATGTGTTGTGCTTCTAGGATGCGAGTCTGAATGTCATTTTGGATTCGAATGCTATGGATCTTGGTAGATTCCTTGCGACTAAGAGCATAGGCCACGACATTCGCTTTACCAGGATGGTAACAAAATATTGCAGTCGTAGTCGTTTAGGAGTTCAACCCAATGCTTTGCCTCATGTTGAGTTCTTTCTGGTTGAAAATGTGCTGGAGACTCTTATGGTCGGTGAAAAGCTCACACTTAGTACCATACAAGTAGTGCCTCCAAATTTTGAGAGCGAATACGACCGCACCCAGTTCAAGATCGTGTGTCGTATAATTCTTCTCATGGATTTTGAGTTGTTGGGACGCATAAGCAATCACTTTGCCTCGTTGCATTAGAATGCAACCAAGGCCTAAGTGGGAAGCGTCACAGTAGACGACAAAGTCTTCGGTTCCATCAGGAAGAGTCAAGATAGGAGCCTGACGCAATTTTTGCTTCAGGGTTTGAAAGGCTTCCTCTTGTTTCGGTCCCCACTCGTAGGGCTTGCCTTTATGCGTTAAAGCTGTGAGTGGCACTATGATCTTTGAAAAGTTTGATATGAAACGACGATAATAGCCCGCTAAACCAAGAAACGAGCGGACTTCTGTAGGGGTCTTTGGAGCTTGCCAGTTCTTCACCGCTTCAATTTTAGCGGGATCCACGTGAATACCCTTCTCGTTGACTATGTGTCCCAAGAATTGGACTTCCTTTAGCCAAAATTCACACTTGGAGAACTTAGCATATAATTGCTCCTTTTTCAAGATATCCAAAACCAAACGCAAGTGTTCTTCGTGCTCCACTTTTGATTTTGAATATATGAGAATATCGTCAATGAAGACGATCACGAACTTGTCCAAGTACGATTTACACACGCAGTTCACAAGATCTAGAATACCGCAGGTGCATTGGTTAGTCCGAAGGGCATAACCATGAACTCGTAATGACCGTATCTTGTACGAAAGGCTGTCTTGGGGATATCGGTTTCAAGGACTTGTAACTGGTGATAACTAGAACGAAGATCAATCTTAGAGAAATAAGTTGAGCCTTGAAGTTGATCAAATAAATCATCAATCCTCGGTAGTGGATAAAAGTTCTTCACAGTAAGCTTGTTGAGTTCGCGGTAGTCGATGCACATCCGGAACAAACCATCTTTCTTCTTGACAAATAAGACGGGTGCTCCCCAAGGGGAAACACTAGGGCGAATAAATCCTTTGTCAGAAAGTTCTCGAAGCTGGCTTGAAAGTTCTTGCATTTCTGATGGTGCAAGACGATAAGGTGATTTGGCCACGGGATTTGCTCCTGGCACTAGGTCAATACGGAACTCAACTTGACGCGCGGGAGGAAGACCGGGTAAATCTTCGAGAAAAAACTTCAGGAAAGTCCTTGATCACAGGAATGTCTTGGAGACTCTTGTCTTTGCCTTTCCGCTCCACAATATGGGCCAAGAATGCCACACATTTCTTTCGTAAGTACTTTCGTGCGGTAGTGCAAGACATTAGTTTGAGTCCCTTTGACGACTTCTCACCATAAACTTTCAGAATGTCGCCCAAGTCAAGAGGGATACGAATGTACTTGTCAAAGCAGACGAATTCAGCATGATGTTTGGTCAGCCAATCCATTCCCTTTGACGGCTTCTCTCCATAAACTTTTAGAATGTCGCCCGAGTCAAGAGGGATACGAATGTACTTGTCAAAGCAGACGATTTCAGCATGATGTTTTTTCAGCCAATCCATGCCTACTATGATGTTGAAACCTCCGAGAGCCATAGGAATAAGATTAATCGAGAAGTCATGGTCGTTCAAGTTTAAGGTACAATCTATAATAATGGTGTCACATGAAATAGAATAACCGTCCGCTACTAGAATATCAAAGGGTTTGTCTAACTTAGCTCGACTCATAGCAAGTTGTGGTTCAAATTTAAAGGACACAAAACTTCTATCAGAACCAATGTCAAACAAGATAGAAGCATATTGTTGATTAATTGGGTACGTACCGTTCACCACATCGTTTGGCTTGAGCCTCATTGGCATTGATGTTGAAGGCACGTCCACGAGCTACGGGGTTTGCATTCCCCTGATTCACATTTCCCCGGTTCATGTTCCCCTGGTTCATATTTCCCTGAATCATGTTACCCTGGTTCATGTTGGCTTGGTTCACAATGACCAACCTAGGGCAACGGTTCCTTAAATGACTTGGGTCACCGCACTCGTAACAAGCACGACCCTGGGCGATAGCAGCAGGAGTAGGAACAGGAGCAGCAGGCTGGTAGACTTGATTAGTTGGTGGAATACGACATGTGTTTGCCCAATGCCCATAACGTCCACAAGTAGTGCACATACGACATGGTACGTGAGAAGGGTGGTGAAGTTTGCATGTGTTACAAAGTGGTGAGGTTCCCACATACGGCTTCTTGTTGGGGTTGAAGGCAGTAGGGGCTACTTAAGTTAATGGTGCAGCAGGGGTGATAATAGCAAAATTTCTGCCTTTCCTCTTTTTTCCATTTAAGGAAGACTCAGGCTTGGTCTCCTTGGGGGGTTCAGTAGTGGCTTTATCAAGGGTCTTCTTGGCACCCTTTTTAGATAGAGTTCCTGCCTTAACATGATTGTCCAACAGGGCAGCAGCAAGATGGATGGCTTCTTCAAGGGTGGCTGGCTTGCTACCCAAAACAGTATCCTGAATTTGCATGGGCAGGCCATTAATGTATTTCTCAATAGCTCGGGAGAGGGGAGTAACCATATGAGGCACTAAGAGACTAAGCTCATGAAAACGGGTGGTGTAGGCAAGGCTTTCACCACTGTCTTGTTTGAGATCCCAGAACTCAGCCTCCATTTCTTGATCTCGTTGCGGGGGCAAAACTCATCAGTCATGAGCATCTTGACGTCAGCCCACGGTAGGGCCAGAGCAACCTCGATCCCACGGTTACGCTTTTCCCCGTTCCACCATGTGAGTGCCCTCTTCTGGAAGACACTAGTAGCATAACGGACTTTCAGGTTCTCGGGATAGTCAACATTGATGAAGGTTCCCTCAATGCTTTCAAACCATTGGAGGAGTCCAGTGGCTCCCTCGTTCCCGTAGAACTTGGTAGGGTTGCAGGAGTTGAAGTGTTTGAAAGTGCACATGGGGTTCCTTGGTGTAGCACTTTGGTTCAGCTGGTTAACCATAGTCGGTAGGATTGTAGCCATTTGTTGAATGATTCTGTTGGTGAGGTTGCCCCTACGTTCACGACGGGGAGGCATTCTACAAAGGGATTAATAGAAAGTTCATAAGATGTGAGCCATGTAGAATAATTCATAAGGTACTAGTTAAAACATGGATGGTACCCTAATGGACACATTGACTTAACATAGTACTTCAAGTTCATTTAATGTTTGAGAAGTCATGCTTTAGCCTATAAGTGGACACTCATTCCAAGAATTCCTAGGAAAGCATAACTGGTCCATCGGTTGATTTGGATTTATATGAAATGCTTTCCTAGACAGAACTCCCAGAATACAGGCATCCACCCTTACAGATTGCACAAGTTCTCATTCATTAGTCAGAACCTACATACCTTTGAGCGTTTCATTTGGGTTAGACGTTTAAGTCTAAGAGTAGGATTTATGTAGATCCTTTGTAGTTCATGTAGTTGTATCAGGTAGTTAGAAATAGATAGATGTAGGTAAGCATCGTATAGAGTGGAGTTCCTAATAATAGACATGAGTTTAACTCATGTTTAGGAATCCTAGGTTATAGACTAGGTCATGTGTCTAATAACCTAATTCCCTATAACCATGGCTCTTATACCAATCTGTCACATCCCGGCCGGCGGCGGATTATACGCCGGGGCTGACGCGGTTGTTCATAAGCGCATGATCATCTATTAAATGTAGTAATATTTATTCAACCAAATTTAAAGCATCCGTTACAATTGAAAGTAGAAAGCAAAGAGTTCAAGTATAACATAAATTAAATTAAAACTAGGTCCATGTCCTATATGATCAAGTAGTCCTCAAACAGGTGCACCTGAAACATACGAGTAAAAGTTAACTACAAGTAGTTGGTGAGAAACATAGGTTTTGACACCAAACAAAGTTAAGTATAGTTTTACAAGTCAATATGCTCAAAGCATGTCTAAAGCATATATGTGAAAACACACAAGGTTCTAAGCGTACACTTCAATCCTGGTAATGGAAAACTAGATACGCAATCCCACTGATTGCCATTTTGAAAAAGGGGCAAGAGGATACCCAAGTTGTAAGTTGATACCCAACAAAAACCCACCAAGGTATTGTGGTAAGTTATAGTTTCAGATTCCCGTATAAATGATCATAAAAGGTACTACCTTAGGCTTGGGCTGCAAGTTAATGAATGTACTGACATGAACACATGTAATGGTCACAAGGTAATTTAATACATAAAGCATAAATATCAAAGCATAAGAACATAGGTATTGGATTGTGTATGAAATATAGTTAATAACATGTTTCACCCCAAAAGTAAAAAGAGTAAAAAGGGGCTACGTAAACTCACTCGAGTTGAAGCCAGGAGTAATAGAGTTTGAGGAGGTGAATTGTTATTTGTGAGGATTTCTCACAACGAACCTACATAGATGATTTGCTTTCTAACTTTATAAATAATTTATGAGATAAAAAGTTCATTCAATAATTTATGTAATTAAAGTTTACTAGTTAATGTAAAAAAAAGGGTTAATTATTAATAAATGTAAATAAAATGATTTATTAATAATTAAAATTAATTTGATTAGTTAAATTTATCATAAATTAATGATAAAAGACTAAATAGGTTTTTAATTAGGAGTTATGGATGTTGGTATAAAATAATTATTTATAAATCTAAAAGTATGTTTAAATAACAATTTTTTTTACAAGAATAATTATTTATAAGCTTGAGGGAATATAAAATGTTTAAACATTTAATTTAAATTTTGCGTAAAAATACCATAATTAATTTGTTTCATGCAAACCATTTCTATTATTTATTTATGCATTTAAATTGTTTTCTAATGTGCTTTTAATTAAAATAAAATGAATAAGTATTATTTTTCAATTTAGTTTTTATAAAACTCTCAGATTATATTTATATAGTTTATAAAAATTTTATTTGGAATTTTTAATATTAGATAGAGTATTAAAATAGGCTGAAAAAAGAAAAAGGAATTAAAATGGGGCTGCCCGGGACTTGAACCCGCGACAGGAGCGGTTCGATAACTACACACGCGCACTAACCACTGGACCAGGGCATGTTGCCGTGTCCAGTGAGTTTGTATTTTAGTTTTAAACATCAGTGCCCAAGTCATCTCCTTCCCCATACGTTCCCTGTAACCCTAGCCCCCGAATAATCCCGATTGGTCAAAGGTTAGAGCCCGAAACCATTGGGCTTTTGATCCCTGTAACAAGACGAACCTAGGGATACAAATTTTACTTGAAATGAATAGACAGAGAGGGAGAACGACCGCATGAACGGTTATGGTTTCTTCGAAGGATTTGAGGATGTTAGAGATGTTTTACGATGGAATTGGGAGTTTGTAAAGCTCGGGATGGTTGTCGCTGATGATTATGGGTGGGTATTTATACCCAATTTCATCTGGTTTAACTGACCCATTAATGGTTTCAATCATGGAGTTTCGGTTATGAGTTAGGCACATTAATGTTCATAACAATGCGATTATACATATTTAGTGGGTCGTTTAATCGACCTTAATGTGTTTCCGGTTTCATTTTTGTTTGAAAATACTCCTATTGCAAGATTGGGATTAATAGACGAGAATCAATGGCATGGGGGGTTTCGAACTCACGCCCGGTTTGGGGGGGAAGAGTTTAGAAATGACAAAACAGGTCCCTGAGGTTTCATGAGTTTATTATTTCATGTAGTAACTTAGGTTTAATTTGAATTTAAAGTTTCAGAATTAGCAAAACTAACCCTGAACTTTAATAAACAATAAAAATTTTAAATCTCATAAATCTTTTTATAATTTTAATAATTCCTATATTATAATTAAATGTTATAAATACAAATTTTAAATTTTTATAAAAATAAAAGGGTTTCATTTTATATAGGACTTATTTATATAATTAAATCTTTATAAAAACCCTAAATTTATTTATAGGATTTATAACATTTGTATTTGCATGATATATATATATATATAGGGGCATGTTCTTTTGAGAACCAACCATATGTTGAGAACCGAAAGAACCGCACAAAACGTGTACATATCGCTTTAATGAAAATAGTAAAATTCAACAACAATGTTTTACTTATCTCTTCCCACTCTTAATTTGAGTTTATCTCCTCTCTCCTAATTTTTTTTAAGAAGAGTATAAAAATATGCATATATGCATTCATTTGTGCATATAGTGTGAGTGCATATATGCATTTAAAAAAACGACTATAAATTCGAGGTCTTTTAAATCCAAACCTTAAACATACTGAAATGTACATGAATTCTAGTCAATTTATATTATAAATAGAGCAAGAGTTAATGCGGTTCTCACGGTTCTTAACATATTGTTGGTTCTCAAAAGAACATACCCCTATATATATATATTGGTTTAGTGAAAAACTTAATATATATGTATGTATTTGTTTAATTGGATTAAAACATTTATAACTCGAAATAATTATGTATTGAATTTGAAATAGATGCACCCAGTGTATGTATGTATGAACACTTATGTCATGGGCAAATAAGATAATTTCATAATATATTGGAATTATAAGTGCCGGAGTAGCTAAAATAAAGGCCGAAATTCTTGGGGATTACACCCGGGACGTTACCGGGTTGCGACGTCATTGGCACCTTCGGTACATGCATTGATTTCAGAGTTTGGTTTTTGTGCATCGGAATAGTGGTTTTAAACATGATCTTTTTAACGATTCTCAACCTCAAGGGTTGGTTTTGTAAATACTAGAATCTTGTCGTGTAGACAAAAGATTTCTTTATTTAAATACTTGGGTATAAAACCCGATCGTTTGTACATTTGATTTTTGAAATCAAAACCCTGACCAAAGTAAGTAAAATCTATAAGGAGGTATTCTTCCTAGGGAGTCGATATCCTTTGGGCACCTTAACCTTGTCTTTTCTCAGGTTCTCTCTTGTACCTCGCACGAATCTGTATAACACATTTTTGGGTTGCACCGGATCCAGGTGTGTGGCCTGACCCGGATTATGCAACAAAACTGTTATCGGGACTTAGGCCGTAGCCGGTCCCGGTAGTATGAGGTTATTTCATTCTTTTCTTGAAAACATTTGAAAATGAACGTCAGCTAAATGCTGGTGAATACTTTATGACCTCAAATCATTTTCATAAGCATGGCAAAACAGTTTAATTAAACAGTTAAACATTTCATCATTGGAGGATTCTAGTGATCATATCACTTTCTTGCATTTCATCCATTTGTATACATTGGACAAGCACTCGGGGCCACGCGGCCAAACTAGCACAACTGCGTTTTACGCATCACTCGACATACAAGCCAACCCCGCCCCACCCAACTGGATCCGGAGCGAGTATAAATAGTTGATCAAAATTTACGTACACTTTTTGGGTATCAACATTCCCCGGGGGTAAAACCCCTAATTTTGGGATTAGTATGAGTAAATATTTAATTATCGTGTTTTGCCCTTTTCGTAAACATAAATTGTTTGATCTTTTGCGTGAAGGTGCCTACAGCACCAGCATGTCTTATTTGCTTGATGATAGCTTATAGCCCAAGCACATCTTACAAATCGTTTTTGTAAAATCTCACTCTCGCCATGAGAACGAGTATTTTTGATAAAGACGAGTATTCACCTTTAGTTTGAAGTCGGAGATCGAAGGATAATAATCTTAGTGCTAAGTATCTCTTAGAGTTGAACCTTAGGGCTCTAGCACCTTAACTTGCACTTCTATGTGTTACTCGGGTTTCTTCGGCTCTTAAACGCTTGATCTCATTGAAAGCTGGTCGAACCGGGAGGAGCGGCTCGGAAGTTGGGACGTCTAGAGGGCTTGGGAAAGGCTAGGGAATAGAGGAGATTCGAGAGTATGTGTTGTGTTGGTGTAGAAAATGAGAACCTTGAGCTCTCTATTTATAGGCTGATAACAGCCCCATAGCAGACCGTTATCCAGGGCGATGTCGGTCCGTTATCACCCTCCTCTCGCGCATGCACGCCATGTGGCAGCCATGCAAACCTGGTGTGCCACCTGTCCATAGCGGACCGAGTAGGCATGCCATGTCGATCCGACATACTGACACATGCCCTACACGTGTTTGGTGCTGAGGGTTCCTAGGGGTTTACGTTTCGGACCGTTTTCTAGGCCATGTCGGTCCGACATCCAATCTCTTCCCATATCGGACCGATATCTAATCACATGTCGGTCTGATATCTCCTAACTTTCAGAATTTCCTAATTTATTTTTCTGATTCTTGGGTTTCCGTTAACTCCCGTTATTTCTTATAAGTTCCTGGCAGAAATTGAGATCGGAATTTTGGCAGGTGTTATATCTTCCCTAACTTTTTCGAAATCTCTTCCTCGAGATTACTTTCTGAATAAGTGCGGGTATTTCTTTTTCATTTCGGATTCCAGTTCCCACGTGTACTCAGGTCCACGTCTGGAATTCCATTTCACCTTGACCAACATGAGTTTCTTTCGTTTCAATTTCTTTTCCTGTCGGTCCTCAATTTGTAACGGTTGTTCCACAAACTTAAGCCTTTCATCCACTACTACATCTTGTAATGGCATGGCTAAGGTTTCATCTTTTAAGCATTTTCACAGATTGGAGATATGGAATACATCGTGTACTCCATTCATCTCTATTGGCAATTCCAACCGATATGCCACTGGTCCGATTCGTTCCAGGATTTTAAAAGGCCCAACAAACCTAGGGCTTAACTTCCCTTTCTTTTCGAATCGTACCACACCTTTCCAAGGTGATACATTAAGTAAAACATTATCTCCAACGTTAAATTCTAACGGCTTTCGCCTTTTGTCGGCATAACTTTTCTGGCGATCACGAGCTATTTTTTATCTTTCCCTGATTTGTAATATCTTATCAGTGGTTTCCTGGACTATCTCAGGTCCTGATAACTAGTTTTCTCCTACTTCAGCCCAACACACAGGAGTCCTGCATTTCTTGCCATACAAGGCTTCAAATGGTGCAGCTTGTATACTTGTGTGGTAGCTATTATTGTAAGAGAATTCCATCAGAGGTAAGTGGTCGTTCCAACTTCCTCATAGGTCAATAACACATGCTCGGAGCATATCCTCCCAGGTTTGGATTGTCCTCTCGCTCTGCCCACTCGTTTGAGGATGGTATGTAGTGCTAAGGTTTAAACAAGTTCCGAGAGCTTTTTGGAAGCTCTGCCAGAATCGAGACGTGAATCGACTATCTCTATCTGATACTATGGACAATGGCACTCCATGTAGGGATACTATCTTGTTGACGTATAGTTGCGCCAACTTTTCCATATTAAAAGTTTCTTTCATTGGTAGAAAATGTGCGAATTTGGTTAAACGATCAACGATAACCCATATCGTGTCATTTCCTTGTTTGGTTCTGGGAAGTTTAGTGATGAAGTCCATGGCAATCATTTCCCATTTCCATACCGGTAATTCTAGCTGTTATAATAGCCCAGATGGCTTTTGATGTTCAGCTTTAACCTTGGAACATGTTAGACATTTGGCCACATACTCGGCTATGTGCTTTTTCATGCCGATCCACCCATATTCTGGTTTTAGATTTTTGTACATCTTATCACCACCGGGGTGCGTTGTGTACTTGGATTTATGGGCTTTCTCGATAATTTCTTCTCGGAGATTTCCATAGATTGGAACCCAAATCCATTTATTTATTCTAAGGATGTCATCATTTTCTTTGACGAGTTATTCGATCCTTCCTATCATTCCTTCATTTTCAAGTTTAGCATCTTTCAAGGCTGATTTATGTGCCTCTTTGATTTGTGAGATAAGACTGACTTGCAGGTCGAGTCTTAGGGCACGTACTATCTTTGGTTTCTCGTGTTCTTTTCGACTTAAGGCTTCGGCTACTACATTAGCCTTGCCTTCATGATAGCATATCTCACAGTCATAGTCGCTTAAGACTTCCATCCATCTTCTTTGTCTCATGTTCAACTCTTTCTTGCTGAAGACATACTTTAGACTCTTGTGGTCTGTGAAAATCATGAATTTGACTCTATAAAGATAGTGTCTCCATAATTTCAACGCGAAGATTATGGCACCTAACTCCAGGTCATGAGTCGTATAGTTCTTTTCATGAGTCTTAATTTGTAGAGATGCATAAGCGATGAATTTGTTTCCTTGCATCAGTACACATCCTAAACCAGTGTGTGATGCATCGCATAAAACTACAAAACCTTCGTTGCCTTTGGGCAGTGATAGAATTGGTGCTTGAGTGAGTTTCTGCTTCAGCGTTTTAAATGCTTCGTCCTGCTTTGGACCCTATTCATATTTGATTTCCTTTCGGGTTAGTGCAGTCAAAGGAACGACGATCCTTGATAATTCCTTAATAAATCTTCGGTAATATCCTGCTAATCCGAGGAAACTTCTCACTTCGGTTGGCGTTTTTTGGACTTCCTAATTGGATATAGCCTTAATCTTAACTTGATCTACTTGAATTCCTTTCTCGTCTATGACGTGACCGAGAATTTGTACTTTTGACAACCAAAATTCACACTTCGAGAATTTAGCGTAAAGTTCCTTGTTTCTCAATAGTTCAAGTATCGTCTTTAGATTGTTGGCATGATCTTCCTTACTTTTGGAGTAGATAAGTATATCGTCTATGAACACGATTACGAATTTATCCAAGTAGGGTTTACAGATTCTGTTCATCTTATCCATGAATGCTGCGGGAGCATTTGTAAGTCCGAACGACATTACCGTGAACTCAAAGTGACCGTATGATGTAGTGTGAAGCACACATCTTTATTCCTATTGTTTCGTGCGTTTTTACTTAGTTTTGTATTCGTTTTTAGTCGTTTAAGTCTGTATTTGAGTCTATTGTATATTTTCAGGAGCTCGTGTGGAATTGGAAGCAAAATCATGAAGAAATCGAGCACGAGAAGAAGCCGGAAGTGAAAAAGGAAAAAATGGTGAAAATTGTTCCCTCGCGGTACGCGAGAGAGGAAGATCAGATCCTTGCGGTACGCAAGGGAAGGGAAAACCGGCCGTGACTAATTTGTTCCTCGCGATACGTGAGGAACCCAACCAATTGTCTCGCGGTACGCGAGAGGCCTATTATTCCACAAAAAGACCTAATTCGAGTTTTAATAGAATTGCAATGCCATTATTCAACATGTTATATCATTCAGCAGTCTAGAGCAAGTCTTTTGGCGATTTTGAGGAGTAAGAAGTCAATCGAAGAGGAAAGTTGAAGACTTTGCTTCCAGGTTTGTTAGAATTAATGTTTTCGGATTCAAGTTTTGATTTTTATCCTTTGTTTGTTTTGTTTGAAACCATGTTCTTGTTTATTACTTCTGTTTTAGTTGTTTTGAGCATGATCCTAGGCTAAAACATTGATACTGACCGGGTCTTATGATGATTACTGCATAAAGTTGTAATTTTTACTGGTTTTGGATTCTATTTGATGGTTTAATGATCTTGTAATGAATCTTAGATATTGATTGATATGTATATGCATGCTTAGATCCAATTGTTGATTGATTTCGATTCCGTTTGTTGATTGTGGATGTCTTCCAACTTGATTAGTGTATCTAGGTCATAGATCCTAGGATTTATGGTTGTTTGTGTGGTTTCCTAGAGAGAGTAGCCATAGGAGTTGTGGTTGAACGATTAATTCAAACTGAGTGTTTATTGTGTCTCAATACCTGAGAAGTGAGAGATAGTCGTTTAGTCTTTGTCATTAGGAATCCGAGTGTCAGCTGTCTGAGAGGAAGTTGGTATTAGGTGTCTAGTGATTGTTGCTATTCTGAGTCATAGTTCTTATCTTGAGATTACCCCATGCATTCTTCGAATGTATGGTGGACAGTGAGACTGAAAGGTGATCTGTCTATTCGGGTACTTTATCGTTATTGGAGAGACCGAAAGGTAATCCACTATCTGGTGAGTTATTACATCTTTTGGTTCCTTAGTTGGTGACACCCTGAGAGTGGTTAGGGATCCACTAGGTTGTCTAGAGTTGTTTCGTTAGAAACCCAGATCCATCATAGTTCCAGAACCGGTAGAAGTTGTTCTTTGCATGTAGGATTCCGACCTAGGTAGTATTCTTCCCATCATCTGATATTACCTTAGTTCTTGATCTTGATAGTTGAGTCGTTCTTGTTTGCTACATTAGTAGTTAATCTTTATTGTAGTCAACCCCCTAATCATCAATCTTTAGTCCGAGTCAGAGTCTAGTATTAGTATTCAGTTTCTCTAGGGTTCGATAATCCGGTTTACCATTAAGCTGTGCTACACTCGATAGGTACACTTGCCTGTTAGTGCGGTCTAGTTCATAGCTTTTCAATTTATTACTTAGGAGTCTAGGTTAGGTTTAGTTAGTTTTTATATAGACTGTCTGGGCAACATCTATTTTTGGCGTCGTTGCCGGGGACACTTGGCAATAGCAATATTTGCTTTGACTAGTTCTTTTGTGTGATTTTTGGTTTATTTTCTTTCTTTTGTTTTTGAGTCTTATTTGTGTCTTTATTCTATCTGCTATTTGTGTGTCTTATCTGAGTGTCTAATATAGTATCGAGTCGTTCTGTCTTGAGTCTTTATTTGTTTTCTTTTATTCTTGTGTCAGTTTATGCACCACACTCAGGGATCACCACCATATTCTGCTTCTTTAGAGCCCGAACAAGAGCTGCACGAGCGCACCCGCGACTTCCAGAAGCATTTGAAAGCATTCTGCAGCAACCAAGTACGTTCTACTAGCCCAATTCCATTTCCTATCATGGGCGAAGCTGACCCTCCAGCGAGGCGTACGGTACACCAGAGGGCCAGTGACGGGGTCACCGGGGCGAGATCTTCGATCACACGCCCCGCAATTCCGAACACCAATACATGGCAGATCCCATCACATGTTATGAGCACGATCACTCATGCCACTCAATTTCATGGCCTTGAGTATGAGGATGCACCTGGACAACTGTCCCGCTTCGTGCGTATATGTGATACCTTCAATATCACGGGTGTGTCTAAGGACGCTATTTACTTATGTCTCTGGTCGCGCATCTACTTGGCTTGAAACCCTCCCCAATAATTCTATCACCACATGGGAGGATCTTCAAGCCAAGTTCTTCAAGAAGTACTATCCACCTTCTAGGGCCGCTCGCCTTAGGGATCAAATCCATTTGTTTCGGATGGACCCTGACGAGCATTATCACATGGCGTAGGAGAGGTTCAACACGCTGTTGAGCAGATGCCCAAAGCATTGTCTTTATGACTGGGCAATTGTGGAGAAGTTCTATAATGGCCTCACTTTTGAGAAGCAGCAAATGTTCAACACAACTGCGGGAAGCCATATCATGGATAAACTCAAGCCAGCCGAGTGTGAGGAGATGTTCGAGAGCTTTGCTCTGGCGGAACATCAGCAACCATCTACTAGGACTTCCATTCCTAGTGCTAGAGCATCCGCCTCTTCTCCTAGAGGTGTGCATCAGGTCACTCCTGATACTAGCGTGGATGTTGCACTCGCATCTATGACTAATGAGATCAAGGAGCTCAAGCTCAGTGCTCTTAGGTGTGAGGTGTGTAGGGGAGGACACGACACCAAAGATTACCCTATCAATCATCAGAAGCAGATGATTTTTTCTGGCAACCAAAACCAGAACCGAGGGTACAACAATTACAATAATAATTCGTTTGACTCGGGATGGAGAACTGGAAACAACCCGCCGGGGTTTAATGGTCGCCAGCATTAGTATGGAGGAGGAGAAGCTGGAGCGAGTTCGGGAAGCAGTGTTAGCACAAGGAAGATTGAAGAGATGATTGAGAATCAGACACAGATGCTTGCCTACTTAGTCCAGCAGGACAGGGACGCTGGGCAAAGTCTGGATGCCCGTGACACTTTATTGAAGAATCAGCAGCCGACATTCCAGGATTTGCAACGCACGGTAGGAGACATCGCGAAGAGCTTGAGGGACAGACAGGAAGGTCCATCTTCAGGACCCAATGCTTTAGTGATGCCGTGTCAGTCATGAGTCATAGAGATGAGGAGAGAGTAGAAGAGGAAGCCTCCGACGGTGCTGACTATGGCATTCCTTCGATAAAGGAGGTGAAGAAGATTTATTGGAGAGCTCGTTTTGCTGAGATCGATGCTAGGATGTTAGAGGAGCCCGAGTTGAATGCTGTGTCAACTAGGAGTATGACGGCAGAAGAGAAGGAGAGCACACAGGTAGTAGAAGAAGAAGAGCCAGTGGATAAGCAGATAGAAATGGAGAAGCCTGCCAAGAAGGCAGAGGAGAAGAAGAAAGGGGTGGAGATGAAGACCCCCGAGATTGACTTGAGTCGTGTTCCCAATCCAGCTCGCTTGTTGCCACATAAACATGCTAGGGAATACAGTCACTTCCTTGATATGTTTAAACAACTCAAGGTCAATCTCCCATTCATAGAGGTCCTCCAGCATATGCCTAAGTATGGCAAGTTCTTAAAAGATCTTCTTTCCAACAAGAAGAAGCTAGAGGGGATCTCTGAAGTCTCACTTAGTGAGCAATGTTCTGCAGTGGTTCAGAACAAACTGCCAGAGAAACTGGCGGATTCGGTTCGTTTCAGGATCCCGTGTCTGCTTGGCGGTTTGCCCCTAAACCACGTGTTGGCTGATCTGGGTGCTAGCGTCAATTTGATGCCTTATTTATCTATAAACAGCTAGACCTAGGTGAACCGCATCCTACGCGCATGAGCATTTCCTTGGCTGACCGCTCAGTCAAGTATCCACGGGGAATTGTGGAGAATCTGTTAGTGAAAGTAGGTAAATTTGTCTTACCTGTGGATTTCATCATTCTAGATATGGAAGTGGATGACAAAGTCCCACTCATCTCAGGACGCCCATTCCTATGTACCGCCAAGGCATTGATCAATGTCCTTGATGGGAAACTCACACTTCGTGTGGGGGATGAGTCGATCACATTCGATGCTATGAAGTCCGTGAAGGATGTTCTCGAGCATAGCCACTCCGTGTGCATGCTTGATGTCTTCATGGACTACCATCAGGACTCTGATCCAGAGAGAGAAGTCGATGAACCCTCCCCTAATTTAGAAGAACCATCAGATTGGGCGGTAGAGCTAGAGGAGTTGTTAGAGGCACCAGACGACTACGGTGATGAGATACCCAGTGATCTGCAGAAGATGATGGCAGAGCTGGAGGAGATGATATGGTAAGCCCCAAGTGTGGGGAAGTTAGAGAAGGAAGAGGATCCTGATGATCCCGGTGAAGGCATGGAAACACTTGTGCCCGAGACTTTAACCATAACTATTGTTCATTCTGAGTGGAGGACCACCAAACCAACCCCTAGTTGTAGTTATCCTAGGTCTAGGCCACCCCGGAAGAGAACCCGTGCTCTGATAGAATCATCTGATTTAGGGAGAATGCAAACCTCAAGTGTGGGGACGTCTAGGGGAGATAAGCTATTGAGGTACTTGAACTAGGTTGTTTTCGGACCTGGTAGGTTTAAGTTTTGGTGGAAGGAGCGAAGTGATAGACATAATGGAGTGTTTGGTAGGAGTAGTTATTTGTTAGGGATTTGGAGAATCGGTAGACCGCATAGGATGAAGGCGGTTCCGGTTAGGATCAAGGAGAAGCCTCCTGATAGGCTTATTTGAGTCTTGGGCAAGTGCCCGAGATGTAGAGTTTGTGTGCATTCCTTGGTTTGAGTCCGTGTTAATTTTTATGTTTTTCGGTGTGTGTTTTGTTTGCGTCATGTTTTGCAGGGATTCGCGCTTGATTTGGTAAGGAAAATTATCGGGAACGAAGTCCATGTATGTTCTACATTGGTTTTATCATTAGAATGAGTTTTTAAAAGTTGGAAAAATTCCCTTTCTTTCTGTTAACAAGAGCCTCTCGCGGTACGCGAGAGTGGAAGGGGATTACCTCGCGGTACACGAAGGATGACAGGTCTTGACCGGCTCATATTCAAGCTCCTCGCGGTACGCGAGGAGTCTCCCTCCGTTGCTCGCGGTACACGGGGGAAACCTGAGCCACATTTTCCCCCTTAGTTTCCTATGGTTTCCCATACTCATGTCCATAACCACTCTCACCACTACCACCACCATTACCATTCTTTTATCACCACCATCATACAGCATCCATATCATATCCACCATTCACATTCATACCGTCCGACCACCATTAGCATGGGGAACTTAGAAAATCATTTGTGACCGATGACCTACCTTGCTGTGGCTTTCATGTCTATGTGTTTGCCACCCATTGAGTACGTTTCTCTACATTCTATCTATCTTGAGTCTTTAAGTTCTTAGTGAGTCAGTTTGAGTCAGTGGAGTCTTTATTTTAATTAGAGTCGGTTTAATGTTGCGGGTTTGTTGTGAGGTTTATTTTGTAGGTTTTATTATCCTGCCCTTACTCAATCTCTATTCGGGCGGGATCGATCATCACTTATATACTAAAGGCAACCATGCAGTCTGTGCAACCGCGACTGAAATGCTATACGGTGCACACAATGATGAACGAATCTGGATTTTTCTTCAAAAGCATATACATTACCAGCTAAGTCGATTCCTGTTTTTATTTTTGCATTTTTATTTTTAGTTGTGTTTTACTTCACATTGAGGACAATGTGTCTTTCAACTGTGGGGATTAAAGTGTCTAGTGAGTCTAGTTTGTCTTGTTTATAAAAAAAATTCAAAAATACAAAAAAAATTAAATTTTTTTGAAAAATGTCCTTGAAAATAACTGCTTATTGATATGACGTAAATTATACATATTTTGCACGCATAATTATCCCCGAAATCATCACAATTAGAGATAATATGATAATAATTGATGTCTAATCCACTCATTTATGTTCCGATAGGATAATTGACCCGAATATGCAAAAACATGAAGAAAACACTCAAAATCAAGGTGATATCAGCATTCGGGGGCCAATTGAATGAAACCGGACGCAGAAAGTCAAAGATAGAAGTCAAAAAGTCAACAGGAAGCAGACATGGTCAATGCACGGTCGTGCAAAGCCATGCATAGCCGTGCAAGTGCCAGTTTTGCTCCCTGTACTGCCAGATTCCGCACGTAAAAGAAAAGGGTACTTTGCATGCACGTGCAATCCAATGCACGGCCGTGCATTGCCAAAATCTTTGCCTATAAATAGCAAGCTCATTCCAAGCATTTAGGTATCCATTACCAAGAATTGGGAAGGCCTTAGTGCTCTGCTAAGAGCCAGAACTCTCTCGGTTTTGGTCCGTTTAGCTTTTCTTTGTTTATTTCCATTCTAAAGTCTTGTAATATGAAGCGATTCTTCTCGTTCGAGTAAGACAAGAGGCATTCTATACCCGCTCTCCCTTGGTATTGGAATACTTCCACACATTATCCAAGGGTTAGTGGAGTCACTTGTATGGTCATTCATGGCTAGTTCTCTTGTGTTACTCGAGTTGGTTGAACTTTAATTAATTAATGAATTATTTTTAGTAAGTTATGTTTTTAAAGTCTTTACTATGAGTTATCTTAAAAAGACAAGAGTAAGTGATCTTTAAACCAATCTAATAATCTTAAATCTTGTGAGTTAGTTAAGCAAGACTTTTTGTTTGGAAAACTTATTCGATGTTTGTACGGTTTATATACAAATCTTGGTGCTAGCATGGCCAGTTAGTATAGATTTAATAATATGGGATGATTGTAGGTTTGGGTATTCAGCAGGCCGTTTGAGCCCTAACCAGACCGGGCAGTTTGTGTCGGTATTTCTTTACTTCTCTCGTGTCGGCTTGCAGAAGACTTCTAGCGGGAGCCATGGGGTTTGATCTTGAGAATGAAAGTCTTATTTATTTAAAATAATATTATAAGTAAAGACAACTATTTAAGAACATAATTTGTTAGGTCCGAGCATTCATAAAGTATCTCTAGAGGGAGTTGCGCATTCCGACTTTCCAAAGGAAGTTACAAGACATGACGTAAGTCAGTCACTGCATAATCTTAGTCCGAATAATGAATTGTGAGATACCGACGGACTTGAGACCCCGTTTAGGGTCCGTTATATTCATTAAGGAACAGCTGGCCGACCGTATCCACTATTCCGTTATAAAATACTAACTCCCCTTTCAAAAGGGTTAGTACTAGTAACTATGACCAACCTTACTTTAAATGTAATATTAATTAACAAGGGATAACAATTAGAGTAACGTCTTAAACGAGATAACCTTTCTAATTACATTTCATATCTGTTTATTTTCCTTGTAAAACAAAACCTATTTTCCAACTTATTATCCTACTCAGACAATAGCAAGGGTTGAGTACGGGATCCGTGTCCATGGTTCGATACTTGGTTCTTACCCATACTTTACTACGCTACGATAGGTTCACTTGCCTATTGTGTGTGTATTTAGTTGAAGTAATTTCTCATTTTAATTTATAAATTTAAAACCTGATTTTGTGTAGCTCCAAATAGAATATATTTATTACTAAAACTACGCCATCAAGTTATTGGTGTCGTTGCCAAAGATATATATATATATATATATATATTTATATTTTTATCTACATATAAAACACGCAACAAGTTTTTGGCGTCGTTGCCGTGGAAACGGTAATTTTACGAAATATCTAATTCGTTGGATTGACTAATTATTTCTATTTAACTTTTGTTTTACTTCTACCTTATTTTCCATTTTTATTTTATTTTCATTTTTATTTTGTTTTTGTTTTATTTCTTTTTATTTTTATTTTTATTTTTTTACTACTTTTGTTTTTATTTTGGTTCTTGTTCTAGCTAATATATCTTTACAGAAACTTTCAAGTATCGCAACCCAGGAATTATTGCGAAGAAAAATGAACGGATACAAGTACCGCCATTCGAAAGCATTTTAAGAATAGGCGTAACACTTTCGAACGGTTTTACGTGTTTAGAATTTACATTCATATTTATTTTCGATGATGACAAGCTCGTTACATTGAAATTGGATATCAAGAAACAAGGTAAGTTTTCTAACGTAATATCAGGATTTTAATGGTGACATTCCCCTTTGACCAATTTATTTTACTAATTTTAAAATAAATTAATACTTTAATATAATTTAAATTATTTAAAAAAATATATTTTAGTTTATTTTTAAAAGTACTATTTTCAAGTGGATTTTTAGTAAAAAAATTTTTTTTAAAAAAAAGGTCAAAATTGGTCAAACAGGGGTGATGCACAGCCGTGCAACTCAATGCATGCCCGTGCATTGGGGTTCGTGCACGTCTAGAGTTACAATTGTAGAAAAATCACTTTTCTCTCAAAACCCCAACTCCAAAAACGCTCGTTTCGGCCAAAATCACTCCAAAACCCCCGATTTCTCACGGTTTCTCTTGATATTTGCTTCCAATCTCTTCCCCGAGGTATGTAAACTTGTCCATTGTCAATTTTAGTGTGATTTATGCTTCAAATGTGGCTATTATTGTTCAAATAAGGCTAGGGTTTCGTTTTGAACATTGGTTTGAATATGCTTAAATATGAACTCAATGCTTGATCTATATGCATATTTGACTAGGTAGGATCATAATGTAACTCATTTTAGCCCTGTTTGGGTAGGATTTGTTTGATTTGTATGGATGGGTGTATTAATTTTGACTTAGAGTTCTTCAACATGAAATTACAAATTAAAGAATGAATCTTGTTTGAATGTGTTTAGGTTTTAACATAGTTGGTGGGAAATTGTTGATTAGTTGAATTACGTCAAGAATTTTGGCGGGTTTGACTTTTCAAAAGTCAACATTTTGACCATCTATTTTGATAGTCATATTACACTGTTTGAATTTGCGCCTTGTTTGATTGATTGCAATTGACCATTTTGGGACCCGAGAAACATAACCGTGCCATAACCATGCACGAAATTGTGTTCCCCTTGTGTGGTCCAAAAATTATATACATATATATTTTTATAAAAACATGATTCTTATCAAGTTTTTGGCACCAATATGCATCGTACTTTACACACCATCAAGTTTTTGGCGCTGTTAAAATATATATGTTGAATCACTCTTGATTTTATAATACTAACTCCTTTTAATAATGATTATGTAGGTCATGGCTGAGTCTTCCCGACAAGCGGGGCGAAAGAGAAGAAACACCCGATCAGGCTCTAGGTCATGTTCATCCACATCTTCCCACATGAGTGGATCGCCACAGACTCCACCATCTCTGCCACACCCCCCAAATTTCACTAACGGAGTTTTACCGTTTGGTGTGTGACAAACCAGGATCTCAATCATTAGTTACATCAAACAACACTATATGGGAAATAAATGTAATATCATAAAAGTTCAGAGTTAATGCGGAAGCGTTTAAATAAGAAAATAAATGCACAAAATAAGCGCGCCCAAGTTTAGTTTAATAAAACAAGTAAATTGTTTTGAATATTTGCATGGGGATGAAATGATAGTAGGACTCCATGCATGTCCTAAATGTGCAACCTGTGCCTTAACGACCTGAGAAACATATAAGAAAAAGTGTCAACACGAGGTTGGTGAGTTCACATATTTACAAGTAAATAAAATGTTTGAGTGTTTGCAGGATCCATTTACGTAAGTCACACCTATTGCTAACTAGGCAATGTACAAGTTACTCTAAGCGTTCACAACTGAAGCTGACTGTTTATGTTTGAGATGCCTTCCGCCATTGCTAACATCAACAATGGCAAATGTTTAGGACAATTTACACCCGTTAGACCTCCAATCAAGTTAGCGCGACTAGCCCGGGTGGGGTTTGCCAAACCCAGTAGTACTACTCAAATTTCCTCGCTATACTCCATATATTAACGGTCTGAGTGTGTGAGGACTTTGCATGTTATGTTTGCACTTAGGTACACAAGTGGTAATGAAATACTATGTGATCCATGTCCGTGTGTATGTCTCTCCCTGGCTGGGAGACAAATAACGGATGCCTGTTCGCATGCATGTTTCTCCCCAACGGGAAAACAAGTAAGATGATGTTTGTTTGTACGCATGTTTCTCCCCAATGGGAAAACAAGTAAAATGATATTCATTTGTATGCATGTTTCTCCCCAACGGGAAAACAAGTTAAAATAATGTTTGTGTGTATGCATGTTTATCCCCCAATAGGAAAACAAGTAAAAAAGGGCCGTGAAACTCACCTGAGTCTGAGTAACGAGTACCAATCAATACCGTACAAGGATAAACACAAGAGCTTGCTAGTGGACAATCTACCGATGTCCTAGAATACGATTCACAACAGTTAGGGACACATGGGATTTCGTGACGATGAAACTGAAGAGTTTAATGTCCTAAAACATATTTAGGATCAACGGATAGACAAACGCGTCATCGGAATCAAGGATTTTTAGTTTATTATTTAATGTGAATACGACACGTACAATACGTCACCAAAATAGTATAATATATATTATTGTTTCGTTTGCGTGTTTGAGTTAAGTAATAACTTTAATAAATAATTAAAATAATTATATTATTTTAAAACGTGGAAATAATTTATTAAAACGAGTTGTAATTCTAATCCCGAATACGAAGCCATTGTTTGCGCGTTTTTACGAATTTAATAATTTGTTTAAGAAATAATGTAATAAATTATATTATTTTTAATTTACACAAAATACTAAAAAATGTGTTATAATTTCCGGGTTTCAAAACACATTGACATGTTATAATAATATAGTATTTGATATTGTTTTTAAAAATAATATGTATAAAGCTGCCTAAAAAATATGTGGCTTATGAGATTCGAACCTGAGTCTCACCCACAACAATCCAACAACTTAACCAGTCCACCCGGTGGGTCAATCGCAACATGGAAAAATTTAAAATGGTTTTAACACACAAAGGCATTGTGTTCTTCCCCCCTTCCGCGAATCGAAACCCAAATTCATCATCATATCCGACAATTTCGATCGCGATAGGTCTTAAAACCATAGGGGTTTTGTTAATCGATGAAGTTTAATTGCAAAAACAACAACTTTTGAATCGATTAATTGCGGATTGAATGGCCGAAACTCTAGATTAAGAACATAGGATCGAATTGGTTAATACTTGTAATAAAAGTTGTTAAATTCATGGGGATTTCATTTAGTGAATGATTTCGAGTCTAACCGTATAGGTTAATTGAATTGAGATTGCGCCTAAACTGTAGTTCGATTAAACCTATATTCGTGATGAACCCTAGAATTGGTTCATCACCAATTCGATGTTGTAAGCCCTGATCATGATATGGCTTTTGATCTATGAATTGAAACGAAGCTAAGGGAATGTTTGATTACCAGAATGAATGCCGAATTGATGGAGATCGAGCAAATGGGTTTCCGAGTTAGATGGGTTTGGTCGCCGGCGTCTTTGTCTATTATTCCGACCAAAATAGAATGTGCAATTGCTTTTGTGAGGTGTGAATGAGGTGTGCATAGCGTTTGATTTCAGAATGGTGAATGGATTTGATCGATTTCCATGTTTTAGTTAATGGGTCGACGGTTTTGGTTTGGGTTGCCATTAACGAGTTTAATTCGATGTGAATGATAGTGATTAAGGCCCTAATGAAAATCGATTATTGTTATAACATGGGATTCAGTTACGAATTTGAATCACATTCGGTTATTACTCATTGATTTATGATCAAAAGTCATGATTTTGACTTTTTAAAAGTCAACAGAATCCATTTGAATTGATTTTGACTTTGAGAGTCAACAATTCAAGTTTTGGGACTTGGCAGAACTAGTCCCTGCAGTTTGAGTTCAGATTGTTGACAGAATTAGTCCTTGGGGTTTGAAATGAGTTAACTGAGTTAGGATTTAACTGGATTATGATAACAGAGTTGACCTAGAAAGTCTGGATTGTCACATCATCCCCTAGTTGAAAGAATTTTCGTCCCGAAAATTAAATAATTTTTTTTTCCGAATGTCACATCATCCCCTAGTTGAAAGAATTTTCGTCCCGAAAATTAGAATAGTACTTTATGTGCTTGACGTGGATTGCTTGAACGGATGAGAATACTTGCGCATCATCCGACCCTCGCGCTCCCATGCGAATTCCGATCCACGATTCGAGTCCCAACGAACTCTGACATTAGGAATTTTACTATGTTTAAGAGTTTTGACTTCCCTATCCATGATTCCTACTGGTTCCTCGATGAAACACAATTGTTCATCGATGTGTAATTCCTCAAGAGGAACCGCGAGTGACTCGTCTGCTAGACATTTCCTCAAGTTCGAGACATGAAAGACATTGTGTACACCACTAAGTCCTTCGGGTAGGTCCAGTTGATACGCTACTGGGCCAATTCTCTTCACTGTCTTGAAAGGTCTAACATAACGAGGATTTAGTTTACCTCGTTTCCTAAAATGAATGGCACGTTTCCAAGGTGAGACTTTTAATACGACCATGTCGCCTACTTGAAGCTCTAACGATATACGACGCTTATCGGCATAGCTCTTTTGACGATTACGAGCTACCGCCATACGATTTCTAATTTGAACGATCTTTTTCTGATGTTTCTAAAACGAGTTGAGGACCCGTAAGTTGACTATCCCCAACTTCGGCCTAACAAATAGGAGAACGACATTTCCGTCCATATAATGCTTCGAATGGAGTTGCTTTGATGCTAGTGTGATAACTGTTATTGTAGGAAAATTCCACCAGAGGCAGATGGGACTCCCAAGTGCTACCGAAATCAATCACACAAGCTCGTAGCATATCCTTCAGAGTTTGAATAGTACGCTCAGTCTGTCCATCTGTTAGAGGATGGTATGCTGTACTCATATCTAGACGCGTGCCTAAAGCTTTATGTAAAGATTTCCAGAAATGTGAGGTGAATCATGCGTCACGATTCTAAATGATATAGATTGGCACTCCGTGCCGAGAGACTACTTCTTTCAAATATATGCGAGTAATCTTCTCCATTTTGTCAGTTTCTTTGGTTGCCAAGAAGTGAGCGGATTTTGCTAAACGATCGACGATTATCCAGATGGTGTCACATCCGCTAGGATTCGGGGCAATTTTGATGATAAAGTCCATAGATATTTGTTCCCATTTCCACATAGGAATCTCTGGTTGCTGAAGTAGACCAGAAGGTTTTTGGTATTCGACCTTGACTTTCGGGTAGGTCAGGCACTTGCTCACATATGTGGCTATATCAGCCTTCATGTTCAGCCACCAATAAAGAACCTTTAGGTCATGATACATCTTACTGGAACCAGGATGAATAGAATAGCGAGATTTTAGAGATTCATCCATTACAAGTTCTCTTAAGTTCCCGTGTTTTGGAACCCATATTCGTTCATCACAATAGTGAATCCCATCTGATTTACCCTCCAGTTGTTTTTTCATACCACGCGTGGATTCCAACGGTAGGTTTTCATCTTTCAGGATTTCAAGTTAAGTACTACGGATCTGATGGGGTAGTCCAGGAAGGATAGTGAGTTGAAATGCTCAAACTCGTATGGGTCTAGATTCTTTCCGGCTTGGGGCATCGGCTACTACGTTAGCCTTGCCCGAATGATACTTGATAGCATAGTCAAAGTCATTCAAAAGTTTGATCCAACGACGTTGTCAAATGTTCAACTCCTTTTGTTCGTATATGTGCTGAAGACTCTTGTGATCGGTGTAAATGATGCACTTGGTACCGTCCAAGTAATGTCTCCATATTTTCAAAGAAACCACTACCGCTCCTAATTCTAGGTCATGGGTAGTGTAGTTTTTCTCATAACTTTCAATTGATGGGAGACATATGCGATAACCTTTTCGCGTTGCATCAACACATGACCAAGGCCTTGAATAGAGACATTGCAATACACTACGAAGTCATCCGTTCCTTCAAGAAGAGATAGGACAGGTGCACTGCAGAGTTTCTGTTTCAACAGTTGGAATACGGATTCCTGAGTTTCGCTCCAGTTATAGGGTTTACCCTTTTTGAGTTAGAGTAGTGAGTGGTTGAGCAATCTTTTGAGATTCCAGATGAATTAATGAATTGACGGTAGTAGCCAGTCAATTCCAGAAATTATCGCACCTCTGTTGGAGTCATTGGTGCTGTTCGATTCTTGATGGCTTCTACTTTAAATGGATCGATATGTATTCCTTTCTCGTTGACTATATGTCCTAGAAATTGAATCTTCGCGAATCCAGAATTCTCATTTACAGAATTTGGCATACAATTGCTCTTGTTTCAGCAATTCAAGGATTAAGCATAAGTGTTCCTCATGTTCTTCCTTATTCTTGGAATAGTTGAGGATGTCATCAATGAAAACGATGACGAACTGATCAAGGTTGGGTTTACACACGCGGTTCATGAGGTCCATGAACACCGCAGGTGCGTTGGTTAATCCGAAAGGCATGACCATAAATTCATAATGGTCGTACCTAGTTCTGAAGGCAGTTTTAGAGATATCCTCATCTCGGACTCTCAATTGATGGTAACCAGATCTAAGATCTATCTTGGAATAGAAGCTTGATCCTTGGAGTTCATCAATTATATTATCTATGTGGGGTAGCGGATAACGATTCTTGGTTGTCACTTTGTTCAGCTCACGATAGTCGATGCACATGCGGAAAGTCCCGTCCTTCTTCTTGACAAATAGGACTTGAGCTCCCCATGGCGATGAGCTAGGTCGGATGAAACCTTTTATCCAACAACTCTGTCAGTTGTGTAGATAACTGTTGTAACTAGGTGCAAGTCCGCACGGTGCCCGAGCAATATGCGCTGCTCCGGGTGCTAGATCAATTTGAAATTTGAATTGACGATGAGGCGGAAGTCCAGGAAAGTCTTCGGGAAATACTTCCGTTTAGTCATGTACAATTGGGATGTCGTCAATCTTCTTCTCCTCAGATGGCTGCTCGGCGACGAGAGCCAAATAGCAGTATGACCTTTTCGAAGACACTTTTGTGCTTTTATATAGGATATGATGACAACGACTGCACCACTCCTTTCGCCTTGGACAGAAAGGGTTTCTCCACTCGGGAGAGGAAAGCGAACAATTTGTCATAGCAAATGATTTCGGCTTGGTTTTTTTTTTTGATAACTAATCCATGCTGATGATTATGTTGAAGCTGTCAAATGTAACTGGCGTAAGGTCAATGTTAAGCTTATGACTAGCCAATCCTAGTTTACTTCTCTAAGAATGTGAGTTGTTTAGATTATTTGACCGTCTACCATCTCTATAATGTACTTAGTTTCTAATAAAGTTGGAATATGATCGCACCAAGATGAAATTTGTGAATTCATGCTGAGACTTCTAGTGAGACCCGTGCTTATAAGGTAAGCGTCGGTCAATCCAAAGGTCAAGGAAAGAGGTTCCCATAGAGAAAAGAAAAAAAAATCTACTGAGATGCAGGTTCCAGTAACATAAGAGATAGGATATCTGTTTAAGTAGTCGCGTTCAACTTATTGTTGGTTAGACTAAATCCTTGTTTTCTAATGTCATTAGAATAACTGGATCATTTTGTGAAGAAAGAAGTATGTTTATAGAGTTGGATATCCTGGGTAGATTGAGGATTAGCCACAAGATAAAGCAATAGGGTCAGATGAAATAACACGTGCTAGCTTGGGAAGAATTTCGCTTACATAGCTGGAGTCGATAGGTTTGTAATGAGTTTCTATTAGAGTTCCAATCAAGATAGTTTCTGTGATCACGTTTAGATGAGAGTCTTAATTTCACCAGGACTCTTACATGAGAGAGATAAACATTTTCAACCTGATAGTCGCGCCTATCAACTACTGAATAGGTTTAATGATACCAACTAGTCGTTGAGTGGGTTACAAGAATTTCTATAGACAGTGGAAACTTAAGTTTGCAAATCACAGATTAGGACCATTTATCCACACACTAGGTTTCACCAGGACTTACATGCACCTCAAATTACTTTTACGTGTGCACCCGTAATGATAATTTGCTTCACATGTTCATCCTAGTTTCTCCTTGTCCCGTGTCATAATGTCCTTTAGTTTGCATTGCTGAGTACAGAGTGTTGTCAGATATGACAAGTCATTGAGAAACTTAATCATCAACCATAAGTTGATCAACTAGGACTCCTATCAGGGCGAGTAGGCAGGAATTGCTTGATTAGATTATTCACTCGAGTTGAAACACAATACAAGAGTCCAATCTAGCGGATTGTAGATGAGAGAATGAAACAAACATGTACATGAAATGCGACTTTGAGACATGAAACTAATTCATGAATACAAGTTACAGGAAGCAGCAAAGTAGCCATCGTTCCATCTGAGTCAGGGTAGGGTCTGAGTATGCAATGAGCAATACGTTCTCAATTTTGTGGTCAATCTATCTTCAACAGAATATCGACCAAAGACGCGAGCCCATGGCTTGGGAAAGTGATGACATCTACGTGCCAATGGATCTTGCAATAATGCGTGCAACGGTCTGCCTTCACTCGGCGTATTGTTGCTGGTGGGTACAGTAGGGACTCGCCTTCGACGATCCCAACTCCTAGAGAGATATGTGCTTGCTAAGTGTCGTCCATAACATGGAGCTGAGAAAGCCTACCATACCCGACAGGTGATGGTGGTGTAAGTGACTCCTCCGAAGGCTCCGTCTCGCTGCCCTCGGACGGGAGTGGATGTTGTTCTGGTGAATCCCCGAGTGTCGCCATTGGGAATGATGATGCAATGCGAATGATGTATTCCTCGTCAGAAGAGGGTGGTATGAATAAAGTCAACATGACTGCAATGCATTGTATGTCTGGATGTTATGTGTATCATGTATGAGTGTATGTACCATGTAACTAATACATGTGTGCGGTTATAGTCTAGTATGCAATCCTAGTTCTCTATAACCATTGGCTCTGATACCAATCTGTCACACCCCCCCAAATACCACAAACGGAGTTTTACCGTTTGGTGTGTGACAAACCATGATCTCAGTCATTAGTTACATCAAACGACACTATATGGGACATAAATGTAATATTATAAAAGTTCAGAGTTAATGCGGAAGCGTTTAAATAAGAAAATAAATGCGCAAAATAAGCGCGCCCAAGTTTAGTTTAATAAAACAAGTAAATTGTTTTGAATGTTTGCATGGGGATCAAATGATAGTAGGACTCCATGCATGTCCTAAATGTGCAACCTGTGCCTTAGCGACCTGAGAAACATGTAAGAAAAAGTGTTAACACGAGGTTGCTGAGTTCACAGGTTTACAAGTAAATAAAATGTTTGAGTGTTTGCAGGATACACATACGTAAGTCACACCTATTGCTAGCTAGGCAATGTACAAGTTACTCTAAGTGTTCGCAACCTAAGCTGACTGTTTATGTTTGAGATGCCTTCCGCCATTGCTAACATCAACAATGGCAAATGTTTAGGACAATTTACACCCGTTAGACCTCCAATCAAGTTAGCGCGACTAACCCGGGTGGGGTTTGTCAAACCCAGTACTAGTACTCAAATTTCCTCGCTATACTCCATATATTAACGGTCCGAGTGTGTGAGGACTTTGCATGTTATGTTTGCACTTAGGTACACAAGTGGTAATGAAATACTATGTGATCCATGTCCGTGTGTATGTCTCTCCCTGGCTGGGAGACAAGTAACGGATGCCTGTTCGCATGCATGTTTCTCCCCAACGGGAAAACAAGTAAGATGATGTTTGTTTGTACGCATGTTTCTCCCCAATGGGAAAACAAGTAAAATGATATTCATTTGTATGCATGTTTCTCCCCAACGGGAAAACAAGTAAAAATAATGTTTGTGTGTATGCATGTTTCTCCCCCAATAGGAAAACAAGTAAATAAAAGGGGCCGTGAAACTCACCTGAGTCTGAGTAACGAGTAGCAATCAATACCGTACAAGGATGCAATAGAAACACAAGAGCTTGCTAGTGGACAATCTACCGATGTCCTAGAATACGATTCACAACTGTTAGGGACACATGGGATTTTGTGACAATGACACGGAAGAGTTTAATGTCCTAAAACATATTTAGGATCAACGGATAGACAAACACGTCATCGTAATCAAGGATTTTTAGTTTATTATTTAAAGTGAATACGACACGTACAATACGTCACCAAAATAGTATAATATATATTATTGTTTCTTTTGCGTGTTTGAGTTAAGTAATAACTATAATAAATAATTAAAATAATTATATTATTTTAAAACGTGAAAATAATTTATTAAAACGAGTTGTAATTCTAATCCCGAATACGAAGCCATTCGTTTTTACGAATTTAATAATTTGTTTAGGAAATTATGTAATAAATTATATTATTTTTAATTTACACAAAATACTAAAAAAAATGTGTTATAATTTCAATTTTCGGGTTTCAAAACACATTGACATGTTATAATAATATAGGATTTGATATTGTTTTTAAAAATAATATGTATAAAGCTGCCTAAAAAAATATGTGGCTTATGAGATTCAAACCTGAGTCTCACCCACAACAGTCCAACAACTTAACCAGTCCACCCAGTGGGTCAATCGCAACATGGACATATTCAAAATGGTTTTAACACACAAAGGCACTGTGTTCTTCCCCCCTTTCGCGAATTGAACCCCAAATCCATCATCATATCCGACAATTTCGATCGCGATAGGTCTTAAAACCGTAGGGGTTTTGTTAATAGATGAATGGTGAATCTGTTGGAAATTTTAATTGCAAAAACAATAACTTTTGAATCGATTAATTGCGGATTGAATGGCCGAAACCCTAGATTAAGAACATAGGATCGAATTGGTTAAATCTTATAATAAAAGATGTTGAATTCTTGGGGCTTTCATTTAGTGAATGATTTTGAGTCTAACCGTATAGGTTAATTGAATTGAGATTGCACCTAAACTGTAGTTCGATTAAACCCGTATTCGAGATGAACCCTAGAATTGGTTCATCACCAATTCGATGTTGTAAGCCCTGATCATGATAGGGCTTTTGATCTATGAATTGAAAGGAAGTTGAGGGAATGTTTGATTACCAGAATGGACGCCGAATTGATGGAGATCGAGCAAATGGGTTTCCGAGTTCGACGGGTTTGGTCGTCGGCGTCTTTGGCTGTTATTCCGACTAAAATAAAATGTGCAATTGCTTTTGAGAGGTGTGAATGAGGTGTGCGTAGCGTTTGATTTCAGAATGGTGAATGGATATGATCGATCTCCATGTTTTAGTTAATGGGTCGACGGTTTCGGTTTGGGTTGCCATTAACGAGTTTAATTCGACGTAATGATAGTGATTAAGTCCCTAATGACAATCGATTGTTGTTATAACATGAGATTCAGTTACGAATTTGAATCACATTCGGTTATTACTCATGGATTTATGATCAAAAGTCATGATTTTGACTTTTTAAAAGTCAACAGAATCCATTTGAATTGATCTTGACTTTGAGAGTCAACAATTCAAGTTTTGGGACTTGGCAGAACTAGTCCCTGCAGTTTGTGTTCAGATTATTGACAGAATTAGTCCTTGGGGTTTGAAATGAGTTAACTGAGTTAGGATTTAACTGGATGATGATAACAAAGTTGACCAAGAAAGTCTGGATTGTCACAATCTCCTCCACCGCCTTTTCACCCGCAGCCCATGCAAGAAGGGAAACAGGATTTGCAAACGTGGCTTATCTTTGACCCCGATGATGCCATCGAGGTCCATGCCTACCAAACACTACCCACATTGCTAAGATTAAACCTTCGGAACACACAATACAATTTGCTACCCAATGTTAATCTTTTGGAAAGCGCAGTTCCCCTCATCACAAAGCCTTGGCAAAGATTCTTTGCCATTAGGGAAGCAACCTATTACGAGCTCACCCTTGAGTTTCTAGCATCCTTCCAGTTTGATAGGTCGGTAATGAGTATGGAAATGCATGATTGTGTATGTTTCAGGATGGCTAGACATTGGTATGAAATGTTATTGGCACAATTTGGGGTAAAAATGGGAATATACAGGCACAGGGAGATTACGGAGCCGATCTTTACTGTCAGCATAGGGGAGTTCGCCGAGGGAGAAGCATCAACGTTTTGGCATAGGATCGGATCCAGACCTTTTAACCTGCATAGTCAAAAGAGCACCAGGATCAGACATCCCCTCCATCGTTACCTGCACCGATGCATTGTCCTTTCCATCGGGGGAAGAAAGGATAGCACAGGTGTTATGAGCGTTAGAGATCTCCTTCACTTACACTGGTTGATTGATGGGATTCCTTGTAACTTGGTTTACAGCTTGTCCAAATTCTTTACTAGAGCTACTAGCTACTGTTCCAACAGCCACATATTTGGAGGACCATACATTACTAACCTTGCTTCCTACCTAGGAGTCTTGTCTCCTGTGCACCTCGGTATACTTACAGAAATGGACACACCCATTCTACTTGTTGACACCCAAGTATTGATCAACATGCATATGATGAAGAAGTTCAATGGGGTGTATCGATTAGTAGGCCATTGGGGAAATATTTGGACTCGTGTAGTTGAAGAATTAGAGGACGAGGGAGCACCTATGGGACAACTGGGGCATCAAGGCCCATGTATGTACCACACTACTGCTGACCCAACAATGTTATATTTAGTGATCCGTATGGGTCAGACGATGGAGGGCTTGCGGCAGGATTTTCACGATCATCTACAGGACCCGTATGCTCACCAACCACATCAGCAGCCTCCTGGCCCATACAAGCTATGGCCTCGCCCGCCATATCAGTAGCAGCTCTCTCTTCCTTTTGTTTATATAGTTTGTGGTTCTTGACTTTTGACGTTGGTTTGTTTGACTAAGACACGATACCATTTTTACCGGTTACAGGAGTAACCGTTGACATGGTGGCACTGCCACCAACTTTATTCGGCCGCCATTCTTTGGCGAATATTAGTTTAAAATTTTTTTCAGTACTTACTTTTTGTGTTGAGTATTGCATAGCATTACAGATGATACAGATTTTGGTTCATGCCCGGATATACGATCTAGGTATTGATGAGAATCGATTACACGCCCGACAATTACGTCTCATCAGGGGAGTATTAGTTTCACCACACTCTTATTATTCATGACACATATCATATTGCATACATTCATATTGTTAGAAACTAAGTGTGGGGTGGAACCCAGTCGATATTTTGACTGCCTGATCTTGTCTTTAGTATTACAATTGCATGATTAACAAATACCCAATTCATGAAATCAAAATTTATGTATAGAAGTAACAAAAACATTTTCCAAATTAATCTTAAAGCAAAAGTCTTAAAAATCATTTGGCATAAACGATAAAAACAGCAATTTGAAATACCATTAAAGTGAATCAAGGAAACAAATAGGGAAGATTAGGAAGCACAACAGAAAGAAAGAAATAAGTTTATGCACATTTTTACTTTATTACCCCTTTACCTTCCGTTTCCATGTGGGAGATTTGAACCTATCCGAGCATTATCACGAACACATCAAGTTTTTGACATCATTGATTTTCACATATTTCACATGCTCATTTCATTTGTTAGAGTAATTACTAATTATTGCTTTGCATGTTAGAACTTGTGTAAAATATACTTTAAAGATCATGGACTAAAAGAATGCATAAAAATGATCAAGGCATTAGGATTAACCTATTTTCTTTAGCCTTTTCTTTTCCTTTACTTACCCTAAACGTTATCCCCTAGTTAGCCCCTTTGAGCCTAAACCGTTTCATTTCTAAACTCCCATCTCAAAACCATTAAACCTGAAAAATTAGCCTTTTTATCTTTTAACCCTTTTCGTTGAAATCAACTTGGCTATGAATGAAGAAATGATTATCCACCAAAAGTTTATAGATCCATCTTATGTTCAGAGAAAGAAACTCATCTAATATGAAAGAAGAATTATTGTGAAAAGAAAAAGGGCAACCAAAAAGAAATTAGTAAATCACCCAAGCTAGTGAAGAAATCTCATCAAAAGAGAATCAAACTTACTCGAAAAATTGGAGTATGCAAAGCTGATCAAAATGAATGTATTAGGAAGAAACAATCGAACGATTCATGAAGAATTGATAGCAATGAATATTTCAACGATAAGAAGAAGTTGACATTCTTGAAGGAAGGGATTTGGTCTTGACAATCTGACCTTAAAAGAGTCCTTAGATTAGTCACAATGTCTAATCTAAGTTAAATAGGAAACCACTCACCTTTTAATCATCAAGCCAAGTCAGATTTTCAACATTTAGCCATTTTTCCAAAACACTTCCTACCCTAACCCAAATCCAATCCTTACAACCCTTTACAAAGCCCTCTTGATTTATGCATATTTTATGTCAATTGATGGAGATTTGATTTCTATAAAAGCCTATGACTATGCAAGCATTAATTGTAGCATTGAGTGTTCTTCTTAACATACAATATCCATATCTTTAACCAAATGTTGAGTGAACATTTGTGAGACTGTAATTTTATGCATAATCATAGTTCCATCAAGTATATTGGGCATGCTACCCTATTGTGGAGAAACACTCGAAAGGTATAACCACCAAATAATTGTTTTTAAAAGGCCATTCAACCATTTGGGTCAAAAGTTTGGATTAGCATTTAGTAAATATCTTACTTCTACGGGTATAATCATGCATGAGTTTGCTTGAGGACAAGCAAAGTTTAAGTGTGAGGTATTATGATATGATGTAAATTATACATGTTTTGCACGAATAATTATCCCCGAAATCATCACAATTAGAGATATTATGATAATAATTTATGCCTAATCCACTCATTATGTTCCGATAGGATAATTGAGCCGAATATGCAAAAACATGAAGAAAACACTCAAAATCAAGGTGAAAGCAGCATTCGAGAGCCAATTAAACAAAACCGGACGCAGAAAGTCAAAGCTGGAAGTCAATAAGTCAACTGGAAGCAGACATGGTCAATGCACGGTCATGCAAAGCCATGCACGACCGTGCAAATGCCATTTTTGCTCCCTATACTCTCCTGTACTGCCAGATTTCGCACGTGAAAGAAAAGGGTACTTTGCATGCCCGTGCAATCCAATGCACGGCCGTGCATTGCCAAAATCTTTGCTATAAATAGCAAGCTCATTCCAAGAATTTAGGTGTCCATTACCATGAATTGGGAAGGCCTTAGTGCTCTGCTAAGAGCCGGAACTCTCTCGGTTTTGGTCCGTTTAGCTTTTCTTTGTTTATTTCCTTTCTAAAGTCTTGTAATATGAAGCGATTCTTCTCGTTCGAGTAAAACAAGGGGCATTCTATACCCGCTCTCCCTTGGTGTTGGAATACTTCCACACATTATCTAAGGGTTAGTGGAGTCACTTGTATGGTCATTCATGCCTAGTTCTCTTGTGTTACTCGAGTTGGTTGAACTTTAATTAATTAATGAATTATTTTTAGTATCTTATGTTTTTAAAGTCTTTACTATGAATTATCTTAAAAAGACAAGAGTAAGTGATCTTTAAACCAATCTAATAATCTTAAATCTTAGAGTTACTTAAGCAAGACTTCTTATTTGGAAAACTTATTCGATGTTTGTAAGGTCTATATTCAAATCTTGGTGCTAGCATGGCTAGTTTGTATAGATTTAATATTATGGGTTGATTGGAGGTTTGGGTATTCCGCAGGCCGTTTGAGCCCTAACTAGATCGGGCAGTTTGTGTCGGTATTTCTTTACTTTTCTCGTTTCGGCTTGCAGAGGACTTCTAGCGGGAGCCATGGGGTTTGATCTTGAGAATGAAAGTCTTATTTATTTAAAATAATATTATAAGTAAAGACAACTATTTAAGAAAAAAATTTGCTAGGTCCGAGCATTCATAAAGTAGCTCTGGAGGGAGTTGCGCATTCCGACTTTCCAAAGGAAGTTACAAGACATGACGTAAGTCAGTCACAGAATAATCTTAGTCCGAATAATGAATTGTGAGATACCGACGGACTTGAGACCCCGTTTAGGGTCCGTTATATTCATTAAGGAACAACTGGCCGACCATATCTACTGTTCCGTTACAAAATACTAACTCCCCTATCGAAAGGGTTATTACTAGTAACTATGACCAACCTTACTTTAAATATAACATTAATTAACAAGGGATAACAACTAGAGTAACATCTTAAATGAAATAACCTTTCTAATTACATTTCATATCTGTTTATTTTCCTTGTAAAACAAAACCCATTTTTCAACTTATTATCCTACTCAGACAATAGCAAGGGTTGAGTACGGGATCCGTGTCCATGGTTCGATACTTGGTTCTTACCCGTACTTTACTACGCTGCGATAAGTTCACTTGCCTATTGTGTGTGTATTTAGTTGAAGTAATTATCATTTTAATTTATAAATTTAAATCATGATTTCGTGTAGCTCCAAATACAATAAATTTATTACTAAAACTACGCCATCAAGTTATTGGTGTCGTTGCCTAGGATATATATATATATATATATATATATATATATATATATATATATATTTATATTTTTATCTACATATAAAACACGCATCAAGTTTTTGTCGCCGTTGCCGGGGACACGGTAATTCTGCGAAAGATCTAAGTCGTTGGACTGACTAATTATTTATATTTAACTTTTGTTTTACTTCTACCTTATTTTCCATTTTTAATTTATTTTCATTTTTATTTTATTTTTGTTTTATTTCTACTTTATTTTTCTTTTTATTTTTTTACTACTTTTGTTTTTATTTTGGTTCTTGTACTAGCTAATCTATCTTTGCAGAAACTTTCAAGGATCGCAACCTAGGAATTATTGCGAAGAAAAATGAATGGATACAAGTACCGCCATTCGAAACCATTTTAAGAATAGGCGTAACACTTTTGAATGGTTTTACGTGTTTAGATTTTACATTTCTTTTTTAATTTCGATGATGACAAGCTCGTTACTTTGAAATTGGATATCAAGAAACAAGGTAAGTTTTCTAACGTAAAATCAGGATTTTAATGGTGACTTTCCCCTTTGACCAATTTATTTTACTAATTTTAAAATAAATTAATACTTTAATATAATTTAAATTATTTTTAAAAATATATTTTAGTTTATTTTTAAAAGTATTATTTTCAAGTGGATTTTTAGTAAAAACAAATAAAAAAAAGTCAAAATTGGTCAAACAGGGGTGATGCACGGCCGGGCAACTCAATGCATGCCCGTGCATTGGGGTTCGTGCGCGTCTGGAGTTAAAATTGCAGAAAAATCACTTTTCTCTCAAAACCCCAACTCCGAAAACGCTCGGTTTCGGCCATAATCACTCCAAAACCCCCGATTTCTCACGGTTTCTCTTGATTTTTGCTTCCAATCTCTTACCCGAGGTATGTAAACTTGTCAATTGTCAATTTTAGTGTGATTTATGCTTCAAATGTGGCTAATCTTGTTCAAATAAGGCTAGGGTTTTTTTTTTAACTTTGGTTTGAATATGCTTAAATATGAACTCAATGTTTGATCTATATGCATATTTGACTAGGTAGGATCGTAATGTAACTCATTTAACCCTGTTTGGATAGGATTTTTGTTGATTTGTATGGATGGGTTTATTAATTTTGACTTAAAGTTCTTGAACTTGGAATTACAAATTGAAGCATGAATCTTGTTTGAATGTGTTTAGGTTTTAACATAGTTGGTGGGAAATTGTTGATTAGTTGAATTAGGTCAAGAATTTTGGCGGGTTTGACTTTTCAAAAGTCAACATTTTGACCATCTATTTTGATAGTCATATTACACCGTTTGAATTTGTACCTTGTTTGATTGATTACAATTGACCATTTTGGGACTTGAGAAACATAACCGTGCCATAACCATGCACGAAATTGTGTTCCCCTTGTGTGGTCCAAAAATTATATACATATATATTTTTATAAAAACATGATTCTTATCAAGTTTTTGTCACCAGTATGCATTGTACTTTACACACCATCAAGTTTTTGGCGCTGTTAAAATATATATGTTGAATCACTCTTGATTTTATAATACTAACTCCTTTACATAATGATTATGTAGGTCATGGCTGAGTCTTCCCGACAAGCAGGGTGAAAGAGAAGAAACACCCAATCTGGCTCTAGGTCATGTTCATCCTCATGTGCCCACATGAGTGGATCGCCACAGACTCCACCATCTCCTCCACTGCCTTTTCCCCCACAGCCCATGCCAGAAGGGCCACATGATTTGCACCCGTGGCTTATCTTTGACCCCGATGATGCCATCGAGGTCCATGCCTACCAAACACTACCCACATTGCTAAGCCAAACCTTCAGAACACATAAGAAAATTTGCTACCCAACCTTGGAAGATGTTAATCTTTTGGAAAGTGCAGTTCCCCTCATCACAAAGCCTTGGAAAAGATTCTTTGCCATTAGGGAAGCAACCTAGTACGAGCTCACCTTTGATTTTCTAGCATCCTTCCAGATTGATAGGCCGGTAGTGAGTATGGAAATGCATGATTGTGTATGTTTCTGGATGGCTAGATAATGGTATGAAATGTCTTTGGCACAATTTGGGGTAAAAATGGGAATGTACAGGCACTGGGAGATTACGGAGCCGATCTTTACTGACAGCAAAGGGGAGTTCGCCGAGGGAGAAGCATCAGCGTTTTGGCATAGGATCGGATCCGGACCTTTTGACCAGCATAGTCAAAAGAGCACCAGGATCAGACATTCCCTTCACCGTTACCTGCACCGATGCATTGTCCTTTCCATCGGGGGAAGAAAGGATAGCACAAGTGTTGTGAGAGTTAGAGATCTCCTTCACTTACACTGGTTGATTGATGGGATTCCTTGTAACTTTGCTTACAGCTTGGCCAAATTCTTTACTAGATCTACTAGCTACTGTTCCAACAGCCACATATTTTGAGGACCATACATTACTAACCTTGCTTCCTACCTAGGAGTCTTGTCTCCTGTGCACCTCGGTATACTTACAGAAATGGACACACCCATTCTACTTGTTGACACCCAAGTATTGATCAACATGCATATGATGAAGAAGTTCAATAGGGTGTATCGATTAGTAGGCCATTGGGGAAATATTTGGACTCGTGTAGTTGAAGAATTAGAGGACGAGGGAGCACCTATGGGACAACTGGGGCATCAAGGCCCATGTATGTACCACACTACTGCTGACCCAACATTGTTAGATTTAATGATCCGTATGGGTCAGACGATGGAGGGCTTGCGACAGGATTTTCACGATCATCTACAGGACCCGTATGCTCACCAACCACATCAGCAGCCTCCTGGCCCATACAAGCTATGGCCTCGCCAAACCATATCAGTAGCAGCTCTCTCTTCCTTTTGTTTATATAGTTTGTGGTTCTTGACTTTTGACGTTGGTTTGTTTGACTAAGACACGATACCATTTTTACCGGTTACAGGAGTAATCGTTGACATGGTGGCACTGCCACCAACTTTATTCGGCCGCCATTCTTTGGCGAATATTAGTTTAAATTTTTTTTCAGTACTTACATTTTGTGTTGAGTATTGCATAGCATTACAGATGATACAGATTTTGGTTCATGCCCGGATATACGATCTAGGTATTGATGAGAATCGATTACACGCCCGACAATTACGTCTCATCAGGGGAGTATTAGTTTCACCACACTCTTATTATTCATGACACATATCATATTGCATACATTCATATTGTTAGAAACTAAGTGTGGGGTGGAGCCCAGTCGATATTTTGACTGCCTGATCTTGTCTTTAGTATTACAATTGCATGATTAACAAATACCCAATTCATGAAATCAAAATTTATGTATAGAAGTAACAAAAACATTTTCTAAATTAATCTTAAAGCAAAAGTCATAAAAATCATTTGGCATAAACAAGCTTATAAAAACAGCAATTTGAAATACCATTAAAGTGAATCAAGGAAACAAATAGGGAAGATTAGGAAGCACAACCGGAAGAAAGAAATAAGTTTATGCACATTTTTACTTTATTACCCCTTTACCTTCCGTTTCCATGTGGGAGATTTGAACCTATCCGAGCATTATCACGAACACATCAAGTTTTTGACATCATTGATTTTCACATATTTCACATGCTCATTTCATTTGTTAGAGTAATTGCTAATTATTGCTTTGCATGTTAGAACTTGTGTAAAATATACTTTCAAGATCATGGACTAAAAGAATGCATAAAAATGATTAAGGCATTAGGATTAACCTATTTTCTTTAGCCTTTTCTTTTCCTTTACCTGCCCTAAACGTTATCCCCTAGTTAGCCCCTTTGAGCCTAAACCATTTCATTTCTAAACTCCCATCTCAAAACCATTAAACCTAAAAAATTAGCCTTTTTATCTTTTAACCCTTTTCGTTGAAATCAACTTGGCTATGAATGAAGAAATGATTATCCACCAAAAGTTTATAGATCCATCTTATGTTCAGAGAAAGAAACTCATCTAATATGAAAGAAGAATTATTGTGAAAAGAAAAAGGGCAACCAAAAAGAAATTAGTAAATCACCCAAGCTAGTGAAGAAATCTCATCAAAAGATAATCAAACTTACTCGAAAAATTGGAGTATGCAAAGCTGATCAAAATGAATGTATTAGGAAGAAACAATCGAACGATTCTCGAAGAATTGATAGCAATGAATATTTCAACGATAAGAAGAAGTTGACATTCTTGAAGGAAGGGATTTGGTCTTGACAATCTGACCTTAAAAGAGTTCTTAGATTAGTCACAATGTCTAATCTAAGTTAAATAGGAAACCACTCACCTTTTAATCATCAAGCCAAGTAAGATTTTCAACATTTAGCCATTTTTCCCAAACACTTCCTACCCTAACCCAAAGCCAATCCTTACAACCCTTTACAAAGCCCTCTTGATTTATGCATATTTTATGTCAATTGATGGAGATTTGATTTCTATACAAGCCTATGACTATGCAAGCATTAATTGTAGCATTGAGTGTTCTTCTTAACATACAATATCCATATATTTAACCAAATGTTGAGTGAACATTTGTGAGACTGTAATTTTATGCATAATCATAGTTCCATCAAGTATATTGGGCATGCTACCCTATTGTGGAGAAACACTCGAAAGGTATAACCACCAAATAATTGTTTTTAAGAGGCCATTCAACCATTTGGGTCAAAAGTTTGGATTAGCATTTAGTAAATATCTTACTTCTACGGGTATAATCATGCATGAGTTTGCTTGAGGACAAGCAAAGTTTAAGTGTGAGGTATTATGATATGATGTAAATTATACATGTTTTGCACGAATAATTATCCCCGAAATCATCACAATTAGAGATATTATGATAATAATTGATGCCTAATCCACTCATTATGTTCCGATAGGATAATTGAGCCGAATATGCAAAAACATGAAGAAAACACTCAAAATTAAGGTGAAATCAGCATTCGAGGGCCAATTAAACAAAACCGGACGCAGAAAGTCAAAGCTGGAAGTCAAAAAGTCAACACGAAGCAGACATGGTCAATGCACGGTCGTGCAAAGCCATGCACGACCGTGCAAATGCCATTTTTGCTCCCTATACTACTAGATTCCGCACGTGAAAGAAAAGGGTACTTTGCATGCCCGTGCAATCCAATGCACGGCCGTGCATTGCCAAAATTTTTGCCTATACATAGCAAGCTCATTCCAAGCATTTAGGTGTCAATTACCAAGAATTAGGAAGGCCTTAGTGCTCTGCTAAGAGCCGGAACTCTCTCGGTTTTGGTCCGTTTAGCTTTTCTTTGTTTATTTCCTTTCTAAAGTCTTGTAATATGAAGCGATTCTTCCCGTTCGAGTAAAACAATAGGCATTCTATACCCGCTCTCCATTGGTCTTGGAATACTTTCACACATTATCTAAGGGTTAGTGGAGTCACTTATAAGGTCATTCATGGCTAATTCTCTTGTGTTAGTCGAGTTGGTTGAACTTTAATTAATTAATGAAGTATTTTTAGTATGTTATGTTTTTAAAGTCTTTACTATAAGTTATCTTAAAAAGACAAGAGTAAGTGATCTTTAAACCAATCTAATAATCTTAAATCTTGTGAGTTACTTAAGCAAGACTTCTTGTTTGGGAAGCTTATTCGATGTTTGTATGGTCTATATACAAATCTTGGTGCTAGCATGGCTAGTTAGTATAGATTTAATATTATGGGTTGATTGGAGGTTTGGGTATTCAGCAAGCCGTTTGAGCCCTAACCAGACCGGGCAGTTTGTGTCGGTATTTCTTTACTTCTCTCGTGTCGGCTTGCAGAGGACTTTTAACGGGAGCCATGGAGTTTGATCTTGAGAATGAAAGTATTTTTTATTTAAAATAATATTATAAGTAAAGACAACTATTTAAGAACAAAATTTGTTAGGTCCGAGCATTCATAAAGTAGCTCTTGAGGGAGTTGCGCATTCCGACTTTCCAAAGGAAGTTACAAGACATGACGTACGTCAGTCACTGGATAATTTTAGTCCGAATAATGAATTGTGAGATACCGACAAACTTGAGACCCCGTTTAGGGTCCGTTATATTCATTAAGGAACAGTTGGCCGACCGTATCCACTTTTCGTTACAAAATACTAACTCCCCTATCGAAAGTGTTAGTACTAGTAACTATGACTAACCTTACTTTAAATATAACATTAATTAACAAAGGATAACAACTAGAGTAACGCCTTAAACGAGATAACATTTCTAATTACATTTCTTATCTGTTTATTTTCTTTGTAAAACAAAACCCATTTTCCAACTTATTATCCTAGTCAGACAATAGAAAGGGTTGAGTACGGGATCCGTGTCCATGGTTCGATACTTGGTTCTCACCCATACTTTACTACGCTGCGATAGGTTCACTTACCTATTGTGTGTGTATTTAGTTGAAGTAATTATCATTTTAATTTATAAATTTAAAACCTGATTTTGTGTAGCTCAAAATAGAATATATTTATTACTAAAACTACGCCATCAAGTTATTGGTGTCGTTGCCAAGGATATATATATTTATATTTTTATCTACATATTAGACACGCATCACTTATACTTGGAAAATTATAGTACAACTGGATCTATTTGTGAGTTTAAATGATTTAAATAATTGAAAACGCGTTGTTTTGGTAGACCCTGCCAGTTTGAATAGCTTAAATAGCCTGTGAGTGTTACTTAGGAATAATCACGTAATTAAATCATGAAATCGTGTGGGTACTCATCTTAGGGTGTCGGTAAAACCGAAACTGTCAACATAGTATGATAGGTACCACGTTAAGTTAATATCTATTTGTTTTTGAAATTTTTGGCACACCATTCTCTTTTTATGAGAATAAATCCGAGTTTGGTGGCGCCCACATCCATAAATTCCATAATTCATGAGCTTATTTATTAGAATACTGAGTTTTGCTTATGTGTTACCCTCCGGGATGGCCACTTGGAGAAAACACCTCTAAGTGATTCTTATGTGCTTTATTGATATGACTTAGTCTATGTGTTACCTTCCGGGATAGTGACTTGGTTGAAACCCTTCTAGACGAAAGTTCATTTGCTTATTAATGCTCATTTCCATTCATTCATACATGATTTCATCTAATTTCTTAAACAAATAAATCTTAGTTTAACGTGGTAGGGTAAATATATATGGTTTAATCCGTGCCTAAACATGACCGTGAGACAGGATTAGGTGGAGTTGTATCTTCTAAGTGTGAGTCACATAGGTTGATTGATAACTGTATAAAATGGAATTAGAACACATTACAGGGGCTAGATAGTTGGTGCTTGGTTTTAATCGGATAGAATTACTGATTATTGCTTTTTAACGCGTGAGTATGTTTTGCTAATTGGTAATTATGAGTTTGTTAAGTTAGATCTAAGTTATGATTCCATTGCAGCTTTTTCAAGAATGAAAAAAGGTTAAGTGTGGGGATGTTTGATGTAGTGCGAAGCACACATCTTTGTTCCTGTTGTTTCGTGCGTTTTTACTTTGTTTTATATTCGTTTTTAGTCGTTTAAGTCTGTATTTGAGTCTATTGTATATTTTCAGGAGCTCGTGTGGAATAGGAAGCTATATCATGAAGAAATCAAGCACGAGAAGAAGCTGAAAGTGAAAAAGGAAAAAAAATGGTAAAAATTGGCCTCTCGCGGTACGCAAGAGAGGAAGACCGGATCCTCGTGGTACGCGAGGGAAGGGAAAATCGGCCACGACTAATTTGTTCCTCGCGGTACGCGTGGAACCAGCCAATTGTCTGGCGGTACGTTAGAGGCCTATTATTCCGCAAAAACCCCTAATTTGAGTTTTAATAGAATTGTAATGCCATTATTCAACAAGTTCTATCATTCAGCCATCTAAAGCAAGTCTTTTGGCAATTTTGAGGAGTAAGAAGTCAATCAAAGAGGAAAGTTGAAGACTTTGCTTCCGGGTTCGTTATAATTAACGTTTTCGGTTTCAAGTTTTGATTTTTATCCTTTGTTTGCTTTGTTTGAAACCATGTTTTTGTTTATTACTTCTGTTTTAGTTGTTTTGAGCATGATCCTAGGCTAAAACATTGATACTGCCCGGGTCTTATGATGATTACTTTGTAAAATTGATTTTTACAGGCACAAGATTTATTTGAAACTCCACTTCCCGATCTGGCGGTGTTATAGGTAACTCTTCAGGAAAAACATCCGGATATTCGGAGATGATGGGTACATCCTTTAGTTCCCGCTCGGTATTGCAGGTGGTTACGGATATGAGATAAGCGAGGCGTCCCTTCCAGAGTTACTTTGTTGCTTTTTTCATAGAGATCAAACCAACATGGTTGGTTGACTCGTCTCCTTTAATCATCACTACTTCTCCTGAATGTGTGCGTAGTTCAATGGCTTTTGAGTCACAAAGGATATGGGTCTGGTTAGTTTCTAACCAATCCATTCCAAGGAGTATATCAAAGCCAGCCAAATCCATTGAAAAAAGTTGTACGGGTATGACGTGTCCAGATAACGTAATTGAACAGCCATTCAAATATCTGGAGACCTGGATCAGGTCCCCGTTCGCGTTTTCGATTTGGTAAGTTTTGTCTAGCCTAGCTAAGGGCTTATTAACTAGTTTAAAAAAATTATGATCTATAAAACTTTGGGTCGCCCTAAAGTCAAAAAGCACCTTAGCGTAAGCATTATTGATAAGAAAAGTACCGTATATGACATCAGTCATTTTTTCGACCTCTTTTGCATTCAAATGGAATGCTCTGGCGTTTTTCTTGGCTTCGGTGGTAGGTTTGGTACCTGAGCCACCGGTAACTTCTAGTTTTGGGCATTCGCTCTTGTAGTGCCCGATCTCACTACAGTTGTAGTAAGTGATACTCTTCCTTCACGGGCAGTGGTCCATGTGATAACCTGTGCTTTTGCAGTCAGGACATGTTGTTGGGGTATATTGCCGACATTTCCCCGGTGCTTCTTATTACAGATTTTGCATACGGGAGAATTGGATTGTCCCTCTTTTTGGGAAAAGGGTCGAATGTTTCTTTTATGGTCAGGTTTGGTTATTTCCTTCTTTTTGTTTTCTTCCAATGTTTGGATCATTCCGTCCATTAATTGGGCACCTAGATCCATGGCATCATAAATGGTTTTGGGTTTTGAAACCTTTACCATATCTCAAATTTTACTGACCAGTCCATAGATATATCTCTTGATGATATTTGATTCAGGTGTAGCTAGATGTGGCACTAGCCGTGCATACTCTAGCAGTTTGGTCATGTAATCTTTATGGTTAGAGCCAACCATTCTTAGGTTCAGGAATTTTTGTTCGATTTACTCTACTTCATTGATAGGACAGAATTTTCTCTTGACTCGGTCTTTAAATGAGTCCCTACTCATCTCATATGCCCTTTCTCTTCCTTTGGCGGATACCAGGGCGTTCCACCATTCAAGAGCGAAGTTCTTGAAGAGGTTAGAGGCATAGAGGACCTTGTCTTCTTCGGCACATTTACTTATGGCCAAGACTGATTTTGTCTTCTCTATCCATCGAAGTGTTGATACTCCGCCTTCCTTTACAAGGAAGTCATAGGGTTTACAAGATTGGAAAGTCTTGTATGAGTAACCCATGTGTCTACTCTTTTTGTGACGCGGTTTTTAAGTATCCGCATAACTTTCTTTTGAGGAGTAGTGTTCCTCATTTCGGGTTCTCTTGGTTTTGGAACTTTGATGGGTATGAGTTTTTGAATGTTCCCTTCTCACAGAAATAGTGTGATTTGATTCGTTATGCTCAGAGTTATGAAGCGTATGCTCCTTTTCTTTTCCTTTATTTTTGGCCTCGACTTTGGCAGCCTGAGCCTTTTCAAATGCCTCTAGCATTGTTGGAATTGCATCCTCAATTCCTTTGCTTATCATTTCCTGCAGCTTGGGCCTCTTTTTCTAAGGCTTCATCAGCTTGTTTCTTTCGTCCACGTGTATTTGTGGAGGTCCAGTTCTTATTGACAATCTAGACGAAAGACATAATATTTATTAGAATTTGAAGATCTTTTTGATAATGAAAATATAAGATTTTTATTATTTTGAAACTTCAAAATACAATACGGTAATTGAAAATAACATAGATAAGACATATTCTAACGACCCCTATCTTTAATCAACGCTTGTTGTAGAGCAGCTATCTTCGCGTCTTTTTCAGCTTTAATCCTTTCTAATTCAGCTATGCGAGCTTGCGTTGCTGCAATCCTTTCTTCTCCCGGGGTTTCTTCGTTAATCCGGGGAGTATGGATTGGAGTAGGATTGGTGGAATGGTAAGTTCCATAGTGTCTGTTGGAATCAGCCCTTTCCTCACCTTCCAATGTGTACTGGTGTTTGTACGGTGTTTCGGGTAGTTTCTCTTGGTATCTATAATTGTCCACGTAGGTTTGGTTATAGCTTTCGAGTGTTGGAGAGGCGTAATAGCTCATTGGAGTTTCATAGAAGTTTTTGGATGTTTCTATTTCCCCTAGATTTTGAAAGGTTCCACTAGTGTATTTGGAATTTGTTCCAGAATAGGATTCGGTTGAGTTTGTGTTTCGTTCGTTATTTCCAGGTGGTGCGTACTTACGAACGAAGCTAGGTCCTTTTCCCTTTCCTACCATTCTAGGAAAATGAATAGGAAAATAAATACTTTTATTAATAGGATAAAAGATTACAAGATTTTTATTTGGATTAAAAGAAAAATAACATTAAAAAATATATTAGGACGCCTATTTCTTGACCACACTTTTGGCATCCTTCATCAAGCTTTTCCGTTGAAACTAAATTCTTTTAGCAAAGGACTTATGCTCCTTGTCCTTTTGGGCTAACTTCTTTTTGGCCTTTGATAGATCCTTCTCAATCTCTATCAATACCTCCCTAGTCAAGATAAGCTCTTTTTTGACTTGATCGGTTTCGCGAAGCGACCGATCGAGACACTCTATTGGAGATCTTGGTGTGGATGCGGGATATCCAAATTTCGGCGGAGGGTCTCTTAGTCCTAAGACTATGTCGTTGTAGACATTATCATAGGCAGGAGTAGGTTTATGTTTCAAGGTAGCTCGTGGGCTATAGTCCTTAGGTCTAGCGTTAGGATCGTCAAATGTGGCCTCAACTTCAGCCATAGGATCGTATTCATTCTGGATATAGGGATCTATGAACTGTGGATGATTTGCATAGTCGATGTACGATCTAGAACTTTCGGAGTAGGCTCCTATAGAACTTGTGTTAGAGTAATTTCCGTCGGTGTCCGAATTATTACTCATGTATGGACCCGATACGATAGGATAGTTGAGGTAATCAACAAACAGTTCATAAATAGTTGATTGTGGTGAATAGGCTTCCACCGGAGGTAGAGGAAGGAATCCTTTGCATTCGGAACTTTCGTAGTTCTCCAGATTTTTATAGATTTCCTCTAAACTAGCTCTTGTGATGGAAAGCTTCTCAACAGGTTCTTTTACCCTCATTTAAGGTTTAGTGGCCTTCTTGCTAGACCCTGCCTCATGTTGGTTAGTGGGAGGAGAATACATAGGCGGTGGGGGAGTTTGAGGTGGAGAGTAGTTTGGTGGAGGAGGTACTGGGTAATGTGGTGGTGTGCATCTCAAGTTACTGAAGTCAGAGCCACCCATTTGGCTCAGGTGATCTGATTTGTATTTATTGGAGCCTTTGGCAGAGTGTGATACCATGAGAAGTTTCCTTCTTCCATGGGTGCGTATGGATTTGCTACTAGTTCTTGTTTAACATTAACATTAGGGTTATAGTAGCTATGGTATCCTTGTCCTCCTGACATAATACTACCTGCATGTTTTGACACTATCAACTTAAAGGCAAGTGTTCTACCTACTTTTGTTTAGTAGGCAAGTCATTGCTTAATCTGGTTAGAGCTTAGATACTAATCCTAAGTATCTAATTCTCTAAAACCTTAGGCTCTGATACCAACCAATGTCACACCTCGCCCCCGGGAACTCCCGGGATGCGACGTAAGTTGGCACCTTCGGTACCTGCTTTGATTTCAGAGTTTGGTTTTTGTGCAGCGGAATAGTGGTTTTAAACATGATCTTTTTAACGATTCTCAACCTCAAGGGTTGGTTTTGTAAATACTAGAATCTTGTCGTGTAAACAAAAGATTTCTTTATTTAAATACTTGAGTATAAAACCCGATCGTTTGTACATTTGTTTTTTGAAATCAAAACCCTGACCAAAGTCAGTAAAATCTACAAGGAGGTATTCTGCCTAGGGAGTCGACATCCATTGGGCACCTTAACCTTGTCTTTTCTTAAGTTTTCTCCTATGCCTCGCACGAACCTGTATACCACTTTTTTGGGTTGCACCGGGTCCAGGTGTGTAGCCTGACCCGGATTATGTAACAAAACTGTCATCGGGACTTAGGCCGTAGCCGGTCCCGGAACTATGAGGTTATTTCATTCTTTTCCTGAAAACATTTGAAAATGAATGTCAGCTACATGCTGGTGAATACATTATGACCTCCAATCATTTTCATAAGCATGGCAAAACAATTTAACTAAACAGTTAAACATTTCATCATTGGACGATTCTAGTGATCATATCACTTCCTTGCATTTCATCCATTTGTATACATTGGACAAGCACTCGGGCCACGCGGCCAAACTGGCACAACTGCGTTTTACGCATCACGCGACATACAAGCCAACCCCGCCCGGCCCAACTAGATCCAGTGCGAGTATAAATATTTGATCAAAATTTACGTACACTTCTTGGGTATCAACATTCCCAGAGGTAAAACCCATAATTCTGGGATTAGTATGAGTAAATATTTATTTATCGTGTTTTGCCCTTTTTGTAAACATAAATCGTTTGAACTTTTACGTGAAGGTGCCGACAGCACCAGCACGTCTTATTTATGTGATGATAGCTTACAGCCCAAGCACGTCTTACAAATCGTTTTTGTAAAAGCTCAATCTCTCCATGAGAACGAGTATTTTTGATAAAGACGAGGATTCTCCTTTAGATTGAACTCGGAGATCGAAGGATAATAATCTTAGTGCTAAGTAGCTCTTAGAGTAGACTCTTAGGGCTCTAGCACCTTAACTTGCACTTCTATGTGTTCCTCGGGTTTCTTTGGCTCTTAAACGCTTGATCTCGTTGAACGCTGGTCGAACCGAGAGGAGCGGCTCGGGAGTCGGGACGTCTGGAGGGCTTGGGAAAGGCTCGGGAGCAGAAGAGATTCGAGAGTGTGTGTTGTGTTGGTGTAGAAAATGAGAACCTTGAGCTATCTATTTATAGGCTGATAACACCTCCATAGCGGACCTTTATCCAGGGCGATGTCGGTCCGCTATCGCCCTCCTCTCTCGCTTGCACGCCACATGGCAGCCATGCAAAGCTGGTGTGCCACCCGTCCATAGCGGACCGAGTAGGCATGCCATGTCGGTGCAGAGGGTTTGCTAGGGGTTTTCGTTTCGAACCGTTTTCTAGGCCATGTCGGTCAGACATCCAATCTTTTCCCATATCGGACCGATATCTAATCACATGTCGGTTCAATATTTGCTAACTTTAAGAATTTCCTAATTTATTTTTCTGATTCTTGGGTTTCCATTAACTCCCGTTATTTCTTATAAGTTCCTGGCAGAAATTGAGATCAGAATTTTGGCAGGTGTAATATTCATCCCTGAAGAATCGGTCTAGAAGTCAAGGAGAACGTGTAGAAGACACGTGGAGTGGCTAACAACGGTCATATTAGAAGACTTGGTTGATTCCGGGATTCTAGGATAGTTAGTTATGTTGTAATTTGTATATATCCAGCAGTTTGATCGAATAGAAAACATACACAATCACACTTAGCATTATTAAATGCTTGCAATTAGCTATGTAACACCTAGATCTCGATCATTCGCTGCTCATATTTGTAATCATTTTCATTGTTTTATAAAAAGACTAGGAGGCAAGTGACTTTCAGTCACTTCCCAAGGTTTTATGCCGACAATCCTTAGGGATTAAGGGCTTTCCTCGTAAACAGTCGTGTCATTCTACTACTTTATACACTTTGTTCATCACGAATCTTACAAGCACACTACCTCACTTACTAAGTTTGGTTACAAAATTATCTTTTTTGATTTTTACCCAAAACAACTATATTCGTTTTAAACATAAAAAACGCTCGTTTTTATTGTAATATCCCACATCGGTTGAGGGGGAGAATAATGGCTTCCTTATAAGGGGGTGGATACCTTCTCTATCAAGACGTGTTTTCCTTACAAACTAGTTCTGCGGGTTTTTCAGGATCCGGGATACCTGTTGGGGGACCTGTGCTCGTTTCAAATGACGATATCCTCAATTTATTCTCAGAGGTGAAGCAACAGATGGAACAGCAGAAAAAGACTAACCGGGTGTTGTTCAGAGAACTTGAAAGGATGAAAGAATCAAAGAAACCAGTGGAAGTGACGACTCCGCTACAACCAAAGATCCTGAATTTTAATTATTCGAGATCCTAAGGAATCCATAAGGGAGACTTCCTCCGCATGCGGAATGAGACCAAAACAGTTGGTCCAACTCTGGCTGTTAGAGTCACCGCGAACTGGAATCTTGGAACCAACCCAGGATCCTCGTCATAGGATCCCAATATCGGTAACACTTTTAATCAGTTTTCAAACACAAACGAACTTGTGCAGGATACAGGAATCATTCCGTCCGTGGCCAAGGAACTGAAGAAACTAAGGGAAATGATCTCTAGTGTACCAGGTGTAGCCCAACCTATACCAGAGATGTCCTCAACCAGCCACAGGATCTCGAGATTTGCTTTGCCGATATGTGATGCAGAGATTCCGAAACGCTTTCAGACTCCCAACATGAAGTTGTATGATGGAACTACAGATCCTGAGGAGCACGTCGCACAATACAGGGAGAGAATGGAAATCAATCCCATTCCATTGGACCAAAAAGAAGCTTGCTTATGCAAGGGTTTCGGTTCCACCTTGACAGGATCAGCCTTGAAATGGCTACTGAATGTTCCACATTATTCAATAACTTCATTTGCTCATTTAATCAATTTATTTAATAATCAATTCTCTTGAAGCAGAACGTTTGAAAGGATGACAAGTGACTTATACAAGATAACTCAGAATACCGAAGAATCCCTTCGGGATTATGTCAACAAGTTCGACCGAGAATCCCTGGATATCTCGAACCTTGACATTGCCACTGTAGTCCAAGCATTCAAGATGGGACTAAAGAAGGATTCCCAATTTTACGAAGACCTCGTCATGAACCCCTGCATGAATCTTGATGAAGTCAGGAATCGAGCTTTAAGATTCATAAGGTTCGAGGATGACAGAAAGATCCAACAAAGAATGGATGCTCCAACCAGTTACAGTCAGCCCAACCGGAAGACTGAGTATGCGCCCTTCAAGTCTTACAGATCCAAGCCTTATTCTAAACCTGACAATCACAGGGTTAACGCTGTGCAGGATGACGAGGACGAAGAAGAGTATCCTAAGTTATCTGAATACTATTTTTCTCTCGATACAACTGGTTTGCTATTTTCTATGCAAGATCTTGGAGAAAAGGCCACGTGGCCTCGCAAGTTTGAAAAGGGCACAGGATGGAAGGACAAGTCCAAGTGGTGTGTTTTCCACGAGGACTTTGGCCTCGTGACTGAAGATTGTATTACTTAGCGAAAGGAGATAAGCTATCTCTTAAGCAAGGGACATCTCAAAGAGTTTCTAGGAAAAGGAAAGAATAAAGCTAAGGATCATGACAGGATCTCGCAGAGACCGACATCCCTGCCGCCGGATGCCAAGGTAATAAGTTTTATATCTGGTGGATCTGACATTTGTGGCACTTCTTACTCTTTAGCAAAGAGGAATGCCAAGGAAGCAAAGACAGAGAAAGGGGATAGGCCTACCAAGACCTCTAGCCTGACTGAAGAGAAAGTCCTATCTTTTGACAAAGCGGACCGAAATGACATACAAGATCCTCATCACGACGACTTGGTGATCACTTTGTATATTGCAAACCACTCCATCCGTAGGATACTAATTGAAGAAGGGAGTTCGGTAAATATCATTCAGCATGAAGTCCTGAAGAGAATGGGGATCCCGGATTCTGAAATTATCTCAAAATCTTCAGTGCTGGTGGGATTCAGCGGAGAAGTTAAAAGCACAGTCGGAGAAATAAAACTACCGATTTATATTGAAGGGGTAAATATTATACAAAAGTTTTGTATAATAGATTCTTTGTCTTGCTATAATATCATTTTAGGAAGGCCTTGGATACACGATAAGAAGGCAGTGCCATCAACATACCATCAGTGTGTCAAGATGCCAACCCCTTGGGGGGTAGTGAAGATTAACAGTGACCAGCAAGAAGCTAAGGAATGCTACACTTATTCGATGAAGCCTTAGCCAAAACCAAGCAAGCATAGCAACTAAAGAAGCAAGCCCGACACGTCCTGGAAACCAAAGAGAAAAATGTTAAAGAAGTATCCCTAATTACGGAGGATCCTAATGTCAAGGTACTTGCTGGAACCAATATCCCCAAGGATATTGAACAAAATCTTGTAGAGTTACTTAAAAGCAGAACTTCAACCAGCGCTTGGAAACATGAAGACATGACAGGTATCTCTAAATATATTATTACGGATAAATTGGGTGTTGATAATAGTTTCAGGCCAATACACCAAAAGAGGAGAAAGTTTGCGCCAGAAAGGAATGCAGTTATCCAGGAAGAGGTCGAGAGACTATTGAAAGCAAGAATGATAAGGGAAGTAAAATTCCCAAGGTGGCAAGCTAATGTGGTGGTGGCCTAGAAGAAGAATGGGAAATGGAGAGTCTGTAAAGACTTCACTGACTTGAACAACACATGTCCCAAAGACCCTTTTCCATTGTCACACTGAATTATACATATTTTGCATGCATAATAATCCTCATATTATGGTATTAATAAAACAAAAGCCTTGCAAATGATACTTAATGCGTTAATATTTCACAATTGCAGTTTATTCGGTGTCCCAAGATAAACAGAGCAAAACTAGCTTAAAACATGAAGAAATCAAGCTTTTGGAAGACCAAACCTGAGCATTAACCCCCAAGAAGTCAAGCCAGGTCAAAGGATGTCAAACCAGCAGCTAAAAGACGAAACTGGGAAGTAGGGGAGGGATGCACGGTCGTGCATCCCATTGCATGGTCATGCATTGGCCTCCCTTGCTCCCCAAGGCCCAGTACACTGTCCTATGTACCCTGTTTGATTCCGAAGGTGTTTGCACACCCGTGCAATCCAATGCACGGCCGTGTATTGCTCATTTTGAGGCCTATAAATAGATGGCTTGGGTTCTTCATTCCACACACCCATCCACACCTCAATACACCATTCCATACCATAAGATAGTAAGTATAGTTCGTGTCTAATAGTATTAGAGTAGTAGTAGTGAGTAGAGGGGCTCTTCCTCCTTGTTCCACAATAGGGGGTCCTACGAAACTCAACTTTACGGTAGTTAGCATGGCCGTACGTGGCTAGGCTTCTTGTATTGCTAGGGTGAAGATGATGTTTGGTGCATGTTAATGTTTGACGTATTAATCTAGTGGTATGTTTATATCTTTAATTATTCGTCCTTAAAAACACCCTTTGGTAGGCTTTTATTATTGTCTAAATCCGTTTTTATATTTGTGAGTGTTCTTGATTTTAAAGTGTAAGATCGTAAAACCTTTTTAATCAAACTTCTTTTGAAACTTGTATGTCTTTATACAAGCAAAGATTGATAAGCCAAGGCTTGGTCAACATTATTAAGGTCGTACGTCTTTATACGAACTTAGTATGCGACCAAGAATTGGTGAACTCATGTTGGGAACGGTACGTCTTTATACTTGGTCCCATTGTTACATCGCCTCCCGGTGAGCAAAATATAATCACCTATTTAACCCTAATACAAAGCATTTACGTTTGATGTCTTAAACCAACCCGGAGATGACCATTCGAAGGGTTGAGGGTAACTGTTGTCCTTAACGGGAGGCACTACCATTTTAATTTAAAGATTTTAATTCGTGAATCAAATGTCATGAGGACGAGGCTCTAGTGGTGACCCGGGTTACAAGTTTGTAGTAATCATATAACTGGATTAGTCAACTTAACATTATCACGTACCAAGTTGATTCGAAGCCCAAAGCAATACTCTTCGTGATCTGATCATTTCCAAGATATTTACTTTCCTGCTATTTACTATTCTTTTCGTTACATATCTGTTACACACTTCACGCACGTTTTGACTTTTCTGTTATTTACTTTACCGTTATTTACTTTTCTGTCATTTACTATTCCGCTTCACAAGCACACAAAACCCACTCACTAATTGATCTGGCTAAACGATAACAAAAGTTGAGTATTGGAACTCGACTGTGTCCATTGGTTCGATACTTGGTTCTTAACTAAACTATATTACGCTGCGATATGTACACTTGCCTATTGTGTGTGTTTTTAAGTTAAAGTAATTATAACTTTATAAATTTAAAACATGATCTCGTAAAACTATCATAAAAATATATTTATATATTTTCATATATCAAAAACGACACATCAAGTTTTTGGCGCCGTTGCCGGGGACACGGTGATTTCAAGAAAAATTGGAGTTAACAGATTAGCCTTATCATTTTACATCTATTTTTCTTTTTCATTTTGTTGCATGTAGTGTATGATCCATAGCTCCACTACTGGTTTATATCAACCTTTAGCAGAGCCCGAAAGATTCTTTCACCGTCGAATATGAGAAAACCGTACGAGAAGAATGGATGTAGAAACCGCACTATCTCCGATTTCTCAAGACCGTCACTAGAGGCTGTGGGGTCTAGTATCACAAGGCCAACGGCTGACGCTAACAACTTTGAGATCAAATCTCATGTATCCACATGATCCAGTCATCATGCACTTTCCATGGATTACCTGATGAAGATCCACATGCCCACATTGCAAATTTCCTCGAAATTTGTTACACATTCAAACTGAACGGAGTTTCGAATGACGCAATTCGCCTCCGAATGTTTCCCTTCTCCTTAAGGGAAAGAGCTAAGGCATGGCTAAACTATCTTCCTACCGGGTCGATCACTACATGGGATGATCTAGCTCAGAAATTCCTGTCAAAATACTTCCCGCCAGCGAAAACTGCAAAACTGAGAAATGATATTACCACTTTCAACCAGGAATATGGTGAATCACTATATGAGGCATGGGAACGTTTTAAGGACATGTTAAGGAAATGTCCACATCACGGGCTAGAAGTTTGGTTAGAAGTATCATCATTCTACAATGGGTTTCACAATAAAGCTCGTCATACACTCGACGCTACTGCAGGTGGTATTTTTGGAAACAAAAGGCCACAAGAAGCTTACAACCTAATTGAGGAAATAGCTATGAACAACTATCAATGGTACAATCCAAGGAGTAATAGGGGAGCTAAGCAAGGAGTTCATTCTGTCGATACTGTCACTTCACTTTTTGCTCAAGCAGACGCCATCACCGCTCGACTCAATCAGCTTAGCAAAGGCAAGGCAACAACTGAGGCTACTGAAGAAGTAAAAAGTATCACTACTAATGCTGAGCAGGTTGACTTTATCGGGATAAATCACCAACAAAACAACCCTTATAGTAATACTTATAATCCTGGATGGAGGAACCATCCAAACTTCAGCCGGAATGATAACAATAACCAGGGACAATCTGGCTTCGGACAACAACAACAGTTTCAACAAAGACAATCTCAAAACTTTTAGCCTCGTCAACAATTTCAAGGAACTAACAAGCCAAGTAGTAGGACGTGGTAACTAAGTTAATCTCTACAACTGAAAGTCAAGCCCTTCTAGCAGATTCCCATCATAAACAATATGAGGAGAAGTTTAGTCTTCACGAATCTGAGTTTAGGACACATAAAGCAACTCTTCAGTCCATTGAGATGCAATTATGATAAATTGTGAAACTTATATTCAAAAGACAACCAGGATGTCTCCCGAGTAATACTGAAACAAATCCAAAAGCAAATGTAAGTGCTATCACCAAGGTTTATCCAGAGCCACCAATGCCAGAAGAAGAGGTTCAATCACCAAGGAGAGAAATATTCATCGGAGTACCACTTCGTCCGCACATCGTAGAAACACCTACTCAAGGATCGCAATCAAATGTAATCCCTCCTCCTTATCCAGTGAATACCCCTCCAAAAGTTCCGACAAAAAGAGCGTACCATTCTCACATACCATAACCAGGAAGGTTAGTGAAGCAGAAGACTGACGAACAATATGAGAAATTTATCGAGCTATTAAGCCAGATCCATGTCAATCTTCCTTTCCTCGATATCATACAACAAATACCTAAGTATGGATGTTTCTTGAAGGATTTCCTTACAAATAAGAGAAACATGGAAGAGGCTGTAAAGAGAACCAACCATTGTGTCGCTCTTATTGAGAGATGTCTTCCGAAGAAACTTTCAGATCCTGGAAAATTCTCTCTACCATGTTCTATCGGACCACTTCTGATAACCTTCGCGTTGACTGATCTAGGATCAAGTGTGAATGTAATGCCATATGTCATGTTTAAAAGGATAAAAATTGGAAATCCATGACCTGTCAATGCAACTATCGATCGCGGATGGATCAACCAAATCACTTATAGGAGTCATTGAGAACTTACTAGTGAAAGTCGGCAAGTTTGTCTTCCCTGCCGACTTCATGGTTTTAGAAATGGGACCCGACTATTCCATACCTTTGATTTTGGGTCGTCCATTTTTAGCTACTGCCCGAGCCGTTATTGACGTGAGTGATGGAATTTTGACACATCGCGTCGGAAAACAATCAGTGACCTACAACATCGGAGGAAATTAGTGCTTATCCAACAATCCCTTTGAAATTGCATAATTTATAGATACTAATCTGGACTCCAGCTGAAGAAAGCCAAAGAATTCAACAAAGGAAAGAAACTAGATCTTTGCAAGGGTTTTGACAACACTAACTGGATCGATGAGTACTTTGAAAAGCAACCAAAAATGAAGGACTTGAATGAAGGAACAGGAGATACGGGGGAAGTCGATGGCCCCCACCTGAAGAAAGACTGATGAAGCACGTACGGGTCTGGCCAGCGACCCTTAAATAAACGTGGCGCTTCCGGGAGGCAACCCGGTGATCATGAATAAATTGAGAAGTTGGTGCATACGGCAGAAAGCATGGACCTCAGGTTTGGTTTTCTATTTTAAGTTTCTATTACTTCATCCTCCAGGTATGCCTTCTCGATACTAGGACCTTAGTAGCTTAACTACTACCTTTTATTTTCCTTGTCTTCTTTTATGTTTTCCTTTATGAGTCAGGTAGAATAGCATCACTAGATAGTCTCTCTACTTCTTTGAGGAATCACACTCCATATCTACAACCTGAGGAATCGAAAACCACATCAAATTTTTGAGAAATTCGAAGAAGTATTTGAAGCAAAGTGTTGACAAGCAGCTGATAGGCACAACCTGATAGCAGCAATAAGTTTTTGCCATAGGTTATACACCGAATTGACCGGGGGAGTACCAGTTTCTTTTCCCTTAAAACTTCATGCATTTAAATTCCTGCATAGCATTTCATTACATGCATTTGTAAATTAAGGGCAATGCACAGTTTTAAGTGTGGGGTGGGGAATTAGAGATTCAGGACTACATGTAACCTCAAAGCAGTAAAATTTTAACTTGTGATTTTCTACCCATTTGACTAAGACCTTACAAAAACCTACCTTTTGAAAAACCCAAAAAAAATTCAAAAATTTTAGACCTTAAAATCTAAATCTCTTTGAGTTCGCACCTAATTAAATAAAACGAATATATGACAAGTAGAAACAAATGGATATTATACATAATAAATCACTAAATCCTATCCCATCCGTTGAGAATAATCTGAGCCTTTTCACAAGTATTATTATCATTATTTTTCGTATGATCTTTCGTTTAGTATATTGATTGTTTTTCAATAGGATTTTATGCATAATTAGAACTTGTGTGACTGATACATATCAAGACCATGAACTAGTAGAAGTATGAAAGTGATTGAGGCACCTAGGACTTTATTACCCTTATATATTATCCTTAAACCCAAAAATCCTAAAAATATAATCCGCCTAGATAGCCTTCTGAGCCTTAGCCTTTTCTTTTCTACTACCCACATTTATCAACCAACTAGCTTTTCATAAACACCGGTTATTGGCTGAATGTCTTCAAAATGGGAAAATTATCTTATGTCGTTATTTCAAGTTCATTACCATTGAGGCAATTTTGGAAATAATCCGTTTTACTCAGAAGAATTGGAGTATACAAGAAGGTGGATGTATTAGGAAGAAACAGCCGAAATATCTGCAAGGAATTTATGGAAATATTATTTCAAGGAAATTGAGGAAAAAGAGTTATTAAATTTTTCTTGATACAAAAAGAAAAGAAAAAAATAGAAAAATAAGAAAAGAAAAAGAAAGAGAGAAGTGGGTCTTTTACCGGTTAGACCTTAAAGAGATGGATATGCATTCTTTTGATTTCAATTTGCTTTCTTGTATTCATTTCGCAAAGCCTGAATTACCATCCGAAATCCGAGAGAAAGTTTTCAAAGCAACTAGTGATGTAAGAAAACAGCAGCGCAAGCAAGAACAACTGCCACCATTCTGCGGCTTGTCAAAAAATGTCGCCAAAAGAAAAGCCAAAAGATACGACAAATGTGTGAAGTGTGGGAACTGGAGCCACGATGGAAAGTGTAGCCAGAATCAAACTCATTCCCAGCATGAGTATATGCATCTGATCAAAGTAGGAGCTGTTAGGGTACATGCCGAAATATCTGTACGGAAAGGCAGTAATGTGTACTACGCAGTGAGGAAAGAGTTGAGAATGATAAGAGATCTTGGTCTTGGCAATCTGACCATACACGAGCCCTCAGATTAGTTATACCCTCATGATCTGAGTATTGTAGAGGGACCTGCTATTATTTTCCATTTTAAGCCATGAAGCCGTAGCTGTGTGTTTCACGATAGTTGCAGCCCTTTAAACCCTTTAAACCCTAAAAATCCAAAAAAAAATTCATTTTCACCCTTTATTTTTATTTTAGCCACATTACAACCCTTTTAAAGTCCTCTTGATTCATGCATACTACTTAGTTAGTTGGTGGAGACTTGATTTGCGTACAAGCTTATGACCATTGCATAATTCTATTTGAACATGAGTGTTCCACTTAACCTACAATATCTATACATATATAACCCTAGAGTTGAGAGAACATTGTGAGGAGTGAAAGTTTATTCATAATTGAAGTTCTAGTAGGCTTGTCATGGATTCCATCATAGAAAAGCACAAAAATAGAATAAGCGAATCAAGAGTTATCCCGGAGTTTCTAACTACATGGGGCTCCATTACCCTTGTAAAGTTTTCAGTTATGGGTATGATCATGCATGAGTTTGCTTGAGGACAAGCAAAGTTGAAGTGTGGGGTATTATGATATGCCCTAAATTATACATGTTTTGCATGCATAATAATCCCCATATTATGGTATTAATCAAACAAAAGCCATGCAAATGATACTTAATGCGTTAATATTTCATAATTGTAGGTTATTCGATGTCCCAAGATAAACAGAGCAAAAACCAGCTCAAAACATGACGAAATCAAGCTTTTGGAAGACCAAACCTGAGCATTAACCCCCAAGAAGTCAAACCAGGTCAAAGGATGTCAAACCATCAGCTAAAAGATGAAAATGGGAAGTAGGGGAGGGATGCACGGCTGTGCTGTAGAACCAAAGACTGATTGCTACCAAATTATTCTAAGTACAAATGCTGCTGATAGGCTTATCAGCAGCATTCAACACTTGTTGCTGCTGATAGGTTTATCAGCAGCATTCAACACTTGTTGCTGCTGATAGGCTTATCAGCAGCATTCTGCACAAGTTGCTGCTGATAGGCTTATCAGCAGCGGTCATCCATGTTTGCTGCTGATAGGCTTACCAGCAGCAACCTTCACTCTTTGCAGCTGATAGCCTTATTCACTGAAGACCAAACGTTGCAGCTGACTATCCAGGCCAAGCGTCTCTGACACCTTTCTGCAAAAGCAACTAACAGACTCAAAGCAGAAGGAACCGCTATGGTCAACCAATGACGGACAACAATACACTTCTCCAAGCATGCAAACAATCATGAATAAAGAAAACGTTTCAGTAAAGTTAACTAGATTAGCCTTTACGTGTAATGTAAATTAATAAACAAGATCAACGGCTTGTGTTCGATCTGATCCTTAGAATCAAGGGTCTGTCTTGATTCTAAGTTACTATAAATACTGTGTTACCACTTCATTGTAAGTGTGTCTTGATAGTGCTAGCAGTGCTTGTCATACTTATTCATTGAGTTTCTCACTTGTAATCTTTGCATTCACAAAAGCTTAATACAACAGTGTTTATCAGTATTCTTTGTGTTTACTTGATTATAAATTGTATAGTTGATTTTGTTTCCGCCAACCTCAACTAAGAACAGAACCATCTTGTATTCTCTCGATCCTACAAGTGGTATCAGAGCTTTGGCTCAGATTAAACAAACTAACATTTGTTTAATCATCTCTGGTTCTATTCTAAACTCTCTCTTTGAACAAGTCACCCAAAATCAAAACAAAAATGGCACAGAGCAATGGCTTTGAAGATATTGGCAGCATCAACCGACCACCAAGGTTGGTATCTGGAGAAGACTATGACATGTGGAAAAATCGCATGGAAAGCTTCTTCTGTTACCAAGAATACGGAATGTGGAGATCCATCAAGGAGGGTCCATATATTCCCATGGTGGCCTCTGCTGATGGTGGAGGGATACAAGTCCCGAAGGAAACCTCCAAGTACTCTGAAGAGGACATCAAGAAAATGGAGGTGGACTTCAAGGCACTGGGAGCCATCCAAATGTGCCTTCCGAATGAAGTTTTTCACAACTTCAGAAGCTACAAAACTGCCAAGGAGCTCTGGGAGGCGCTGGAGAAGATGTTTGCAGGCTCTGAAGAAATCAAAGAGAACAGAAGGGACATACTGAAGCAGCAGTATGAGAACTTCGTTTGGAGGGAAGGTGAGTCCTTAACTATTTTATATAACAGATTTACCTATCTTGTAGGTGAAATGCAGTGCTCCAAGGTAAAGCTGGAGAATGAAGACATTCTCAAGAAGTTCATAAGATCTCTTCCTAGTTGTTGGACATTATACACTGTGTCTATCAGAAGAACAGAGAATCTGAAGACTCTTCAGATGACTGAGCTCTTTGGCATGCTCAAAACCTATGAATTAGAAATGATTCAAGCTAAAGAAAGGAGCTCCAGTTATCAATCAGCTACCACTTCCTCCACTACCTCCTCAGCGCTTCACTCTGATCATTCCGGTCCTAGTGCAAGCAGCTACTATCCTCCCATTGTTACTCACCCTCAGACCCCAACCGCTTCACAATCTAACTCATCACCATTTCTTCTTGAGGCACCTCCTCAACAGCCAACCTCTACTGCTTTTGTCTCTGACAACTCAAGCAGCATGTATTTCATAAAAGAGGATCTGGAATGCTTTCATCCAGATGATCTTGAAGAAATGGATATTCAGCACTCATATGCCTTGCTCTCCCTCAGAGCAAAAAGGTTCTATTCTAGAACCGGAAGATCATTTCCAAGCAACAACTCAAACAGCAGAGTTGGGCTTGATAAAAGCAAGATCCGTTGTTACAACTGTAACCAAATGGGTCACTTTGCTAGGGAGTGCAAGGCACCTAAAGCCAATCAGGGTGCAGGCCATCAAAGACAAGCCTACCAAAGTCTGCCCAGACAACAGCAGCAGCAACAAACTCCCCCAGCACAAACTGCAGCCTGTGCAAATGTTGGAACTGCAGAATTCGACTGGAGTTTTCAATATGAAGATGTTCCTGCCTCCAACCAAGCACTTATGGCAGACACTGCAGAGATACCACCTCAGGTATTTGAACATCTATGCTCTCAAGCTTGCATTGATAAACTTTTAGGTTATAGAAAACATAACCAAAACCTTATAGATCAAAATGAAGAATTTCTTCAAATGAAATCTGAGTTCAAAAGGGTTGAAATCACTTACAAAGAAAAAATTGAATGCCTTAAGAAAGAGATTTCATCTCTAAAACATGAACAAACCAATCTTGAAACTCAGATTGATGATCTATTAGTAAAACTTAAATCAACCAGAGCTGATCTGGCAGAACAGAAAGTTCATGTTGAAAAATATGAATTTTCGTCTAAAAAGCTACAGAGACTTCTAGACATTCAAGTCCATGAAAAGGTAAAGCTTGGAGGACTTGGATATGGCAAGGAACAGTACAATACTGTTCCTCATCCAGCTGACTATGTTGCCATCTATGAACCAAGCTTCGATGTTGCAAAACTCGACACTGCAAACAGAAATCTTGATCCTTCAATGGATGAACCCCTTATTAAAGACTGCACTACCTCATCAGAATCTGAGTTAACCCTCTCAGACCATGATGAAACCAGTACAGCCTCATCTGAAGCTGTTCTGAATAGAGTCCCAGTCCCTACTGTTCTCCCAGCTGTTTCAGCCCCTGTACCATTCAAACAGATAAGGATCAGCTATCCTCCAGGTGGAAGAAAGCTAAACACTGAAAAGGGACAAACATCAGGACCCACAAACTCCAAGTCTCAGTTCATGCCAAATCAGAAGAATCAGCAACAGGTTAGAAGAGTTACGACCAAGAAAACTCAGTTCAGAAACTCTTCTTCTCCACCAAGGAAGCAGCAGCCCAAGGTTCAGCAGTCCTGCATCATATGTGGGGAATCAAACCACTTTGCTGCAAAATGTCAGTTTAACCCCTTCAACCAGATCCTTCTTCAATCAGCACATAAACAAAAGAAGGATCAGCATACTTCAGTTGATAGGCCATCTGCAGCCAGTAGAAGAGTTGAAACTGCAGAAAAATACAAGCAGCAGCAAAAGGCAAAGCCTTCAGCAGCCACCAAATCTGCTGCTGCTCAAACAAAGCAGTCAGCAGCAAAAACTAAATCTGCTGTTGCTCCAAATAAGCTTTCAGCAGCAAAAGCAAAATCTGCTGCTGAAAGGCCAAGGTCATCAGCAGCAACATCTGCAGCTGATAAGCTGAAGCCATCAGCAGCAAAACCTGCCCCTGCTGACAGGCCAAAACTTCAAGCAGGAAAATCAGCTACTGATAGAGCAAATTCATCAGCTGCCAAAGCCAAATCCGCAGCCGATAAAGAAAAGAGAACTGGAAAACCACTTCTTAAGCAATGGAAAGCCAAAATCTCTGCTCCTGTCAGCAAAATCATCATCGGTGCTGTTGAATGCACGCATGATGAATCAGCATGTCCAAGAACTCTTTTCTTCAAAAAGGAGAGCTCTTGGACCACTCCCACTAACTAAATCTCTTTCATGTGCAGGGACAGCCAGGTAACAAGAATAACACCTGGGTGGTAGATAGCGGCTGTTCCAGGCACATGACAGGCAACAGATCCATCCTCTCCAACTTCAGACATTTCAATGGAGGATATGTTGCCTTTGGGAGTGACTCAAAAGGTGGATACATCACTGGACAAGGCACTGTGTCCAATGAAAGGATGAGTATTGAAAGAGTCAACTATGTTAAAGAACTTGACTTCAATCTCATGAGTGTGTCTCAAGTATGTGATCAAAAGCATTGGATGCTCTTCACTGACAAATAATGTTTCGTGTTAGCTCCTGGCCTATCTAAACCCCCCCCCCCAAGAGAAGATTCTCCTAACTGCTAATAGAAAGGACAACTTATATGTGCTTGACATGAATGAAGTCACTCCATCTGGTAATGTTTCATGTTTTCTGTCAAAGGCATCAGTTGATGAATCTGCTCTCTGGCACAGGAGGTTAAGCCATGTTAACATCAAAACAATCAATAAATTAGTGAAGGACAATCTTGTCAGAGGGCTTCCTGACAAAGAATTCCAGCTAGACGATCATTGCATTGCCTGCTTGAAGGGAAAACAACACAAAAGTCCCCATAAGCCCAAGACATTGAACACAAATGACACTCCTCTCCAGCTACTGCATATGGATCTCTTTGGTCCTACAAATGTCATGTCAATGGGCAAAAAGTCCTACTGTCTGGTGATCACTGATGACTTCTCCAGATTCTCTTGGGTATTCTTCCTAAGAACAAAAGATGAAACTGCTGAGATTCTCAAATCCTATATTCTCAGGGTAGAGAATCAAAGTAATCTGAAGGTAAAGATCATAAGGTGTGATCAGGGAACAGAGTTCAAAAATCACACTTTGAATAGTTTCTGTGAGAGCAAGGGCATTGAAAGGCAGTACAGTGCTCCAAGAACTCCTCAACAAAATGGGGTTGCTGAAAGAAGAAACAGGACTCTGATTGAATCAGCAAGATCTATGCTGGCTGACTCAAAGCTGCCCCTTACTTTCTGGGCAGAAACAGTAAGCACAGCTTGTTATGTGCAGAATAGAGTCCTTATTGTTAAGCCTCTCCAGAAAACTCCCTATGAACTCTGGCTCAAAAGAGTTCCCTGCATTGCCTTCCTGAAGCCCTTTGGATGTCCATGTACCATCCTCATCACACATGGAGTTCTTCCTAAATTCGGTGCAAAGTCTGATGAAGGTTACTTTGTGGGTTACTCCTCTCAATCGAAGGCCTACCGAGTGTTCAATTCTAGGACTCGGATTGTGGAAGAATCTGCTAATGTGGAATGCAGGGAACACGTTGTCTGTGAACAAGGCAAAGGTCCCAACTGGCTTTTTGATATAGACTCCTTCACCCAGATATTTGAGCCCCTCATATTCTCAAATATGGAGCCTCCTTCTTCAAACTCAACACCTTCTACCTCAACCTCTTCTTCTGACTACAGACTGGAGTTTCCCAGTCCCTACATCAGGATAAAAAGGCCATCCATTGATCCTCCATCAGTGGCAGAAGCTATTGAAGCCAGTTCAGGTGAAGCCGGTACATCCAACACCACAAGCAGCAATCTCTCTGACAATGAAATCCTAAATGAAGCCTCCTCAATTCATGATAAAGAGGCCTCTGATGCTAATGCTGCTGACTATGTGGATCACAATGATCAGATCCTCCAAGCCCCTCTCCACCCATTTGAAGACAATACTGATCTAAACCACAGTAATCTTGAAGAGGGAATACGGCTGGATGTGATACCTGCTCAGAGAATAAACAAAGAGCATCCTCTGGAAAACATCATTGGCCAAGTCCACACAGGCATCCAGACAAGAAGTAAGTCTCATGAAGCCAACATTTGTTTGTTCTCTTGCTTTCTATCACAGGTGGAACCCAAAAGGATCGATGAAGCTCTCAAGCACAACAGCTGGATTGAAGCAATGCAGGAAGAATTGCTGTAATTCAAAAGACAAGATGTTTGGAAGCTTGTTGATCTTCCACCTGGTCAAACATCCATTGGAACAAGATGGGTTTTCAGAAACAAGCAAGATGAGAGGGGCATCGTAGTCAAGAACAAAGCCAGACTGGTAGCTCAAGGTTACACTCAAGAAGAAGGCATTGACTATGATGAAGTTTTTGCTCCCGTTGCCCGTCTGGAAGCCATTAGAATTTTTCTGGCTTATGCAACATCCAAAAACTTTATGGTCTATCAAATGGATGTGAAGAGTGCCTTTCTGTATGGCACGATTGATGAAGAGGTCTATGTCAAACAGCCTCCAGGCTTTGTAGATCCTGCACATCCAAATAAGGTCTTAAAACTGGACAAAGCTCTCTATGGCTTACACCAAGCCCCAAGAGCTTGGTATGAAACTTTATCTGGATATCTACTTAGTAACAACTTCAGAAGGGGGGCCATTGATCAGACACTTTTCATCAAAGATGAAGGGGGAGAAATTTTGTTGGTTCAGATTTATGTTGATGACATTATCTTTGGATCTACAAGAAAGAAGCTCTGCAAAGACTTTGAAGTTCTGATGCATTCCAAATTTGAAATGAGTTCAATGGGTGAACTAAATTTCTTTTTAGGACTTCAAGTCAAACAGGTACCAACTGGAATCTTCATAAGTCAATCCAAGTATGTCAAAAGCATCTTGGAAAGGTTCAAAATGACTGACTGCTCTGCTGCAAGAACTCCTATGCAAGTACACCATCAATTATCTCCGGATAAAGAAGGACAAGACACTGACCAACATCAGTACTGAGCAATGATAGGGTCTCTCATGTACCTCACTGCCTCAAGACCAGATATCATGTTTGCAGTTTGTCTCTGCGCAAGATTTCAAGCAGCTCCAAAAGTGTCTCATCTTCAAGCTGTCAAAAGGATCCTTAGATACCTAAAGGGTGCTCCAAAACTTGGGCTATGGTATCCAAAGAATGAAAATGTCAATCTCTATGCTTACACTGACAGTGACTATGGGGGTTGTAACTTGGACAAAAAGTCCACATCTGGGGATGTCAATTTCTTGGAGGAAGGCTCATCTCATGGCAATGCAAAAAAGCAAACATGTGTTTCTACTTCAACAGCTGAAGCAGAATACATTGCAGCTTCAAGCTGCTGTGCACAGGTCTTCTGGATCCAAAATCAAATGCTTGACTATGGAATGATCTTCATGCAGACTCCAATTCACATTGACAACATGAGTGCTATCTCTATCATAAACAATCCGGTGCAGCACTCAAAGACAAAGCACATCGACATCAGGTACCATTTCTTAAGAGATCAAGCTGAGAAAAAGAGAATTATTTTAACCAAAGTCCATACAAATGAGCAATATGCTGATCTGTTTACAAAACCTTTTGATGAAGCTAGATTCAGATATTTAGTTGAATCAATTGGTATGATGAACTTTGATTAAAATTCATCTCAAGTTTCTCCTTAAAATGTGTCTTTTTGTCTCTTGTTGTAAATAAAAGTTATGGGTCAGCAACATTTTTGTCCTTCAGCTGCTGACAGGTAAAAGCAACAGCAGCAAAAGTTTTGCCACTGATAGCTTTAAGTTATCAGCAGGTACATATTTCCTGCGGATAGCTTTAAGGCTTTCAGCAGCAATTCCTTTGCTGTGGATCTTTAAACCTTTCAGCAGCAAAATCTGCTGCTGACAGACTTATCTTTCCGCAGCAACCAAGTTTGCAGCTGATAGGCTTATCCATCAGCTGCAACCAATTTTGCTGTGGATTCTCTTATCTTTCAGCAGCAGCCAAGTTTGCTGCTGATGGGTGAACTTAAGTCTAAATTAACATTTACCCGCTGTAAAAGTAAATATCGTCAGTCTTCACCATGACTGCTCGAGTGTTTTACAGCTGTAACAATGAAAAGTGAAACAGGTTGTACTATACAAGTAGAGTTGCTTTTTCCCCGTCTGCCGTTATATCACCAACTCAAATCATCCCTCTACCTCTTCACATTCTATTTCAAACCTATCTCCCATCACTTTCTCTCCCGTCCCCACAGCATTCAAAGCCCTCCACAATTAACCACCATTCAAACACCTTTCTCTCTTCCCTCCGAATCCATAACAATAGCAGGCGCAGACATAAACAACCCCAACGATAAGTTCTCCCCATATCACAACCTAACTGCATACCTAATCAAGGGCAAGAAATCCGAAGGTTTCGACGGTATGATCGACTTCCTCTGTCGGTCCAAAATTTACCATGCCCTAACCGTCAACCCAACCATATATACTTCACACATGGAAGATTTTTGGAGCTCAGCCGTGTATTCTACTGAACAGGGCACTCCTCAAATCAGAGGCACAGTTGACGGTAAGGAAATGATCATCACTGAAGCAAAACTCCGCCAACACCTCAAGCTTCAGGATGAAGGGGACGCCCTCTCTTACCCAAAAGACGTATACATGAGGACCTTTGTATCCATAGGGTACACTGGGAATCAAACAGAGTATACGATAGAGAAGGCACTCATGGGTCCCAAATGGAAGTATCTCTGCCACACTCTTCTCCAATGCATATCTCAAAAGAGGAGTGGCTGGAACCAACTCAGCTCCGGACTTGCGTCGGCAGTTCACGGTATGATAACAGGAGCAGGTTTCAATTTTTCCCACCTCATTCTTGAAGGTTTGAGATACAACCTTCAAGAAGGGGTGAAATCTCAGTTCTTCATGTACCCAAGATTCTTGCAGGAAGTGTTCAATTTTGAACACCAAGATCTTTCAAAAACTACAAGAATCTACTCCATACTGGGACATAAGAACAACATTTTTCAGAGCATGAGAACAGTTTCATCAAAGTTCTCAGGGGCCGATGTTCCATTGTTATCTACAATGCTGAACACACATAGTGCCCAGGGTGACAGTTCAGCAAACCCAGCTGATACTGATCCCACACCCTCCACCTCACTGCCACAAACTCAACCTACTGTTTCCCTTGATCGAACCCCTGTGCATTCCACTGAGGGTGCACAGGCACATACATTACTCACCCCCAGTTTGATTGCTCAACCAAAACACAGGGCCCCGGTTGCAGCCAAGTATACAAGGAAGAGGGGCAAGAGAACTCCTTCTTCTCTTGCCTCCAAGGCCCAAACCCAAGCCATCATCCCTCACTCAGAATCACAACATTCTAGTGAGAATATCATAAGGGAAAGCCACATTGCTAGGGAGACTCCTTCGGAAGTCTCTCTATTAGGATTAGGATCACTTCCCGGATCCATTGAACAGCCCTTCGAGCCAATCCTCTCTTCTTTGAACTTAAGTGTAGAGGAACCTGACCAAAGTGATGTACCTTCTCCAACTACCACTATCAAGGAGGTACTGATTGGTCTTGCTTCCGAAACACCCAGCCCAAGTTCTTCACCCTTGAAGGTCCACTCTGGGAGTATTGAAAGAGTGGATGTGGACGAGGCTGTCACTACTGCTGGTCTATCAACTGACCAGGAGGACAGTGACAACATCTTTAAGACCTCAACCACGGCAACTCACGGTGAGGGTGTTTCCTTGGAAACTCCTTTCACTGAGAGGAATCCCAGGCGCCAAGAAACCGCGGGTGATGGGGATGCTGAGGCTAGGCCTACGGCCCCATCTGGGTCCAAGGATTCCACAACTGTGGATGAGGACAGACTGAAACTTCATAACATGGAATTGACGGCCAGGGTGGCTATGCTAGAGGCTGAAATGTCCAAACTAAGACACCAAGTCGCTATGCATGAAGCCCATCAATGCCCAACTCTAGCCTCTCCCTCTCTTGTATCAGTAGGCACCCAAACTGATGCTTACCTGTCTGCTGATGCAACCAAAAAGGGGGAGATGGTTTCTATGGAAGATGATACAGACAGTCTTGATGACTGGATTCAAGAGCAGTTTGTACTTCAAAGCTCACAATACAAGCCAGCTTTTGTCCAAGTTCATGACCTGCCAGCCCCAGATAACGAAGACGAAGAAATATCTGAAGACTGGCAGTTGGTCGTCAGGGCTGTCGATGAAATGTTGAATGATGCTGAAGACACAGAACAAACAAATGCATCATTCAGCATCCTTCCACAAGCAGCAGCCATAATAGGTCAATCCACTACCCCCTAAATCTTTAAATCTTCAAAGAAGCTAGAGTTTGACTCTATTCTAGCTTGGGGGTATGATGGATTAGCTTAGAGGTTTTGGATTGGATGGGAGTTCAGCGGAGTAGAAGAGCTGAAATGGAACTCTCTCAATGCCCTCCAAGTCCTAGAACTGCATCTAACTGACTGCATCAACACTTCAGCAGATCTCTCAGCTGAACTTGCCATTGGCAGGTTCCATGACCTGATGGAGGATAATCTACCCAGGTTCCAAAGATTCCTACAAGCAGCACATCGGGTAGCTTATCCTGAATCCTCGGCGGCCGCAGAAAGAAGACTGACTCCTAGCAATCTTGAAATAACAAGGAGCAGTCTTCTCACTGAAGAAGAAGTTCTGGGCCTTCGAAGGTTCCTGTATGCCTTCCTGGTCAAGGACTTGGATGTGCTAGGTTGGGTGAGCACTAAGTCTCTTGACCACACTTTTCTGCTCAGCAACGGCTCCTCTCTCATCATCAACACCAGAAACATCCTTCATCTGCCCTCAGACTTTCTTCTCAAGATCTATCAACTCAGAACAAACATCTGCAATGTCAACTCACTTGAAAGCCAGGCAATGATAGATACTGTCAGAGCCAAACTTGAACAAGTAGGAAGAATTACTGAGGCAGTATATGTGTCAAACTCTGACACTGACACTGACTCAGCTTCCCCTCGAGTTAACATCTGCACTACAGCTTATGAGTCAAGATCAACTATCAAAGAAAAACTGAGAGAAATAGAAAGTCCTGAGTATCAACTTGATGAAGACGATGACCTTCCCTTATTCACATCTCAAATTGCCAATGAAGCCGAGGCAGAGATCCCAACAGCACAACAATCAGCTGTTTCTGTGATCAGTGAAGCCAGAGCAGAGGCATCCAATGTTAATAAAGGAAAGGGCATCATGACAAAAGAGGATGAAGAGAGGTTGCAAAAGGAAAAGAAAGAGAAAGAAGAGAGAAGAAGGAAAAGAGAAGAAGAAGAGTTGGCTGAAGAGATGGCTCAAAAACAAAGGCATGAAGATAGAAAGGCAGCCATACTTCTCAGACAACAGACAATCCAGCTGTATGCCAAACAGCTGGATGAAATGAAGGTAAAAGTCCTTGCAGGGTCTCAAGTTGAGGAAGATGAACAACTTGCTAGACAGCTGCAGGAACAGTTTGCAAAAGAAGAAGAAGAAGAATCTAAAGAGAAAAGGAAGGAAGATGCTAAGTTTAGAATCACTGATTCTAAATTAGCAAAAGAATTAAGGGAAGAGTGGACTGAAGCTCTGATCTCTCAAGGTGAGGATGAAGACTACCTTGAAAAACTTTCAAACAAAGAGATCTACAGAGCCTTCATGGGTCAGCAAGGTCAGTTGGCAAAGAAGAAAAAGGCTGAAGAAGAAGAAAAAGCCAAACAACAGTCCAAAAAGACCATTGCCTTCAATAAAAGGACCCATGAAGAAAGGAAGGTCATGATTGACTTCCTTAAGGCCAGAGGAGATAGTGGAAAGAGGCTAGGTCCTATGAATTTCATGAACCTGCAAGCCCTCTACTTTAAAGTTAAAAAGGATGAGGAAGAAAGACTAGGGAAGAAGGGCTCCAAGAAAAGGGTACTTATCAAAGAAGATGAAGAACCAAAGACAAAGAAACCCAAGTCTTCTCACTCACCTACCTCTTCCTCAGTCCATCATCCTTCCACTCTCCTCCCCAAACCTTCCACTCCTCCACCCAAAAAGTCCAAGTCATCCCACCCAGCTCCCACTCATCAACAGCCTCCCTTGAAGATACCCAAACCCACTCCTAAACCAGAAGACTCAAGAAATATAGTTAACTGGTTCCACAATTCACAAGATCAAGTGTTTGAGATCTTCAGGGGGAGAACTGAGAGAAGAAGATCCACTTACAGGTCTGTTGATGAGGTTCTGCAACTACCTGATTCCGACCTTCAAAGAATTTTAGAGCTGGGTGAAGCTCATGAGCCTGCAAATGAGAGTGGGAAACGTCTTGTGCTAGCAATCAAACACTACTTCAACCCTAGCAAAGATGTGATCATAAACATCAAACCACTCAAGTCCCACTCTCCATTTGTATCCTGGACCTACAAAGCTGATTTGGATGAGTTCACACTGACTGATGTAAAGAAGCAGCAGATGAGATGTTCAAGCAAAGCAATCTACAAAATGCAACACAAAGACATCAAGACTCTGTCTGAACTTCCACTGAACAATCCCAGCAAGGATCCAAGAGGCTATGAGGTTGAAAGGATAGTCAGCCACATGCAAAAGCTTCAGCAGCAAAGTGATTAGAAGAATTTTTGGTTGCATCAGTCTAGGGGGAGTTTGTAGAACCAAAGACTGATTGCTACCAAATTATTCTATGTACAAATGCTGCTGATAGGCTTATCAGCAGCATTCAACACTTGTTGCTGCTGATAGGTTTATCAGCAGCATTCAACACTTGTTGCTGCTGATAGGCTTATCAGCAGCATTCTGCACAAGTTGCTGCTGATAGGCTTATCAGCAGCGGTCATCCATGTTTGCTGCTGATAGGCTTACCAGCAGCAACCTTCACTCTTTGCAGCTGATAGCCTTATTCACTGAAGACCAAACGTTGCAGCTGACTATCCAGGCCAAGCGTCTCTGACACCTTTCTGCAAAAGCAACTGACAGACTCAAAGCAGAAGGAACCGCTATGGTCAACCAATGACGGACAACAATACACTTCTCCAAGCATGCAAACAATCATGAATAAAGAAAACGTTTCAGTAAAGTTAACTAGATTAGCCTTTACGTGTAATGTAAATTAATAAACAAGATCAACGGCTTGTGTTCGATCTGATCCTTAGAATCAAGGGTCTGTCTTGATTCTAAGTTACTATAAATACTGTGTTACCACTTCATTGTAAGTGTGTCTTGATAGTGCTAGCAGTGCTTGTCATACTTATTCATTGAGTTTCTCACTTGTAATCTTTGCATTCACAAAAGCTTAATACAACAGTGTTTATCAGTATTCTTTGTGTTTACTTGATTATAAATTGTATAGTTGATTTTGTTTCCGCCAACCTCAACTAAGAACAGAACCATCTTGTATTCTCTCGATCCTACATGTGCATCTCATTGCACGATCGTGCATTGGCCTCCCTTGCTCCCCAAGGACCAGTACACTGTCATGTGTACCTTGTTTCATTCCAGAGGTGTTTGCACGCCCGTGCAATCCAATACACGGCCGTGTATTGCTCATTTTGAGGCCTATAAATAGATGGCTTGGGTTCTTCATTCCACACACCCATCCACACCTCAATACACCATTGCATACCTTAACATAGAAAGAATAGTTCGTTTCTAGTAGTATTAGAGTAGTAGTAGTGAGTAGAGGGGCTCTTCCTCCTTATTCCACAATAGGGGATCCTACGAAACTTAGCATTACGCTAGTTAGCGTGGCCGTTCGTGGCTAATCTTATTGTATTGCTAGGGTGAAGATGATGTTTGGTGCATGTTAATGGTTCACGTATTAATCTAGTGGTATGTTTATGTCTTTAATTATTCGCCCTTAAATCCACCATTTGGTGGGCTTTTATTATTGTCTAAATCCGTCTTTATATTTGTGAGTGTTCTTGATTTTAAAGTGTAAGATCGTAAAACCTTTTTCATCAAACTTTTTTTGAAACTTGTACGTCTTTATACAAGCAGAGATTGATAAGCCAAGGCTTGGTCAACATTATTAAGGTCGTACGTCTTTATACGAACTTATTATGCGACCAAGAATTGGTGAACTCATGTTGGGAACGGTACGTCTTTATACTTGGTCCCATTGTTACACCGCCTCCCGGTGAGCAAAATATAATCACCTATTAAACCTTAATACAAAGTATTTACATTTGATGTCTTAAACCAACCCGAAGATGACCATTCGAAGGGTTGAGGGTAGCTGTTGTCCTTAATGGGAGGCGCTACCATTTTAATTTAAAGATTTTAATTCGTGAATCAAATGTCGTGAGGACGAGGCTCTAACGGTGACCTGGTTACAAGTTTGTAGTAGTCATATCACTGGATTAGTCAACTTAACATTATTACGTACCAAGCTGATTCGAAGCCCAAAGCAATACTCTTCGTGACCTGATCATTTCCAAGATATTTACTTTCTTGCTATTTACTATTCTGTTCGTTACATATCTGTTACACACTTCACGCACGTTTTTACTTTTCTGTTATTTACTTTACCGTTATTTACTTTTATGTCATTTACTATTCCGCTTCACAAGCACACAAAACCCACTCACTAATTGATCTGGCTAAACGATAACAAAAGTTGAGTATTGGAACTCGACTGTGTTCATTGGTTCGATACTTGGTTCTTACCTAAACTATATTACGCTGTGATAGGTACACTTGCCTATTGTGTGTGTTTTTAAGTTAAAGTAATTATCATTTTATAAATTTAAAACCTGATCTCGTAAAACTATCATACAATATATTTATATATTTACCTATATCAAAAACAGCACATCACACCCATAGACTCAATGGTTGACGCTACAGCAGGCCATGAAATGCTAACATTCATGTATGCTTCATCAGGATTCTAACAGATTAAGATGGAACCCTCAGATCAAGAGGATACTGTATTCTTGACTCCAATAGGTATTTATTGTTATATTGCTATGCCTTTCGGTTTGCAAAATGCTGGTGCTACATACCAAAGGCTGGTGAACTTGATGTTCAAAGAAAAACTAGGGGACACCATGGAGGTCTACATAGATGACTTGGTGGTGAAATCAAAGAAAGCTGAGGATAATCTCAGGGATCTCACATATGCATTTGATATCCTGGACCAATACAACATGAAGCTGAATCCTTCCAAATGCCACTTCGGAGTGGGGGCAGGAAAGTTCTTAGGATATATGGTGACCAAGAGAGGTATAGAGGTCAGTCCTGAGCAAATCAAAGCCATCATCAATCTGAAATCCCCAGCAAACACCAAGGATGTCCAGAGGCTAACCGGCAGAGTAGCAGCACTCAACAGGTTCATATTAAGATCCTCATAAAGGTGCAAAGAGTTCTACGACATCCTAAAGAAGAACAAGAGTTTTGAATGGGAATAGAAGCATGAAAAATCACTCCAATCATTAAAGGAATATTGTCATCAGCTCCTCTATTGATGAAACCAGAAGACGGTGAGCCATTATCCATGTACTTGGTGATATCCGGAAACTCTGTAAGTGTTGTACTAGTCAATGATCATGAAGGCCAACAGCATCCAGTATACTATGTAAGTAAAAGCCTACTCGTAGCAGAAACCAGGTACTCCCATCTAGAAAAACTAATTTTAGCTTTAATAAAGGCATCCACTAAGCTCAGACATTATTTTGAAACTCATGCTATCCATGTTAAGACTAATTATCCTATTAAGTGTGTCTTGAGAAAACCATAAATGTCAAGAAGAATGGCTAAGTGGTCAGTCAAGCTCAGCGCCTATGACCTTATATATGAACCTAGAACAGTAATAAAGTCTTAGGCACTTGCAGACTTTGTGGCTGATTTCAGCAGTGACATCCAACAGGAAGCAGACCTTGAAGTTCAACAATTGGAAGAATCGAAGTATAAGTGGATACTTTTCACTGACGGTGCATCCAATGTAAGAGGAACAGGTCTATGCATCATACTGAAATCGCCACAAGGGGACATAATACCCCAATCCATAAGTTGTGAGTTCCAGGCTACGAATAATGAACCGGAGTATGAGGCGCTGATAGCAGGATTGCAAATAGCCAGGGATATCAAGATCAGGCATCTCCAAGTATACGTAGATTCGTTATTAATTGCTAACCATTTCAATGGCTCATATGCAGTAAAAGGTGAGAAATTAGCTAAATATCTCACAATAGTTAAACGATTATATGTGGAATTCAAAATTTTTAACATTGCACAGGTGCCTAGAGAAGACAATGTCGAGGCTGATGCCTTAGCAAACCTTGCTTCAGCTCTTAAAATACCAGAAGGTATTAAAATACCTATCATACCTATCTTGAGCCCAGCAATTGGGAAAGTAGATGAAGTCTCAAATGCAGAAAAAGGAGAGACTCGGGATCCTGAACCTAGTCAAGGATCCTGGATCCTACCCATTAAAAAATATTTGTAGGATGGTGAGATCCCAAGTGACGAACAGAATCACAGAGCTTTTCAGATGAAAGTATCTCGTTTTATAATGCTACACAATGTTTTGTATAGAAAGTCTATTGCAGGTCCATACTTAAGATACTTGGAGGATCCTGAAGCACATGAAGTCCTGAAAGACATACATGAAGGTGACTGTGGTAATCACACTAGGGGCAGAGCATTATTCTCAAGGATCCTGAGGACATGATACTACTAGCCCACTATGAGGAAAGATGCTATGACTTATTCCCATAAATGTGATGCTTGCCAAAGACACAGCAACATACTTCACCAACCAGCAAAACCCTTATATCCAATCATTTCTCCATGGCCATTCATGAAAGGGGGAATGAATATAGTCGGCAAACTTCCCAAAGCACCAGGAGGAAAAGTTTTTATGCTGGCAATGATAGATTACTTCTCTAAATGGATTGAAGCTAAAGCATTTATCCAAGTCAGAGAAAAAGAAGTCATCTCCTTCACCAAGCGCAATATCCTGACAAAATTTGGGATCCCGACAGAGATAGTTTGTGATAATGGATCTCAATTCATTGGCAAGAGAACAACAAACTTTTGTGCCAGTTGGGGAATCAAAATGATAACCTCCACCCTAGTACATCCTCAAGCCAATGGACAGGCATAATCCAGCAACAAGATCATCATAAACAACCTCAAGAAGATATTGGGAGCAAAGAAAGGAAGATGGGCTGAAGAACTACCATTTACACTTTGGGCAGATAGGACAAACACGAAGAATGCAACGGGTCAAACTCCATTCTCATTGGTGTTTGGTACTGAATCCATGATCCCTACAGAGATGGTTATCCCCACTGCCAGAACCAATCTTCAAACTCCAGAGACCAACAACGAATCTCTTGCTCATGATATTGACACTGTAGATGAGCTCAAGGATCTTGCCAAAGTTCGTATTGCAGCTTATCCACAGAGGATAGCAAAGTTGTACAACAAAAACATAAGGATCAGAAGATTCCAAGTAGGTGACTTGGTATTAAGAAAGTCATTCCAAAATACTACCAATCCCAGCGATGGAAAGCCTGCACCGAAATGGGAAGGCACATACTTGATTGATTCAGAAGCAGGCAAGGGTGCCTATTGGTTGGCTACTATGGAAGGAGATATCCAGCCAAGATCCTAGAATGCCATCCATCTCAAATTCTACTTTATGTAAGTTAGAACTTATATTCTAACTAAAACTGGTACGTCTTCTATCCCAAATTATTTTTATATTTATTACTCTTGATCAAGATACTGACTTGAACGTCGGAGGGGTGTTAGCCAGGCTAACACCCACCTTCACCAAGGTTTCATGTTTTGTAGGAAGGATCCTCAAGGATCCTGACAGAAGATAGAGATTGGCCGTCTCTCCTAAGTTTAAGGTATCCTGCATACCTTCTAAGGTTTAAAGGTTTTCACCTTTCTAAGAATTGAGTTTGAACACTCCGCCTGTAGCGCACGATATTCAAGTATAGTTCAAGGTAGTGTGACCAGTCCATATAACAGTGACTGATAATTTCATCATTGTTGGCTATATCTTGGATCCTACGATAGTAATAGACGTATTACTCCTAAGGTTTTTAGTATTTTCATGCTAACTTAAGTCTGGCTTGGCCCACGTTTTTTTTGCTTGGCCCATGTTTTTCTGGATTAGCCCATGTTATTCTGGCTTGGCCCACGATTTTAACTTGTAACAGGTATTTAACACTTATGTGTTAACCCAAGAACTTAGCATCAATATGCTGATTCAAGATCCTTAAACGGATTGAAGACTTGTGAAGATCCTAAAGTACAATTACGAAGTCTAAGACGTGTTTAATGATTATACACAGGGGACAACTAACAGCTGTTATATCTTGGACTCCATGTCATAATCTGGTATGTGTATCTACCCGACTTAGTTCTCAGCCAAGGTACGTGTTACTTGTTAATTTTCAATTAAAAGAAGATTTAAAATTTGAATGACTAAGTCATGATATGTTTGTAACTGGTGTTCTTCCAAACCATTTATCAGAACCAAATTACATTTTTCTAAATCAAAGTTTGATAAAAACCTAAGATGTTATTTATAAATAACTAATAAGGATCTAGTATCCTGAAAATATATCTAAACTTATTTTTCTAAGTATCTTGAGGTTTAACTGCCTAAGGGTCCTAATCTTCTAAACCATGTCAAAGCAAACCAAACGCATAACAAGCATGGCAAATAGTCATAAACCATCTACTAATATTATAAGTGCAGGAAGGTCAGCAACCAGGGTTTCATCCAAAAATGGGATCCGTCCACCCGAGTCCTGAACCGTTACTCAAAAACCAAATTGTCTATCCTGAAACCGGGATCCCCAGAGCAAGGAAAAGTAAATTATTCATCAACCACAGACACAAAAGGAAATTGTCTTTAGACAGATAACCAACATGATCAACCAAACAGAAGAACCACAAATTCCAGGGCTCAGGCCTAGGCATCATTACCCTCATCGCCCTGGTCAGCTTGTTTCTCACCATCACCCGCTCCAGCATCCTCAGCAACCTTGTTGGTCTCCACTGCTTCACCACCAAGTTTAGCCAAAGAAGAACGCCATCCTTGAAGATCCCAGGCTGAAGGGTCAAAACCTTCAACAGCAGCTTGCTCAGCCATCTGGATCCTAAATTGGATAATAGCCATGGCCGCAGACTTCTTGGCATCATCCACTGTTTCCTTCAACTTCTTCTCGTACTTTGCTGAACCCTCCTTCCGCTTATCCTTCTGAGTTTGGATCTCTTTCTCCGAGTACTTGGACTTGGAGGCCAAGATTTTCTTCAAGTCCTCGACCTTCTCCAGAGCTTCTTCAGCATTCTTCTCTATCGTAGATAAGTTAACATTCAGCTTCTCGAGACCCTACAAGATTCTGACGCATAAGTGATTTAGGGATCCTGACATCAAATTAGGGATACCAAAAATTATTTACCAGGTTTAGCAATCCTTGTAGCTTCTTGGTAGTTTCAGCAGAGTTCATGCCCTCAAAGATCTCAAGATCCATTACATCCGTCATCTTCCACTTTTTGCTTCCTGAAGCTTTAGACCGGAGAAGTGGGATACGAGACTTGGTGGTCACAGGTGTATTGAAAATGGTGGCTCCAGATAAGAGGCTGTCAAGGTCAGACAATGCAAAATGGGAGCTCGATCTTGATATAAAGATAAAGCAAATCAGAATCATGACATTTGGTAACACAAATGCAAATTGTTCTGTACCTGAAGACATCTCGGATTCAGAGTGCTGGGTGTCAAAGTTTGCCTCACTGATGGTGGACTCGACACGAAAGGACCTCTCCGCCACAGGTATTTCTATTAACGCTTCAATTCTCTTGTCTGTGTAACTTCTTGCGGGAACCAATTCGGCAAACTTAGGAACTGTACAAGGGTAAAGCAAAATCATTAGCAACAGGTTAGAGATAATATAAATTGCAGGGATCCTAGCTACTTCCTACCCTTTTTAACCCATTCAAGCGGCAAAAGATTCACACCAGAAATTGAATCTCTCCTTATGAAGAAGAATTTCCCCTTCCAGTCGGTGTCATTCTGGGTGGCTTTTGGGATTAAGTGAGTTCGCCCAGACCTAAGCTAAAGAACGAAACGAGAAGAGCCATGGGTTCTTAAGTTATAGACGTGAGCTAGCTCAGGGACACCAATGGTCAAAGAATGTGAATGATTCAACCTCTCCAGAGTTTCCAGAATTCTCCAAACCATGGGCATGATTTGGGAATAACACAGGCCAGTAAGCTTGAAGAACTCAGTGATGAGTGGAGGAAAGGGATATGACAGACCCTAAGTGAAAGGATAACTGAGAAAGCAGACCCAAGTTTCGAAAATCAAATGAGCTTTTGTTCTAGAATCAAAAGGTCTAAAAATGGCTTTTTGGGGAAAACATTGTTTGATTTAAGAATTTTTATGTCCTGGTCGGTGAAAGAGCAAAGTTCAAGATCAGAATGGTCAAGGATTCCTTGATCCGTAAAATCCTCTATCGTTTCAGCAAATGATGGAAGAGGCTGATCTAGTCATTTTCTTGCCCATGATCGCGAAAGATTACAAAGAAGGAAGAAAGCAGAAATCACAGTGAAGATTTTACCTACTTAAGCCTTGAGAAGGTTGGAATGAGGAAGAAGAGAGTAATAAAGAATTTATCCTGCAGGAAGCTAACGGTTAAATAGCCTCGGTATTCGGAAAGGTCCTATCGCAAGCTTATCATGATTCACCATTTGAATTTTAAAATTTTACAGATGTCGATGCTAATTGACAGCTGTTAAATTTTGAGGACAATTGTTAGGGGTCATTTTACAGCTAAGGATCCCGTATCTTCAACATATTTCGGTATCCTGACAGGTTTCGGTATCCTCGATATTTAACCGTTATATCTTTCTTCTATCTTGATTAATACGCAGGTAAAACATGCGAAGTCAAGTTCATCCCTGAAGAATCGGTCTAGAAGTCAAGGAGAACATGTAGAAGACGCGTGGAGTGGCTTCCAACGGTCATATTAGAAGACTTGGTCGATTCCGGGATTCTCGGATAGTTAGTTATGTTGTAATTTGTATATATCCAGCAGTTTGATCGAATAGAAAACACACACAATCACACTTAGCATTATTGAATACTCGTAATTAGCTCTGTAACACCTAGATCTCGATCAATCGCTGCTCATATTTGTAATCATTTTCATTGGTTTATAAAAGAATAGGAGGCAAGTGACTTTCAGTCACTTCCCGAGGTTTTATACCGACAATCCTTAGGGATTAAGGGCTTTTCTCGTAAACAGTCGTGTCATTCTACTACTTTATACACTTTGTTCATCACGAATCTTACAAGCACACTACCTCACTTACTAAGTTTGGTTACAAAATTATCTTTTTTGATTTTTACCCAAAACAACTATATTCGTTTTAAACATAAAAAACGCGCGTTTTTATTGTAATATCCCACATCGGTTGAGGGGGAGAATAATGGCTTCCTTATAAGGGGGTGGATACCTTCTCTATCAAGACGTGTTTTGCCTGGGCGAGTAACTCGTCGGGTGAAAACAAAATCGTGAGTTCCTGGATGGGCAACCCATCGGGACCAAAGCGGACAATATCTTGGTACGGTTTGCTTAGGCTGTTACAGATAGTATCAGAGCCAGGGGCCGGATTGGTGTGCCAGCGAGGACGCTAGGCTCCGTTAGGGGGGTGGATTGTAATATCCCACATCGGTTAAAGGGGAGAACGAAGTCTTCCTTATAAGGGGGTGGATACCTTCTTTATCAAGACGCGTTTTGCCTAGACGAGCAACTCGTCGGGTGAAAACAAAACCGTCAGTTCCTGGATAGGCAACCCATCGGGGGCAAAACGGACAATATCTTGGTACGGTTTTCTTGGGCTGTTACATTTATGGTGTATTTGTTTTTAAAATGTCGTATGTAAAAGTTATGAACATTTAAAGAAAATAGGGGTAAATTGATAAAAAGTCAACAAAAGTGATCATGACTAAAATACTCTTATAATAACTTTTTCTCCCACAATTTGATCTCAACCATTAAATCCTTCTCAATTTGATCTAGTGACACAAAATTCTTCTCACCCTTTTTAGTTTAAAATCCCTTTTTATTTGAACTTTTTCCTATAAATGTATATATGTTAAAATTGGTATATAATGTATATATTTCTAAAAAGCTGTTATCAATGTATACATGTTTAAACTGCCATTACAGTATAAATATTAATATTTAGAAAACCTTTTTTATGTTTTTTAATTGGTAAATAAGGGGTTGGTTATACGTACACCCAAACACGATCTTTTAACACGCAAACCCTATAAGAGATAGGGGTGTTCAATCGAATCGAATCGGTTTATTTGATTTATTTAAATCAAATTATTCGAATTTGGAAATTTGAAATCTGGATTAGAATTCGATCTGAATTCGTATAACAATCTTATTCAAATCGAATTCGAATAAACCGAATTAGGAAAATAAAAAAAAATTATAAATATTCAGATGTTTAACTACATTTCTAAAAATTTAATAATATAATTCATACATAAATGCAAAAAAAATGAACATAAAGAGTGTAACAACTAACAAGATAACTAAAAACTAAAGTCGGGTATGGTACCATACTACCGTAGTAGTCATGAGATTAAAATAAGAGTGAAAAGTCGATGTCGTTTTGAAGTTTGAACTGATGAATTGACTTAATGTCCATAAAAAGTAAAGAGTCAAATACTTAAAAGGCTTGAAAATCGAAGATTTGAAGCTCATATGATAAAAAAAATCTATGTATATAGTTAATTCAAATAATTCGAATCGAAAATTTTATTCAAATTCGGTTGGAATCGAATTTCGAATTATTCGAGTCAGATTCGAATAATGAACAACCCTAATATGAGACCCATATACGACCCGTATAGAGGTTATACGAGACCCATATATTACCCTTGTAGGAGTTATACAAGGCACGATATGACTCGTTTGATGTGACTGATGTGAAATTTATGCTCGCTGTTGGTTTGACTTTTATGTTATACAACCCGTATTGGTGCTATACGAGTCATATAGAAAGTGTCTTAAGATCCTTTTGGGTGTATCTATAATAACACTCATCATATAACAAGGGACATTAGTATAACAAGAATAATGGAATAATAAAGGGTTGTGCTATACGTACCCTCATTTGACTGATTTTTATATGTTGCACCCCCTTATGTTTTCAAATAAATACAATTCAATAGGAAAAGTGGGTACCGAATTTATGAAAAAGTGGGTACCGGTATCGGTACTCGTTACAAAATCTTCATCTCAAGATGGTATCGGTACCGTACCGGTAGCGGTACCGAATTTATAGAAAAGTGGATACCGATACCGGTACCGAATCTATCGGTACGGTACCGGTACTCGGTACCAAATGTTCATCCCTACAATTCAAACTTTTTTGTTTTTTTTTTTGTTAATTAGTCATTGTTTGTTAATTAGTTGTTTGGTTTATTTAATTGTTTAAGTTTATATTTTTGAATTAAGGATAAATATCATATCATTAGTTTTATCTTTACCTATTTGATTTCTCTAGTTATTAGGAATTAGAGTTTACTTAGGATTGAAATTGTTGAGTTATTTAATGGGTTGATGATTATTTTTGTGCATGTCCAACATTTAGTTTTCATCATTTAGAAGGATCTGATCAGAAGGGATTTTGATCGGGATAATTAAAACCATGAGAAGTAACATCGACGAACAATACTTCGAGAATGTTCATATTAGTCTTTATTGCGAAAAAGAAAGTTTATATAATTGTGTTTCTTATTCCCTTAAATATGAACAATACTTCGAGGAACATTATCTGTTTTTAATTTCTCCTTTAGATGAGCTACATCATAAAGAAGATTAGTATAGAAAAGTATTTGGCAATGACTTTGATCAAATGCATCGGTCCTTATATTTTGTAGGAACTGGTTATGCACCGGAAAGAAACTAGTTGATTATGCCTGACACGGGTGTTTTATCGTCCATTTCTTGAGCAAAAAGGGTTCCATCACTTGCTTCCCACTTTGGAAAGGCCATGAAGAGTTTGTAGACCATAGATCGCTTACTATTGCACTTGTACATGGTAACCATTATATCATTGTGCTATTAGTACCCAACGCCGACTATTGTGTACCTATGGAAGCACTATAAACATCCATCTGCAATTGGATGACAATCGATGTATCTGCGACGTCTGCAAAAAGTATACTCAACTTGTTCCTGGTTTATCAAACGAAGATGATCTTTATAGAGATTTTTTTTTAATATTTATGAAAGCTTTAATTAATTAATTTTAATTAGTATTCGTCAATAAGTTGAATACATAAAATCAACTTTAAAAAAAATAAAGACATTCTATAGAAAAAGTAATATATTAGTTCGAAAAAGTGTTTTTAAATACGTCTTAATTTTTTTAACGTATGTGGCGGACTTGCGGTGGTGTTTTAAACTTAAAAAACGGTTCTATAAACGAAGGGGATAAAATAGTGGGGTACGACAAGTAGGAGGAGGGAGGGGTATACGTTTTATTTTATAAAAAGTGCTTTTAAACTTTAAAAACGATTTGGAAATAATGATTTTTCGAATGTGGTAAAATGACAATTTTAAAAATTATTTGTTCGCGGGGAAGGGGTATGTATAGCGTAATCCATTTTATTTTTAAAAAGTGATTTTAAATATAAAAACGGTTTTATAAATAATGATTATTCGAAAAGGGTAAAATGGGTGGGGGGTCGACAAGTAGTAGGGGGAGGGGTATACGTTTTATGTTATACAAAGTGTTTTTAAACTTAAAATAACGGTTTTAGAAATAATGATTTTTCGAATGTGGTAAAATGACAAGTTTAAAATTTATTTTTTTAAAGTATCCAAACCGGGTACCTCTCACAATTAACACACATAAGCATAAACATAATTCGTAAACCTTGAATAAACTTTAAAACTAACAGCGGAAGTATATTACAAATTAGAGTCAATTTAAACTTTTTAACATATCATTGTTCAACATTCACAAACTAGAGATAATGGGGATGTCAGTCTCGATCAGCAACAGCCAACAGCCATCTATTTCCAAGCTCTCGTAACTTCATATATTTTTATTTCCTTTGTAACCTGATGTGCATACAAAGTTTTCAAAACATTTAATAAGTAACCTTTCTTTCTCATATTATTCCTATAAAACATATTTAATGAAAAACACACTTTGAACATTAATTTCACCACTAAGTACTTTTTATTACAACACAACATGTAAAATTATACTTAGTCATTTCTTTGCTTTGTTACTTATTTCGTAAATTCACTTTCGTTCCTTACAGTCCACGAGGGACACTTTCATTCTATACTTTCATTCACTACAGTCCATAAAGGACACCTTACATTACCATCCACTTAGGAACACTTTACGTACAATCCACTGAAGACACTTTATATTACAATCCACGAATGACACATTACTTTACATCCACGAAGGATCTCTTTCTTTTGGTGAGAGCCCCTAAGGTTATACGTCCGAAGGCCAAAATCACCGAACTTCCACGAAAGACATTCTTTCTTTGGTGACCGTCATCACCGGGATAACCATCATTATCCCCCGTTAACCGGTTTGTAACGCCCCATTTTCCATTCTTTCGTTAGTAGCAAATTAAAATGGACATGTCTTACTACTTTGAGGTCCATAGTTGGTAAAGAAGTTTAACTTGGGGTTTAACTTGTCAAGTAAAGATTTCTTGAGGATTTAAATATAAGAAAATAGTTATTTCAAGAACAAAGTATACTATGGGAGATCTTGAAGGGGGCTATGTGTAAATTATCATTTTTAAAAGAAACACCATCTTCTCCTATGGGAGAAGCCTACCAGCCACCACCTGCTCCTCTCGATTTCCTTCTTCGCCGGCTGCAAAATCACGCACCACGCCACCATTAAACCCTAATCCGACCAATTAGTAACCCATCTTGCTCGTTTTACGTGGAGAGGTTCGCGGGGACGAAGACATACGACAGCTTAGTCGGAGAAAGAAAGAGAGGACGATAGTGTTGTTCTTCCGATGATGTCGGGTGTTAGCTACAAGTCCCACAACGGCAATGAGTGGGAGAGCTGCTGCCATGGCTTCGACAGTAGCAGTGAGTTCGTGGTGGAGGTTGTACGGGTTTCGCGGCAGAAACGGTGGCGGGTTACGCAGGTGCTTACAACCACATTCTGATCGGAGCTTCCTAGGTCTCCGATGAGCTATTGAGGCAGCAATTGAACAAGTATTATGGTGAGCTTCATGGTAGGTTACGATTTCATGAAGTTGGTGGCTGTATGAGGCTAACGGTGGTGGTGACCAGGCTGTTAATGGTGATGGTGGACAACGGTGAAGGTGCGGTGGCAGCAGTGGCTGTTAGTGGCCTCATGGTGGTTAAACGGTGGTTAGTCGTGGCTCGCGGTGTTGGAGGTGATGGTGATTAATAGTTACATGACGGTTCATGGTAGTTCAGGGCGATACCGTGGTGTCGGGGATGACGCAGGTTTCATGACATGAGTATGGTGGAAGTATGATGAGGACCGACATCAATAAGTTTCATCTCGTGGTAACCGGCGCATCGAGACGAGTTCGGGGGCTTTCGAATCATCCGATTCGGAGTCCGTTTGACCTAGATACGAGCATGGTTAAAAGAGCGGTTCGTGCCAAGGTTCGAATGCTATGCGGGTTCGTGTTCTAGATGCCGTGTTTGGGAAGGTATACTCTTTGAACCCGTAGAATGTTAATTATTATTATTAATCATATCTCGGGTTATGAATACCGTACTTGAGTAGGACGTGTAAAGGTTATTTTATTTGACAAACAACAACCGACAAAGATTAATTGTTTTTAATAAAAAGGTCACATGTCAACGTAATGGTTATGTTGTTATCGATGCTAGTAGTTAAAGCTCGATTAATATGGATTATTAGCTATGAATTGGTGATGGGAAGTAGACAATTCGATTTGTCGGGTTAGACTAAAAACAAACGGACCAGTTCGTCACTTTGACTTAGACGTCCTTATTACGGTTTAGGTTGTTTGGGGAAAAGGACAAGTTCAGACGAATTTAACATGTTCGCCTGAAGCATGATGGCGAACTTAGCATGTTCGCCTAATGCAAATGAAGCGAACTTACCACATGTTCGCTAGGTCAAGGAGGCGAACTTATCATAAGTTCGCCTAAGTCAAAGTGGTGAACTTACCATGTTCACCTAAGCCATGAGTGGCGAACTTGCCCAAGTTCGCTAAACACTAAAGAAAGAAACGTCCAGTGTCGGTTAGGTTAGTTACCTTCACTTATACGAACGATTTATCCAGATTGTGCGTGACATAATCTGAGCAGTAGAGATCAATTGAGGCTAGCATGTCAGGTGAGTTCTAGAAGCCCTTATTTAAATGTTTTAAATAATGTTTTCGGACTGGTGTGCATACGTAACAATGTGACTGTTTTATAAAACGATGTTTATGAATGATGTATGTGACGTTTTATGAAACGATGTTTATGAACGAAGTTTTGGAAGGAAAGGTTGTGAAAGAAGTGTTTAAGAAATATTTTGCCAAAAGAAGTTTACGAACGAATGAATGATTTTTAATAAAACGTACGAATGCTTTAACTGAAGTTTTGAAGTAAAAGAAGTGAATGTTTATGAAAGTCACAAACGAACGAATCTGCCACGGTTCCTCCGGGAATCAAGGTTATTGGTATGGGGTGTATGTTATGGGCCTTACCTTTATAGGGGCCTATGTGGCTGGACCAACTATTGTACAACTGGGGTGATGACGGTCACCAAGGGGATTACCGTGATCCTTGAAGTTGGTACGATTTACCTCGTGGGGTAATCGTGCTTGAAGTTTGGTACGTGTCATCCATGTGATGTCGTGCTTGAAGTTTGGCGTTGAATGGTCTAAAGGTAACGAGCCTTAGATTTCTCCGCCTGTATGTAGAGGTGCACAAAACGGTTTTTTCAACCCAAACCAGTTCAACCCGACCCGAACCAGTTTGGTCAACAAATGGTCAAACCCGGTTTGGCCCTAAGCCGGTTCAGTTCAAACCGGTTCACAACACATAAAAACCCAACCCTATAACAGCCAGTTAGGGTAGGGTCCAAACCGGTTTTAGGGTTAAACCGATTTAAACCGGTTTTTTAATTAAAAATCAAATAAATTCAATAAAATTCAATATATTTAATAAAAAATCAAAAAAATATATATAACAACTATAAAACATAAAGTTCAACGTTTATTAATATTTGGAAAGTTCGGAAAATTAAAAAACATTACAAGATAAAATTATAAAATTGGAAAACATTACAAATGACAATATATATTTTTATTTTTTGGACTATTCTTGTACGTTATCTTCGGAACCGGAGCTTCGTAGCTTTGCATCTTCGGCTAGTTCTTCATCGGTGACTGGTTCGGATATTCCAAGATCAACCTCGTTGTTGTGTATGGTTTCTTCGGCATGAATTTCGTGTTGGAGAGAAGTTTGGTCTTGTATCCTATCCATCGCATCCAAATGGTCCTTCAAGCAAATGCACATTTCCATCGCCACGGGGGTGAGTCTAGTCCTTCGTATTGATAAGACCCTGCCACTAAAAGAAAACACAGATTCTGAAGCTACCATGGAAGCTTGGACGGTTAGTACATCACGGGCCATGGCGGAAAGAATCGGAAACGAAACTTCATTTTTTTTCTCACTAAGCCAAAATATCAAAATCCTCAAAAACGGAAGGATGCATAAACGATAAAAAGTTTGTGCCAATATACCTTCCGAGTTCGATACTCGAGGTGCTACCTCGAGCCCGTTTACTAAATTTATTTAACATTTCGTTATATAAATTCAAGTTAACATCCCTCGAGCTACCACTTGATGATGTACCCATTGTATCATGTGGAGTCAGAGTTGTACCATATTTGTGTAAATAAACATCAAATAAATCTTGTAAACATTTGTTAAAATATGTTTTTGTGTTTTGTGCAAAATGGATGTCTTCAACATCCAAATCTAAAGTGTAAGTACTTTTATCAATCAACGTTTCAACCCCAAAAACATTTATGGTAGGATTTAACGCGGAGGCACAAGTTATAACGGGAGACATTTCTTTAAAATATTTTACTAATTTTTCTTTCATCGGTTCTATCATTTTTGTAAAAATAGTGCTTTTATTTTCAAGATCCGACAACTTGGTAGCCATTAAAAATATTTGTTTAAGAGTTAATGGACTTGTGGGATAATAAACACCGGATAAAAAAGTGGTGGCGGATTTGAAAACTTCAAGCAATTCGGTTACGTCTTTTAAAATGTCCCAACTCGTAGACATAAACTTTAGAATTCTACGACGAGGTTTTGAGAAAAGCATTTTATGAAACATTTCTAAAGTTTGTCTTTGTCGTAAAGCGCTTTGAAACATATTATAAGTCGAGTTTCATCTTGTCTCGACGTCTCAATTCGGACCTAAGCAAAGATTATTCGTTTCACAACAAAATCTAATATAATCATGGTATCTTTTTTTGCTACTAAAAATATCTTTAAGCATTATTCTAAAAGCATTTGTTAAGTTTGAAACTTCTTTAATTGCAAACCAGGCTTGCACCGCCAAGTTAATGATGTGTGCAACACATCGACTATGGAAAAAAAGCGCTGTTGCAAATCGGTTTATATTTCATTTTTAGTTTTCGAACCGCATTTGTATTATTAGATGCATTATCAAAAGACATTAAAAAAAGTTTATGTTGTAATTTAAATTCAGTTATAACATCATCTAATATATAAAATAAATTTTCGCCGGTGTGTAGATATTCAAACAAGTCAAACGCGATTGTACGCTTCATCATTTGCCACGTTTTGGGATCAACCCAATGCACGGTAACGCAAAGGTATGAATCTGGTATACCATGTGGAGCCGACCAAACATCGGTGGTTAAATTTACACCGATTTTCAAATTTTCAAAACCCAAAATTAATTCCTTTTTTGCTTTTTTTCACATTTTTATACAATCTCGTCTAAGGGTGATGCGACTTACTTGATGATAACGTGGTTGGAGTGTCTCTTGAATCATCCTTGTCAAGCGCGGATTGTTAAACTGGTTGAACAGCAATCCTTCTTGAATCACTAACCTCGCCATTCGATCTCGAACAATATTTGGATCAAAGTTCCAAATTCCTCCTTCGCTTGTCATCGAGGCTTGACCTTCACTTGGAATTTTCTTCAAGTACGGGCAAGATTTTTCCATATGCGTTTTCAAACTAGTGTTTGAATCTTTCCCCAAAAACGCACCACACATCTTGCACCGAGCACGTTCCTTCTCGTTTGACAACAAACATAAATCGTAATTGCACCAAATTGTCGGATTTCTCGTTGTTGGTCGAATTTCCACAATGCTAACTTCGTTTGAGGAAGCACCAACACTTGACATGGTTATTTTCTTTGAGAGAGTTTAGAGAGCGTTTTTAAGCGGTTAAAAAGCGGTTTTAGAGATTAGAGGGTGTAAAGAGAGGTGTGATCAACCCTAAACACCCCCACCTATTTAAAGTGTTTTAAGGGTGCAAATGGGGCCAAAAAAGGGCCAAATTCGAATCTAAAGTCTATAAATCTGTTGAGTAACGGCTCTTTTTTTCAGCAAAAAAAACCGGTTCAGAGGAACCGGTCCCTAACCCGGTCGGCATCAGGAAAGGTCAAACCGGTTTATAACCGCCGGTTTTCTTCAGGTTTGAACCGGTTTATGGCGAACCGGTTTTCGGGTTAATACCGGTTTGAAAATTCAAACCGGTTTTTTTGCCCATCTCTACCTGTATGTATGATGGGTCTTCCTAGAGGTAACGAGCCTTAGGTTTCTTCGCCGATATGCGATGTATGGAATTGACGGTTACGAGAAGACGCAGATTCGATATGTTCGTTGACTTATGGGTTATGTTATGTGTTATGTTATGTTATTGCATGTTTTCGTACGCTTTTATTAATGAAGTTGAATGTTATGTTTTTGGCAAATATTTGAAGTTAATGTTTTATGTTAAAACTAGAACTCACCAGCATAGCTGACTTTTAGTATGCACATTCAGGTTAAGGCAGGTTGTGGTGATGGACGGTGTTGCTTGGCAAGCGAGGAAAGTTACCCGGCTGATTATGAAGACTGACATCCCGTTCACGATTATGTTTATGTTATAGTTATGTCGACACAATGTTTATGTTTTGATACGATGGACAAGTTTATGATATGTTTGAATGAAATTTTTTCGCTGCGTTAATGATATTCGAGTTTAAGAACTGATTGTTTAAGAGTAAATCCAACACGTGAGGCCTCCCGGGTTTGGGCCCTTACACAGTTGCAACATCCCGGTTACAGTACCCTGCCGAGCACTATTCCCGTTATTCATACAGAAGATATGCAACTCATGCAATGATGTTGCCATACGCTTCGGGTAGTACCAGTCACCAGTGTTGTAAAACTTGGCCTAGGCGGCCTTGTACTCGGCGAGTACTTGGTCCTCGGTAGGGTACTGAGGCGCTTTTCTTCAACTCGGTCAAACCCGGGCCAACTCGGTCCAACTCGGTCAACTCGGATTTTCGCTGTTTTTCATCGTTTTTCGTTGTTTTCACCTATTTTCGCTGTTTTTCACCGATTCGTATTGGATTTTCGTTGTTTTTCACGGAGATACATCGGAAGACGAGAATTAAATGATTACTATGTCTATAATATTAAAGAATTAATATCAAATTTTAAAATACTTTAGTATTTGAACATGTATCTTTTTTATTTATAGTGATATTCAAGTATTTTGTTATAAATATATTAGTACCCTTATGTTATTTGACATATATATAATTTCCCAAAAATTAACTTCTTTGTAATTTACTATGTCGAGTACTACCCGAGTACTCGCCTAGGCCGAGTACTCGCAACTCCACAGTCGACCGACCTGGCACCGCCTAGCGACTTCTGCAACCATGCCAGTCACTAAGACTATGCCACTACCTCAAACTTGCTTAGGTGTAACCATACTCGGATATAAGCAACATAACAGACTTAACTCTTTTTGTTGAATTTTAGTTTATAAAACATATAGTTGAATAAACTATTATCTTTTCATTCTGAAACATCCTATTCTTATCTTATGAGTTTATCAGAGTTTTATTGTGGAAATTGGTCCCTGATTTTTGAAAACCTTGTCATTGAAATGACATAGGCATATTTTATTATAAATATTGTTTATACATACAATATTCTATTACACATGTCATAGGGATTCTTCATCTCCGACGGTCGCGTCCTCAGGAAGCTTTCATTCCATGTGCTTTTTACCTGCAGTGTTTGGAAAACATTTTTACATTAACTTACGCTAAGTAAGTACATTGCTTGTCTCTTTTATTATAGAAACCCTTTAGGTTTCTTTGTTCAAGTTTCACAGGCATACATGCCCCAGTGACCATCATAGGACGTACCTCAAGTTACGTCACTCTTTTAATTTTAGACAAAACCCGCCCCGTAGGCTGGACATCCTGTCACAAGACCCGCCCCCGTAGACTGGACATCCTGTCACAAGACCCGCCCCCGTAGGCTGGACATCTTGTTTATAAGGCCCACCCCGTAGGCTGGACACCTTATTTCATCATCGAGACCCACCTCGTAGGCTGGACATCTTGTTATATTTTCACGACTCGCCCCATAGGTTGGACATCTCATTTCATTCATTTCTATTGAGACCCGCCCGTAGGCTGGGCATCTCATTTCATTGGGACCTTGAGTATCATAGACTCATAGCCTCCCAATATATCAAGCAATTGTTTATATCATGCATGCTTATTTTTATCATGCATGGTTATGCTTGATTAATTCCTAACCAGTCCTTACCTTAAAACTTCATAATGGTTTCTCCACGATGCATTAAAGAGATTTATATATATGGTGTACCAGCGACGTACCCACCACCCCTTTAATGCTTTGTAAATACTCCATTACTCCATTTTAGGGTTTAGACTCGTTCCATCACACACTCACACTTAGCACGTATTATCATGCATTCACATATTCACAATCGTCACGTATTGCATGATTAGTTGTCATGCGTAGTATGATCTCTTGTCATTCTTTCATCCCATCCCTACTCTAATTCCTCGTAAAGGTTTCTCCATGTTACGTAAAGAGCCTTATATATAGAGTGTACCAACGGCGTACCCACCACCCTTTAACACACCATGAGTACTCCTTTATTTGGAATTAATCCTTTCCATTATGTATTTATTTAGCATGCAATTCGTGTCATGCTATTTATCCTTATTATATACTCTCAAACCTTTGTAATGGTTTCACCCCGAGGTATCAAAGAAGTTTATATATAGGGTGTACCGGCGGCGTACCCACCACCCCTTTGATATCTCGTGGATATTCCAGTTTAGTGTCTAGACTAAACCCCCATTACCCCGTACCTTAGTTTACACGTGGATATATAAAAGAATTTGAGTCATACTCTACAAATATCAATACGCCATTATGTCGTGTTTATTTTATCTACCTTTTGATATAAAATTTATAAGAATTTAATAATATTCTATAAATATTTTTATAAACCGAAAACGACTTATTTTTTATAAAATTTATACCAAAAACAACAAGTGTATATTTGAACTTATATAAAACAATATATAAATATATACAAATATGAAATAATATTTTAAAATGAAAAACCAAAAAATAATAAAATAATAACTTTAGGGTGAACTGTAGAGCCCTAAATTTAAGTGTTTACTTTAACAAATTTTAAATTTTGAAGTACAGAATATGTGGATAGGGAGGCTGATATAGAGTGAAAAAGAAGGTTTTTTTTTCTGCATTTGTCTTAAATTTTAAAGATGGGGAGGTATATGGTTCATCCCGGTTCATGGATCTCTCGGTTCCATAAAAAAAATAAAATCTACTCTTTTTCAAATTCGAGTGAATGCTCTAAGATAGGTAGGTTGGAAAACGAGTCAAAACACTTTCACGTTGAAAATATCACTAAATTGTTTTATACAAAAAGTACGCAACTCCTAAGTTGTTTTATAAAAAAAATCAGATTATTTTGGTGATACTCATAAATTATTTATAAACCTGGCCCGCTTTCACACAAATCAAATCCTGTCCATGGCCAACCCAAGAAAGAGCATGAACCGAGCCGGAAGAACTAGATAGAACATATAAGAAGATTAGGAAGCCCAGTAAACGGCCCAAATGACTAGAAAGAAAATATAGTTGATGATAGAGGTGCAAAACAAACCTGGTTGGAACCGGAACCAATTTTAAACCATAACCGAAACTGTTTCGGAAATCGGTTTAGTTGAAACATGTTTGGGCTCAAACCGAACCATAGGGTGGAAATCGGTTTGTAAACCCCCCCCCCCCCCCTAGTTGGAACCGGTTTGAAAGCGGTCTAAACCAAACCAAACATTTTCCCATTATAAACTGGTTTCAAACTGAACAGGTTTGAGCAAAATCAATTATGTTTTTGAGAAATCCTAGCAAGTTTAACAGCGCAATTAAAAAAAAATTCTTACCCACAACAAACTTCTCATTAATAATCGAGCAAAATCAACACTTCAAAGATAACACAACAGATTTAAACAATTACCAATGGTAGACTTGAGGGTGATATTTGTTCTGTTTTTGAGCTTTATTGTAATTTTGAAAAGAATCACCTTCTTTATCTTCCATGGTTACTTTTTTAATAGGCGTGTAAACAAGTCGAGCCTTGTGAGATGCTCGACATCGACTTGCTAAAAGCTCTATATAGCCAAGCTCAAACGATTTCACGCATAAATTAAATCTTATTTAAAAAATGAGTTCGATCTCGAGCTTCACATCTTAAGTTTGACTAAGCCCGCTTCCCTAAATTACCCTTTTAGTTGTATAAATACAATAACCTTTTAGTTTATACAACAAATATGTATTCACATACTAATACTACTATATAAAAAATTATGATAAAATAACTGTATAATATAAATTTGGTTATATATTAAAAAAAGTAAAATTATAAATATATATAAAAAAAATTACATATGTATGTAAATAAATTAATTAAACATTTAATAAATAATAAATGAGCCAAAACCCGAGATCAAACTCTATAAAAATAAATGAGTTAAAGTTCTCACTCCACTTATTTTTAGCCATGAAACATAATGAACACTATATTTAGATGTTGTTGCTATGTACATGCATGAGCATCTATGTTGTTGGACGACTCACTAACTGAGCTAGACGTGAGAAAAAAAAGATTTTAAAAAAGTAATGGTTTTACAACCAGTTCACTCATGCAATTTTTACTTTACTATTCCTGTTAGAATACCGCAAGTGATAATAACCGACAATGGAATAAAATATGTTCTCTCGTGGTTTGTTTATGATCCTGAATATAGAATCATTCCGATGTCTTCATATAACCCACCAAGTAGTTAAAATAATGACTTTAATCAATGAGCGCTTAGTCTTAGAAACCCCCCACCGAATGAATCTAGTCTAATAGCACTATAGGAGTGTGTAAACTCGACAATGAAACATCCAACCATCTCTCAATCGATTTCCATGCCTGCGTAGCTAAATCATACAAACCAAAAACACGATCCACCGTTTCCACTTCTTTTTTACTCAAAGGGCACAACCTAGAAGAAACATGTACACCTTTGCCAATCAGATTACTCCTCGTAGGAATGTGATTAAGAGCAATCCTCCATACTAAGATGTTAACTTTACTTGAGATAAGATGGGACCGAGATAAACCATTTAGTAGTAAAACCAGATTAATGTAATGTAGAGCCTCCCTTACCGTGAATTCGCCTCTTCCATCCAAGTTCCAAGTCCATCTATCCAAATCATCCGACCACGACACACAATTAAGAACGTGTAACATATCGTGAAATTGGCTCCCTTCATTCCCCCTCCATTTCCACCACCCAATTATCTGAACGTATTCGATTATAGAACATAACTTTTCGATTTCAAGACTATAAAGTCGTTGAAACCTAGAACAAAAGGTTGAGTCTCCAAACCAAACATCATGCAAGAAAGACGCATTCACACCATTGTCCACTTTCTTATGCAAACATGATAAAGGAATAACGCCATTCTCATTAAGCTTCAAAATATAAGAAACAATACAATTACACACCCCGTTTCCCCTCCCCACCCGATTAACATCTTGAAACCTGACCTTCTACCGATGAATGACTTCAATAATTTTAACCAAAATCTCATGTTGACTATTAACCAATCTCAATCTCAATCTCAATCTCCACTTGACCAACAAAGCTTTATTGAACCCATTCAAACTTCCAATACCCCCCTCTAGATTTGTCGGCCGACACTAACTCCCATCTTACCTAGTGAATTTTTCTCTCCACCGTAATGTTTTTTTGAATGTAAGGATTCAAGAGTTCTAATTGCATGCGCCAACATGGGTAAGATAGACATGTAAGGTATACCAAGAGCACCCAGAACAAACGATAAAGCATCGGGCGACCTCATATAGTTAATAAATTAAGTTTCCATTTGGACAGTTAGATTGAAATCTATCCACGATAGTTTGCCACCCATGAACTATCCACATGTTCTTACCAATCGGGATTCCCATGTAGACAAAAGGTAGGCAGAACAGACGATAAAAGCATCGGGCGACCTCATATAGTTAACAAATTACCTTTCCAATTGGAAAGTTAGATTGAAATCTATCCACGATAGTTTGCCAACCTTGAACTCTCCCCGTGTTGTTACCAACCAGGATTCCCAAGTAGACAAAAGGTAAATTTTCAAAGCTAAATAAAAGTAGTTAAACGTCATCACCATATTCTTCATGTTAGATGCAGACCAGTATCCTCAGTAATCCTTGTTCCCTGATTGAAGATTCTATAAGGTTTAGAAAAAGAGGAATATCCCACAAAGAAACCTTCATCACATTTAGCATCAAACTTTCCCAAATGCTCTCTTATACTCAAAATGGTACATAGACAGGGGCGGGTTTAGTAGTGTCGGGGGGGGGGGGGGGGTTCACAGGAACCCCACGAGTTTTGAAATTATAGTGTGTAAAAAAACTGGGGTGGACCCCTTAAAAAATTGTAAGGTGAACCCCCTTACAAAGTATAACAAGTGGTGTAGTGGTTTAGGCTTTACATTATAACATGAAGGTTGTGGGTTCGAATCCCTTTACCAACATTTTTTAGCTGATTTAGATTATAGCCCACTGGTCCAGTCACCATCTAGGCCCTTTAATATTTTCATTTGTTTCTTGTTGTTTGAACTATTTAATTGGGCCTCAGACATGAAATAAGGAATTAGGGGAAACACAAGTCAGAAGACCCTCGGAAGATAGGGCTCGCTCGCTGCCTACTGCCGTCGACGCCACTGCTGCCACCGGTGCTCACCGGCACTCACCTGCTGCTCGGACCACCGGCGCTCACCTGCTCGGACCACATGCACTCACCGGCGCTCACCTGCTCGGACCACCTGCAACCACAGGTTAGAATTTAGCTAATTAGATTAAATGTTAATTTGAATGTTTGTTACTAGGGACTTAGGGTTAATTTTAATGTTTGTTGTTTACTTGTTTGAATTAGAGTAGATTTTATTAAGAGTTTAGATGTTAATTTGAATTTGATTCATATGTACTATTAATCTATTATGGATATTAAAAGATATTTCCATAGAGCACCGCCACCATCAAACCTTGAATCATCATCTTCAAATAGTAAACCGTGTCGAATAGATTTGAATGAGCTTCCATGGGATCCTTCCGAAAGGAAACCAATTTCATCTTATCCTTCCATGGGATCCTTTCGAAAGAAAATTCTTCTGCATATTATGTTCATTGTTTTGCTCACCAACTACAACTTGTTGTTGTGGCCCTTGCAACCAAACATCATGAACTTTTTAAATTTTTTAAAGAAGTATCAGATTTAATAAATGTTGTTGGTGCATCTTGCAAACGAATAGATTTGATAAGAGAAAGTCAAAGAGAAAGATTGGGATTGAATTCGGAAATTGAAACCGGAAGTGGAAAGAATCAAGAAATGTCACTTGCAAGAGCCGGAGATACACGTTGGAGTTCTCACGAAAAAACAATTCTCCGTTTGCTTGCTTTATATCCTAGTGTTATTGACGTGCTTGAATATATAGAAACTTCGACAGAGATTGGTGCTCATAGGAGTCAAGCAAATGGTCTTCAAATATACATGAAAACTTTTAATTTTATATTTTATTTACATTTGATGAAGCACATCTTGGGTGTTACTAACACATTATGTTAAACACTTCAAAGAAAAAATCAAGATATATTGAATGCAGTCGAGCTAGTTAGATCAACTAAATAAGAATTACAAAGGTATCGACTTGAAGGTTTTGACTCACTTTTGAAAGATGTCACATCCTTTTGTGACAAATATGAGATTGAAATGGTTAACATGGATGTCGAGTATGTTGACCCGAAATATCGAAGAAGTAAGACCGACATCACCAATCGTCACCATTATATGGTCAATAGTTTCAACACGGTTCTCGATATGCAAATTCAAGAGCTTGGAAACCGTTTTAATGAGGTAACCACTAACTTGCTTACGTTTATGAGTTCTTTGAGCCCGTGTGTTATTTTAGTGCCTTTAAAAAACTAAACTTGCTAAAGTTGGCCGAGATGTATCCGCATGATTTTAATTTTGATGAGCAAGACAAGCTATTGTATCAACTCGACCACTACATTGACAATGTGAAAAAAGATAAGCGATTTGCGAACCTAAATGGAGTAAGTGATCTTGCCAAAATGATGGTGGAAACAAATAAACACATTGATTATCCGTTGGTGTATCATTTAATAAAGTTATCATTAGTTTTACCGGTTGCAACGGCAAGTGTTGAAAGATGTTTTTCTTCAATGAAGCATGTGAAGACGGATTTGCGTAATAGGATGGGTGATGGATACATGAACGATTCATGCATTTGTTACATAGAAAGGGAGTTCTTTCAACAAGTTTCAGACGGAGATGTAATGCAACTCAAAAGATGAAAACTCGTAGGGAACAACTCTAGTTTATTTAATTCATAAAGACTATTTTATTTTTATATTATGTGTGTTTTAGTTTCTAATGAAGATGTTTTTTTATTATATATGTTATCGCATTTTTGTTATCTGGGGAACTTTACCCGACCCGAATAATCGAACCGACCTGAACCGACCCGAATTTTTTTATGTCCGGCCCTGTGATATTAGAGCATATAAAAACAGTGAACCCCTTGGAAATATTTCCTGGATCCGCCACTGTACATAGACATCCAAAAGGCTTGAAGAAGCCAATGTAGGTCTTTCTTTGTCTTAGAAGTTCATAAGGGGTTTTGTTGTGTTGCTTAACAAATAAAATCGTATTCTTTATTAGATATATGGTATCCGGTCGTCAATTAATCAACGTTATTAACGAGGTACGATCCAAAGAGTTATACTTTGGGCAACGAGCAAATATATAATATTTAATTGTTAAATATTATAGTTCACGAAAGACGGACTTAATGAACGGCAGATAAATATTTAGAGAAATATTTATCGGTGAATGAGTTAATTAATTATTTAGCGAAATAATTATTTACGGAGAGTTAATGTTTAAACGTTAAACATTTAAAGAATGTAATTTTACTGATTATTTATAATTAGTAAAATACATGCTTTAATAATTAAGACTCAATTATTAGTTGGGTATTATTTGTTAATACCTCAGTGGCCAGTCTGTAATTAGAATGGTTATAAAAATAACCTTAAGTCTAAACCCTAATTACACTTTGTTAGCCACCACCTAAACCTGCCCTCCCTCCCTTTCGGTCGACGCCACCACCACCGCCGTGAAGCCGGGTAACGTGGCCGCCGTCGCCAGCCGTTGTCCATCGCCGCCGTTGCCAGTTCCATTTGCAAAACCGTGTGACGTGTTTTGCAGGTTTTCATGATCGTGTCATCTAGCGTGACGTTCGTTGAACCAAGATGTTTCTGATTCGGTTTATCGTCGAAGATATAATCCTAGAACACCCTATGGTTGCGTTTATATTATTGTTTATGCCGTGTAATTGGATCACTGACCGGGATCCAGATCTGATCTGATATCGTACTAAAATCGCTTCCGCTAATTATATCTGATTTATTTATTTAAAAGTGTTTAAATATTATTTGTTTTAAAAGTTAAAACTGGTACGATGATTCCCAACGGTGGTATCAGAGCCACCTTTACGCGCGTTTAGATATGTTATTTTTATTAAATCGATCTATTATTTTATTTGTCAAAACTTTCGTTTGACAAAAGATCGAGCCTTTTTCATTTGTTGTGATTGTGTTGTTCTGAATCGAGCACTAGAGACCTGTGGTTGTGATATTTGTTTTGGTTGATTATTCTTTGTATTTTTATGGGTTATTTGGAACCCGTTGTAATAGTTAGGTTTATTTTATTTATTTACTTTTAGTGTATTTGTAAATAAATATTGTAATCGTAAAGAGACAAAGACTTGAATACCAAAGCGAACAATGACATGATTAAACATGGAGATCTTGAAATAAGTGTGAGATAGCAGATTTGTTGATTTTGCTATCCCTTAGACCAGTCCGATTCTTGTTTGATGGCTCGAACGAAACCTGACAATTTTTCCTAGTTGCTCGGTTCATGTGTTTTATTTTAATTTTGTGGTTGTGATATAATTATTTAGGATAATAATTAAACCGTAAAATTTTTATAAAACTTTTGACATAATTTTAAAACGACGAGATAATTAATTTATTTATTTTTCTCAGAAAGGTTATTAAATAAAAACTTATTTTATTTAAAAGTAAAGCAAGTTTTAAATTTAATAGTTTTATTTAAAACAATTTTAAATTAATTAAAGAGTTGATTAGTTTAAAAATAGTTCGCGGCAAATGACCAATTTAGATTAAATAAGGTATTTAAAATTGGATCGTGTCGAGTGTTGAAAGTCGTTTCACGAACTAAAATTAGTAAAATCGGTTTACTAAAATTGCACGACTTGAATCATGCTTCTCGTCGTCCAAAATGTTTTTGACCCTAATCGGTAATTTTAAAACATTAAAGAAATCCCAATATAAAATCGATATTTCTGCGCCACCCTAAATTGTAACACTTCAACTGATATATCCGAACCCCCGGTGTTAGTGAATTACCCTGCATCCGGCCCTACGGTTTTGGTTGAAGGTAGAACCGCGATTCCTGAGTTACTTAGGCTGGGTCTACAGTTACAATTGAAGAACAAATATCACTTAAGTCGTTTAAGTGGGCGTGGTTGAGGGAAACGAATCCAAGCTTGACAATACTTGTCATGCCCCTTAAACCAAGAATTGTATAGTTGATACAATTGGTAATTGTTACCTACCTACCTAGCTATGCTAGTGGAGAGTGCTCAGCCATTTACTGAGTCATGGTGAACCAAGATCTCATTCTTAATTATATAATTTTTGCAATTGGGTCATAAATGTTAATTAGGATGTTATGCACGAAAATACTAAAATTTATTTTTGAATTTTGTAGATGTTTAACGAATCAAATCCTAACTCCTCATTCTCCCTAAAGTCAATCATTGAGAAGGACAAACTTGACAACTCCAACTTCATGGACTGATACCGAAACCTGAAGATTTTCATCAGGGCTGAGAACAAAATGTATGTTCTCGAGGAACCAATCCCAAAAGAACCATATGCTGCTTCGGGCCTAGCTCGTAAGACATGGGATAAGAATGTTGATGACTCTATCAAGGTCTCTTGCTTAATGCTGGCATCTTCAGAAGAATCTGGTAGACATGCCAGCATACGACATGATTAGGCAACTGTAGGAAATGTTCCAGCAGCAAGCCCATCATGAACGCTTTGAGGTGATGAGATCACTGATAAGCTGTCGTATGCAAGAAGGTTCTTCGGTCAGCACTCATGTGTTGAAGATGAAGGGATATATTGATCATCTAGCACGTCTCGACTCCCCTTTAAGCAATGAATTGGCCGGGGATATAATCCTCAACTCGTTGCCAAAATCATATGATCAGTTCACTTTGAACTACAATATGAATGCTTGGGACACGACTGTTTCGGAGTTGCAGATGATGCTAAAAATTGCTGAAATGAACATACCGACTTCTGCTAAGTCCGTTCTAGTGCTGATGATCAAGGAGGGTCGAGTCAGGAAATCTGAAGCCAAGGGAAAAGGCAAGAAAAGCTTCAAGAGCAAGGGCAAGGGCGAAGTTGTTGCCAAGAAACCTCTTAAGGATGTCAAATGCTTTCATTGTGATGAAGCCGAACACTGGAGGAGGAACTGCACAAAGTATCTAGCCGAGTTGAAGGAGAAGAAGTCTGCTGGAGGACAATCCTCATGTATGTTCGTTATTGAGATCTTCTCTCTGTCTAGCAAATCTTGGGTGTTTGACACTGGATGTGGTTATCACATTTGTAATGATTTGCAAGGACTAAGGAAGGTTAGGAGGCTAAAGCAAGGCGACCTGGAGCTCCATGTGGGAAATGGGCAAAAGGTTGCAGTGAAGGCTGTAAGAGAATACATTGTTTTACTTCTTCTGGTTTAGAACTTGTTTTAAACAATGTTTATTTTATTCCTAATTTAACTAGGAATATTGTTTCAGTATCTGCTTTGCGGGTTTGACAATGATTTCATATATGCATATTTAAATGGTTTGTTTTATTTTTCTGCAAAGCCTCATAATGGAATCTATGAGATAGAAGTCGATGAAAATAACGTTCTATTCAACATCTCCTCAAACATAAGAAATTGGATTTCAATGATACGTATCTATGGCATTGTAGGCTTAGTCACATAAACAAGAATCGCATGAAGAAACTCCAGCCTGCCGGAATTTTGAATTCTACAGGTCAAGAGTCATTTGATGATTGCGAATCATGTATAAGTGGAAAGCTAACCAAGGCTCCTTTCACCGGTATCGGTTAAAGGGCTAAGGATCTGTTAGGACTCGTACATACTGATGTATGTGGTCCATTCAGAACAATGTCTAGAAGTGGAGAGAGATACTTCGTTACATTTACTGATGACTTCAGTAGATATGGTTATGTTTATCTTATGAAGCATAAACATGAGACGTTTGAAATGTTCAAACAATACCAGAACGAGGTACAAAATCAGCTTGGTAAAAAAATTAAGATGCTTCAATCTGATTGAGGTGGTGAATATCTTAGTCAAGAGTTTGACGAACATCTAAAAAAATGTGGGATCATTTGTCAGCTTACTCCGCCAGGAACACTACAGTTTAATGGTGTGTCCGAAAGCAGAAATAGAACTCTATTAGATATGGTCCGATCAATGATGTGTCGTACAAACCTCCCACACTCCTTCTGGAGTTTTGCTCTTGAGACTGCCACAAGAATCATAAATCTAGCTCCTACAAAGAAGGAGGACAAAACCCCTTATGAGATATGGCATGGGGAGAAACCCAAAGTGTCCTACCTTACGGTTTGGGGATGTAACGCATATGTTACCAGTGAATCTACGGATAAGCTAAATCCCCGTGGTGATAAAGTTGTTTTCGTCGGATACCCTAAAACAATCGGTTACTACTTCTACAATCCTGCTGAAAAGCGGGTTTTCATTAAACGCAGAGCTACCTTCTTGGAGAAGGAACTTCTTGAGCTAGGGATTGGAGAAAATCGTGTGGATATGGATGAGATCTGACAACCACAAGTAACCGAACCCCAAACTGAATCTGTCGTTCAACATGAGACTGCTGAAACCGAATCTGGAAATGTTCAAGATTCAACTGTGACACAAGCTGTTCGCGGAAGTACTAGGGATTGTCATGAACCCGATCGGTATATCGGGATTCACCAGATTGATGACATCCTGATAGTTAATCAGGCCGACCCACTAGTTACAAATCTTCAGTCTTAGATTCAAAATCTAAGAAATTGCTTGAAGCCATGGATGCCGAAATCCAATCCATGTATGACAACCATGTATGGGACTTGGTTGATCTTCCTCCTAAAAGTCGAACCGTAGGAAGTAAGTGGATTTTGAAGAAGAAAATCGACATGGATGGGAATGTGCAAACCTTCAAAGCAAGGCTGGTAACGAAAGGCTTTACTCAGACTTAAGAAATTGATTATGATGAAACCTTCTCGCTAGTAGCCATGCTTAAGTCAATTAGGATCTTTCTTGCCATTGTCGCGTTATGACTACGAGATATGGCAAATGGATGTCAAAATCGCGTTCCTAAATGGGCATCTTACTAAAGATGTCTATATGGTTCAACCGGAAGGTTTTGAAGATCCAAAGAATCCTAATAAGGTATTCAAGTTAAACAAATCCATTTATGGATTAAAACAGGCATCCAGAAGTTGGAATCTTCGCTTTGAACAGAAAATCAAAGAGATTGGTTTTGTCAAGAACGAATATGAACAGTGTGTCTACAAGAAGGCAAGTGGGAGCTATATCACTTTTCTGATTCTGTATGTGGATGACATACTACTCATTGGAAACCATATCCCTATGTTACAAGACGTAAAGTCTGGGCTAGTTAAATGTTTCGCAAAGAAAGATCTTGGTGAAGTTGCTTATATTCTAGGAATAAAGATCTATAGAGATAGATCAAAGCGGCTTATAGGTTTAAGCCAAAGTGCATACATTGATAAGGTCATACGACACTTCTTCAAGAAAGACTCTAAGAGAGGGTCCTTGCCCATGGCACATGGAACCATACTGAACAACAAACAGCGCCCTTAGTCTGGTGAAGAAAATGGAAAAGGTTCCATATGCTTCTGCAATTGGTTCCATCATGTATGCCATGCTAGACTTGACATATCGTACGCTTTTAGCATGACTAGTATATATCAACAAAATCCTGGTGAGAGTCAATGGATAGCTGTAAAGAACATCCTGAAGTACTTAAGAAGAACTAAGGACATGTTCTTGATATACGAAGGACTGGAAGAAGAACTAGTTGTTAAATGTTACACTGATGCTAGCTTCCAGACTGATCGAGATGATTCTCGATCACAAACGGGATTTGTATTTGTTCTGAACGGTGGTGCTATCACTTGGAAGTGTATTAAACAAAGTGTTGTTGCTAAATCCACCACCGAATCAGAATACATTGCCGATTCAGAAGCTGCAAAGGAGGCTGCTTGGATGAAGAAGTTCATTGTTGATCTCGGGGTAATGCCCAGCATTCAGAAACCAATCGATATACTATGTGACAATACTGGTGCCATTGCTCATGCCAAGGAACCAAGGTCACACCACAGCACGAATCACATACTCAGAAGATTTCATTATATCAGGGATATACTCAAACGGGGAGACATCATGTTAAACAAAGTTCACATGGATCAGAATCTAGCCGACCCCTTCACTAAGCCTATGCGTCTTTATAAACATGAGGAGCATGCTGATAAGATTGGCCTTAGATTTGCTAGACAGTTGGTTTGATCTGTATTTAGTATTTGATGCTTTCGAACAATATAGTTACATTGGTATTTTATATTGATTTAATGGTTAAATGCATTATAAATAGATGTTACTATGTTCGATATTTTATACGTTTTAGAAATCCTTGAATATTGTATTCTAAATGTCCATAGTCGATCATATTCATGCGAATCAATCTGAATGTAAGACTATTATGAATTCGATGGTTGGTTCATTATGAATGAAAGTCCAAGTAGTTGGAGATCATATTCACAGATAATAATTAGAGAATGATTATTGGATGTAACTCATTTCAAAACTATCTTCATGGATCAAAGTCTTGAGATGTTTTGAATATGGTAAGATCTATCGATCCTCGACCCGAGGCACATACTAGAACTAACTCTGACTAAAGTTTGTTCTTTGATCTTATCTAACGTTGTACCTTAATAGGCAGTAACAAGGGTATGATCAAGACTAAATTTGAAATTAAGTGGGAGTTGTACGTGGCCAAAGGAATTCTGTTCTCCTTTGATTAAGAGTTGGACATTCTGGCGCCCTAGTTGATTCGAACTAGTATAAGACGCATGGCCATGCTCAAACTAAATAGTAGTTTGTTTAGACCATTTTGAATTAGAGAACGAGAACAAGAATGGTTGAACAACATATAAGAAATGAATTGTATCCATGTCTCATGTTCAATGGATGCCCTAAACAGAAAGGATACTTAGATATGTTTACCATGACTGTTACACTTGGTAAAGTAAAGGTTACTTGTACACAAGGAAATAGTTTGACGATTGTAATACATCATGCCTTGCTAAGGGCAGTGAGATGCAGCTAGGCGTCCACCACTGTCTACGTTGAACAGATTAATCGATGAATCATCCATGTGGGAGATTGTTGGATATATGATGTCCGATCGTCAATTAAGTCAACGTTACTAACAAGGTACAATCTAAAAAGTTACACTTTGGGCAACGAGCAAATATATAATATTTAATTGTTAAATATTATAGTTCACGAAAGACGGACTTAATGAACGGCATATAAATATTTAGAGAAATACTTATCGGTGAATGAGTTAATTAATTATTTAGCGAAATAATTATTTACGTGTAGTTAATGTTTAAATGTTAAACATTTAAAGAATATATTTTTACTAATTATTTATAATTAGTAAAATACAAGGTTTAATAATTAAGAGTTAATTATTAGTTGGGTATTAATTGTTAATACCTCATGGCCCGTCTGTAATTAGAATGGTTATAAATATAACCTTAAGTCTAAACCCTAATTACACTTTGTTAGCCACCACCTAAACCTGCGCCGCCTCTCCCTTTCAGTCGACGCCACCACCACCGCCGTGGACCGCCTTGCGTCGCCGGGAACACCGCCGCTGCCGGTTCCATTTGCAAAACCGTGTGACGTGTTTTGTAGGTTTTTGTGATCGTGTCATCTAGCGTGACGTTCGTTGAACCAAGGTGTTTCTGATTCGGTTTATCGTCGAAGGTATAATCCTAGAACACCCTATGGTTGCGTTTATATTATTGTTTATACGCTTGTGATCGGATCATTGACCGGGATCCAGATCTGATCTGATATCGTACTAAAATTGCTTCCGCTAACTATATCTGATTTATTTATTTAAAGGTGTTTAAATATTATTTTTTTTAAAGTTAAAACTGGTACGATGATTCCCAACATTCTTAACATAGCAAGCAGTGTTAACTGCTTCTGCCCAGAATGTGATGGGTAACCTTGAGTCAGCAAGCATAGTTCTTGCAGCTTCAACAAGAGTTTTATTTCTTCTTTTAGCAACACCATTTTGTTTAGGTGTTCTTACTGCACTGAACTGTCTTGATATGCCCTTCTCTTCACAAAAAAAAATTAGCACTTGATTTTTGAATTATGTACCATTATCACTTCTTATTACTTTGACCTTTGAATTGAATAGAACAAATTATCTATTTGAATAATGAAATATTTTTAAGAACTGAGGTTTCATCATTGGTCTTCAAGAAGTGTACTTAAGTATATCTGGTGAGGTCACCGGTTATCACCAAGCAATAAGACTCGTGACCAACACTTTGAACATTGGTTTGTCCAAACAAGTCAATGTGTAGAAGATAAAGAGGTTCATTAATTGAGTTGGCTACTTTGGGCTTAAAATAAGACTTGTGCTCCTTACCCTTAAGACATGGAATACAATGATCAAGAGATACAAACTCCTTAATAGGTATGCCATTAACCAAGTCATTCTACACCAATTTGTTCATGTTTTTGAAATTAATATGACCCAACTTCCTATGCCACAAAGAAGATTCAATTTCTAAAGCTTTAGATAGAAAACACGATTCTACAGCGGATGAAGCATTCTTCATGTCAAGAGCATAAAGATTTCCTTTCATGGGTGCTCTAATAAAGGATAAATCTTTATGAATAACAAAACCATGCTTCAAAATAAAGCATTCTTGTATTTAAGTGCATAGAATAGGTATTGTCACAAACTTGAGAGACACCCAGGAGATTATAATTCAACTCTTTTAATTTACATTCTCAAAGCTAATTGATCCATTTGATATTGTGCCTAGACCAGTAGTTCTTCCTCCACGGGGATTGCCTCCAAACGCTACAAATCCACCATCACATTTTGCAAAATCAATAAGGATAGAACCATTTCCGGTCATGTACCTGAGCAACCACTATCTATATGTCAAAATGTTTGTAGATCTACCTAGTTGTTGTTGTGCATTTGAACAGTTTAGTTAGGCACATGAACCAAACCATTATGGTCTTGGTCCTTCCAAATGAATCAATATATTTTACTTCCCAATAAACCAGATTCTTTGCATAATTAATGGTCTTATCATAAGTATTAGCTTCAGAGTCGTGCCTTTTACCTATTTAGTTATGGATTTGGCTAAAATAGGTTTTTGAACTTCTTCATTCACTTTTGTTTTTGAAGAAGCTTTAGGTAAATCATTTGATCGAGTATTATTATTGACCTTCTTTTCTTTACCCTCCTTCCTCAAAGTAGCATTCTTTTGCTTGATATTTAAAGGATTTGAAAGAACAAAAAGCAATATGAGTCACATCACTACATATAAAACAAGCTATATGCTTCTTAGGAGAAGCAGACTTTTGACTAGTCCTTGGAGGTGAATCATGAAAACAAGTTTACTTATGTTGATGACAATTTATCTTTGAAGTCTTGTATTTATCACTTGAAACCCATTTTGATTTGGAATGTGAAGCATTTTTTACATAAATATTGTTGCTCCTATTTATATTATCAGATTTTTTAGGTTTTGATGAAGATGGAATATTTTATTCATCTCTTTTAGACTTTTCAGAAGTACAAATATGAGATTTATCATGACAATCAAAATCGCATTTATATAGATCATGCAAATATTACAGCTATCCATCCTCTCCTATTTCATTTACATCATTACCATTTCTACATTCATTCAAATCATAATGTCTCAACACATATTCTCCTACATCTTCACTAATATTCCTTCCACTCTCACTATTTATAGTCTCCTCAGTCTTACTATGAATCAAATCTAGATCTACACTTAAAGAAACAATAGGTAAGTGATTTATAACAATCTTATGAGTAGGAGTACATGTATAATTGCCATTGAGAGGCTGAGATACAACTTTGTATCCTAAACCATTCTTAACCCTACCATGAATATGTTTTTCTAGCAAATTCTCCATAGCTTTTGATGAAAACTTATATTTATCAATGTGCACTTTTGCTTCTACAAACTCAGATCTAGTAGCATTCAATATAATTAGAAGATCTTCTTGTTGAATTTCAAAAATATTTTTAATGGTTTTCATTGCTTCCAAATCTTATGTTAAAACTTCAGTATTTTCTTTAAACAATTTTTCTGCTTCCAAAGATATATTTAATTCATCAACAAGGATCTGATTATGATGTTTATAGAAAGCAATCAATTCATCATTTTCATGAGATTCAGAATGTGCTACCTTCTTAGAAGAAGTATCATTCTCTTTGATATCTGACATCAAAGCTTGGATGACTGGATTTTTCAGGGCTTCATCATTGTGTGAACTCCATTCATATCCTACTCCACCATAATTAGATTTCGTACAAAAACAACTATCACGCCAGCATAGGCATGCCGCCCTTTGAAATATTTTATGACAGGAGGTGTAGAACTCCTCTGTGTTGGGAGTGAAGTTGGACATAAGGAATTTGGGAGTCCTGAATTGGTCAAAGCTATGTCAGAAAGTTTTGACCAAATCAAAGCTACGATGAAAACGACATAGGATCAGAAGAAATCTTATGCCGACAAGAGATGTCGACCAATTGAGTTAAGTGTTGGGGACATGGTTATGTTAAAGGAGTTTCTATGGAAAGGGATCATTCGTTTTAGAAAGATGGGGAAATTGAGTCCAAGGTTTATTGGACCTTTCAGGATTGTAGCACGAGTTGGGGAAGTTGCTTACATGTTGGATCTAGCTGGTGAACTAAGTGGAATTCATCCAACTTTTCACGTTTCACACTTGCAAAAAAGTGTTTGGCTAATCACACGACTCACGTCCCCCTTATGGACATTGAAGTAGATTACAACTTGAACTACATTGAAGAACCTATGGCCATCTTAGATAGGAAAGAGAAGCAGCCGAGGATCAAACCGATTCGTTTGGTTAAGGTTCAGTGGAGGCACATGAAAGGGTAAGAGGCTAATTGGGAAACTAAAGAAGATACGAAGGAGTCGTGCCCTCCACTGTTTGACTTATAACAGGTTTCAAGGACAAAACCCTTTATAAGGTGGGTAGACTTGTAACATCGGATTCACTTATTTTTCAAGTTCGGGGTCTAAAGGATAAGGCTAAAGGACCCGAGGGTCAAAAATGTAACGGGTGGAACACCCTAATAGCCCTTCCAGCTGCCACCAGCCCTCATTGAACATCCATTTGTGTAACGAACCAACTTCGAGTTTATCCTATCATATATTTATTATATTGTAGGTGGTGTATATAATAAAATAAAGTTGAATTAATTACACGGATGGCCCCTCTGGTTTACACAGATTTCACTTATGGCCCCTAGGAATGGGAAATTATAGGTTTAGTCCAATAGTTTGCACATTTGTAACAGAGATGGCCCCTGATTTGGATGAATGTTAAGTTTATCCATTAAGTGAGTATAAAATGACTAAATGCCCCAAAATGTTAAAAAAAAAGTAGGTCCCACCACCCACTTACCCACACACACTTCATCTTCTTGAAACTCACTTAACTCCAATGGAGATGAACTCCAACAAACCATACACTTCATCTGGTTGAATTCATATCTTTTGTAGAAATCTTGGTGTGCGCAGCTATAGAATCCGGTGTTGATGGCCCTGTTGCCGCCAAAAACGTGGCCACGGGCGTTGGGGACGTCGTCCTTCGAAGTGAAAGCTTGGGCCGGAGACTCAAATTGCTCGTTGTGGGTGAGCGTTTGAAAGAAACCCTCCCTTGTCATGACGTTAGGGTTTTGGATAGTGTCGCTGCAAGGGGACAACTGGCGGTGCCACCGCCGACTATTATGTAGTCGTAAGTGTCCTCTGGCGGAAGCCGTGTTGAATTGACGACGAACGTGTGTCGAATGTCGGCACTGGAAATATCAGGCGGCGTCTTGAAACCCGAAATCGGATCTTGAAACCTGCGCCACCGGAGCCGATGATGATACTCTTCTGCAACGGAGCTGGCGGACTGCGGCGACTCACTTTGTTTCTTGCTGTTCCCTATTCTAAAATCTCATCACGTCTAGGAGTAAATTTTAAGAGATCTCCCAGGTGTTGTTTCTGATGATGGCAATGTTGTAAGCAGGATATCTGACCGGGAGCTGATGCCATCAGGAAAACATTGGGTAACTCTGATGTGGAATGTAATTTTTGCCAAAGTCATGAATGGAATATGTGATTTTTTTTAATTTTAAATTATCTTATTTGGCCGGAGATGGTGTTACCGGTAGTAGAGGTGGCGGTGGTGGTAGCTGTGTCGGGAAAGACATAAGGAGGGGATGAAGACAATTGAATGGGATTTTATTTATTCTTTTTTATTTAAGGGGTATTTTGGTTATTTTTAAAAATTTTAACAGAAGAGTTAACTGACATCCAACTCAGGGGCCATCTCTTTTATAAATGTGCAAACTATTGGACTGAACCTGTAATTTCCCATTCTTAGGGGCCATAAGTGAAATTCGTGTAAACCATAGGGACCAACCATGTAATTAATTCAATAAAGTTGGAGGGTACCTTTTAATTGTTGGAGTTAACTAGTTTTGGTGCCAAGGGGTTTAATTTGCAATTAGAGGGGCTGTTATGTAATTAATACAATAATGGGATAAGTCAGGCAAAACACACACATATGTGTGTGTGTGTTTGCGTATTCTTCAAATAAGAAAAGGGGGAGAGGATCAAGCTAGAGAACTTGTGATTTGCATGCTTGATTAGGAAGCTTTGGCCTGCACAATCCTTCCTAATGATCAAGTAAGTATCATCTTCTCTATTTAATCCTCCATTAATTCTTGTTCTTGAGAGTTTGGGTGGATGAACCCTAAGGGATGGAATTCGGGTTGTAGTGGGTGTATTATTGAAAAGGATTGATAATCTAGCATTACTAAAGCTAGAGGTTCAACCAAATCATGTTAATTTCATCAAATTGGAGGTTTTAAAAATTAAGGTTCTTGAGGATGCAATTTGGGGGTTTTTCAATTTGCGTGTTTAAATGGTGAATTGTGTAAAAATAAGTGTTTATGGTGTTAATTAAACACATTTACATAGATAAAACTCAATTGAATTGTTGAAGTATAAATTGGGTGAAATTATGAAAATTTGAGTTGTAACATTTCTGATTTTATTACCTTTATTTTCAACTCAATGTAACACATTTCAAATTCAAATCTAGTGCAACGGTTTAAATTTATTTGTGCAGACAACTAAACCCTAATTATTGATACAAATTCCAATTCACATATCCTAGAATCCCTATATATATAAATATTTAGACACATATATATATACATCAATACATCACATAAATACATACACATATACAAACACACAATTGACAATTTATTGACACGATGTTTCGAACCCAAAGACCTTGAATTAAACCCAAAGACCTTGAATTAAACCCAAAGTCAAGAAATTGGATCCAACCCAACAAAACCCACATGTTTGACTTTTAAAAGTCAAACAGGGCCGAAACCTTAAAAATCCAAGTCTCAATATCTATCAAACCAGTTTCTACGGGCTCCCCTACCATGTACAATCAATAAGCGACCCAATCTCGGCCCTAACATCAAGCCAATTCGTCCAATTTAGCGGGCATGATTCAAAATTCAAACAAATATGACTCCTCAAGTCAAACCTTATCAATCCGAGTTTAATACATGAAATTGACGCGTATTGGAACCCGAAAATCACGCATGACTGATCCCGACTGAATCCAGACCTCAAACCTGACTCGATTCATCCAAAAATCGAACCGAAAACACGTGATTTAATCCCGACAGGCATTATTTCCAAATCACAATCAAACCGGGTGATTTGAATGAAATTAATCAAATCAAACCACTCATTCACCTTCGTGAACTGTCACACAAACGCTCTCAACTCTCAATTAGCCTGCATTCCACCTCCAAAATTCTGTCGAGTACCAAGATCAACGAATTCGGAAGCTCAGCCGTCCACAATCATCTCTGCATCAAATCATGCGAGCTTCGTACCTACAGGTCCGTAATCACATGGCAATCAAAAGCCCTCTGTTAATTTCGCAAGACAGAGGGCATCGAATTCGATTGCACTTTGAATCCATGACCAGTTTATACAGTTTCAAAGAAACGAATCGAGTTCGATTTAGTTAATGTATTTCAAATTTAAGATTCCTGTTATAATCAGCGAACCACCTAGTCCGACTGGTTAAGTCAATGAACCATCGGACCTGGTGGTGTCGGTTCGAAACCCACGGCCCACGCGACCGGCCAGACTTTTTGCGCCTATGCTTTAAATCCAACTCAGGCCCCAACTCGACCACATGTTAAACCCATTCCAAGAACGATCCACTTACAAGATCCGGTCGTGGTCCAGTGGTAGGACGCTATACACGCACAGAACCCACCCGGGTTCGAGCCGGGTGGCGTTCTTTTATTTTTAAAAATCAGTTTAAAGCTCCGAAAATTATAAAAAAAATTATTTTTACAAACTTTACAAATATTAGGACAGATTGAAACCAGTTTTACAATTGTTGCATAAAAATCTCTATTTTTATAAACTATATATTTAATACTCAATTTAAATTATGTATTTAATTTGAGTAAATATTTACAAAATTGGGAAAATTTTATAAACACTCTATACAAAGTTTCGTAAAATTTAAACCTTATATTTTAACACAATAAAATCGGATTTATAAATTTTCAATATGAATTCATTTTATTTTGAAAAATTGAACATTGAATATTTAATAAAAAAATCTAAATATTTAAATAAAAAAAAACTTTTGATTTTATAAAATTTATAAAATACTAACGTTAGTTAAAACAATCAAATACTTATTTTCAAAATGATAAATAAGTAAATAAATTTAATTATTTTAATCTACACTAAAGATATATAATCAGTATTAATTTTATATATCAATACTATTTACATATCTTTAAAAATAAAAAAATAAAGTAAAATTATTTATTTAAAATTTTTTTATCTAATATAATTCACATTATTTTTGTAACTAAATAAATAAATAATAACTATTTAAGTTATTTAGTTATTCAAACCCAAATTCAATTATTCAAAAAAAAAACTATTTATTTCATTCCTTCATTTTATACAACACCCATTGTTAAGTGCAAGCGATTAACACCTACAATGTCAAACTATTGTACCTACATACAATTAATTCCTAGACTTAGACCTATACTATTGTACACATTATTTATTTAGATCCATATACTTTACACACTAGGTTAACGTGGTGAGTTACGAGGATCAATTTGCTACCTAGTTTTCGCGTGCTAGCTACATCCTTGAATCAAGTGAGTATTACATAGCCCCTTTTCTCTTTTACACTCTTTGGGGTGATTCATGAATTATATACAAACAATAGTTTACATTTACACAAACTACACAAACACAAATCCTATTTACATTCATGTGTGCAAATTTGAGCTTTATGTTTGAGTGCTAGGTGTGTTAACTTTTGTGTGTAATTTTGTGCAATCATTAACTAATTAAGCCGACGGTTAACAATGATAGATCTATTGAGTCTGACAAACCCACCCAGATTGGGGTGATTGTTACCGACAACACAATTTGCATGCTAGTTACAAAGGTTTGATTGTACTTTAGTTACACAATAGCTGCTTCCCATAAATGCCTTCATTATCATGACATGTAAGGATTTGCTTATTCATATTTACACACTATCTATGTACAAACCTATGTATGCTCACCAACTTTTTAGTTGACCCTATTTTATTCATGTTTCAGGTGCTAACGTGTGAATTTGAGCAAGACATGCTACACTTAAGTTGGACCTAGTTAATTTAAATTCAAAGAACAATTTGTATTTTTATTTATTTACTTGTTGAATTTGGCTATTTGTGTTTGAATGGTTGGAAATAAAATTGATGAATAAATATTGAAATCTAGTGAACCTTGTGCTCATGAACAGTCTACATGTCCCGCCCCGACGTTTCCGCCGTCGGTTGGGGTGTGACAGATTGGTATCAGAGCCTTGGTTATAGGGAACTAGGTTATTAGACACTCTTGACCTAGACTATAACTTTAGGACACCCACTTATACCATGCTTCATGATTATGTGTTATGTGCTACATGTTATGTGTTACATGCTTACTATGATTAGTTGTTATATTAGTCTGATACCTTGTTAAAAATTCATGACTTATTAGAATATATCTAAATAATAAGTAAATAAACAATATCCATACCTATACCCTAAACCTCATAATATTCTTACCTACTTCTCTATCTTCATCCTCTTAGCATGTGGAAACTTCAGGAATCCAAATCTATAAAATCTTTTATTTCCTCGTTAAGGCTTTTAAACTTTGTTAATTATTTGAGGACACGTGCAATCTGGAAGGGTGACACCTGTATTCTGGGTTTTCTGTCTAGGAAAGCATTTCGCATAAATCCTAATCAACCAAGGGACCCGTATGCTTTCCTGGGAATACCCGGGATGAGTGTTTACTTATAGGCTAAATCATGTCTCCTTGAAAATTATATGAATTTAATTAACCTTAATGTGTCATAGTATTCAAGTGATTATATCACTATTTGAGTACAATCCAAACTATGATTTACTATTTTAATTTGTTATCTCATCCTTTTAAATCCAAGTAACATTCATAAGTTCTTACATATTTTCTTGTCTTGTGAAAATCTGTAGAATGCCTCACCGTCGTGCTCCCGTGGTCAACACCAATACCGACATTGCTGCTATTCTTGTACAACTCATGACACAACTCACTCAAGCTAATGGTGCCACCAATGGCAACCATGGTGGAAATGGTGGTAATGGTGGCAATGGTGGTATCAACCCAACTCAATGCACCTTCAAGCACTTCAATTCATGTAACCCTCTCAAGTTCTATGGTACCGAAGGAGCTACGGGACTCCTTCAATGGTTTGAAAGTATTGAGGGCACCTTCCTCAATAGTGACTGCCCCGATGATCTTCGTGTCCGCCATGCCACAAGTGTCTTCCAAAAACGAGCACTCACGTGGTGGAATGAGGAAAAGAGAACCAGAGGTGTAGAGGCAATCATGGCCTTACCATGGGATGAGGTTAAGAGACTAATGACCGAAGAGTTCTGTCCTCGGAATGAAGTGAGGAAGCTGGAAGCTGAGTTTTGGGATCTTACCCAAGACAGTGGTGAAAGTCTGGCTTATACAACCTGGTTTCATGAACTGAGTCTCCTTGTGCCCCACATGGTCACACCCCTATCCCGTTGCATTGAAAAGTACATCGGGGGATTACCTAGGCAGATTCAGGATACTGTCTTAGGGAGGAATCCCGCCACACTCGAAGATGCTTTCCGATTGTCTGCCACTTTGACCGATAACCATGTGAAGGCAGGTACTTTGACTAGAAAAGGCACTAAGAAGGCTCCCGACACCACAACGCCTCCTGCACACATCAAGGAAGCCAAAACTGAACCTTACCATAATAATAGAAAAAGAAAGCCTAGAAATTTTGCTGTGGTCACTCCTGCTATGCCTGTAAACCAAGTTGCTCCTATGGCTCAAGCACCAGTCAAGAAGCCATATGTGGGGACCTACCCACTCTGTGCCACGTGCAATTATCACCATCCCCAAACCATTCCCTGTCGCCTTTGCACTCACTGTGGAAAGTATGGCCATACGGTCAATGTTTGTAGAGCCAAAGCACTGGCGGGCCAAGTCAACCCACCGACCCGAACCAATCAACAAGTGACTAATCAAGGTGTCCCCGCCATAGCAAATGGGCGTGCTTGTTATGAATGTGGCAACCCAAACCACTTCTGTGACCAGTGCCCGAAGCTTATCAATGCTAGACAAGGCGGAGCTCATGGGCGTGCTTTCAACATCAACGCCAATGAAGCCCAAGCCAACAATGATGTGGTCAACGGTACGTTCCTTGTTAATAATCAATATGCCTCCATTTTATTTGATACCGGTGTGGATAAGAGTTTCGTGTCATTTAACTTTGAACCCTTACTTGCAAAAACACGGTCCAAATTAGAGAAAACCTTCATTGTAGAAGTAGCAAATGGTGACTCCCTTACAATAGACTCCATTATCCACGGCTGTTCTCTAGAACTCAATGATCACACATTTCCAATCAACCTCGTGCCAATGCCGCTAGGAAGTTTTGATATCATCATAGGCATGGATTGGTTGTCAAGTCACCATGTCGAAGTAATCTGTTTTGAGAAGTGCATCCGAATACCCCTTCCGTCAGGGGAAACGTTGAGAGTCTTTGGTGAAAAACCCTGCAAAGGACTCAGATTGATGCCATGCACTATTGCTCAAAAGTACTTACGAAAGAAGTACGTGGCCTTCTTAGCTCATATTGTCCGAAAAGATGTCAAAGAGAAGAATATTCAAGATATCCCCATCATTCGGGACTTTCCTGAAGTATTCCCTGAAGACTTATCCAGTCTTCCACCCGTCCGACAAGTAGAATTTCGCATTGATCTTGTGCCCGGAGCTAACCCCGTGGCTAGAGCTCCATATCGTCTTGCACCTTCCGAAATGCAAGAACTTGCAAGCCAACTCCAAGAGCTCTCCGACAAGGGCTTCATCCGTCCAAGTCATTCACCGTGGGGTGCACCTGTCTTATTCGTCAAGAAGAAGGATGGATCATTTCGCATGTGTATCGACTACCGCGAACTCAACAAGCTTACCATCAAGAACCGTTATCCATAGCCTAGAATTGATGATCTCTTTGATCAACTTCAAGGCTCTACTTGTTTCTCGAAGATTGATCTTCGATCTGGTTATCACCAACTCCGTGTACAAGAAGAAGATATTCCAAAGACTGCCTTCCGAACAAGGTATGGTCACTACGAGTTCATGGTCATGCCTTTTGGGCTAACCAATGCGCCCGCGGTTTTCATGGACCTCATGCATCATGTGTGCAAACCATACCTCGACAAATTCGTAATCGTTTTCATTGATGACATCTTAATCTACTCCAAGACTAAATCCGATCATGAGCAACACCTTAGGTTGATTTTGGACCTCTTAAGGAAAGAGAAACTATATGTCAAGTTCTCCAGATGTGAATTTTGGCTAAAGGAGGTTCAATTCCTGGGTCATATTGTCAACGAAAAAGGAATTCATGTTGATCCTGCTAAGATCGAAGCTGTTAAGAATTGGAATGCCCCTAAGACCCCACCGAAGCTCGTTCATTTCTTGGTCTTGCGGGATATTATCGTTGTTTCATTTCAAATTTCTCTAAGATTGTTGTGCTACTCACCGCTTTGACCCACAAGGGTAAACCTTATGAATGGGGACCAAAGCAAGAAGAAGCCTTCCAAACTCTCAAGCAAAATTTGTGCAATGCTCCTATTTTGACCCTCCCGACGGGAATGATGATCTAGTTGTCTACTGTGATGCTTCCAACCAAGGTCTCAGTTGTGTCCTCATGCAACGAGGTAAGGTAATCGCTTATGCATCAAGGTAATTTAAGATTCACGATAAGAATTATACAACGCACGACCTTGAATTGGGAGCGGTTGTATTCGCATTGAAGATTTGGAGACATTACCTCTATGGCACTAAATGCGTGGTGTTCACCGACCACAAAAGTCTCCAAAACATCTTCGACCAGAAAGAACTCAATATGAGGCAACGACGTTGGGTTGAACTCCTTAACGACTATGACTGCGAGATTCGTTACCATCCCGGTAAGGCGAATGTTGTAGTCGACGTTTTGAGTCGAAAGGACCATGTCATGCTTCAATGTGTCCGAATTCGAACCGACATTCAAAATTGTATCTTAGAAGCTCAACACGTCTCAATCACCGAGGGAAACATGTACGAGGAGATGTCGTGTGGTGTTGAACTTCTGCTCGAATCAAGACCCAATGGCTTACTGTATTACTTGAACCGTATTTGGGTTCCCGATCGCGATGATCTCCATATATTTCTCATGAACGAGGCCCACAAGACTCGTTATTCTATCCATCCTGGTGCGGATAAAATGTACCAAGACCTTCACCAACAATATTGGTGGCCCGGTATGAAGAAAGACATTGCTCTCTATATTGCCAAATGTCTAACTTGCTCCAAAGTCAAAGCCGAACATCAACGTCCTTCCGGTTTACTTGAACAGCCGGAAATTCCTGTGTGGAAATGGGAGAACTTAGCTATGGATTTTATTACGAAACTCCCTCGCACCTCAAGTGGTTATGATAACATATGGGTGATCATTGACCGTCTCACCAAATCTGCTCATTTCTTACCCATCCGTGAAGACTATCGGGTTAGGAAATTGGCCCAAATTTACATTGACGAAATCGTGAGTCATCACGGTGTTTCATTAAACATAATCTCCGATAGAGATGCTCGATTCACCTCCCGGTTCTCGCAATCTCTCCAAACTGCCCTTGGTACACGATTGGATTTAAGCACGGCTTACCACCCCCAAACTGATGGTCAGACCGAGCGTACAATCCAAACTCTTGAAGACATGATCAGAGCTTGTGTAATTGATTTTGGTGGCAATTGGGATTCACATCTACCCCTAATTGAATTCTCTTACAACAATAGCTACCACACAAGCATCAATATGGCCCCATTTGAAGCTCTCTATGGCCGTAAGTGCCGTTCTCCTATCTGTTGAAACGAGATTGGTGAAGCACAAATCACCGGTCCTGAGCTAATCCAAGAAACATCCGATAAGATTATTCAAATCCATGACAACATTCGAGTAGCGAGGAGTCGGCAAAAGAGTTATGCCGACAAACGACGAAAACCTTTGGAATTCCAAATCGGTGACCTTGTTCTTCTAAAAGTGTTTCCATGGAAGGGTGTGATCCGTTTTGGAAAGAAAGGCAAATTAGCACCTCGCTATGTGGGTCCATTCAAGATCATTGAGAGGATTGGGAAAGTGGCTTACAAACTCGAGTTACCTCCATCACTCGGCAATGTGCATCCTACATTTCACGTGTCCAACCTAAAGAAATGCCTTGCTGATGAGAATCTCCATATACCTCTTGACGATGTGCGCATTGACGAAACGATGCACTTCGTGGAGAGACCAGTGGAGATCATGTGTCGCGAGATCAAACAACTCAAGCGAAGCCGTATCCCTATTGTCAAAGTACGATGGGAATCTAAGCATGGACCTGAATTTACTTGGGAACGTGAAGACCAAATGAAACTTAAGTACCCTCACCTCTTTGCTAATACAGTCACAACAACTAGCTAAATTTTGGGACGAAATTCCCTCAACATGGGGATACTGTAACATTTCTAATTTTATTACCTTTATTTTCAACTCAATGTAACACATTTCAAATTCAAATCTAGTGCAACGATTTAAAGTTATTTGTGCAGACAACTAAACCCTAATTATTGATACAAATTCACAAATTCCAATTCACATATCCTAGAATCCCTATATATATATATAAAAATATTTAGACACATACATATATACATCAATACATCACATAAATACATACACATATACAAACACACAATTGACAATTTATTGACACGATGTTTCGAACCCAAAGACCTTGAATTAAACCCAAAGTCAAGAAATTGGATCCAACCCAAACAAAACCCACCTGTTTGACTTTTGAAAGTCAAACAGGGCCGAAACCTTAAAAATCCAAGTCTCAATATCGATCAAACCAGTTTCTACGGGCTCCCCTACCATGTACAATCAATAAGCGACCCAATCTCGGCCGTAACATCAAGCCAATTCGTCCAATTTAGCGGGCATGATTCAAAATTCAAACAAATATGACTCCTCAAGTCAAACCATATCAATCCGAGTTTAATTCATGAAATTGACGCGTATTGGAACCCGAAAATCACGCATGACTGATCCCGACTAAATCCAGACCTCAAACCTGACTCGATTCATCCAAAAATTGAACCGAAAACGCGTGATTTAATCCCGACAGGCATTATTTCCAAATCACAATCAAACCGGGTGATTTGAACGAAATTAATCAAATCAAACCACTCATTCACCTTCGTGAACTGTCACACAAACGCTCTCAACTCTCAATTAGCCTGCATTCCACCTCCAAAATTCTGTCAAGTACCAAGATCAACGAATTCGGAAGCTCAGCCGTCCACACTCATCTTTGTATCAAATCACGCGAGCTTCGTACCTACAGGTCCGTAATCACATGGCAATCAAAAGCCCTCTGTTAATTTCGCAAGACAGAGGGCATCGAATTCGATTGCACTTTGAATCCATGACCTATTTATACAGTTTCAAAGAAACGAATCGAGTTCGATTTAGTTAATGTATTTCAAATTTAAGATTCCTATTATAATCAGCGAACCACCTAGTCCGACTGGTTAAGTCAATGAACCATCGGACCTGGTGGTGTGGGTTCGAAACCCACGGCCCACGCGACCGGCCAGACTTTTTGCGCCTATGCTTTAAATCCAACTCAGGCCCCAACTCGACCACATGTTAAACCCATTCCAAGAACAATCCACTTACAAGATCCGGCCGTGGTCCAGTGGTAGGACGCTATACACGCACAGAACCCACCCGGGTTCGAGCCGGGTGGCGTTCTTTTATTTTTAAAAATCAGTTTAAAGCTCCGAAAATTATAAAAAAATTATTTTTATAAACTTTACAAATATTAGGACAGATTGAAACCAGTTTTACAATTTTTGCATAAAAATCTCTATTTTTGTAAACTATATATTTAATACTCAATCTAAATTATGTATTTAATTTGAGTAAATTATTTACAAAATTGGGAAAATTTTATAAACACTCTATACAAAGTTTTAAAAAATTTAAAACTTATATTTTAACACAATAAAATCGGATTTATAAATTTTCAATATGAATTCATTTTATTTTGAAAAATTGAACATTGAATATTTAATAAAAAAATCTAAATATTTAAATAAAAGAAAACTTTTGTTTTTATAAAATTTATAAAATACTAACATTAGTTAAAACAATCAAATACTTATTTTCAAAATGATAAATAAGTAAATAAATTTAATTATTTTAATCTACACTAAAGATATATAATCACTATTAATTTTATATATTAACACTATTTACATATCTTTAAAAATAAAAAAATAAAGTAAAATTATTTATTTAAAATTTTTTTATCTAATATAATTCACATTATTTTTGTAACTAAATAAATAAATAATAACTATTTAAGTTATTTAGTTATTCAAACCCAAATTCAATTATTAAAAAAAAAAACTATTTATTTCATTCCTTCATTTTATACAACACCCATTGTTAAGTGCAAGCGATTAACACCTACAATGTCAAACTATTGTACCTACATACAATTAATTCCTAGACTTAGACCTATACTATTGTACACATTATTTATTTAGATCCATATACTTTACACACTATGTTAACGTGGTGAGTTACGAGGATCAATTTGCTACCTAGTTTTCGCGTGCTAGTTACATCTTTGAATCAAGTGAGTATTACATAGCCCCTTTTATCTTTTACACTCTTTGGGGTGATTCATGAATTATATACAAAAAATAGTTTACATTTACACAAACTACACAAACACAAATCCTATTTACATTCATGTGTGCAAATTTGAGCTTTATGTTTGAGTGCTAGGTATGTTAACTTTTGTGTGCAATTTTGTGCAATCATTAACTAATTAAGCCGACGGTTAACAATGATAGATCTATTGAGTCTGACAAACCCACCCAGATTGGGGTGATTGTTACCGACAACACAATTTGCATGCTAGTTACAAAGGTTTGATTGTACTTTAGTTACACAATAGCTGCTCCCCATAAATGCCTTCATTATCATGACATGTAAGGATTTGCTTATTCATATTTACACACTATCTATGTACAAACCTATGTATGCTTACCAACTTTTTAGTTGACCCTATTTTATTCATGTTTCAGGTGCTAACGTGTGAATTTGAGCAAGACATGCTACACTTAAGTTGGACGTAGTTAATTTAAATTCAAAGAACAATTTGTATTTTTATTTATTTACTTGTTGAATTTGGCTATTTGTGTTTGAATGGTTGGAAATGAAATTGATGAATAAATATTGAAATCTAGTGAACCTTTTGCTCATGAACAGTCTACATGTCCCGCCCCGACGTTTCCGCCGTCGGTTGGGGTGTGACATGAGTGAAATCCTTAACGGGTCAAAACAGGTGGAATTGGTTTAGGAATGGTTCAAAGCTTGTGTGGAGCTTAATAAACCAAGATTTATGTAAGGGTAAAGATCACTAGATCTTGGGTGGGATTCAAACCTTAATTGTTGAATTATTAGAGGTATACTAGATTACTAAACAAGTGGATGATTTAGGTGATCAAATGGTAGTAGTAGCTAGCTCGGAAGACACCGGGACCTTCAATAGCCAAAGGTAAGTGCTTCTCATTTACTTAGTAATAGATATAATGGTAGATACATGTAAAGAGGATTATGTGGTTAAATTCTATTCATGTATGTTGTGTTGTGAAAATTTGACTTAGGTGATCAAATGGTAGTAGTAGCTAGCTCGAAAGACACCGGGACCTTCAATAGCTAAAGGTAAGTGCTTCTCATTTACTTAGTAATAGATATAATGGTAGATACATGTAAAGAGGATTATGTGGTTAAATTCTATTCATGTATGTTGTGTTATGAAAATTTGACTTATGTGGTTAATAGTAAAATAAAATGGGGTATGTGGTAACTTGAAATAGTTGACTTGTGAGGAAATAGTCAAACTAAATGTGGTAGATGATATGTTGGTATAATGGAATTTATGTGGTTTAGATTCAAACTAAAAAGATAGAATGTGGGGGATTGGTTTAAAATGACTTAACATGGTTTATGTCAAATCAATTATGAAATACAGAAGAATTGGTGAATCTTGAAGTTAAAACACTTCATTATGGGGTGGGGGGGGGGGGGTTGACGTGAAGTCAAATACTTCACGGGTGGTAGTGAGGTTAAATACCTCACGGGCGATAGTGAAGTCAAATACTTCATGGATAACTTGAAGTCAAATACTCCATGGATAACATGAAGTCAAATACTTCATGGGTGGACATGGAGTCAATTGTTCCATGTAGAAAAGAGAGTAGTGGTTCTCGCATAAGTTATGTCTAAATGACTAATTGATTATTGGCAGATTAATTGGACTTGTATGGGTATATACTTGTCTAAATGTCAGTTGTTGTATAGAAGTACAAAGGAGCATGGTCGGGTTAGTGGGTGATTAACTAATTAATGTATACATACATATGTGGTAATGTATGTAGGGTGTTGTATGTGTTATTTGAAGTCTTTGGGGGTGCTAATTGGCCTACGGGTTGAGATTAGACATGTAAAGGTGTTGATACATGTTATCAGAAAAAGCCCAAACTTCTAATGAGTATATCTCAGGCTAGAAAATGAGTTGTGAAAGCCATAATATATGAAATCTGGGTGCCTTAAGGAGAGGAATCTAAAAAAGAGGTCTGTGTGCAGGTGTAAGGGCGACAGACCATACGCCCACCCCCGGCGTACCATATGTCCACCGGCGTATGATACGCCTAATACCCTCTACCTATGCCGCCCAAATGCTGAATTTTATCATTTTGGGCTGTCGGTCCATTTTTGGACATGGGGAACCAATGGGGAGTCTTATATCATTACTAATGGTGTATTTTGGGGTGATTTTGTTGTAGGTAAAGCTCCGATGTGATATCGGGTCTTGCTTTACGTGGATGTGGATTCTTAAGGCGTTTGTGGTTTTTGTGTTGTTTAGACATCTCATGGGGGGATTTACAAACATGTTAGGGTGTGTTATAACTTGTGGATTGTTGTAGTTATCTTTAACTTCTTTACTTTTGGTGTTGAAGTCTAAACTTGTTTGTAAAACTTAAATGTTGTTGATACGTTAAATTTGTTTTGAGACCTAACTTGGTTTTTGGAAGCCTTCAAGCATTGGGGATTGTTGGATTTTTGTGTGTTACAATTTGGGTGTAATTTAAAAGTTAAATCGGGTTGGATTTTTGGGTGTTATGGTTTGTGAAAATTCGGTTTAGAGAGAGAGAGAAGAGAAGTCTTGAGAGAGAAAGCAAGAATCTTGGTTTTTCGAAGCCTTCAAGCATCGGGGATCGTTGGTAATCATTACAGCAGTGAAAACACGAAAAAATCAGAGCCATTACATGGTAAGAATCGATCTAAATCTTGTGTTATGTTCGGTTAGGGTTTTTGGGTCAAACTAGGGTTTTGGGTAAAACTAGGGTTTTGATCTTAAAATGTGGGTTTAAATGTATGCAATGGTGTAAAGACACAAGGTTATGCTTTATAAAAGTTAGACAAGAGTTTTGGACGTAAAGAGTTACGGATTTCGATCAAAAACAGCTATTGAAATGCTTGATGTTCAAGTGGCGACACTAGTCGCGGGTTTAGTGGGGAGGTTGACGGCAATCGTGGGGGTGACTTCACTGATTGGTGACGCCACTAATGATTGGCGACACTGTTGGGACTATATTAAGTCCATAACGAGAGTTATGGCGACACTCGTGTAGGCGACACTGTCACCAACGACATTGTTGGGCGACACTAAGTGTTCAGGCGACACTAAGTGTTCAGGCAACACTATATCGGGCAACACTACAGGCGACACTAGCTAGAAATTGATAGATTTCAAGTGTTGAATTCGTACAAATCGCTAGCTTTCCGCATAGCTTGACAGACATATAGTTGGATACTGATATCATACCTGTTGAGTTCCTATTGCCCTTTTCTTATGTTTTTGGTCTGATTTGCATACTTAACCAATGAAAGTATTAACGAATGGTATTGATGAACATACGTTATGTTTTATAAAGTATATTTATATTTTGTAAAAGAAATGAAAGTACGAAGACAGAGTAAACTTATTTGACACGGTCTTTAAAATATATTTTTTTAAAGAGGATAAAAATAAGTGAATGTGATAGACAGGGATGGCGGTACTTCGATACTAAATGACAGTGATAGAAGTCATATATTATTCTTATGTGATAATATGTGTTGAATGGTTACATGTGTATTTGATAGACAGAGATGACGTACTTTGGTATTGGCATAATAGATTAAAAAAAGTTGGCACTTATTATGTATATTTTGGTGGTTGTCGAAAAAAAATGAAATTTTAGTACTTGTTTTGTACATTTTGGTGATTGTCGGAAAAAAAAAGTAAAAAACCGAAAAAAAAATATAACTTAAAAATGGGTAAAAATGAAAATTTTACGTTTTAGTAAAAAAAAAGGATAAAATAGTCATTCTTTAATTTATTTTTAACAAAATAAATGAAAATAGGTATATTTGATATTTTTAGATTTAAGAAAAAGATATATGTAAATTAAATTTTAGACCGTGATACATGTAACTTATAAAGTTTATATGAGAATGTATGAAATTGCCCATAGTTTTATATATGTGACTTGTTCAAATCCAAGATAGCGTAAATGTTAACACATTTTTTAAATAATACATTTTAATTATTACTAGAAGGCGGCCCTGCGCGTTGCGGCGGCTTCCGGGCGAGAATGCTAGCTTTTACCCACGTGCGTTGCGGCGTGTTAAACGGCGTAACCAATTAACGTCCCCAAAATCTTATAAAATAAAGCCAAAACCAATAGGGAAACTCACCTTGCACGAGAACTTATAAGATATATATTATAAATTAAAATTTAAGGAAAAAAAACATAAAAGCCCTTAAAATCCGGCCAAGTGATGGGTTGTCGTCAATTTCTTGAGCACTAAACGAAGATGCCACTACACCAAAACCAAGTCTTTGGTTTCCATTTGCGACAACAATTTTTTAAACATAAGCTTGAGCTGAGAAAAAAAAAAGAAAAACATGCAATAAAAGCTTGTATCATATGCCTAGCCACTTGTAAATTTGCTATAGTAAACTTACCTTAAATACCAATGTTGCATTTTAATATTTATTAAATTATATATCACTTGTTTTTAAATAATAAAAAGGTAAACTCTAAATCTGAAATCTAATTATTAATGTTCTTTAAGTATCAATTGCAACAATTCTTTAATTATTTTAAAAGGATAATTGATTTTCATTTCATTTCTCCAATAATGAAGGTTTTAGTTTTATATATGTGACCTTTTCAAATTCAAGATAGCGTAAATGTCAACACGTTCTAAAATACCGGGACGATTTCATTAAAAATGGTTTTTTGCTAAAAATTTCTAAAAAAATGGGTCAAACGAACTCCGATTGAGCTCATTCCAGCGGCGTTGGAACTGTCTCATCGAACCCTAACCCGAACCCAAAAACCTAAACCCCCTCCACCTGCATCCCCAAAAACCTAAACCTCCCTCCAGCCCTCCAAAAATCTAAACCCCCACCCCACCCCACCCCACTCCCCCCCCCTCAAAAAAAAATCCTAAACCACCACAAAAAAAAACCTAAATCATAAAATCTAAACCCTAAGGCTAAAACCCTAAAATTCAAACGTAAAATCTAAACCTTAAAAGCTAAACCCTAAAAGTTAAGATGGTAGAGTTCGATGAGACGGTTACAACGCCGCCGAAATTAGCTCAATCGGAGTTCGTTTGATATCGTTTCTTAAGGTTTTTGTCATTTATTAGATTTTTTAGCGAAAAACTACTTTTTATTTGAATCCCTCCTCTAAAAAATTACATTTTAATCATTATGATACATATATAATTTTTTTTAAAATAATAAAAAGTAAACTCTAAATCTAAAAACATCTTTTTAATGTCCTTAAGTATCAATCCCCCACACACCAATCTTTATTAACAATTTCACCCGTTACAACTTATAATATGAATATGGCTATGTACATGTTCATTATGTTTGCATCCATCCACTTTTATGGCGCGGTGGCACAGACAAGTTTCGTTGTCGGGGACGCCATAGGATGGACCACTCCTACTGGTGATGCCGCCGCATACACCACCTGAGCGTCCCGTCAGACCTTCATGATCGGTGATATTTTAATCTTTAAATTCGCCAATGGAAAACATGACGTTTCAGAGGTTTCAGAGACGGCATACAAGACATGCACGTTTCCCAATCCCACCACCGTTGCAAAGGGCCCCGCCTCAATCACCTTGACCACCACCGACAGTCACTACTACGTTTGCACCTTCAAAGATCATTGCCAAAAAGGTCAGAAGCTAACCATCAACGTCTTCCCCGCCGACAACTCCGTTCCTACGGTAATGACACCCGTAACACCAGGAACACCGTCAATCTTACCAACCCCCACGTCGGCAACACCCTATCCCCCCACCTCATCTCCAAGCTTGAGCCCATCAACGCAACCAACCATCATCTTTGGCGACACTACTCCGCCACCACCTACTAGTGGAGCTCCACCTTTCACCACCATGGTGCTTGTCAATTTCTTGACAATTGCCTTAGCTTTCTTAAATTATTAAATTCAAGAGTTAGAGATGGCACACAACAATTATTATATCTTTTTTTATATTTGTGATGTATTGATTATCAATCAAATGATTGATAATTATTTTTATTTTTATATTGATAAAATATGCTATGAAAGATATTAGGACGAATTTAGCGCTTATTTTAATTTAAATTCCTAATCTCACCTAATTCTGTCACATTGCGTTCCGCTAGTTGAGTTAAGCTTATTTTAATTTAAATTCCTAATCTCACTTTGACTCTCTCGCGTTGCATTCTGTTCGTTGCCCTAAACCCTAGCGTCCGGGCGATACATGGTGCGTGTCTAGTACAGGGGTGGCTCGACTATACAATGTATGTGATTTTAGTGTTATCTAGCTATTTTGTATAATTGGATTTACTTAATTACCAAATGAGAAGTCATAACGAAACATCAAACAAGTTGGTAAGTGTTGTATTAAGGTGGAAAAGTCCACTAAACAACAGGGGTCTAGGGGCAGCACCCCTGCTTAGTAGGGTCCGGGGGCGGCAGCCCCGAGTGGGATTCAAGGGGCAACGCCCCTGCTTGGGGTTAAGCTGAAAATTTTATTTTGCATTTTTGTTATGTATGAAAAACTGAATTTAAAAGTGAAAACTGCTGAAAATTGGTCATTCGGACCAAATTACTCATGTTGTGTAATTTTACTCATCCGGAAAAAGATTACTCCTCTGGAGTATATTGCTTTTCCGGAGTAAGTTGCCTCTACAGAGTGGAATGATTTGCCAGTTATTGGTTGACAGTTGTGGCGGTTTTCAGCCAATAACTAACATAACGTTCCACTGTATCTATTTACGCCATATAAACATGCATTTTGGTCAGTATCAATACACAAATTTCCTAACTGCGCGTCACATATTCGTTCTTGCATACCACGAAAATAATTAAATCTAAAAGCGAACATTTCTGCGATTATTAAAGAATCCAGGTAATCACAACTACACGAACCCAGAATTCTAACATACAAAAGAAAAAAATTGCCACTTAGGGCCCCCATATATAAGGGCTCCCCAATATTTAGGATTTAACTTCGTTTAATTTTCAAGTTTTGATAAGGAGAACAAAAAATCAGTATACGTAAAAGAGTTTTATTTTTACTAAAACTCACTCCAACTTTAATACGTATGACTTTAAGAAATTATATATAAAAAATGTGCATCAGCATATTACAATGTGTTAGGATTATAAGGAAAAAATGTATTAAAGCTAGACCAGGTATATATGTAAGTTATACATATATACCCTTGATGATGCAAAGAAAATGAGTATATCTCAGGCTAGAAAATGAGTTGTGAAAGCCATAATATATGAAACCTGGGTGCGTTAAGGAGAGGAATCTAAAAAAGAGGTCTGTGTGCAGGTGTAAAGGCGGCAGACTTTAACATGTTTATGGGGGTAACGTCACTGAAGGAATTTATAAATGACTAACTGATACAAATTTATATAGTAAAACACGAATAGACATGTGTGACGTAATTGATAGAAGCACAAGTAATGGTAAGCAATCGGTTTGTTAAATTTCGAAAACTTTGTGAATAGGTTGTCATCACTATCAGTCTATGTGAAAACTTTGTGAATAGGGTCAAGAATTCTCTTTCTCCCATGGTTTAAGACATCGAGATCCTTTGTCCCTTTTTTGTTTATCATTGCAATGGAGGTTGTTTCTAGAATTATTAAACGAGCTTGCTCTATTGTTATTTTTCATGGTATTAAATGTGCTAATGGTTTGTCCTTGTCTCACTTCTTATTTGCAGATGACGTAGTCTTCATCGGTGATTAGATTCAATCCAATGATGTGAATCTAGGAAAGATATTGATGTGCTTTTACCTTGTATCGGGTCTGAAAATTAATTTGGCCAAAAGTTGTCTTTATATATGCAACAGATCCAAAGGATGGTGGCATTATTACGTTGCAAAACTGACTCCTTTCCATCCATAGATCCAAAGGATGGCAGCCTTATTACATTGCAAGAGATCCAAAGGATGGCGGCTTTATTACATTGCAAAACGAACTTATAAAATTTGAAGTCATACCTAATTTAAAGCTACAGTAAAAAGAATGATATTAACTTGTAACACCCAAAAAATTTAAATAACCCAAAGTTCAAGGGTTGAAAATGAAAATTTATGAAAATTGCGGACCGCTACTCAAGCCCTCGTGGTCCGCTACGTAGGTACAAAGGCAAAAACCGGGTACTAACACGTCGAACAGGCTAACTCACAAAGGCAGAATCGGTAGGGGACCGCTATCCAAAGCCTCATGGTCCGCTACGTGTGCACCAAGGTTGGCGGCTGCCTAGTGAGGCGGTAGTGGTCCGCTACGGGAGCCGGTATTAGCCTATAAATTGAGGCCTTGAGCTCTCATTTAGACACATCAAACACACATTCATACACACACTTTCGAAAATGATTAAGCAAGTCGAGTGTGATACTGGTCGGATCAGGTGAAGCGTTTGAGCGAGGAGTAGAACTTAGCAAGGCCCCGAGGTTATCATAAGTACACTACACTACGTTTGTTAAACTCGTAAGTATATAAAGCCGTGATTAGCCCTAAAAGGATTATGTGAGATTAGGGAATGCTATATGCACGGGTTGTACTTACATGTAATGTTATAACGCCTACACGTGTTTTGGAATAATGAAATAAACCTTATTGGTTACACAAGAGGCTATGGGATCTACGGATCCCAGGATCTTGTAAATAAACCTTCGTAGTTACACAAGAGGATGCAGGATCTACGGATCCCACTATCCTGTAAATAAACCTTCGTGGTTATGAACCTTTGTGGTTACACAAGAGGCTGTGGGATCTACGGATCCCAGGATCTTGTAAATAAACCTTTGTGGTTATGAATCTTCTTGGTTACACAAGAGGTCGTGGGATCTACGGATCCCATGATCTTGTAAGGGACCCAAGGCGTCCCAAAATAAACGATGAACTGAAATGATTTTGAAACACGATATAGTGTACTTAGCAAAATCTAATGTAAAAACATTTTCAAACATTTAATGATAGAGTATCTGAGATGATTAAAGCTTGCAAGGACATGGTTGGATGGAGATATGAATCCCCGATGTCTTTTGTGTTATATTTATCGAACATATGTTGTAAAATAACAATATGTTTATGATAAAATCACTTTTGTCACTTGTGTGGCAAAAGGTTTTTTCAAACCGGGACCTAAACTCTGATATTTCAAAATAAAGAATAGTGATGTAACACCTCGAAAATTCCTATAGAATATAAGGGCTAAAGACGTTAGGAATTGAAGTCTAGGGGTTAAATTGCAAATATACCAAAAATCAAGGGTGAAAAATGAAGAACTTTGAAATTTGTTCGATGTTAGACCGATATCTCAGACCATGTCGGTCCGATATGTGGAGAAGAAGGAAATCATGAGAGAATGACACGACACCAGACGCATGTCTGATGACTCAGCCCTAAGTCGGACCGTTATGCCTTTGTATGTCTGTCCGATATGGGTATCATAAAGGATGTCAGACCGATATGCTCTTGTACGTCGGTCCGACATGGGTCTAAAGTTGGCCTATAAATAGATTTAGATGACCAGGGCTGTTGAGACATCATTTACACACTCAAACACACTCAAACACACACACACACACACTCTTAGTCTAGGGAATCGTGCTAAGGCCCCGGTACGCTTTCGAGAGTCCAGTTTCTAGCCTTTCGCCTTCAAATACCTGTAGATAGTTCCGAGGTAAGGTTCCGACAACTAAGTTACTTACCATTAAGTTTTGATTGTATATTATTAAGTTTATTATAGATCTTAATTAAGAAATATTAGCAGTTAAATATACTTCGAGGTGCTGTCCGAGGTGTTTGACATATTATTGATACTATAAGCTGAAATACTGTCCAGGTGAGTTCCTCTTAATTGAAATGTGTATTTAATTGCACATTTGTTATTTGAAATATGCCTAATGTAATGCCCTATTCCAAGTATATATAAGATGTATTAAGTACTTATTACGTTCCGAGCGAGGCTGGGACCTACAGGTGGAACGAGTATCTCATATTACTGGTGTGGTAGGACCAATAATGTGGGATAGTTTGTCCATTTTATACTAGTGGTGTTCGCCAGTGGCGGGAATGGTTGACTAGTTATATATATAACAATAGCCTGATTAGTTTGTGTACTAATGGGTGGGACATGGGATTGCTGGTGATTGAATAACAACCATGTGGTAAATATTCATGAACTCACCAACTTATGTTGACCTATTTACTTTTAAATATTATTGCAGGTGGATCCTTTAGATGGCATTCCACGTAGACGTATGTGGATAGTTGGTCAAGTGATTGTGAGAGTGGATGAAGGCATGCTTGGTAGAGTTGTAAGCCCTATGGATGTTTTGAGTTCTCTGACGGGAACTAATGTTTGTTTGTTGGGTTAGTTTGTAATATAAGTTTGGTTTATGATGTAAAACACTTTAGCTATTAATGAAAGAGGTTTTATGATTTAGTTTTCGCTGTGTGTTCTATACCATACGTCACGTCTAACCAGTGCCTGGTATCTGGTTGTGACAAGTTGGTATCAGAGCCTCAGTTTAAGGGATTTAGGTACTAAGGTTTAGTATCTAAACTTAAACTAGGGTTCTGTAAGTTAGCCGGAATGCCATAGGTTGAGATGTTGACTTTCATTATGAATATAGCAGGTAATATTGAGGAAACAGATAATTAAATACATTCTAGGCCAAATGTCTTTAATTTCTGATTTTCTGGATTATCACCAGTTGTACAAATTCTGATGTCATACATTTGTGTGTAGGTATAAATGGCAGGAAGAGGTAGACGACAAGGAAGTGGTAAGGGTAGGACTCCTAATACTAGGTCTCGTACCCGTAACACGACGAATGTCGACCCGAACGTAGAAGCGAATACTAATGTTGAACCTGAGCAACATATAGAAGAGGTGATCATGACATAATCCCAGTTTCAAGGAGCGGTGGCATCTGCGGTCACCAAAGTGCTCCAAACAACTTTACCAGGAATCATTGATGATGCATTCCAGAGGAGGATGGCTCAAGCAATCAAGGAAATAGGAACGAAGGAGCCAGTGGTGCAAACCCACGAGCGGAAGATACTATCCATATCAACCATGTAGGAAATAATAGTAGTGCTACCCGAACCCCTGAAACCGTGGTGATTACAAACCAAAGTACAGGAGATAAGTACCAAGGATGTACTTATAAGAATTCGAGTGATTGTCACCCCAAACCTTTCAACGACAAGAAGAATGCCATTGCAGCCATGCAGTGGATGACTTCTATGGATACTGTAGTCAAAATGAGTGAATGCATACCCGATCAAGCCATCAAATGTGTTTCACATTCGTTCAAGCTGAATTAAGGAGAAGAATACACAGATAGAATGAAGTGGGAGGACTTGAAAACATTGATAATCAGTAGATACTGTCCATAGAATGCCGTGGATAAGATCGAACCTGAGTTTCACCGATTCGAAGCTGGAAATATTAGCCATCAGAAATATACCAGCAAATTCAATGAGATGGCTAAGCTGGTGCCACACTTAGTAACTCCTGAATCGAGAAGAATTAAATGTTGTGGTCAAGTATTACCACCGAAGGTTCATACTTTAGTGAAAACTACCGCACCTGGAACCACAGATTCGACAGTACAACTTAGTTTGGTAATGTATGATGAGATAGAAGCTCAAGAGGCAGATAACAAGAGAAGATTGTTGAACACAGTACATGACCCCATAGATAACAAAATCCCAAGAAGGGAAGGAGACGATATGAGAAGAGGTGCTCAAAGAATTGTATGTATAAATTGTCACCAAACAGGGCACATTGCAAGATATTGCCCAACTATTAAATTCCATAATTGTAATGAGATGGGGCATTATAAGTTTAATTGCCCAAAGACACCTCAAGTTAAAACCGGTGGAGGAGCCAAAGGAAGAGTATACATTTTGGGAGGAAGAAATGAAGGAGAAGAATAGGTACGTTTAATATAGAACTATGTGTTTATCTTTGAGGAAGAATTTAGATAAAAATTAAATTGTAAAATATAGAGAATTTCTTTACGCTGCGTGTTTTTGGTATCAACGTCACAGTGACTAGAAGGCGACTTTCTGACTGGTATGTAGTTATCTGACAAACAGAATGTTCTATCTAAGGAAAGAACGGTGTATAAATCTCTCTTAGACCTGTCGTTCTTTCCTAGGAACATATCCGTTGGAGGTACTACTCTGATTAAAAAATTGTCATGTGTTACGGATGTGACAAGTTAGTTGGGAGGATAACCACCCTAGTTAGGATCAGTGGTTAAAGAAGTATTTTCGAATTTCGAGGACGAAATTTCCTAAAGGAGGGAAGATTTGTAACACCTCAAAAATTCCGATAGAATATAAGGGCTAATGATGTAAGGAATTGAAGTCCAGGGGTTAAATTACAAATATACCAAAGATCAAGGGTTCAAAATGAAGAATTTTGAAATTTGGTCGATGTCAGACCGATATCTCAGACCACGTCGGTCCGATATGTGGAGAAGAAGGAAATCATGATAGAATGACACGACACCAGACGCGTGTCTGGTGACTCAGCCCTAAGTCGGACCGTTATGCCTTTGTATATCGGTCTGATATGGGTATCATAAAGGATGTCGGACCGATATGCTCCTATACGTCGGTCCGACATGAGTCGAAAGTTGGCCTATAAATAGATTTCGATGACCAAGGCTGTTGATACATCATTTACACACAAAAACACACTCACTCACACACACTTAGTCTAGGGAATCGTGCCAAGGCCCCTGTATGCGTTCGAAAGTCCAGTATCTAGCCTTACGCCTTCAAATAGTTGTAGATAGTTCCGAGGTAAGGTTCCGATAACTTAGTTACTTACCATTAAGTTTTGATTGTATATTATTAAGTTTATTATAGATCTTAATTAAGAAATATTAGCAGTTAAATATACGTCGAGGTGTTGTCCGAGGTGTTTGACATATTATTGATACTATACGCTGAAATAATGTCCAGGTGAGTTCCTCTGAATTATAATGTTTATTTAATTACACAGTTGTTATTTGAAATATGCCTGATGTAATGCCCTACTCCAAGTATGTATAAGGCGTATTAAGTACTTATTACGTTCTGAGCGAGGCTGGGACCTACGGGTGGAATGAGTATCTCATATTGCTGGTGTTGTTGGACCAGTAATTTGGGATAGTTTGTCCATTTTATACTGGTGGTGTGCGCCAGTGGCGGGAACGGTTGAGTAGTTATATATATATGATGTCGCCCAGACGGTCTATATAAAAACTAACAAAACCTAACCTAGACTCCTAAGTAATAAGATGGAGTACCTATGAACTAAACCGCACTGACAGGCAAGTGTACCTATCGAGTGTAGCACAGTTTAATGGTAAACCGGAATATCGAACCCTAGAGACACTATGATAACCATACTAGACTCTGACTCGGACTAAAGATGATTTTGTTGGGGGGGTTTACTATACTAATGTTTAGACTCATAATGCAGAAAACAAGGTCGAATGCAACTATCAAGGCAAAGAACTAAGGAAAATATCAGAGATGAGAAGAATACCACATATGTCAGAATCCTATTTGCATAGCACAACTTCTACCAGTTCTGGAAACTAAAATGGATCTGGGTTTCTAAGGAAACAACTCTAGACTACCTAGTGGATCCTTAATCACTCTCAGGGTGTCACCAACTAAGGAACCTAAAGATGTAATAACTCACCAGATAGTGGATTACATTTCAGTCTCTCCAACAATGACAATGTACCTAAAAGACAGATCACCTTTCAGTCTCACTGTCCACAATACATTCAAAGAATGCACGGGGTAATCTCAGGATAACAACTATGACTCAGAATAGCAACAATCACTAGACACCTAAACTAACTTCCTCTCAGACAGTTAACACTTGGATTACTAATGACGAAGACTAAACGACTATCTCTCATTTCTCGGGTATTGAGACAGGATACACACTCAATCTAAAGAATACTCAATCACAATTCCTATGGTTACTATGTCTAGCAAACCACACAAACAATCACAAACCCTAAAGTCTATGACCTAGATACGCAAATCAAACTAGAAGACATCCACAATCAACGTACTGAATCATAATCAAACATAAATCAGAACTAAGCATGCAATTTCATCATAATCATTATCATAAGATCTTTTACATAATCATTAAACCATCATTAGATCCAAAAGCGAATAAAAATTGAAACTTTAATAAGTAATCATCATAAAGACCTAGGCAGTATACGAAGTTTAGCCTAGGATCATACTCATAAAAACTAGAACAGAAGTAATTAAGCAAAACATGATCCAAAACAAACTGATTTCAAACAAAGATCGAAACTTTAACCCGAATAAGCTAATCTAGACCAACCCGAAATCAAAAGCCTTGATCTTGCTCTTCAATTGACTCCCAAGCTCCAAAATCGCCTAGAGAAACCTCCCAATACGGCTGGAATATGAACGTTTTGAATAATGGGATTAGAATTCTATTTAAATTCGATTTAGGGTTTTTTTTCATGGATTACGGCGCGTACCGCGAGGGCCAAATTAGTCGGGCGCCCTTCTGGGTTTTCTCGCGAAAGCCGCGAGGTTTTGATCTTCCTCCCTCGCGTACCGCGAGGGACTGATTTTCACTATTTTTCTCTTTTAAACTCCCGGCTTTCTTCTCTTGCTTGGTTTTTTTCGGATATTCACTTGTATTAATCATGAGCACATGTAAACACACAATAGACTCAATACGAAACAAAAACAAGTTAAAATAAAGATAAAACTAACCAAAACTAACTAAAACCATAGGAATAAAGATGTGTGCTTTGCACTACATCAAACATCCCCACACTTAACCTTTTTTCGTCCTCAAAAAAGTCTGCAATGGAATCATAACTCATATCTAACTTAACATTAATCAATTACCAATTAGCAAAATATACTCACGCGTTAAAAAGCAATAATCAGTATTTCTTTCCGATTAAACCCAAGCACGAACCATCTAGCTCCCGTAATGTGTTCTAATCCCATTTTATACAGTTACCAATCAACCTATGTGACTCACACTTAGAATCTACAGCTCTACCTAATTCCATCTCACGGTCATGTTTTGGCATGGGTTAAACCATATAGATTTCACCCACCACGTTAAACTAAGATTTACAGGTTTTAGAAATTAGATGAAATCATTAATGAATGACTGATAATGATCATTAATAAGCAAATTAAACTTCATCTAGAGGCGTTTCAACCAAGTCGCTATCCCGAAAGGTAACACATAGACTAAGTTATAATCAATAAAGAACATAAGTATCACTTGGGGGTGTTTTCTCCAAGTGGCCATCACGGAGGGTAACATATAAGCAAAACTCAGTATTCTAACAAATAAGCTTAATAACATGGAATTTATGGATGCGGGCGCCACCAACACTCGGATTTATTCTCATAAAAAGAGAGTGGTGTGCCAAAAATTTCAAAAACCTCTAAATTTTAACTTAACGTGGTACCTATCACCCTATGTTAACAGTTTCAGTATTCCCGATTACCTTAAGATGAGTACCCACAAGATATCATGATTTAATTAAGTGATTAATTATAAGTAACACTCACAGGCTATTTAAGCTTTACTAGTTGGCTGGGTCTACCAAAACATCACCAATTAGACGCGTTTTCTATTATTTAAATCATTTAAAACCAAAAAGCAGATCCAGTTATACTATCATTTTTCATTTTTGCTTGCAAAACTTGATTTTCAAAGGACATTTTTCAAAAAAATTTCAATTTTTTTGTATTTTTGAATTTTTATTAAAAGAAAACAAACCTAGCCACTTAGACTCTCACATCCCCACACTTGAAAGACACATTGTCCTCAATGTGAAGCAAAACACAATTAAAAATAAAAAGTAAAATTAAAACAGGAATCGACTTAGCTGGTAATTATATGCATTGAATGTATCCAGCTTCGTTCTTCCTCGTGTGCACCGTATAGCATTTCGGTAGCGGTTACACACTCTTTCGGGCTGCTCTATAAGATATCAGGATCAATTCCGTCCGAATGGAGATTGAGTACGGATGGAATTGATGTACACCTGCAAAATAAACTCACACATACCTGCAACATCAAACTGAATCAAACTAAAAATTAAAGACTCAACGGACTCAAACTAACTCTGGATAGAAGAGGGACACATACCCGATGTGTGGCAAACACATAAACATGAAAGCCACAACAAGGTGAATCATCGGTTACGAACGGTTTTCAAGTTTCCCATGGTCATGGTGATGGTAGCGAATGAATGTTGATGATGATGGATGATGGTGGATGAAATCTGGTAGTGAATGGTAATAGGGGGTGGTAATAATGGTTGGTATGGATGTTGGTGATTTGTGTGATGAATGATGGTGGATTCGGTGAGGGTAAACCATGTGAAACAAAGGAAGGAGGGTGAACCCAGGGATCCCCCGCGTACAGCAAAAAAGAAAGGGTTGATCCTCGCGTACCACGAGGAGCTTGAATATTAGCCGGCCAAAACCTGCCATCCCTCGCGTACCGCGACGGATTATCCTTCAACTCTCGCGTACCACGAGAGAGCCATGGTGACAGAAAGTTAAGAAAATTTTCCAACTTTTATACTTGGAATTTTTATTTTTTGATCATTTAAATTTTTTGTCACCCTAATTTCTTACAAACCTATTCCAATGATAAAAACCAATGTAAAACATACCTGGAACTTCGTTCCCTATGATCTCCATTACCAAATCGAGCATGAATCCCTGCAAGACAAACACAAAGCAAAACACAAATACCGAAAAACGCATAAAAGTCTCTCACATAGAACCAAAGAAATGCATACAAACTCTACATCTCGGGGACTCAAGCAAGCCTATCAGGAGGCTTCTCCTTGATCCTAACTGGTACCGCCTTCATCCTGTGCAGTATCCCGGCTCTCCACTGCCTCAACAACTCATTACCCCTAGCAAACAATAAACTCATATCACATGTAGCACTCAGATCCTTCCACCACAGCTTATACCTACCCGGTCCGAAGATGTTATGCATCAAATACCCTAATAACTTATCACTCCTCGATGTCCCCACACTTAGGGTTTGCATTATCCTTAAATCACTAGAGATACTCGACACTCGGGTTCTCTTACGGGGTGGCCTAGACCTAGGGGCACTAGAAAAAGGGGTCGGCTTAGCAGCTCTCCCCTCAAGGCAAAGAATAGGTAGAGGTTCAGGAGTAGGATTTTCTATGGACGTGACCTCTAACCCTTCACCAGTATCTTCAGGATCCTCTACACTCTCCACCAACTTCCCTACACTTAGGGTTTTGCGTATGATCTCATCTAACTCTGCCATTATCTCCAGCAGATCATCAGGCACATCTTCGGCACCGTACTCGTCCGGCTCATCTAACAACTTCTCCAACTCTATCGCCCAATCAGATGGTTCTTCTAAATTAGGGGCGGGTTCACCTACTTCTATCTTACATGGATCAGAGTCCTGATGGTAGTCCATGAAGGCATCAAGCATGCACACGGAGTGGCTATGCTTGCCAACATCCTTCACGGACTTTGTAGCATCAAAGGTGACCGACTCACCCCCTAAAGACATCGATCAATGCCTTGGCGGTGCGTAAGAATGGGTGCCCTAGGATAAGTGGGACTCTGTCATCCACCTCCATGTCCAGGATGACAAAATCCATGGGGAAGACAAATTTTCCTACTTTCACAAGAAAATTTTCCACAATTCCACATGGATACTTGACTAAACTGTCAGCCAAGGATATGCTCATGCGCGTTGGCTGTGGTTCTCCTAGTTCCAGTTGCTTATATAGGGAATAAGGCATCAGATTGATGCTAGCACCTAGGTCGACCAACGCGTGGTTTAAAGGCAAACTGCCTAGGAGACATGGGATCATGAAATGACCCGAATCTCCTAGTTTATCGGGCAGTTTGTTATGAACCACAACAGAACATTGCTCACTAAGTGAGACTTCAGAGATCCCTCTAGCTTCTTCTTATTGGAAAGAAGATCTTTCAAGAATTTTCCATACTTCGGCATGTGCTGGAGGGCCTCTATGAATGAGAGATTGACCTTGAGCTGTTTAAATATGTTTAGGAAGTGACCGTATTCCCTAGCGTGTTTGTGTGGCAACAAGCGAGCTAGGTAGGGAACACGGCTCAGGTCAACCTCGGGGGTCTTCATCTCCGCCCCCTTCTTCTTCTCCTCTGCCTTCTCGGCAGACTTATCAACCACTATCTCCTCATCCACCGGCTCTTCCTCTTCTACCAGTGGCTCCACTTCCATCCTAGCATCGATCGCAGCAAAGTCGGCTCTCCAATCTATCTTCCTCACCTATTCCTGTGACGAAATGTGATGAGCAGTGTTGTGGGAGACTCCCTCTACAGTAGGAATCAATGTATTAGTAACAGTCTCCACTGCTTCTTCCTCCTCTATTCTGCGACTCCTATTCGACACGGTCATCACTGAAGCATTAGAACTCTTATAGGCCGTAGATGCTTCGCCCTGCTTCTCCTTCAAACTCTTAGCGAGGTCCACTACCATGCGCTGCAGATCCATGAATGTCGATTGCTGATTCTTCAGTAAAGTGTCATGCGCATCAAATCGTTGCTGAGTCGCCTTAACATTTTGCACTAAATGAGCGAGCATCTGAGTCTGGTTCTCCATCATCTCTTCTATCTTCTTATCTCTAGCACTACTCCCAGAACTCGCTCCTGCTTCACCTCCTCCGTACTGATTCGAGCGGGCATTAAACCCAAGCTGGTTATTTCTAGATCTCCATCCCAAGCCAAAAGAATTGTTATAGTTATTGTACCCTCGGTTCTGGTTGCCCGTAAAGTTTACCTGCTCCTGCTGACTGACGGGCAGTCCCTGGTGTCATGGCCTCCTCTACACACCTCACACCGTTGAGCACTCAGCTTCAGCTCCTTGATCTCATTCGCCATCACTGCGAGTGAAGCAGCCACGCTAGTATCAGGGTTGACCTGATGCACACCTTTAGGAGAAGAGGCAGGTTCCCTAGCACTAGGAATGGAAGTCCTAGTAGATGGCCACTGTTGTTCCTCCAGACCAAAGCTCTCGAACATCTTTTCACACTCAGCTGGCTACAGCTTGTCCATAATATGGCCTCCCGTAACCGTGTTGAACATTTACTGCTTCTCAAAGGTGAGACCATTGTAGAACTTCTCCACAATTGCCCAGTCAGAAAGACCATGTTTGGGGCATCGACTCAACAGCGCGTTGAACCGCTCCCAGGCCAAGTGATAAGGCTCGTCAGGGTCCATCCAGAACGAATGGATTTGATCCCTTAGGCAAGCGGCCCTAGAAAGTGGATAGTACTTTTTCAAAAGCATGGTTTGAATATCCTCCCAAGTGGTGGTAGAATTATCAGGGAGGGTGTCAAGCCAAGTAGATGCACGCCTAGAGAACGAGAATGGAAAGAGACGTAAGTAGATAGCGTCTTTAGACACACCCGTGATATTGAAGGTATCACATATACGCACGAAGCGGGACAGATGTCTAGGTGCATCCTCATCCTCGAGGCCATGAAATTGAGTGGCAAGAGTGATCGTACTCATGACATGTGATGGGATCTGCCAAGTATTTGTATTAGGAATAGCGGGGCGTGTGATCGAAGATCTAGCCCTGGTGACCCCATCACTGGCCCTTTGGTGTACGGTACGTCTCGCAGGTGGGTCAGCGTCGCCCATGTTAGGAAAAGGAATTGGGCTAGTGGGACGTACCTTGTTTTTTCACAACTCTTTCAAACGCTCCTGAAAGTCGCGGGTGCGCTCGTGAAGCTCTTGTTCGGGCTCTAACAAAGCAGAATACGGTGGTGATCCATGCGAACGATTGTGGTGCATAAACTGAAAGACACAAAGGAAAATAAGAAAGACTCAAAAACAGAAAGACTCGATCTTATGTTAGAAACTCAGATATGACACAGAAGTAGCAGATAGGACAAAGACACACAATTAAGACTCACAAATAAAGAAAGAAAACAAACCAAAAATCACTAAAAGAACTAGTTAAAGCTAATATTGCTCTTGATGTGTTAGTATTTACACATCTTTTTGGCACAAAACTTCGGTCATTTAATGATCAATTCTTGGTTATATTCAACGTTTAGAAACTTACTTGCTTCATTTCTTGTTTTGTAGGTTTTTGTGAAGCTTGGTGAATAAACAAGAAGATTCCAGGATAAACAAGTGAAGTTTTAGGGTTTCTGTGATGGAGGCACGGTCGTGCCAAGCTCCAAAACCCTAAGCACGGTCGCGCCCACATCTGGCACGACCGCGCCAAGCCAAATTCCAAGGCACAACCGTGCCTTGGCCGCCCACGGTCGCGTGTCATCTCGTGAGTCTGAACAGTCGTACGTCCTCGATCAGTGGTACCCAATGGAAGCTACGGATCGGTCAAACCTCTGTCACACGGTTGTGCCAAGACCTAGACACGACCGCGTCCTTGTACTAGGCACGGTCATGCCTTCTCTCCTGGTACGGTCGTGCCTCCCCTTTTCTATTTAAACAGAACTTAATTCTCATTCAGACATTCAGCAACCCAGGGGAGAAACGTACTGTTCCAGCTCGAGTTTTCTTTGTTCCAGTCATAATTCAAGATTCTTGGATAGGATACAACATCAAGAGGATCACCATACATCAACAACAACATCTAGGCTTGGAGGAGTGGTTTGATTCTTGTTTTCATATCATGTTTCTCACTAATTTTCCCTGCTTATTTGTAATTTTGATGCTCATGATGAGCTAAAACTCCTGTTCACTTTGGTTTAGATGAAGTTTAGATACATTTGACAACATTCATGGATTATTGGCAATTATTGTGTTAATGTTATGACAACCGTATGATTATTCTTTGATGAAATTATGTATTCAAGTATTTTGAGTTGTTTACAAGACTTGTATTTGTGTATGTCATATTATGTTGGAAAACTTATGATTTATGCTTATATTCATGGATTGGTGTATGTAATTATACTAGTTTATGGCATTTAACTATGAATGGTGAATGAGGTCTTGTTTATGAATCATTATATTTGTATGTGTAACCTTATGTTTATGTTTGGAAAGACAAAGTATTTGTTATGATGTGTCATATTTAGTATTATGTTTATCTAGGAATTGTTGACACATCCTCCTAATTTATATAACCTTTATATGAACATTGTTAGTTGAAGAAATGCATATTGTTGTCTAAATTAATCAACTTGAGGTGGATAGTGTGTTGTTCATATTATCTTTCCAACTAGTTGTTGGATTAGTGTACCTTAATCGGAAGCTAGTTCAATCTTTATAAACATTGACATGATTATTAAACACGTGAGCCTCATTGTATGACTTTAGGTGGTTGGTTTGTGTAATTCATGCTAGCTTTCTGAATAGTCATTTGATTAGATATCTTTGACAAGAATTTAGTCAATTTATGTATCGTGTATTTGCCATGTTTCTATGAATGTATTGGATGTATTCTAAATGGATTCGACACCGAAGTGATATTTTCTCCTTGATTGTTTGATTTGTGATTTTAGTTTAAGTTTTATGTTCTTACATATTAGTCTAATTAAAAATCAACTTAAACATCTTTAATCTATACTTGATTGAATTTTAGTCCCGGTTTATTATCGCATCTCACCGTGTCCACGGATTGATATCCGGTTCTTACCTTTACTATATTGTTATCAGACGGGTACACTGCCCGATGTGTGTGATTAGTGTTTGGTGAAAACCCTTTTTAAAACTAATTGTGTAAAATACTTATAAAAAATATATATATAGTTTACACGCATCAGCTCTTCCCAAGTGTCCCCGGCAACGGCGCCAAAACTTGATGTCGCCAAACAGTCTATATAAAAACTAACAAAACCTAACCTAGACTCCTAAGTAATAAGATGGAGTACCTATGAACTAAACCGCACTGATAGGCAAGTGTACCTATCAAGTGTAGCACAGCTTAATGGTAAAACGGAATATCGAACCCTAGAGACACTATGATAACCATACTAGACTCTGACTCGTACTAAAGATGATTTTGTTGGGGGGTTTACTACACTAATGTTTAGACTGATAATGCAGAAAACAAGGTCGAATGCAACTATCAAGGCAAAGAAATAAGGAAAATATCAGAGATAGGAAGAATACCACCTAGGTCAGAATCCTACTTACAGAGCACAACTTCTACCGGTTCTGGAAACTAAAATGGATCTGGGTTTCTAAGGAAACAACTCTAGACTACCTAGTTGATCCCTAATCACTCTCAGGGTGTCACCAACTAAGGAACCTAAAGATGTAATAACTCACCAGATAGTGGATTACATTTCAATCTCTCCAACAATGATAATGTACCCAAAAGACAGATCACCTTTCAGTCTCACTGTCCACAATACATTCGAAGAATGCACGGGGTAATCTCAGGATAACAACTATGACTCATAATAGCAACAATCACTAGACACCTAAACCAACTTCCTCTCAGACAGTTGACACTCGGATTACTAATGACGAAGACTAAACAACTATCTCTCACTTCTCGGGTATTGAGACAGGATACACACTCAATCTAAAGAATACTCAATCACAATTCCTATGGTTACTATGTCTAGAAAACCACACAAACAATCACAAACCCTAAAGTCTATGCCCTAGATACGTAAATCAAACTGGAAGACATCCACAATCAATGTACAGAATCATAATCAAACATAAATCAGAACTAAGCATGCAATTTCATCATAATCATTATCATAAGATCATTTACATAATAATTAAACCATCATTAGATCCAAACCAAATAAAAATCGAAACTTTAATAAGTAATCATCATAAAGACCTAGGCAGCATACGAAGTTTAACCTAAGATCATACTCAAAACAACTAGAACAGAAGTAATTAAGCAAAACATGATCCAAAACAAACTGATTTCAAACAAAGAACGAAACTTTAACCCGAATAAGCTAATCTAGACTAACCCGGAATCAAAAACCTTGATCTTGCTCTTCAATCGACTCCCAAGCTCCAAAATCTCCTAGAGAAACCTCCTAAGACGGCTGGAATACGAACTTTTTGAATAATGGGATTAGAATTCTATTTAAATTCGATTTAGGGTTTTTTTCACGGATTACGGGTCTCTCGCGTACCGCGAAAGATCCTGGCAAGCCCCTCGCGTACCGCGAGGGCCAAATTAGTCGGGCGAGAAAGTCGCGAGGTTTTGATCTTCCTCCCTCGCGTATCGCGAGGGACTGATTTTCACCATTTTTCTCTTTTAAACTCCCGGCTTTCCTCTCTTGCTCGGTTTCTTCGGATATTCAGTTGTAATCATCATGAGCACCTGTAAACACACAATAGACTTAATAGGAAACAAAAACAAGTAAAAAAAAAGATAAAACTAACCAAAACTAACTAAAACCATTGGGTGCTAGAAACGTATGTACTATGTGTGTTGAACTTTGTATGATGGAAACACAATATGGTAGTTGGGAGTATCATAATGTGCATCATAGATTGCTTTCATACCTGGCCAGTATGAAGGTTAATGCATGGCGCCACCATGATATCACATACATCATATTGTACTGAAATCAACAGATAGTAGGCCGGATGAATAAATATGCATAAATAGAAATGCACAAATAATATGCATAGACACAAATGCATAAATGGCCTTACATGAAACCCTAGAATGCTTAAAAAGGGTATAATGACAAAAGGCATGTATAGTATATCCCAGACTTGACGATAGGGTAATCAAATAAAGGAATTGACTGGTGTTTGTACCTCAGCAACGAGTCATGACTGAGAACCAAAATCTGGAAGTACGAGATGAAGATAATGAGGAAGAAGCAGAACGAGTCCTGGAATCCATATAGAGACAAATTGCATTAGAGGTAGGTAAGGCATTCGAAGCCAATATTCCTACTCTGTGAGAGGAATTACAGAGCTCTCTTAGGAGTTTGTTCGAAAATCATAAGAATACATAGGTAGAGAAACCTCGGGATAAGGTTGATGACCTATCATAGGTTAACGCTCAATCAACGAGATGGACGTATAAAGATTTTATGTCGTGTAAACCAAAGGAATTTAAGGGAGTTACAGATACCTTAGAAAGCCAAAGGTTGATCACTACAATGAAAACTGTCTTTGATACATGCCATTGCGAAAAAGAGGACGAGGTGACATTCGTCACCAATCAGTTCAGTGGAAGATCTGAAGATTGGTGGGGAGTGGTGAAACAAGAAAAAGGAAGGGACAAAATAAAAGAAATGAAATGGGAAGAATTTAAAGAAATCTTCCTAAAACACTATTGCCCACGATCAGCGACAGATAGAATCACTGAATAATTCCTTCACCTCTGACAGAATAAAAAGTCGGTAGATGAAATTACAGGCTTCTTCTTTGATAAAGCAAGATTTTATCCCTCACTCCTCACAACTTCAGTGATGTGGATGATGAAATATCAGCTGGTGTTGAAAACAGAGAACTTGGAGGAAATGATCAATTGGGCTCGAGAACGAGAGTCAGAGCTCAAAAGATAGGAAGAAAGAGATGGGAAGTGGAAGGGAGAGAATATTCTCTCACCTACACCCATTAAGAAAATGAATTTTGGAAGAACTGGGAGTGGCTTCACTCCAAGGAAAGAGATGAGAGAATGTAAATATTGTGGTAGAAAACACCCGGGAGAGTGCCAACTTCGGGTTTTCAATTGCGTCAAATGTTGAAGATCTGGGCATATAGCACCGCAATGCACTAGTACAATAAGATTGTGCTCCGATTGCTATAAACCAAGATGCATAAGTAGAGAATGCCCCGAGTTGAAGCAACAAATTGAAAAGATTTCAGAAGGAACTAAAAAGGTAGATGAAGTCAAACGTATTGAAGCTCCAAAACCAAGGGGTAGGACCTTCCAGATAACAGCAGAGGAAGCTAGAGAGATTCCTGACGTCGTATCAGGTACTTTCCTCTTAAACTCCCTACCAGCTTGTGTTTTGTTCGATATTGGAGCTAGTAGATCCTTCATCGCCTTAAGAATTGCAAATTTTGAAACTTTCTTTAGAAGTAAGCTAGCAAAGTGTCACACCCCCGCCAAGGCGGAAACACGAGGGGGCGACGAAATTGAATCATTACACATGGATAAAGAAAGTACCAAGGAATTTATTAAAAAACGATAGTCATTACATCAAGTTTAATTCAAATAAAGCAAACAACCAAATAGTTCCATTTTTTAATTGAAATCTAAGCTAGGTCCACTAGAGCAATATCCTTGATTCCTAGTGTGAGCATAACATTAATATCTTTCCATTACCTGAAAAACATGTTAAAATAGGTCAACTAAAAAGTTGGTGAGAACATAGGATTAGACAGATACATAATAATAGACGATAAGATGCAAATCATAAATAAGTTTCAAATTCCAAGTAATTTAAACTACTATACATGAGTCCACAACCAACCCTAGTGATCGATAGCTCTCCCATCCAACATCTTGTCGGGGTGTTAGACTAGTACACGTGTCAAGAATGCAGTTTCTAAACACCCAGCTCCTTCCAAGTTGATCAGAATCCACAACTTGAAGGACGCTCGGGATTGATTGGCATGCATCAACCGAGGACCGGATGGGCTAGTCAGGCCAATAGATCTATTTGCGTACTCCCGTGGCTTCCCCAAAGTTAATGGTTGTGTAGGTTTTAGAATTTAAGAGAGACTTTGTAGTTAAAAATGACATTTGCCACATGTATAAATCAGTTTAATGTTACTAGAATTAGAAAGTTTGTTATTGATTGTAAAAGTATAGTTTTGACTCAAGACTCGGTTTCAGCTTGATATAAAAGCATGTTTTACACCCCAAAGTAGAAAAGTAAAAATGAGCTATGAACTCACCTTGCAGTAGGTGGGTTGATCTTGATTGATGTAGTAACTTGGTTTAGGAGATGCCTTAAGAATTCCCTAAGTAAGTTCGAGTTTAAGTTAGTTTATAGAATTGTGAAAAGATGAGGAGTTAATGGTTGCCATATACGAGAGTGTTTATTATTCCAGAGTTGTACCTCCAACAGAAGAGTTCCCAGGAAAGGATGACAGGTCGAGGAGTGATTTATACACCATCCTTTCCATAGACAGAATCTTTTGTTTGTCAGATAACTACATACCGGTTTGATAGTTCTCTATTCGTATACTTTAACCGAGTTTAGGACGTGTCTGGTAAGTTTGGGAAAAAGATAAGGGCTAAAGTGAAAATGTGCATTTAATAAGGATCGAAATAGATAAGTCGAATACTAGAGAGTTTTAATAGGAAATCAAGAGTTATAGTAAAAATATAATTCTAAAAGTAAAAAAGAAATCAAGAAAATCAAGTTTTTAAGTAAAACGTTTGAACAATTTTTAAAGAATTTATAAAACATATTTTATAATTCTTGTGTTTTAAAGAAGAACATGCGATCTTTAAATAATGCATATATATAAATACTTTCTCAACTAAATAATATTATTTATTTTAAATAAAACATAACTTTAGATGAAATACCTAGTCCCTCACGAAATGTTTTTATTTTAAAAAGTGATACTTAATACTCTTATGTTTGTTTAAAGAAAAATACATTTTATTTTTACTAAAATCAATAAAATGTTTTATACTTCATTCGTTTAAGAAAATCATGGTTTTAAAATAAATAAAGACTTCATTTATAACTTTTAAAATCTATGTATATACTATCATAAATTTGACTATTTAACTTTGAATAAAATACGTAGAATTCCCCTACTCTTATTTTAAAAGAAATATTGATTTTCTTTATTTCTTTACACTAGTAATAATCAGATTCATAGTTTAAAAAAATATACAATGATTTATTAAAAGTTATTTACTTAGAATAAGGATTATAATCTATACTATCTAGTAAATAAAGATCATAGATGACACATGTCATGTTTCTAAGCCTCCTCAACTTGTGTTTTTTCGCATCTCTCTCTTATTAAATAATGTTATTAAATAATAATGATATTAAAATAATAAATTTTTAAATATTTAATACGAATTTAATTATGGATACTTATTATGATAGTTATTATATAATTAACCAATTAAATTTAATATGTAATTAAGTTTGAATATTTATAATTTCTAACTTACTTATCAATTTCGAAAGTGTATAAGTTAACAGATTACATTATATTTTATTCAATCCGTGTAATACACGAGTTTTTAAAAACATAATTTTTTAATACCAAGTATATAACATTATATTTATTCAACTCATGTAATACACGGGGTACTATCCTAGTACTAAATATATATGTATTTATATATTTGTGTGTGTGTCAAAAAAAAAGTAGAAAAAGAAAGAGTCAATGGGTTTCGAACCCATGACCTCACTATTTTGAAGCCCAAGGGTTTAACCATTGAACCAGAGGCACCATTTGTTTCAGGTATTTGAGGGGAACAACAGCTGGAAACGGCTGCTAATACCCTGTAGGCTGAGGAGCAAAAGGAGGAATCCGCCCGAGGAGGGAATTGTGTCAAATTAAAACGAAAATTAAGCATCAAGTTCAAGCTCCTTCTTCTTCGTTACCCAAATCGTGAACCAGATCCCACCCTCAAACCCAAAAAAAATCGATTTTGATGTTAAAGACAGTCAAAGGAGTATGCGATTAGAGGAAAACGAGTACCTGGAGTCGAAAACCACACAAATTAGAGTCACATCATCAACGAAATCGAGTCGGGGGGCCTACGTCGCTCGGAACAGGAAGAAAAAGGGATGAATTTTTATGGTAAATTCGTCTGCGAATCGAGGTGGTATTTATAGGGGTGTTTAGCTCCATCATAAACGCATTAACATTTGTGATTTGAACGAAAATCGGGGATTTTATCGCTTGATTTACATGGTCACAGGTTTTCAAATTTGTTCTCCAAGGTTTGAATTTGCTAACAATTTCAGCGAATAACTTGCTTCTCTCGATTGATAATGCATTGAAACGTGTTTAGAATGTTTTAAACATGCTGGATTTGGTGGATTGAAAGATGTGGATGCGATTTTGACTTTTAAAAGTCAAAATTCATGTTTTGAGTTCCAGGGTCCAAGAATGAGAAGGGGGTTCACAAAGGGGGTTCAAGCATTTTGAGAGGGTTCAAACATTAAAAGGAGGGTTCAAACCTTTTATTTTTCAAATTAAATTTTCCTTTTTGATAAATGATTATTTAAGTTTAATAACCTTTAAAAAAATTTATAAATAAAACTAATCATTTAAATTTATACTTACTAATGATTTGAATTGAATTGTTATAACAATTAATAACTCGTAACATTAAATCGAAGTAAAATTACACGAACTAGAATCATACAAATTTTTTTTGAAGTGTCACACAAAGACATTAGAAGTTGAGGTTGCTAGTGATAGAAATTGCATAGTAACCGAAATATGCTAAGATTGCCGCCTACTTATCGAAGGATAAGAATACCTCATCAACTTGATTCCAATGGTAATACAAGAATTCGATGTAATTATTGAAATGGACTGGCTGTCCTCTTATTCCACGACAATCATTTGCAATCGTAAGATCTTGCAGTTCACGTCGCCTACAGGAAAAGAGATTAGCATATATGAAGAAAGAAGGAATCAAATCACCCTCTGCTCGATGGCTAATGCAAGAAGCAACGTGAGGCATTGTCATCAAACATTCTTAGCCTATGTGACCGATGCCAAGATGAAAGGAAGGGAACTTTCTCAAGTTCCAGTCGTGAGTGAGTTTTCTGACGTATTCCATGATGATCTCCCGGGCGCTCCACTCAAGAGAGAGATCGAATTCAAGATAGACTTAATTTCTAAAGCTAAGCTAGTTGCTAGGACTCTTTACCGGTTAGCACCGACTGAAATGAAGCAATTAATGTCACAGCTTCAAAAAATTGTTAGATAAAGGATTTACACGTCCAAGTGTATCCTCATGGGGTGCACGTATCATGTTCGTTACAAAGAAAGATGGTAGTATGCCGATGTACATTGACTACCGAGAATTGAACAAGATGACCATCAAAAATAGGTATCCCTTACCGAGAATTGACGATCCGTTCGATCAGTTACAAGGATCTAGTTGGTTCTCTAAAATCGACTTAAGATCCGGATATCACCAAGTTAAGGTACGAGAAGAAGATATACCAACGACTACATTTCGAACTCGTTATGGACACTACGAGTTTGTGATGATGTCTTTTGGAGTAACGAACACTCCGGATGCTTTAATGGACCTCGTGAATAGAGTATCACGACCGATATTAGGCAAATTTGTTATTGTTTTTGTCGACGACATTCTGATCTATTCACAGAACAAAGAGGAGCACGCACAACATCCTCGTGAAGTTCTTACTACTTTTACTTATAAGATTTTTTTTTCACTGAAACTCACTTCGACTCTAAAAACCGCATATAAAAAGATGTTTGTCACTATATTCCCACATGTTAGATCTTAAACAAAATAATATTTTTTTAAAAAGTGCATAGATTTTAGAATCTGCTTTAGGCTCCCAAAAAGATTGAGTCGGCTCTACAAATAGGAAGCCCCCAATAGTGTCCGTTTCTTCATTTCAGGTCATATTTGTTATTATAGTCGATCACTATACCTGTATACATATGTAGCAGTACAATGTTAGTGTACTATACATCATGGTATGGAAGCCACATCATCACCTAATCCCGCTGCCATCCCGCATGTTTCCCTTCCCCTTTCTTATCTTCCGGCACCAACGGCACATCATCCCCTCGTACTGTGATTTTGCGGTACCGCATGGGTGAGGGCAGTGTTCTCGTGCGCTACATGTTTTCCACCTCACTGTCACCTCTGCACCCTGCTTAAGCACCCCGAGTCGATACCCCATGGCCTAAAAGTTCTAGCATAGTTCTATAAATTAGATGTCAATAATTGATAGTCTTTTAGATTTTTATAAATAAATGTTGTAAAAATAAATATAAAACACTAGTCGAAGCACGTGGGTAGTTATGTGCCTTGATAGTGGAGTAGTGGACATTGGCAAACAAACAATGACTCATCGAGTATATAACAGTTGAAAGATCCATGCACTAAGATTACGGATCATCTCTCAAATAGTTTTCACAGTCAGTCACGTTATTGCAAGTGTTGGGTACCCGATATATGTTATACATTGCGATTCTAATTACCTGAAACTAGATCTTAAATAAACTCCAAAAACCAACTCGATCTAAATATTAAATACTCAACTATACTTTTGATAATACTATATTTTCACTAATTTTATGTTTGTAACAACTTCAAAATATTATTTGTTATATATTTTATAGTTATATAGCATACTAGGTTAGAATATCATGTATTACATGGGTCGAATAAATGTAATGTTATATACTTAGTAATAAAAAATTTATGTCTTTAAAGCCTCGTGTAATAATAAACCCGTATATTGCACGGGTTAAATAAAATATAACGTGACAATTATAAATTTTGTTAAGTTAATTTTTAAAACTTATTTTTCAACTGAGTATTAATTTTTTTGATGTAATTGATACATGTTAATTTATATTAAATTCAATTGGTTAATAATATATAATAACTATCCATAATTAAATAATAAGTATTTATGATTAGATTTATACTAAATATTTAAAAATATATTTTTTAAAATCATTATTTAATAGAAGAGAGATGCGGGAAAAACATACTGAGAATACACCAGAAAATAACACGTGTCCCTTAGTTTAGTTGTTTATTAAGTAGTATAGATATAGATATATATTAAAAATATTTGGTTTTGGTTTGGGTAAAAAGGTGCGGGGTCAATTTCAGGTAATCGGGCGGCATTATCTAATACCATACTTTTCCAAAACCCACAAAAATTTTTATAATTAATCACATACTTGAATATTGGCAATGTTTTCATAACCGAGCCGAAAAAAACGAACTGGTCGCCTTAGAGGTCCACTGGTCAAACCTATCGAACTAGGTTTAAGAACCGGATAACGTCAAAGACAATAGAAAAATTAAAATTATTTATATATATATATATATATATAATTTAAAACAAAATATGAAAATATTATATGTTTTGGTGTGTATTTACAATTTAATATAATATAAAGACTTAAACAACTAAAACACATATCATAAAATACTAAATTAATTAGAAAATAAAATTTTAAAAATTAAAAAAAAGTTCGAAACCCGCTTCGGTTCAGCGGTCCGACCGGTAACCGGCCGGTTCAAATGAAAACGACCCAGATAGACATTACCGACCAGTTCTGAAAACACTAAATATTGGTCCTATTACCCATCCCTAATGTTTTAGTTTTATGGGTTTCTCTTGGATACGAGTTCTTCGGTTATCTCTAGGAAAGATGATTAATTTTTTTTTATAAGATACTAGGTTAGAAACCCGGTGTATTATACGGGTTGAATAAATACAATGTTATATACTTAGTAATAAAGATTTACATATTTATGACATATTACATAGTTTTATAATACAAATTCTAGAAACGCTATATAGTTGTTTTTTAAAAATGTTTTATTAAAAAAATAAAAGAAATGTTCAATTTATAAAAATGTTTTATGAACAAACCTATTTTTAAAATAAAAAACGTTTTATAAAAATAATTTAATAAATCATTATTTTTAATAGGACAGAGAGGCAGAAAACAAAAAATTACAAAAAGGCAATTAAAGAAAATTTGTATAATTAATAAGACAGAGAGGCGGAGAAAAATGATAAGTAATGCATAGGAGAGTGATAAGTATCTCACTAAAACTTTATTTATTACGGGGTATATAGATGTGGTAATTTTTCATGTTTTTTATCTTGTAGTCTTATGCCTGTTTTTGTAAATCTCTTGTAATGGGTCGTGTCTTGTATTATGTCGTGTTTCGTCCTCTCTAATTCTTTACTAGTGTGGTTTTTTAATATATTTTTTGTCGTTAAAAAAAGTTTTTTATATAAGAGTAACGTGGGCCAACCCTTACTAGACCGTACGTTTGAAGCTTGAGGCGTCATTTTAACAGGCTTCTAATTTTAGAGTTTAATTTAATCTTTAAGTGATCGTATAGATTAAAGAGCTTTCTTTTACTAAAAAAAATCACTTTTAACTCTAATACGTTTGAGCATGTTATTTAAACCCGGATAAGTAATTTAGAGTGTTTGGATGATATTTAATAAGTTAATAAACACTTTTAAATAAGCTAATAAAAAAAATGAAATAAAATTTGTTAAACTGAAGTAAAATGCATGGCCTTCTAAATAGGCAAACACTATAAAAAAATCAATATATTTTATGTTTTTCTCACAAAAATCACTCAACAATTTTTTAAATATAAAAAATCAACATACTCTATTTCTCTTTTTTTTTCACAAAAGTTCATCAACAAATTTTTGCACATAAAAAACCAACATATTTTTCTTCTTTTTCTCACAAAAGTCCATCGACAACTATTTATCATAGTAAATGAACTGGCAGAAGCAAGGCAAAGGAAATCGATCGACAGAAGCAAGAGCAGATCAAGTGATTCGATTGCAAAACGATTCGATTGTTTATGTATTTTCATAGATTTTATTGATATTTTTACAAAATGTATTTAATTTGATTAGAAATCATCTATTTATATAATAAATTTGTCGGTCGATTTCCTTTGTCTTGCTTCTGCCGATTCGTTTACTAGAGTAAAACGTTGTCAAGAGATTTTTGTGAAAAAAACCATAAAATATGTTAATTATTTATATGTAAAAATTTGTTAAAAAATATTTATAAAAAAAGACAGATCATTTGTTAGTTTTTTTTAACTATGCTTGCCCTTTCTAAGTTAAGTGAGGGGTGTTTGGATTGCCTTTTCAAACCAACTTATTAACTTTTATAAGTTAATAAGTTGTTTGGGTTACCTCTCAAAAGTACTTATAAAAGGAGATTTTGAGAAGGAAAAAGGAGATTTTGAGAAGTAAGTGGGAGTTACTTCTCAAAACTACTTATAAAAGTCAATAAGGAGAAGGAAATAAGTAATCCCAAACACAATTGGAACATTTATTGTCATGTAAAAGAAGGAAAAAAAATAAAAAAATAAAAAAAATCACCGTTGGTCATTTGGTGCAATGATAGCTCCAAGACTTCTCATAGTGGAGGTCTTGGGTTCGAATTCTGGCAACAACAAAAAAGAGGCATGTGGTCAGGTAAGGGGGTTTACCCAGTTGGGGGTTTCCTCCTGTGGTGGGTTACCCTGGATGTTCTAGGTGTTGCATCGGGGAAACCCAATTATCCTAGAATATTTAGATGTTCCGTTAAAAAAAATGTAAAAGAAAAATCGAATTTGGAGGAGAAAATGGAACGGCCAGGGTGGGGCCACTACAGTTTAATATTTGCAGTGTGCTATGAAATATGATATAAAAAAATGTATGTAAAGATATTGCCTATTGGTACAGTTTACCCTTCCCCAATGCAAAGTACAACTACACATGCACCAAGTACAAATCTTATAATACATCTGATTTTTCGTGTTTGATGCAACAGTTAGTATCCTTTTTTTTTAATTTGGTTAGTATCGTTAACAGTATTGGCTATCTTCCCATGTGTGCTTATACCTACGTAAAGATGTGAGAAAATAGTTAAGTTTATACTTTATAGTCATGAGGAAATCATCCCACTACTACATGCTAATCCATAACCTATTTTAACACAAACATATAGAGATCAGTATGTATCGGTGAGTTTTTATCAATGACGGTGATCCAAACATATCGTAGGTTTTTAGAATCGCAAGATAAATAGTTGATCGCGGTTGATTTGTAATGTATATAACTTTTCATACGAGTGATGTTGTAACATTCTCAACTTATTGAAATGTGAGCACGAATGGTCATCACATCTAACACGAAGAAAGTAAGGTATGCACCTAGTTTAGTGCTTGTACTTGGTGGTTTGAATTGGACAGGTTTTCTTTAATGACTTGTGGCCAAATGTTCTCTTCTTTGTCGCCATGGAGACAACATACAGTGGATCACCATATTACGATGTTCATAACTTCAAAGACTACAAGGTATTCAAAAATATTTTCATCATATCTTTGTAAATGGTTATATTATTCGCCTAGCCCTTGTTAATTTCTTGACAACTCCATCATACAAAGAGCGTAGAGATGATTGGGACTTGTGTCCAAAAGTTGTCCTTGGACTACACTTTATCTCCATGAGGATAACACTCTAATCAAGTCACCAAACATGTATAATGATTTGTACCTTTTCAATACTATGTTGAACATGTTGCAGGAGTTAGAATGAGTGGTTAGTTTGTAAGATCAATTATGATAATGGTCGTGTGCAACGTTACCAGCTTATTAGAATGTAAGAACGCGACTGGTGTCACGCCCATGCTGAATGTATATATGACACATGGTAGAAAAAAATCAGGCATACGCCCCATGTAGGGCTAGTATTTGGTGGTGTGAATATGAATCATCATCTTTAATGCCTTAACAACTTCACCATATAGAGATAACAAAGATGTGGGGACTTGTGGCTAAATATTGTCCTTAGACTGCCCTTTATCGCTATGAGGACAATAGTCCAATTCATCAACCATACATTTCTAACAGTTTCCTTGTCAACATTTTACTTTAAACATGTTGTTGGTACTCATATTTTTTCGAATTCTATTTAAGTTGAGAATTTCTACAAGTTGTTCTAACCTTAATAATTTAACTACCTGTGTTAACAATAAAATGCAACATTATTAGCATATAGTGCTTGTTATAATACATATTTTTTCCGATAGAGAGAGGTGTTGTAGGAGAAGAACAGAAACAATCACTTTAATATGAGTTTATGCCTTGTCAAAATAAGCCGGTATGAACACCTATTAAACTTCTTACTTGGGGTCTTCTCCCTCCGACGCCTATTTCTCGGTAAAACATGTATACATTCAAAATCTGTTGTTCTACCAATGTTGCATTATTTTGTTAGAACTAGTCGCTAAACTATTAGGATTATTGGATTTTAATAATCCCACATTTTATCAATTGGCCAATAATAATCTCAACTGAGAATATTCTTACCACCAGTCCCTACTTTCAAACTATTTTCTTACATTGGACCTCCCGTTAAAAAAAATTAACGCCGTTAGATTTTATATGACGTGGACGTCTGCAAACTGCTAGAAAGTCGAGCCAAGCTAGCAGTGGTCTCGTGGTGGGTTTTAAAATTAGCTCTGGTGGAGTTTAACTGGTCTCGTTAAACACCACCGTTGTCTTTGTTTGGACTTGTCGGGCAAACAAGACTAGTTAAACACCACCAGAGACAATTTCAAAACCTACCACGAGACCACTGCTAGCTTGGCTCGAATTTCCGGCGGTTTGCAGATGTCCACGTCATATAAAATCTAACGGCGTTAAGTTTTTTTAACGGGAGGTCCAATGTAAGAAAATAGTTTGAAAGTATGGACTTGTGGTAAGAATATTCTCAGTTGAGATTATTATTGGTCAATTGGTAAAATGTGAGATTATTAAAATCCAATAGGCGAGAACAATTTGCGGGCATTTTTGACTCAGTGAAAGGCAAGGGTGCTTACCTTTTAACAACATATTCAACATAATGTTTTTTTAGTGTCTACTTAAAAATGGTATTTAACATACTGGTGTAATTACAACAAACCTAGCTTCTGATACAAAGAATATGTTATGTAATGCCCGGTCTTCTTCTTCAAAGAAGAAACTGAAGAAAGAACATATAAAATGAAGAATATCAAATGCAAGTTTTAGGGATTTTCATGGTTTGCTTTGAAACATTGAAACTGCCCAAACCGGTCATTGGTTTGTTTTTACGGTAGGTTTTTAAAAAATGTTCAGTCAGCTAGTTTAGGAATTTTGGAGAAGTACCAAACGATTTGGTTTATGGTTTATACTTGAAACTGTTTGAAAAAAAAATCAAATGAAACCGTAGGATATTGCCTATATAACTTTTTATATTTTACTTGGGCATTTAATTCTTTTAAGTTGAGCTATACAAATGATTGGACTTGCTCAACAATACAATACAAGTAGTCGGTCTTTTAAGTTATGGAACATTATCATTTTTTATTTTGATCGTATTTTATGTTTTTTAGTAAAACCAAACCGAAGCCAAATCCTTAGTAATAGTTCAGTTTGGTTTTGTTTACAATGGTCAAAAACCTATAGTAACTGTTTGGCTCAAATTTCACCTAAAAACCGTAAAAATAACAATCGAAAGCTATTCATATAGATTATAAGTTAAAAAAAACCTATTAATTTAATAGGTAAGAATTTAATTAGTATAACTAAAAAGCCTATCATTTAATTTGCAAACTCTTTTAACTCTATTGCACGTTTTGTAAAGATGAAATAACAATGGAAGACTATTAAGTAATATTAACTATAAAAAATAAAAAGGTAAGAATTTAATTCGTATAGATAAATTTAAATTTGATATATTATTATACATTATAATGATTTATATAAAAAAATAATTATACATATCAAACATTAAATCTAACATTTACCAAATAAAAAAACCCTTAAATATTAAGATTACATACTTTATGCATAAAAAAATTAATATGATATATTATGAAAATACCAAGCAATGTACAAAGGTTAACAAAATAAACGATCTTCATAGCATTACCATGATTCTTGGGGTCGACAATGAATCTTGCAAGTTATACATACAACATTATCATCCAAATGGACTAAAAGCCTTAGCATCATAATTGCTAGATTTTTGGTCCAAACTATAATCTATATACACAACCTAACATAAAATTTATGAGTTTAGGTTTAGTTTTAATTAACCCTACATCTCTATGTATAGGCTCTCAAAACTTAGTCAACAGGTTAGGGTTTTGAAATTCAAATTTGACAATTATCAACTCTTTAATAACATATTTGAATTTCTTAATTATCATACAATTAATTTAATTCATTAATACTATAATTAGCAACTCATTTGATAATTAAATAATTAATTGTTATTATCATCAATTAATAATTAATTTACTAACTAGTTGATTACAAGCATGCGCGTTGCAGCAGGATAGTATTGTCTCAATCCCGGTGCACGTTGCGACGTAAATTTCGCCAAAGTCCCAAATATCAAAACGCGTATACGAAGAATCTAAATGCTCGATCACTTTCAGTGCAGCCACTATAGCAAAGAAAATAGGAAACAAAAAAAAATATAGTCGTAACATGCCGAAATCATGTCGGTTCATTTGTTTTTTTTTATTGAATTTTAGTTAGATTATAATGGGGAAAAACCATTTCAAAAATTATTAAAAAACTTAAATAGTTAAAAGAAAAAGAAAAACGAAAAGGAAAAGGAAAAATCATTTCAATAAAAGAAATAAACTTCAAATTAAAGAAGGAAATCTAAATTTCTTTAAAAAAAACAACACAAAAAGGAGAAAAAAGAAACAAAAATGATAAAGAGGAGACTACTTTGCAAATTACAAATGTGTGGTGGTCAATATATAAAGACTTAAAAGTACACCATTCTTAAGACCTTGTCCTTTAAAGGTTTTTATAATATAATTTGTAATCAAATTACAATTAATTAAAACCCTATAAATTCTCAATCGCCTTCTTTTCATGTTAGAATATTTAACTACTTAAGTATTCGTTTATTCGTTGCTCGAGGTGTAACTCTTTGAATCGTACCTTACCATCAATGTTTGACGGATGTCGTTACTCGGGCATGTATGTCCATCAATTTTGTCTAGTGATCTTCAATACATTTTCCAATCATGATCAAGATAAGAAGAAAATGAAGATCAATACCAAGAGGTTCAACAAGATGAGTTGATGTGAGCTTTCATTATAAATATTTATCGCCAACTTCACGTATGTAACTAGAGAGAGGTGACCACCATCCAAGTAGTGAAATATGTAAAGGTGATTACTACCTTATGAGTGGAGAGACTAATGGGTTATCACTACCCAAGAAGTGAGATGTACAAGGGGTAGCCACTTACAGAGACCAATTAGGGGTGATCACTTCCTGATTAATTAGTGAAACTTGAAGAGGTTATCACTACCTTCTTAGTGAGACGTCGTAACGATGATCTCTACCGGCTTAGAGAGAACATTTTTAGGAGCGACGTACAGTGGATTTGTTAACACCCACCAGAACAACTATAAATCTGGTATCATATCTTCCCTTATCTCTTTACATACTTCCAAATAATATATTATTTCCAAGAACTAGTTGAAAGTTGTTAAAACCCGAAAATAATTCCAAAAAGAACCTTTTCCCCCTCCCACTAGGTTCCAAAACAACATATCTTATTTTTGTTGGTTTTTTTTAAATTCAGTTTGTATCCACCATCGAATAATCTTACCCTTAACACGTAAAGTATCTTTGCATCACTAGTTTTGTGAAGATAAGCATCTAATCTCTCTGCGAGTTTATCATAGAGAGAAGAAATTTGACTTAATAGTTTGAAGGATTACCGATAAAGAGGTGTAACTCAATTTTTATATGTGAAAATCATGAAAGCATTCATTTTCCTCCGCTTGTTAGTAGAAAAAAAAAGTCCCTCCTGTAATCATAAGATACATGAATATTGATCGTATATCCACTTTTACTCGCACATCAAACTTTTGTATTATCAATATCGACTTAAATGCATATCATACGCAACACTATTTCGTATATTGGTTACTCATTCGTGTATCATCCTCAAACTTCTCTTCGATGGTAAATGGATGACATAGTTCAATATATAATGTAAAGTAAGTCGTGTATCGGATACGTAAATGGGAACTTTATGCTTTGGGCTAGATTTATTCAAAGACAAAATTATTAAATAATTGAACAGAAGTCGTGCATCATTAAACCAACAATTTTTATATAAGGGAATGAATTTTTGTAACGAACCAACTTTCGGGTTTACCCTATAATATATTAATTATATTGTAGGGGGTATATTTAAATAAAACAAAGTTGACGGTTTGCTTTAAATGGTGGAATTAAGTAGTTTTGGAAGGAGTTAAATAAAATTATGCAGGGAATGATTTTGTATTTAGCTCAAAGCTGATTTTGTTGGTGGGGATTAAAGTAGCGACACACACAAGGTGTGTGTGTGTGTGTGTGTGTCTTGCAAATGAGCAGGGAGCAAGAGGAAGAAGAACCTAAATCATAAAATTGACGGATTGCATGTGAAATCAGTTGGATTTGGTGCATTCTTCTTCTTCCAAACATCAAAGTAAGCATCCGTTCTTCTCTAAATCACCATTTAAAGTGTTCTTAGTGTGTTTTGGTAGAAAACCCGAGTTAGGTCAATGGGTGTGGAGATTTTAATTTATTGTTGGTTACAAACCTTAATCTAGTGTTGTAAATGGTTTGAATCATGATTAACATGATTCAAATATCCAATTTGATGATTTCAAAATTAGGGTTCTTAAGGTGAAAATTGGGGGTTTTCAAATTGATTAAGTTAAATGATGAATTGGTGGTTGGTAAGTGTTTATGGTGTTAATAAACACAATTTTAGTAGAAACCATCAACAAATTTGATTAATCAAGAACCTTGGAGAATTGGGTGAAAATTGGATAAAACCTTATGTGACATCAGGCATTTTCAGGTTAACTCCGTCAACACAAACATCGTTATTTCAAACAATTATTTATTCAAACTCAGTTATCTCAAACATTCACTCATGCATTACATTTAATTAGGATTAGTTAGATGTGTCAGTTTCGCACAAACACTCACGTAGCGGTAACTTCTGGAATTACCGGATCACACACGAGTCGAACCCGGAACGTTGGTGAACTAATAAAATAATTGCGAACAATTATTTTAATATAAATTATGTGAATTTATATGTTTAGCGATTTATCTGTGAATTATGTGAACTTTCGTGATATCGGGTATAATTATCATATTTTAATTTTACTGGTTATTTTTATAGAATATGGAACTTTTATAAAAATAATTATTTAAAGAAATTTTTTTTATCTAGTGGATTAAATAGATAAATTTGAAAACTCATTTAAATTTAGCCCAGGAATTATCCTTTATCTTTTAAAAACCCATGCAAATTTAATATAAAGAAATTTTATTAAAAAAATCAAACCCTAATTCTATTTCTCTCTCTCTCTCTATCGTTGATCCCAACCCCCCACCCTCCCTCTTTGCGTTGTGACCAAACCACCACCATACACCATCCGTTCGAGCTCTGATCTTGCAATTGAACATGTATTTGGACTCCTCTAAACATTTCTAACAATCCTACGTAAGTCGTTCCATTCAATTCCGTTACTTTTTGATTCCTAAATTTTAGATTGAAACCCTAGTTCATCCAAACATGAACTTTTATAACAAAGTTGTTAACTTTATCATTGTTTTTCATGTATTTGATGTTTTTATGGTTATTTGGAAAACCCTAGCTTCATATGATTAGTAGCTTGTGAAAAGATTAAACTTTTTGATTATGTGATGGTGTAGAATTGCATGTTAGAGATGTTTGATGCTTGTTATGGTTATAATCATGTTAGATAGATGGTATGTAATGGATTTGATGCTTTGAATCTCGTTAAACAAGCCTAGAAATCATAACTTACTTATAATGAAAACTTTTTAGGAATTCTATCTTGCATACTAGATATGTGTTGAATGATATGATGATGTTTATATGCTACTTGATCCATGTATAAGTGACTTGTGAAACTAGATTTCTAATACCTAGCTCGATTTTGCAAACTTACTAAAAGAGGAAACTTCAATTGTCTAAAGTGTTCATAGCTTGCTAATTACACATGTATGATATGGGTTGATGATAGCTTTATGCTAGTTAGGACATAATAACATGTTGCAATATGTTGGATGCTTGAAATCATGCATATCTCTCATATGTTACTAAATATAGAAACTTTGTCTTGAATTGTGTATCACATGTTAAGTTCTATACAATTGGTATGTGATGTGACGATCTTGAACATGTTAGAGTAATCATACAAACATATTAATAATGATAATATGAATCTTGAACGTGCCTGCTGTATATGGAAACCTGCTATGTATGGAAACATGTTATTTATGGAAACCTGCTATTTATGGAAACTTGCTATCTTGCTAGAACAAATAGGACTTGTTGCTAAGTGCTACAGCATGATCATTTGTGTATAATGTAGAAGTGTTATACTGAACAAACATAATTTAGTACAACGTGTCATCAACGGCTCGTCGGGTCAAACTTGAGTCAAATTTGTAAATCTTTCCTAAACATTTAAACAATAGTATTGTTTGGATACTAAGGGTTCATATCAACTTGCACGAACACGCATTTATAGACTATGAATTATAGGTGTTAGTTAGAGGTTCAGTTGTTTTACTTAGCTTTCACTTGCGTTCACACTTAGGTGAGTTTCATGGCCCCTATCTTTACTTACTTTCCTTTTTGGGGGAGAAAGCATGCACGCAAACATTTTGGGTTTTGTATTATTGTATTATCGCTTGATTACTAAAGTGCAAACATACCAATAAGTCCTTACATTCTCGAACCGTTAGTATTGGAACATAACGAGGTGATTTTGAGTAGTACTCTGGGTTTTGACAAGCCCCACCAGAGTTAGTCGCACTAACTTGACTGGAGGTCGAACGGGTGTAAGATTAGCCTAGACATTTTCCATTGTTCGGTAGACATGGCGGAAGGCAAACAAACACAAACAGTCAGCTTCGGTTTTGAACATTTGTAATAGCATGACATAGACTAGCTATCTATCGGCATACATTAATTACACTATCTAGCAAACATCGAACTTTTTATTTACTTACATCTCTATGAACTCACCAACCATTGTATTGACACCCTTACCATGTTTTTCTCAGGTCGCTAAGGTATTGAGCACGAGCATAGGACATGCATGGAGTCCCATCATATTTCAAACACTGAATTTACTTTACATATTTAAACTGCATGGTTTGGGCGCCTTGTTTTGCGCATCTGACTTTTACTTGCATTGGATTTTATTTACGCTTCCGCAACATTTTCAAACTTAAAGATTGTTGTCTCGTGACTGACGTGAGGTCGCAGTCTCACTCAAAAATAAACCAATTACAACTAAATAGCTAGCGGTAAGTGGGTATCGAACACGAGGAGTTTGTGGAAAATGTGTTATCTAAGTAGCTTTTATAGTAAACTAAAATTAAACTAGATTGCAGAAATGTAATTTCCAGAATTTTGATTGTTGGTTTTGAAAACTAGAATTATCTAAATTAATCGCAAATCAAAAGATTGTAATTCAGAAATGAGAGAGTATGTCTTCCCCCGGTTTCAGGTTTCCATGAATGATAATACTGATGTTTAATTAGGAAGAACTACATAGACATAGTTCATGAAAATATGTTTGATTGTGATAAAAGGGGACCAAGTGCTTGGATTACAAGAACGCAAGATTGTCACCCAATGATCAATTAAATATATCCAACCCCGAATTCCTCCCAATAAATCTCGATTGCCAGCGGCACCAAGAACTGATGGTTTAGAAAACGATGTTAAACAATATCAACGATTACAATCAAACACATAAACACCACAATAACACAACCAAAATGATTAGATTATTGTCCTACAAATAACATAAACATCAACAAACATTCAAAAGATAAACCTTACAATCCGGAGGAAAACATATGAAAACTTAGCCACACATCGTTCGGTTGATCATCATCAAGCAACTATCAATGTTCATGTGAATCAAAAACACCAACCCAATTGTTCCAAATTGCTTCTAACCAAGAAAATCACCCAAAATCGCCCCTGAAACTCCTGCAAAACGTCTCCCAATGATTGGATATGAAAAGCCCCTTGAAGAACTGTTTTAATTACACTTTTCACACCAATAACCACCGTAAGGTACGGTATCTACCGTAGCTTACGGTAGCTTTAAAAGTGCTACGGTGGGTCTCTACTGACTTACGGTGGAAGAAAAGTGCTGGGGGCTACCGTAACTTACGGTAGCCACCGTAAGCTACGGTAGGCTTCAGCATGCAATTTTGTTTTCTTCGTAACTTTTTCGTTTCAACTCCGTTTTCTTCGCCGTTTGCGCCCACATTCTCGTAATTTCTTCCTCTATCATGTTATCTTCTTAATTATTCAATTCAAAGAAATTATTTTTTTCACCTATGCTCCGTCTTTCACTCTCCAATCCATCCGCGTTTATTCGAACCTTCATTTTCACACTTTTAAGCTCCGAATGTACCTGAAACACAAGCAAACGTAGTCATCTAATTCTAGACAATTACTCGATTAAATGTAGGATTAAAATACCATTTATAGCTCTTAACGGTCGTCCTACGGACCACCCGTCACATCCCCACACTTAACCGTTGCTTGCCCCCAAGCAACTCATCAAAAACCATTTCCAAGTTCACAAGCGATCAACATGAATCAAGCAAACAAATGTCCTCATTTTACTAACTTTTTCTTAAACCCCGCATAACACACCCCTCACAATGACTCTCCTCTCGGCGACAAATAATAACTAGCAAGGTTGAGCTAGAACACACTTAAAACAAATGGGTGATTGCACAATAATAGGCTTATACTTAAATCGGTCATTCGCCTAAAGAATTTACTAAAATGCGCACGTGAATCAAAGGGACTTAAGGGTTGGAACGTGGCTAGGCATATGGGTAGGACATGGAAATATATATGTAGTAGCTAATGATCCGACCCGGTCTTATTATTACATCTAAATAAACTCAACTAATTAACTAACTACAAAGCCTCGCATTTTTTTTTTCAAACTACTACCACATTTATTCTCATTCTTTTTTTTGTACTTCCACTTTTTCTTTCTTTTTTTTTTTTTCATTTTCATTCTCCTTCAACTACCATCGCATTTATTTCCTTCTTTTTGCATTTTTCTCAGATTTTTTTTTTCATTTTTAAACAAAACAAAAACATCAAACACTACGTACTAAAACTACTAAACTACTAAACCGGGTCTTCTCAAACAGGTAAGATATTTTGGGCGGTAAGCATGGGTTATCAAATGATAGGCAATAAGCTCAAATATGGTTACTAATGGACCAAACCCCCGCCCCTCTCGCTACCATGCTCATATGTGTAATTTATGAGGCCCAACCCCCGAATCCCACACTCACACACATCGTGACGAGGCTACCTAAATTCCCTTATCCTTTTCACATACATATCAAGCTAAGGCCTCAAACCGAATTCAAGCACAAGATCTAATGCACCCCCACCCATTGCCACTCTCATCAAAGAAAATATTTCTAACAATTCAAATAGATAGCTCAAATTCTCACCAAGAAAAAAGGGTATACGGGGTTGCCGGAGTGTTATGCGGTTTCAATACTTTAACTTTTCAAATTTAGACCATTTTTCGCTTGATTTCATAATTTTTCAAACAATTTCCCCCATCCCCACACTTGGGATACATTGTCCCCAATGTATGGCTTGGAAAAGAAAGATCGCTCAAAACACACCAAACTTTTTTTTTTTTTAACAATTAAACAAACTAACTACCAATATTTCAAGGCTAAAGAATATGACAAGTCTAAGGAAAGAGTACATGGACCTGATGAAGTTGACACAACAGATGTTGTAAATGATCCGATTTCCTATCACCACCTTCACACAACTATCCGCACATCTTCCTCACACTTGAGTGTTGCCATAGCCCTGAAACATAGAAAAATAAAGAAATAACAATGTCAGTGAAAAACCCCGGGTTGCCTCCCGAGCAGCGCTAAATTTTCGGGTCTTCAGCCAGACGCTGCCACCCCCGTTTATGGTGGCTCAAAGAAACGATTCCGGCCATCTCCATCACTACATCGTGCCATTAAATAAAATGCATCCGTCCCGTTTCGATTCGGTGGGTAATCAAATACACTCCTACTTGATCCCGTATGCTTTTCTTCATGATCCGGTAGGTGATTTATTTTCATTCTTTGACACACTTTTGTCATACAATCACTAGACTCACCACCCTTCCCCTCATTGGATTCATAAATAATCACTCTAGTTTGAACATCAAATGATAACTTACAGTTCTTTTTTGTCATGGTAATAACCCCGTCTCTACAATTGATTTGAGCATTTGCTGTGTATAGAAACGGTCGACCTAAGATTACCCTTTGTTGTGCTGCCATTTTAGTAGAAGCATAGTCTAGGACCAGGAAATCCACTGGGTACTCAAATTCTCCCAACCGAATCTTAACATTCCTAACGACTCCCCATGGACGCCTCCAACTTTCATCTGCCAAGCTCACCATGGTGTCTATATCTTGCAGTGGGCCAAAGTCATACATGTCATACAACTCGCCTGGTAGCACGCTCATGCCCGCCCCATAGTCCAACAATGCATGAGGAATTTTTAATTTTTCCACTCGGATTGGCACGATTGGTGCCCCATGCTCTTTGTCATTTTCCGCCTCGGCCTCCTTTCCTATACCTGCATTCACTTGACACGAAGAGGTTAGAAATGTTTCATTAAATTCACTATTGGGAACGGTACTTACCACATTAATGTTCACGCTTTTGATGTTCTTGGGATTTGTCACTGTGTCACTTGTTTGTTGACCTTTGTTCTTTTTTAAAAGGGCCACCTCACTTGCAAGTTGACCCATTTGGGTAGTCAAAGATTGGATGGCTTTGTCGTGAATTTCATCTTTTTGCAACCGAGCCTCATCCATTTGATTCCTCCTTTGCATATCTTGTTGCATCATCCGGAGCATATCCATCACTTCATTCCCATTTGAAGTAACTTGACCCGAATAGCCACTTTGGTCACCGCCCGGTTGTTGAAATTGCCTTTGGAAGCCTTGACTGTTGAATTGTTGGCGAGGAACATAATTTCCTTGACTTCCTTGGAAATTCGAATTGGCTTGATTAGCCGGGTTTCCATAACGCAAATTCAGATGGTTTCGTAACCCGGGGTGATATGTATTCGAGTTCATGTTGTAATTTCTACCACCGCCCCCTTGGCCTTGAATAGAATTCACTTCTTCATATTGCCCTTCAACAACACCCACCAAACAAACATCTGCCCTATGACCCAATTCATTACAGTTAGTGCAAACATCATAAACTTGATTAGTAGTTTACACATTACCATCCTCCACCGCATGCACTTGGGTTCTAGTAATGGCCGGTCTCGCTCTCCTAGATGATTGAGCCTTCCTCTTTGATGTGACCGCCATTTGTTCCAAAAACGCCCAATCGTCTTGCTCGTGATTAGTACCGAATGTACCATTCGTGATCGACATTAAGTCACGAGCATCTTCGGAATTCAACCCTTCATGAAACGCGTTCAATAATTCCCACAATTCGATCCCATGATGAGGGCAATTTTTTATCATCAAATTAAACCGTTCGAAAGCTTCGTGAAACATTTCACCTTGTTGTTGTTGGAAGCTTCTCAAGCTTCTTCTCGCATCGTTGGTCTTTTGGGCCGTGAAAAATTCTTCTAAAAATCTTTGTTGCATCTCCGCCCATGTATAAATCGAAGCCGATGGTAAAGTGTAAAACCATCTCTTCGCTTTATCTTCCAACGAGAATTGAAACAATACCAACTTTACTTCATCCGATGAAAATCCTTGCCCACCGATAGTATTGCATATCGAATCGTATGCCTCCAAATGAAAATAAGGTTCCTCCGTGGCTAATCCCTTATATTTCGGTAAACTTTGGAGGGAATTAGTTCTAACTTCGAACGTCCTCCCTTGATTGTTTTGAGGAATAACTACCGGTGAAGGATTGTTAGTAATAACCGGCCTAAAATGTGCTTCAATACCCCTCACGGCCTCCCGATTATATCTTCTTGGCACGCCCAACGGTACTTGTGGTGGCAAACCGGCTTGCCTAGGCATTTGTCTTCGAGGTTGAACTTGTCTAGGAATTTGTTGTTGAAATTGTGGTTGAGGTTGAAATTGTTGTTGAGGCACTTGTTTCTCATATTGTTGAACTTGTCGAGGTTGACCTTGTGGAGCTTGCCGTATATCTTGCGGTCTTCGCACAAATCCACCCCCTCCTTGAAATCCCGTTTGATTTCCATTACCCCCAATGGTATATTCACCTTCATCATACCCCTCATAATCATCTTCATAACCGTCATCAAACCCATCATCTTGCACTCTCATAAACGGCATCGCGGGAGATTGTTGTTGTTGAACCGGGGTGGTAAAGGTTATAGGTGGGTCTTGTTGAAATGGGAATGGTTGACTCTGTTGGGAGGATGATTGACCTTGAGTCGGGAAGAAATGGCTAAATGGTGGAAAGGTTGATGCCGTTTGGTAGCTCAATGGATTTGGTGGAAGTTTGCTTGTAGGAACAGTGGTATTTGTGGGTTTGCTCTCACTTGTTATAGGACTTGGTGGAATAGGAGGTGTGGTGGTTGGTAGTGTTTGACCCGTCGTGAGAATTGGTGGATCCATGATGTTTTTCGGTGTAGTAGGAGACCCAATGACTTTGTTCTCCCTAAGTAAAACTCGGTTCCGTGAAAGTGTCCGTTCAATTTCCGGATCAAATGCTAATGGTGATGACTTTTTGGAGCCTCTAGTATGCATACACCTGTAAGTACCTGCACACTAACACAACCAGCGTAAACCCGAAAATAACAAACAAAAAAACTACGAAAGTTAACACACGTTGCGCACTACTCCCCGGCAACGGCGCCAATTTGACGTGAAGACGAAGTCTCACTCAAAAATAAACCAATTACAACTAAATAGCTAGCGGTAAGTGGGTATCGAACACGAGGAGTTTGTGAAAAATGTGTTATCTAAGTAGCTTTTATAGTAAACTAAAATTAAACTAGATTGCAGAAATGTAATTTCCAGAATTTTAATTGTTGGTTTTGAAAACTAGAATTATCTAAATTAATCGCAAATCAAAAGATTGTAATTCATAAATGAGAGAGTATGTCTTCCCCCGGTTTCAGGTTTCCATGAATGATAATACTGATGTTTAATTAGGAAGAACTACATAGACATAGTTCATGAAAATATGTTTGATTGTGATAAAAGGGGACCAAGTGCTTGGATTACAAGAACGCAAGATTGTCACCCGATGATCAATTAAATATATCCAACCCCGAATTCCTCCCAATAAATCTCGATTGCCAGCGGCACCAAGAACTGATGGTTTAGAAAACGATGTTAAACAATATCAACGATTACAATCAAACACATAAACACCACAATAACACAACCAAAATGATTAGATTATTGTCCTACAAATAACATAAACATCAACAAACATTCAAAAGATAAACCTTACAATCCGGAGGAAAACATATGAAAACTTAGCCACACATCGTTCGGTTGATCATCATCAAGCAACTATCAATGTTCATGTGAATCAAAAACACCAACCCAATTGTTCCAAATTGCTTCTAACCAAGAAAATCACCCAAAATCGCCCCTGAAACTCCTGCAAAACGTCTCCCAATGATTGGATATGAAAAGCCCCTTGAAGAACTGTTTTAATAGGGCAGTTACACTTTTCACGCCAATAACCACCGTAAGCTACGGTATCTACCGTAGCTTACGGTAGCTTTAAAAGTGCTACGGTGGGTCTCTACTGACTTACGGTGGAAGAAAAGTGCTGGGGGCTACCGTAACTTACGGTAGCCACCGTAAGCTACGGTAGGCTTCAGCATGCAATTTTGTTTTCTTCATAACTTTTTCGTTTCAACTCCGTTTTCTTCGCCGTTTGCGCCCACATTCTCGTAATTTCTTCCTCTATCATGTTATCTTCTTTAGCAGCCAATCCGCTTTGATTAACGAATGTGTGGCTGAAGCTTTAGCAGCCAATCCGAATGAAGGTAAATCTATTATCTGTCGACTTTAACGAGTCAACCTTCATTCTGAACTCATTCCCAAATCTTAAATATTCCTAAACACATTCTTTGTATTTCATCCAGGTCCGAACAACAATCAGCAGGTCTGCACCTACAAGACCTTCATGGACTGCAAGCCCCACACGTTTAGTGGAGCTGAGGGAGCAGTCGGTTTACTCTGCTGGATGGAGAAATCCGAGTCGGTCTTTGCCATGTGTAATTGCCCGCCAAATAACCAAGTGAAATATGCGTCTGCCACACTGGAAGGTCCAGCTTTAACTTGGTGGAATCAACAAGTGCAAATGCAAACTTTGTAAATGGCAAATGCCTTGCCATGGGATGAATTTAAGAACATGTTGAAAGAAGAGTACTGCCCTCGCGACGAGGTGCAGAAACTTGAGGTTGAGTTCTGGTGTCTCAAAATGGAAGGGTCTGAGATCGAAGCCTACACCACCCACTATCATGAGCTAGCTACTTTGTGCCCACAGATGGTGACCCTAATGTACAAGCGTATTGATATGTATATCGAGGGCCTAGTTCCTCAAATCCAGAGCATGGTGACATCCTCCAACCCCACCACTTTCCAGCAAATTATATGGTTAGCTCATAAATTGACCGATCAGGCAGTTGCCCAAGGTAAATTACCTCCTAGGAAATCAGCTTCTAAGGTAACTGATAACAAGCGTAAGTTTGAAAGTACGCACTCCAAGTCTTCTCAGTTTAATCCACCCGCACAGCAGCAACATCGAAAGTTCGAGCATACCAAGTGTAACATCCCAAAAATTAAACGACAGTTAAAATGACGAAATAAATGAACGAGGCATGTTGGGTCGGGCCGGATGGGCCGGCGGGCTGGAAGGGGAGCCTCCCCTATAAATAGCTTAGACCTCCATCATTTCTCTCATTTGCAAGTTCTAGAGAGAGAAACCGTAGAGAGAGAAAGTTGGTGGATCGACCCGAGATTTCAGCGAAGTGTTGCTCCATAGCTCATGAGAAGAACCTCCGGATCAAAAACTCGATTCAGGTAACGATCAGGCCTAAATCTGAGTTTTTGTTCGTTTTTGGGTTTTTTCAGGTTTTGGGTGAAAAGGTAACGTTTTCACGGATAAAACTAAAAGATAAAAATAGATTTGAGTTCCTTAATGGAAAACAAACGTTTTGAATGTAAACAGGTTCGGGATCTTGACGTGATCATACCTGAATGCGAAAGTTAGGGTTTTGCGACGAAACAGATCGTGCATACTTATCAAGTACGCACGGAGCAGGTCCCGCGTACTTATTAAGTACGCAGGAAGAGGGCACTGCATACTTATCAAGTACGCAGGAAGAGAATCATGCGTACTTATCAAGTACGCAGGAAGCAGGGTCTGCGCACTTGCTAAGTGCGCAGGCATCAGGTTGTTTAAGTTAAGTTAGTATATTTAGAATGGTTAAACCGTTAGAGTCAGGATTGGGTTTGTTGTGTATTTAACTATCAAATTCAAATCGTACGTGACGTTGTTGGGCCCTTGTTTAGGACAACCAAGACTAGCTTATCAGGTGAGTTCTAGAAGCCCTCTTTTAAATGTTTTATATAATGTTTTCGGGCTGGTGTGCATACATATGAAATGATGTTTTTACGAAACGATGTTTATGAAACTATGTTTATAAAATGATGCTTATGAAACTATGTTTACGAAATGAAATGATTTGGAATGAACGGTTTATGGAAAGAAAGTTTATGAACGGAAGGTTTACGAATGAAATGTTTATAAAGAAATGGTTTAAACTAAAGGTAAAAGGGTTTCGAAAATGAATGAAAGGTTTTATGAAAAGAAAAGAAAAAGGCAAAGGTTTTAAAGAAGTCATTACAAATCTAATCTGTCGAATGAATGGAATTGACGAATGAAGTCTGGGAATGTAATTCCCAGCCTTGTGGTAGATTATGGACAGCAAGCCATAGTTGCCATAAGAGCAAAAGGGGCAGTGTCTTGGTGGCCTGCCAATGGTTTTGATGTTGTACAACTGGTAGGGAGTAACGACGGTTACTCAGGGGTTAACGTGACCCTATGTAAGGTTAAATTATGATCCGACGGTGTTATGGCCGTGAGCCATAGCCGTCGATGGAAGTTGTCGGTCTATGTACATGAGAGCCATAGGGGCAACTGAATGGGTATTGTCGGTCCTCATGCAGTTAAGCCTTGGGGGCAATACCAAAGGGAATTGACGAAAATGACGGTACGAATGGTAACACAGATTTAGATAGTAATGTATGACTTAAATGAATGTTAAATGTTTTAAACAAATGATCCGTTTAATGTGTTTATGATGAGGAAAAATATTTGAAGGTTTTCAATGATGAACGAAAGGCCCTGTTTTCTTATACATGATGTTAAACTCTAATGAATGTTTTGAATGATGAACCATTTCTTAAATCGAACGAAAACTAGAACTCACCAGCGTAGCTGACTTTTTAGTATGCACATTCAGGTTAAGGCAGGTATGGATGATGGACGGTGATGCTTGGCAAGTGAGAAGAGTTACCCGGTTGATCATGAAGACTGGCATCCCGTTAAGATTAGATTATCTTTTGTTTATGTAATAGACTATGTTACGCTTCCCTTTGTTAAACAATGTAATGGTTATGTTTTATTGAAGTATTTTCCGCTGCGTTATTTGATATTCAAGTTTAAGAACTGTTTGTGAATGAGTAAATCCAACAAGTGAGGCCTTCCGGGTTTGGGGCCTTACAAGTTGGTATCAGAGCCAGGTTTTGATCCTGGGACCTGTGGGTTATGGGCCCAAAATCAGCAAAATCAGGGTACCTATGCTGGTAAGTACCCAAAGTGCAACAAATGTAACTTTCATCACACTGGAGCTTGTGACAGGTATCGTTGTCAACGGTGCGAAAAAATGGGCCATTCAGCTAAGGATTGTCGAGGGGATCTGCAGGCTAAACAGACACCAACTGGTGACGAACCCAAGGGATGCTTTGAGTGCGGTAAAGAGGGGCATTTTAAAAGGGACTGCCCTCAGCTGAAGAAAACTAGCAATGGGAACGGTAATGGCAATAACCATCAGGGTGGTAATGGGAATAATAATGGAAATGGTGCGAAGGGTCGGGCCTTCGTGATCGGCTCTGGAGAAGCTCGAAAGGACCACAACGTTGTTACCGGTATGTTTCCTTTAAACGATCATTTTGCTTCTGTACTATTTGATACCGGTGCCGATAGGAGTTTTATTTCTGAGAACTTTAGTAAACAAATAGGGATGACCACAACCCCGTTAGAGCACAAATATTCCATAGAAATAGCTTACGATAAGCTAATCAAGGTAACTCATATCCTCGAGGGATGTAAACTTGGACTGTCTAGCCACAAACTTGACATCGATCTCATGCCAGTTACACATAGCAATTTTGACATAATCGTTGGCATGGATTGGTTATCTAAAAACCAAGCTGAGATCATCTGTAAAGATAAGATTGTTCGTATTCCCCTACCTAGTGGAGAGATCCTTTCTGTAAAAGGCGATAAGTGTGGTGCAGTCATGGGCATCATATCCTATATGAAGGCGCAGAAATGTATACGAAAGGGTCATACCGCGGTACTAGCCCTTGTCGCTGACAAACCTTCCGAGGAGAAGAAACTTGCAGATATCCCCATTGTTCGCAACTTCCCAAAAGTCTTTCCTGAAGACTTACCCGGTCTTCCACCCCATCGACAGGTCGAATTCCAAATCGATCTAACACCCGGAGCAGCACCTATTACTAGAGCACCTTATAGACTTGCACCAAGTAAGCTGCAGGAGTTATCCACATAGTTGCAAGAACTGTTGGATAAGGATTTCATCCGACCCAGTTCATCACCACGGGGAGCCCCAGTCCTATTTGTCAAAAAGAAGGATGGGACTTTTCGCATGTGTATTGATTACCGAGAGCTGAACAAGGTAACTATCAAGTACCGCTACCCACTTCCCCGCATTGACGATCTATTCCACCAACTTCAAGGGTCGAGTGTCTATTCAAAAATTGATTTAAGATCTGGATATCATTAGCTGCGAGTTCGTGATGAAGATATATCCAAAACCGCTTTTAGAACCGGGTAAGGCCATTATGCGTTTTTGGTCATGCCATTTGGATTAACCAACGCACCCGCGGTGTTCATGGACCTCATGAACCGTGTGTGTAAACCCTACCTAGACCAATTCGTCATCGTTTTCATTGACGATATCCTTATCTATTCTAAGAGTAAGGAAGAGCACGAAGAGCACTTTTGCTTAATTCTTGAACTTCTAAGACTGGAGCAGCTATACGCTAAGTTTTCCAAATGCGATTTTTATATTCGCGAGGTTCAATTTCTTGGACATGTAGTCAATGAGAAGGGAATACATGTCGATCCATCCAAAGTAGAGGCCATTAAGAATTGGGCAGCGCCAACGACTCCGACAGAGGTTCGACAATTTTTGAGATTGGCTGGCTACTACCGCCGATTCATAGAGGGATTTTCTAAGATCGCTCAACCTCTCACCGCCCTAACTCAAAAAGGTAAACCGTATACCTAGAGCGAAACTCAAGATTCAGCATTCTAACTTCTGAAGCAGAAACTCTGTAGCGCACCCATCCTATCTCTGCCAGAGGGAATGGATGACTTCATAGTGTATTGCGAAGCTTCTATCCAAGGTCTCGGTAGTATGCTAATGCAACGCGAGAAAGTTATCGCATACGCTTCTCGAAATTTGAAAGTCCACGAGAAAAACTACACGACTCATGACTTGGAGTTGGGAGTCGTGGTATTTGCACTGAAAATATGGAGACACTACTTGTACGGTACCAAGTGCACCATTTACACTGATCACAAGGGTCTCCAGCACATATTCGAATAGAAAGAGTTGAACATGCGACAGCGTCGCTGGATCGAACTCTTAAATGATTATGATTGTGCCATCAAGTACCATCCGGGCAAGGCTAACATGTTAGCCGATGCCCTAAGCAAAAAAGAAACCAAACCCCGACAAGTTCGAGCATTGCAACTCACTATTCATACAAGATTACCCGAACAGATCCGTAATGCTCAACTTGAAGCCATAAAAGAAGAGAACTTAACGTTGGAAGCCACCCGTGGTATGGAGAAACAACTGGAAGTTAAATCTGATGGTATTTGCTATTTCGCGGAGCGAATATGGATTCCAGTGTATGGGAACCTGAGAGAGCTTGTTATGGATGAAGCTCACAAATCCCGATACTCTGTCTGTCACACCCCCAAATTTCACTAACGGGGTTTTACCGTTTGGAAGGTGACACACCAGGATCGCAGTCATTAGTTACATCAAACGACACTATATGGGACTTGAAATGTCATAACATAAAAGTTCAGAGTTAATGCGGAAGCGTAAACGTTAAAATGAAGTCAAAAATAATTACACGCAACGAGCGTTAATTAATGTAATTAAATAAACTGTTTAAAATATTTGAAATGAATGATATGACAGTAGGACTCCATGCATGTCCTAAGTGCGCAACCTGTGCCAAAGCGACCTGAGAAACATGTAAGAAAAAGTGTTAACACGAGGTTGGTGAGTTCACAGGTTTCAAGTTTGCAATAAGAGAGTGTTTTCCAGATTATGTACATTCAATATGCATATCTATAGGTAGCTAGCCTATGTTCATGTCTTACTAAAGCGCTCGTAACCGAAGCTGACTGTTTGTGTTTGTATGCCTCCTGCCAGGTCTATCAACTCTGGCAAATGTGAGTAGGCTAACATTTCACCCGTTCGACCTCCAATCGAGTTAGCGTGACTAACACGGGTGGGGCTTGTCAAACCCAGTAGTACTACAAATTATTACCTCGCTAAGATCCATATTAACGGTCCGACATAAGATGAGGACTTTCTGTGATAGCGTGTTACGCTTAGCTTTAACATTGGTAACATATGAATTACAAAATCTCAAAATAGTTTAATCATGTTTTCTCCCCCATATTAAACAGTAAAAAGGGGCCGTTAAAACTCACATGCGTTGCGCAGTAGGTAGTATCACACGAGTATGAGATTTGGAACCTCAGGTGTTAGCCTGCACGGCTTGCGTATGCCCTAGAATTATAAACGTAATAATTAGGGATTCAATGGGAATATGTGACGACGACACGGAAGGTTGCACGTCCTAAAGAAACGCTCTAATGATTAAAAGTAGACTAATGTGTCCACGGGAATGAGAATTCTTAATTAACAAATACAATAAACACGATACGCGACGAATGATAAAATAATATAAAATAAACATGTTCGAGCGTCATCGTCATTAAGTAGTGATCTAGAAAATAATATTATTATATTATTTTTAAACTCGTAGGGTTAATACGGTAAACATTCATGTGGCAAAAATAATAATCATATTATTTTTATTGAGAATATATAAACGAGGGTAATAATATAACTAGTTATATTATTTATAACTTCGAAGTGTTACACAATGCTCGTTAAAGTGAATCCACCTCCCATTCATATTCGCGATCGGCCAAGACCCCAAAACTCTTTGATTCGATCGCGATAAGCCAAAATAGCATAGGGGTTTTGTTATACGGAGTGTCATGAATCTGTTGGTTGTGTTTAATTGTAAAATCGTTCAGTAAAAGGTTGTTTAATTTCATTATGAACACTGAAACCCTAGAACAAGAACAAGAAATCGAATCGAACGATTCTGATATTAAAAGTTGATAGAATCATATGGCTTTTGATTAAAATGAGTTTGCAAACCTGTTGGCATCAATTAATTGGATTTAAACAGGTTCTAAGACAGTGATCGATTAACCCGTCCCCATATGAACCCTAGGTGTTTGATCGGGTTCAATTCGGTGTTACAGGTTCAAATAGAGTAAGGGCTTTTGATCCACAGGGAAATGCGAGTCTAATGGTGTAAGAAATTACCAAAATGGAGTACAAGAGGATGGTAATCGCTTGAATGCAGGTTCCGGCGGCGTTGAGGTGATCTCCGGCGTCTCCGGTGGCTTTCCGATCAAATACAGAACTTGTAAAAAGCTTCGTAGGGAATCGATTAAGGTTTGCAGATGCTTAAATTCAAGAGTGGTGATCTAAAGCCATGAATCCGAATGGTATATATATGCGTTCGATGAAAACGGTTTCAATAAAATAATGGGGGGTTTCAATTCGTGTAATGATGTGTTTAACAGTTTCAAAGGAATCGTTGAATGATCATAACAAGCAAAACGGTTTTTAATCATGAATGGATTTCAATTTAAATACGAATTGAAGTTTTTGTTCTTGCGAAATTGACTTAGAAAGTCAACCAAATCAACAATTGTATAAATACAGAATTGGTCCCTAAGGTTTCCTGTTTCAAGTGTATAAAAATGGCAGAATAGATCCTTGTGGTTTGGGTTGGGTTAAGACTTGTTAGTTTGACTATCCAAAAGTCAACAGAAACATGATTTTGACTTTTAAAGTCAACAATGTGAGTTTTGATTAATTGCAGTATCAATCCTTGTAGTTTCAGGTTTGGATAATGTCAGAACTAGTCCCTGGAGTTTAATTTAAGTTATTTAGGTTAACTTTTAACTGGATTTACTAACGAGGTTAACTCTAAATGGTCGGGTGTCATATCATCCCCTAGTTGAAAGAATTTTCGTCCCGAAAATTAAATAAAATAAATAATAATTTTTTTTTATTTATATATATTTTTTTTGATGTCACATCATCCCCTAGTTGAAAGAATTTTCGTCCCGAAAATTAAAATAGTAACTTAAGAATTTGACGTGGAGTGCTTGAACAGATTAGGATATTTGCGCATCATCCGATCCTCACGCTCCCACGTGAATTCCGGTCCGCGCTTCGAGTTCCAACGAACTCTGACAATAGGTATTTTACTGTGTTTTAATGTTTTAACCTCCCTATCCATGATTTCGACTGATTCTTCGATGAAACGTAGTTTTTCATCAATGTGTAGTTCCTCAAGAGGAACCGCGAGTGACTCGTGTGACAGATATTTCTTCAAGTTTGAGACATGAAAGACGTTGTGTACACCACTAAGTCCTTCAGGTAGGTCCAGTTGGTACGCTACTGGGTCAATTCTCTTCACTATCTTGAAAGGTCCAACATAACGAGGATTTAGTTTGCCTCGTTTCCCGAAGCGAATTACACCTTTCCAAGGTGAGACTTTTAATAGTACCATGTTGACTACTTGAAATTCTAAAGGTGTGCGACGTTTATCGGCATAGCTCTTTTGATGATCACGAGCTGCCGCCATACGGTTTGGAATTTAAATGGTATTTTCAGAGGTTTCGAATACAAGTTTAGGACCTGTAAGTTGGCTATCCCCAACTTCAGTCCAAAAATTAGGAGATTGGCATTTACGTCCGTACAATGCCTCGAATGGTGCTGCCTTGATGTTAGTGTGATAACTGTTGTTGTAGGAGAACTCCACTAAAGGTAAGTGAGACTCCCAAGTGTTACCGAAATCGATCACACAAGCTCGTAGCATGTCATCTAAGGTTTGAATGTTATGTTCCGTTTGACCATCAGTTTGAGGGTGATACGCCGTACTTATGTCTAGACGCGTACCTAAAGCTTTTTGTAGAGATTGCTAGAAATGTGATGTGAATCGAGCGTCTCGATCCAAAATGATAGAAATTGGCACTCTGTGCCGAGAGACTACTTCTTTCCAGTAAGTACGAGTAAGCTTATCCATTTTGTCGGTTTCCTTGATTACTAAGAAATGAGCGAACTTTGTTAAACGATCAACAATTACCCAAATGGTATCACATCCGGTAGGAGTTCGTGGCAATTTTGTGATAAAGTCCATGGAGATTTGTTCCCATTTCCACATGGGAATTTCTGTTTGTTGGAGAAGACCTGAAGGCTTTTGATATTCAACTTTGACCTTTGCGCAAGTCAGGCACTTGCTCACATAGGTGGCTATATCGGCCTTCATCTTCGGCCACCAATATAGCACCTTTAGGTCATGGTACATCTTGTCGGAACATGGATGTATAGAGTAACGAGATTTATGAGCCTCATCCATGACTAGTTCTCTTAGGTTTTCGAATACCGGAACCCATATTCGCTCGACGAAGTAGCGAATACCGTCAGATTTGACATCGAGTTGTGCTTCCATACCGCGTGTACCTTCCAGCGGTAGGTTTTCCTCTTTAAGGGCTTCGAGTTAAGCATTACGTATTTTATCAGGTAGTCTGGGATGGATAGTGAGTTGGAATGCCAGAACTCGTCTAGGTCTAGTTTATTTCCGGCTTAGGGCATCGGCTACTACAATGCCCGAACTCGTCTAGGTCTAGTTTATTTCTGGCTTAGGGCATCGGCTACTACGTTAGCCTTGCCCGGATGATACTTGATAGCACAGTCATGGTCGTTCAAAAGTTTGATCCAACGGCGTTGTCGGATGTTCAACTCCTTCTGTTCGAATATGCGTTGAAGAATCTTGTGATCGGTGTAAATCGTGCACTTGGTATCGTCCAAGTAATGTCTCTAGATTTTCAAAGCAAACACTACATCTCCCAATTCTAGGTCATGGGTAGTGTAGATTTTCTCATACGCTTTCAATTGACGGGAAGCGTATGCGATAACCTTTTCGCGTTGCATCAACACACAACCAAGACCTCGAATAGAGGTATTGTAATACACTACGAAGTCATCTGTTCCTTCAGGAAAAACTAGGATAAGTGCACTATAGAGTTTCTGTTTCAACAGTTGAAATACGGATTCCTGAGTTTCGCTCCAGTTATAGGGTTTACCCTTTTTGAGTTAGAGTAGTGAGAGGTTGAGCAATATTTTGAGATTTCCTCAATGAATTGACGGTAGCAGCCAGCCAATCCTAGAAATTGTCGCACCTCTGTTGCAGTCATCGATGCTATCTAATCCTTGATGGCTTCTACTTTAGATGGGTCAACATGTATTCCTTTCTCGTTGACTACATGTCCTAGAAGTTGAATATTCGCCAATCCAGAATTCGCACTTAGAGAATTTGGCATACAATTGCTCTTGTTTCAGTAATCCATGGATTAAGTGTAGGTGCTACTCATGTCCTTCCTTGTTCTTAGAATAGATGAGGATGTCAACAATGAAAACGATGACGAACTAATCGAGGTAGGGTTTACACACACGGTTCAAGAGGTCCATGGACACCGCGGGTGCGTTGGTCAGTCCGAAAGGCATGACCATAAACTCGTAATGGTCGTACCTAGTCCTGAATGCAGTGTTTGAGACGTCCCCGTCTCGGACTCTCGATTGATGATAACCGGATCTAAGATCTATCTTGGAATAGACACTTGATCCTTGGAGTTGATCGAAGAGATCATCTATACGAGGTAAAGGATAACGGTCCTTGTTGGTTACTTTATTAAGTTCACGGTAGTCGATGCACATGCGGAAGGTCCCGTCCTTCTTCTTGACAAATAGGACTGGAGCTCCCCATGGCGATGAGCTAGGTCGAATAAAACCTTTATCTAAAAACTCTTGCAGTTGTGTAGATAGCTCTTGCAATTCACTGGGTACAAGTCCACAGGGTGCCCGAGCAATAGGCGCCGCTCCGGGTGCGAGATCAATTTGGAATTCGACTTGATGATGCGGTGGAAGACCTGGTAGATCTTCGGGAAATACCTCCGGATAATCATGAACGATCGGGATGTCGTCAATCATCCTCTCCTCAGGTGGCTGCTCGACGACGAGAGCCAAAATGGCAGTATGACCTTTACGTAGACGCTTTTGTGCTTTCACAAAAGATATGATGCCCACGATAGCACCACTCTTTTCACCTTAGACTTAAAGGTTTTCTCCACTCGGGAGAGAAAGGCGAACAATTATCTTATGACAGATAATCTTGGCTTGGTTCTTAGATAACCAATCCCTACCGGCAATTTTGTCAAAGCTGTCAAGTGTAATTGGCGTGAGGTCAATGTCAAACTTATGACCAGTCAATCTTAGTTTACATCTGTAAAGGTTTTGAGTTGCTTCTATAGTGTACTAAATATCAAATAGAGTTGGTGTACGACTTTACCAGCAGAAAATTATGAGGTCACGATGAGACTTCTAGTGAGACCCGCGCTTATGAGGTAAGCATTGGTCAACACAAAGGCTAAGAGGTTTACATGTAGGAAAGATTTTAATGAAATATAGATATCAGGAGTACAAGGGATAGGACGTCTGTTTAAGTATTCGCATTCAACTGATGATCAGTTAGATGAAATCCTTGTTTTCTAATGTCATTAGAACAACTGGATCGTTTTGTGAAAGAAGAAGCCCGTTTACAGAGTTTGATACCCTGGGGTATAAATCAAATTAATCTGAGGGTTAGTCACCGGATAATGCATTAGGGTCAATTGGAATGTATTGTTGGAGTGTAAGGAATAACGTATTAGCAGGAAGGAATTCTTCCAATTCCGCTTACATACTTGGAGTCGATGGGTTTACCATGAGCTTCTACTAGAGTTTCAATCGAGTTGGTTTCTATGGTCACTTTTGGATGAGAGTCTTAATTTCACTAAGACTTTTACATGAGTGAGATAAAATGATGGATTTCATTAATGATAGTCCAGTGTGTCCGTAAACACCTTCAACCTGATAGTCGCGTCTATCAGTTGTTGAACGAGTTTAACTATACCAACTAGTCGTTGAGTAGGTTACAAGAAATTCTACTGATAGTGGAAGTTTAATTTTGAAGATCACTGCTTAGGACCATTTATCCACACACTAGGCTTCACCAGGACTTACATGCATCTCAAATTACTATTACGTGTGCACCCGTAATAAAAATTTGCATGCTCACCCTAGTTATCCCTGTCCTGTGTCATAATGTCCTTTAGCATGTATTGATGAGTACAGAGTGTTGCCAGACATGATAAGTCATTAAGAAGCTTAGTCATCAACCATAAGTTGATCAACTAGGACTCATATCAGGATGAGTCATCGAGGATGGTTTAATCCGAGTATTCACTCGAGTGAAACACAATACAGGAGTCCAATCCAGCGGATTGTAAATGAGAACATGTAACAAACATGTACATGAAATGCGACTTCGAGAAATGAAACTAATTCATGAATACAAGTTACAGGAAGCAGCAAGGTAGCCGTCCTTTCAACTGAATCAAGATAGGGTTTGAGTATGCATTGAGCAATGCGTTCTCAGATTTGTGGTCAATCTGTTCTCAACAGAATATCGACCAAAGACGCGAGCCCATGGCTCGGGAGAGTGATGACATCTACGTGTCAATGGATTCTGCAATAATGCGTGCAACGGTCTGCCTTCACTCGGCATATTGTTGCTAGTGGGTACAGTAGGGACTCGCCTCCGACGATCCCCAACTCCCAAAGAGATATGTGCTAGTTGAGTGTCATCCATAACATGGACCTGAGAAAGCGCACCAAACCCGACAGGTAATGGTGGTGTAAGTGACTCCTTCGAAGACTCCGTCTCACTGCCCTCGGACAGGAGTGGATGTTGTTCAGGTGATTCCCCGAGTTTCACCACTGGGAATGATGATGCAATGCAAATGATGTGTTCTTCATCAGAAGGGTGTGATATGGATGTTGTCATCATGCTTGCAATGCAATATATGTATGGATATCATGCGTATCATGTATGAGTGTCTGTGCGGTGTAACTAATGCATGCGTGCGGTTGTAGTCTAGTATGCAATTCCTAGTTCTCTATAACCAATGGCTCTGATACCAATCTGTCGCACCCCCAAATTCCACTAACGGGGTTTTACCGTTTGGAAGGTGACACACCAGGATCGCAGTCATTAGTTACATCAAACGACACTATATGGGACTTGAAATGTCATAACATAAAAGTTCAGAGTTAATGCGGAAGCGTAAACTTTAAAATGAAGTCAAAAATAATTACACGCAACGAGCGTCAATTAATGTAATTAAATAAACTGTTTAAAATATTTGAAATGAATGATATGACAGTAGGACTCCATGCATGTCCTAAGTGCGCAACCTGTGCCAAAGCGACCTGAGAAACATGTAAGAAAAAGTGTCAACACGAGGTTGGTGAGTTCACAGGTTTCAAGCTTGCAATAAGAGAGTGTTTGCCAGATTATGTACATTCAATATGCATATCTATAGGTAGCTAGCCTATGTTCATGTCTTACTAAAGCGCTCGCAACCGAAGCTGACTGTTTGTGTTTGTATGCCTCCTGCCAGGTCTATCAACTCAGGCAAATGTGAGTAGGCTAACATTTCACTCGTTCGACCTCCAATCGAGTTAGCGTTACTAACACGGGTGGGGCTTGTAAAACCCAGTAGTACTACAAAATATTACCTCGCTAAGATCCATATTAACGGTCCGATATAAGATGAGGACTTTCTGTGATAGCGTGTTACGCTTATCTTTAACATTGATAACATACGAATTACAAAATCTCAAAATAGTTTAATCATGTTTTCTCCCCCATATTAAAACAGTAAAAAGGGGCCGTGAAAACTCATCTGCGTTGCGCAGTAGGTAGTATCACACGAGTATGAGATTTGGAACCTCAAGTGTTAGCCTGCAAGGCTTGCGTATGTCATAGAATTATAAACGTAATAATTAGGGATTCAATGGGAATATGTGACGACGACACGGAAGGTTGCACGTCCTAAAGAAACGCTCTAATGATTAAAAGTAGACTAATGTGTCCACGGGAATGAGAATTCTTAATTAACAAATACAATAAACACGATACGTGACGAATGACAAAATAATATAAAATAAACATGTTCGAGCGTCATCGTCATTAAGTAGTGATCTAGAAAATAATATTATTATATTATTTTTAAACTCGTAGGGTTAATACGGTAATCATTCATGTGTCAAAAATAATAATCATATTATTTTTATTGAGAATATATAAACGAGGGTAATAATATAACTAGTTATATTACTTATAACTTCGAAGTGTTACACAATGCTCGTTAAAGCGACGAAAATAATATATAAATATATTTTTTTTAATAGTGAGAAATAATATTAAAACAGTTACAAAACTATACCCGGACATTAGTATAAACACAATTGTTTGCATGATTTCATAAATTACATAATAACTTTGTGACATAATATAATATATATATATATTATTTTTAATATTCTCAAAAATGTTTTATAAGATTAATCCCGAGCCTTCGGTGTTTTCAAGTTTCAAAGCACATTAATATATTAATATAGGTTTTGATTTTATTTAAATAAAATATACAAAAGAGGCTTAAAAATAAGATGGGGGCAGAGAGACTTGAACCCGGGTCTCCCCCCATCAGTCAAACGACTTAACCAGCCCAACTACTCGATGATTCGTAACACAACACGAATCCGGATGGTTTTAAATCAGAAGTTCTAGTGAATCCCCCTCCCATTCATATTCGCGATCGGCCAAGACCCCAAACCTCTTTGATCCAATCGCGATAGGCCAAAATAGCATAGGGGTTTTGTTATCCGGGGTGTCACGAATCTGTTGGTTGTGTTTAATTGTAAAATCGTTCAGTAAAAGTTTGTTTAATTTCTGTATGAACATTGAAACCCTAGAACAAGAACAAGAAATCGAATCGAACTATTCTGATATTAGAAGTTAATAGAATCATAGGGCTTTTGATTAAAATGAGTTTGCAAACCTGTTGGCATCAATTAATTGGATTTAAACAGGTTCTAAGACAGTGATCGATTAACCCATCCCCATATGAACCCTAGGTGTTTGATCGGGTTCAATTCGGTGTTACAGGTTCAAATAGAGTAAGGGCTTTTGATCCACAGGGAAATGCGAGTCTAATGGTGTAAGAAATTACCAAAATGGAGTACGAGAGGATGGTAATCGCTTGAATGCAGGTTCCGGCGGCGTTGAGGTGATCTCCGACGTCTCCGGTGGCTTTCCGATCAAATACAGAACTTGTAAAAGATTCGTAGGGAATCGATTAAGGTTTGCAGATGCTTAAATTCAAGAGTGGTGATCTAAAGCCATGAATCCGAATGGTATATATATGCGTTTGATGAAAACGGTTTCAATACAATAATGGGGGGTTTCAATTCGTGTAATGATGTGTTTAACAGTTTCAAAGGAATTGTTGAATGATCATAACAAACAAAACGAATTTTAATCATGAATGGATTTCAATTTAAATACGAATTGAAGTTTTTGTTCTTGCGAAATTGACTTAGAAAGTCAACCAAATCAACAATTGTATAAATACAGAATTGGTCCCTAAGGTTTCCTGTTTCAAGTGTATAAAAATGGCAGAATAGGTCCTTGTGGTTTGGGTTGGGTTAAGACTTGTTAGTTTGACTATCCAAAAGTCAACAGGAACATGATTTTGACTTTTAAAGTCAACAATGTGAGTTTTGATTAATTGTAGACCAATCCTTATAGTTTCTGGTTTGGATAATGTCAGAACTAGTCCCTGGAGTTTAATTTAAGTTATTTAGGTTAACTTTTAACTGGATTTACTAACGAGGTTAACTCTAATTGGTCGGGTGTCACACTGTCCATCCGGGATCTGACAAAATGTACCACGATCTGAAGGTGTTGTATTGGTGGCCGAACATGAAAGCCGACATAGCCACCTATGTGAGTTGTCTTACTTGTTCAAGGATCAAGGTGGAGTACCAAAATCCATCCGGATTGCTCCAACAACCGGAAATTCTGATGTGGAAATGGGAGCAAATTTCCATGGATTTTATTACCAAATTACCCCGAACCCCTACCGGATTTGACACATTCTGGGTAATAGTGGATCGTCTAACTAAATCCGCTCACTTCGTTGCTATCAAAGAAACTGACAAAATGGAGAAGTTAACCCGCATTTATCTTAAGTAAGTAGTCTCTCGGCATGGAGTGCCAGTTTCAATCTTTTCAGATAGAGACGCTCGATTTACTTCGTGGTTCTGGAAATCCCTACAGAAATCTCTGGGTACGCGTCTGGATATGAGCACAGCATACCATCCCCAAACTGATGGCCAGAGTGAGCGTACAATTCAAACCTTAGAGGACATGCTACGGGCTTGCGTAATCGATTTTGGAAATAGTTGGGAGACTCACCTACCCTTGGTGGAGTTCTCTTATAACAATAGCTACCATACTAGCATCCTGGCAGCACCGTTCGAGGCGTTATATGGACGGAAGTGCCGATCACCTCTCTATTTGTACATGAAACTTCAGAAAAGATTGTGCAAATTCGAAACCGCATGGCGGCAGCCCGTGACTGTCAAAAGAGTTATGTAGACAAGCGCATAAAACCGTTAGAGTTTCAGGTGGGTGACATAGTGTTATTAAAAGTTTCACCTTGGAAAGGTATGATCCGTTTCGGAAAACGGGGCAAGCTAAACCCGCGTTATGTTGGACCATTCGAGATAGTGAAAAGGATTGGTCCGGTTGCGTATCAATTAAAACTACCAGATGAACTCAATGGAGTACACAATGTATTTCATGTTTCAAAACTAAAGAAATGCCTATCTGATGAGACACTAGTGGTTCCACTAGAGGAGTTGGAAATCGATGAGCAGTTACGTTTCATAGAGGAACCAGTTGAAATTATGGACCGTGAGGTCAAAACGCTCAAGCACAGCAAAATCCCAATTGTTAGAGTTCGCTGGAACTCGAAACGTGGGAAAGAGAGGATCAAATGATAAAGAAATATCCTTAGCTTTTCAAGCACTCAACGGCAAACACGAAATGTACTAATTAAATTTCGAGACGAAATTTTTTCAACAAGGGGATGATGTGACAACCCAAACTTTTTGTTTCAGACAACTAGCAACTTGGATTAATTTTCGGGACGAAAATTCTTTCAACAAGGGGATGATTTGACATCCGACATTTTCAAGTTAACTCCGTTAACACAAACATCTTTATTTCAAACAATTATTTATTCAAACTCAGTTATCTCAAACATTCACTCATGCATTACATTTAATTAGCATTAGTTAGATGTGTCAGTTTCGCACAAACACTCCCATAGCGGTAACTTCTGGAATTATCGGATTACACACGAGTCGAACCCCGAACGTTGGTGAACTAATCAAATAATTGCGAACAATTATTTTAATATAAATTATGTGAATTTATATGTTTAGCGATTTATCAGTGAATTATGTGAACTTTCGTGATATCGCGTATAATTATCAGATTTTAATTTTACTGGTTATTTTTATAGAATACGGAACTTTTATAAAAATAATTATTTAAAGAAATTTTTTTTATCTAGTGGATTAATTAGATAAATTTGAAAACTCATTTAAATTTAGCCCATGGATTATCCTTATCTTTTAAAAACCCATGCAAATTTAATATAAAGAAATTTTATTAAAAAAATCAAACCCTAATCCTATTTCTCTCTCTCTCTATCGTCGATCCAAAGCCCCCATCCACCCTCTTTGCGCCGTGACCAAACCACCACCATACACCATCCGTTCTGTAAGGCCCCTTTCCCGGGTAACCTCACTTGTTGGATTTACTCATAAACATAGTCATAAATACTGAACTTAGATTAAAAACATTCATCATTCGATTACATGTCATTCGTCATTCTATTACATAACATAACATAAACTGACAGCGGAAGTCTTAACACATATTTTAAAGTGGGATGTCAGTCTTGTGTCGGGTAACCTTCACACCATCGCACGACCTTTTCTTCCTTTACCTGAAATGTATACTAAAATTCAGCTAACGCTGGTGAGTTCTAGTTTAAAGACAATCATGCATAATATTTAACTTACCACGAGTATTATATTTATATATATACTTAACATTTGAGCTTTTACTTAATCTTCGCTTTACTGTTCTCACATAACATTCAATTGTGGGTATGTACATATGTACATACGTGCTTACTTGTGGAGAACAGTTATTGGCCATAATCTTTAGGGAGATCAACCCATCACACTTGTCGCGAATGTCACAAAGACATCGCAGTGAGAACTACCATCGCATCCCTTTTCATTCTCCGTCCGGCTCTAGAAAACCGTCCGTTCTTTACTTAAATTCGTCCGGCAACTTGTGTTCGTCCGCACTTCACCGTCCTACCGTCGTAGTCCGTCCTTTTGTCCGTCTGCCCTAGGGCGTCCGTTTCCCACGTGACCATTATGTATGCAACTGTTCTACTTGGTTTAAGGCAATTGCTTCGACCGTCCTTTAGTGCCTTAATATACGTCCTAGCTTGCGAAGGAACGTTTTCGTCCCGGTTGTAAAATAGTCACGTGGTCGTCCGTCTACCGAAGTAGCCGTCGTCATAGAAGGGTTCATAACGTTTACTTACATTCATAACATGCAATATATATATAATATAAAGCAAGATTTCATTCTTTTACGTTATGACTTCTTTCTTTCTTTTCTTTATAATTCATACGCTTCATTCTTTGTTCATAATTCATTTTCATATACAAGTATATATATATTTGTATACCACGTATGATCACATTGACATTCATAGTATTTATTCATTTAGTGTATACACTTCAGCCCCAAAATATTTAAAATGATTTGCACATAACATAGAAGGGGGCACATAGAACTCACCTGAGGAGTAGTTTCTGAGATACAATTAGCTGGTTATTGAGCGTCACTAATGTAACTCACGATCTGTATAATGAAGTCATACTCGTAAGGTAGTGCCACTAGACATTACTATGCTTGAACCTAGTAGTTTCGATGGATTTGTTTATATCGAAACTTGATAGTTTCGATAGGCTGCTTATGTCGAAACTTGGTAGTTTCGATAAGTTGCTTATGTCGAAACTTGGTAGTTTCGATAGGTTGCTTATGTCGAAACTTGGTAGTTTCGATAGGCTGCTTATGTCTAAATTTGGTAGTTTCGATAGGTTGCCTATGTCGAAACTTGGTAGTTTCGATAAGTAACTTAGGTGTAATCTTAGCTTCGGATCGTGGGCTCATATCGAAACTATGGTAGTTTCGATGGGTTTGCACATATCGAAACTGGGTAGTTTCGATGGGTCTGTACATATCGAAACTGGGTAGTTTCGATGGGTCTGTACATATCGAAACTATGTAGTTTCGATGGTTCTGCACATATCGAAACTAAGTAGTTTCGATAGGTCTGCACAGATCGTCTTCCCCAAAAATCTAAAGTTTTTGCATGCGCGTCTGATCGAGTCAATATCTCAATTTTCTTAGATCAAAACGTTCGGTTTTCATTCTAGATGCTAAACCTAAGTTCATTTTCAAGTTTCATCCGCAAAATCGTTACCTTTTTAGCCAAAACCCGAAAATCCTAAAAAGTCATAAAAACTCAGATTATGATCGAACGCTTACCTGGATTGGATTTCTGATTCGGCGGAGATGATCACGAGCACAGCAGCAACGTTCTCCTGAATTTCCAAGTCGATCCGTCACTTTCTCTCTCTAGGCCCGTGCTCTCTTCTCTCTCTCTAGAACTTGAGATTGGTGGAAAATGAGAAGTTTGGGCAGCCCTTGCCCATTTATACTTGGGCTTCCTTCGGCCCGTTGGAGCCGAGCCCAAGCCCATCCATTTTTCTTTCGTCATTTGAAAATTATAATTTCGATCGTGCCATTATTTGTTTATTACCAGTTTTGGGATGTTACAAGTCTACCCCCCTTAAAGAGGTTTCGTCCTCGAAACTGCTTATACGTTAAATAATTGAGGGTATAGTCCCCTCATCTCGTATTCTTTTTCCCACGTTGCTTCTGACCCTTTTCTGTGCTTCCATTGTATTTTGACTAGAGGAATCGACTTATTGCGTAGTCGTTTTTCAGCTCTGTCAAGGATGGCTATCGGTTCCTCTACATAATTTAGACTGTTATCTACTTCGATCTCGTCGTAAGGTATGTGAGCTGAGTCGTCAGCTAGGCACTTGCGTAAGTGCGACACGTGGAACGTAGGGTGTATTCCACTAAGCTCAACTGGTAGGTCGAGTCTGTAAGCAACATGACCCACTCTCGCTAAAATCTTGAAAGGTCCGACAAACCTTGGACTTAATTTGCCACGTCTTCTGAATCGAATGATTCCTTTCCATGGCGATACCTTTAACAGTACCATGTCCCCCACTTGAAACTCTAACTCCCTTCTTCTCTTATCCGCGTATGATTTTTGTCTGTCCTTTGCGGCTTTCATTTGAGCCCTGATTTGATCAAACTTCTCGGAAGTAGCTTTGACCACTTCGAGACATGCAAAATCCTTCTGTCCAATTTCCCCCCAACAAACCGGGGTCCTACACTTCCTCCCATACAACATTTCGAATGGCGGCATGCCAATAGTCGAGTGATAGCTGTTGTTATATGAAAATTCTGCCAATGGTAGATGGCTGTCCCAGCTCCCACCGAAGTCAATGATACAGGCCCGGAGCATGTCCTCCAAGGTCTGAATGGTCCTTTCCGATTGTCCATCGGTTTGGGGGTGGTAAACGGTGCTGATGCTCAGTCTAGTGCCCATTGCTTCGTTAAATTTCTTCTAAAATCTTGACGTGAATCTAGTATCCCTGTCGGAGACAATCGACAGCGGCATACCATGTCTGCTCACAACTTCTTTGATGAATATTTCTGCTAGTCTTTCGGACGAAGAAGTCTCACGTATCAGCAAGAAGTGAGCACTTTTCGTCAAGCGGTCGACGATCACCCAAATGGTATCATTGCCTTTAGCTGTTCGCTGTAGCTTCGTAATGAAGTCCATCGTGATCTCCTCCCACTTCCATTCTGGTATTGGTAAGGGTTGCATTTTACCGCATGGTTTCTGGTGCTCGGCCTTAACTAGTGAACACGTTAGGCACTTTCTCACGTACTCTGTCACATCATTCTTCATGCCAGGCCACCAGTACTCCTTCTTCAAGTCTTGATACATTTTGTTTGTCCCGGGGTGGATAGAATAGCGAGACTTATGGGCCTCATCGAGTATTTTGGCTCTAATCTCGCCAATCTTAGGTATCCATATTCGGCCAAACCTAGTTCGTACACCGTATGCATTTGCATCCAAATTCCCTTGTTGTCCTACTATTCTTTCCCGTTTAATATTTGTTTCTAATAGTGCTTCATCTTGTGCCCTTGATATTTCTCCCATCAAATCTGGCGTTATAATTAGCTGACACGCTTTGATATGGATAGGCGCCGATTCTTCCTTTCTGCTTAAAGAGTCTGCCACCACGTTTGCTTTCCCTGGATGGTACAATATCTCACAGTCATAGTCCTTCAGTAGCTCTAACCACCTGCTTTGTCTCATGTTTAATTCCTTTTGCTCGAAAAAGTACTTCAGGCTTTTGTGATCGGAGTAAATGGTGCATTTGACTCCATACAGATAGTGCCTCCATATTTTCAACGCGAAAACTATTGCTGCTAACTCTAGATCGTGTGTTGGGTAGTTAGCCTCGTGAATCTTTAGTTGTCGTGAGGCGTAAGCAATTACCTTTCCTCGTTGCATAAGTACGCACCCCAAACCGTCAGAATAGACTACCAAGTCTTCATTTCCCTCAGGTAGTGTCAAGACTGGAGCTTGGGTTAATCGTGCCTTAAGTTCTTCAAACGCGTTGTTTTGGGTTTGACCCCATTCGTACTTCACTTCCTTCCGTGTCAACTTAGTTAGTGGCAAGGCTATTCTTGAAAAATCCTGAATGAACCTTCGATAGTAGCCTGCCAATCCCAGAAAACTTCGTATCTCTGTTGGTGTCTTTGGGACGTTCCATTCCTTTACTGTCTCGATCTTTACAGGATCCACCATAATGCCGTTTGGGTTTATTACATGACCTAGGAATTGGACTTCCCTAAGCCAGAACGCGCATTTGGAGAATTTTGCATACAACTTTTCCTGCTTTAGCACCTCTAGAACCTCCTTTAGGTGACAGTGGTGATCACCCTCGCTTTTCAAATATACCAGTATGTCGTCTATAAAAACTATCACTGATCGATCCAACATGGGTCGACATACTCTATTCATCAAATCCATGAACGCAGCTGGTGCGTTAGTCAATCCGAAGGACATCACGAGAAACTCATAATGCCCATAACGCGTGCGAAACGCGATCTTTGGTACGTCTTCCTCTCTCACTTTCAACTGATGGTAACCTGACCTAAGATCGATCTTTGAGAACCAACTCGCACCTTGCAGTTGATCAAAAAGGTCATCTATTCTAGGTAGTGGGTATTTGTTCTTTACTGTCCTCTTGTTCAGTTCACGGTAGTCAATGCACATGCGCATGCTGCCGTCTTTCTTCTTTACAAATAGTACCGGAGCGCCCCATGGTGAAATGCTCGGTCTAATAAATCCTTTTTCTGTTAATTCCTGTAGTTGGGACATCAATTCTTTCATTTCTGACGGAGCCCATCGGTAGGGGGCTTTGGCAACGGGCTCAGCTCCTTGCAGTAAATCAATTTGGAATTCTAATTCTCGATCGGGTGGCAACCCAGGTAGATTCTCAGGGAATACTTTCGGAAAGTTGCACACCACGGGTACATTCTTGAGTGCTTTCGTTTTCATTCTATCGTCAATAACATACGCCAGATAAGCTTCGCAACCGCGCCTCATGTAACTTTCGGCCTTGATCATCGAAATGACGTTTGGCATTGTGCAATTCCAATCCCCATAAACCGTAATTGGACTTCCGCTAGGAGCTTTGAGGTGTATCCTCTTACGTTTACATATGATTTGAGCTTCGTTGGCAGCTAACCAATCCATACCCAATACTATATCGAATCCTCCTAAGGTGAGAAGGAATAATCTAGAAGGAAACTTATGGCCCTCTATTTCTATGATACAATCCTCTGTTACTTGAAACACTGTCGAATTTTTACCCACGGCAGTTTGTACGCTAAAGGCCTTTACTATGGTGTTGATAGCGCAATCCAGTTTATGACTAAATGTATTTGATATGAAGCTTTTACTAGCACCGGAGTCAAATAAAATAGCAGCATTTTCATCATTTACTAGAAACGTACCTGACACAACATCAGTGTTTCCTCTTGCTTCTTCCTCAGTCAGTGCATGGGCTCGAGTCCTAGCCTTGGACGGTTCCTTTTCAGCTTCTTTTTCCTTTCCCGAACCGGATTGTCTGGTTTTTCTACAATCCCTAGTCAGGTGCCCATACCTTCCACAACTTTGGCACTTGACGTCCTTTAAGCAATCTCGGGAGTAGTGCCCCGGTTTCCCGTACTTATAGCATGTGGTGGTGCCGATTCGACACTCGCCAAGATGTTGCCTTCCACATTTCTTGCATGTTTCATATTCATCCGACCTTGGTTTCTTAAGTTCAGTTGCTACATTCCCTTTTCCGGTGCTTCTAGACGGGTTCTCCCACTTTCTCTTTTGTGTCTTAGGTGTCGGGTCCTCATTGGCATAATCGTCGTAAACGATTCCAGACAGGTTGACTACCGACTCGAAGGTCGATGGTAGGTTGGCTTTCACGTGGACACGGACCCTTTGAGGTAGGCCCTTCACATAATACTTGATCATTCGCTCCTCTGTCTCCACCAAGTGGGGGTACCAGTTGAGCTAACTCATTGAACCTAGAAGTATACTGGCGGTGTGTCTTGCTGCCAGCCTTAAAGTTTAGGAATTCATTTTCCACTCGATCAATTTCATTCTGGGGACAGAACTTCTGAATTATTAGCTTCTTTAGGTCTTCCCATGTCATTCTTGCAAGAGCGTTTGGGGACTTTGTCCGCTGGATGTTCCTCCACCAACCTAGTGCCTCATTGGTGAAAGAATGAACAACATACTTAATAGCTTGGTCCGGTCGACACTCGCTGATATTGACTACAGCATTCATTCTCTCGATCCATTCGAACGTAGCCACAGAATCTTTGCTCCCATCGAATTTGGGTGGGTCTCCGTCCTTGAAGCCTTTGTAAGTACACCCACGATTGTTCGATCCCATCTTCACTTCATCCCCATCACTATCATACACTTTCTCTTCATGGTCTCCTTCATCCTCCTCTTTACTTTTCCTTAGTGCCTCGGATAGTAGATCAGGCAATACTTTTTTAGAGTGAGCACAACTTCACGGGCAATAGCATCCCTGACTTCGGGTTCCAACTGTATAGGCCCTGGATTGTCGTCCCTAGTTGGGGTCACTTCTGTTTCGTGCACACTTTCGGTGTGTTCTTCGTGCACACTCTCTTCTTCTTCAAATCTTTGGTTCAATGGGGGTCTACCTACTCGGCCAGTGCGACCGCCTCGGCGTCCTGTTCTTCCTCCACCAGCCATAATTCTTAGTTTCCTGATAGTTATAGAGGGAATACATCAATGTCATTTCTTCAGATCATAGTTTTAAAACAGTACGAGCAAGGTAAATTGTTAATTACAGTGACCGGTTTGTGATTACTAATTTACATTGCTTTTTGGGTTCAAAACTCTTCAATTTGGTTGTGACATTGACATCTATTTGTTCTAAGTTAAGGTGTCTATTCTTATCCAAGTGTATTAACTCTAGTACTTACTTACCATGCTGGCGTTGGCGTTGGTTACCCATACTGACATCCGTGTGTTGGTCCCATAATCAGTTTGAGTCCAGACATTTTGAGATGTCTGAATCTCTCAAACTATTGCTCTGATACCAACTTGTAAAGCCCCTTTTCCGGGTAACCTCACTTGTTGGATTTACTCATAAACATAGTCATAAATACTGAACTTAGATTAAAAACTTTCATCATTCGATTACATATCATTCGTCATTCTATTACATAACATAACATAAACTGACAGCGGAAGTCTTAACACATATATTAAAGTGGGATGTCAGTCTTGTGTCGGGTAACCTTCACGCCATCGCACGACCTTTTCTTCCTTTACCTGAAATGTATACTAAAAGTCAGCTAACGCTGGTGAGTTCTAGTTTAAAGACAATCATGCATAATATTTATCTTACCATGAGTATTATATTTATATATATACTTAACATTTGAGCTTTTACTTAATCTTCGCTTTACTGTTCTCACATAACATTCAATTGTGGGTATGTACATATGTACATACGTGCTTACTTGTGGAGAACAGTTATTGGCCATAATCTTTAGGGAGATCAACCCATCACACTTATCGCGAATGTCACAAAGACATCGCAGTGAGAACTACCGTCGTAGCCCTTTTCATTCTCCGTCCGGCTCTAGAAAACCGTCCGTTCTTTACTTAAATTCGTCCGGCAACTTGTGTCCGTCCGCACTTCACCGTCCTACCGTCGTAGTCCGTCCTTTTGTTCATCTGCCCTAGGGCTTCCGTTTCCCACGTGACCATTATGTATGCAACCGTTCTACTTGGTTTAAGGCAATTGCTTCGACCGTCCTTTAGTGCCTTAATATACGTCCTAGCTTGCGAAGGAACGTTTTCGTCCCGGTTGTAAAATAGTCACGTGGTCGTCCGTCTACCGAAGTAGCCGTCATCATATAAGGGTTCATAACGTTTACTTACATTCATAACATGCAATATATATATAATATAAAGCAAGATTTCATTCTTTTACGTTATGACTTCTTTCTTTCTTTTCTTTATAATTCATACGCTTGATTCTTTGTTCATAATTCATTTTCATATACAAGTATATATATATTTGTATACCACGTATGATCACATTGACATTCATAGTATTTATTCATTTAGTGTATACACTTCAGCCCCAAAACATTTAAAATGATTTGCACATAACATAGAAGGGGGCACATAGAACTCACCTGAGGAGTAGTTTCTGAGATACAGTTAGCTGGTTACTGAGCGTCACTAATGTCACTCACGATCTGTATAATGAAGTCATACTCGTAAGGTAGTGCCACTAGACATTACTATGCTTGAACCTAGTAGTTTCGATGGATTTGTTTATATCGAAACTTGATAGTTTCGATAGGCTGCTTATGTCGAAACTTGGTAGTTTCGATAAGTTGCTTATGTCGAAACTTGGTAGTTTTGATAGGTTGCTTATGTCGAAACTTGGTAGTTTCTATAGGCTGCTTATGTCAAAATTTGGTAGTTTCGATAGGTTGCCTATGTCGAAACTTGGTAGTTTCGATAAGTAACTTAGGTGTAATCTTAGCTTCGGATCGTGGGCTCATATCGAAACTATGGTAGTTTCGATGGGTCTGCACATATCGAAACTGGGTAGTTTCGATGGGTCTGTACATATCGAAACTGGGTAGTTTCGATGGGTCTGTACATATCGAAACTATGTAGTTTCGATGGTTCTGCACATATCAAAACTAAGTAGTTTCGATAGGTCTGCACAGATCGTCTTCCCCAAAAATCCGAAGTTTTTGCATGCTCGTCTGATCGAGTCAATATCTCAATTTTCTTATATCAAAACGTTCGGTTTTCATTCTAGATGCTAAACCTAGGTTCATTTTCAAGTTTCATCCGCAAAATCGTTACCTTTTTAGCCAAAACCCGAAAATCCTAAAAAGTCATAAAAACTCAGATTATGATCGAACGCTTACCTGGATTGGATTTATGATTCGACGAAGATGATCACGAGCACAACAGCAACGTTCTCCTGAATTTCCAAGTTGATCCGTCACTTTCTCTCTCTAAGCCCGTGCTCTCTTCTCTCTCTCTAGAACTTGAGATTGGTGGAAAATGAGAAGTTTGGGCAGCCCTTGCCCTTATATACTTGGGCTTCCTTCGGCCCGTTGGAGCCGAGCCCAAGCCCATCCATTTTTCTTTCGTCATTTGAAAATTATAATTTCGATTGTGCCATTATTTGTTTATTACCAGTTTTGGGATGTTACACGTTCGAGCTCCGATCTTGCAGGTGAACACGTATTTGGACTCCTCTAAGCGTATCTAACAATCCTACGTAAGTCGTTTCGTTTAATTCCATTACTTTTTGATTCCTAAATTTTAGATTGAAACCCTAGTTCATCCAAACATGAATTTTTATAACAAAGTTGTTAACTTTATCATTGTTTTGCATGTATTTGATGTTTTTATGGTTATTTGGAAAACCCTAGATTCATATGATTAGTAGCTTATGAAAAGATTAAACTTTTTGATTATGTGATGGTGTGGAATTGCATGTTAGAGAAGTTTCATGCTTGTTATGGTTATAATAATGTTAGATAGATGGTATGTAATGGATTTGATGCTTTGAATCTCGTTAAACAAGCCTAGAAATCATAACTTACTTATAATGGAAACTTTTTAGGAATTCTATCTTGCATACTAGACATGTGTTGAATGATATGATGATGTTTATATGTTACTTGATCCATGTATAAGTGATTTGTGAAACTAGATTTCTAATACCTAGCTCGGTTTTACAAACTTACTAAAAGAGGAAACTTTAATTATCTAAAGTGTTCATAGCTTGCTAATTACACATGTATGATATGGGTTGATGATAGCTTTATGCTAGTTAGGACATAATAACATGTTGCAATATGTTGGATGCTTGAAATCATGCATATCTCTCATAGGTTACTAAATACAGAAACTTTGTCTTGAATTGTGTATCACATGTTAAGTTCTATACAATTGGTATGTGATGTGACGATCTTGAACATGTTAGAGTAATCATACAAACATATTAATAATGATAATATGAATCTTGAACGTGCCTGCTATGTATGGAAACATGTTATTTATGGAAACCTGCTATTTATGGAAACTTGCTATCTTGCTAGAACAAATAGGACTTGTTGCTAAGTGCTACAGCATGATCATTTGTGTATAATGTAGAAGTGTTATACTGAACAAACATAATTTAGTACAACGTGTCATCAACGGCTCGTCGGGTCAAACTTGAGTCAAATTTGTAAATCTTTCCTAAACATTTAAACAATAGTATTGTTTGGATACTAAGGGTTCATATCAACTTGCACGAACACGCATTTATAGACTATGAATTATAGGTGGCAGTTAGAGGTTCAGCTGTTTTACTTAGCTTTCACTTGCGTTCACAATCAGGTGAGTTTCATGGCCCCTATCTTTACTTACTTTCCTTTTTAGGAGAGAAAGCATGCATGCAAACATTTTGGGTTTTGTATTATTGTATTATCGCTTGCTTACTAAAGTGCAAACATATCAATAAGTCCTTACATTCTCGAACCGTTAGTATTGGAACATAACGAGGTGATTTTGAGTAGTACTACTGGGTTTTGACAAGCCCCACCCGAGTTAGTCGCGCTAACTTGACTGGAGGTCGAACGGGTGTAAGATTAGCCTAGAAATTTGCCATTTTTCGGTAGACATGGTGGAAGGCAAACAAACATAAACAGTCAGCTTCGGTTTCGAGCACTTGTAGTAGCATGACATAGACTAGCTATCTATCAGTATACATTAATTACATTATCTTGCAAACATTGAACTTTTTATTTAATTACTTCTCTATGAACTCACCAACCATTGTGTTGACACTCTTACCATGTTTTTCTCAGGTCGCTAAGGTATTGAGCACGAGCATAGGACGTGCATGGAGTCCCATCATATTTCAAACACTGAATTTACTTTACTTATTTAAACTGCATGGTTTGGGCGCCTTGTTTTGCGCATTTGACTTTTACTTGCATTGGATTTTATTTACGCTTCCGCAACATTTTCAAACTTAAAGATTGTTTTCTCGTGACTATGTGCAGTAAATGGTAATTTATTCAACTTCATATAGAGTCGTTCCATGTAACTAATGACTGAGATCCTGGTATGTCACGCGCCTCGCGGTAAAACTTCACAGGTGGATTTTGAGAGTGTGACACCTTGACGGGGAAAAATGGGTTGGTTGTTATCTAGAAAGGTTGAAAGCTTGAATGAAGCTAATTAAACCAAGTTAGTTATTGGTGAAGATCATAAGATCTTGGGTGGGCATTAAACTTCAATTGATTAATGTGTTGGGGTAACTTAGATTACCTAAGCATGTGGAATGTTTAGGTGATCAAGGCGATAAAGGTGATAGCTTTGAAGACCGGTTGGAATCTTCATTACCCAAGGTAAGTGCTTTGCACTTACTTAGTAATAGATATGATGGATAGTGGTATGCAAATAGTTTATGTGGTTAAACTCTATTTATGTGTGGTTTGAAATTGGTGTAATGACTTATGTGTTAAAAGTCAAACATGTATGCATAATGTGGTTTAAATTTGGTGTATTGACTTGTGTGGTAAAAGTCAAACTTTTATGCATAATGTAGTTTGAAATTGGTGTAATGACTTATGTGTTAAAAGTTAAACTTGTTTGCATAATGTAGTTGGAAATTGGTGTAGTGACTATGTGGTATATAGTCAAACTAAAATATAGAATATGGTAAATTGGTGTAGTTAACTATGTGGTATATAGTTGAAAATTGGTGTGGTAAAAGTCAAACTTGTATGCATAATGTAGTTTGAAATTAGTGTAATGACTTATGTGTTAAAAGTCAAACTTGTATGCATAATGTAGTTGGAAATTGGTGTAGTGACTATGTAGTATATAGTCAAACTAAAATGTAGAATATGATAATTTGATGTAATTGAATTATGTGGTGTATAGTCAAACTAAATGTGGTAAATTGGTGTAATTGAATTATGTGGTGTATAGTCAAACTAAATGTGGTAAATTGGTGTGATTGACTTATGTGGTGCATAGTCAAACTAAATGTGGTAATTCGGAGTAATCGACTTATGTGGTATATAAGTCAAACCATTGTGGAATAATGGTGAATTGGTGTAAATTGACTTATTGTGGTATAAGTCAAACCATTGTGGAATAATGGTGAAATTGGTGTAAATTGACTTATCTGGTATATAAGTCAAACCATTGTGGAATAATGGTGAATTGTTACAATTTGACTTTATGTGGTATAAGTCAAATCATTGTGAAATAATGGTGAAATTGATGTAATTTGACTAAATGTGGTATAAGCTAAACCATTGTGGAATAATAGTGAATTAGTATAAAAATAGGACTTGTATGATGTCAATACTTGTCTAAATGTCGGTCGTTGTACATAAATGTAAAGGAGATGGAAGGACTTGAAGTTAAACATTCCATGGGTGAAACACGGGTAGTGGTACTCGTGTTTGGGGTAGATAACTAACAAATATATGTTAGTATATGTGGATAAACTTATATGTGGTTAAAATGTGAGTTTATGATTGTTAATGGCTTAAATATGCAAACGGGTCGGGGTTAAACATGTATGGGTGTTAATACATGTTACTAGTAAAAACTCAAAACTTCTAATAAGTATATATCGGGCTATAAAATGAACTACGAAAACCATAACATATGCATTTGGGGTGCCTCGGCGTGAGGAATCTAAAAATGAAGTTTGTTGTGCAGGTGAGGGCGTAGGCTACGCCCTACCCGGCGTAGCCTACGCTGGGTTGGTTTTGCCTACTCCCCCTCCTTACGCTAAAACCCATTTTTTGGTTTTTTCTTATGTTTAACCCATGGGAGGCTATGGGAACTCATATATATCATTACTAACATGTTTGTGGCGTAGGAAAAGCTCCATTGTAGGCCTCGGGAAGCTTGTAGGGCGGAGTTGGATTCTCATGAAGTCTTTGGTGCTTTTGGTGTTTGTTACACTTGGGTTGTTGTTAAGCTTTTGTAAACCAAATATTTAGTTGTCTAAACAACTTTTTAACTTGTCGATAGGTAGTTACCACTTTGTTGGTGAACATGAACTAGTTTTCTTTATGTGGTGAACTTTTGTACACTTAAGAACTTGTCTTGTTTGGTATTTAATATTGGGGGACCTAGCTTTCGCGTCACTTCTTGAAAGTTAAATTTTGTTGTGAAATCCAGGTGTTATAAAATTCACATGTGTAATTTGTGTTTGCACACAGTACATGTTTACACTGTATAGTTACAAAATACACATGTGTAATTTTTTTAACGCGTGTGAATTTACACATATACATAAAAGACCATAACGTTTTATATGTGTAATAATGATATTCCAACAATAAAAATAATGATTTTGATTGATTTTGTAGGGCGGAGTTGGATTCTCATGATACATCTCCTATATATATATATATATATATGGAAAGGTTCTTTAGGGAACAGAGGAACATGTGTTTCACATGTAAAAAACTCATTTTTACGTAATTTTCTTTGCAACTTTTGCATATAAACATATTTAGAAATCGTTCTTATAAATAAATTAAATATTTAAAAACAAAAATTGCATAAACTAAATTTTTTTTTTGTTATGACGGCTTCTTCACGTGTTTATATGCAAAAGCTCTAAAACAAAGTATGTAAAAATGATTTTTTTTATGAGCCCTTTAAGGTGGGGGTATTAGCCAAATTTCACATTTAGCCCTTTAAGGATCACATTTTACATTTAAGGGTTTAAGTTAATTACACATTTCGTCCCTGTATAGGTGAAATGACACATTTTTCCTCATGTGTCTTGCACATGACTGGATTTAACGGTGAAATTTAACGCCCGTTAGTATAAAAGATGTAACGTGCAAGGTTTTTTAAACATAAAGGACGTTTTCTGTAATTTACTTAGTTAAAGGACATATTCTGAAATTTGGGTAATACTTAAAGGGCGTAATTTGAAATTCGCTCTAATTAAAATGGAAAATGGACGAAAATACCCTCATCGTGACTGGATTTAACGGTGAAATTTAACGTCCGTTAGTCTAAATGACGTAACGTGTAAGGTTTTTTAAACATAAATGACGTTTTCTGTAATTTACTTAGTTAAATGACGTATTCTGAAATTTGAGTAATACTTAAATAACGTAATTTGTAATTCGCTCTAGTTTATTTAAATACCCCGTACAATAAATTGTGAACATATATAAGACGCTAAAGAAGGAAATGCATAATTATTGCAATAAACTAGCAAGCATAAATATTTGCAAGTACAACAATGAATGCAGTATAGTACAACATTCAAAGCTGATCAACATTGAAGATGACTTCTGTTGAAATGGATTGTCAAAAATTTAAGTTGTCTCCGCTCTCATGTTAAATCTTCATCAATGTGTTGCCACCCACCTTAGTCTACAATTCATTTGACTAGTTTACATGTTTTTACAGGAATTTTGAAATAATATGTTATAGTTATAGGAGATTAAGATTCGTAAGCGGACTATGTGGGTTGGGTTATGTAACGAGTCAAAACATAATCGGGTTTAATAGGGTTCGGATCAAAACGACAACTTTAAAGCATGTAAAAAAGCAGGTTGGAGATGCTATAAGTATATAATAAAAAAAAGTTTGATGCATTATCAATTATTATCATATTAATGGGCGTGAGGTTTAATAGTGGACTTTTAATTTTATTTTATTTTTTGATCTAAAGTTTTATTTTTTCTAGATTTGCCACATAATGTAGTTTTAATATATTTTTCTTTTTTTTTTACCTCAAAAGTTTTATTTTTTCTAGATTTGACACATAGTGTAGTTTTAATATATTTTTCTTTTGATCTCAAAAGTTTTTTTTTAGATTTGTCACAAAACTTCAATAGAGTAAACTTTAGTTTTTTTCTTAATTTTTGTTTTTTATAAAATTAAACAAAAGTTCAATTAGTTAATTTTTTTTTAGTAAACTATAGGAGCTTTTTTTTATTTTTGCTTAAAAATAACGGCCGTGAGATTGAATAGTGAGATTTTATTTATTTTTTTTTGACTAAAAAGTTTTTTTTAGATTTGTCACAAAACTTCAATAGAGTAAATTTTAGTTTTTTTTCTCAAGTTTGGTTTTTTATAAAATTACAACAAAAGTTCAAGTACTTTCAAGAGTACCTTCCCACTGAAATTGCGCCACGTATGTTTGTTTTTTATTTTTTTAATTTTATTATTTTTCATTTTGACCCCTCATACTATATATAATGTATGCTTTTACCCCGTTTACTTTTCTAATAATTTCGTTTTTAGCTTTTTTTAAATGTAGTATGCGGTTTTTTTAGTTTTTTTTTTAACTTTCCGATAAGATTTTTTTAAAAACGGAGTTGTATTCAAAATGAAGTTTTTTTTATCGTAGCTCATAGCATGTGTCGTTACCATTGTGGTACAATGACGCCTTTTGTTTTGTTTTTTTTTTCATTTCCACCCCTCATACTATATATAATATACGTTTTTAACCCGTTTCATTTTCTAATATTTTCGTTTTCTTTTAATAACTTTCGTTCGTTAACTTAAAAGAAACGGAGTACGCGTATGTTTTTGGGCTTTTTTTTCAACATTCCGATATAAATTTTTTTTTTAAATGAAATTGTATTCACAATCGAGTTTTTTTGTTATCGTAGCCTATGGCGAGCGCCGTTATCGTTGTTGTACCGTGATGAGCCGAACCTATTATGAGCGAACATGTAACATCCCGAAAATCCATAAGCAAGTGGTTCGGGTTAGTGGACGACCCGGATTCCCATTTAACGTAATAAAGAGCAAGATTGGTCGTGCTCGGAGCATTTTAACGACATTAAATGACGCAGTTAGTCATTGTAACCCTAACTCGAGACTCGACACGCGCGAAATAGAACCAGAGGGGCCCGAATGTAACTTTAGGATATATATAATCAAATGATTGAGAAACCCTAAGCCATTTGGCTGGGTCTTGCGCGACGGCAGAAAGAAGCCGGGAGAGTGGTCGCCGGGGAAAGGAAGGAAGCACGGTGGTCCTACAGCGGCAACGAGTGGGGAAAGGCTTCATCGACGTGAAAGGTAACCTTCAAACCTCGTTCTTTGTTTCCTGTTTCTGTTTAGCATGTAAAACCCGATTAGGGTTTAGTTTCGTTTGCTTGTATTGGTCGGAAGAGAAGGCGGGGATAGCTTGGTGAGGGGTGCGACAGGGAACGAGGTGATTCCGGTGACTGTGGTGCGTGACTACAGCCACGGGGGAAAGTTGTGGAGGTGTGACGTGAGGCCAAAAATGGCCGGTGACGGCTGTGAAAGTGCGGCGACAGTGGTAGTGAGCTCGGGAGTAGCCGAGAACGATGGAACCGGCTATGAAGGGCGCAACGATGGGAAGGATTGGTGGTGACCGGCTAGGTTAACGTCCGAAGAAGATGTGGTGGAGTATAGACGTGGCTGGTGACGCATGGTGGAGATGACTCAGTGATGGTGATTCACGGAAATGATCGGGGAAGACGATGGTATCGGGTTACACCCGATTAGGGTTTGTGCATGGCGTGCATGCATGCACGGGAACCCGGCTCGGACGTGCGCGAGTTCATGAAACCAGGGCTTGCATGGCACCTGCACGTGCCTGCATGTAAGCGAGTACTAGGGTACACAAGTCATGTTAAAGACAAGGGAAGGTATTATAAACCCGCGGGGCTAAGGTTTAGTATGGACGAATGGGCGAACGGATGAGTCATACATCAGGAGCATTTATATCTAAATGTCATCGACATATGTTTAAGATGTACTCTGACTCTGAGGATATTCGTTTGACAGGTTGGGATCAAGTGTGGACAAGCAGATGTGCAGAGCAAGGATTCGGACTCAGTATCTGGTGAGTTTCTAATCCCCTCTTTTAAATGATTTTAATGTGTTGAGGCTATCGTACATACATTCAAGACGTGTTTTATTACATTAATTATGTATCGAGCTTCGGGGTCTAACCCGATGAGTTTACGAAATTAAGAATTTAAATATGGGCTAAGGGACTAGATGTTACCCTTATACATGTAGGTTAAAGGTGGGTATATGGTCACGGGTCGTATAGTGACCTAACAAGGGTGAGTCGGGATTGTAGTTACGGGTCGTACGGGTACGACTAGGAGGTGTCACAGGGTGTGCATGTACGTGGTATGTGCTTAAATAATGAGATATAGTATATGTATGTGTGTTGCTATATTAGCCATGTATTGTGTTATGGGTTAGTCGGGGTGAGTTGGGATATAAGCTAAACGCTTATGAATACGTGTAGCATATTTATCCTAGTGCTAGGTGTGAAGTGCAGGTGTAGTTAATGAATCATCTATATAGATTATATTGTTATATGATGATACATGTGTTGTGTGTATTGTGTCGTTGTCCTTGTGACACGGCGGGTATTGTGTTTGCATTGTTGTCATTATGGCACGGCAAACGGGATTGTGGAGGACTATGTCCTTCAGGAGGTCACCTAAGGTGACGATGTCCAACAGGACAGTGATGAGCTCGGGGTGTGTCGAATGCCCTGACGAGGGTGCAGCAAAGAGGTATGTGTTTGTGTGCTTATATATTTGCGTTAAATTGCATGCAAGCGTTGAGTTATATTTATTGTGCTTGAGGTAGTATTAATGTGATGATTAGAGGTAGATTGGCCGTGGTGCCAGGATTGTGATGTGATGTTCATAACAATTATGTCAGTTGATTTGTAAGAACCATGGACAAGGCTGAGTAAGTTGATGTCTAGAGATTTGTGGTGTTAACCAAGTGTCGAGTTAATACGTGTACATGAGCATGAGTTATTAGTGTAGTAAGTTCGACCTATGTCGGTGAGACTGCGGGATTATTATTATTATGGGATGAGTCTTGGGTAATGAACTATTATGGGATATCGTGTGATAACAGGGGTTATCTATTTGTTAATGAATTGTGGACCTATTTTCTAAGGACCGTGGGTCCTGAGAAAAGCTCAAATAACTTTTGAGATGAGTTGGATTTTAATTAAACTAAACTATTAGAACTCACTCAGCGTAACTGACTTTGTGTGTGCGATAGATGGTTTTGCAGGTAAGTGTTGCGTTGACGTATCTTGGCTTGGGAACAGTATTACTCGGATTGGTGTGCATGCATTCGTGAGGTAACTTAATGACCTTAAATAGTAATTAATGTTTTTAAAAAGACTTCCGATGTAGTTTAATATATCAAAAATGAGTATGTTCAAGGGAATAACCCGTTATGAGAGCTAACTGTAGGGTTCCCGGTCCGGGGCCTTACAGAACAACATCATTGCCTTTTTTGTATTACTGGAACCAGTCTCGGTATTCGTTTTTATAGTTTTCGATGATCCGAACCGGTAATATTTTAATTTTGGTTTTTTCCTTTTTTTTATTATTTAGTTTTATGTTTCTTTTTTATTAACATTATTTTTACGGTTACGCCTACGTTTTCATTTAATTTTATTGACGATCGGTCTAACAACCGCCGTGTAGCGCGGAGAAAAAACTAGTTATCTTTATAATATTTAGATGTAAGAGACCCCTAATAGTCGGTTTTGAGAGGTGGTGACATTTTGAGCGTTTTTTTTTTTTTGTGGGGGGGGTGGGGAGCTCCTTCGTGTGGAAGAAAGGGTTCGAAAAGCACAAGCAAGGACAGGGGAGGGGAGGGGAGGGGAGGGGTGGGGTGGGGCGGTGATTGGATGTAACAATAAATAAATATATATATATATATATAGGGGAAGGATAATGAGAAAACTTTTTGTTCGTGAGAAAACTTGAGAAAACCGATCCAAACGAATTCCGAATGAACTTATTTTGACCGGATATTTGGAACCGGACCGGACAAAAAAACCGGCTCCATCAGATTTAAAAAAATCATTTTTTAAAAAATAAACAAAGATACACTATAAAATAGAAGCTTTATTTATTTTTATTTTTTTTAAGTTATTTAACACAAGTTCGTTCCAAAAAGTTACAAAAACATAATAAAATCACAAAATATATATTATTTATTGTGACTCGTTCTTCGTCATCTTAGTCCTCGTAACATCATTTTTCAATTTTCTTCGCTTGAGATACATTGGGCTTCATCATAAACTTGTTCTTCGTCAGAAAGTGGATTCGTCGCCCCTTGTTCTACTTCAAACTCGTGTATTTTTTGTTCAATGTCAAGCTCGCCTTCTAGTTTTGCAAGATCTTGTACACATCCAAATGGTCCTTCAAGCAAATGCACATCTCCATAGATTCCGATGTAAGCCTCGATTTTCGAATAGACAAAACCTTGCCACTAAGAGAAAAGGCAGATTTCGAAGCTACCGTGAAAGCTTGGACGGTTAGTAGGTCACGGGCCATTGCGGCTAGAACGGGATATTGAGATTCCCTTCCTTGCCACCAACTCAAGATATCAAAGTTTTCAAACTCTTTGGAACTTAGAGTTGAAATAAAGTCGATTGCTTGATATTTCCCGAGCTCGCTACTTGGTGTGCTTCCACGAGCTCGTTTAGTATTTTTTTTTTCTTAAAGTGTTAAATAAATTTAGCATCGGGTTCCTTGAACCTGAAGCCATTGATTCGCGTATGTTTGATAGATTACCACTACCACCATGTTTGCGTAAATAATAATCAAACATATTTTGAAAAGTCGAGTTAAAATCCTTTATTGCATTTGATTCAAAATTAGGGTCTTCCTCGTACATATTTAAATCGTCCGATATTGATCCAATTAAGGTTTCAACATCGATTACATTAATCGTTGGGTTTAAGGCGGCAGAACATGTAACAACAGTCGGCATTTCCGAAAAATATTTTTTAAATTTAGCTTTCATAGGCGTCACCGTTGTTTCAAAAATAGAACCGTGATATTCAAACTCTTTTAATTTATTACATATTAAATATAATTGTTGAAGTATTAGCGAATACGTCGAATAATAAACTCTCGATAAACATCTAGTTGCATTTTTAAAAACCTCAAGCAAGTTAGTTAGTTTCTCGATCATATCCCAACTTATATTATCAAATTTTTGTGGACAACGACCCTTTTAGATAAGTTTATCATGGAAATGTTTTAAAGTAACTCTTTGTCTTAAGATCGATTCAAACATTTTCTATGTCGAGTTCTACCTAGTAGGTACGTCCCAATTCAGACCTAAAAATATGGAATCGGTTTGTTGGCACAAGTTTCTATAGTTTATATATTTTTTTTTGCTTATGATAAAAACTTCCCGTAACATCACTTTAAATCTTTCTTTCGCGTCTCTTATTTCTTGGACATTTAGACCGTCTTGCACAACCAAGTTAATGATGTGTGCAACATATCGACTATGAAAAAAAACATCGTTACAAGGCGGTTCATTTTTATTTTTAATTTTGTCACCTTGTTTGTGTTATTTGAAGCGTTATTAAAAGATTTTGAAAATATTTTTGGTTGAATTTTATAAGTTTGAATTACCGAGTCTAAAATATAAAATAAGTTTTCGCCGTTATGTGGATATCCAAAATAATCAAACGCAATCGTACGCTTCATCATTGGTCATGACTCGGATTGAACCTAATGTTCGGTAACACAAAGGTACGATTCGGGTAAACCATGTGGAACGAATCAAACGTCCGTGGTTAAGTTAATATCAGTATTTAAATTTTCAAAACCTAAAATTAATTGTTTTTTAGCTCTTTTACATATTTTTAAACAATCTCGTCTTAAAGTAGAACGACTTACGTTTGTGTAACTCGGTTGAAGTGTGACACTTCTGATTTTCACTACTTGTACTCATTCTAGACTTATCAATGAAAATCCGCATGACATTTCATTTTACTTGAAATCCTATTCAGACGTTGTTACAATACTAGATCACATGTGAAACATTACGTTTATGCTTGATTTCAAAGACTTATACTTATCTGTGATTGATTCATGGATCGCACGTAGACTTAATTGATCTTTATGACACATTAAATACACATGAACCACCCCCATACATCTCAAACATGTTCTTACAACCCATTCAATGTGAATTGATGCTTAAAAGTACTAGTTAGTACTTTCGTGCGATCGTTCGCCTTTTAAACCGTCGTTAACTACGTACCGTCCACGACCGACAAATCGTTTAACATGACATTAATTTATGTTTTAAATGTTTAAAATATTCATTTCTTTAATTAAAACAAAGTTTGTTTGCAAAACTTTCCTTAAATAAATCCTGAAATTCGAAAAACGATCAAAAAGTCCGTTTTCTCGCCCACCGATCGCCAACTACTATACGCGAATAACGTAACTTTAACTTAAATGTTTTTAGCTAAACATACTCTTTTTTTTATGACAATCAACTTTAATGTTGAAAACATTTGCCAATTTCGCTTAGAAATGCTTAAAATCGCAATTTTCGAATGCGCGCACTCAACCGGATCAAGCTAGGACCCAACCCACCTACTCTTGGACCTAGCCCAAGCAAGAAATCACAAAAAACCCAGCCCCATTGAGGAAAATTTCGCAGATTTGAGGGCCCTAAAACCCTAAATTGCTTTCCAAGACATTCCATATTTACACCCCTTCAACCATTAGTATAAATAGGAGGCTTAGGATCTTGTTTTCTTTGCTAATTCTCCCTCAAACACTCCCAACCCCTCCTAAGTTGTGAAATCCCTTCCCAACCTTGAAGATTTCGAAAATCCCTTAGAGGATTCCAAGAGTTTGAAGATCAAACAAGTAAGGAACCCTCCGAAGTTGAATACCGTCTTTTTATTTTAATCTTTCTTCATCCCCTCAATCTTTTTCTATTTTCTATCCATGATCACTTGACCATGTGAAACCTCAGCCCTAAAAACCCTCTAATAATCTTAATCAAACTAATAAATCAAGCTAACATCACCAACTAACAAACAAAGGATCTCGTTTGCAATGGCGGCTATGCCGTCGCATTCTGCGAATCCTCAAGACAACTATTGCAAAAGTGGCTCTGCCGATGCTTTAGTATGTTCTTGCTAACTTAAAACATGTTATTTATTCTATATTATCACTTATATGAACTCACACGCTAATTAAATATAGAATCCGCTTGCTCGTGTCGGCTATGCCGATTGCATTCTGTGATTCTCCAAAACGCTTCTGTGAATATCATGGCTAGACCGGTGACACGGGACGTTTTGGCTAACCTAATATGATTATATTATGGATTATAATAACATAATAACATTCGTCTAATTTTTATTTGCGCGTTCGGTAATCTTAAAACCCTAAACGGACCACTTAAGTGCAACCATTGATTTTGGACAGAAACTGTGCTGAATTTAACTGAGCGTAACTTGACCATAATTAATCTAAACTGAGCAAACTCAATTTCCAAGACGTAGTTCGTAGAATTTCCTTTCCAACCATAATTGGATCGTTTTCTAATTCATAAGTATGACTCCGTAGTAGCCAAAACGGGACAGAAACCTTTTTCAGTACCTTCTGTCTTGTTGGACTATTTTGGCTATGATCCGAGTCTCAAATGGAAAAACTTTCTAAATGAAACTTCTTCGGAACGACTTAAACTAATTCCCTGTTAAATTTCATAATTTTTAGATGTCGTTTGATATTTTTAACAATCCCGTTTCTGTTCAGCTACTTTGCTGTCCAAATCTGAAAATCAACTAAAACTCTATTTTTGCAACTAATTCTTAATCTTATGACCCGAACCGCCTATCTAACACTCGTAACCATCGAACCTACCCTAAAACTGGTTTATTTATTTGTTTAGGGTCTGGTCCGTGATTCATCTCGTCTATTCGTTCAAGTTTCTTATCTCGTCTAGCTTTCAAGGTGAGACTTCATAGCCCCATTTTATTCAAATCGTTTTGGGGGAAACATGTACGCGTTGGCACACATTAAAACACGTTTTCAAACAATTCTAAAACAAGCGAATCATATATGTATGTGAGTAAATGAACACAACATGATAAACGTTAAACTTGCAAATCCTTAACTTGAAACTTTCAAGCCAACGGTAGTACAGATATGGGCCATAGGATGTAAACCGCATATACTTTATGGACAACTTTTGGTTGGACATCTTATTCGTTATTAGTGCAACTTGCGAGTTGTACCACTTATTCGTTACTCGTCATTTTAGGTTGGATTTTTTAATCATGTGTTTGTTTTATTACGTGCTATATGATGATCTTGGAATATGAATTGTCACATTTGACAAACTTATACTTTTATTAAACCTGTGATTTCTCACCAACTATTTTTAGTTGACACTTGTTTTTCGTACATATTTCAGGTGATTAAGCTCGTGATAGGTCAAGTCAATATCACATAGGATTTGCCTAGATATCAATTGAAGAATCTTATTTTAAGTTGCTTGTCTTTTGAACATGTTATCTGTTTGGTTTAATTCGAAACTTATGTAATTGGGATTTTTTTTTAATATTATGAAACTTTAATAGTAAATGTCTTTATTCCATTGTGTTCTTTTGTCAATTAAGTCGCATCCGTGGTTAAGATGCACGGTTGGGGTGTGACAGATTGGTATCAGAGCCGTGGTTATAGAGAATTAGGCAACCATTTGACCTAGACTATAACCTAAGCTCCCCTTTGAAACTTATATGCTTATGTGATTCTAATCCACTAACTCTCTTATCTTTAGTATGTCGTCGTACTCTGCTGACATCTCTAGCAATTCAAGCCTTATTTCCGATGATGGGTCCCAAAGCCCAATTAGTTGGAGTAGGCTAATCTCACCACTATCATCTTTCTCTGGAAGCCTGCTACCCTCGAAACATAATGTCAAGCCCGAGTTAATCTCCGATGCGACAAGCCGGCCTGCACCGAAGCCTGAAGTAATCAACATATCAAGTGATTCGGAATCCGAAGACCAAGAGAGCCATGTTGGAACCACTTCTGAGGCCCAACTCCCGTTCTAGAAAAGAAAGCTGACTTGTGAAGTTGAATCCAACTCTTGGGCAAGGCCCAATCCATAATGTTCTCATCAAAATCAAAGGCTTGGATAGTGATACTAGAGACACGTGTAATCTGGAAGGGTGAGCGCCTGTACACTGGGGGTCTTGTCAAAGGAAAGTGAGGCATGTTCGTTACGAGTCGCACTTACCTGGGGACCCTTGGAGTGAGTGCTCACTTATAGGCTAAAACACGTCTCACTAGTATCATTCATCCGAATCTTGAATTTTGACTAGTCAGTTTTGTCTTTATATTTCATTTGTAATTCAACATATATGTTTTATTTATCTTGTAAGACATTAATATTAATAAATGAGTGATTTTATTTATAAATATTGTCACTTTTAATTCTTGAATGTCTATCCTAACTACCGACTTATGATTTCTTTTTCGTAGAATGCCTCCTCGTCGTGATCCTGATAACACCGTGGCTAACACCAGTGAAGCCTCCGCCGAAACCACCGCCATAGCCACCCTGCTCACTCAACAACTTGCTGCGGTCTTACCCACTATTGTCACTCAAATCAACAACTCCACCGGAGGATCTAGTGGGAGTGTTTGTACTTTCAAGCACTTCAACTCTTGTAACCCACACAAGTACCTTGGATGTGAAGGTGCGACAGGGCTATTGCAATGGTTTGAAGGCATGGAGAACACATTTGAGATGAGTGACTGCCCCGATGAACTTAAGGTAAAATATGCTTCAAGTGCCTTCCAAAGGAAGGCACTGACTTGGTGGAATGCTGAAAAGAAAATTCGGGGTAGGGAAGGAGCTCTTGCTATGACTTGGGATAAGCTCAAGGAAATTATGATCGAGGAGTTCTGTCCTAGCAATGAGATGAAGAAGTTGGAGATTGAGCTGTGGGACCTTACCCAGGATAGCGGGGAGAGTGAGGCGTACACCACACGCTTTCATGAACTCTGCATCCTAGTCCCTCATCTGGTTACACCCTTGACACGAATGATTGATCGTTATATTGGAGGCCTTCCGCCTCAAATTCGGGGTACTGTCATGGGTAGTAGCCCATCAACACTTGAAGCTGCTATTCGTTTATCTGCGTCCTTAACGGACGATCTAGTTAAGTCTGGAGTTCTATTCAGGAAAGGTGACAAGAGAGTTAAGGAGGAAGTGGCGAAAAAGCCTGAGTATCGCCACAAGAAGCAAAAGACCTCTAAAAGCTTTGCCATGGTTACCCCAGCTGTTCCTGTTGCCCAAGTAGCACCTAGACCTGCACCTGGCAGGAAGCCATATAGAGGACCTCACCCGCTGTGTGCAAGGTGTCAATACCATCACCCTACTACTGTTCAATGTCGTTCGTGCACTAAATGTGGAAGGCTTGGTCATTTTGCTAACGCTTGTCGCGTAGCTGAAAAGGCTGCTACTACCCAAACTGCCACTCCTGCCATCATCAATGGTAGGGCCTGTTATGAATGTGGTGCTCCTGATCACTACAAAAACCAATGCCCGAAGCTCAACAACAATAACCGAGGTGCACGTGCTCGCACTTTTGCCATAGGAGCAACCGAGGCCAGAAATGACAATGCCGTGGTTACTGTACGTTTCTCATCAATAATCGTTATGCCTCTATCTTATTTGATACCGGAGCGGATAAAAGCTTTGTCTCTTTAGAATTTGAACCTTTACTTAAAACTTGTCGTACCGCTCTTGAACCTTCTTATACTATAGAAATAGCTGATGGCAAACTAACTGTTGTGCATTCCGTTGTCCGAGGTTGTGCTCTAACTCTCAACGATCACACATTCTCTATCGACCTGATTCCCATCACTCTTGGGAGTTTTGATATCATCGTGGGAATGGATTGGCTATCCCACAATCATGCGGAAATCAACTGTTCGGAGAAACTCATTCGTATCCCTCTACCATCCGGTGAGACCTTGAAAATCTTTGGAGAGAAACCTTGCAAAGGTTTGAAATTCATCTCTTGCATGAAGGCACGTAGATATTTAAGGAAGCGATACTATGCTTTCTTGGCACATGTGGTCGAGAAATCTGAAGAAAAGAAATTACAAGATATACCGATCATCCGAGATTTTCCGGAAGTATTCCCTGATGACTTGCATGGACTCCCACCAACTCGACAAGTTGAATTTCGGATTGATCTTTTACCGGGAGCTAACCCCATTGCCAAATCTCCGTACCGCCTAGCCCCTTCTGAGATGTAAGAACTATCTAGCCAACTGCAAGAGCTGCTGGACAAGGGATTCATTAGACCGAGCTTCTCACCTTGGGGAGCTCCGGTTCTCTTTGTCAAGAAGAAGGATGGGTCCTTCCGCAAGTGCATCGACTACCGTGAACTAAACAAGCTTACCATCAAGAATCGTTACCCGCTACCTAGGATCGATGACCTTTTCGATCAACTGCAAGGAGCAACTTGTTTCTCGAAGATTGACCTCCGATCTGGGTATCATCAACTCCGAGTCCATGAAGAGGACATTCCCAAAACTGCTTTTAGAACTCGTTATGGACACTACGAGTTCATGGTTATGCCTTTTGGGTTAACCAATGCGCCCGCGGTGTTCATGGACCTCATGAACCGTGTCTGCAAACCCTACCTAGATCAATTTGTCATTGTCTTCATCGATGACATCTTGATCTACTCCCGAACCAAAGAGGATCATACAACCCACCTTATGCTGATTTTGGAACTCTTGAAGAAGGAACAACTTTATGCTAAATTCTCCAAGTGTGAATTCTGGCTTAGAGAAATTCATTTCTTGGGTCACGTGATCAACAACCAGGGTATACACGTCGATCCAGCCAAAGTCACCGCTATCAAGAATTGGAGTACACCATCCACACCCTCTGAGATCCGTTCGTTTCTGGGTTTGGCGGGTTATTATCGAAGATTCATCCCGAACTTTTCGAAGATTGCCCTGCCTCTCACTACATTAACTCAGAAAAATAAGCCTTTCGTCTGGGAACAAAAGCAAGAAGATGCGTTCCAAACTCTTAAGCAGAAATTGTGCAACTCCCCTATTCTAAGTCTTCCCGATGGCAATGATGATTTCGTTGTATACTGTGATGCCTCAAACCAAGGTCTTGGTTGCGTGTTGATGCAACGAGACAAGGTCATAGCCTATGCATCCAGACAACTCAAGGTTCACGAAAAGAACTACACCACTCATGACCTTGAGTTGGGTGCGGTGGTCTTTGCTTTGAAAATCTGGAGACATTATCTCTACGGCACTAAATGTGTGGTTTTTACTGATCACAAGAGCCTTCAACATATTCTGAACCAGAAAGAACTCAACATGAGGCAGCGACGTTGGGTTGAAATACTTAGTGACTACGATTGCAAAATTCGTTACCACCCGGGGAAAGCTAATGTGGTGGCTGACGCCCTTAGCCGTAAGGACCGAATCAAACCCAACCGTGTGCGAGCCATGGGAATGTTGGTCCAAACCAGTCTCAAAGATAAGATCCTCCTAGCTCAAAAACAAGTTGTTGCAAATGATAAGTTGAAGAAGGATTTGGATTGTGGTGTCGAAAAGCACTTGGAACCCAAACCCGATGATCTCCTTTACTTCATGGGTCGAATTTGGATCCCCGACTCAAGTGAGCTCCGAACCCTTATCCTTGATGAAGCACATAAATCCCGTTATTATGTCCATCCCGGTGCTGATAAGATGTATCACGACTTGAAAGAGTTTTATTGGTGGCCAGGAATGAAGAAAGACATCGCCCTCTATGTAGGGAAGTGTCTTACTTGCTCTAAAGTTAAAGCTGAGCACCAGAAACCATCTGGTCTTCTCCAACAACCCGAAATCCCACAATGGAAATGGGAGCAAATTTCCATGGACTTCATCACTAAGCTTCCGCGAACCTCTAGTGGTCATGACTCCATCTGGGTCATTGTTGACCGATTAACCAAATCCGCTCATTTTCTCCCAATCATTGAGGACTACAAAATGGAGAAGCTTTCCAGACTCTATATCAATGAGGTCGTGACACGTCACGGTGTCCCTCTATCCATTATCTCCGACCGTGATAGCCGTTTTACCTCCCGATTCTAGCAATCTTTACAGAAAGCTTTGGGAACTCGTTTGAACCTTAGCACGGCTTACCATCCCCAGACTGATGGTCAAAGTGAAAGGACCATACAGACCTTGGAAGACATGCTCCGTTCTTGTGTGATTGACTTTGGAGGAAGTTAGGATCAACACTTGCCACTCATCGAATTCTCTTACAACAATAGTTACCATACGAGAATCAAGTGCGCCCCTTTCGAGGCTCTATATGGTAGGAAGTGTCGATCTCCGGTGTGTTGGACCGAGATCGGAGACGCTCAAATCACCGATCCCGAACTCATTCATGAAACCACCGACAAGATACTTCAAATTCAAGAAAGACTCAAGGCCTCTCGCGATCGTCAGAAGAGTTATGCTGACAACCGTAGGAAGCCCCTTGAATTTCAAGTCGGTGATAGAGTCTTACTCAAGGTTTCCCCCTAGAAAGGTGTTGTCCGATTTGGGAAGAAGGGAAAGCTAGCCCCTAGGTTCGTTGGGCCATTCGAAATTCTTAAAAGGATTGGCCCAGTAGCCTATAGACTCAAGCTACCAATCGAACTATGTAACGTTCATGACATTTTTCATGTATCAAACCTTAAAAGGTGCCTTGCTGATGACACACTTCAAGTTCCTCCGGATGATGTTCGTATCGACAACTCTATGCATTTCGTCGAAAAGCCCGTTGAAATCATGGACCGTGAAGTCAAGCAACTCAAGCGTAGCCGCATCCCTATCGTGAAAGTTCGTTGGGAAGCCAAGCATGGTCCTGAGTTCACCTGGGAACGTGAAGACCAAATGAAACATAAGTACCCTCATCTCTTTCTAGACCCTACAGCCTCTACTAGTTGAATTTCGGACGAAATTCTTTTAACTAGGGGAGACTGTGACACTTCTGATTTTCACTACTTGTACTCATTCTAGACTTATCAATGAAAATCCGCATGACATTTCATTTTACTTGAAATCCTATTCAGACGTTATTACAATACTAGTTCACATGTGAAACATTACGTTTATGCTTGATTTCAAAGACTTATACTTATCTGTGATTGATTCATGGATCGCACGTAGACTTAATTGATCTTTATGACACATTAAATACACATGAACCACCCCCATACATCTCAAACATGTTCTTACAACCCATTCAATGTGAATTGATGCTTAAAAGTACTAGTTAGTACTTTCGTGCGATCGTTCGCCTTTTAAACCGTCATTAACTACGTACCGTCCATGACCGACAAATCGTTTAACATGACATTAATTTATGTTTTAAATGTTTAAAATATTCATTTCTTTAATTAAAACAAAGTTTGTTTGCAAAACTTTCCTTAAATAAATCCTGAAATTCGAAAAACGATCAAAAAGTCCGTTTTCTCGCCCACCGATCGCCAACTACTATACGCGAATAACGTAACTTTAACTTAAATGTTTTAGCTAAACATACTCTTTTTGTTATGACAATAAACTTTAATGTTGAAAACATTTGCCAATTTCGCTTAGAAATGCTTAAAATCGCAATTTTGGAATGCGCGCACTCAACCGGATCAAGCTAGGACCCAACCCACCTACTCTTGGACCTAGCCCAAGCAAGAAATCACAAAAAACCTAGCCCCATTAAGGAAAATTTCACAGATTTGAGGGCCCTAAAACCCTAAATTGCTTTCCAAGACATTCCATATTTACACCCCTTCAACCATTAGTATAAATAGGAGGCTTAGGATCTTGTTTTCTTTGCTAATTCTCCCTCAAACACTCCCAACCCCTCCTAAGTTGTGAAATCCCTTCCCAAACTTGAAGATTTCGAAAATCCCTTAGAGGATTCCAAGAGTTTGAAGATCAAACAAGTAAGTAACCCTCCGAAGTTGAATACCGTCTTTTTATTTTATTCTTTCTTCATTCCCTCAATCTTTTTCTATTTTCTATCCATGATCACTTGATCATGTGAAACCTCAGCCCTAAAAACCCTCTAATAATCTTAATCAAACTAATAAATCAAGCTAACATCACCAACTAACAAACAAAGGATCCCGTTTGCAATGGCGGCTATGCCGTCGCATTCTGCGAATCCTCAAGACAACTATTGCAAAAGTGGCTCTGCCGATGCTTTAGTATGTTCTTGCTAACTTAAAACATGTTATTTATTCTATATTATCACTTATATGAACTCACACGCTAATTAAATATAGAATCCGCTTGCTCGTATCGGCTATGCCGATTGCATTCTGTGATTCTCCAAAACGCTTCTGTGAATATCATGGCTAGACCGGTGACACGGGACGTTTTGGCTAACCTAATATGATTATATTATGGATTATAATAACATAATAACATTCGTCTAATTTTTATTTGCGCGTTCGGTAATCTTAAAACCCTAAACGGACCACTTAAGTGCAACCATTGATTTTGGACAGAAACTGTGCTGAATTTAACTGAGCGTAACTTGACCATAATTAATCTAAACTGAGCAAACTCAATTTCCACGACGTAGTTCGTCGAATTTCCTTTCCAACTATAATTGGATCGTTTTCTAATTCAAAAGTATGACTCCGTAGTAGCCAAAACGGGACAAAAACCTTTTTCAGTACCTTCTGTCTTGTTGGACTATTTTGGCTATGATCCGAGTCTCAAATGGAAAAACTTTCTAAACAAAACTTCTTCGGAACGACTTAAACTAATTCTCTGTTAAATTTCATAATTTTTAGACGTCGTTTGATATTTTTAACAATCCCGTTTTTGTTCAGCTACTTTGTTGTCCAAATCTGAAAATCAACTAAAACTCTATTTTTGCAACTAATTCTTAATCTTATGACCCGAACCGCCTATCTAACACTCGTAACCATCGAACCTACCCTAAAACTGGTTTATTTATTTGTTTAGGGTCTGGTTCGTGATTCATCTCGTCTATTCGTTCAAGTTTCTTATCTCGTCTAGCTTTCAAGGTGAGACTTTATAGCCCCATTTTATTCAAATCGTTTTGGGGGAAACATGTACGCGTTGGCACACATTAAAACACGTTTTCAAACAATTCTAAAACAAGCGAATCATATATGTATGTGAGTAAATGAACACAACATGATAAACGTTAAACTTGCAAATCCTTAACTTGAAACTTTCAAGCCAACGGTAGTACAGATATGGGCCATAAGATGGAAACCGCATATACTTTATGGACAACTTTTGGTTGGACATCTTATTCGTTATTAGTGCAACTTGCGAGTTGTACCACTTATTCGTTACTCGTCATTTTAGGTTGGATTTGCTAATCATGTGTTTGTTTTATTACGTGCTATATGATGATCTTAGAATATGAATTGTCACATTTGTCAAACTTATACTTTTATTAAACCTGTGATTTCTTACCAACTATTTTTAGTTGACACTTGTTTTTCGTACATGTTTCAGGTGATTAAGCTCGTGATAGGTTAAGTCAATATCACATAGGATTTGCCTAGATATCAATTGAAGAATCTTATTTTAAGTTGCTTGTCTTTTGAACATGTTATCTGTTTGGTTTAATTCGAAACTTATGTAATTGGGATTTTTTTTTAATATTATGAAACTTTAATAGTAAATGTTTTTATTCCATTGTGTTCTTTTGTCAATTAAGTCGCACCCGTGGTTAAGATGCACGGTTGGGGTGTGACATGAAGCGTGTCTTGGATCATCCTCGTCAAGCGCGGGTTATCAAAGTGATCAAACGACAATCCTTCTTGAATTGTGAAATGTGTCATTCTCTCACGAACCCTCTCGAAGTTGTATTGCCAAACTCCTTCATCCCTTCCAAATTGAGTTTGATCTTCACATTGGCTGTGTTTTTGCGTGACTTCCAATATGTTTTTTCAAAGTGTTATTTCCCGCAGCACCCAAAATTTTATCAGAACGTTTGCAACAAGCCTTTTGTGAACCGTTCGACGTTTCGCATAAATCGAAATGAGCCCATATCTCTTGGTTTTGGGAGCAAGGAAGTACACTCACCACCATGGCGTCGCTAGTAGAATCACCAATGGAATTTTGAGTGCTTGCGGAAGCGGAAGTCATGAGAGCGTAAAAAGTGAGAGTTTTTTTGCGTTTTGAGAGCGTTTTTGTGTTTTGAGAGCTAGAAGATTGTTGTGAACTAACCCATACCTCTCAATACCTGTTTATACTAAGTTTCAAGTCTCAAAAACAAAAAAAAATGACCATTTAACGGTTGTATAGCCGTTTTTTTTCCTGCCCAACAGTCAGAACCGGACAGCACCGGTTTTTTTTTCCGTCCGGTCGGATCCGGTTTTTTTATCCGATTTTTATCCGGCCTGGTAAAATTGTTGGAACCGGTCCCAGATCCGGCGGATCCCAAAAAATCCAGTCCGGTCCCAAAAAAACCGGTTACAACCTTATCCGATTCCGGATAATCTACCGGATTGGATCCGGTTTTTATGCCCACCTCTAGTCTCGTAAGGAATAATTATATTTATGTTTTGTTGTAGTTTACTTTTTATTATGTTTTAATTAAGTAACTTTGAAATATTATGTAAATTTGAGTTGTAAATTTTAAAATCTCTCCCAAATTTTATAAAATTTAAATTAAATTTTTTTTTTTTTTTTGGATACATTTTATTATATTAAATATTACGAAATTTAAAATAAATAGTTTATTAAAATAATTTTTTTAGATTTTAAAAATAAACGGGCTAAAATTGGTAATGATGTGCCAGTCATTTTTTTACGTTTTTACCTTTTACTCTTGAGGAAGAAAATGAGTGGTTTTTTAATAATGGGTGTAAATCTAATATGCGAGCTGACTGAATATTTTTTTTATTGTTTTTAACCCCTCTACCATGGATGCAGGGCGGCCCTGGGGTAGGTTGATTCGGGCTGCCGGCCAGGACTCATTTTTTCGGGGACCTAAAATTTTTAGGGGGCCTGTATATATATGTTTTTTTATAAAATTTTATATACCGGTTTTATATATTGGGTCATTTTTATAAAAACTTAAAAACATATTGTGGCATTTTTATAATGATTGGACGCTCTTTAATCTTTATAATGGTTGGGCCCTTTCAAACTTAAAACCATCTGCTTTTTTTTTAAAGGACGAATTGATGCCTTGATCGAGTGATCACTGATGCCATGTAACATACTATATTTTTTCTATGTTTATTGCTATAACATTAATCGTCGTTTAAAAAAAAATTAGTTTATACATTTTGTTCGTATAGGCATTTTTTTTCCGGCTCGACCAAGGCACTTAAATTTTCAGGATCGGCCCTGCATGGATGCTTTGAAAGCTAGTGTAAAGGTGGAGATGCTATTAGTATATAAGTAAAAAAGTTAATAACATAAAATTAAGGATTATAAATTTACAATACTACTAAATATTTATAAGAAAAGGCCTTTAATAATTAAAGAGTAAAGTGTCATTTTCGTCTTTATGATTTGGCCATTTTAGTCACTTTAATCCAATTTTTTTTTTTACTTTTTCGTCACTGACTTTTCAAAATCTAGCAATTTTCATCCACCTGACTAACTCCGTCTACATTTTAACGTTAAATCAGGGGCAATTTAATCTTTTCAACTGCCTTCTACCCTCTATGGCATTCAAAAAGGATTTTTGAAAAGACCAAATTGCCCCTGATTTAACGTTAAGATGTGGACGGAGTTAGTCAGGTGGATGAAATGGCTAAATTTTGAAAATTCAATGACGAAAAAGCTAAAAAAAAGTTTTTGAATGAAAGTGACTAAATGCTCAAATCACTAGAACGAAAATGACACTTTACTCATAATTAAATAATATAGTTCATTATAATAAATTAATATTGGTAATAACTAATTAATATTAGTTTGTATGTCTAGATGTCTTGCTAGTATTTTTTTAATATAACTTTTTCGCCGTTCAAAAAGAAAAGATAAAAACATCTTTAGCCAATTAATAATTGTTCGGTACAAGTTATGTGCCGGTGGTTCCCAAAAATGATTCGTTTATATGCAAACGAAATGAAAATGAACTTTCAATACTTTTTTTTACAACAGATAACTCACACATTATCTAAACCTATTTTTAAATCTACACTCAGTGGGGGGTCGAAACTTAACACCTATAAAATTTCTAGGGGGGGCGGAACTTAATACTTATAAAATTTTCGACCGAATACTTTTAAAATAACACTTCTGAGCGAAAAATCAGGTGAGGGGAGGGAGGAGGGGGGCCCCTAGGCCCTAATGAAGCTTCATCCCTGTCTACACTGATGTTCATATTGGGACTAAAATACACAACCATTTAAGAATGAACATCTTTACCATATATCAAGATATCACTAAGGTACAAGCCTTTTGGTAATTTTAATTACTTAATTTATGATTCTCAACCATTAAATACTATAATAATATAAAAGACATGTTTAAAAACCTTTATAAGTTGTAGTCCTTTTTAAAAGATCTTAGGGCCAAGGGTGTATGGCCTCGGTGTTGACTCGAGCAACTGAAGTTTAACTTGTTTGATTTGCCCACGCCTGATATGGTAGATCCAAGGTCGAGTCGTTCGTCGCTCGTGGTCCTTTTGTTACTTGGTTCTTCAAATCATGGATTTTGGCGTGTTTAATTTCCGGTTGGGCCATGCACAAATTTTGTGTCTTCTATCCTTACATTCTTCAACTTTTAGCCTTTGTTTGAACTAACATTCTTTGTTGGCTTTTTCTTTGATTATTTGATTATTTGACATTGGTTTTGATAGCTTTAAAAATGTATGATATGTATATATGAATAATAATATTTTTATGTATTCAAACACATATAAAGTTGATGAACCATTTTGGCTTGATTTATTTACTATGTCACTAAAGTTATTTGCCTTATTAACTTATATACTATAAATAATTACATTTTAATACTTTTTATAGAAAATAAAATTGTTAAAATATAATTATTTATTGTACATTGTTGGTACAAATTATAGAATTATTATCTAGGTTTTTATAAAACCATAGAAAACAAAATTGTACTTGTGGTACGTATACATCATCAACAGGTTACATCTTAAATTTTATAGCCGGGGTGTAGAGTGTAATCGTTTACAAAATTCAAGGACCAAATAGCAATTAGAAAATTAAAGGGAAAATTAATATTTAAATAAACAAATTAATTACCACAAATCATAAAAAAATTAAGGTAAACATCAAATTAACCTAGATTGAGCCGTCGCCGCCAATATCACCGCCGCCGCCATCGCCATTATCCGCCGTCACTGCCAGCCACCGTCACAAGAAAGCATCAATCACCATTGTAACAGCTGTAACCACCGGCCGACGCCGACGCCGTCGCCGGAGATCACCTCCACAAGGAGTGGGCCCCACATGAGACATGGCTTCAAGAAACAACACTTTACACATTCATCCATCGCCGGCAACCACCTCTGCCGTCTCCGTCACCGCCGGCACGACGGAGGGAAACCGTGTTCAAAAGTGGATTTTACAATGGTATTTTTTTTTATGACAAATGATGAAAATGCCCTCATAAACTTCCCATCACATCCACCGTCCGCCGCCGTCGATCACCGCCGGCATGACCGGAGAAATTGAACTTCAACCGAAAAACTGCCGTCTTATTCTTCCGACCACCACAAACTAAATCCGAAATTTTACATCACCACCGGCCACCACTCCGCCGGAGCCCCCAACTCCACCCTATATCATGAAAAACCTTATATGTATAAGGTTTTTGTGTACATTTTGGATCAAATTCTTGATGATATTTGTAATGAAATAATATTAAGTGATAAATCGATAAAATCAAGAAGGGAAAACAACATAGAGGGGGGAAGGGAGGGGTCGGTTTTTAAGGGGTAGTTGATGGGTATTTTTGTCTTATCTTGAAAAGCTCACACAAGAAAGAGAAACTTGTGTTTGATACATTTAGAGAATTTACACTTAACCACCTTTCACTATGAAGTTTCTCACCCTTAACCCCTCTATAATTGGAATGTTTTCGTAAATCGTTGAAATTAGATCGAACTGTTTTAATTGAAGCAACCGAATGTTTGAGACGTGTGATGACTAGTTGCAGGTTATAGTTTGAAAAACTTGGTTTTAACGGTTTACCGTTCAGCCAATTTTGCCAGTGGTTTGAATCGTAGAACTGGTGATGTAAACTGAAACGATCTTGAAATGTTTTCTTATATACGTTGTCTTTCTTTTTTAAAACATATAGTTATGTATATGTGTAATATTTATTAATCATCTTATTATTTAAAAGAATAATGTTAAATAACTATTTAAAAACAGTTTAAACTAATAGATCGATATATTTTTGGACGGTTTAGACAGTCTAACTAGCCTGTCAACCGAGTCGGTTTTTCTATTTTGTATATTGTAGTTAAAGGCTAGACCAAGAATTTTTAAAAGAACCTAACAAATTAACAATGAACACCCTGCTAATTATTGAAATTCATTTTGTCCATTGTAACCTTATTTTTTTTATCTACAATGGATTTTTTGTAATTCTTTTCAATCAAGGGACATATTTATAGTTCCACTAGAATCAAGGGACTTGTTTGCAATAGCTAAGAGAAGGTTCTTTTCCCTATTTGTGAGAAACTTTAGGTAGAGGAGTTTGGCTATAAATGAAAACCCACTAGTCATTTCTCCTTTTTACCCTTTCCTCCCTTTGGGTAAAGTGTCATCTTACTACCCACCCCACCCCCACCCCCACTCTCACCCCCACCCCCACCACCACCCCTCCCCCTCCCCCTCAACTTGTCCCAAGAACACAATTCTTTTTTGATAGATTTGGTCCAAAGTAAACTTCTTTGTCTTTTTCTTTCAAATGATATATTGTCATTTATTTGTAAACTAACATATGAATAATTTGGAGAGAACGAATGCATTAAAATAAAAATATTTATTTGTATGAAAAATATGGTATAATATTGTATATTAACAAGTTTCAAAAAATATAAAATAAATAACGCATAAACCAAAGTTTTCAACTGCAATAATTGAATAAATTAGGAGGAATAGACTGTGGTTAAGGATACGTGTTTAACATATTCCCCTAAAAGAACTCGTATGTCTCCCAATGTATAACAGTCGAAGCAGTATATATTGTCGGAAATGGATCACGCACCCAAAATAGAACCGGGATTTTCTAGTATTTTTATTGTTTATGGAGAAAAGAAGAAAGTTATGAAGGAACAAGAGACCTCATTCTCTTAAAAAAGTGAAATAAAAGGGTTCTCCTCTCAAGGTCTAGTATTGTGGTTACTTCATCAATTTTAATTGCAATTAACGCTTAATATACAATTAAATTGCTTTAATAAAGGTCAAAGAAACTCATATTCCATTTAATTTCAGTAGTTAGGGTGGTGAGAGTGGTACCCTCCCACTCAAAACTATACTCTTAAACCCACCAATAAAAATATGACACATCATTTAGACAAACTACCCTACATGATGGGAGTGGTACCCTTCAAATACCCTCCACCTTATTTTTTTTTTAAATTAAAACAAATTAATAACCAAATTTAAAAACTAAAAAAATTAATTAACTAATTAAAAATACATAACAATAAATAAAAAGACCATAAAAAGGTAATTAATTAAAACAAAAATTCATTTAGTCTTCGTCTTCGTCCAAATGCAGGGTGATTCTCGCAACATGTTCCACAAGATCAAATCGAAGTCTAATATGTGTAGCTACATCGTGCAACTCTGAAAGGACGTTATCGTCAATAACTTGTTCGACTGGAGGATCCCTTATGTACAACGGTGATATTGCATTTCCGTCATCTTTTAAAATCATATTATGCAATATCATGCACGTATATACCTCGTTCCTAATATTCGCCAACTTAATATGTCGGTTTGGTCGACGAAGTATACACCATTTCGCTTTTAATATACCGAAAGCTCGCTCGACATCCTTTCTTGCCGACTCTTGCACCTTCTTGAATGCCTTTTCCTTACGGATTGTTGGAAATGGGAATGATTTAACAAACATAGACCAAGTAGGGTAGATCACGTCCGTAAGATAGTATCCACGTTTGTATAGTCGACCGTTAACTTCAAATGGACACTTAGGTGCGGTTCCAAGCTCCTCGTTGGTAAAAAGTGGCAATTGTAGGAGAACATTGATGTCTTTGTTAGAGCCGGGTGTACCACAAAACGCATGACAAAACCACAAATCATTTGAAGTCACCACTTCTAACATGATCGTCGGGTATTGGTGATCGCCTCTCATATATTGCCCGCGCAATCTGGTCGGGCAATTTCTCCAAACAAAATGTGTATAGTCGATGCTACCGACCATACCCGGAATGCCATGTTTTTCTTCATGTACAATGCACAAAAGTGCAATGTCATGGCTTGTTGGTCTACGTAAGAACTTTGCCCCGTATAACTGAATTATGGCATTACAAAAATACTCTAGGCGTTCACTTGAGGTTCTCTTGGCCATACTTAAATAGTCGTTGAATTCGTCGGGAGGATTACCGGTTGCGAGTTGTTTAATCGCCAATGTGCACTTTTGTAACGCCATGGAACTCTTCTTGTTCCTCGCGTCTTCACCCTCTTGAAAATATTCAAACCTGGCTTTAAAAATAACCTCTTCGACATTCGAAACCTATCTCGAAACGTCTCTTCTCCGTGTGTTGGGTTTTCGTCAACGAAATAATATTTTATTAGATTCTGTAGAGTCTGTTCACGATCACGGTGTACATATGTCCTTGATGATGTAGTCGTGTCTTCCTCTTCGGCTTGGGCGACAACATCACATAGAAATTGCATACTATGGCCGCCGAACACGAAGTCGAGCGCATCATCCGATAAATCGTGCGGGAAGTATAACGTACGAACCATATTTTGGGTGGGTGTGAGTAGAAAAAAATGGTTTATATATAAATAAAATGTTGAGAAGGAAGAAAAGTTAGAGTTTTTTTTTAGTGTGAAATGAATAAAGGGTATGAGGCATATTTATAAATTTTTTTTTTTTTAATGATGTTCAACGGCTAGTTTTTAACCCAATGTTCGAATTTCACCCATCTACCCACATATCCACTGCGGGTTTCCATAGCCGCTCACACTATCCGTGAACACATACCCGTGGGTACCCGCATTGTGTGCGACGGTGTACCCGCATACCCGCACACTACCCGCTCTCTACCCGACTCCCACCACCCTTGCAATGAATTGTACTTGTAAAAAAAATTTACTTGTAACTACAACTTTATGTAAATAGTTCATCAGCTCCAAGCGATCAGCGGTATCCAATGTATATCTGACTCGTTTTTTTAAATAAAATCGATTCTGATAAATAATTAAAAAAATACTAAATCATGAAATTGTTTATAATTTTTATAATTAAATATATATGTAGACTTTTAAAATTTATTCGCTCTAAAAAGAATTAAAAAAAAAGTACTTAATTATGTATCAAAACCGATATCATAAAACACAATAAACCACGAGCCTTGAATCTATAATTATTTATTTTGAAAAATTAAAAAATTGTTATTAACAAAAAAAACATCATCAAATTCGAGATGATGTTTTAGACCAAAAGGACTAAAATACCCCTAACTATGAAAGAGTGTGTTAACATGACCTGACATTCGACCCTGGTTGAAGGGGCCCGACTCCCACAGTTACAGATTGGTAGAAAAGCAAGGTACAAGTACTATTGCATAGTGTACAAACATATAAGCTTATACATATAAAGTACAATTAATATAGCATCATTGCATCAATCTATGTATTTATTTGACTCTGGTCAAATTCGATTAAATTACTTGTGGGGTCATTTCTGACATTTTGTGTACCCCAAACCCACTAAAAATGTGGTCTTTAAAATAATTTGATTATTTTTATTTAACTTTAAATCTATATCTATACATACTAATAAATCAATGTTTTAAAAGCAATACTTGGTTATATTTTTAGACATTCTCATATTTTTTTTTGCCTCTTTTCTCTATTAATAATTAATTTTATTATTTTATACAACTAAATTAATTATTTGTTTCAATTTTTATCTACAAATTTTTAAATTTAAAACTATGTTTATCATCAATTAAATTATTCTATCTTATTTTTTTGAATTCTTCAAACTGAAAATAATTTTATAACCATCTAAGATCCAAATAAAAACTCTTTAATCATGTATTTACATACTCACATTGTTCCATTTTAACGAGTGTATGTATTAACCGATTATATTATATTTTATTCAACCCGTGTAATCACGAGCTTTTAAAAACATAATTTTTTTATTTCTAAGTATATAATATTACATTTATCAAACCATGTAATACACGGGATTCTAACCTACTATTAAAATATATAAAAGTGGTTTGCGCCTTTTTTTTAATTGCCCACATTAATTTGATCAAATAAATATAAAAAAAGGTCAAAAATAATATAAGAAAAATAAAAAAAGAAAAATTAAATAAAAAAAAACCCAAGGACATTCCAAGAAGAGGTCGAACTGGAAAGGAGTAAGAGGGTGAGATTCGAACCTACGTATCTTGTGTTAACTAACTTCACGTGAACCACCCTGATTAAGTGCACTGTTGTTTATAATTATCACTAATCCACTTTGGCTAAAATAAAAAAAAAATGCTCAACGAACCACGTGGCAGACTTTGTTTAGGCTATTGTAGTGTTCACTCCTCTCACAAAACCCACGTATTTTACTATAGTATATAATGACTGAAAAAAAATTATTTAAAATGGATGAAGTAGTTATTAGTATTTGAAATATAATACTGGCTTTTAGTGGTTTATATGACGGAGGATGTTGAAAACACGTTTAAACACGCATCTAGTCAGCTATCATATCCGTAATATGTTATTTAAAAAAAATACTAATTTAGTATTCAATCTATCATCTTTCATAAATATTATTATATTTTTACGTCATCACCTTTTATATTTGTTTTTAAATTATTTATTATTATTGAACAAAATTATTTATAAGAAGTTAATTAACTTATTATATAAACAAATACTTTGTTAGTAAAACAATTTATATAAATTAAATTATTGTATAAGAGAAATCAAAATAGTACAAAAATTATACAAATTATGTTTTTAAAATTAAAATATTACATATTTTTATTATTCTAGTTAATTACTACATTTAACCTGAGTTAAAACTAAAAATAATTATAGTGTACAGGTTATGAATGGACATGGTACAAATCATGAACACAATTATAAACTCAATCTTACAAAATTAAAAATAAATAAATAAAACCCAAACTTGGCTCACCCCACCCCATCCAAGCTCGCCTGTGAGCACGAACATCACTCAAGGATGCTCCACCCAAATGGGATTGTTCATCGGGTGGATTCCACATAGGCTCAAGGATGGCTCACGATCCCCTATTAGGGATGCTCTTAGTTGTGATAGTTATATTTGGGGTCGAGAAGTTTTGTGTATACAAATCTGTTCTCTACTTATAAAATGATTCATTTGTGTGTGACTATCTCTGAATTTAGAGTGTTCATTTTTCTGTTCAGTCGATTTCATGAAAATCATGGGTCGAACTGTTAGTTTAGGGGAACAATAACCCAAACTAGCCAGATTGTGTGGATCGGTCGAACCAGCCGGTTTTACGATATAACAGTTTAATTTTGAAAGTTTAAACCTATTCTTTTATTTTGTTTTCATAATAATTAGTTTGTAATAATTATTTTAAAATAACAAATATGATTTATGATTATAAAGCATATACATAACTACATATTTCAATAATAAATATATATATATATATATATATATATAGAGAGAGAGAGAGAGGGAGGTTCAAATAATAACTAGTGTTTCGTTAAAAAATCTAAGAAATGACAAAACTTTAAGAAACGATATCAAACGAACTCCGATTGAGCTAATTTAAGCGGCGTTGTAACCGTCTCGTCGAACTCTACTATCTTAGCTTTAAGGTTTAGATTTTACGTTTAAATTTTAGGGTTTTAGCTTTATGGTTTAGCCTTAAGGTTTAGCTTTTAGGGTTTAGAGTTTTTTTTTGTGGGGGTGACGGGTTTAGGTTTTTGGGGGTGGGTGGGGGTGGGTTTAGGTTTTGCGGGGGGGGGGGGTTAGGTTTTTGGGGGGTGGGGGTGGTGGTTTTAGGCTTTTCGGGGTGGGGTTGGATGGGGGGTTTAGGTTTTTGGGGGTGCGGGTGGAGGGGGGTTTAGGTTTTTGGGTCCGGGTTAGGGTTCGATGAGATGGTTCAAACGCCGCTGGATCGAGCTCAATCAGAGTTCGTTTGACCCACTTCTTAAGATTTTTTTAGCGAAAAACCACTTGTTAGTGGAACCGTCCCTATATATATATATATATATATATATATATATATATATAATAAATGGTAAACAACATGTACGATTTATATAACCGATTTCAAGTTTTAAACCGGACCAAACATTATACTGAACCGTTTAAATCTCAAACCGAACGGCGTGCTTTGTTTTGAACACCTTGAAATGGATATGATCTTAGTATATCACGTCTGGTCTATGAGGACCTCTCTCGTACACATGCCATAATCTTACTAAAAAAATATGCATTCATTATTTCCCGGACTTATTTCTCGGGAATTTTTTCTTCCGACATAATCTATACTATATAATAAATAAATATTTTTTCATGCTACATGTCGTCTCCATATTCATTCTCATCATTTTTTCCCGCCTCTCTGTCTCTTTTATTAAATACATCTCTATATTTTAATAATAGTATATTTTTAAAGAAAATACTAATTATACTAATAAAACACATTTATTTTAAATTATCCCTTATTATAATAAACTTTGAAATCTAATTATGTAACTTTTATTTTCAATTAAATAGTAAATGAAAGTCAAATTAAATTAAATAGTAATTAACGTATTTTTGAAACTCAATTGTATATTAATTTTTACATATTTTGAATTTTGTTTTCTATCTTTAATATATGTAATACATTTTTATATCTGTAAAATATATACCCAAAAATTTAAGAATTTTATCTATTAATATTTTTCACCACGTGTGTATTACACGGGTTCTAAGCTAGTTATTAATAACAGAAAGAAATCATAATAATTCATATATTTTGGCATACACCGCTTTCTCTCCTTTTTATATTTATAACTATTTAACATATATATGTAAAAAAATATACGTTCTTTTATCTTCAAATGAAATTATCTAAAAGGACTCATCTACGCAGTTAAAATGAACTTGTAATTGTAACTTGAATAAGTTTAACATCGTTTATTAAACTTGTAAACACATTAAAAGTATTAAAAATAATTCGTTTTTTGTTTTAAAAATTCACACAATTCTTTTAATCAAATAGCTAGGATGTCAATCTATCGCGTTGGTGAGTTGACAGATTGAATAATTTCTGGATATTTGGTTGACGAATTGAAAAGGTGAACACAAACACGAGCCATATATTTATTCGTGTTAAAGATATCAATCTTAACCCAGGCACACTTAAAAATCATGTTGGGACGTGTCATGTATCGATTCGACCCATTTAACGTTCATTTGTGAATATAAACAGTGTACATGTGACTTAGTAACAATTACTATGACTCAAATGAACATTTGTTTTACCAGTGTCTTTTTAATTGTTTTTTACTTTATTTATATTTCCCTATTAACAAACTTGAGTTTATATATTTAGCTCAAGATTAAATGAACCGGACGGAGAGGATTGGAGACTAGAGAAGTGAAAAGAGTTGTTAGAAATAATGAATGAAGTTGTTAGAGCATTCACATTAGGTTTTTCATATTCATTCTCATAATTTAACTAAAAATCAATATTTTCTAAATTTATATATCAATTTCTAAAAACATCTCACATCTCATTCTCCATCCCTATCTCTATTTTCGTTTTTTATTATTTATTTTTCTTTCATTCAATTACAATCTTAACTACTTTTTGATATATATATATATATATATATATATATATATATATATATATATATATTATGTTAGAATCTCGTGTATTACACGGGTTGAATAAATCTTATTTTATATATTTAGTAATAAAAAAATTTCTTTAAAAACCCGTGTATTACGCAGGTTGAATAAACCCGTGTATTACACGAGTTGAATAAAATATAATATGTTAACACATACACTTGTCAAAATATGTTTTTAAAAAAATGTATTTTGACGTGACAGTTATAAATTATGTTAAGTTAATTTAAAAAAAAAATTCAACTGGGTATTAATTTTTTATGTAATTGATAAATGTTAATTCATATTAAATTCATTTCATTAATGATATAATAACTATCCATAACTAAAAAATAAGTATCCATAATTAGATTTATATTAAATACTTAAAATGATATTTTTTTAATATCATTATTTTATAGAAGAGAGAGGCGAGAAAAGCATGCTAAGAAATGTATCAGAAATTGACAATTATCCCTCTAAGATTTTTATTTATTATTATAGATAGGTGGAAAAATCTACTCTAATAAATCAAGGTTTTTATTGGCACATGACACATTTCTAGAGCATTTGGAATTGGTTTTCCCACTTAAACTATTTTCATCTTATTTTGGGACACGCGGACCTTTAAGTCCGACCCATTTTTTGTTTTAACCCGTTCTACTTCTATCGTTCTCTGAAAAGACAGCAAACCCTAATTTCACCAGTCTTGTACATGATCAACGCCACTACCAACACCACATACTTGCACCTCTGCGAAATCCGACTCCACCATGTCTGCTTCTCAATCGGTCGCTGCTTCAACTCCTTCCTCTCATTCTTCTAATCGTACGGTAATTTTTATTTGGCTTATAAGTTCTGTGTATATTCGTATCCAATCTCATATAATCACTCGTGTTATGTTGTGTTGTGTTGTGTATGTACAGATTTGAATGTATGTGTGATGATTTGTTGAAGATTAATGGGCTTTGTTTATTAGGTCTGTTACTCAGATTCTTCAAAGACCACATTGTAAGCTCTTTGTTTCTCCTTCATTCAATTTCTAAAACCCTAATCGGTTCCCCCTTTTAGGATTAAAGCATAATGCTGGTAACCCTAATTTCGTTTTCCCTTTAGCAATTTGAGAAAATGATAATTATTTTTGTAATTTTGTAAACTGTTAATGGGGTTATTTGGTCTATGAAAAAAAAATGACCTGAGATGTTTCTGGCATGTGAAATCTTACTGCTACAAACAGTTCCTGGCATGTGAAACGGATGAAAGTCGGTTATTGACAAGGACTAATATACTGAGAATTAGAATCTCATCTAATTCTAGCTGACGTTGTTTCAACCCATTACCTATTTGAATCATCATTTCCTATCTGGGTTTTCCAGATCTTACTGGGTATGTTTCTATATTTCAAAATCTTGATCCTTTTTGTATATTTTCAAGAACAGTGGAGAAATGAGACGTTAAGCAAGACAAGAGGATGACAGGAGCCCGTGGATTCAGTAATGGACAATGTACAATAAATTATCTACACTTCATAATGCTTGAAAGTTTGTTTTATGCTTTTTTATGTTTTAGAGGGATTTTTATATACACCCTTCTTAAAGCATGTTTTGGCTAATACACGATATTTTCAAGTTTAAGAGGTGTATATATGAAATTGGCCTGTAATTGAACCTTTTACAAAGTTTTCTCTGATTAGGGAATCGAAGATATGATTACAAGAACTATATTATTTTAATAATAATATACTTTTTGAATTAAATTATTTAGGAGATTCTACGAATTAAAAGTAAACTTTGGGCGACTTTTAGCCCGTTGGAGATGAAACTAACCCTAATATACCAATTCATATGTCAATGGTTTTTACAATGTTTTTATGCAATCAATTGAGTCAATCTTGAAGTTCTTTCAAATAGATTTGGGCTATTCTTTCTTTAGAGTATCACATTCTTCTTTCAAAACCCGCAGGTAGTAGAAAAGGAAGTTTTGGATATTCTGTTCGAGAAGATCAATTATTAGCTTTCTTATAGCCAACATTATATAGAGGAAAACAAATTTCATGAGTTAATATGTGTCTGATTCTAGATGTTTGTTACATCATATCTAATAATGATGCTTCTTGAATGAAATAACCAGGTACTAGGAGTCAAAAAGGATGCAAGTACGAGTCAAATTCAGAAAGCTTTCCACAAGTATGTTCTTTTCACCAAATGATATATTTTTTGTTTCGTATTATAATGATGAAAAAAGTTGGAGGTTTTTTCATAGTTGGAGAAAGATATTTTTAGAATGCTATATCAGTCTCTACCAGCTTTAGAAAATTTAATGTTCTCTCATTATGCTCTTGTAGGCTCTCTCTTCAATATCATCCTGATAAGAACAAAAACAAGGGGGCCTACGAGAAGTTTGCTTAAATAAATAACGATACGGTGAATGCTTCCTTCATTTGCACAAAAACAGAAAGAAAATTTTATTGCACAAATATGTTTTCGTATAAATGGTATGAAATTTATTACAATCGGGTTAAACATGACGATTTATCTTAAATACCCGGAAGACATTTTACCGGAAATAATTTAAAATACAAAATCGGTGTGCTGTGTGGAGGTAGGTTATCTGATGATGCTTAACTAAACCCTGATTATGCAGTTTTTACTATGTTTTTATGCAATCAATTGAGTCATTTAGTTTTTACTGGGTCAATAGGGTAAGTTATTATGCAGGTTTTAATATATTTTATGCAATCAATTGAGTCATTTGAGTAAGATTTTATGCCTTCAATTGGGTAAGATTATGTGGAGTCAATTGCGTAAGTTTTAATGCAGTTTTTACTATGCTTTTATGCAGTCAATTGAGTCATTTGGGTAAGACTTTATGCAGTCAATTGGGTAAGTTTTTATGTCGTTTTTATTGAGTCAATTGGTTATGTTTTTATGCAGTTTTTACTGTGTTTTTATGTAGTCAATTGACTAAGTTTTTATGTAGTTATTACCGGATCAATCGGTTAAAAGTTTTTATGCAGTTTTTACTGTGTTTTTATGAGGTCAATTGAGTCATTTGGGTAAGTTTTTATGCAGTTTTTACTAGATCAATTGGGTAAGTTTTCATGCAGTTTTTACTGTGTTTTATTAAGTCAATTGAGTCATTTGGGTCAGCTTTTGTGCAGACATTTGGGTAAGTTTTTATGCAGTTTTATTGACCATGGTACAGTTGATTCATTTGGATAACTTTTTATGCAAATCTATTGGCCATGGTGCAGTTTTATTAACCATTTACGGTCTACAAGAGAAGGCTAATTCTATGAAAGTAGTTTAGCAAAGATTTTGACAGCCTTATCTTTACATGCATTGGTTAATCCTAATGAACTACAACAACTATTAGTTGATGTTTTAGCCTATATTTTGTTTTGTTCTAAAACTAATTATTTGATTATTGTGATTTTTATTCATTCAATTGGTCAATTTTTATGCACTCAATTAAGACAATTAAGGTTCATATAGTTTACCAAATTTATCAATGTTATACAGGTTCATTTGGCTATTAAACCATTTGACTAGCATAAAATATAAATGAATTTTGTAGTGGTAGTCTTGACTATTAAACAAATTGACTGCACTTTTCTTATTCCAAATGAAATTTGCAGTGATTCATATACTACATAAATGCCCATTTGACTACACTTTTCTTTTATGCTTTGGAACAAAACAAGACGGGCGCGTGCCAGTTGACAACTTCAGAATTGTAAAAATTCTTTTTTCTCCCCTTTAAACAAATGCTATCTTTTAAACCATTTGCAGGCGCTCATGCGTAATGCTACAGATACAATAAAGGAGTCCAGAGTTCTTGATATTCTAAATGTAGTAAGTCACCATGTTTATATAATTTTATTGACTTTTAGAAATATCATATTATGTGTAGCTTATTGAGGTTTCATTTACATTCACGCATTATAGAAAGATGGTGTTATGACACCAAGTGTAATCGTGTTACATATTTGTGAATTATAATTGTAATTTTATTTTTCATTATTATATGTAATTTCAGTTATAAGAGTTATTTACAGATTTATGAATTATATCGTTCTCATTATTCAACCCATGAATTATATCGCATTTTTCCCTATGTAAAGTAATGTACTATTTTATTTATAAATTTGCTTAACATTTATGAATGATATATGTTTCTTTTCATCAACCGTGTAGTACATGTGTAATAACCTACTATATTACATATACTAACAATATAAAACAAAATTCAAAAATATGTAAAAATTAATATATAATTGGGTTTCGAAAATATATTAATTACTATTCAATTTAATTTGATTTTTATTTACTATTTGATTGGAAATATAAGCTACATAATTAGATTTCAAAGTTTCTTATAATAAGAGATAATTTAAAATATATTATTATTGAAAATATAGAAGTGTGTTTAATAGGAGAGAGGCAGGAAAGAAATAATGAGAATAAATATGAATACGACACGTGTAATAAGAAACCTTTATCTATTATATAGTATAGATATATATATATATATATATATATATATATAGGGGAGGGTTATTCTACAAAGTCTAAAAACTGTAAAAAGTTTTTTAAAAACCCCACCACCACCCCCCAAAAGCCTAACCCCCCCCCCCCCCCCCCCTCCCAAAACCTAACCACCACCCCACCCACCCCGAAAAACCTAAAACCCCCCACCCCCACCCCCACCCCCAAAAACCTAAATCCTAAAAAAAAACCCTAAAAAGCTGAAAAAGTCGTCTAAAAACACCACCACCACCCCCCCAAAAGCCTAAACCTCCAACCCAACCGCCCCTCCAAAAAAAAACCTAACCCCCACCCCACCCCTAAAAACCTAAAACCCCCACCCCACCCCTAAAAACCTAAACCCCCCCCTCCCCCCAAGCCTAAATACTAAGAGCTAAATCCTAAGGCTAAACCCCTAAGGCTAAATCTTAAGAAAAAAACTAAACCCTATAAGCTAAGATCGTATAGTTCAACGAGACGGTTCAAATGCCGTCGAAATGAGTAAAATCGGAGTTCGTATGAGCCGGTTATGAGCGTTTTAAACGACTTTTTACACTTTTTTAAATTTTTAGCGAAACCTCACTATATATATATGTATGTATGTATGAATTATAAGAATTTGAGTCATATTCTATAAATATCAATACGTCATTATGTCGTGTTTATTTTTATCTACGTTTTGATATAAAATTTATAAGAATTTAAGTCATATTGTATAAATATTTTTATAAACTGATAACGACTTAGTTTTTATAAAATTTATACCAAAACCAACAAGTGTATATTTGAATTTATATAAAACAATATATACATATATAAAATAATATTTTAATATGAAAAACTAAAAAAACAATAAAATAATAACTTTAGAGTTGAATAGTAGAAACCTAAATTTAGGGGGTTACTTTAGTAAACTTTAAAATTTGGGGGATATGAGATGTAGATAGGGAGCCCGATGTGGAGTTAAAAAACATGTTTTTTTGACATTTGCTTTAAGTTTTAGAGATGATAAGCCATTTGGTTCCCTTGATGTGAATGCTCTTAAAGCATTCATAGTCAGATATTCTTCCATATCCCTATAATTTAATTAAAAACACAATTTTCTAAATTTACAACCCATTTTTTTTAAAAATATCACACATCTCATTCCCCATATCTATCTCTATTTAATTAAAAAACACTTTTTTATTCTATTTTTATTATGAGTAAACTTTTATTTTGTTGTAACACCTGTCACAAAAATGTCTAAGAAATGCACAAGGTAAAACTTGAGGGGCTAGTTGTGCAAAGTTCTAGAAATTCAGGGCTGAAAATGAAAATTTTAAACTTGGCACCTTAGCGGACCGCTAAGGATGCCTGTAACGGTCCCCTACGGCCGTTACGGACTGTTAGAGGGAAAAAGGCAGGTGGCTGACCGCCACCCATACCCGTAACAGTCCGCTATGTAGCCATGAAGCAAACGAACCCTGTTTTAACACGTGGATGCTGACTAATGGACAAGAAATCTGACACGTGTACTGGTGGCGGACCGCTAATGCCACCTGTAACGGTCCGCTAGCCGCAATTCTTAAGAATTCACCACGTAGCAGTGTGGCGGACCGCTACGCCTTTGGGTAACGGTCCGCCAGCCGAAATCTTAGAAAAGGTCCAATCAGAAGTTGACACTTAGGACTGACGGAAGCATGGACGGAAGCATGGGCGGTGGCGGACCGCCACCCGCCTGGGTAACGGTCCGCTACGGACCCAGAACTCCAACTATAAATAGCTGGTCGATCTCAGCCCATTTCACTCATTCAAACCCGATTCCTACGACCAGAACTTGTCCCAAAACCCTCTTAGCTCAGTTCTACTCCATTCCCGACTATCCGGTTCGCGTTTAAAAGCCTCACTCTCGCGTATAAGCTCGTAGAAGTCAGGAAAAGCTTGAGGAAACTAAGAAAGGAAGCTAGAGCCCTAGTTCTAAGCATCTAAGGACTCTGTTAAGTAGTCACTCTTTCCATTTTAAGGTGAATACTTTATCCACTTTCAAAACTTTGAGTATCAAACTTTTACATTTGCAAAAACGGTCAAACATGTGTTAAAGGAATGATGCGTAATTGTTCTCCCATGAACAAAGCGTCCAGGCCATTGGTATACGTAAAGTTTGATCAAACGATACATGTGGATCGAGTGAGAGTCTCGGGAACGGCTGGTACTCCTTGTAAACAATGTAAGACGTACTCAAGTGTGAGACACTGTAAGTAAGACCATAGCCGATGAGCACGGCAGTTGTTTACATGGCATGAAACAAGTGTATAAGGTGGTGCATACATCCAGGGGATGAGGACCTGCTAGATGTGTGGGTTGAGCCTAAGAGAAATTATGATTATGAATTTATCACTATTTGTGCCAAATGATTATGGGTCTTAATAAACATATTCACCAGCGTTAGCGCTGAAGTTTTATTTTCGAAAATGTTTTCAGGTAACAACTAAATGCTATTGGGTTTCCCCTATAGTATTTGTAAATAAAATAAAGTTTGTTTGGTTGGCTATGGATATAACCCGAGAATGTTTGTGGATAAATAATTTGGTTGTCGGGCTGGCTACGGATATAGCCGAAGTCAATAATGTACAAAGAAGTTACAGGCTCAAATGCGGTGTGGACTGAGTTGCCCTTAGCACGAGGAAGCCTTATATCACATGGATGATGCTGATGGACTATGCTCTTAGGCATGTTATACCTTGTGGCTACAAAATACTTGTCCGCGGTACAAGAGATGTATTTGATTTCAGAAATATTCGTAAAACAAACGGGTGTTTAAATCCCGAGTTTATAAATAAAAAGATCCTTGTTTATCCGACAAGGTCTTGATAATTTACAAAAACAACCCTTGAGGCTGAGATTTATAACAGAAACGATCCTGAAAAATTTTCTGTTGCAAAATACTATGAGATCAAAGAACATGTACCAATCGCGGTCACACGCGCCCAAGGGGCGCCTGGGGCGGGGTGTGACATTTGGCCTTGTGGTTTAGGCGCTTTAACCATTTTAGTCCAAAAAAGAATCATTTATCAAATCATGACGTGTGGTTTGCAGTTTATAACTATATTAGTCCCTGGGCCAACGCCGTTCAAAATTTCTGTTAAGTCATGGCACGTGCCCCTCACATGAGGGGCATTTTCCTTCTTCATCTTCATTTAAAACCCTAATGTCCCCAAAACCTTTTCTTCCCCAACCTGTAATCTCTCATGACCTTCTGTTTCCACTCCCTCGTGTCGCAGGATAATCACTGACATTGTTAGTAGATCGGGTAACTATGGCGTTAACTCCTTGGTATGTTCGATCTGAAGGTGAACGGTTTGATCCTTACGCTACCTACGGTTAGTTCCTTATCATTGTTTTCTAAAAAATTTTGCATGTATTTGATGGTTTCCAACCTTTGATTTTTTTGCAATTTCATTACAGGTACAAACCCTAATTTGTTTACTTTGAAGATATTCCATGGGGGAGTTTTCATCAAAGGTAAAAACCTTCCATCTTATGTCGATGGTAAGATTAGATATGTGGACATGATTGACGCTGATGAGTTCTTTGTTCTTGAGGTCAATGCTATGATCTAAGAAATAGGTTATTCTAAGAAATAAATTATGTTTTATCATTATAATATAAAGTTCCTGATATGAGCTTGGATTTTGGTCTTAAAGCACTAGGAACTGATCAGGATGTCATTTCTATGTTGCAATATGTTTCTAAGTTCAAGGTGATTGAAATTTATATTGAGCATAAGGTTAAATGTCTTTGACAAGTCTCCTAGTAAAGTTGTAATTGAGGAACTGGATGTCCCTGACCAATCCAAACCTGGGAAATTGAAACCTTTAAGGTCATCTCAGGGAATATATAAAGCTTGTAGAAAACTATCTGTTGTAGTGTAGAAAGAGGATGGTAATGTTAATGTGCAGAATGAGGATGGTAATATTAATGTGCAGAATGAGGCTGTTGATGTTAATGTGCAGAATGAGGTTAACTTTGACATGGAAGATAATGAGCAGAATGATGTTAATGTGTAGAATGAAGATGCAACTGTTAATGGTATGTAGTTTAACTTTGACATGGAAGATAATAATGATGATGATGATATGGGGTCTCGGAAAGATACTTTACTGGAAGATGATGTTGAAGGTCAAAATGAAGATACTTTGCAGGATACAGATAACATGGTTGAAAAGGTTGATGTTGACATGGGGTCATTCAAATCTAATATTGAGGGGGATTATAATGACGATGAAGAAAACAAGGATGAGGATCTTCAAGATGATGAGGAAGGTGACCAAGACCTTGATCTAGATGACTTCGATAGTGGTACAGGTGATGAAGATTTACTAAATACCGCTGTGAAGAAATTTAGAAAGAGAAAAAGAAAAGCCAAGAATCTTGATGCAGTTCCATTTTATGTGGGCCAATCTTTTAGAAATAAATAAGAAATTAAAAGTTTGGTCAAAAGTCATGTTGTGATCCCTAGAAGACAACTGTTTATTACAAGAAATGAAAAGTTCAGGTTTAGGGTTGTGTACACAGGTGTTAGTCATGCTTTTGTTGGAGGGATTGGGACCCAAAGTGCTTTTAATAATAGTACAAAGGAACAAACAAAAATTTTTTCTTGGACATTACATATTTCAAGGAAAAAAGAATCATATTTTTGGGTTGTAAAGACCTTTATTGAAAATGCCTACAAACTAGAGAGGTTAAACTCTACACTATGAGTGCAATAGATAAAGAGATAGAATCAACAATGGAGTCAAATACGGGAATCTCCATTAAAGTTCTTCAAGATCTTATTCAGAAGAAATACCAAGTTTAGATTAGCTTACAGAAGATTTTTAGGGAAAAAGTAATGGCTACAAAGAAAGTTTAAGATGACTTCATAGCACAATATTTACTTCTTAGGGATTACTGTGAAGATGTACTTAGATCCAATCCAGGCACAATAGTTAAGATTGAAGTTGAAAGGGAATTTATTCCCACCACTGAAAGTAGGCAATTTAAAAGGATCTACATTTGTTATGGAGCTTTAAAAGTTGGGTTTAAGCAATGTGGGAGAGAATTGTTGGGTTTGATGACTGCTTCATGAAACCCTTTCCTGGGCAGATTCTGACAGCTGTTGGTGTAGATGATAACAATGGAGTTTATCCGATAGCTTTTGTAATAGTCGAAGCAGAATCATCCAGTTCATGGACTGGGTTCTTAGAGTGCCTTGGTAATGACCTAGGTCTATGTACTCGTTCAAACTTCACATTCTTGAGTAACAGGCAAAAGGTACAAGAAGATCTATCCTTCTGCTAAATTATGTTATTTGTAGAAGTTACTAATGTTCATGTTTATTTGTAGGGCATCATACCAGCTATCAAGAAGGTCTATCCTTCTGCTGAACATAGGACTGTCTGAGGCATATCCATGAGAATATGAAAATAAAATGGAGAGGCAATATGTTCAAGGATATGTTATCGAAAACAGAAAGTGCAACAAAAATTTCATAGTTTAACAAACACAAGGAAGATATAAGAAAACAAGATTCATCACTGGATAAATGGCTGTAAGAAATACCACCAATTCATTGGGCAAGATCCCATTTCAGTGGTATGTAATATAAATTTTTTTCGTATGATTTGGTAAATTTATTAACATGTGATTTCATTGACTGGGAGGTTAAAGTGTGATGTATTACTCAACAATGTATGTGAGGGTTTTAATAGACAACTTATAGGAGGCAGAGATAAACCCATCATCACTTGTTTGGAATACATACGAGAGTACATCATGAGGAGAATTGGGGTGGTTAACAAGATGATTGGCAAGGGTGATGGTCCATAGACACCCACAGCTACAAAGACATTTAACTAAATTAAGTCTGAAGCATCTCAGTATAATGTATTGTGGAATGGTCAAAGCAAATATCAGGTGAGTGGACCATGGAATGATCAGTGTGTAGTAGATGTGGGTTAAAAAACTTGTTCTTGCAGAAAATGGGAACTGACAGCCATGCCCTATAAGCATGCAGTAGCTGTGATCTGGGATATGGCTATGAATGGAATTGAAGTTGGAATCCCAGAATCTTGGGTTGATGAGGTTTATTGGCTAAGAACATGGAAGAAAATCTATCATAACACCACTGACCCAATCAATGGCAAGGAGATGTGGACTCCATCAGCTTGCCCTACTTCACTATTACCACCCAAACATCACACCCAAATTGGAAGGCCAAAGAAGGCTAGAAAGAAGTCTGCTGAGGAGTTGTCACAGAAGATAAACACTGTGGGAAGATGACAAGGAAGGGAAAGCCTGTCACATGTCAAGTTTGTAAGAAAAAGGGCCATAACAAGAGGGGTTGCAAGGAGAGAGGTCCTTCAACATCAACACAGCCTACAAGTCAACAGTAATGTGTGTTCCTCTACTTAGCAGCCTACAAATCAGCAGCAATGAAGTGTCATGTCTTTTGTTTTGATGTCTTTTGTTTAAATTCATGTTGTAAGCACTTCATTATGAACAATGTATGCTTGGTAAATGGTCATTAGAACCATTTGTTTTTTGATCAGAAACTTCTTTTTTGATGAATATTATTTATTTTTCATTGAATGAAAATATCATAAGTTAATCAGATTACAAACCAACACAAAATGGATGGTTTAACCAGAGTCAAAAAGACCATCTAAAAAGACCAACTTTTGAACATTATTTAACTACCATAGCAGGTTCTGTGGGTTAAATGTTAAAAGCATAGTACCTTTTCAGTCAACAACATTTACATTTCCATTTCCACAAACAAAAGCATCATTACAAAAGTTGTAGTACATAATTCACACTACCATTCCAAAAGTTGTACTACTTAGCTTCAAAATATGACCTTTACAACATATTAGGTCAGTTGGAAATGAAATACATCACAAACACTATACAAGTAATGAAAATCACATATTTAAGCCTCTTGTTTTCAGCAGCCATCTTCCTTTGAATTTCTTCACTGCAGTTGATTTTCCGAAGTAATCCTGGGATGATTACAGTAGACCTTTCACACATAGGAGGATCAGTCCATACTACAAAATCACATACCTGATATTGTAGAGAAGGATTTAGTTCAAAGGTTAGTAGAAATCCATGAGGAGAAGATGATGAGATTACCTTGCGTGAGCAACAGTGAAACCTTCGACCAGGGTTAGTAGAAGTCCACGAGGTGCGAATCGTAGTTGGGGAACCACATTTGCATATCACTATCTTCTCTTCTCTTCTCTTCTCTGTGGGTGGAACATTGTCACACCCTCAAAATCCACCTACGGGGTTTTAGCGCGAGGCGCGTGACACACCAGGATCTCAGTCATTAGTTACACAGAACGACTCGATATGAATTTGAATAAAATAACATTGATGCTCATAGTCATGAGACACCAATCTTTAAGTTTGAAAATGTTGCGGGATCGTAAATAAAATCCAATGCAAGTAAAATCAAATGCGCAAAACAAGGCGCACAAACCATGCGGTTTAAATAATTAAAGAGAAATTCAGTGTTTGAAAATGATGGGACTCCATGCATGTCCTATGCTCGTGCTCAATACCTTAGCGACATGAGAAAAACATGCTAAAAGTGTCAACACAATGGTTGTTGAGTTCACAAGTTTGAATGTAAGTAAAAGTTTGATGTTTGCAAGATAGTGTAAATAATACCGATAGATAGCTAGTCAATGTCATGCTACTACAAGTGTTTCGGAACCGAAGCTAACTCTTTGTGTTTGTTTGCCTTCCGCCATGTCTACCAAACAATGGCAAATGTTTAGGTCAATATTACACCCGTTCGACCTCCAGTCGTGTTAGCGTGACTAACGCGGGTGGGGCTTGTCTAAACCCAGTAGTACTACTCAAATTACCACGCTATGTTCCAATACTAACGGTTTGAGAATGTAAGGACTTATGTGGTATGTTTGCACTTTAGTAAGCAAGAGATAATACAATAATACAAGATCCAAAATGTTTACGAGCATGCTTTCTCCCCCAAAAGGAAAGTAAGTAAAAGAGAGGGGTAGTGAAACTCACCTTGGTATGCGTGCAGATAAAAGCTAAGTAAAAACTGTTAGACCTCTAACTGCCACCTAAAACCACAGGTCTATAAGTGTATGTTCGTGTATGTTGACATGAACCCTTAGTATCCAAACAATACCATTGTTTAAGTGTTTAGAAAAGATTTACAAGTTTGACTCAAGTTTGACCCGACAACCCGTTGGTGACACGTTGTATGAAATTATGTTTGTTTAGTATAACACTACTACATTATACACAAATGATCATGCTGTAGCACTTAGCAAAAAATCCTATTTATTCTATCAAGCTAGCAAGTTTCCATAAATAGCAGGTTTCCATAAATAACAGTTTTCTATAAATAGTATGTATGTTCGAAGCTAGTGTCTTTCAGAAACTATCGTTACTAATTATGTTTGACATCTAAATCTAACACGTCCTAGATGGTTAAACATGTAACATACACCTAGAATCTAACATGTTGATCACATCACAGTTTAGGGTTTCCTTTTATAGTCGGCTAAAGATAACATGCACGGTTTCTAGGGTTTAACACATTACAACATGTTATTATGTCCTACATAACATAGTTCTATCATCAAATTATACCACACATGTATAATTACCATATATGACCACTTTTTCAAATTAAAGTTTCCATATTTAGCAAGTTTCTAAAACCGTGTTAGGTATTCAGAATCTGATTTCATAATTTATCTACACATGTAACAAGTAACACATAAACCTCATCACATCATGTAGTTCAATGCTAGCATGCAAGTTTCAAGACCTAAAAAGTTTTCTTCTTTAGTAAGTTATGCTTAATTCACGTGTTTTCTACAAAACGATACTTTCACATGCTTCAAAACTTCAAATATATTTAATCATAATCATTCTACATCATCAACCAACTCATACTCAACAAGTAACTTCAATTAAAGTTTACTCTTTAAGAAAGTCTATGATTTCTAGCTTGTTTAATGGGATTTAAAACACAAAATCAATTGTATACTTTCTAACTAGCATAAATATAACCATAACAAGTATCATACACATCAAATATGCAATCTAGAAATTACATTAAGTTTCCTTTATAGGCAAGTTATGACTTTTGCAACTAGGGTTTCACCAATAACCTTAAAATCATGAAATACATAACTAGGGTTTCACCAATAACCTTAAAATCATGAAATACATGTAGAACAATGTTAAAGACATCAACTTTATTACAAAAACTCATGTTTGGATGAACTAGGGTTTCAATAAAAAATCTTGGAATAAAAAAGTGACAAAATTGAACGAAACAACTTACGTAGTAGTGTTAGGAATGCCTAGAGGAGTCCGAATACGTGTTCAATTGCAAGATTGAAGCTCAAAAGGATGGTGTTTGGGTGCTTGGTTGATCTCGGCGCAACAAGGGAGGGGATGGGGGTTAGGGGCGACGATTAGAGAGAGAGAAATAGGATTAGGGTTTAGTTTCTATAAAATTCTAATTATAATTGCATGTATGGGTTTTAAAATTGAGTTTAGATAATCCATGGGCTTTTTAATTTAAGTTTTACTAAATGACAAATAAAACCCTCCACTATTATTTTTATAAAAACTCCATATCTATAAAAATAATTAATACAATTAATTTCCGATCAATCTACGCGATGACACGAAAATTCACATAATTCACAGAAAGGTTACTTAGCACATAAATTCACATAATTTATTAAAATAATTGTTCGCAATTATTTTTATTAGTTGTAAGGCCCCAAACCCGTGAGGCCTTACTTGTTGGATTTACTTATTTACAAACAGTTCTTAAACTTTAATATCAAAATAACGCAGCGGGAAATACTTCATTACATTGTTCAACATGCGGAAGCGTAACATAGTCTATTACATAAACATAACATAATCTAATCATAACAGGATGCCAGTCTTCGTATCATGCGGGTAACTCATCAACCCGCCCAGCATCACCTTCCATCATCGTAACCTGCCTTAACCTGAATGTGCATACTAAAAAGTCAGCTACGCTGGTGAGTTCTAGCTTTTACATAAAACATTAACTTCAAATATTTGCAAAAAACATAACATCATACTTCATTAATAAAAACATACGTAAATAATGCAATAACAAAAAAAAACATAACACATCATAAACATAAGTCAACGAACATATCGAATATGCGCCTTCTCGTAACCGTCCAATCCATACGTCACATACTAGTGGAATAACCTAAAGATCACCACCACTAGGCCCATCAACACCGTACTGTCCCTCGGGTGAGGAACTCCTAGGGCCCGATACTTAGGTTATTCAGCACCAAACTTCAAGCACGGCATCACAAGGATGACACGTACCAAACTTCAAGCACTGCACCCCGTAAGGCGCAAGTACCAAACTTCAAGCATGACTACCCCGTAAGGTAAATCGTACCAAACTTCAAGGATCACGATAATCCCCTTGGTGACCGTCATCACCCCAGTTGTACAACAGTTGGCCAGCCACAAAGGCCCCTAAAAGGTAAAGGCCCATAACATACTTCCCATACCCATAACCTTCATTCCCTAAGGAATATTGGCAGATTCGTTCGTTTGTGACTTTCGTAAACATTCACTTATTTTACTTCAAAACTTCAGTTAAAGCATTTGTACGTTTTATTAAAAATCATTCCTTCATTCATAAACACTTCATAAACTTCTTTTGGCAAAATATTTCATAAACACTTCTTTCATAACCCTTCCTTCCAAAACATCGTTCATAAACATCATTTTATAAAACGTCACATACAACATTCATAAACATCGTTTTATAAAATAGTCACATCGTTACGTATGCACACCAGCCCAAAAACATTATTAAAACATTTAAAAGAGGGCTTCTAGAACTCACCGTATAAGCTAATCTGGGTTGTCCTAAACAAAGGTCCAACAACGTCGCTTCCGATCTGAATTGATTAGTTAAATACACATCAGACCCAATCTCGACTCTAACGGTTTAACCATTCTAAACATACTGACTTTACTTAATCAGCCTGATGCCTGCACACTTAGCAAGTGCGCAGGGACTTGTTCTTGCATACTTAATAAGTGCGCAGACTTTGCTTCATGCGTACTTGATAAATACGCAGTACCTGCTTCATGCGTACTTGATAAGTACGCAGGATCCTCTTCTTGCGTACTTGGTAAGTACGTAGGATCAGCTTCATGCGTACTTGATAAGTACGCACGAACTGCTTCCTCGCAAAAACCATAACTTTCGCCTTCGGGTCTGATCACGTCAAGATCCCGAACTTGTTTACTTCAAAACGTTTGCTTTTCATTAAGGAACCCAAATATATGTTTTCCTTCCAATTTCATCCGTAAAAACGTTACATTTTCATGCAAAACCTGAAAAACCCAAAAACGAATAAAAACTCAGATTTAGTCCAGATCGTTACCTGAATCGAGTTTCTGATCCGGAGGTTCTTCTCACGAGCTCTGGAGCAACACACTTCTCAAATCTCGGGTCGATCCGACAGCTTTCTCTCTCTATGGTTTCTCTCTCTAGAAGTTGCAAATGAGAAAAATGGGTGGTGACCTTGGCTATTTATAGGGGAGGCTCCCCTTCCAGCCCGCCGGCCAATCCGGCCCGACCCAACATGCCTCGTTCGTTTATTCCGTTATTTTAACTGTCGTTTTATTTTTGGGATGTTACAAGTCTACCCCTTACAATAGGTTTCGTCCCCGAAACCTATCATAAGTCAAATAGTTGAGGGTACGATTCCCTCATTTCCGTATCCATTTCCCAAGTGGCCTCCGATCCCCTTCGATGCTTCCATTTGACTTTAACCAATTGAATAATCTTATTACGCAAACGCTTCTCCTTTCTGTCTAAGATGGCCACGGGTTCTTCGATGTAGTTAAGGCTGTTGTCGACCTCGATGTCAGTAAATGGTACGTGAGCCGATTCATCCGCCAAACACTTTCGCAAGTGTGATACATGGAAGGTAGGATGAATCCCACTTAACTCATCAGGCAACTCTAACCGATAAGCGACTTCACCAACCCGTGCCATTATCCTGAATGGTCCGACAAACCTCGGACTTAACTTTCCTCTCTTCCTGAATCGTATGATTCCCTTCCAGGGTGACACTTTCAACATTACTCTGTCCCCAACATCAAACTTAATAGGCCATCGTCGTTTATCCGCATACGACTTCTGACGATCTTGTGCGGCCTTCATTCGTGCTTTGATTTGATCAAACCTTTCCGACGTTTCTCTTACGACTTCAAGACTTCCTAATTCCTTCTGTCCAATATCACCCCAACAAACCGGGGTCCTGCATCTTCTCCCATACAACATTTCATAAGGCGGCATGCCTATCGTCGTGTGATGACTATTGTTGTAGGATAATTCGGCTAGCGGCAGATGACTGTCCCAACTGCCGCCGAAATCGATAATACAAGCACGAAGCATATCCTCCAATGTCTGAATGGTCCTTTCGGACTGACCATCCGTTTGTGGGTGGTATGCCGTGCTAACATTGAGTCTCGTGCCCATCGCCTCGTGAAATCTTTTCCAGAACCTCGATGTGAATCGTGTGTCCCGGTCAGACACGATCGTCAAAGGCATCCCATGCCGTGCTACAACTTCTTTAATAAATACTTCCGCTAACCTTTCTGACGAGAACGTCTCACGAATAGGTACGAAATGAGCACTCTTCATTAAACGGTCCACAATTACCCAAATGGTAGCATGACCTTTAGCTGTGCGAGGTAGCTTGGTTATGAAGTCCATGGTAATGTGTTCCCACTTCCACTCCGGTATATCAAGTGGTTGAATCTTTCCATACGGTTTCTGGTGTTCGGCCTTTACTTGCGAGCAAGTCAAACACTTGCTTACGTACTTTGTCACTTCATATTTCATTCCAGGCCACCGGTATCCCTTCCTTAGGTCTTGGTACATTTTATTGGTACCACGATGGATAGAGTACCGAGACTTATGAGCCTCATCCAAGATTTTGGTTCTAAGCTCGCCATCCATAGGTATCCATACCCGTCCAAAACGTGTCCTAACACCAAGGGTGTTATATTCCAACTTGTCCTGTTGGCCAACCATCCTTTCCTTCTTTATGTTTTCTTCTTTAAGTGCCTCATCTTGAGCCTTTTCAATTTCTCTCATCACATCCGATGTTACCACCAACTGGCAAGCTTTCACTCTAATAGGAGTAGGCACATCCTTTCGGCTTAGAGCGTCATCCACCACGTTTGCCTTTCCAGGATGGTATATTATTTCACAGTCATAGTCTTTCAACAGTTCCAACCATCGCCTCTGCCTCATATTAAGTTGCTTTTGTTCGAAGAAGTACTTCAAACTTTTGTGGTCGGAGTAAATAGTAAACTTCACCCCGTAAAGGTAGTGCCTCCAGATTTTTAATGCGAATACGACAGCAGCAAGTTCCAAATCGTGAGTTAGATAATTAGCTTCGTGAATCTTCAACTGTCGTGACGCATACGCGATCACTCTCCCGCGTTGCATCAACAAGCATCCCAATCCCTGACCCGAAGCGTCAGAGTATACCACTAAGTCTTCATTGCCCTCGGGAAGGGCCAAGACCGGAGCTTGGGTTAGTTTCTCCTTCAATTCCTTAAACGCCTCGTCCTGGGTTACCTCCTTCCGAGTCAACTTTGTCAATGGCGAAGCTATTTTTGAGAAATTCTGGATGAATCTCCGATAGTAGTCTGCCAATCCCAAGAAACTGCGGATTTCAGTTGGCGTCTTAGGAATATTCCATTCCCTTACCGTCGTTATCTTTGCTGGGTCAACCATAATGCCGTTTGGGTTAATGACGTGACCTAGGAATTGGACTTCTCTAAGCCAGAACGCGCATTTGGAGAACTTAGCATACAACTTTTTCTTCTTCAGAGCTTCCAATACTTCCTTCAAGTGACACGCGTGATCACCCTCATTCTTGGAGTAGATGAGGATATCATCGATGAACACGATTACCGATCGATCCAGCATTGGTCGACAAACCCTATTCATCAAATCCATGAACGTTGCGGGGGCGTTCGTCAATCCGAAAGACATTACGCGGAACTCAAAATATCCATAACGCGTGCGAAATGCAGTTTTCGGTATGTCTTCTTCCCTCACCTTCAACTGATGGTACCCGGACCGAAGGTCGATTTTTGAGAACCAACTTGCGCCTTGCAATTGATCGAACAGGTCGTCGATCCTTGGTAAAGGGTACTTGTTCTTCACCGTACGTTTATTCAACTCGTGATAATCAATACACATTCTCATCGAACCGTCTTTCTTCTTCACAAACAACATCGGAGCACCCCACGGCGAGATGCTCGGTTGGATAAATCCCTTTTCAAGTAACTCGTCTAGTTGTGCCATTAACTCTTTCATCTCCACTGGTGCTAGTCGATATGGAGCCTTAGCCACGGGCTGGGCATCTGGTACTAAGTCGATTCAAAATTCGATCTCTCTGTCGGGTGGTATCCTAGGCAAATCCTCTGGAAACACCTCCGGGTACTCGCGTACCACGGGTACATCGTCTAGTTCCTTCACTTCCTTACACTCGTCAATTACGTACACCAGATAAGCCTCGCATCCGCGCCTCAAGTAACCTGATGCCTTAATCATCGAGATGACGTTTGGCATCGGGGCGTCACGATCTCCAAAAACCTCGACTTCGCTACCATCCGGAGCCTTGAGTCGGATTATCTTTCGTTTACATATAATTTGTGCTTCATTGGCAGTTAGCCAATCCATTCCTAACACGACATCGAACCCACCCAAAACCATGACAAACAACCTGACGGGAAATCTATGGCCTTCTATTTTTATCGTGGAATTGTCAACTACATCAGCCACCCTCACAGTTCTACCCTCAGCGGTTTCTACGCTAAAGGCCCTTTCTAGTTTACTCACAGTGTACTTTACCCTTTACAAAAAGTCGCAGATATAAAACTTTTATTGGCACCCGAATCGAATAACACAGATACAAAAGTGTTTTCAAGGATAAACGTACCTGACGCCATGTCGGGGTCCACTCTGGCATGTTCCTGCGTCAGCGCATAGGCTCAAGTCTTTGCTCGGGGTCTCTCTTCTTTCTTCTCCGGGCCTTTCCCTTCCCCGACTTGACCCATCCTGGGCTTGGTGCATTCCTGGCTCATATGACCACTCTCCCCATAGTTGTAGCATTTGAAGCCTTGCGGGCATTCACGGGAGTAGTGTCCGATTTTGCCGCATTTAAAGCACAGATTTGACCCTAGCCGACATTCACCCGCATGTCTTACCCCACATTTTCAACAGACTGTCGTCTCACCTACTCTGGCCTGTTTGTCCCGAGCCCCAAATAACTTCCCACCCGATCGTTTAGCGGGAAAACTCAGCTTATTCTTAGGCTCTTCAATGGCAACGACATTCAGCGCCAGATCATCAAATACCACATCGCTCAGTTCTACTACCGAATCATAGGTAGTAGGGGCGTTTGCCTTAACATAGGTGCAGACCTGGTCCGACAGTCCTTGAATGTAGCGTGCAATCTTTCTTTCCTCAGTCGTGACAAGATGTGGCACCAAAAGTGCCAGTTCATTGAATCGGGTTGTGTATTGCCGGTGCGTCATGCTCCCGGCCTTCAAACCCAGAAATTCCCTCTCTACCTTCTCAATCTCGTTCCTTGAGCAGAAATTCTTGATCACCAAGGTTTTCAAATAAACCCACATCATTGCATCCACAACCTCGCTCCCTTTTGCTTGACGTACACCTTCCCACCAATGGGATGCTTCCTCTCTCAAGGAGTTAGCAGCAAATTTCACAACTTGATCCGTTAGACACTCGCTCAGGCGAATGGCAGCTTCCATACGGATTACCCAATCAAAAGTAGCCACCACGTCCTTCTTCCCAGTCAGGACCGGCGGGTCACATGCCTTAAAGGACTTATAATCGCAACCACGGTTAAGCGGTGCGTTGATTGCCTCAGTGTTCGGGGTATCAACCACCGTGTTAGACCCACCCGTCTGATTAACCTTCTTTAATGCTTCTGCCAATAGTCCTGGCAAGGAAACCTTCATCAACTCAGTGAACTCTCGAGCTATAGCTGCTCTCACTTCAAGTTCAAAAGTGAAAGGTTGTTCTTCAACCTGTGTCCGCTCTTTCGTCCTGCCATTTCATTCTATAAGACAAGGAATCCAATGTCATCACGCTAGTTAACAAATAAAATTCAACAAGCACTGTAAGATGTTAATATACACTGGCCATCTGCAATTAACCATTACATTACCTTTCGATTTTTATTTGACCACCTTTGTGATTCCATCAGAACACAAGTCCTTACCTAACCCTTTCTAAGGCTTACTATATATGTAAATATATATACTACCTTCATACCTGATGCTGTGGCTCGAGTTACCCGTACTGGCATCCGCTTTCGGTCCCATTCACAGTTTAAGTTTAGACACCGGGAGCGTCCGAATCTCTCAAACTATTGCTCTGATACCAACTTGTAAGGCCCCAAACCCGGGAGGCCTCACTTGTTGGATTTACTTATTTACAAACAGTTCTTAAACTTGAATATCAAAATAACGCAGCGGAAAATACTTCATTAAAACATAACCATTACATTGTTCAACATGCGGAAGCATAACATAGTCTATTACATAAACATAACATAATCTAATCATAACAGGATGCCAGTCTTTGTATCATCCGGGTAACTCATCAACCCGCCCAGCATCACCTTCCATCATCGTAACCTGCCTTAACCTGAATGTGCATATTAAAAATTCAGCTACGCTGGTGAGTTCTAGCGTTTACATAAAACATTAACTTCAAATATTTGCAAAAAACATAACATCATACTTCATTAATAAAAACGTACGTAAATAATGCAATAACAAAAAAAAACATAACACATCATAAACATAAGTCAACGAACATATCGAATATGCGCCTTCTCGTAACCGTCCAATCCATACGTCACATACTAGTGGAATAACCTAAAGATCACCACCACTAGGCCCATCAACACCGTACTGTACCTCGGGTGAGGAACTCCTAGGGCCCGATACTTAGGTTATTCAGCACCAAACTTCAAGCACGGCATCACAAGGATGACACGTACCAAACTTCAAGCACTGCACCCCGTAAGGCGCAAGTACCAAACTTCAAGCATGACTACCCCGTAAGGTAAATCGTACCAAACTTCAAGGATCACGATAATCCCCTTGGTGACCGTCATCACCCCAGTTGTACAACAGTTGGCCAGCCATAAAGGCCCCTAAAAGGTAAAGGCCCATAACATACTTCCCATACCCATAACCTTCATTCCCTAAGGAATATTGGCAGATTCGTTCGTTTGTGACTTTCGTAAACATTCACTTATTTTACTTCAAAACTTCAGTTAAAGCATTTGTACGTTTTATTAAAAATCATTCCTTCATTCATAAACACTTCATAAACTTCTTTTGGCAAAATATTTCATAAACACTTCTTTCATAACCCTTCCTTCCAAAACATCGTTCATAAACATCATTTTATAAAACGTCACATACAACATTCATAAACATCGTTTTATAAAATAGTCACATCGTTACGTATGCACACCAGCCCAAAAACATTATTAAAACATTTAAAAGAGGGCTTCTAGAACTCACCGTATAAGCTAATCTGGGTTGTCCTAAACAAAGGTCCAACAACGTCGCTTCCGATCTGAATTGATTAGTTAAATACACATCAGACCCAATCCCGACTCTAACGGTTTAACCATTCTAAACATACTGACTTTACTTAATCAGCCTGATGCCTGCACACTTAGCAAGTGCGCAGGGACTTGTTCTTGCGTACTTAATAAGTGCGCAGACTTTGCTTCATGCGTACTTGATAAATACACAGTACCTGCTTCATGCGTACTTGATAAATATGAAGGACCCTCTTCTTGCGTACTTGGTAAGTACGCAGGATCAGCTTTATGCGTACTTGATAAGTACGCACGAACTGCTTCCTCGCAAAAACCCTAACTTTCGCCTTCGGGTCTGATCACGTCAAGATCCCGAACTTGTTTACTTCAAAACGTTTGCTTTTCATTAAGGAACCCAAATATATGTTTTCCTTCCAATTTCATCCGTAAAAACGTTACATTTTCATCTAAAACCTGAAAAACCCAAAAACGAACAAAAACTCAGATTTAGGCCAGATCGTTACCTGAATCGAGTTTCTGATCCGGAGGTTCTTCTCACGAGCTCTGGAGCAACACACTTCTCAAATATCGGGTTGATCTGACAACTTTCTCTCTCTACAGTTTCTCTCTCTAGAAGTTGCAAATGAGAGAAATGGGTGGTGACCTTGGCTATTTATAGGGGAGGCTCCCCTTCCAGCCCGCCGGCCCATCCGGCCCGACCCATCATGCCTCGTTCGTTTATTCCATTATTTTAACTGTCGTTTTATTTTTGGGATGTTACATTAGTTCACTAACGTTACGGGTTCGACTCGTGTGTGATCCGGTAAATCTACGTTTTTGTGCTAACTGACACAAATAACTAATCCTGATTAAATGAAATCCATGAGTGAATGTTCGAGATAACTGAGTTTGAATAAATAAATGTTTGAGATAACGATGTTGGTGTTAACGGAGTTAACCTGAAAATGTCGGATGTCACATCATCACCTTGTTGAAAGAACTTTCGTCCCGAAAATTAATCCAAGTTGCTAGTTGTCTGAAAAAAAAAAGTTTGTGTTGTCACATCATCCCCTTGTTGAAAGAAATTTCATCTCGAAATTTAATTAGTACCTTTCGTGTTTGCCGTTGATTGCTTGAAAAGCTGAGGATATTTCTTCATCATCTGATCCTCTCGTTCCCATGTGAACTCCGGTCCACGTTTCGAGTTCCAGCGAACTCTAACAATTGGGATCTTACTGTGCTTGAGTGTTTTGACCTCTCGGTCGATGATTTCAACTGGTTACTCTATGAAACGTAACTGCTCATCGATTTCCAACTGCTCGAGTGGAACCACTAGTGTCTCATCAGATAGACATTTCTTAAGGTTTGAGACATGAACGACATTGTCTACTTCATTGAGTTCATCTGGTAGGTTTAATTGATACGCAACCGGACCAATCATTTTCACTATTTCGAATGGTCCAACATAACGCGGGTTTAGCTTTCCCCGTTTTCCAAAACGGATCACACCTTTCTAAGGTGAAACTTTTAATAACACTCTGTCACCCACCTGAAACTCTAACGGTTTTCTGCACTTGTCTGCATAACTCTTTTGACGGTCACAGGATGCCGCCATACGGTTTCAAATTTGCACAATCTTTTCTGAAGTCTCGTGCACAAGTTCAGGGCCTGTAATTTGGCTATCTCCAACTTCAGCCCAACAGAGAGGTGATCGGCATTTCTGTCCATATAATGCCTCGAACGGTGCTGCATGGATGCTAGTATGGTAGCTATTGTTATAAGAGAACTCCACCAAGGGTAGGTGAGTCTCCCAACTATTTATGAAATCGATTACGCAAGCCCGTAGCATGTCCTCTAGGGTTTGAATTGTACGCTCACTCTGGCCATCAGTTTGGGGATGGTACGCTGTGCTCATATCCAGACGCGTACCCAGAGATTTCTGTAGGGATTGCCAGAATTGTGAAGTGAATCGAGCGTCCCTATCTGAAATGATTGAAACTAGCACTCCATGCCGAGAGACTACTTATTTTAAATAAATGCGGGTTAGCTTCTCGAATTTGTCAGTTTATTTTATATCAAGGAAGTGAGTGGATTTAGTTAGGCGATCCACTATCACCCAGATTGTGTCACATCCAGTAGGGGTTCGGGGTAATTTGGTGATAAAATCCACGAAAATCTGCTCCTATTTTCACATCGGGATTTCCGGTTGCTGAAGCAATCCGGGTGGCTTTTGGTACTCCACCTTGACCTTTGAACAAGTTAGACACTTGCTCACATAGGTGGCTATGTCGGCTTTCATGTTCGGCCACCAATGCAACACCTTTAGATCGTGGTACATTTTGTCAGATCCCGGATGAACAGAGTATCGGGATTTGTGAGCTTCATCCATAACAAGCTCTCTCAGGTTTCCATATACTGGAATCCATATTCGCTCTACGAGATAGAGAATACCATCAGATTTAACTTCTAGTTGTTTCTCCATACCATGAGTGGCTTCCAACGTTAAGTTCTCTTCTTTTAGGGCTTCAAGTTGAGCATTACGGATCTGTTCGGGTAATCATGTATGAATAGTGAGTTGCGATGCTCGAACTCGTCGGGTTTGGTTTCCTTTCTACTCAGAGCATCGGCTACCACGTTAGCCTTGCCCGGATGGTACTTGATGGCACAATCATAATCATTTAAAAGTTCGATCCAGCGACGCTGTCGCATGTTCAACTCTTTATGTTCGAATATGTGCTGGAGACTCTTGTGATCGGTGTAAATATTGCACTTGGTATCGTAAAAGTAGTGTCTCCAGATTTTTAGCGCAAATACCACGGCTCCCAACTCCAAGTCGTGAGTCGTGTAGTTTTTCTCGTGGACTTTCAATTTCCGAGAAGCGTAAGCGATAACCTTCTCGCGTTGCATTAGCACACAACCGAGTCCCGGGATAGAAGCATCGCAATACACTATGAAGTCATCCGTTCCCTCTGGCAGAAATTGGATGGGTGCGCTACAGAGTTTCTGCTTCAGAAGTTGGAATGTTGAATCTTGAGTTTCGCACAAGGTATACGGTTTACCTTTTTGAGTTAGGGCGGTGAGAGGTTGAGCGATCTTAGAAAATCACTCGATAAACCGACGGTAGTAGCCAGCCAATCCCAAAAATTGTCGCACCTCTGTCGGAATCGTTGGTGTTGTCCAATTCTTAATGGCTTCTACTTTGGATGGATCGACATGTATTCCCTTCTCATTGACTACATGTCCAAGAAATTGAACCTTGTGAATCCAAAAATCGCATTTGGAAAACTTGGCGTATAGCTGCTCCTGTCTCAGCAGTTCAAGAATTAAGCGCAGGTGCTCCTTGTGTTCTTCCTTACTCTTAGAATAGATACGGATATCATCAATGAAAACGATGAAGAATTGGTCGTGGTAGGGTTTACACACACGGTTTATGAGGTCCATGAACACCGCGGGTGCGTTGGTTAATCCGAATGGCATGACCAAAAACTCATAATGGTCGTACTGGGTTCTGAATGCGATTTTGGATATATCTTCATCATGAACTCGTAACTGATGATATCCAGATCTGAAATCGATTTTTGAGTAGACACTCGACCCTTGAAGTTGGTTGAACAGATCTTCAATGCAGGGAAGTGGGTAGCGATTCTTGATAGTTACCTTGTTCAGCTCTCGATAATCAATACACATACGGAAAGTCCCATCTTTATTTTTGACAAATAGGACTGGGGCTCCCCATGGTGATGAACTAGGTCGGATGAAACCCTTATTCAACAATTCTTGTAACTGTGTGGATAACTCCTGCAGCTCACTTGGTGCAAGTCTATAATGTGCTCTGGCAATAGGTGCTGCTCCGGGTGTTAGGTCGATCTAGAATTCGACCTGTCGGTGGGGTGGAAGACAAGATAAGTCTTCAGGAAAAACTTCTGGGAAGTCGCGAACAATAGGGATATCTGTAAGTTTCTTCTCCTCGGAAGGTCTGTCGGTGACAAGGGCTAGTATTGCGGTATGACCCTTGCGTAGACATTTCTGCGCCTTCATATAAGATATGATGCCCATGACTGAACCACTCTTCTCACCTTTTACAGAAAGGATCTCTCCACTAGCCAGGGGAATACGAACAATCTTATCTTTACAGGTGATCTCAGATTGGTTTTTAGATAACCAATCCATGCCAACGATTATGTCAAAACTGCCAAGTGTAACTGGCATGAGATCGATGTCGAGTTACCAGATAATCCTAACTTACATCCATTGAGGATATGAGTTGCCTCTATTAACTTACCGCCAGCTATTTCTATGGTATATTTGTGCTCTAACGGGGTTGTGGTCATCTCTATCTGTTTACTAAAGTTCTCAAAAATAAAACTCCTATCGGAACCAGTATCAAATAGTACAGAAGAAAAATGATCATTTAAAGGAAACATACCGGTAACAACGTTGTGGTCCTTTCTAGCCTCTCTTGAGCCGATCACGAAGGCCCGACCCTTCGCACCATTCCCATTATTGTTACCATTTCCACTCTGATTATTGCCATTACCATTCCCATTGCCAGCTTTCTTTAGTTGAGGGCAGTCCCTTTTGAAGTGCCCCTCTTTACCGCACTCAAAACATCCATTGGGTCCGTCACCTGTTGGTGTTTGTATATTCTGCAGATCTCCCCTACAATCCTTGGCCGAATGGCCCATTTTTCCGCACCTTTGGCAATGGTACCTGTCACATGCCCCATTGTGATGAAAGTTACATTTGTTATACTTTGGGTACTTACCAGCATATGCACCTTGATTTTGTTGAGCAGAGCTTGACTGTGAGAGGTTTTTAGCAGGTTCAAATTTTTGCTGCTGCTGCTGATGCTGGGGTGGGTTGGACTGAGAAGATTTGAAGTGCGTACTGTCGAACTTACGCTTGTTGTTAGTCAGCTTAGAAACCGCTTTTCTGGAAGGTAGTGTGCCCTGAGGGACTGCCTGGTCAGTCAACCTGTGAGCTAAACGGATAGTTTGTTGGACAGTGGTGGGGTTTGATGATATCACCATACTCTGAATTTGAGTGACTAGGCCTATATACCTCTCGATACGCTTGTAAACCGGGGTCACCATCTGAGGACATAAGGTAGCCAGCTCATGAGAGCGGGTGGTGTAAGTTTCAATCTCAGACCCTTCCATTTTGAGGTTCCAGAACTCGACCTCAAGTTTCTGCACCTCGTCGAGGGGTAGTATTCTTCTTTCAGCATGTTCTTGAATTCCTCCCATGGCAAAGTGTTTGCCATTTCCAAAGTTAGCATTTGTACCTGGGAGTTCCACCAGGTAAGGGCTGGACCCTGCAGTGTGCCAGATGCATATTTCACCGGGTTGTTTTACGGGCAATTACACATGGCAAAGAACGAATCAGTTTTCTCCATCCAGCGGAGTAGACCTACTGCTCCCTCAGTTCCACTAAAAGTGTGGGGCTTGCAATCCATAAAGGTCTTGTAAGTGCAGACCTACTGATTGTTGTGCGGACCTGGATTAAAGACAAAGAATATGTTTAGGGATATTGGATTCGGTAATGAGTTTAGAATGAGTGTTAACTCATTAGATTCGACAAATGATAGAGTTACCTCCAACTGGGTTGGCTGCTAAAGCTTCAGCCACACGCTCATTTATCAGAGCCGTGAGTTCGGCTGCGGTCAGATTGATGTTGCCACGTCCGCCGTTACGTCCACCTCGTCGTCCAGACATGATCTTTACATTCACAAATATACAATAATGAGAAAAATATATCGCATATTATCATCATACAAGTACAAGTAAATAAAAGAAAATTAACCCACAACATCTAACATTTCAATAATAATCTTTAATAAAATAAATTGTAAAGGCTACAAAGTAATTTCAATCAAACATCAAAATCCAGAAACATCTGTTGGATGGGAACAACCCTGCCCATCTAGGTTAAATAAAAGCAAATAAGTAAAATGATAGACTGTCAATCGTCACTACCAACTGAGGTCACATCAGAAACAGCATCATCGTCCTCATCCGGCTCCTACTCGAGCTCATCCTCCTGTGCAACTCCTGCAGCGTTGGCAGCCTCGAGTTGTCCCTCTAGCTCCACGATCCTAGCTCTTGCTGCCTCGAGGTTAAGATGTTGCACGTTCACTTGTGCATGTAGCTCATGGAATGCTGTCACTAGGTTATCGTGTAATGTGTTTGCTCTTGCTTGACTCCTAGCCAGCTTCTCTACCCTCTGATCAGGCTGATGACCACGCTGCAACAGTCCAGTGATTTCACCTACAGCCTCACGCATACTACCTATCTCCTTGTCCATCCTCGCCACTAGGGCAGCAAAGTCCTGCTCCAGTGGGTACTGCAGAGGTGGTAGAGTCTCCACAGAAGAAGTGATAGCTTCAAGGTGTGGGGGCGGGACCCGCTCCTGGCGGACCCAACTCCTGATTATGTCCGGGTACCAATCCCAATCCTGTGTGTTACCGCTGACACGCACGTGGAAAGGCTCGTCATATACTATGGTGTCATCGGTAGGTGTCAATCTCCGCCTCTTAGGCTCTGGGGAAGGTATTGTAGGAACATCGGGTTCCTAAGTGATTAGGGATGTAGGTGACTTGGGTGAAGTAGACATCTCCTGTAACGAAATGCATAAGTGTCATGTATGAGTGTGGGTGTTGTGTAACTAATGTAGTGTGTGTGGTTGTAGTCTAAGTCTACTACTAATGCAAACCTAGTTCACTAGAACCAATGTCTCTGATACCAATCTGTCACACTCTCAAAATCTACCTGCAGGGTTTTACCGCGAGGCGCGTGACACACCAGGATCTCAGTCATTAGTTACACGGAACGACTCGATATGAATTTGAATAAAATACCATTGATGCTCATAGTCACGAGACAACAATCTTTAAGTTTGAAAATGTTGCGAAATCGTAAATAAAATCCAATGCAAGTAAAATCAAATGCGCAAAACAAGGCGCCCAAACCATGCGGTTTAAATAATTAAAGATAAATTCAGTGTTTGAAAATGATGGGACTACATGCATGTCCTATGCTCGTGCTCAATACCTTAGCGACATGAGAAAAACATGCTAAAAGTGTCAACACAATGGTTGGTGAGTTCACAAGTTTGAATGTATGTAAAAGTTTGATGTTTGCAAGATAGTGTAAATAATATCGATAGATAGCTAGTCAATGTCATGCTACTACAAGTGTTTCGGAACCGAAGCTGACTCTTTGTGTTCGTTTGCCTTCCGCCATGTCTACCAAACAATGGCAAATATTTAGGTCAATATTACACCCGTTCGACCTCCAGTCGTGTTAGCGTGACTAACGCGGGTGGGGCTTGTCAAACCCCAGTAATACTACTCAAATTACCTCGCTATATTCCAATACTAACGGTTCGAGAATGTAAGGACTTATGTGGTATGTTTGCACTTTAGTAAGCAAGCGATAATACAATAATACAATATCCAAAATGTTTGAAAGCATGCTTTCTCCCCTAAAAGGAAAGTAAGTAAAAGAGAGGGGTAGTGAAACTCACCTTGGTATGCGTGCAGATAAAAGCTAAGTAAAAAATGTTAGACCTCTAACTGCCACCTAAAACCACAGGTCTATAAGTGTGTATTCGTGTATGTTGACATGAACCCTTAGTATCCAAACAATACCATTGTTTAAGTGTTTAGAAAAGATTTACAAGTTTGACTCAAGTTTGTCCCGACAACCCGTTGGTGACACGTTGTATGAAATTATGTTTGTTTAGTATAACACTACTACATTATACACAAATGATCATGCTGTAGCACTTAGCAAAAAATCCTATTTGTTCTATCAAGCTAGCAAGTTTCTATAAATAGCAGGTTTCCATAAATAGCAGTTTTCTATAAATAGTATGTATGTTCGAAGCTCGTGTCTTTCAGAAACTATCGTTACTAATTATGTTTGACATGTGAATCTAACACGTCCTAGATGGTTAAACATGTAACATACACCTAGAATCTAACATGTTGATCACACCACAGTTTAGGGTTTCCTTTTATAGTCGGCTAAAGATAACATGCACGGTTTCTAGGGTTTAATACATTACAACATGTTATTATGTCCTACATAACATAGTTCTATCATCAAATTATACCACACATGTCTAAATAACCATATATGACCACTTTTGCAAATTAAAGTTTCCTTATTTAGCAAGTTTGTAAAACCGTGTTAGGTATTCAGAATCTGATTTCATAATTTATCTACACATGTAACAAGTAACACATAAACCTCATCACATCATGTAGTTCAATGCTATCATGCAAGTTTCAAGACCTAAAAAGTTTTCTTCTTTAGTAAGTTATGCTTAATTCAAGTGTTTTCTACAAAACGATACTTTCACGTGCTTCAAAACTTCATATATATTTAATCATAATCATTCTACATCATCAACCAACTCATACTCAACAAGTAACTTCAATTAAAGTTTACTCTTTAAGAAAGTCTATGATTTCTAGCTTGTTTAATGGGATTTAAAACACAAAATCAATTGTATACTTTCTAACAAGCATAAATATAACCATAACAAGTATCATACACATCAAATATGCAATCTAGAAATTACATAAAGTTTCCTTTATAGGCAATTTATGACTTTTGCAACTAGGGTTTCACCAATAACCTTAAAATCATCAAATACATGTAGAACAATGTTAAAAACATCAACTTTATTACAAAAACTCATGTTTGGATGAACTAGGGTTTCAATAAAAAATCTTGGAATCAAAAAGTGACGAAATTGAACGAAACAACTTACGTAGTAGTGTTAGGAATGCCCAGAGGAGTCTGAATACGTGTTCAATTGCAAGATTGAAGCTCAAAAGGATGGTATTTGGGTGCTTGGTTGATCTCGGCGCAACAAGGGAGGGGATGGGGGTTGGGGGTGACGATTAGAGAGAGAGAAATAGGATTAGGGTTTAGTTTCTATAAAATTCTAATTATAATTGCATGTATGGGTTTTAAAATTGAGTTTAGATAATCCATGGGCTTTTTAATTTAAGTTTTACTAAATGACAAATAAAACACTCCACTATTATTTTTATAAAAACTCCATATCTATAAAAATAATTAATACAATTACTTTCCGATCAATCTACGCGATGACACGAAAATTCACATAATTCACAGAAAGGTCACTTAGCACATAAAATCACATAATTTATTAAAATAATTGTTCGCAATTATTTTTATTAGTTCACCAACGTTACGGGTTCGACTCGTGTGTGATCCGGTAATTCTACGTGTTTGTGCGAACTGACACATCTAACTAATCCTAATTAAATGTAATGCATGAGTGAATGTTCGAGATAACTGAGTTTGAATAAATAAATGTTTGAGATAACGATGTTGGTGTTAACGGAGTTAACCTGAAAATGTCGGATGTCACAAACAACGAGTGGGGAAGAAAAGGTTTTGGGGGCATTAGGGTTTTAAATGAAGATGAAGAAGGAAAATGCCCCTCATGTGAGGGGCACGTGCCATGATTTAACAGAAATTTTGAACGTTGTTTGCCCAAGGGACTAATATATAGTTATAAATCGCAAACCACAAGTCATGATTTGATAAAAGATTATTTTTTGGACTAAAATAGTTAAAGTGCCTAAACCACAGAGGTCAAAACAGAAGTTTACTCCTTTATTATTTTTTATCTTTCTACCACTTACAAATAATATAAAATAATGGATATGGGGATGAATGATGAGTCCTCAAATATAGGGGACTACTTTACTTTTCCCTAAAAACATAGGGATGGAGAATTGGTTGAAGTGATTTTTTAGGTGATTTTGTTAAAATTTGAGTATGGGATTGGGGATGGGGATCGAGCTAGGAATGCTCTTAGAAATAAAGAGTTGGTGAAAAGTTTAAGGTAATGTTTGGTATGCATGAATGTATGGTGGAATAGAATGGGTCATTATGCTGGAATGAAAAAAAAAGCATGTTTGTTAATCAAATAAGAATGAAATTGACCATTACATAAGGAATGTGATTATTTCACTTCTAATGATTTTCATTACTTGGGGATGGATGTTTTCTTTTCATTCCTTTAAGGAATTGAACGATTTTATTTAACTAAAGCCCCGACCATGCCCCGACCCATAATCCGACTCATGATTCGAACCATGACCCAACCCAAGCTCCAAACCTTGACCCGAACCATGCCCTGACCCATGCCCCGAACCACGACACTTCCCATGACTCGAACCATGGCCCGACCCATGACCCGATCCATAATATAAATTTAATAGTTAAAAATATTTTATTTTTCATAAAAAAAATTTCTGTCCACCAAACACAACGAAGTAATGATTCATTACATTCTCATATGGTAACCAAACAGGACAATTGAATGGTAATAATCAATTTCTTTCCTTCATCCATTCCATTCATTCATCCATTCCATTCCCTCGTCCATTCCATTCACTCGTTCATTTCATTACCTCATACCAAATAGACCCTAAGAGATCAAATTAATTTAATTTCTATAAAATGAATAGTTATATGGGAAATTAAAAATCAAAATTATCAAACTTTAATTTTTAACACTTGTTAAATAACCACCTTTTAAAAAAACCCTTAAACTTAAACGTATACCATGTCATGTTCGGATTAACCCTTTATTACACAGGACATGCAGCTTGACCCATTTAGTAAACGGGTTATATTAATTAACTCAAAATCTGATTATTTTTGTGTCGTATTTCTAGACGTGCCAGGGGTTATCGTCCCCAATATAGCTTAGCTATTGTATTAAACGTTAAATATATTTTTAAAACTATTAATTGATTGATATTATAATACTTATATAATAAATTAATAAATCTAATTATTATTTAAGGTATTTTATCAACTACAAAAATAGCATCATTGTTCTAATTTCAAACTTCATGTGTGTAGAATGTAGAAAATAAAGAAAACTCTTTGTCCATCCAATGTTCTCAAGATTGCAAAGGACCACCAAGGAAAGATAACATAAAAATTGAGCATATTTTCACTGTTTATATGGCAATGTGAGGTGGGAGTGTGTGTTTGTGTCAATAAAAGACATAATAACATTGCCTTGATATACCTCTTTCATCTGTGGTTGATACTAAATTCTCCATAGAAAACTACATGAATTATATTTGTATAGGCTTATAAAAATAAAAATAAAACCCACATACTTCCAAACCAAATGCAATTACGCCCTTTGTTAGATGTGCACAAATCGAATTTTTTTTTGAACCGGATCCGGATCGGATAAGTCAACGTTGGTCAAGGACCGGATCCGGTGGAACCGGTTCCGGATCGGATCCGGTTTTGGGGTGTGAGGTTTGGAACCTATTGGAACCTTTTATCCGGTTTTATCCATTTTGTCCGGATTTTTTGTGTCCGATTTTTGTCGGTTCCAAATTTGTCCGGTTTTTATCCGGTCCCTTGAAAAACCATATAACTGGTTCCAGATCCGGCGGTTCCAAAAAATCCGGTTAAAAAAAACCGATTTCGGATAATCCATCGGATCGGATCCAGTTATAATGCCCACCAAAGGTTTTGTGTTAATATAAGTATGTATTATGTTCGTCTTATTTAATATCTATAAAGTTTGATGCAATAACCGGTTACAATTTAAGTTTTTTTTAAATCATGAGAACCAGTCACTAGGAAACTCACAGGACCCACACCGATACCCTACTAGCCAGCACACATGTGGTCTTTAAGAGGTTATAATAGAAAACCAATAGAAGCATGGTTCGAACATGAAACTGAGTGAAATCAAACGCTTACCATTGTGTCACCACTTGAAGGTTTATTTAGTGATATTTATATATGTTTTTAAATGTTGGAATAAGACAAAAAAAAACGTTAACGACTTTATTAACACAAAAAAAATATATGAACTCAACTGTATTTGATTTAGAAGTTTGTAGGTTGTTATAGATGATCTCTATAAAGACCAGTTGGAAGTTCCAACTCGACTAAACAACGATTTAAGTAGGCGTGAGCATGACCATAACCATGAAGACTGGTCAACTTGCCAACCCGACACGATTGTCACCCTTAAATGGGCGAGTCTATCTAATTGCTTTAGGCTGAAACGGGTTGTTTTTTGGTTAAAGACCGAAACAAGTTGAAAAAAGTTGACCAACAAACACTCTTTTGTCTGCTTTATAAAACCATTATAAATAAGTAATACGTGAACTGTGATTATACAAACACTATTATCATAATAACAATCTAAATCTTTTAATAATGCCCGAATATCATTCAATGTCAGTTGGTTCTGAAAATTTGTGGCCCAAAAAGAGTCCACCTCTAAGAGATGTCACATAAGATGTCAGCAACAGAAACAAAGCAACTCTTTTCCATTTTCCTCTATACCTTTGTTATAGTTTTTATTTCGTTGTGGCGAAATGGTAAAAACCCAATATACAACACGGGTTACCTTAGTATGTATCATGGTCTGATGACCCGAAAGCTAGCGGTTGCGGTTCTCCGACGTTTGGCACCCCAGTCAAGCAGGCCCGATTTGGCTATCTTCTTTTTTGAACCAAGATACCCTTGACAACATGAGGCACCACAGTGGCACTTTACCTCAGGCCCAAATTGCACAAACCTAAAATAAAATTTGCAAGAGTTTTATTAGATGTGGCAAGATGGGCGGGTTAGCTAGTGGGTCGAAATGAGCTAGCCGCTAGGGTTGGAACAAGACGGGTTGGGTTGACCCGCAAACAGTTAATCTGTTTCTGATAAATAATCAATGTGCTGATTATGATTATAATAGCAAGATTCTTACTAGTAAGAATTTATATAGAAACAATTTTTTTATGTTAAAATTAATACTTTGGGTCACTTTCAACCCGTTTAAACCATTTGACATGTTTCCCTTATAGAAAATTATTTATTTGAGCTGCTTGAGATTTAAAAAAACCCAAAATGCCCAGATCAGAAGTAAAAAGTCATTAGTATTTTATAAAATAATGTTTATATGATATTGATATCATGGGTTGACAGTGATCCTATCATGTGAATACTATGAGGCTATGAGCAATCTGACTGCTAACTTTTTGGGGCCAATAAATGGTCCTAGTTTTATAGAAAGTCAACCTTTTTGGGTCAATGAATAGTCCTGGTTTAAGAACATTAAATTATATGCATGGTGCCTAAAATGAATCACATTGCTAAAATGGAATAAAAATTCGAAATCCATAACAAAGAGAAAAACAGGTATCATACCTGTAATCATAAGTCAAGGGTTCACCCACTTTGATAGATCTGGCAGCAAAAACACCAACTCGCGTCTCCCCAACAACATCCCTAAAGAAAATCATCATATCCGTAAATTAGTTGTAAGAAATAGTTACCTAAATCAATCAACTAAGTTGATCACAAATGATCACAGATAGCAATATCAACCCATTTTACTTATGAAAATGTCGATTTCGGTCATGGTTCATCTTTAACAGATAAAGTAGAAAAAGAAAAAAAATTTACCTAAAAAGGAAACGGGTCAAACAGGTCAAGCAGATCAAACAAATTGAAAGTTTCCTAAAGTGTATGTTTAATGCATAAAACCTCCTAGATCACACTACTGAAAAATTATGCTATTGTTGAAATAATATATTACTGTAGTTATATCTATCACACTAAAGATATATAAAATCTTAAAAGTTTTGAACAAAAAGTGTTTTGGGTAAAACCAAACAGGGCCCATTAGACTCAGAAACACATCAGGCATATAAATTTCAACACTCAGGATTAAATTAGCTAGATCAAAGAACATGCAAACAATTATGAGGTTCATCATGCTTACCATTTTTCCAAATTACAATTAGGACCACAACTATGATTTAGAAAACGAGAGGCGTTCCCCTTAAAAGTGGCATCAATGGTGAAATCTTTTCGAATTTCACACATGTAAAAGTTCTTATTCTCCTTGTACTTCATGTTCCAAAGCCTTTCCTCACACTCAGCATCACTAATAACTGAAACAGTAAATTAACAATTTGGTAATAAAAACTAAAAAAAAGGTAATAAAATAATAATAGTTAACACCCAATCACAGAGAAAAATAAACAAATAAACAATTCTATAAACAAATAAACAATTACCTTCCCCAACATATTCTATAATGAATTCACCTTTTTTGATAGATTCAGCTGCCTCTACACCCCACCCGCAATGTTTGGTCTACAACCGGGCCAAAAATGCAAGAAAATGTCACATTTTAGTATAAAATGGCAAATTTTGAACAGATTGATAGCTTTAACTAACAAAATTACCAACACAAGTTTGATCTTTTTATCTTTTCTGAAGGGTTTGTTTGTGCACATTTCTGAACATCCACAAGCTTTTGAACAGCTTATACACTGATGCCTGTTTAATCAAAAATGTAGTGTCATCTGTCATGTATGATGATAAATAATATGATCTATGAAGATTGTGCATAAATATATTCATAGTGCAAAATACCTGCATACGCAATCTTCAGAGCACGTGCTAGACTTGCAATCTGTGCATCCAGTATTCCTCTCAGTATCATCGCGTTTTTTCTTTACAAGGTAGATATCTATTTTTTGTTAAGAACAATGCCAAATTGCAAATTTTTTGAGCACTTGATCTTGGTTTTAAAAAGTGTGAAGCGCACCAAGGCGATAGGGTCCAAAACGCACTGTATCACATATGCGAGGCGCAATTTATAAAAAAATTTGTATTTCTCATAGGTATCAAGCATCACGTACCCAAAATTTAGATATAAAGAAGCTCTATATATGATTTAATATATAAATAACATATATGTACAACCTAAAAGAATGCCAAGGATACTACGCCTGATATGCACATATACCGGGTCTTTCAATGTGATATGTGGCTCCCGTTTGTTCTCTACCGGGTCTTTCAATGTGAGATCAATCGTGAACTCCTTCGCGGTATATGGTAGAGGTAAACGGCAAAAAAATTCCTATTTATACAGATTAAAGGTTAGCATGGAATTAGACATGGCGAAGAATAAATAGCAGGTCAAACGGTACCAAGAAATAACTTAAAAGGAAGAACGGGTCAAACATGCGAACACATCAAACAGGTCTCGAGTCGCCCAAGGTAAGTTTTTAATGTAAAAAACCTCCTAAATCATTTTGTTCAACAAATTATACTATAAATTATTGAAATATTAAAACTTTGTAATCGTTATTGACACGCTTATTGGAATATAGTATTTAGGGTTTAGTATCGTAGCCCACGGGCTACGATACTAAACCCTAAATACTATATTCCAATAACGCTAATTATTGACACCCAACCGACATGTACCATAATATACCAATTTTGACATGTTACCCAACCCACCCGACCAACACATTTTTGCCACATCTCCATGTAATCAATATGTAAAGCTAAGCTAAAGGGAGCAGCACATACATTAGAGCATAAAATAACAGCTATAATTAATTCTCTGCCTTGAAAATATCGCTCAAAAAGATTGATGTTTTGTATTACAATGGTGAGCTTGATTATAAAAAGGAAAGATCAACATAACAATATTGGAACTTCATATCCACTCATTGATGAGTGAAAGCATGTTAGAAATCTCACCTCTATGCTGTTGGTTGGAACTGCAGGCTGCTTATTCAACAAGATATATATCAGTCCTGCCACCCAGCTTAATCAATTAAAATGAAGATCAACCAAGAAACCCTAGCATGAAACAGAATGAACATTGTTGCTATTTCAAATGTGCTGCTCAAATAGGAAACGTTAATATTCAGTGAGATCTAATCTGATTGTTTCTTGTTTTTATTAACAAATTAAAAAGTTTAAGATTAGTATTGCTGATTAACTGATTCAAAAATAAAGGTAGTGACATGAAATTAGAGGCGGCAACATGGGCGAGTTGGGTAATCGTCAAAACAAGTTTGGGTCAAAATGGGTAACTTTGGTTCGGGTTGGGTTGGCCCAAAACACTTTCCATCCAGCTTTTAAAAAAATAACTAATCACCAATATGAACACAAAACTTGTCTTACTTTAAACTTCAAGTACCATCTAGTTTTTTGAATATAATGATTGGGAGATTTTATGCAACAAATTACATTTTGGGTAACTTGTGATCACTTCAACCCATATGACATGTTTCCTTTTAAGCTAATTTTGTTAATTTTATTCGTTTGACAAGTTAGATAAATAAGCATTACCCATGGGTCAAAATTGCCACCTCCACACCAAATGATTGACAAGTAAGCAAAGAAACTTTTTATCATTCATAAGAAGATGAAAACCATGTTGATGAAGGAAGAGATTGACCTTTAATGGTGGCCAATCAATAGCATGCCTCCAACAGATTTTTTGCCAAGGGTGGTCATTAGAATGCAAAACATACTCCGGGTATGCGGCACACTTGTCATGTGATGCTAAATGGCATCTTGAACACCGCCATAAGTGAAAACTCTTTTTGCATAGAAAGCATACCTATTCAAGAAAAAATATTGATCATTAACGTACTCACAAGACTAATAAAAAGAGCTTAAACATAATTTAATAGAACTAAGAAACCTTTTTTTCTGTCTATTATCATTTTTAACATGACTAACACTCCCTAAAACTAAAAAAAAAAGAGTATTTGTTTTCCAAATTCAAATACAACTCTTTTGCAATTCAGACCTGACATGTATGTTTTTAGTTTTAAATGCCGAACTTTTTCCACCCAATACTTGTTATACAGTTTAAACTGTCAAATGTTATTACCGAGATAATATTACTAATGCATGCCTTTTTAAGAACTTCTTTCGATTATCTTTAACTTACTTGACTATGCAAATCATTTATGCCGCTTTAACTTGTCTATTGTGGTTATAATCTTCTTTATACAGTTTAAAGTTACAAATACTATATAATAAATAAAGGTTTTTCATGCCACGTGTCGCCTCCATATTCATTCTCATCACCGCTTCTCTCTCTTATTAAATACACCTCTATCTTTTAACAATAATATATATTTAAAGAAAATATTAATCTTTATATTAATAAATCTCCTACATATTTTGACGAGTGTATGTGTTAACACAGATCATATTGTATTCCACGGGTTTATTCAACCCGTGTAAAACACGACTTTTAAAAAATAAAATTTTTATTACTTAATATATAATATTATATTTATTCAAGCCGTGTAAATTGTAATACACGTGATTTTAACCTAGTAGATGATAAATGAATATGAAATGCAACGTTTACGCCAGCTGGCACTATAAACATACAACAAAAAACCTCTCTTTAGGGAAAAAACAAAAAAGAATATATAAAGAACCTACATTTATCTTCCTCTAACTAGGATGAATCAAATAACAAAAAAGAATATGAATATAGGATCCATGATTAATCAAAAGATGAGCATATTCGTTGTACAGTTCAACATGTTGTGAAATGCATACAAGTAAAAGAAGGATAATAAGATATGAAAAGAAAGTAGATGTGTGTAATAAAGAAAAAACATTACATGTTGAGGACACTTGAATGCTTTTGATGATTGCAAAAATCCAAGCCAGTCCCTTGCACATGTCAAGTGATAAGAACCTTTACAATCACGAACAACACATGATATCTCTTCTCCCGGGTAGATCACACTCTCACACACAAGACACTCAGCCTGAGATACGAACGATAATATTTCCATGATTAAGAGTGGGAACATTTCTACATCAATAATCATGTAATTCCATAAATACGCATGTGAAACACGAATTAGGATGCTTGATTTGATATTATTCTATTAGGGTTAAGTTAAGCATCAATGCCACAAACCTAACTCTTAAAAGTAGGTCATTTAGCAGAGACCAACATCATATTTTCAATAAGAAACACCAAATTTAGATTGAAGGGGGCCTAATAAAGCATAAAATGGTGGTAGTTTACCTCAAATCCTCAATTGCTTCACTTTTAGATTTCTTTTATACATTCAAACCAACATCTTATTCTTTTATACCCTTATTCTTATGATGATTGCAAACAGACAGATGGATTTCATAGCATGTCTAACATAATTATTCCATATATTTGTTTGGTTAAAAAGAATCCAAGTAATGGTTCCTTGAACGTTGTAAGACCTGACAGGCACCCTGACCGCCCTCCAAGTCAGCTGCCAGCCTTCTCTCCTCCTTCTCTCTCCTCTCCCCACGGATCAGGCCCCCCTCTCTCTCCTCCCCCTCTCACAAATATGGCCCTTTCTCTCCCAAGGGTGTGCCCGTCCGCACGGGCTTCTCCCCCCTCCCTATCTCCTTCTTGGCGACAACCTCTCTCCTCCACATAGGGCTAGCAAAACAGGTCTAACTGTGTTAAACAGGTCAGACACTACACGATTAACACGGGTGCTAAACATGAACACGACACGATTACCTAGTCCTGTCATTTTCTTCAAACACGAACACAAACCTGTTTGTGGACGTGTTTTACGATACGACCTGTTTAACACGATTAATTTCACCTATTTAGTGACCCGACACGACATGACACGACCTGGAACATTTAATACGGTGAACAAATAAAAAGATAAAATAAAGATCACCAAAAAGCTAGGGTTTTGTACTTTTGTTTGTAGTATTTATTTATACAATATATTTAATTATTTTAAAAGGTTATATAATTAGATATTTAAATAGTTTAAATGTGCCTAAATGGGTTAGGCAGGTTTTAACATGTTTATGCACGATTTTAATCTTGTTGACAAGTCGACTTGTTTAGACAACACAAACCCAAACATGTTTCCGTGTCAAAAACTGTCAGCCCTACCTCCACATCAGACGGAAGCCCTCACAGCCTTCCATCGGAGAAGGTAATGAATTGATGTAAATCAATGTATATCCTTACTACAACTAATACTAGAATCATTAAAGATCATATCTAAAAGACTCCCTGCCATTAAAAGACATGCATTTAAGATCTAATACTACTTCTAGAACAATTCAGTCCAAAATTCCATTCTAATGCCCTATATTTCAAAAACAATCCAATAACTGATTTAATATACTAATTACAGTACGGAAATTCTACCAATTTTGGAGCCCCAACGAGGAACGGAAGAAACGATATCGATTTCGGAAACCCTAACTCATCGTTCTTCGCAATCCAATCACTCAAATGATCATCAAAACTCTTCGATTCCAGTGATTTTTTAACCGTAACACACAGATGTGCGTTAAGTTCCTCTCGCACTACGAACGGATTTTCTAATTCCTTGGAAGAATTTGATTCGCCTAAATCGCGGTTTCCGGTTGCTGCTGGTCTTGAACTGTTGGAACAACAAGTGATCGTCAGAGGAGGCATTGTTACGAGATTGCCTAAATCAGGCATCGTTGTGATGAACATATAAACCCTAGAAATTGATTTGGTACAAATTGAGGTGTTCTGGAAGAAAGGATTTAGGGCAAATGGCTCTGCGATTCATCCACTTCGTCTTATGGAGATTTTGTTGAGCGGAGAATCAAAGAAGTGAAGGAACAACAGGCGAGCACACACACGGCAGATGTCTCAGTGTGTGTGTGTGTGTGTGTGTGAGAGAGAGAGAGAGAGAGAGAGAGAGAGTGGGTGTGTGAAGGAAGAGCTTGTGCTGAAAAATGTTACTTTCTTCGGCGGGAAGTTTGAAAATTTTGGAGTTGGAAAAGTTAGTTTCAACTAAATGTATAATAGCCTATGCCCAACACGCGGGTCCAGTTCAGACAACGTAGTGGTCAGGTTGTGGGGTACGGGTCTCCGATTTAGAGATGTAACTGCCACGTAAAAAATGAAAGTTACCTATAAAAAAAAAACTAAATGTATAGCCAACTAAATGTATAGCCACCGGGTACGCAAGATCCTTTAGAAACAGCCAGGTTTGATGAGGTTATGGGTTCAAGTATCGCTTCCACATAAATAAAGAAATTTGTCTTTCGTAAAAAACCTAAATGTATATAAAAAGTTAAGATATGTTTAAGATAACTAGATAAGTGATTTTAATTTTATAATAAAAATCAGTTTTTTGTAAAATCTTTCTAAAAAAACTAAATAAAGTTTGTGTAAAATAACTAATACATCATATTATTAAAAAGTATTAAAAAAACTAAATTAAACATTGTTCTTAAATTTCTTTATTTCTTCCTATTTTCATTTTCGTCGGCCACCAAGGACTCTTTCCCCCTTTTGTAACCCATTTCTTTTTTATTAGTTTTGTTGGTTATGGTTTAGTTACTCGTTACCAGTTATGTTTGTTCACCTCTAGTTGCATGGATGTTGCGACCCCAAAAAGTTTCATATTGGGTTGCAAGTTCGCAAATAAGTTTTCGTCTGTTTCTAGGGTTTCAGTTTGCTTCTTTATTTCGAATATGGGTAGCAAGTTCAAAATTAGGTTTATAGTTCAATTTCAGAATTTAATTCGATTTCATATATTAATTCTTTTATTTTTTAGATGTAAACAACAATATACTATTTAATTTCTATGTAATATGTACATTTTTTACAAATCAATTATGGAGTCATCTGATCTTTGAGTCTGATTCAACCAGTCCAAGTAGTGAACTAGGTCAGTTTAACGATCGATCCGGTTTTTTTAACAATGACTTCCGCTTAAAGAAAATTTGGACTAGAATATGTGTAGGGGTATGAATCCACATACACTTGTAATGTTTTTATTTAATCCCTCCATAAAATAAATTCACTCCGCGCGTTGCGGCAAGGACATTGAACCGTGGACAAAATTGACGTCGAATATGTATACAGCTTTAACGACGTGTACATAAGTGCTTAAATGACTTGTATATTATCGCATGCAAGTCATTTTGATCTAAATGTAGATAAAGATAAGCGCGTCGCAATGGTACATTCGAAATTTTATAAAATATCATATTTTAAAAGTTATAAATGAAAAACAAAAAAATACTTATGATTGTTACACTTGTCAACGTATGGTTGGCCAAAATAAAAATAAAAAAACATTTGAAAAATAAATGGTAAATTTAATTAAAGTAGAAGGGACGTATCGTAAATTTTTAAGGGACGTTAATGTAAATAATAAAATTCAAAACTAAACTTCAATACTTGTATCATCAAATTCAAGACCTATACCATTCATGAACAGTCCCACAATCCATTTTTTCGTGAAATAAAATTTTTGTTGGGAATAATCGCAGATTACAATCATCAATGCATATAGTACAAACATCTAAAGCACAATCCTTGCCTCATATATGCTTCCACTAACCACATCAAATTGCAAAATGTTGTCCACACAAAAACATGTTATCTCAACCAACATTTTCTGTTTCCCCTGTGTGAAGGTGAAGAAGAACATCAATGGAGAATCAAGAACCATTGTTTTCCATGGCTAAAAAGGACGACTTTTCTCCAAAGTCAACGCCCAAATCTTCATTAAAGATTGTTTCTCAGGCTGCTGTTGCTGTTCTTGGACTAGGGTTCATTGATGCTGGGTAACTTCAATTCTCACTATCTTTTTTCTATAGGTTTCAATATTTGTTTTCATAAAAGTCAAAACGGTCAAACCCATATCAAGTTATTTTTTTCAACAACAATTTTTTACATATAAATATCATTTAACCTTACATTTATAAAAGATTTAAACCTACATCACTTTTGTGAGATAATCACCGTACCACTAAGATCATAGGTAAACCCATATCAAGTTATAATATAATTTAACTTACTGTTGCAATGAGTAAAACCATAAGATAATTCATCGTTAAATAACCATTTAAAAGATTTTTGAACGCTGACCCCTCGTTTTTTTTTTGTTTTTCACTTTGTTTTCCAATGTAACAGGTAAGTTCGAAAAATCTTGGGGGTCAGTGTTCAAAAATCTGAGAAGTCATTCGAAAAACCATAATATACCTTACTGTAAAAAAAAATACTGCGAGCACCCTATATGCTAGGTCCGTCATGGAACCATCTCTAGCTCCGTGCAAGATTAGTTAAATAGTTAAAGAAGTTTTGGGAATGTTTAGGAAATCATATTATTATAAGGTAGAGTGTTCAATATTCAGTTACAAACCAATTAAACCAAAAGACAAATCGAACTGAAACCGTTTAAAACCAACTTGAATTACATATTCGGTTTTAAACCGAAACCATTAAACATTAAGCCAATTATAAACCTAAATGAGGAACCCGAAAGCCAAACCAATTAACATCCCAAGATATAAGCTTGTTAAAATTCAATTTTTAGTTTGGTTTTGACCATTTTGAATTCGGTCATGTTCTGTTTTCGGTTTGAAAGAAATAATAAAAACAAGGAAACCAAACCGAGCCGATTAACATCCTTATTATTAGGGGGGAACTCGCATACAAGAATATACATTTAGAGAAGATTTGTTACTTGTAAGAAGTGTTTAAATTATAGTCGTTATTGTTGTGATGAAATTGTAGATATAGTGGAGACTGGTCAAGAATCGGAGTGATCTCAACCGAGAACGAAGATCTTCTCAAAGTTGCAGCTTTTGTTGTTGTCCCTTTGTGTTGTTTTATCATATTTTTCATCTCCAAGGCTACCGATGATTAAATTCTTAAAAAATTAAGGAAAAACATATTGTAACTATTAAACTTCTAAATCATTGATGTTTTTTAAAGCATAAGGATAAAATGACAAAACTTACATGTGTTACAGTGGCCTAGGGGGTGTGCACGGGACGGTTTGGTTACGTTTTTAGCCACCGCCGAAGCAAAACCTTAGTTTTCGGTTATTGCCGATCGATTTTTGGAGTGGGTTCATAAATGTCTAACAAAGATCTTTAATTGAAAAGAGGGGTTCCTATGATACATATGTACAGAATTGGATATAATGATACATTGTTGGTTATTGTATGCCGAAACAAAACCTTAGTTTTCGGTTATTGAAGAACGTTAACCGATCGATTTTTGGAGTGGGTTCATAAATGTCTAACAAAGATCGTTAATTGAAAAGAGGGATTCCTATGATACATATGTACAAAATTGGATATGATGATACATTGGTGGTTATTGTACGCCTGATCAAAACCGGACAATCAATTAATCCTAACCCTCAAAACTGAACCATCTCTTATGTCGGTTACAAGTTATATTTGGGTCGGTTTTGTCGGCCAGGGCCGGTTATCAGCTATGTCGGTTATGTTTGCTCACCCTTAACAACGGGGATCAAATCTATAATTTTTATACACCATTTGGATTATTTATGTTTATGAGGTAAAAAAAAACAAAAGGAGGAACTTTTTGGAGTTTATCTCTTTGGAAACAGTATTTTTATCTCTTGAGATGGAGGTAAGGCATGTTGCCGTCTCTCCCTCACCATATCCTACTATATGAGTGACATTTTTACTATGTATGTTTGTTATTTGGATTATTTATGTAAATATTTTTAATCTTAACACTTAGGAAGCTCTTTAATTTTGTCTGAATTTGTTGGGGCACCATAGAGTGCATCTGTCCAAGGTGCATGCCATGGGTCTTTGTCGGATCACACATTTCGAGTTTTGTTGTTGGGCGATGAAACGTGAGCCGTCGGTGATTCTATTTACCGCATTCTATGAGATTACCCTTAAGGGTAATTCGTATTCGTTCAAGAAAAGGCATGGGGTGCTAAGGATTTTCCATCAAGTTTTAAGGGGTGGAAAGGTGTTTTTTTCTATATCGAGACGGAGGTGATCCATGAGGAGATGTATTACCGGTTGTCGCATGAGGACCTTGTTGATCAAGAGTCCGGGCGGGTGATTCCGGAGCATGCCTTCTCTTTTGTTATAAAACAAATATAGGTGGCAAATTAAAATTGGTATGGTTATAATTATGCTTTCTCTTTTGTTATAAACATAACTAGTAAATTATGCCAGCGTTACGCGGCGGGTTTTATTTCATGCTATGGTCAAAATTAGAAATATTGTTTAAGCTTACGGGGATGTTAAAATTTATGATACTCGGTTTCAACGACCTGTACACTGGTATTATCCCCTTGGAAAAATTAACGTCGAACTTTTAAAAATTACAGCCCAAAAGTAAATATAAAGATTAAAATTATTAAGGAAATTTAAAAAGTTATTTTTTAAAACAAGCTGGAATCTTTCCTTTTTAATTTTTTTATGTTGACGTCAACAGTTGAACCGACCGGGGGATGGGGATAGAACCCGCGTCACGCGGGTGAGGAAGGCATGCGCTAAGCACCATCCCATGATGACACCTTGGTTTAGTTATTGCGTTACAACATAAACACACTAAAAGATTGAAAAAATATAGCTACTCAGAACCTGTCACGTGTCATGCTCAAATGCTCAATTGGGCATGTTACTATTCACTCTCAATGATTCTTAGAATATATATAATATGTAGATTAATTTATATTTTTATATAGTTATAAGCTAACTATTTTCCCTTTTAAATACAAAAAATATTTTGAAAACAAATTTTAAGATTTAATAATTAAGTTAAGATTTAAATATGAATAATAAGATTTGTTATAAACTGAAAAAATAACAAAATTCGGATAAAACAGAAGGTAAAATTATCTTTGATCTCGTGAACCTTACTATTTCAATTATTAAGATTGAGACGATTAAAACATGATAAATAATACGGAGTTACAATTGATTAGAAGGCAAAAAAGAAATCAACATCTATTGTTAATTTATTATATTTATTTTATGTTATGGTCAAAACTAGAAACATTGTTTAAGCTTTTGGGGATGTTAAAATTTACAACACTCGGTCTCGACGATATGTATATTGGTATTATCTCCTCGGAAAAAATTAACGTCGAACTTTGAAAAGTTATAACCCAAAAGTAAACATACAGATTAAAATTATTAAGGAAATTTAAAAAGTTTTATTTATTTATTTATTTTTAAAAGCAAGTTGAAACCTTTCATTTCTATTTTTTTTATGCTGACGTCAACAGTTGAACCGGCAGGGGGGCTAGGGATAGAACCCGCATCATGCGGGTGAGGAAGGCATCCGCGGAGCACCATGCCATGATGACGCCTTGGTTTAGTTGTTGCGTTACAACAATACAGACACGCTAAAAGATTGTAAATAAACCTAAAAAAATAGTCAATCAGAACTTGTCACGTGACAAACTCGATTGGACACAGTCACTATTCACTCCCAACTGGTTCTTAGTATATATATTATATAATATAATATGCAGATTAATTTAATTTTTGTCTATTATTTATAGATTTATATTTCTATATAGTTATAAGCTAACTATTTTCCCTTTTAAATACAAAAAAAATATATATATTTTGATAACAACTTTTAAGATTTGATAATTTAGTTAAAGGCTGCCGTTAATAACTAGTTTAAAATTTAAATATGAATCATAAGATTTGTTATAAACTGAAAAAATAATAAAATTTCGGATAAAACAAAATATAAAATTATATTTGACCTCGCTCGTTGATCTTACTATTTCAATTATTAAGATTGAGGCTATTAAAACAATGTAAATAATATGGAGTTACAAACGATTAAAAGGCAAAAAAAAAAAAGGAAATCAACATCTATTGTTAACTTTTTATGGTTTAAATCAATTTCTTAAAACTTAAATAACTTTTATATTTTTCATTATTTTTTTAGTTTGTTTCTAAAAGCAAGGATTTTTATTATATTTAATTTGAGTATGCATTTAGATGTTTTAAACATGTTTATACACCTTAATTATAAAGGCACGTCTAGATAATTACAACCGTACATATAAGTTGACCAGTTAAGCTATATGTAATAGTTTTACTAAAAAATGAAAAACGTCCGCCACATCAGTAAGATGTGCGGTTGTAATTATCTAGACGTACAAAGGCGTGTCCAAGACACATGAACAAACTACATGATTAAGCTATATGTAATAGTTTCACTAAAAAGTGAAAAACGCCCCATCACGTCAGTAGGAGGGTAATCACTAAACACAATCATTAAGATGTGTAATGGTCTCACTATCCATCATTAGTTTTAATTTTTTTTAACCACTAAAATGCATTAATTGGTTGAAAAACCCAACCCAACGTCCCACGCCCGAGATTCGCCTCACACCCCCACTCCACGCCCCAATCACACCCTAGGGGTGGTGTTCCACGCCCAATCACAGGCCACATGGTCCCCCTACCCCCCACCAACCATGCTTCCATTACACATAACCTTATAAGGGTGGTCGGAGCACTCTTCCCAACTGGGTTCTGTACGAACCACCACGTCAGACAAAACTGAGGAGTCAAGCGGGAATGAGGCGGGAAATGGTTGCCGGATGTGAAGAAATCATGTGAGAGAGCAGAAAGAAAGAGATAAACAACTATCGGGAACTTACGGAAATAACGTCTCCCTACCTGCAATACTAGAGAAAATAGCGGTACCGATAGGGTTCGGGAAGGGTGCTCCGTGCACCCAAACCATTACAACAACACGTCTAAACCCCTTTAACTTTAACGAACGAACATCCTCTCATCTTAAAAATATACGTGTCATGTCTAAAGTTCATAAAAAATAATAATAATAAATTAACTATTTTAAGCAAATTATAGATGTTTTGGGACCCACTCATTCAATTTCCCAAAGGCATTTTCGTAAATTCACCCGCTCAAATTTCTATATATTACACGTAGCAACACTCTTCCATACTCTTCATCCAGCTTTTCTCTCTCGGTTTCTCAGATTCTCCATTGCTTCAACCAAAATCTCTTCATGTTCTTCCTCCCAATTCACATTCACACAACTCGCCGCTGTATAATCTGTTAATGGTTCACTTCATGTCGTCTGATAACAACAATGTCTGGCAATTGCCGGAGCCGGAGGTGAAATCGTTCGCCGGAGAAGAAGTTCCGGTGCACTTCAATCAGACCGGCGAATTCGAACCGTTTCCGAAACGGTGGAAATCGTCGTCTCCGCAAATGGATACTAATCAGGTTGATTTCTGTTGCTAGTTTGTTAGATTGGGGGTTTTTAATCTTTTATGTGTTGTTAAATGATTAATGTTGATATATTAGTGTGATTGATTAACTTTCATTGGCTTGTTTAGTTGTATAGTTCATGAAATAATTATTTATTTATTATTATTTTGTTAAATTTATCAAATTATGTCAATTGCATGGTTTAGTTTCGAATTTAATCCAATTGTTTTGACCTAAATGGTCAATTTGACCATGTATGTTAGGTAATTTGATGAAAAATGAATGTGAGAATCTAATCTTACAATTTTTATTTATTTATTTTTTGCCACTTTTTTACATTTTTATATATATGATCTATATGATGAGAGTGATAAGTTGAATGACATGAAATCTAGAAATGAAGTTTGCAATTTATAACTAGATTTTACGAGATATCTTAAACAAATTTTGTAATACCTTTTTGATAATTTAGTGTTAATTTGAATCTGATGCCCATGGCATTGTAGCCTAGTGCTATTGGTGATTGCTCCCCGCAAAAGTGGTGTGGGTTCAAATCCTGCAAGTGCAGGTTAAGGTGGCATTTAGGAGTAAAAAAATTGATGTTCAAAAATAAATAAAAACTTGAAGTTTGATGCAAGTTAAGTATGTTCTAGACTTGTAATATAGTGCTTTACTTGAGTTTAAGGAGAAAAGTTTATGTTAAGATACATTTTGATTTTTGATGTCGAATTTATCACTTTTACATATATTTGGTATAGAGTTTAATGCAAATTTTAACATGGCATTATTGTATTGGAATACATGTTATGATCTTGTATTTATCACATGTTTAATGTTTTATGAACTTAAAATTTGTTGTGATTATATATTTAGTTATGAAAGACTCTACTAGAGTTAATGATTCAATAAAGTCACCGCTTCTTTGGCGGTGGTGATGAGTGTCATTCTACAATAGAAGTCGTGTATGGAAAGACTATGTGGACTAATTGTTCAATGTATCGTCACGAGTCACGTGAGCCGCTTTGTGAACGGTGGGTCTTGTCATGGTCATGTGATTAAATTTACACGAAACACACTAATATAGTAAAAATTCATCGTATCATGACACTTGTAAGAGGATTGCTTTATAATCGGTGGAAACTGGCGTCATACGAAACTAACTTGTTCTATTTTTGTTTCTCCATTCATTTTTATCTAATGCTTCATACATTCAAAAATAGTCATTTTTTGCCTTTGGAAATGTGAATTATGTGCTTCCTTGGAAATAGTTAACTTATAAACTTGAGTTGCTTTGCAAGTTATATGCTAGTATTTCACAAAATGTAAAAGCTTTTGTATTTGACAATTGTACTTTCAAAAAGCACAAACAAGACATTAAATATTCAAAGAGAAGTGCTTTACGCCTATTTTGACGTGCTACTTACTTTTTGTCTTGTGACTATGTGTGTTTATATCTTGAATAGCAACAGAGACTTAACAACGAGCTTTCGGTCACACAATGTCAATACAACCCACTTAATGAACCAAGCCCATTGGGTTTGAGGTTAAGGAAGAGTCCATCATTGTTGGAGCTAGCTCAAAAGAGGCTCAACCAAGTCAATACTGACTCCATTGAAAATATTGAAGCAAAAGCCAAGAGAGATTTGAAGGCAAAAGCGCGGGCCAAGACCTCAAATTCCATTGATAAGTTGAAAGCTTCTCATTTTCCAGCTTCACTATTAAGGATCGGTCGATGGGAGGTATTTTTATTGGATTTGGTCTTACTCTTATAATTTAGAGGTCGCAATTTCAACCCATTTACTTATGAACGGGTTGATTTGGGTTGTGTTTTATTTTAAAGGGGTCAAATCAACAACTTTAGCTACAAGTAATGGGTCAAATAGGTCAAACGGGTCAAAATTTTCCCGAACTCTATTTTTAATGAATTTAGCTTCCTAAATTTTTTTGCTCAAATATCTAGGTTGTTATTGTAAATTGTATTTTTTTTGTAATCATAATTAACACATTAGTTTTTTTTTCAGTTTTTATTAATAAATGGACAAAAGGTGTATGCGGGTCAACCCAACCTGACCGGCCTATACTAAAAATGACTTGTTCAAACCTAGCCCATTACCCAACCCACCCATCTTTCCACCTATATCATATAAATCAGGAATGCTTAAAAAAACTTGAGGTCAAAACTTGTTTTGTGGCAGTATGTGTCAAAATATGAAGGCGATCTAGTGGCAAAATGTTACTTTTCAAAGCATAAGATTGTATGGGAAGTTCTTGATGGTGGACTAAAGAAAAAGTTTGAAATCAATTGGGCTGATATCGTGGGTCTGAAGGCAAACTGTGCAGCGGACGGGCCTGGAAGTTTGACTATTGTGGTGAAATTCTCATTTCCTCGTACTCTTGTATCCTTTGAGTTTATTAGCCCATTTAATTTCCATTGAACATTTACTGTTTTTATTGTCAGCTTGATAAGCCACCGCTCTTCTTTAAAGAAACCAACCCGCAGCCCAGAAAACACACACAGTGGCGGTCCACTTCAGACTTTACAGATGGAGAAGCAAACACACACAGGTATTAATGTCCTTGAATTTAGAGTGGCAAATTTGACCCGTTTTGCTTTTGAATGGGTTGATTCGGGTTTTGTTTGTTCTCTTAATGGATCAAACATGCAAAATAAAAAACAGCTTAAAATGGAATGGGTCGAAATTCGCTCAAAGGTGTATTTTAAATGCATATAATCTCCTAAATCATTTTATTCAAACATACTAGATTATTGTTGAAATAATATAATATTTTTAATCATATTCGTTACACTAATTATTTATAATTTTAAAAAAACATTTGGGGACAAACTGGTCAAGTATAAATTTTCGACTTTCTTACTTAACGATGAGTCGATTTGGGTTGTGTTTTATCTCAAACGGGTCAAATAAAAATTTTACCTGAAAGGGGAATTGGTCAAACGGGTTGAAAATGAGGCAAAGTCTATTTTTATTGCATACAACCTTGTAAATCATTTTCATCTAATTATTATTGTAATACTATTGTTTCTCTGATCATAATTATAACATTAATTACTTGTATATATATATTAGAAAACAGACAAAAAAGTGTTTGGGTCACCCAATCATCTTCTACACATACTAAAAATGACCCGTTAAACCAAAACTGTATTTGACTCGTTTAACATTCTTTTGCATGCTTACCATTGTTTCTGCAGGCGACATTTTCTACAATGTGAACAAGGCGTGCTAGACAAGCACTATGAAAAGCTGATCCAGTGTGACGCACGCCTCAACTTTCTGAGCCAGCAACAAGACATTGTTTTAAACTTCCCATATTTCCCGTCAAGTGCTTCCATTAATGATCGAGATATGCTGGGGAACAGTGTTTTTTACCTACCAGAAATCTATGGTAGTTCACATATGGCTTCCCCGTCTACTTTGCTTACTTATTCATCTAGAACTGTGGAATCGGGGTCTCTCGGTTTGATCCATCAAGATAAGTCTAAAGAGGCCCACTCTTCAAGTTCAGGTACCATTTCCATCAAAAAGTTTGATGATTGAATAACTTTTAAGCAGTGTTTTGAAGACCGGACCAGGAACAGGACTCGTCGCCGGTTTGAACAGAGGGTCTCTCATTTAAATAAGAGACCCCTTACAAACTGTTCTAGGAAGATGTTGATATTCTATTTCTAGATATATAAACTAACTACACTCCAAGTTCATTTGATCACTTTTATTTATAATTTTTTTTTCATTATTTTATTTTTTATTTTAACAAAACAATATATTTATTTTTTTTTAATTTTCAATTTAATATATTATTTATATTTTATGTAATATTTAAATATTTTTCAAAATTAACTATGACGTCATCCAGTTTTTGAGTCCAGTTCGATTGGTCTGACCGACCAGGTGAGACGGCCGGTTCGATGGGTGGGTCAGGTACATTGTGTAACGGGTCAAAACAGGTTCGGGTTGAAACAAGTCATTTTTTAGCACAAGTTAAAACAGTCTGGTTTGGGTTGGGTTGTGTTGACCCACTAACACTTGTTTTGTTTTTCTTTGGCAAGCAAGTTTTTTTTGAGCCGCAAACAATAATTACTATTATTTTTAATTAAAGTCACTTTAACTTTCATTTGATGTTTATTTATCAGGTATGTCTATGGACATTGATGGGCAAAACGATATGAACCAACCGTATGCACCCGGTCTGCTGCCAAACATGTCAATATCTGATCTTGTAAACCGCATCGGAAACGGTCTCTCTGAGCAAAATATGCCCATGAATTTACCATTTTCCAATAATGCCCCTGGGCCGAGTTACCCGAAAGATATGCTAGAAAACATTTCACAAATCCTACTTGGTGACAACCAGCTGACAGCAGCTTCAGATGAGAGAACTCTCATGTCAAGAGTCAATTCCCTCTGCTCCCTTCTTCAAGACTATCAAAATGGTCAGCAAATTGTAAATGACAGTTCTACCCTTCATCATAATCTAATCCCTCATCATGATCTAATCTCTCATCAAGGCAGAAATGACAGTTCTACCCCTGATTCTATTCTCATGCCTGTTAATACAACACCAACAGATAATCAGATAATCAGTTCTGTACCTGGTTCCAGTCAGATGGCACAGCAAGATGGAAATGACAATTCTAACCCTGAGTCTAACCAGGAACCGGGTATTTTAAGAAACGACTCGTTTGCTGAGTTGGTGCATCAGCTTCCCCGCATAGCATCTCTCCCTAGGTTCTTGTTTGATATCTCTGAGAACGGTGAGATATTGAAGTGACGGGTCTCAGGATTTAGAAGTGTTGATATGAGCATTCATGAAAAATCTCGAGATCTTTTCATGCAACAGACCTCTTTGTTTATATGCAGTTGTTTATAGATCAGTTGTTTATAGGCCAGTTTATGTTTTTAAGCAGTTGTTTATGTTGATGAAACTACATAAGATGTGTAAGATATGTTTTGAAATTATATGCAGTTACATTATAGTTTCCAAAATCATATGATAACTTTCTTTATTGATCAACATTAACCATTTTCCATTTGTGCTTGGATAAAATGATAATGTGATGCTAATCATGACCATTTTTGAAGAAAGGTGTTAATTTAGGTAAAAAAAATTGTTTGATGGGTTCATTTGAGCATACTTAATATATAGGTCAAAATGGATCACTCTTATGTCAATGTCTGTCGTTGCCACTAGCTGTCATAAAAACGAATATAACGGGTGAAACTATTTTAATATTTTTTTTTTCCTTTCTAAAATGACTTGATTTTGATCAGAACCTGTTTTGGCCATTACCATGTCCCTTTCTGCCAGGCTTATGTGATATTAAATAATAAGCATCATAGTTGACTAAGGGGCCGCAAAAATGGTCTTTTAATCTGCTTTTGTGTATGAACTCGTAGTAGTTAAATAACTAGTTCTTTCAGAGTTGAACAAATTTTAATCAACGAGGGCATTTTTTGCTAAAAACAATGAGAGATTTCGTGTAAATGAAAGTAATGATCCCTTTGACGAGGTTTACAGTTTCATAACTACCTTCTCAGTTTTACCCGCACTCATGCTCGTCCAAATTTTATGGCATGAGTGTTCCCGATAATTGAAATTCATTATTGTGTATGAATTACCCTCCCTATGGTTTGACATTTTGGGTTTTGAGTGTCCCGGTAATTGAAATTCAATTTCTTTGAGTTGCATTGCATATGATCCCTCCATATATATCGGAGGCTCATGCCTATGTATTTTACGTCTGACTGATAACACCCAACAAATATTTTCCTACCAACTCGAATGGATAATTAACCTTTTTTTCTACTTAACACGTGAAATGAGTATGCAACAGCAAGAATAGTAGTAGTGGTAATAATAAAACCTCTTAGAACCTCTAGGGGGATAGGTTATTTTAAAATTTAATGGTATTTTTATGATTTTTACTTGTTTGTTAAATATTCTTGTAAAAGTTACCTTCATAGTTGATAATCAAGTAAGTTTAGAGAAAGAAATCAACACACAAGACTACGATTTATAGTGGTTTGACAGGATGTTAACAAACCCTCCTTACATCCACTCCTTGGTATACACTAAGAGCTTATCTACACTAATTAACATCCACTTCAGTGAGGTAGGGAACACCATTACATCTTCTCACTAATGGGGTAGTGATCACCCTTTCATCTTCTCACCAAGTGGGTAGTGATCACCCTTCGACTTCTCATTGGTAAGGGAATGATCACCCCTTCTACTTCTCACTAAGAGGGTAATGATCACCCTTACACTCATATCACTTTGTCATGGTAGTGATTACCACATTACTCTCATATCTTTGTAAGGTTTTGTATCTACATATGTGTAAGGCCCCAAACCCGGGAGGCCTTACGTATTGGATTTACTCATCAACACATATCACTTTAAACATAAGGCATTCATTAACACAGCGGAAACGATTTAAAACTTCAACATACGCAGCGGAAACATAAACATGTCTAATACAATTTGTCTTTAACAACATCAAATTAAAACATAACATAAACGTAAACGGGATGCCAGACGCTGATCTTCGGGTAACTCTTCTCGCTAAGCCAAGCATCCACATCCATCAACTGCACCTGCACTTAACTGATATGCATACTAAAAATCAGCAACGCTGAGTGAGTTCTAACGTTTACTTTAAATCAATTATGCAAAAGATTTACTAATACATACATATTGCCCTTAAGGCAAAACTTTACATACTTAACTTTTCAAAAACAGTTTAAAACATTCATAAGGTATTCGTCAATCCCTTGTCAGTGTTGGTACTGCCCTCGTGATCAATACCGCTTAACCGTCAATTCTTATCACTGCTGGTATTGTCCTCATGATCAGTACCACTTATCCGTCAAATCCTTGTCACTACTGGTGTTGTCCTCGTGAGCAATACCGCTTAGCATGATGTTGTCCTCGTGATCAACAACTGGTATTGTCCTCGCGATCAATACCGCTCAGCATAGTTTGGTCCTCGTGACCCATTGATTTTGTCCTCGTGATTAACACGACACGATGTTGTCCTCGTGATCAACACCGGGTATTGTCCTCGTGATCAATACCGCTTAACTGGTACATGGGGGATTGCGTAGTTCCCCAAGCAACCGTCGTCCCTCATCCCAATTGTACAACTGTTAACGAGCCATCAAGACTCTTACTAATGGGTAGCACCCATATCTGGCATCCTGTACAAGTAACATCTTTCCCAAGGACCTTATCCAACTGGTTCACTTCCCATAGGAAGACTGTTCACTTTCTGTTCATAAACTTTCTTTAACTTGATTATACTAAATATATATCATGCCTTTGTTTATGTATATGAAAATATAGTAAACGGTTGCCAATGATATAACTATACTTTACTGCAACATAACTTGTCATAAATATCATGCCTTTGTTTATGTATATGAAAATATAGTAAACGTTTGCCAATGATGTAACTATACTTTGCTCAAAACGTACATTTGCCTCTTTTAAACTTGTCACAAAAATACAGCTTTCACTTTGTTTATTAATATAAAAATATGTAATAAACGCTTTACACTAAGTATGCACACCACCCTTAAAGAAGGCAAAAAGGGGATTATAACTCACCTGGTATCTTAGCTGGAATGGTCTACCGGATCTCACACAATCTGAACAATCATAACAATTCGACACGTATCAGACTTAACTCGACACTAAACGGTTTCACCATTTCTGGCTAGGCGAACTTAAGGCTAAGTTCGCCTCTTTCTATCCTGACGAACATACTGACTTCACTAACTAGCTATATATACCCGTAGACTTGATGCCTGCGCACTTAGCAAGTGCGCAGAGTCTTGTTCTTGCGTACATAATAAGTACGCAGACTTCGTTCTTGCGTACTTGATAAGTACGCAGGACCTGCTTCTTGCGTACTTGACAAGTACGCAGGCTTTGCTTTTTGCGTACTTGATAAGTACACAGGACCTGCTTGTGGGCAGCCTTCTTCCCCGCAAAAACCCTAACTTTTTCATGTAGATCCGACCTCGTCAAGATCCGAACTTTTTACGTTCAAAACTTGTGTTTTCTAACCGAGAGTCTAAATCTGTACTTTGTTTCCATTTTTAAACGTAAAAACCCAACCTTTACCTGATTTTTCTTCAAAACCCAACTCATAACAAAAACTCAGATCTAGGAGAATCGGTTACCTGTAAACGCTTCTTCTCCGCAGCTAAACGTTCAAGATACGTATGCCTACGATCCTATGACCTCAGATTCAAAAACTGGGACTTTCTCTCTCTATGCTCTCTCCCACCTTCTCTCTCTAGAAAACGAAAATTGTGTTGGAAGTGAGGGTTTGGGGCTTGTCTTGAGGCTTATAAGGGGCCCAAACCCCCTCCCATTCTTGGCCCATACACCCGACCCAAGCCCTCTATCCTTTTTCTTTTAAATTTCTTATTCTCGTGAACTATTCCGTGTCCTAAAACTCGGGATGTTACAATATGTGTTGTGTATAAATACAACATTGAATGTCATAAACACCCTACGCTAATTGTCATACGTGGTGACAAGAATAAAACAATGAATATCTCAACTACCTCTACTCTTGCACCTCTTATGATCTCACTTGGAATGATGAATCATTTTGGGTTTGGAATCATTTAGGATACATGGAAGTGTAATGGGAATATGGAGCATTTATTTATGCAAGAGGTTCAGTCTTCAAGTATGGAGAAGGGCTTGCTTTTATAGTCAAGATGAGTGAGAAATACAAGAGTTTATCTTCACTAATTAACTTCCACTTGAATGAGGTAGGGAAAACCATTACATCTTCTCACTAATGGGGTAGTGATCACCCTTTCATCTTCTCACTAAGTGGGTAGTGATCACCCTTCGACTTCTCATTGGTAAGGGAATGATCACCCCTTCTACTACTCACTAAGAGGGTAGTGATCACCCTTACACTCATCTCACTTTGTCATGGTAGTGATTACCACATTACTCTCATATTTTTGTAAGGTTTGTATCTACATAGGTGTTGGGTATAAATACTACATTGAATCTCATAAACACACTATTCTAACTGTCATATGTGGTGACAATAATAAAACAATGAATGTCTTAACTACCTCCACTCTTGCATATCTTATAATCTCGCTTGGAATGATGAATCATTTTGGGTTTGGAATCATTTAGGATACATGGAAGTGTAACAGGAATATGGAGCATTTATTTATGCAAGAGGTTCAGTCTTCAAGTGTGGAGAAGGGCTTGCTTTTATAGCCAAGATGAGAGAGAAACACAAAATTTGTTCGTAGTCAATGGTCGATGCATGGTCAGTTGTCGTAGTCCTTATATCCACCTTTTCTCTTGAAAATTATGTCCGTTGTAATGATCCATAATTGCATAGGTTAGCAATTGAGAAATTATGACCAATTGATGTGTCTCTTTCTTGGCCAAATGAGAGAGCAACCAATGCCAAGTATGGTGAAAACCATCTTCATGATCATAGCTTTAGGTTGGAACTCATTCCTATTGTGCAAGATTCTATTTCTTAGTTTGACTTAGTTATTCTTATAAATATTTCTTTTATAAGAATCGTCTATTTTAATAATTTCTTGAGTCACACACTCGTGTTTAGGAGTTAATTTTATGCTTTCTTGCTTGATCAATAGTATGTTGATGTAGATAATTAATAATTTGGTTATGCTTGAAACGCGCCATCTTCTTTTTGCACTCGTAGTTTTGCTGTTGGACCAATCTTGGGTGTATCCATTTAGTCAAATCTTAAAAAAAAACATTCAATTAACTCAAACCAATCCTTACCAAACTATGACTATCCTTTAAAGCCTGCAAAACCTATCATGATGACCTATCATGATGACATGAGTATTCCTTGTTCACATTTAGACACTATAATGGCTAGAGGTAAGAGAGGTTGACGAACTGGCCGTCGTGGTCGACCTCTGATTAATCGTCGAATAGAAGAAAGCGAACACTCCCAGAACGAGACAGAATCTATTCACGTCGAAGACAACGACCAGTATCCATCATAACTGTCACACCCCAACCGACGGCGGATTATACGTCGGGGCGGACACGGTTGTTCAATAGCACAAGGTTGACTATTAAAGTTTCAATATTTCATTAATAATATATTCAAAGGTTCAATACAAAGGAAATAACAAGTATACAACATTTATTTAATATGAAGTCTAGGTCCAAAGCGTCCTATGTGATCACAAACAAGTCTCATGATGTAAACCTGAAACATGTGAAAGAATCTGTCAACTACAAAATAGTTGGTGAGATACAAAGGTTTTGACACAGTTTAACAAGTATTTGAATAGAGTTACAATTCACTATGATATATGCATTCTATAATGTTAGTACGAGAAAACAAGTATCTTAAACATTGTGCATGTCAAACCTCCAAACCAAGTGTAGGCATAACCCGCAGGTTACCCTTATAGTATCTAGTTTAAGTAACAAACACCAAGGGCTCCCCCCGAAGGGTCAATCAATCAAGGTGGATTGGTTAAATGCAATAGATCTATCATTGTTACTATCGGCTTGATCAAAGTTAATGAACATGCTAGAATTAAGTTTAATCTAAGCATACAAGTCTCAAGTTTAAATAAGAATAAGTATCTAGTCATAGTTTGTACAAGAATTGTATAAGTTTGAAGTTTGAACATGTTTCACCCCAAAAGAATGTAAATGAAAAAGGGGCTAAGTATACTCGCTTGGATTGATGAAGAGTATCTGATAAGAGTAAGTTTGCAAGACCTTGAGGGAGAATATCCTCACAACAAGCCTAAGAATATAAGTCTAAAGATTTAAGTTTACTTCTACAAGTCTAAGGCAAAGGATCTAGGATTTCGAGATTTGACTAGGGTTCCAAATGGGAGACGGGATTCAAGTTTAAAATAAAGATTCTGAATGAATGACGCAAGACCTTGTATAAATGTTTAAAAATATTAAAATACTTATTCAAAAAGTTTTGCAAGTATAATTTATATATGTTCGATGATAATAATCAAGATAGTTTCTAAGTGTTTGTAATTGAAGTTGAAGTCATAGATAGACGAAAGCCTCAAAAATCTTTAAAGGTTTATTTTAAGTATTATTGTCTTGTAGTTTAAATAAGATACAGATCTATTTTTAAGTTATTAGTTTTAAGATTTACAAAGTTTATACGTTTACAAATAATTATATAAATAAAGTATATAATTCTCTTTTCAACTTAGTATAAATGGTTTAAATTTTCCATTTATAAAATATCAAATTTATAGATAATTCTAAGTTTACAAGATTTATATAAGTTTTCAAAGTTGAGTAAAAGATTTATAAGTTCATGGTTTAAAAGATTTTAATTTTAGAAAACAAATGATGAATTACATCTCTTGTTTTAAATAAATAATTCATGTGAAATTGTAAGTTTTATAAAAGTTTTAAAACTTGCTTCAAAAATAAGTCTTGAATTATATGTTATACTAAAGTTTATAAGTCTTTTTAATGTTTAAAATCCAAATGATATGATTGTTTTAGAAAATATAAAATAACTTTATATTTTCTGATTCATTAGTATAATTCTTGTTTATAAGTTTTGAAATGTTCCAAGAGTATTTTTATAGTTTTAAGAATTCAAAACTATTTTAAAGGATTAAATACTAATAGCTTTATACCAAATTTAATTAAATAAAATAGTTCAACAAATCAAACTGTAAATAAAATTCGTTTTTATGTTTATAAAACTTTACCGAATTTTATAAAAATAGTTACAGCATTTAAAACTAAATGAAAAAGCTAAAAAAAATAAAAGTGCCAAAAACGGTTTACCCGGATTCGAACTCGGGTCACTGACCGGGTCGAATCCGCACACACATACACTAACCATCCCGACTACGGGTCTCGTTGTTAAATTAACCGAAGCAGAAAATTTATAAAGAGAATCCCGAATCAAGCCATATTTCCTTATGAACCCTAGATCAAGAATCCTTAAATACGATCCGGTTAACCCTCTGTTTATGTGAATTAGCAGAGGGTTATTGATAGTTGGATGAAAACGAACTGATGGGCTTTTGAATTACCTGAAATGGTGTCGAAGAGAGTGAGAACGGGTCTGTGGCGGTCGTCGGCTGCCGTGAGCTTCCAATCGGCAATGTAGGTGACGAACGTTTGAATTGAGTGTTTAGGAAGATTGAGGGTGATGTTGTTGAGGCTTTTCGATCGATATTTATAGGCAATTCGAGCATTCAATGCGTGAACGGTTGGGGAGGTGGTGGTTGAACGGAAACGAGTTTGAATTCGAAATACGCGGGCTTAGCATTTAATTCGAGCATTGGAACTCGTCGGGCTTTGGTCGCGCGTGTGAAAGGAACCCGAGGTTCATCGAATTTGGACGGGAAACGCGTTTTCGAGGAAACGGCGAGTGAAACCGGTTTCAGCGGGTTTCGAACTCGCGATCGGTATCTGTTTCGGAGGTTTGGTTCCCTGGCAGAACAGGTCCTTGGGGTTTCCAATTGTTTCATTTCATGTTAAAAGTTAAATTCTTAGTTTAAACAAGTTTCAGAAAATGACAGTTTTGGTCCCCGAATTTTTGTAAAATAATTATGTTTTATTTTTATAAAAGCTAAGTAAGTTTTATAAGTTTTTATTTCCCTTATTATTTTATGAAATAATTTCTAGGATTTGAAAAATGTTTTTAGAAATAAGTTTATAAATTTTATATAATTATAAACTTATATATTTTTAGAATTTTAATAACATCTTATTTAATAAAGATAAAAAAATAGACATACGTATATATATTTATATATACATATAAGAAAGTTTTCCTTAAATCCATAATAAATAAATAGAAAAAAATACTATTTAAGGGAATAAGAATTAAGATTTGAAATAATACGGTAAGCGTTTAGGGAAAAAGTATATCGAAAAATCCGGGACATTACAGTCTCCCCTACTTTAGGAAATTTCGTCCCGAAATTAAAGTAGAAGATTTCTGTTTTTAAGTTTATGATACGTGCAAGGATAAGGAGAAAGATACTTTACGTTCCCAAGTAACCCTGGGTTACGTTTAGAATCATGCTGGAATGACAGGAAATAGGTCAAGTTTCTAAGTTTTCAAAGTCTGGGGTTGCCAAAAGTTTCTCTTACGAAGCATATAGTTTCATTGAATTATAGGAAGATTCGTTTTCGGAGATGCATTCGAGAGAATATTCGCTGAATTTCCATTCAGGATTTCAAGTGAGATGCATCACTTAGGATGGTTTCGATGATAGTGTAATGATTTGAGTTTGTAGACTATTACGTCTAAGGATTGCTACGGTACCTAAGTTCCGTGGCTACCTTTTACGATAAGTCTTAGATTATAGCACACGACAGAGTTTACTATGTCTTCCCATACGTTGATTTTCATACTTACGTGTGCACTCGCAAGCATTTAAATCGTCGCATAGTCCGCATAGTTCTTTCCGTTTGTGTGTGGATCAAGAAAGAGCATAAGAATTTGCTTACACACGACTAAAGTTTCCACATAAGAGTGATTGTTGATTGACGGGTCCCTTAGAGAGAGACGTCGTTCAATGATTAAAGAGGAAGAATGTGACAAGATTTAGAGTTTCAAAGTTTCCTCGCGATTGATTAAGAATACTTCAATCATCGAGTAGTTTAAAGTCTTTACACTTTCCTTGGGTTTGATCAAGAATACATCAAACCTTGAGTAGTTTAAAAGTCTTGTACGTTCATCATGTTTGAATAAGCATACGTCAAACATGGAAAAGTCTTATACGTCCATCATGTTTGAACAAGCATACGTCAAACATGGAGTAGCTTAAAGTCTCATACGTTCATCATGTTTGAACAAGCATACGTCAAACATGGTGTAGTTTAAAGTCTCATACGTTCATCACGTTTGAACAAGAATACGTCACACAACAAATTTTCAAGACTAAGAATCCAAGTATAAGTTTCAAGATTAAGAATCCAAGTATAAGTTTCAAGATTAAGAATCCAAGTATGAGTTTCAAGACTAAGAATCCAAGTATAAGTTTCAAGATTAAGAATCCAAGTATAAGTTTCAAGACTAAGAATCCAAGTATAAGTTTCAAGATTTAGAATCCAAGTATGGGTTTCAAGACTAAGAATTCAAGTATAAGTTTCAAGATTTAGAATCCAAGTATGGGTTTCAAGACTAAGAATTCAAGTATAAGTTTCAAGATTTAGAATCCAAGTATGGGTTTCAAGACTAAGAATTCGAGTATAAGTAGGATAAATCACAAGTTGCAATATTAAGCTTTACTTGATCCTTTGTTGATCATGTTTAGTTTTAAGAATACGAGTTTGAGTATTTGTATAAGTTTTTTTTGCATGACTCAAAAGTTTCTGACCTCATAGTTATGTATACGAAGTTTAATGTTTTAGCAACGTGTATTCAAGCTTTTAGTCTCCGTTGTGATTTATAGTAAGTCATTTACGTGACAAGAGTTGAATGAGGAAAGTCTCCAAGCATAGGGTAACGGGAAAAGTTTCGATAAGGTTTATGATAGTGTGTTTATAAATGATTTTATCTCGTTTTATAACAGCAGGTATAGTTTTCTTTTATATAGAGTGTAATTAAGATGTTTAAAAATGACGAGTTGGACATTGATAAATAGTATAAGTAAGACTTATGAAGAGGTATATATGATTGTCAAACGAAAAGTTGGTCAAGTTTAGAAGTGTGAAGTCTATATAAGAGGTAAGGATCATAGCTGGTTACGGCAGTGGCTCGTAAGTCGAGTTGTTTTAAAAGAGTGCTTACGAATTAGAAGGTTCGTTCAAAGTTTATTCTTCAAGTGTACGTGTCACTTAGGGTTTTTATAGTTAAATGCCACGTCATTAATTATCTCTAGTACTAACGTGAGCTACTCTTGACGGAAGTGTATGGGTAAGAGGGTTAAGTTTGTAATGATGAGAGGAGTGTCAAATCAACAAGTGATAACAAGATGAAATTTCAAAATAACTTTTCATTAGATATTCCAAAATTTGGGCTTCTAGCCCTTACATAAGACAAAACTTTTAAAATTTAAGAGAATTGGAGGCTTCATGCACGCCTTAGGTAGCTCTCCACCAAGAAACAGATTAGTACCACCACAAGAACTGCTAGAGTCACTCGGATGGCGAATCTAGCCTCTGCCCTAGTGGCATCGATACGGTCCTCGAAGATTTCTCTGTCTTCTTCCAAAGATACGATCTTTTCTTCCTGGATCCAGATTTGGTTGGCCAGGTCGTCGATCCTTTGGTTTAGTAGGTCTTGTCGTGCCCTGTGCTCCATCTCCCTCCTCATAGATTCCTCGGTTTCCATAAACCTAGGAATGTTAGGCACCGGGATTCCCATTGCCACGGCAGGTTCCCGGGCATGCCTAGCCCTTAGGGTAGGGGTAGGTGCTAGATACGGGTCCCTTGGTGGTGATGAAAACCGGTGATGAAGATGAGGTGGTTGGTAAGGATTCCTCGGTGGTGATGTCCTATGGTTTCTGGTCCAGTTGGTGTTAAGTTCAGCTCTTGCCCTAGCATTAGGGTAAGGACTTGGTTGATACACCGGTGACTCGCTGCTCTCTTCTCGGTCGGACTCTCCTCTTGGACGATACACTGGTGAAGAGTGTGAGTGTGAGTCCATTACCTAGTAAGAGAAGGGAATAGGAAGAGATTTGTAAGTAATTTGATTAAATGGTTTCAAAAATATTTTTATTCATAATACTGAGTCATCACAGTAGTATTAAAAAAAATGGTTTTCGGTTTGAAGTTGATGAGCTAACGAAGAAAATTCCCGGAAGAAGGGGTGGGTCACGAGGACTCACTTATGTATCCTATTTCCATAGCCAGAATTTCCTCGTGAGTCTACAACTTTTTAGTTATTGTCACCGATATTTGGGTTTAAGGTACTATGTCGAGGTTTATTGTGGGCTTAAGGTCTTAAGCGTGGAGTTTGTTTATTCTATAGTAGTCTTCTTCCCTTGCGGGAAAGCGATCAGGTTACTAATCACTTTGTTAATGTACTTTAGGTTTAAAAGACGTTAAGTTTTTGTTTACAAGAAACGGTGATGCGTAAGTTTTAAGGACGTATGAAGGTTTTAAAAGTGTAACAAGTTTTGAGTTAGTCATAAAATTAAGTTTGCTTGAGTGACGAAAAATGAAATGAGACACAAGGGTTTCCCCTTATGTGCCAAGTTTATAAAATAATGAAGTTTGTAAAAATATGTGGTTTTAAATGTGTTGGTATTACAAGGATCATGAAGTTTTAAGGAAGTATGAAAACTTTGAGATGTATAAAAGTGTAACGAAAGTTTTAAGTTAGTTATCAAATGAAACTTGGTTAATTGCTAAGGGGGTAAGGTAAAAATACAAGGGTTACCTCTTATGTGTCATATTTATAGAGTAATGAAGCTTTATAGAAGATTTTGTAGGGTAATACATAGTTTTAAGGGTTATATTACAACGATCACGAGGTTTATTGGGTAGTATCTATAAATATAAGTTTATGTATGTAGTTTTTAAGTATAATCTCGTAAGAATTTCTCCTTGAAGGTAACTCCTTCAGGTCATGACGAGTAAGCATGCTGTCATGTGACAAGACGAGACTTAAGAATCATAGAATAAAGATTATAGAGGAAAGTTTTTGAATCATGAACTTATGAAGTATGTAGTGTTTGAGATAGTACTCGTTTAGTGCATATCACTAAGTAAGTACTTTGACATATCAAGGGAGATCTAAGCTCACTAATGTTTTAGAGAAGTCATGCATTCCTATAAGTGAATACTCATCCCAAGAATTCCCAGGAAAGCATACGGGTCCAACGGTTGATTTGGATTTATACGAAATGCTTTCCTTGACAGAATTTCCCAGAATATAGGTATTCACCCTTCCGGTCCGCACAAGTTCTCACATATTATCTAGAACTTAAATATTCTTGACGAGATTTTAGTGGTGGATTAGACTCGAAGCCTAAGAACGTGTCCTCGATGTAGTAGCCTCTTGTAGTACGTAGGTAAGTAGAAACGTAGGATCTCCAAGCGTTCACGTGTAAGATTTAAGAATAGAATGAGGAGAAAAGTTCCTAGTAAAGGACATGAGATAACTCATGTTTGGGTCTCCTAAGTTATAGTCTAGGTCATGTGTCTAATAACCTAATTCCCTATAACCTGGCTCTGATACCAATCTGTCACACCCCAACCGACGGCGGATTATACGTCGGGGCGGACGCGGTTGTTCAATAGCACAAGGTTGACTATTAAAGTTTCAATATTTCATTAATAATATATTCAAAGGTTCAATACAAAGGAAATAACAAGTATACAACATTTATTTAATATGAAGTCTAGGTCCAAAGCGTCCTATGTGATCACAAACAAGTCTCATGATGTAGAACCTGAAACATGTGAAAGAATCTGTCAACTACAAAATAGTTGGTGAGATACAAAGGTTTTGACACAGTTTAACAAGTATTTGAATAGAGTTACAATTCACTATGATATATGCATTCTATAATGTTAGTACGAGAAAACAAGTATCTTAAACATTGTGCATGTCAAACCTCCAAACCAAGTGTAGGCATAACCCGCAGGTTACCCTTATAGTATCTAGTTTAAGTAACAAACACCAAGGGCTCCCCCCGAAGGGTCAATCAATCAAGGTGGATTGGTTAAATGCAATAGATCTATCATTGTTACTATCGGCTTGATCAAAGTTAATGAACATGCTAGAATTAAGTTTAATCTAAGCATACAAGTCTCAAGTTTAAATAAGAATAAGTATCTAGTCATAGTTTGTACAAGAATTGTATAAGTTTGAAGTTTGAACATGTTTCACCCCAAAAGAATGTAAATGAAAAAGGGGCTAAGTATACTCGCTTGGATTGATGAAGAGTATCTGATAAGAGTAAGTTTGCAAGACCTTGAGGGAGAATATCCTCACAACAAGCCTAAGAATATAAGTCTAAAGATTTAAGTTTACTTCTACAAGTCTAAGGCAAAGGATCTAGGATTTCGAGATTTGACTAGGGTTCCAAATGGGAGACGGGATTCAAGTTTAAAATAAAGATTCTGAATGAATGACGCAAGACCTTGTATAAATGTTTAAAAATATTAAAATACTTATTCAAAAAGTTTTGCAAGTATAATTTATATATGTTCGATGATAATAATCAAGATAGTTTCTAAGTGTTTGTAATTGAAGTTGAAGTCATAGATAGACGAAAGCCTCAAAAATCTTTAAAGGTTTATTTTAAGTATTATTGTCTTGTAGTTTAAATAAGATACAGATCTATTTTTAAGTTATTAGTTTTAAGATTTACAAAGTTTATACGTTTACAAATAATTATATAAATAAAGTATATAATTCTCTTTTCAACTTAGTATAAATGGTTTAAATTTTCCATTTATAAAATATCAAATTTATAGATAATTCTAAGTTTACAAGATTTATATAAGTTTTCAAAGTTGAGTAAAAGATTTATAAGTTCATGGTTTAAAAGATTTTAATTTTAGAAAACAAATGATGAATTACATCTCTTGTTTTAAATAAATAATTCATGTGAAATTGTAAGTTTTATAAAAGTTTTAAAACTTGCTTCAAAAATAAGTCTTGAATTATATGTTATACTAAAGTTTATAAGTCTTTTTAATGTTTAAAATCCAAATGATATGATTGTTTTAGAAAATATAAAATAACTTTATATTTTCTGATTCATTAGTATAATTCTTGTTTATAAGTTTTGAAATGTTCCAAGAGTATTTTTATAGTTTTAAGAATTCAAAACTATTTTAAAGGATTAAATACTAATAGCTTTATACCAAATTTAATTAAATAAAATAGTTCAACAAATCAAACTGTAAATAAAATTCGTTTTTATGTTTATAAAACTTTACCGAATTTTATAAAAATAGTTACAGCATTTAAAACTAAATGAAAAAGCTAAAAAAAATAAAAGTGCCAAAAACGGTTTACCCGGATTCGAACTCGGGTCACTGACCGGGTCGAATCCGCACACACATACACTAACCATCCCGACTACGGGTCTCGTTGTTAAATTAACCGAAGCAGAAAATTTATAAAGAGAATCCCGAATCAAGCCATATTTCCTTATGAACCCTAGATCAAGAATCCTTAAATACGATCCGGTTAACCCTCTGTTTATGTGAATTAGCAGAGGGTTATTGATAGTTGGATGAAAACGAACTGATGGGCTTTTGAATTACCTGAAATGGTGTCGAAGAGAGTGAGAACGGGTCTGTGGCGGTCGTCGGCTGCCGTGAGCTTCCAATCGGCAATGTAGGTGACGAACGTTTGAATTGAGTGTTTAGGAAGATTGAGGGTGATGTTGTTGAGGCTTTTCGATCGATATTTATAGGCAATTCGAGCATTCAATGCGTGAACGGTTGGGGAGGTGGTGGTTGAACGGAAACGAGTTTGAATTCGAAATACGCGGGCTTAGCATTTAATTCGAGCATTGGAACTCGTCGGGCTTTGGTCGCGCGTGTGAAAGGAACCCGAGGTTCATCGAATTTGGACGGGAAACGCGTTTTCGAGGAAACGGCGAGTGAAACCGGTTTCAGCGGGTTTCGAACTCGCGATCGGTATCTGTTTCGGAGGTTTGGTTCCCTGGCAGAACAGGTCCTTGGGGTTTCCAATTGTTTCATTTCATGTTAAAAGTTAAATTCTTAGTTTAAACAAGTTTCAGAAAATGACAGTTTTGGTCCCCGAATTTTTGTAAAATAATTATGTTTTATTTTTATAAAAGCTAAGTAAGTTTTATAAGTTTTTATTTCCCTTATTATTTTATGAAATAATTTCTAGGATTTGAAAAATGTTTTTAGAAATAAGTTTATAAATTTTATATAATTATAAACTTATATATTTTTAGAATTTTAATAACATCTTATTTAATAAAGATAAAAAAATAGACATACGTATATATATTTATATATACATATAAGAAAGTTTTCCTTAAATCCATAATAAATAAATAGAAAAAAATACTATTTAAGGGAATAAGAATTAAGATTTGAAATAATACGGTAAGCGTTTAGGGAAAAAGTATATCGAAAAATCCGGGACATTACAATAACGAGGGGCTAACCTAGACCCTATTATCAGGGCCGTTATAGCCGATAAAGTCGCTTCAGTCTTGAAGGACGTCTTACTAGCAACCCTGACCCAGGCTATGAAGGAATTTGGAAAGGAAAAGAAAAGGGAAGCGAATGACCGAAAGGAAGAAAGCGACAAAGACACTAAGGTCACTGATAGTGAAGGTTCTGATAACGAACTCACTCGTGGTGCAACTACAAGTCTTTCCGAGACTGTGACCCCACCGAAATTTGATGGTAAGAAAGATGTTTTGGCCACTTTCGAGTGGATTGAAAGGATGAATGGGGTGATCATTATTAGTGAATGTCGTGAAGATCATCCAATCAAGTTTGCTATTCACTCCTTCTCTGCAATCATCATCGGAGTACCATCACCACCATTTCCATCGATCCGCCCTTTGCGATCTTTTAACCTTCACGCATACCCATATCCGTCCATTTCGAATGCCAAGTAGGTGTTGCACCTTTGATTTTATTCGTCCATCTGCAACGCCCATCGGTGTTGAAACTTATAGGAGTCGAAATTGTAAAATGATATCAAAGTTGATGCTCTTTTGGATCTTTTTATTGTGATAGAAATGGGTTTCTAGTTAATTTACAGGAGGGGGTGATATGGAAGTCGTTAAAGATGGGAAGAAGAAGTTCATCACTAAAGAACAAGAAAAAGGCCAGGGGTGATAGGGAAGTCGGTAAAGATGGGAAGAAGAAGTTCATCACTAAAGAACAAGAAAAAAGGTCATGAGGTATCAATGAAAGGTTTGTAAAGCTAGTCAGATCCCAAGATCCAAATTTAAGAAACGTTGACTTGAGAAAATACTTTGCAGGTTGCAAAAAAAGTTGATCTTCATGGTGGAAGAAGGAAAAGACCATGAAACCTGCAACAAGGAGGAGCTTGTTGAAGAAGATGAAAATGGTAGTGTTGTCGGCAGTGGTATAGGGCACGTAGAAGAGAAGTCGCTAGGGTTGGAGGGGAAGGGAGGGGAGGGGTTGGGTTGGGTTGTATCAGAAATTGTGGAGAGAGAGGGGTATTTAAAATTTTATTTATTTATTTATTATTGTTTCATTAAATTACAAGAATAGTCATCGTGAGAGTAAAAAGTCCAAAGTACCCTTATATGTCATATATATGACTGAACTTAACAGAAAAATTTAACGTCCGTTAGTGGAAAAGACGAAAAATGTTACAAAATATGAATGTAAAGTATGATTTCTATTATTTCCTTAGTTTAAGGCCTAAAACCTGAAAATTGATTTATCTCTAAATGACGAAAAATGTAATTTACTCTATAAATAAATTTTAGCCTCGATCATCATGGTATTTTGTTATAAATCTATACATAATAAATAAGTAACTGGTGTGTTAGAGCCCAATATTTTTTTTCTTGATTATTTTTCTTTATTACTAACTATTTAATATTTTTTTTTATAATTTCTAAATATTCGCCGCTAACTATTTAATATTTTATATTCGTAAGAAAACGAGTTTTAGGGTAAGGGGTATACCCTCACGAGAGGGTGAGCGTGAGCCCTTTCACAGCGTGAAGGAGACAAGCACACCACCCCCTCTTGCGTGAAGGGGGCATGAGTGGCTGGGCGTGAGCTCTTTCACGGGAGAGAATCCGATTTTTGACCGTTGAACGGCTATAAATTCATTAAATTTATTACCGTTTGAATTTAAAAAAAAACTTTTTTTTACCCTATAAATAACCCATCAAACAACATTTTTATACACACCAATTTCTAAACAATCTTCACTCTCATATTTTTATAAAAAAAGCCATGAATCCTAATGAGCCGATGTGGTGGTTTCAACAATACGCCAATCAACAAAACGCCTTCCAAATTCGTTTTCAGGATGATGTTGGAGGCATGGCTCCAATTAGAATTTGGGAACTTTTGAGTAATTCGCCGAAATGGCAACAAATTTACCTCAAAAAGAGCGGACCCGGATCGTCAAAGAAACGATCCTCAAACGACATGGCCGATAGTCCCGCCGCATCCGATGAGAGATCTAGGTATGATATCAACGTAGAGGAAACGGATGAGGATGATGCAATAGTACGGCCGACCGGGAAGAAAAAAGCAAAAGCCCCAAGCATCGGGCTCCCGCTTCGTTCGGACACACATCGAGATCGGTCAACAAATGATCGAAAATGCGACAATTTAACTTGACTCAAAAAGAGAGGAATGACTGGAAAAAAGAAAAAAAGATGAGATGGATATTCTCGCACCTGGCCTTGATCGCTTTCACGAGGCCAGACGAGCCTTCTTCGAGAAAACAAAACGCGATCAAGGCAAAATATGGGATTGAAGACTAGTTTTTTTAAATTTATGTAATTTTTATTTAATGCTTTTTTTATTTATTATTTTAATAAAATTTAAATTTATTTTATATTTATGTTTTATTTTAAAAAAGTTAAATTATTGTATCACTTAAGTATCCCTTACATACCCCTTCTCATATAAGAACCAAATGACCAATATAATGTGACTCCTATTTACACTCACTTGGAAGATCAAGTCTCATACTCTAAAGTTAACATATACAAAACATATATTGGCGTTAATCTCTAAAATAAAATACTATAAAGTTAACGTATACAAAACTTATATTGGCGGAACGCCGATCAAAGTTGCCCTGTGCCGGTCCTCAACCTTCCGTCTATCTCCGCCGCATCCTACCGGAAACCTGCAAAGAATCATAATAACGAAATATGGTGGTGGCTTCCGGTACCAACTCCTTCGCTAAGGAGATGACCATCCGAAAACGCATGGGCAACATGTAACAATTTCAAATCTCTTCTCTTCTCCACTTGATTGTGTAATTTTCCTATTGATTCAATTCTAGGGTTTACAGTGTAAATTATGACGTATTTTATGAAATTAGTCAGTTTAAGCTTGTGAATTCGAGCTGTAGCTTGTACTCTATTGCATATTTGCTTTAATTGAATTTGTTTCAGTAACATATATGAAAATTTAGTAGTTCATCTGTTGTTGAAAAACTACACCTTGACTTAAAATGTTAAATAGGTTAATTTTTAAGTTTAAAGGAATGGATTCTAAGATATGTGTTAGTTATTTGTAAAATAGTGGGTAGGATTTCTTAAGTGAAAGTTTATATGATTGTTGTTATGGCTTTCATGCTACAGGTTTGAGTAAAACATAGATGAAGACACAATAGATACTTTTTTTCGAGTTTGGTGGAAGTTTTCGTCTTTGGTGAATTTAGTTTCTTGATATAAATGGTAATGGTAGTTGGAGAAAGTACACAGTGAAAAAGGATGAAAGAGCATAAGTAGCTTATTTTCAAACCGTTGTTTATTGTGTTTAAGGCTATGTGTGATGTTGGACTCAATCGGGTTTGTTCACATATGGGTCACGGGTCAATGTTTGGGTCGGTCAAAATTGGAGTCAGTTTAGGTTTATTTGTTTGAGTCGGTTGTTTGTTTAGAGTCCTGGTTTGGTTTATTATTTGGTTTAATTGTTTATTTGGTAAGGGTTGTTTTAGTTTCCTTATAGAGTCATCAGTTAAGCTTAGAGTTTAAGTTAGGGTTAGGTTATATATATATAGGTCGTTTTTATTGTAATTGTGTGCATTTGATTAATAACAAAAGAGCCGATCAAAGGTTTTTGATCAAATCTCGAGTTTTGTGGGCGTGATTTTCGGGCCTGTTCCATCATGTGACACCTTAGACAAATCTCACTTCGTCCTACCCATAGGAGAGCATAAGGAATGCCTAAAATACCACCATCGTATTTTGGGCGTATTGGGTGTAAATGAGAGGAAGAACTCCATAGTTACGCGTGCTTAGGTGGGAATAATTCTAGGATGAGAGACCTTTTGGGAAGTTTCTACTTGGGCAACCAAAAATAAAGTTGTGACCTCATTGGGGGCAAAATAGACATTATTGGTTGGTATGAGGGGCCGGATGTTACAACACCAGTGGTGGATATTATTGGGGATTTATATACCTCTAGAAAGGTTACCAACGTTTTTGATATAATGATGTTATTAAATTAGTAAAACCTGCATCAACTTATTGGAGCAACTTGTACCTTTGATCTTTGATGTTATATGTGCAACGGTTTGATGTTTACTGTAGTACTAAAAGACCATCCACTTTGTGATCCTCATTTTGCATACTATTATTATATTACGGTTCACAGATTTAATAAAAGAGTGGAGGATTTTCCATCATTAAGAGATTATAATGACTACTTGGAGGAAGTTGAGGACATGAGTAAGTTCATCTCTAGTTCTCTTTCACCATACCCAAGTTAAGAATGCCATTTTCACTTGCATCCATTTTTTTCAGCTGTAAACTTGGTTGAAGGAATAGATGTTCCTGCTATTGAAGCAAAGGTTGCTCGGTACCAAAAAGAAAACGCAGAACAAATAATGAATGCTCAAGCTCGTAAGGTTTGTCAAATGGTGAACCCTTGAAATCAGTGAGCTTTGTTGTCTCACATTGCACTAACCAATTAGTTTTTCTTGATCAATTAGGCTGAAGAATTTGCAGCAGCATTAGCAGCAAGCAAGGGACAACCTGTACAAACTGATGTTGATATGGTTAGTCTTCCTGTTCCTGCTGATTTCTAGTTTTGAAACCTGGTCAACTTTGCTTTGACTCTTTATCATGTAACTAGTAATGACCACTTCTTGATGGTAGATAGTAGAGTTGGAAAAATGGGCGGGTTGGGTAACATGCCAAATGGATCTGGTTCAAAACAGGTAATTTTGTATGGGCTGGGTTGGGTTGACCAGTGACACTTTTGTCTGACTTTCTAATATTTTTTTATAGTTAGTATACTATATATGATATTATTACAATATGATGAGAGCTAGATAAGTGAGATATCTGATCATGTACCAACTTAGAAGACACACCAGGAAATATTAAACCCTAGGAAGTATTTGCAAGCACTCTGTTGACCTTGTAGCTTAAAAGAAGTTTCAGACAGACTCCAAAAGGTAATTTTATTAAGTAAAATTTTAGGCAATTTTGAGGACTCTTATATGTTCGTACAGTACAAGTATACAAATGGATTGCATAAATTTACAGTAGTTTCAACGTGTGTGTATAAATAAAAGATACATTTAATATGCATGCATATTGATTGACAAAGATCATCCATGGATGTATGTATAGTTGAGTTACATTGCTTGTCCATGGTAATTTATTCGCCTATTTGAATCATCTGAACTATCAACTTTGTATAAATCTTGTTCCTTGTCTCATTTCTGTCTAATTTTACAATTAAGCTGGTCTCTTTTTAGAAAGATAAGGTAGCGCCTCTGATAGAGATCTGATACAAAATAAGATGAAAGGTATAACAGATGGAACGATTCTTATTGATGATTCGGTGATTGAGAACAATGGAAACGAAAGAAAAGCACTCAAAAGAAGTTCCAGGGCTATTCCCTCTCTCCACACATCAAGCAGGAGCCTTAATAATCTAACAAACTCCTATCTGACCTTCTCTCTTCATTATTTATTACTATATATACTAATATTATGCATGACAACCTGTTATCCACTTGTGGGAACTTTCCCTTTGCCCCTTCAAGAATAAACTTGTAACAAATCAGGCTTATCTTTTGTAATGACTGAGGTGATAACCTTATCAGCCTCACTACACTTCACTACTCTTTATATTCTTTTTATACTTCCAAATAACATTCTTCATCATCATCATCATCATCACCAAATCTTCTCCTTATCTTTTCTTCACCATCACCTTCTAGTTGTTTTATTAATTTCTTTTATTTTCATCATTTATCCCTGCCTTTTTCTTCATCACCTTTGCCGCTTCGCCTTCATTCTTTCAAATTAAGAAGTTGAGGCTATGATCAAAATGTAAGAACACAAAGTTGAAATTAATATCTGAATGAATTGAACTCACCTTATATTGGAATTATAAACCAAAGTTATGGATTCTGGTCATCTTCTTCCTCTTTTTTGTAAGTTTTTTTTTCCATGTGGCCTTTAGTGGGGATGTGAGAGAATAACTAGGATTGTGGTCTTGGCTTAGAAAAAGGCGGCTGAGTAGTGTTGGTGAAGAAATTGCTTCGCAACATCAGAAGCGTAGGGAGCTCCTAAAGAGTGCTGAAGTGGGAGCTTGGTTTTGAAAAGCACACTAGAAGTGAGGTGGTGGAAGCGGCAGTCAAAGTGCCTGGAGGCAGTGCTTCTTGCATATTTAGGTCAAAATTAGGACTATTGCTCCAGAAATTTACAAAATAGCGACCTTTCGGAGGCTGACATTTAAAAATGACCAAAAGGATGAAGAGATTATGAATGGTTTATTTGATGAAGAAAGCTGATATGTAAAAAGATGAGACTTGAGAGAGATGCAACTTTTTGTTGTACATAAAAGCGTATTTGGTTGTACATAGAGTAATGCTTCACGTTAAGCTCTCGCCTCACGCCATGGCTTTCGGGACTAAACGCCTCAGAGTGCCTCACACCTTTTATAACCAAGAGTGGCTGCTTTTTTCCTGAGACGCTGCTTTCGGCTATGGAGACGCTTCAAGCGCTCTGGTATAAGTCAAGCTAGGTTGATGGGGGTAAGAGAGAAACAAAGAAAAGATAAAGATGTTTGTTCGTTTTGTTTTTCTTTTGGCTTTGAAGAAGTAACTTAAAAAAGTAAAAGAGAAGAAAGAGGGAGAGAAGGTTTCTCAATGTATAATGAAAATATGAGAAAAGAGATTATAAAAAGAACAAAAGCAAATGGTATTTTGGTTGTAATATTTTGTCTTCTTGGGTTGTAAACAAGCTTCTTTAGTTGTAGATAGAGATAAACAATCTAACACATAGGATAGTTAATGCTTTTAGGTTTTTGTATATTAAACTGTACATATTTTTTATTATCTTATTTTTGAGTGTTTAAAGATTATAATGTAGAAAATATTATATATAATTAATTTGTAAGTATTTATGAGAATGTTGAGGTGGATGTGTGGGTAACACGAGGTTGGACCGGATAAGAAATGAAGTTCTTCGGGAAAAGTTCGGGGTGGCTTGTATCTCAGATAAGATAAGGGAGTGGAGATTGAGATGGTTTGGGCATGTGAAGCCATGGAAACCATCATAGTGGAAGGGAGGAGGAGCAGAGTCAGACCCAAATTGAGTTGGGATGAGCGGGTTGTTAAACCGGGAGATCAGAAAACACAACTCTCGACTCACGATGTTGATCAACTTGATCGACTCTAAGTTTTATTAATTGAAAACTGAATAAATTACAAGAAAAACTCACGAGTATTTAACAAGCAACTTTCCTACTGCTACTAGGAATTCTAATTGGACTCGAATACTAAACAAATTAATAATAAAAACAAATCCCTAAATTATAGGATAAATTCCTAACGTATAGAATAATCTGATTTCCTCCACCGCCCCTACAGAAATCACCGACTCCTTCCTGATTCTTTCACCGACCCAAACTCAATCGGGTTGGAATTGACCCGTTTCACACTCCCTCTCAATGCCAAGCCGATTCATCCCAATAATCTTACACATTTGTTCCATCTTCATCTTTGTCAAACCTTTGGTTAACATATCTGCTGCCTGCTCTTGAGTATCTATATACGCCAACTCAATTTCTCCGGTTAACACCTTTTCTCGTACAAAGTGATAGTGCACCTCAATATGTTTGGTTCTAGCATGAAATGTAGGATTCTCGGCTAACTGAATCGCTGACTTGTTATCGCACCACAACTTTACTTTGTAATCAACTTCTTGATTCAATTCTTTCAACAATCGTACTAGCCATACAAGTTCTTGGGTTGCATTTGCTGACGCTCTATACTCAGCCTCGGTGGTTGAGAGAGACACCATGGGCTGCCTTTTACTACTCCACGAAACAGCACTCGTTCCTATCAGAAAGATATAACCAGTTGTTGACCTTCGACTAGCTGGGTCACCTGCCTTTCACCTGCATACCCGACTAACTGAGCACTCTGCTCCCTCTTGAACTCTACTCCTCGACCAATAGTACCTTTAATGTACCTTAGTACTCTTCGAGCTGCAAGCATACGTGGCTTCCTTGGATTCTGCATATACCGGCTAAGTACCCCTACAACAAATGTAATATCGGGTCGAGTCAATGCCAGGTAGATAAGACTACCGATTACCTTCATGTACTCGGTTTGCTCCTCCAGTTCTTTACCTTCATCCGGGTATATCTTTTTGTTTACATCGACTGGTGTGTTTATAGGCTTAGCATCCCACATATCGAACTTCACGAGCATGTCTGTTGAGTATTTTTGCTGATGCAGCAATATTCCAGCCTCTTTATACTCGAGTTCCAATCCCAGAAAATGTCTCAGTTTTCCCAGATCCTTCATCCGAAATCTGGTATTTAAGTTCTCTCTAAGTTGAACAATTTCTTCTTCTAGGTCCCCGGTTAATACAAGATCATCGACATACACCAACACTGCTGCAACCTTGGAACCTCTTTGTTTTACAAATAAGCTAGCATCCGCAGTTGTACTTATGAAATCATTGTGTTCAAGGAACTCAGCAATTTTCCCGTACCATGCCCTCGGTGACTGTTTTAAGCCGTATAAGGCTTTCTTTAGTTTGCAAACATACCCCGGCTTTGTCTTGTCTTCGAATCCTGCTGGTTGATCCATGTAAATGGCTCGATCTAAGTCACCATAAAGGAAGGCATTGTTCACGTCCATTTGCCATAATGCCCATCCTTTACCGGCCGCTAATGCTATCAAGACTCGAACTGAGGTTAACTTGGCTACTGGACTAAATGTTTCGTCATAGTCCAGGCCATATTCTTGTGAGAAACCCCTAGCCACAAGTCGAGCCTTGAATCTTTCAACTGAACCATCGGCTTTTCTTTTAATCTTATAAACCCATTTGCACGACACCGGCTTCACGTTCTCAGGTTTGGGAACAAGTTCCCAAGTCTGATTCTGAATTAGGGCTGAGAGTTCAGCCTTCATCGCCTCAACCCAATCTGTTTTGTCGCATGCTTCAGCATAAGAATCTGGTTCAATGATCTCTTCTTCAACCACAGCAACATGTGCTGCTGTTGTGTTCTGGAATCGTGGATTTTGCCTACGTGTACGAGTTGACCGTCGTAGTGTTGGTGCTGGGTTCGGTTCTGGTGGCTGCTGTTCATCGTGCTCATCCTCATCATAATTCTGGTCAAATTCTGCACCTGATTCTGATTGGTTATCAGTGCTGAATTCCAGATTAACACTTGAGGAATCCAATTTTTCCTTCAAACTTTCTGTGTCAGGCAGCACTTGATTTTCTTGAGACCACCATGATGAGTTCTCGTCAAATACAACGTGCCTAGAGACATAGCACTTTCCTGTATTTGGTTCGCAACACTTCCACCCCTTTCGTTCTTCATCATATCCCACAAATGTACATCTTACCGCCTTTTTGTCCAACTTCTTCCTGAGGTGGTTTGGTACGAACACGTAGCAAACACATCCAAAAACTCGTAGGTGAACTACATTGGGTTTCTGATTAAGGAGAAGTTCATAAGGTGCCTTGTACTTGAGGCCTTGTTGGGGTGTTCGGTTTATCACATAGGTCGTGGCTTTCATAGCTTTAGCCCAAAACCTTCCTGGTATGTTCTTATCGTGCATCCAGCATCCCGTTACCTCGGTTAGATGTCGATTTTTACGTTCTGAGACGCCATTTTGTTGTGGTGTATTAGGGCATGTAAGTTGCCTTCTGATCTGACATTGTTTTAAGAATTCATTAAAGTCACGACTTGTGTACTCCCCACCATTGTCGGACATGAGGGTTTTAATTTTCCGGCTGTTATGGTTTCAGCTTCACTCCGGAATTCTTTAAACTTCATCAGGGCTTCGTTTTTCTGTTTCATAAATAATACCCACAAGTATCGTGAATAGTCATCAATAAACGTAATAACATATTGCATACCACTTAAGGATGGATGTTGCATTGGTCCACACACATCTGTATGTATCAGCTCGAGTGGGGCCTTGGCTTTGTATTTAGAGCTGTCAAACGGAAGCTGGTGTGCTTTGCCAAATTGGTAACCCGAGCACACCTCTTCTCGGTTCACTTTTAATTGTGGTAACCCGGCTACAAGCTGCCTCTCCATCATGATCTCTAATTTTTCGTATCCCACATGGCCAAGTCTTTGGTGCCAAAGATCTACAGTCTGATTGTTTCTTGTTTTCTCGACGTAAGCCGCTTCTGCAGACAAAACGTATACAGCTTCTTTTCGATGTCCTTTGAGCACCGACACAGATGGCGTCTCAAACTTCTCGAATACTTGGACATCCTCGGGTCCAAACAGAACATAGTTTCCTGCTGCTGTCATCTGGGGTACTGAAATTAAATTCTTCTTCATCCCGTTTACATGGTAAACGTCTTTTAGCACAAGCTCTTTCTTACTGCTACCTGTTGGGAAAACAACATCACCTATATTTGAGATAGGATATTTAGAATTGTCTGCAATTACCACGATCCGGCTGCCCATGTACTTTGAGGGGTTTGACAGCTTTTCCTTTTCTCCTGTCATATGATGTGTGCACCCGGAATCAACAATCCATTCGTCTAAGTTGTTGGTTCGGGTCTCGTCTTTGGTTGTAAGTGCATATTCTTCCTGATCTTGTGCGACGTTTGCTTGTGCTTCCCAACCTTCTTCAACTTCGGCTGCATTACCTTCTTCATTCAACCCAGATCGGCAGTCTTTGGCCATGTGTCCTCTTTTTCCACATTTATAACACTTATATGGAAAAGGTTTGTTTGGCCTTGGTTTGTTTTTAGACCCTTCTGAGTGCTCCTCTTTCTCATGTGAGGGCTTTGGTTTCCATCCCTGTTTTCGTTCTTTACCTCGGTACCCGGTCTTGTCAAACTTTCCTTTCCCTCGAGCCCTACCTGCATATAGCGCCTGATCACTGCTTTCAGCTTTGATAGACGTATCAGCTAACTGTTTGGCTAAGGCTTCCTGTCCTGTTAAGAGATTTTCTAGTTCAACCAGAGTTGGTTGAGTGGGCCAGCCTTGTACAGCTGTTATGAACCCCCTATACTCTGGTTTTAAACCGTGTATCATGATCCTCTTTAGACGTGCTTCACTGATCCGGGAATCTTGATCAAATTCTCTTATCTCCCTGCAAATTGTCTTGACCTTCTGGAAGTATTGGGTGATTTAGAGATCTCGTTGGGATGTTGACATTAGCTCGCCTTCAAGAACCTGCAGCCGCGTGTCATTCTTTTTGGAAAACAGTTTGGCCAAGACATCCCATACACCTTTAGGATTATCTAGGTCTCTGAAGTATTCTAGGATCTCTTCTTCTACCGTTGTCTTCAGAATGAACATGGCTTTCCCTTTCTTCACTCTCCACTTATGAATTGCTCCGTTTGTGTCTATTCTTGGTTCTAAAGTGTCAGCACCATTCACCACCTCCCAAAGATCCTGACCTTGAAGATACGACATTATACATGTCGACCAGGTGTTGTAATTATTGTTATTTAGTTTCTTGATTCCTCCAACTGTTTGGAAATCTGCCATTCTTGACGGGTTCTAGTCTCAACCGGTTCTGTCTTCGAGGACTTCTGATGATCAACTCTTATTGACCGTCTCTTCCTGCCTTCGTTCTTTAACCTGATCGGAGCTTCCTATACCGCCACTGAAAACCAGGCTCTGATACCAGTTTGTAAAACTGGGAGATCAGAAAACACAACTCTCGACTCACGATGTTGATCAACTTGATCGACTCTAAGTTTTATTAATTGAAAACTGAATAAATTACAAGAAAAACTCACGAGTATTTAACAAGCAACTTTCCTACTGCTACTAGGAATTCTAATTGGACTCGAATACTAAACAAATTAATAATAAAAACAAATCCCTAAATTATAGGATAAATTCCTAACGTATAGAATAATCTGATTTCCTCCACCGCCCCTACAGAAATCACCGACTCCTTCCTGATTCTTTCACCGACCCAAACTCAATCGGGTTGGAATTGACCCGTTTCACACGGGTTAGACATGATTTGTTAGACTTGCACCTCTCTGAGGACATGATCGGGGATAAGAGTTCTTTGAGACGCCTGAATAAAGGTTATGGACCTTTAGGATAGTGTATAGAGTTGTCTTAGTTCTTCCTTGGTGTATAGATTTGTTAGGGGAGCGTATAGGTACTCTAAGAGGATTTTGTGGTACCTTATTCATGTCTCTTTTGTGCTCTTACCTGTCACTACTATAGTTTCCTCACCACTTTGTGCTGTTTAGTAGGTCATTGTTTCTGTTGCTATGACTTTCTGTTTCGTTGTTTTAATTCCAAGTGCCACACTGTTGTTAGGTGTGGAGTCTCGTTTAGAGGCGGCCGGCCCTAATTAGGGTTAGCCGGCCCTAATGGGCCTATCTCTACGGTTTGGGCCTAACTTGGAGAACAAGTTAGGAACCCTAGTTTTAATCTATAAATACCCTATGTTGTAACTATAATCTGTGTGCCTAGAGCTTAATGAAATAACCTAGTTGCAGCCCGTGGACGTAGGTCCCCCACTGGGACCGAACCACGTAAAATTCTTGTGTCGTTTATTTTTCTATCCGCGTGATTATCGTTTGTGCATGTGTGTGTGTTGATTCCGCTGCGCCACGTTGTTCCTAACAAGTGGTATCAGAGCTTTGGTTCGTTGTTTACACACGGTTTGCATGTTTTTCGATCGAGAAAAAGTGTAGAGGTTGATCGAGGGTTGATTCAGATCTGCTGCTACAGTACCGTCGCCGCGGCTACAGTACCGCTCGCTGTGAACAGTGTTTTCCGGCTGTGAACAGTGCTTTCCGGCAGAGAACAGTGGTTTCCGCCGCTACAGTGTTTTCCGGCAGTGAACAGTGTTTTCAGAAAATTTTTGTTTTTTCTGCTGTTGTTCCAGGGCTGATTCACAGCCTGGTTTCTTGTTTTTTGGGCTGCCGGAATTATGGTTTTTTCAAACCTTAGGTTGCGCAAAAGGGGAAAGAAAACGGGGATGTTTTGGAGGAAAACAGGGCTGTTTCGGGAGAAAACAAGGCTGTTCGGCAATGATTTGAAGTGATTTTGCAATTAGAGTTTCTGTTGTGGATCTCTTGGAGTTGCTGGTTTCACTCGGGTTTGCAGGTGAAGCGTCGGGTCAGGTGTCTCGGGTTATGATATCGCAGGTATAAATGGTTTTGTTTATAGTACCGGGTTAATCTCTTTGAAGCCGCCGATTAGGGTTTGGTTATAAAACTCTTGGATTTGTCGGGTAAAGGTTAGAGATTTGGTTAGTTTCTGTTGACTGTTTATTATCAACTGTTTGGGAACCGGGTTATGTGAAATTCAGTATTCGGGTTTAGATTTGTCTGTGAGGTTTATTGCAGGAGCAAATCGGTCATTTGACATGTTCTGTAGAACATCTGTCAAGTTCAAGCCCGTGCAAGTGTTGTGTTTGTTTCACTGTTTCGATTTGTTTCATGTTTGCTATTGTTATAGCTGAAGACGGGATGGGTGTAATCGAAGGTTTGACGGTTATGTATTTTGGTTGATGGGTTTGTCAAAATGGAACTTGAATGGGGTACTGGTGTTGGATAAACCTGGAGAAAATAGAACCAACGGGTGTGCTGGTGACGACATAAGTGAAAAAAAAAAAGGGAAGTCAGGTGATATTGCTCGGTTGAAAGATTTTTCGGTTAGGGTTAGCTGATCGGGTGTACGATCACGGAATCCTTGGTACCGTTTGCTTTCATGAAAACTCTGCTGCTGTTATAATTGTTTGCCGGTTAGCTGGTCTAGAACTGTGAAGTTGTTTCTTGTTCGGTGGTGATCAGTGGTACGACATTTGGCATGGGTTGGGATAACAGGGACAGTGGGAGCTGAGCATAGTTGACTTGGTGGAGCTGCATGGAGGTATGTGGGACATTCTTTAGAGTCGATGTCAAAGATAGTAAATTCTGCTTCTGAGAATGTGTCTGGGTTGATGCATTGGGACTCAGTGAAGGCAGTGGAGACTCTTGGGTTCAAGATTCTGGTATGCTTCATTACTCACTTCTGTGAAGCATTGGTGAATCTATTGTTTGAAGACTTTGGGAAGATACAGGTTTATGTATCGCTGGAAGAAGGGAACCAACTTCCGAGTATTAAAGTCTTGGCTCGCTGCATCGGGTAGAGCTAAGTGGATTCATTTTGCAAGTGTGAATCCTAGAGCCACGGAGATGTTAGCTGAGTGCATTCGGAGGTTTAAACCAGGTCAGGGGTTTTGGGAATAGTGGGAGCATGGGACGTGTTCTGGGTACAGTTCAAAACACCGTTGGGTTTTGAAGACCGGAATTCCGAATGGGAAAATCTCTCCATGGTACTTGCAGGTTTTGGAGAGTGATGTTTCCTCTGGAAGTCTCTGGAGTCGGTAGTTCGAGTGAGTAGGTGCCGGTTGAGATTGAGGATGAGTCAATGGCTGGTTTTGCCATGGCTGGGTCAGTGATGACTGCTGGTTTGGAGCTCGGGGGAGCTTCAACGGGCTCTTCTGGTAATTGAGGAGTTGGCTGCTGCAACTAGGAGGATTGGATTGAAGTCTTAGCTTGTTTATGGGAACTGAAGGCTTGGAGGACTTTTGTTATTTGAAATCTTAGCTTGTTCTTGGGAGCTGGAGGCTTGGAAACTTCTAATAGTGAAGTGTTAGCTTGTTCTTAGAACTGGAGGCTTGGAGGATTTCTGTTATTGAAGATTACCGGAGTTAATGGTATAGGGTCTGCTTGGATGGTGGATTGAGGATTGCTCGAGCCTCCAAGTGGGAGATTGTTAGGTGTGGAGTCTCGTCTAGAGGCGGCTGGCCCTAATTAGGGTTAGCCGGCCCTAATGGGCCTATCTCTACGGTTTGGGCCTAACTTGGAGAACAAGTTAGGAACCCTAGTTTTAATCTATAAATACCCTATGTTGTAACTATAATCTGTGTGCCTAGAGCTTAATGAAATAACCTAGTTGCAGCCCGTGGACGTAGGTCCCCCACTGGGACCGAACCACGTAAAATTCTTGTGTCGTTTATTTTTCTGTCCGCGTGATTATCGTTTGTGCATGTGTGTGTGTTGATTCCGCTGCGCCACGTTATGTTATATGTCACCTGCTATCTTGATATATGGGTTGTAAACAAGCTTCTTTAGTTGTAGATACAGAAACAATCTAACACATAGGATAGTAAATGCTTTTAGGTTTTAGTATATTAAACTGTACATATTTTTTATTATCTTATTTTTGAGTGTTTAAAGATTATAATGGTAGAAAATATTATATATAATTAGTTTATAAGTGTTTATGAGAATGTTGAGGTGGATGTGTGGGTAACACGAGGTTGGACCAAATAAGAAATGAAGTTCTTCGGGAAAAGTTCGGGGTAGCTTGTATCTCAGATAGGATAAGGGAGTGGAGATTGAGATGGTTTGGGCATGTGAAGCCATGGAAACCATCACAGTGGAAGGGAGGAGGAGCAGAGGCAGACCCAAACTGAGTTGGGATGAGCGGGTTAGACATGATTTGATAGACTTGCACCTCTCTGAGGACATGATCGGGGATAGGAGTTCTTTGAGACTCCAGATAAAGGTTATGGACCTTTAGGATAGTGTATAGAGTTGTCTTAGTTCTTCCTTGGTGTATAGATTTGTTAGGGGAGTGTATAGGTACTCTAAGAGGATTTTGTGGTACCTTATTCATGTCTCTTTTGTGCTCTTACTTGTCACTACTATAGCTTCCTCACCACTTTGTGCTATTCAGTAGGTCATTGTTTCTGTTGCTATGACTTTCTGTTTCGTTGTTGTTTTAATGTATGTTATATGTCACCTGCTATCTTGATATATGCTATCTTGATATATGTATACTAAACTTGACATGTCAAGGGATGGTTTTTGGAGTCGGGGTCTCAGCGGGAGCAACCTCTTTATTCTCTGGGATAGAGGAAAGGTGTGCCTCCATCCTACCCTCCCCGGACCCTATTTATAGCTTGCTATGAGTGGGATTTTACTGGGTACGTTTGTTTGTAATTTATAAGTATTTATGAATATCAGGCGCCTTGAGTACGTGATGCTAGCGCGTTCGCCTTGGGACTCGATTTATATATAATTAATTTATAAGTATTTATAAATTGGAGGTTTTAGCGAGTTGAACTCTAGTAGCTCACGTGCGGCTTAGATCGTTTACACCCTAGTCAGGTGGCATGATGAGTGAAGCGGTGGTGGCATTTTAGAAGTAAAGCGATAGCATTTCCGTTACGCAATTATCAAATTTAATGGTGGTGGCTGTGGATTATAGTAATTAAGTAATAACTCAAGGAGTACAATTCAATAATCTTATCCCAAATTTACTTGTTTGGCATTTCTGAATTGCTATATATGCACCACAAATTATTCATCTCCTCCATCAGATAAAAAATCCCAATTTTCTCACAACAATGTCAGACGTTCCACCGGAAGTACTGGTCAGAATTCTCTCACGTTTGCCGGTGAAGTCTCTTCTCCAATTTAGATCTGTTTCAAAACCCCTGCATGCTATAATTGACAGCCCTTACTTTGTCAATCTTCATCTGCAACAATCCATGAAAACAGACAAAGTTCTTGCTCTTTTTAGAGGCATCGGTTCCTCAACTTCCTTGTGTTCCTTATATATGGATTCACATCCAACTGCTGTTGAGTTGGAAACTCCTTTTGATAGGACTCGTTTCCCTTATGTTCTTGGCTCTTGCCGTGGGTTGATATGTTTATCTAGCGGCCCAGATGATAGGTTAATTTTATTGTGGAACCCTTCAACTAGAAAGTGTAAGCTGATACCGCCACCAATACACTATAGTCCACCTGCTTACGGAGATATAATCACCATTGACCAAGTAGGTTATGATCATGTAAACGATGATTATAAGGTGGTTAGATTGGCACAATGTAGTGGACCAGGCGTGAATTTTAAGGTTAGTGTTTACGGTCTGAAATTGAACATGTGGCAATTAGAGGAGCAGATTTTTCCTTACAATTTTTTCCCTGTGCCTTGTAGTGGTCAAGGTCTGTGTGTCAGTGGTGCTGTCCACTGGCTTGTAAATCAAAAACCTGGTCCAGTTATGGATTGCTTGATAGTTGCTTTAGACCTTGCTAGTCAACGCTTTGAATTGGTGCCACAACCCGAGTATTCTGATAATTATGTGGCTTTAGATTTGGGAATGTTAGGAGGATGTCTTTGTGTGGTTGCTAATGGTGAGATGCACAATGTGGATGTTTGGGTGATGGGAGAATATGGAGTGAAGGAATCATGGAGCAAGTTAATTGCATTGACAACGAAGAATTCCGTGATGAGTGTTTTCCCATCTGTAAAACCGATCATCTATTTAAACAACAGTAAGGAAGTACTCTTGGAAATGAACCAACGGTTTGTGAGTTTTGATCTTCAAGAGAAGAAATGCAAACATATGCGGTTCAGTGACGTGTCTCATATGTCCGCATTTGTTTATCAGGAGAGCCTTGTTTAGAAACCAGCAAGCAATTTAAGTGAAAGATGATGTGCTATGCCTATGAATTTTCCTTTCTTTGCTTTCTCTTTTTTTGTCTCTTTTTATTTCCTTTTCATGTAATATATAACTATATATGCTAACTGAAATCTTAGAATCTTGTTGCTTTTATACAAAGTGAAGAGATTTCTTGTTATTATTGTGGCCAGATGTTGCAATTTTGACCCATTAACATACAAATGGGTCGAATTGTGTTGTAATTTTGATCCATTACAATACAAACGTGCCTGTTTGGGTTGCAGTTTATCCTTTTTTTTAACTTAGCCAAAAAAAAACAGGTCAAATGGGGTTGTAAATTACCCAAAGTGTTCTGAATCTCCTAAATCACTTTATTTAAGAAAAACTATTATTATTATTATTATTATTATTATTTTAACAATATAGTTTTTATAATTTTTTCTATTAATTATATAAATTAAATTATGAAAAATGGACAAAAAAGTGTTGGATGGGTCAACTTGATCCATTTGGACCTGGATACATTTACCTAACCCGTTTGACATGCCCATTTGGACTGTAGGTCTTTTCATTGTAATCCCTATAACTTTATTTTTGCTCACCAGTTTTCTCACTGTTTTTATCATCTGCTGTGAGCAGATGATTAGGAGGATATTTTCCAACTTTCAGATCGTTTATTGGAAGAGACATTCTGTGTGATAGATGAATAGTTTGATTGTTTAATTAACATTATATTATGATTATCATTCATAATTATTGACGAAACCGACCCATTTGACTGTTGGTGGTTGGTGGGGTTCTGTACTGAAATGCCCCATGACTCGAGGTGAAAATAATATCATTATAGTCAAACTGCATAATTATTTTGCAAAGGCTTAACCTGCATATCACAACTATGATTGATATTATACCTGTTTGAATCGGTTAAAAAGTTCTAGTTTTGAGAATGAAGGAATCAAATTATGCTTCCAATCATTACACTTTTAATCATGGGGGATGAGATGTAATATCTGCAAAACCAATTACACTTGTTTTAGATGTGTTAGTAAAGTATTGGACCTAAAATATTTGTTTTCATTCCATTTCAATGCACTATATTTCTCCAATATATTTAAATAAATCGATGGCACTTAAATAAGTTTTTGATCAATAAATCATTTATACATTCATGTAAGATAATGTAATTAAGTTAAGAAATCTTGGATAAATTTTATAGAATCGAATAATAGGATTCTGTTCAAATATAAGCATTCCCATTTATTGCTTTATGATCTTAATTGATTTATAACATTTTTACTACCGGAAAGTTGGCATGAGGTTTCATAGAATTCTATGCAAGCCAAGAAGACTCAAGGTCCATGTGGAAACTCTAGAAGCCTCCCCAAGGTTCTTTTATCAAGAAGAGCGTAGAAGATTCCTTATAAATTTATAGATAGTTCGTGGTCGATCTTAAGTGTTGATGTAAATAGATCCTAGCCGTCCATTTTTGAGATATGATTAGTTTAATGGGTGGCCTTATGTGCAAGGTTTAAAAGAACGGAATCGCGCCTCAAGGCGTTTTCCCTTCGCCTCACGAGGCGTAAGCCTCGAGGCGAAACGAGGCGTATGTTGGACTTTAATCTTTTAAAGACATGTGGCTGGGTTTATTTTATGTTTAGTTTGTTATTGGGTCAAACTTATGTTTTATATTTTGGGCTATTAAAGACTTTAGAATAAAGCCCTTGGTGTTTAGTTGTAAAAGTCCAGCCCATATATGGCTTTAGGTTGTACGGATGCTTGCTGGACATAAACAGCCACAAGGGCTGAATCCAAGCAGAAGCAATCCATCCAAACAGAAGCGGTTGTAGTTTCAAACGGCGTGACGGTTTCCGGCAAACATTGCAACGTTTCCCTGTTTGTAAGTAGTATAAATATGTCGTGTATATGTCAAAACTCGTGTCGTGATGTGTTCTTTCATTTGAATACAATTTCAGTGTTTATATATTTTTCTGTTTGCGAAATTCAACATGGCATCAGAGCCGTGGTTCTGTGGATCTGTACGACACGAAGATATGTGGTTCAATTTGGAAGACCAGTATGTAATCAGGGGGAATGATGCGCGGATGTCTCAAGTATGTGTCCTACAACGCACCGAATGGGTCAAGAGGACCAGAGGAAATCGACCGGTGGCCAAGAAGGCGGGAAGGGTCGTTTGGGTCAAAAAGACCAAAGGGATTCAGATGGTTGCAGTCGGAAGAAAGGGAAGGACTCGAGCATGGAGACTTTATGCATCATTGTAAATGATTCTGATTATGATAAGACAGTGAAAAAGCAACGTAAGAAGGCGTCAAAACGCATCAGAAAGAGGCTGAAGCGGAGAAACAGGCGAACCACAGTCAGAAACTCTCGTGGAAAACAAGTATGCTCCTACTGCAAGAATTCTGTTACCAAAACTCAGGTTTGTAATGATAATTTAGATTTCTTGGTTAAAGGATCAGATGGGGGAAATTGGAACCATATTTGGTATGTTAGTATGTCTAGGAAAAGGCATGTTTGTGGGATTAAATCCCTGTTTGTAAACATGGAAAAGTCATTTGGGAATGTGGATTATGCAAGTGGATTCCCTAAGGAATACTTTAGGGGAATAGGCCAAATTCGAATATCATGTAATGGTATACCACAAACGGTGGAGTCGGTCTATTATGTCCCTACTATGGAAGGAAACATATTAAGTTTAGAACAATTGATTCGTCAAGGTTTTGAAGTCACTTTCGAGGGAACCATTTGTTATGTCACAAAAACCTTCGAAGATGTTGTCATGCCAATAGTAAGTGAAGATGTAGTGGCACAACAAATCCGGTTGAAAGATGAAGAAAAATCTGAAATAAAATGGGTGGAAGTGAATCAATTGGAGGAAACAGAAATGTTATGGGGTTACTATGAAGCCTTAGAAGAAGAAGCAAACAAAATTAAAAGGCAAGTGGAAAATCAAAAGGGAAAAGAGGCTACTCTGGTTAGCAATGAAGCAGAAAGCATAGAAGAAATGGTCACTCTTTTGGACCATATAAAGGCGGTGAATTTGAAAGTTACAAAAGGACTCGAAACAAAAGAAAAATTCATACGAATGGTAAAGTGGTTTGTAAAAGGTGTCTTGAAGCAAACGAGCCCGTTCCCTCCGTTGTTTGAAGACAAACAAGTGGATCTCTATGATTTATATACGGCTGTGCAACTAAATGGGGGTAAAGATCAAGTATCAAAAAAGGGTTATTGGGTTTTAATCACTGCTGATTTTGGTTTTGATTCAACAAAGTGGACCCGGTTAATGTTAATTTACGAGTACTTGGACATAATGGAATGGTATTATGGGAATGCAAAAGCAAGACTTGAAGAACCAGGAATGATGTCTTTTGAGGCTGGAGAAAGAAGTGACAAGGCGGAGGATATAGTTGGTGATATGATCAAGAGATCGGGGTAGGAACTACCTTACAAAAAAAGAAGGGTGCAGGTAATACGCGACTGGCCACAAGGCTGTGGACCTGCAGAAAGTAGGGCTGATTTCAAGGTGAATGAAGAAGGATGTGAATCTGAACCTGAAGAAGAAATAGAAGGAACTAAGGAGATTGCTGTCCAAGAAATCGGTGCCGTCAAGAAAGAAGAACCAAGTGAAGATGAGGACTTTGTTCTCATTATGAAGAATGAAGCTATTGATTGAAGGATGAAGACATGTTTTAAAAGATTAAGGGGGAAAATGTTGGACTTTAATCTTTTAAAAACATGTGGCTGGGTGTATTTTATGTTTAGTTTGTTATTGGGTCAAACTTATGTTTTATATTTTGGGCTATTAAAGACTTTAGAATAAAGCCCTTGGTGTTTAGTTGTAAAAGTCCAGCCCATATATGGCTTTAGGTTGTACGGATGCTTGCTGGACATAAACAGCCGCAAGGGCTGAATCCAAGCAGAAGCAATCCATCCAAACAGAAGCGGTTGTAGTTTCAAACGGCGTGACGGTTTCCGGCAGGCTTGAAACATTGCAACGTTTCCCTGTTTGTAAGTAGTATAAATATGTCGTGTATATGTCAAAACTCGTGTCGTGATGTGTTCTTTCATTTGAATACAATTTCAGTGTTTATATATTTTTCTGTTTGCGAAATTCAACAGCGTAAGCCCGAGGCGTTATTAAAAATAAATATAAAAATTATATATCTTATAAAAAGTAAAATACTAAATGTTTATTTAACTTAATGAGAACCCTTTAACTTAATGAGAACTTTGTTAGGTGTGGAGTCTCGTTTAGAGGCGGCCGGCCCTAATTAGGGTTAGCCGGCCCTAATGGGCCTATCTCTACGGTTTGGGCCTAACTTGGAGAACAAGTTAGGAACCCTAATTTTAATCTAAAAATACCCTATGTTGTAACTGTAATATGTGTGCCTTTGAGCTTAATGAGATAAACCTAGTTGCAGCCCGTGGACGTAGGTCCCCCACTGGGACCTAACCACATAAAATTCTTGTGTCGTTTATTTTTCTGTACTGCGTGATTATCGTTTGTGCATGTGTGTGTGTTGATTCCGTTGCGCCACGTTGTTCCTAACAAGTGGTATCAGAGCTTTGGCTCGTTGTTTACACACGGTCTGCACGGTTTTCAATCGAGAAAAAGGGTATAGGCTGATCGAGGGTTGATTCTGATCTGCTACTACAGTACCGCCGCCGCTACAATACCGCCGCCGTCGTGAACAATGTTCCGGCGTGAACAGTGTTTCCAGAAATTTTTTCGTTTTTTTGCTGCTGTTCCAGGGCTGATTCGCAGCCTGGTTTCTTGTTTTTTGGGCCGCCGGAATTATGGTTTTTTCAAACCCTAGGTTGCGCAAAAGGGGAAAGAAAACGGGGATGTTTTGGAGGAAAACAAGGCTGTTTCGAGAGAAAACAGGGCTGTTCGGGACTGATTTGGAGTGATTTTGCAATTAGAGTTTCTGTTGTGGATCTCTTGGAGTTGCTGGTTTCACTCGGGTTTGCAGGTGAAGCGTCGGGTCAGGTGTCTCGGGTTATGATATCGCAGGTATAAATTGTTTTGTTTATAGTACCGGGTTAATCTCTTTGAAGCCGCCGATTAGGGTTTGGTTATAAAACTCTTGGATTCGTCGGGTAAAGGTTCGAGTTTTGTTTAGCTCTGTTTGACTGTTTATTATCAACTATTTGGGAACCGGGTTATGTGAAATTCAGTATTCGGGTTTAGATTTGTCTGCGAGGTTTATTGCAGAAGCAGATCGGTTTATTGACAGTGTTTGGTAGAACAACTGTCAAGTTCAGGCCCGTGACATTACTGTGTTTATTTCACTATTTCGATATGTTTTCTGTTTGCTATTGTTATGGCTGAAGACGGGATGGTTATTATCTAAAGGTTTGACGGTTTGGAGGTTAGTTGGTTTTGTCAAAAGAACTTGGGCGTGGTACTGTGGGATAAAACCGGTGAAAACGGAACCAGCAGGTTTGGAATGCTTTGGGTTTTAAGTATTCCGGTTCTGGTGTGCTGGTGATGACATAAGTGAAAAAAAAGGAAGTCAGGTGATATTGCTCGGTTGAAAGATTTTTCGGTTAGGGTTAGCCGATCGGGTGTACGGTCGCGGAATCCTTGGTACCGTTTGCTTTCATGAAAGCTCCGCTGCTGTTGTAACTGTTTACCGGTTAGCTGGTCTAGAACTGTGAAGTTGTTTCTTGTTCGGTGGTGATCAGTGGTACGACATTTGGCATGGGTTGGGATAACAGGGACAATGGGAGCTGAGCATAGTTGACTTGGTGGAGCTGCATGGAGGTATGTGGGACATTCTTTAGAGTCGATGTCAAAGATAGTAAATTCTGCTTCTGAGAATGTGTGGGTTGATGCATTGGGACTCGGTGAAGGCAGTGTCTGGGTTGATGCATTGGGACTCGGTGAAGGCAGTGGAGACTCTTGGGTTCAAGATTCTGGTATGCTTCATTACTCACTTCTGTGAAGCATTGGTGAATCTATTGTTTGAAGACTTTGGGAAGATACAGGTTTATGTATCGCTGGAAGAAGGGAACCAACTTCCGAGTATTAAAGTCTTGGCTCGCTGCATTGGGTAGAGCTAAGTGGATTCATTTTGCAAGTGTGAATCCTAGAGCCATGGAGATGTTAGCTAAGTGCATTCGGAGGTTTAAACCAGGTCAGTGGTTTTGGGAATAGTGGGAGCATGGGACGTGTTCTGGGTACAGTTCAAAACACCGTTGGGTTTTGAAGACCGGAATTCCGAATGGGAAAATCTCTCCATGGTACTTGCAGGTTTTGGAGAGTGGTGTTTCCTCTGGAAGTCTCTGAAGTCGGTTGTTCGAGTGAGTAGGTGCCTGTTAAGATTGAGGATGAGTCAATGGCGGGTTTTGCCATGGCTGGGTCAGTGATGACTGCTGGGTTGGAGCTCGGGGGAGCTTCAACGGGCTCTTCTGGTAATTGAGGAGTTGGCTGCTGCAACTAGGAGGATTGGATTGAAGTCTTAGCTTGTTTATGGGAACTGAAGGCTTGGAGGACTTTTGTTATTTGAAATCTTAGCTTGTTCTTGGGAGCTGGAGGCTTGGAAACTTTTAATAGTGAAGTGTTAGCTTGTTCTTAGAACTGGAGGCTTGGAGGATTTCTGTTATTGAAGATTACCGGAGTTAATGGTATAGGGTCTGCTTGGATGGTGGATTGAGGATTGCTCGAGCCTCCAAGTGGGAGATTGTTAGGTGTGGAGTCTCGTTTAGAGGCGGCCGGCCCTAATTAGGGTTAGCCGGCCCTAATGGGCCTATCTCTACGGTTTGGGCCTAACTTGGAGAACAAGTTAGGAACCCTAGTTTTAATCTATAAATACCCTATGTTGTAACTGTAATCTGTGTGCCTTTGAGCTTAATGAGATAAACCTAGTTGCAGCCCGTGGACGTAGGTCCCCCACTGGGACCTAACCACGTAAAATTCTTTTGTCGTTTATTTTTCTGTACTGCGTGATTATCGTTTGTGCATGTGTGTGTGTGATTCCGTTGCGCCACGTTGTTCCTAACAAACTTTTTGACTTAATTACAATCAGCAAACAAAACGAATGAAAACAAATAAATACAAAGTCACAAACTGAACACAAAAGCAAATGAAACTGAACACAAACTGAACACAAATGAAAATTAATACAAATGAATTCAATTAATACAAAAGCAACTATAAATCCAGAATGAAACTGAACACAAACTGAACAGTGAACACAAATGAAAATTGAAAGCAGTCATGAAGTCAAACAAATACAAACAGGTAAAGAACCAATCACATGAGAACCAACACATGTAAACTAAAAAAAGACCAGCAGCGATGGTTTATATGGTTTGTCTATATTGTGAATTTCATCCCTGACTATTAGAAATTACACATTCAGACTTGGAAGAAACAGCAGATAAAACGTTTCGAACCACCTCATACGATTTTCTTACTGCCTCGGAGCTAGAGGCGTACGTATTAAAACCCCAACTGAGGCGTCGCCTCAGATACGTTATTCTACCGGCGCGCCTCGAGGCGTACGCCTTGACCTTTTTTTAAACTATGCTTATGTGTCACAAGACATCTCAAATTGTCTTGTAAAGTTCTCTCATGCAATCTAAGTGTTCTATGGTTCCCCACATATTGATCTTGTAAAGTAAAGCAGACATACAATTCGCCTTCTGTTAGTTTTCAGCCTAGTTTCCAGGTTTATTTTTCTTTCTTGAAGTTGGCCGGGTGTAGTGGTGTACAGTGTGGATGTTTGGGTGATGAGAGAATATGGACTGAAGGAATCATGAAGTAAGTTGGTTGCATTGACAATAAGAAATGACATGACGAGTGTTTTCCCAAGTGTAAGACCGATCATCTATTTGAAAAGCCGTTAGGAAGTGCTCTTGGAAATTAACAAACAATGGTTTTTGATTTATGATCTTGAAGAGAAGAAATCCAAACAAATGATGTTCAGTGATGTGTCTCATAGGTCAACATTTCTTTATCACGAAAGCCTTGTTTAGAAAGGAGCAAGTAGTTCAAGGGATAGACGATGTTCTATAATTTTTTTCTAATATATTAATTATTTACTAAATTATGAAAAATGGACAAGAACTTTTCAGATTGTTTATTGGAAGAGACTTCCTGGGTGATGTAAATTGACGAATAATTAATATTATATTATGTTTCATTAATAATATTGGAACTAGGTTTGATTTGAAGATCCAAATGTCTTCCCCACCAGAATCATATTTATCGATTACACTGGTAATATTTCTTCCCTCACAGGACAAAAACTCTGGTGATCTTAATTGAAGAAACAATTTTTTTTTTGAATTTTATAAATATTTAAGGAGTTGAAATGGATTGCAAAACTATGGTTCTACAACAATAACATATATATGTATATATTTATTATTTATCGAAGCATTTAGAAGGTTTTAAGCATTCAAATACATTTCCCATGGATTGACGAGCTTGACCCATTCTATCCATTACCATTTTAGTTAAATCTTTTAGCTTAACTCAGCTACCCCGTTTGAGATTGTTAGATGTTAAGTAATACTATCATTGGGCCTAGGGTTTTGTTACGTTCAGGTTCCCTCTCCTATATATATGTTGGGATTAGGACCGATCACACATGAAAGAAATAAACGAACACAAGGATTTAACGTGGTTCGGTCTAACCTACGTCCACGGGTGGCAACTAGGATATCTTTATTTCTGAGGTGATGAAAAATTACAAAAGTACAAAGCATATTTATATAGAGACTAATTTAGGGTTAATCAAACTTGTTCCCCAAGTTAAGCCCAATATAGGCCTAATTAGAATAGGAGCAGCAACCCGGGTTAGGGCCGGCGCCCCTGACCCGTTGTCCTCTCTTCTGCGCCACAAAAAGGCCTACGAACCCAACAATATATCAATGTATATTCTTGTTTTAGTGCATCAATTAGAAATCCTTTCAATATCTGATTACATGGTTTGAGAGCCTACCATCTTGAGTTCATGAGTACCCTATTTGCTCTCGCGATTACCCTGCGAGTACTCATCTGCTCGTTCGAAAATCTTTTTTCGAGTACCCTTTGCATCTCACTGTCGCTGCCATGGTATTCACCTATTTGAATCATCTGAAATAGCAGTTTTGTATATATTTTGTTCCTTGTCTCATTTCTGTCTAGTCCTTTTAGAAAGATAAAGTAGCACTTCACTACCCTTCACTACCTTTTATATTCTTCTTTATTTTTCTAAATAAAATTCTTCATCATCATCAAATCTTCACCTCACCTTCTAGTGGTGTTAGTAATTTCTTTTATTTGCATCATTTGTTCACACCTTTTTCTTTACCACGTTTGCCACTTCGCCTCCATTCTTTAAAATTAAGTTGAGACTACGAATCAAAATGTAAAAGCGTGTAAATTTAACCAAGAACAAAATATTGAATCGCAATCCGAATGAATTTACCTTGTATTGGATTTACAAACGAAGTTATTAGTTTCGGTCATCTTCCTCTTTTTTGCAAGTTTTTTTTGCTATGTGGCCCCTTAATGGGAAATGAGAGAAATAACTAGGGTTGTGGTCTTGGTTCTTAAAAGTGCGCCACAGCTGCTGGTGGAGAAATTGCTTCACAACACTAGTGATATCCTGAAGCAGGGTGAACTAGGAGCTTGATTTTAAAAAGTGCTCTCTATGCGCCTGCCTAAAGGAGTGAAGTGATGGGCGTGGTAGCCAAAGCGCCTCAGAGTCCGGAGGCTGCGCTTCTTGCACATTTAGGTCAAATTTAGGGCCGTTGCTCAGGAAGTTTAAGGCTGATATGTAAAAATGACCAAATGGGTGAAGGGATTATGGATGAAGAAACCCGATTTATAAAAGACATGAAAGAGATGTAGCTTTTGGTTGTACATAAAGCTTACTGGGTTGTACATGAAGCTCTCGCCTCGCGCCTCGGCAGGACCTAAATGAGCGCGCCACACTTTTTAAAACCAAAGTGGCTTTTTGTCTGAGGCTCCACTTTCATCTGAGGTGACGCTTCACACGCTTCCCGGTATAAGTCGAGCTAGGTTGAGAGGGGCAGGAGTCGAGCTAGGTTGAGAGGGGCGTGAGAGAAAAAAAGAAAAGATAAAAGTGGCTCTGTTTTCTTCTGTATTTGAAGAAGAAACTTAGAAGAGAGTTAAAAAGAGAGTACAAAAGAATAAAAGCAAAGATTATTTTGGTTGTAATATTTTGTTTTCTTGGGCTGTAAATAGAGTTTCTTTAGTTGTAGATAGAGATGAAAAATCTCACATATAGGATAGTTGATGCTTTTTAGTTTTTATATTATTAACTTGTATATATTTTTTATTATCTTATTTATGAATGTTTAAGGATTAAATGGTAGAAAATATTATATATAATTAACATATAAGTATTTATAAAATGGTAGAAAATGTTTATGAAATCTCACAAATATGATAGTTAAATCAAAACTGAGCTTCTTCTAATTTTAAATAAAGTACTTTTGTTTAATACGGTTTCGCTTTTCTTTCCAATATTCGAACTTATACCTTTTACGTAGAATTATGTAATTACCCCCTATTTTCAACTCTAATTACATATATACCCAACCTAAAACTTAAATTACATATATCCCCCTCTTTTATAAAATTAGCCTTTTAACCTTACAAGAAATACGACTATTCTTATTCCATCGATCCTAACCCTAACCTTCTGATTCCCGCTGTTGATCAATTCCTACATCCAACGTTGCTTCTGATCGATTCCATCATCCAGTTGGGTGTATATGTAATTAATGAAGGGGATATATGTAAATAAAATTTTGGGCTGGGATATATGTAATTAATGAAGTTTTTAGAGGGATATATGTAATTAACCCCTTTTAGGTAGAATTATGTAATTGCCCCCTTTTACATTAACATAATTACATATACGCCTTCCCATAATGAAAGCTCGGTTTTGATTTGTAAAATGCATACTTTATACCTTTAAACAATTTTAGGATTTTAGACCAAGATTTTTAACACCTTTGCAGTTTTGTGTATGTATTAAATTTCAGCATACTGCAAATATTTGTATCAGTTTTGAAGCTGAAAAAATGACTTGACATTTCAAGTCAAATGGTTTGCCCTTTTTTTCTTGATTCAGGAAGTATTACTATAAGTAAATAAGTTCTATAAGGGTACATTTCAACAACCTTAATTTGTAACCTTTTTCTGTTAATTTGAACTTCGTTATTCTTACAATTACAATGGTTTTGAAGTGTTTGGCATAAAACACAACCCAAGCTGACCAATCATAAATAATTGTGCATAAACTATTACCTCTAGAGATTATGTTACCCATAGCATGTGTGGTTAGCTTTGGTCATGTTTTTTAGGTAACCATGAGAACCCTTAGTGAAAACTCACGGGGCCCACCAATACCCTATTAACCAGTGGAACCAGGTATAGATGTTCCTTTACCTTATGTTAATATGTTGGCATGCCTTCAATTAGGGTTAAGGTAGTGTAAGCTGGATTCGAACCCGAGACCTCTGTTAGAGGAGAATCAGGCGCTTATCGCTGCACCACCCCTTGAAGGTTTCTTTGGTCATGTTTCACTCTATGTAGAACGTCTAGTCAGCTTCATTTCACTTCGGTTCAAATTGACCAATCATAACCGATGCTATCGGTCCAAGTAAATACCTATCTATTCATTCTCATCATTTCAAAAAAAGAATTGATGATATTGGATAAGTCTACAAGTTTAGATTGACATTTAACCCATAACCAACCGTGGCCGGCTAGAACCATGTGAAGTGTTGCGAGTATTGCTAGATAAACACTCATCAGAATTCATAAGCTAGAGGTGGGGTTGGGGGTATGTCAAATTGGCTATCTTTTATGTCCGACTCCCACAATATTTTGACAGTAAGTTACGTATCAGATAAACAAAGAAGCATACTCAGTAAAATCCCACTCACAGTAGGTGACTTTTAAACAGAACAATTTTGGACACTAAGCTTTTGAATACATATCAGACGACTTTTGAACAGTTTAACCCATTCGACCCGTATTTCGTTATTTTCTTTTATATATTCAACTATTTATCTGTTTACATATCATGTCAGACCACAGGCCCAACCTCTCAATTCGGGGTGTCAACCTCAGACGGGCATTATGTCCCTGCAGTTGCTGGAGGAACTATCCCACAACCCCGACCCACACAACCACTCCCAATGGGTTCTGGGGATGACCTGCATGCATATCATATGGATGATGAAGAAATGATGAGACTAAAAGCAGAACGAGGCGGGAAAGCTGGTGGTTGGAGCATAGAATTAAGCAGAAAACGAGCCCTTGAGGAAGCTTTCTGGAGCATTTGGATATAAACTTGCAATTAATCTAATATGTTCAACTTAATAATCTAAGAGTGTAAAGATTGTTAGGTGATCGTGGTTCTCGACTTGTAGCTGATTAAACCCATGCGGTTCAACTTCAAGTCCATCCCCACACACTTAACCCATTAAACCTCACCAAGTGTTGAAGATCGCGTGCCTTTGGTTGGGTATCTTTAATATGTATAACAATTTTGATTAATTTTGTAATTGAGAAGTGTTTACATATAAAGAAGAGTTAAAACTGGTTATGGGAATGAAGTTTGTGCCTTTAATTGGAAATATTAAGCATAGTTAGCATTTTAACTAGGGTGATACTAGCCTGTTTGGTTTCCCTTTTCTTTAAAGCATAGTTAGCATTTTAACTAGGGTGATAATTCCACCAAAATAGTAGGTTTTGGTTGTGATTTCTAACCATTTAATAAACATACAAGTTGTGTTCGGGTTGAAGTATTTAACTTTGTTGTTCACGGGTCAGAATTCTGGATTTGTCCAGAATTTATTTTTGGGTCTGATAAGTTAATAAAAACAGTCAAGGTCAAAGCATAAATAAATGGTAGGAATAAGTTGTAAAATGAACCAACTTTCACTTGTTCAATTCTTAATAAAACATTTTTGAGCCAATATTCCAACATCCGGGGTTTTGAGGGTCAGCTTTCGAGAGGAGGAAGAAGCCTATGCCGGCTGGTGTTTTGAGGGTCAACTTGATCCTACTTTCTTCATCCCTTCTCTCTCTACAAACACTCCCCTGTTCCAGTGACAATGGGTATAATCGGAAACATCATCATTGCAATCGGAGAAAAACCCATCGGGGTCGTCAAACCCTAGCTTCAATTGCTGCGACGACGATGGAGGTGGTGGTTTAAGTCGGAATCTAACCGGTTTTTATGATTTTTTTTAATTGCTTTAACCTTTTGGGGCAGTTTAAGAACATTGACCGCTCCAAAAAATAGATGATTTTTGGTGCGGTATTTTTTAGGGCGGTCTAAAACCGCTTCAAAAAACCACTTTAAAAACTGACTTTTGTACTAGTGGTTCTAACAGGAAGTGCAGAAGAAACGGACATGAAGGATTCATTAAGCATGAGGCTTTGAATATGGTCACGTTTAGCGGAAGTAAGAAATTGGTTGGTGGTTGATAGCGGTGGCTTACAACCCAGGAAGAAATTGGTGTACCGGGGTAGTGAAGGTTAGATAAAAAGGGTTGAGTGAAGACTTTGGACGTGGCCGAGGTATAGGTCGGGGTCCAAGAAAGGTCTAGATGGTTCGGTAAGACCATGATTCAACATTGTTGTGAGAATGAAGTGCACAAACCATGATTGGATTGGGTTGGGTGGGGGGGGGGGGGAGTGAATGATGGTTCTAATCATGTTTGTGGGTCAAAAAGTGTTCACCGGTCAATGTTGATCAAATAGGTCACAGGTCAGAATTCTGGGTCTCTCCGGAATTTATTTTTAGGTTTGATAAGTTAACAAAAGCAGTTAAGGTCAAAGCATAGCAATGTTATAATTCTTTTTTATGATTAGAATCGGTTTTCTTTCTTATAAATAGATGGTAGGATTAAGTTGTAAAATGTACCAACTTTCACTTCTTCAATTCTTAATAAAACAATTAGTTCTTTGTGTCAATATTCCAACAAGTTAAACGTATGCTCGGGTTGACCTGTTTAACCACTTTAATTAAACGAGGGGTCTAGTCAACCCATTTAAAATTAGAATAAAAAACATATATTTTGTAAGATAACCTCGCATACCCATTTAGGACCCGCTTAACCCATTTATTACAACACGTCGACCTGTTTATGACTTGTTTACAACTTGATTACAAACCATTTTTAACTTGTTAACCTGTTTACGAATCGCGAATGCGTTGAACCGGTTGACTCACTTAGATAAATGGGTTTGGTCATGTTCACGTCACACAAATGTTTTGATTAATTGGTTTTAAACGTGTCGTTTGAAAGTTTCATGTGAACGTTTCATTTTTCTATCAAGGTTATTCAAAATTGTTTAGTTTCTAAACCTGTTTTGGAATAGCTATGTTTTGACTATATCGGTTAGATCAGAACATAAGCTAGAAATGTTAGAAAGTAATCCTTATTCCATGCAAATCGAGATTTTGAATTTCAAATGTGGGAATGCACCGAGCAACCCAAGCCAGAAGCAAACCTAAACGAAGCAAACGAAAGAAAGTCAACGTTGATGATGGTTGTTGTTGAACCAGAAGAGGAAATTTTCTTGAATGAAGAAAAGGTTCATCCGAACCTGTATGCAAAGGATTCACAAGATGAATCGACTTGGTACCTGGACAATGGAGTGTCCAATCACATGACAGGACGAGTGGACCAATTCAAGGAAATTGACCTCAAAACAATGGGTCTCGTAAGGTTTGGAGATGGCTCAAAGGTGACGATTGAAGGAAAATGTTCAATCGTGTTTGAATGTAAAAACGGGGAACACCGTGTCGTAAGGGATGTCCACTACATACCGGATCTTCAAAGTAATATCTTAAGTCTTGGACAACTCACTGAGAGTTGGTGCAAGGTTTGGATGGAATGTGACCAACTATGGCTGTCTGAAGAAGATAACCAAGTACTAATGAAGGTGCGTAGAAGCCCAAACCGTCTATACAAGATCATTTTGAAGATCAGAACACCGGTATGTTTCCTTAACTCGATCCATGACCAAGCATGAATTTGGCATGCTAGACTTGGTCACCTAAGCTTCAAAACCATAAGAAACATGAAGATGTATCACATGGCGCATGGTATCTACAAGTTCAGCATGGTGATCATATATGTGATGCGTGCATGCTGGGAAAGCACGCTTGAGAACCTTTTCTGAGGCAATCAACGTACCGATCATTAAATCCTTTTGAGCTTGTCCATACCAACCTATGTGGACCTATTTCTCCACATACCTTAGGAGGAAACCGGTATTTCATGTTACTCATGGATGACTACATGAGTTACACATGGGTTTACACTCTAAAGGGCAAGTATGATGCATTAGAAGTGTTCAAAAGCTTTAAACATGAGGTAGAGCTAGAGACCTCGTTGAAGATAAAATCACTCGGAAGCGATAGAGGTGGTGAATTTCTAAACCGTTTATTCACTAAGTTATGTGATGAAATCGGTATCAAAAGGCTCTTTATGCCCCCTACTCGCCACAACAAAACGACATTGTAGAAAGAAGGAACAGAACCGTCCTGAATAGTACAAGAAGTATGATGAAGGCTATGAGTATTCCTCAAAACCTTTGGGAAGAGGTCGTACGTCATTCTGTTTATATAATGAATCGAACCCCCACCAAACTGCTCAAAACAGTGATCCCATATGAAGCATTGAAGGGTCATAAGCCAAATATCTCACACTTGAGGGTATTTGGATGCTCTTGCTACATGAAGGTTCCGTCTGTTAATTTGAAGAAGTTAGATGATCGAAGCAAGGAGGTAGTTTACTTCAGATCAGAACCTGGAACCAAAGCTTTTCGACTGTTTGATCTAATCTAAAGAAAACTATACGTAAGTAAGGAAGTAAATTTTCAAGAGAAAATGAAATTTGATTGGATTCCCTATTCACAACAACTCAAAATTGGGTCTGGACCATAATGGACTGAGTTTGTAGTCCAACTTGATGAAAGTCCAGTTAGCAACCTAAACACAGCTGATCAAGTTGATCCATCACAGCAGGCCGATCAAACTGACTTTGATTCTCAGACAGAAGATGAAATGGATGAAGCTGGTCCAAGTCAGACCCATTCCAACCCATTTGATGAATCTCAAACACGAAGAACAAGAGAAACAAGATTACCAAAACGTTTTGATGACTTTGTAATGCTTCATTATGAAGACTGTTTTCTTGTGAACGATGAACCATCAGATGTCGAGGAAGCCAAGCAAGACAAGAACTGGCAGAGGGCAATGTATGACGAGCTAGTTTCAATTGAATAAAATGGAACATGGGAGCTCTCGGAACTGCCAAAAGATAACAAGGTGATTAGAACATATGAGTGGAGAGATGCAAAGTGCATAAGCACTTCGGGAACGCTCTATTTTGAGAATCCTGAGCTCTTGCCATGACGTTCTCACCTGGCTTTAAACTGTTTTAACGGGGACAATCATGAACTTTGGCCATGACGTTGCCACCCGAATTTATACTTTTCACATTCTTTATGAACATGGCATAGCATGTACACCAGCCCAAAACATTTAAAATGTTTGAAAAGTGGGCATCATAATCTCTTTTACAAAACCTTACTCAGTATACGCACTGGCTCAAAACGTTTAAAACATTTAAAACCAGTTTTTAATGCACTTTCATAAACTTTAACATAACATGTACGCCCGCCCAAAACATTAAAACATGTAAAAGTGGACGTCACAGAACTCACCTTTTGTAGCTTTAACGTTTAAGATCTACGATCAAGCAGAGCCGACACTAGCTCTAGAAATCACGTTATCTTATGGAAATATAATACTTATTTAGTCTATACCCTAGGTCGTACAACCCTCCTCAAGGATGTCTCGTTATCCCCGTATCAATACCTATCTATGTTTGGCATTATTCGGGCATTTCCCTATGCCCATGCCCATGCCAAACCTCTGGGTATAGCCTTTACTAGTTGGCACTTCTCGAGCATTTTCTTTATGCTAGTGCCAACCCTCGGGGCTACCCTGTCTAACTAAAGGAGAAGACTTACCGAAAGACTATCTATGGCTCGTTGATGTAGAGTTTCCCCGTCCCTTGCTCCAAAAACTACTTGCTTGTAACACCCTAAGGGGTATTTCAAGCTCATGATTCTTAAAATAGAGCGTTCCCGAAGTGCCTATGCAAAGAAGATATTAAAGTAAGCTAATATGTATGAATGTAATCCAACGCGATATCTCATGGAAGCCCGAATGCATGTAGAGAAAGATGAAGGGGGAGAAGCCATAAATCAACTCAGTTTTAGAGGATTATCGGGAGCCTAAGGTATCTAACACATATAAGACCAGATTTGTGCTACTCGGTTGGTGTAATGAGTAGGTTCATGCAAGAACCAAAGAAAAGCCAGATGCAGCTCGTTAAGCAGATTCTGAGGTATATAAGGGGCACGATTGAATATGGAGTATGCTACGAAGGAGATGGAGATGATAGGTTGATTGGCTTCTGTGATAGTAGTCATGCTACTGACCAGTCTGATGGAAAAATCACATCGGGCATAGTATATACTTCGACAAGTCTATCATCTCATGGAACTCACAAAAACAAAAGACGTTTGCACTTTTGTCATGTGAGTCCGAGTTCATGGCAGCAGCATCGACTACGCGCCAAGCCCTGTGGTTAAGAGGACTCCTAAGTGAACTAACAGAGAGTGAAGAAAAGGTGGTAGAACTTCGAGTAGACAATAAGTCAAAAATAACATTGATGAAAAATCCAGTCTTTCATGGGCTTAGTAAACATATAAACACACAGGTTCATTTCATACGAGAGTGTATAGAAAAAGGGGAAATACACGTGGAACATATGAGTGGAGAGATGCAAAAGGGGGATATATTTACTAAAGCGTTACCTCGAATAAAGTTTGAAGAAATGAGGAAGCTACTAGGAATGGTGGACTTGGGAGGATCACACAAGGATTAAGGGGGAGAATGTTAGAGATTAATCCTTATTCCATGCAAATCAGGATTTGAATTTCAAATATGGCGTCTAGAGTCAAATGTGGCGCCTAGAGTCAATTAGTACTTTCCTTGTTTTCCAAGTCATATGTTAGTATAAATAGATGATAGGTTTAATTACTTTGCATTCATTCATTCCTTTTTCAAGGTACCAGTTAATAAGAAAAGAGTCAAGGATGTCCCCCTAAATATCGTGTGTGAAGTATCGCTCAAATATTGGTGATCGATTGTTCCCCAACAAGAAATAGTTTTAAAACCGTTTTATAGTTCTAATATTATGTTTAACTAGAGAGTTTTCCCCGTGCGCGTTGTGCTGGGAATTACACTACGATCTCAAATATCAAAATGCTTATAATGGGACCTTTAAAAAAATAAACTTAAAACACGTATAACGAAACCTTAAAAAAATGTAAACTCAACCACGGTTAAAACTAACTAAATGGAAAAAAGCTTAAAAAATTCACCATGATCCCAAATATGGGGGGAGAGAGATTTGAACCCGGGTCACCAAGGAGAGGAGAGAGGACATCCTGCTTTACCATCCCAACCAAACCACATTTCGATTTTAAGGCACAACAAATAATATATAGCAAGAAAAGCATATTCTACTTTTCAAAAAAAAAAAACTACCTAATAACCAAGTGACACGTGACAGGGTGGTCCAATAGCATAAAAGTACTGTTCCTATCAGTTTTCCTTTAATATAGATTATAATGGTTTTCCTTTAATATAGTATAACAAAACTATAAAATTATACAATATTTTTAAATTCATTTGGGTGCATAGAAAAATAAGGAAAACGAATATTGAATGGAAATTAATTGATGAAATTAGGAGAGTAATTTTAGGAATCAAAGTGATTGATTGTAATGAGAAGTGAGAGGCGGGAAAAACCAAAATTGGGTGCACAGAAAAATGACACGTGACATAATACTTAGTAATTTATTAGAAAAAGGATATTTTAAAATGAAATTAAAACAAGTGTTTTGAATCAAAATATTAGAACTACTCAAGTTACAAGTAGTTTACCTTGAAATAAATTTTTAAGTGAGCAGTTTGGAGAAAACTAGTTGGTTGTTTTCTCAAACTGATTAAATTGATAATTTAGAAAACCCTTATTACTTAAGAAAGAAGTAGTTGGTGTATAAAAAACTTTGTTTTTTTTACTCAAACATAATTTAATTGTTCAAATTTCCTACTCAAGATAGAAGTAGTTTGTTGTAGAAACTTGATGTTGTTTCTAAACAGAGTTGTAATTGTTCATATTTAACTACTCAAGATAGAACTACTTTGTTGTAGAAACATGTTTTTAAACAAATTTGTGATTGTTCAAGGTTGGAGTTTCAAACTGAAATGAGACACGAACGTGATGTTATGAGTACATGGAGTTCCACAGAGGGAGAACCCCAACGCACGTCACAAGAAGACATCATGAGAATGATTTTAGATATGTACAAAATCACATGAATAATTGTTATTCATGGAAGGTTCTTAATGACCAGAGCCACCGTTCATACATGTGGCAATCGATTCAGCTTTAAGAATTATCATGTTAGTGAGAGAAGCGTGACAGTGATTGATGGTCATCATACATCAACAAATGAAATTGGAACAATAGAAACTGAGGTTATCTACAAGAAATAATCTAGCTCTAGAGATGTTGTCTATGTTATCATCTCAAAGGGTATATTCTAGTTGACCTGAGATGGATATTTGATCTCATTTTGAGACGAGTTTAGGATTTTTAATCCTATAAAACCTTTCTCATTCAATGTTGTTGGAAGCATTTGTGGGAGAGTTGTGTGGATTGAGTCTTTTGGATGAATCTAGAGACATTATTGATATATCACATGATGAAAGTCTTCAAGATAGCAACACTATACAATTTAATATATGAAACATCCATGTATCCTTTAAAGTCAATATTAATAAAATATTCTGCATATTATTGTTTTCAACTCGAAATGTTGTAGTAATGTTTTATATTGAATATTTTGGAGTAACGAGGTTATCAAAATTATACAAAGAAATAAAACAATAATTATTATAACACATGCAAAATGAGTATTTCATGAAAAGAATTTTAAACGTCAAAGTATCCACTGAAATAAGACGTGGTTATGATTTTAATGAATAGCATAAAAAAAAAAGATTTGCACAGAATAACTAGCAAGTTGTTTCCATGACTAAAGTTTTGAGACGAGACATCAAATGTGTAACCATATTAAAATAGAATGTGGTAAAATGAGACATTAAGTGTATAACCACATCATGATAGAATGCAGATAGACACATGATGATAGAATGTTGTGAGTGTATTGAGTTAAAATACATAAGTGTGAGATATGTCATTTTATGTTGATATGCTTCACTAGAAGTCATCATGGAGATTTACAAGTGTGAATTATTACATATGAAAGTAACATATGTTATTGTAAATGAGTATAATGAATCTTGCGAGATTCTTTACAAGATAGTTATCCATTAATGATGAATTACATGTAGATGTGTCTACCACTTTCAATGTTGTTGGAACTATGTGGAAGATATGGGCTTTAATTTGGGAGAGTATCCCAATTACGTAGCTTCAAAGGAACACCAAGTTAAATATATATGTCACTTGGCAAATGTAGTGAATGCAATGTTGTTGAGACAATAGTGATTCTAAGTATCATTAATCTTGTTGGTGATGAATGTTTACACCAAAGTGACTCGGATAAAGACTCACGATGAAGTCATTTATGAGTCAATAGTGAAGCTTTGGAGATCAAAGGCAAATGAAATATGATCCTAAACTGAATGATGATGTTAAGCATGTTTATGTAAGATACGATAACATATGTATTAGTCTTTCTTAATATTATTGATTTTAGGATGAAGGAATGATTTTGTCTAAAATAAGGAAAGAATTTTGCAAGTGATATAATGTGAAATCCCTTATAAGGATGTGAAGAATCATCATCATCTGTACACATGCCAGAGTACTGTAGTATATAGCATGCTCGAATAGTACTTGTAGTTATGATGCTTTAGTGAGATTAGTTAACACCAAATATTCACAATATGTGTGGACACAAGAATGAATTTGTGTACATATAAAAGTGCAAGAATTGAAGGTCTTCATTTAGTTTGAGGAGAAAGAGGTAACTTTTGAAAAGTTGGATAATTGAGAATGATGTTAACCGGTTTTCTAAGTTTAATTAGGAAAACTCACGAAATTAGGTTTTATCATGGGTTGCAACTGAGAATCATTCTAGGAATGAGATTGTTCAAAGGTGACAAACATGTTGGTTTGTTAACCAACTTATGACATGGTTAACTTAGACACTACTAAATGTTGGAAGCTCATAATACGACATGTGAAGCTGTGGTTAGCTCAAAAGCCCATATGAGATGATATTCTCTAGGTTGGCAAATTAAAAATGATGACCTCACCTGTAGATAAAAGATGTAGATCTTCATTATCTAACCATGGGGTGTTTGGACTTCGTCATTAGTGAAATGTCTGATGAAATTGCAAGAAATGTGTGTTTTAGGGGGGGGGGGGGGTTGGATTATGGGAACGTTTCACAGCCCCGTGTAGAAAGGGAGAACGTTATCTACCTATATGGATGTTGGATAAGGTTGATCTTGAAACACTTGAATGTGTGTGTGTGGGGGGGGGGCTTGCATTTGATAACAAGAGTATGAAAAGTTTTGGCAATAAGGATTTTGTTAATCTAAGTTACACTTGCAAAAGATGACCTGGTGGAGTAAGGGTGTTAAGGAATCTAAGTAGTTCTCAGACTTAGATGCTAGTTGAGTAAACTCATAATCTAGTGAGAAGTCCGATAGATAATATACCAAAGGCATAGTGGAAACGTGTTCATGTTGAAATATGTAGGTGCGTCATTCCAAAGATAAAATTTTGTAAGTAGATCTAGGTTGAGATATGAGGTTCTAGTCTTAGGGAGTCGACATAGATAAGAATGATTTGCAAGTTAAAGAAAACAACTAATCTTAATTCTAAATTATCCTTTCTGGCTTTATGAAGTCAAAGATAATGTTTCGGATCCAACAACAAGAAGGTTGATGAGAGATTGAGTTATGGAATGAGAGTAAAGCCCATGAAAGAGGGAATATGAAGGAAACCTAACATAGTTGACCGAAGGTCTTAAGACTAGGTTCAATAGGACAACCGACTCATATAACCTAAGGATGGTCACTAACGGTCATAGCTTATATATAAGCTAGTATATATGTTGATATATAAACTATAACCAAAGTGTTAAAGAAAAACTCCAAGTCTAAAGCCTATAAGCATCTCCTCTAAAGTTATGTCTTGGGCTTCACAATCAAGTTTCCTTTCATAAATACTAGGGGTTCTAGAGTTTATCTGAAGATAGTCTTCTTCAAGTAGCTGAGATAGACGTCAACACAAGTTGACAAGACATGCACAAATCTCAAAGGGATAAGCTTGCAACTGCTGTAAGTGGTCCGCTGGGCTTAAATGAATCTTATATTCGTTAATGCAATCCAAGGTTGCCCTACAAACATCAATACAATTTATGAAGTGAAGAAGCGAGAGATTCAAGCTATTTATTGAGCAACACTTTGAATAGCATGTGCTAACCCTAATCGAGCATTTAGTGTTCATTTAGAATTCCTTGTGTACATGTTTAGTCTTAGCAAATAACCGTTACCCATTCACTCATGTAAAAACATAATAAAAGTTACATAAAAAACTAATGTTGAGAATGTTCGAAAATATGGTCAATCAAGTCCGCTTTCATAGCATGATGAACTTCTCGGCTTCGTATTTCTAGACGGTTGCTTCGCGTTTTATCTTCGTCAATTTCTTCGTACGTAGGCTCCTCTTCATTTGGGTTATATTGAAAAATTGTCAAGCCGGTGTCCTCTAAAATCATATTTTGTAGAATAATACAAGCATACATTATGTTCCTAATTTTGTTTTGAGACCAACACCTAGTTGGGCGTTGGATAATATGCCACTTACACTTCAACATACCGAACGCTCGTTCGATATCTTTTCTTGCCACGTCGTGAGCTTTTTTTTATAAGAATTACGTTTAAGGTCTATGGGTTCTGTAAACGACTTGACAATTACAACATATTCAGGGTATATTCCATCGGCAAGATAATACCCATGCTGGTAAATTGTCCCCCTAACTTCAAAAGATGAGTCGGGTGTGATCCCGTTTATCCAATCATCAAATATAGACGATTGGTTTAGAACATTAATGTCATTGTTGGAACTGACAACACCAAAAAATGCATGCCAAACCCATAGGTCATTTGTTGCAACTGCTTCGAGCACAATACTCGGATTAGGATGATCACCACGTGCAAACTGACCTCGCCACGCATTGGGACAGTTTCTCCAGTCCCAATGCGCGCAATCGATGCTTCAAAGCATGAAGACAAAGCCATGTTTAGCTTCATGCGCTGCATATAACTGCTCAATGTCGCTAGCCGACGGTCTACGTAAATATCTAATATGGTACAATCTAATAATAGCTATAGAAAATTTATACATACATGACCTGATAGTTCGGGCAGACATCTTTAGATAATCGTCGAACGAATCACTAGCGCTTCCATACACCAATTGACAACCCGCAGAGGTACACTTTTGCACGGGGGTAAAACCAACCCGAACTCTCGCGTCAACCCCTTGTCAGAACCAAGGAACTCTCTCTCGATATCATTTAATATCCTTAAAAATAAATTCTGGCACATTCGAACCCGGTTAGTAAAGTGCTCCTCGTCTTATATACACCCTTCGTTAAAGTAGTCACTTGAAGATGAAGATAATGCCATTTTTTTTTATTTGTATATGGGTTTGTATTTAGAGTTGGTGATTGGGTTTATATATATATTGAAAAAGTTTTTTTTAAACGGTCAAAAGCACCAAACGGTCAGATTCCAATGGCTACTCTTTCTCCTTTTCATGTGAAGCAGCTCACGGTGACTTGCTCACCCCCTTCACGCGAGAGGGGGCGGTGTTGCATGCCTTTTCACGCCGTGAAGGGGCTCACATGGGGGTACCCGTGAGGGTATACCCCATACCATAACTCTCAACACACTATGTCAAGATACTGGTCTTTACACTTCTCACTAATTCAAGGTAGTGATCACCTTCTTTAACATACTATGTCAAGATAAGGTTTTTACACTTCTCACTAGACAAAGGTAGTGATCACCTTCTTCAAGACACTATGTCAAGATAGCGTGTCTTTACAATTCTTCAAACCTTTACTATGTCAAGATACTGAATCCTCACAACACTATGTCAAGATAGTGTTCCACCTCCTAAGTACAAATTAACATTATATCAAGATAGTGTTTGTCTCCCCAAATACAAATTTAACACTATGTCAAGATAGTGTTCTTCCTTTCAAATCCAAACTAACACTATATCAACATAGTGTCTTTTGTCTCAAATCAAAACCAAACAAATGACGTACCTTTACAATTCAAGAATAGATATATGAAATTTGTAGCTCAACTCTTTCTTCTTTGATGCTCTGTTGATCTTGATTTTTACACTTCAAATCTTGATCTTCAATATTTATTATATCATCACAAGATGTGATAATATAATAAAAATAAAGAGAGATATTTTAACTTTTAAGTGTTAGGGAGCAAAAGGGTGATTTAAAATGGTGGAATTGGTTACGTATATATAGAAGATTCAAATTCAAATTCATCTTTCTATGTCACCATATTCCTAGACAAGACTCACAGACTCTTCACTTAAATGTTGGGGTTTCGTGCATAAGGTTTAAAAATAATTTTGATCAGATAAATAAACGCAGCAGAAAATACACACGAACTGATCTAGGACATTACCCTAAATCGCCCAGATGCAAACAAATAAGAAACAAAAATCATAGGGGTTTAGCAATTATACCTTTCGCGAAACCGGCTGACTAATTAAGCTCAACACCTTGAGACAACGATCCAGTCGCTAGGTCTAGTTCACACGAATCTCCTCCCGGATTTGAACTCCTTCAAATCCTATCTTCATGAACCCGCATATCTGAGTCCTTTCAGATCAACCGGTAAAGCCCCCGTGAAATTGGAACCTGACAGAAAATGAGTATACCTACTCGTAAACTAAACAGAACCAGAAAACCGGCAACACCCGAAGTGGAACGACGGTTCACGACGATGTAACTGCGGCCACGTAGGTGGTGACACGTGGGACGGAGGGGGCGGCGACGCACCTGGCAGGTGGAGATCTAACACTGGCGGCGGTAGCGCAGGGAGCCGGCGGAAATCGGATGGTGGCGGTGGCGGTTTGAACGACGGCAGTGGCTAGAGGGGTGGTATTTAGGGTTTGCAACTTTTGCCAAAACCTGATTAGCCAAAACCTGATTAACTTTCTCTCTGTTTAGCCTCCACCCCTAAACCCTTATTTAAAGCCTCCAAACTTGTTCTCCAAATTTAGGGTTTTAGGGTTTCTTAATTACAATTAGATCCATGTAATTATTCCCTAATTACATTTATGGATCCTTATTTATTTAATTGTTTAATTAACTAACAATTAGTTAATAATTGTATCCAATATAATTACAATTAAATAATTATCGTAATTAATAAGTATGTTCCAAACATATTTCCACCAATTCATTATTAATTCAATTAATAATGATGATAATTGTTTCATAAACAATTATCACGTCCAACCGTTCGTTTGTCGAGATAACTTATTTCTCAAATAGTTATCTTGGCTCTTTATACATATTCGTGTAATGGACTATATTAACATTAAATATATCCAATGATTATAATCGTTGCCTAGATTGTAACCGTTTGAATCTTACCGCGCTAATAGTATTGTCAAATGTCGTTAATACAAGTCCAACACTAAAGTAGTAGCATTTGACTTTTAGTAGGCAAGGCTCCTCCAATTTTAACCACACAAATCCACCACATATGTTTTAGCCCCTTAGACTTTGACTTTAGGTTGATTAATTAAAGCACAACCTAGGCTCCTTTTAATTTTATCCACACAAATCTTTTCAATTCAAAAACCTAACTAAGTCGTTCACCTATTTAGTTACTAGATTTTTTTATAAAGATTTCATTTTATAAACTCTTGTCAAGTTTTTTAAAATATTTTGAGGAGATGAATTTTGTTTTATAAGAATATAAAAATCTTATTATTATTTTAGAAAACCTTTTTGATCATTTTGATCTTTCTCATTCCATATCATATTACCTTTGAATGTGTCACATGTTGAATTTCTCGTTTTCTTTAATCATCATCATTCATGTTGGTCGTTGATAACACATGTTGGTACTTTGTTGATCTTTGTCATCAAACCTTGATTATCATCATTTTGCACATTTTCATTTCACGGTCGTTTCCATGACTGTGGATGTTGTTGGCTAGTAATTTGCCTCGGTGTGTTTAACGGTCAATCCATACGGTCGCTTCATCGACCGTGGATAATGTAGTAGCAATATGTTTGAAATATGAGTTGGATTTTTCCACATCTTGTTTCATAGTTGACACTCATGGTTAATTCAACAAGTCTTGATATATTGGCATAACTGATATCCTTGATCATAACCATCACCTTTTTGTATGTAGAATATTGTAGACTTGATCGTCATCACTTTGACACATGTAAAGACTTGTTCATCACATCTTTTTGTGATACATTGACATGTTTAGTGATATATATGTTGATATATGATCATCTTTAATGAACAATTGATAATACAAGTTGTTTAATATTTATAATTATTAAAATTAGGATTAATCACAACTTAATTGGACCTTGATGTCCTAACAAATGGATGAGAGCTTCGCAATTAACTAAGTCGTGTCTAAGTTCGTGCTAAGATAAACGAGATATCGATGCTTAGAGTGTTGTGTTTTAAATGGAAAAGTTACGAGAAATGAGTGGGAATTTGTCCTACATAGGAGGAATGTGAAGCTTCACAAGGATATATAAGTGAGAGATTTCCTTAGATATTACTTCTTTAGCAATAAGGAAGAGGTGGGGAGTCTAAAGGGTGCAAAGCACCCTCATGTCACACTCATATCACTACGAGCCGCCTTTATGTTTTGGAGGTTCAACGTCAGCAGCAGTAACTTGCTGCTGATGACTGGCGAGCTTAGTAGTAATGTGGTTAGTAATACTGAGGGTGTTGCCGACGATCGATCTCAATAGGAAGTACACTCGCATCATTGCGCGTTGGTTGAGAGTCGCTTTTATGTTTTGAAGGTGGTTCAACGTCGTCAGTAGTAACTTGCTACTAATGACTAGAAAACATGGTGGTAACATGGTTACTACTGATGGTGCTGCCGAAGGTCAGTCTTAACACGAAGTACACTTGCATCATCGTGAGCCGCCTTTATGTTAGGTTGGTTTTGTGCTAAGAACAGTAACTTGCTGCTGATGGCTCACGAGCTCGATAGTAAGTGGTTACTACTGATGGTGCAACCAAGCGTTAGTCTTAACAAACTTCCTACTATTACTGTTACTGCTGATGGGGTGAGCGATGACACACTTGCTGCTGATGTGCTTGGTCAGCAGCAGAAACTTGCTGCTGATGGCAGTTTCGTCGACGACTCCAACATATGGGCACAACCGTTAGTGATGATGGCACATATGCTGATGAAGACTCACTTCCTACTGAACGCAACAATTCCACTTAGAGGTTTCATTACCTGATTTACTCAATTGTAACTAAACATTCAACCGATTAAGTTGTTATTGAAGAAGTTTAATACAATTTAACTGATATGCTTAATACAGTAAAATGAAAATCATTTTCTCTTTGGTTTGAGTATAAAAACTAAGGTGCTACATTTTTGAGAGTTTGTATGCTCTCACATATACTGAAATAATTTAGAAACCTTTCATACTCTTTCAGAAAACACACCAATTTCCAGCAACAAGAGCGTACTCTTTTTAGGTGAATTTCATGTTTGGTGGTCGTCTTCGACAATACAACAAACTGCTCATGTTGTTGTATCGTGCGTTTTATATCCCGGAAAATGATTTTATGAGCGGGCAAAAATTGTTTTAAGGGAACCGTGTTAAACACGTGGCCTCAACATAATTCTAAACGTTTTATCGATCAATCTCAGTAGCCGGAGATCTTATTGAAGAAGAATCCTTTTTTCTTTTATTAAAAGTAGAATTAATTACACAGATGGTCCTGTGGTTTGGCCAAATTACGGTTTGAGTCCCTAACTTTGAGAAATTACGGGTTTAGTCTGGTATACTTTCATTTCCTTTCACTGACGGTCCCTGGAGTGGATGTGAGTTAACTTTTTCTGTTAAGTGGTTGTGAAAAGATCAAAATACCCTTAATATTAAATAAAATTAAATATTAAAAAAGAAATTAAATATTAAAGATGAGGCCACTTCTAATAAAAAAAATTAATTCACTTCTTTAACATTAACCCCACTCCCCTCCTCTGATCTTGAAACCCCATCTTCAACACCTTCCACCACCCACCTTCATCTCCGACGACCACCATCACCGCACCCAACACCACCGTCCTCTCCGGTGGCCACCCACCTTCCTCTCCGGCGACCACCGCCACCCACCTTACTGCTCTCTAAAACAAACCCTCCAAGTTTACTCTCTCTCTAAAACCCCCAAACCTCATTTCCGTTCTTAATCTATAAACCCTAACTGAATCCAATTATCACAATTTTGTACAAAGTGCTAATCAAAGTTTGTCTATATAAATAGGGATTAGTTCGTCTCTCATGAGATGAGATTCTTCCAGAACCGCATCGTGGGACAGAGCCACAACTACTTGGTCAGCAACAACCTTAAACCATCTCAAATGAGACCAAAGCCGTAAGGAACTTGAAAACGGCGAGAGCGAGCATGAGCTGAACGGGTGGTTTGTAGGTCCACCTGTTTAACAAATTGGTCATCCCACAACGAACAATGAAGGCTATGAATTCGAAGAGTACCCATTTGAAAGGCACGTTTGAAACGGGTGGTTCGTTGGAATGGGTGAAACAGGTGGTTTGTTGGAAGCATATACACAAACCATAAACAACCACCATATCACCCCAACTGATGCTAACGTTTTCAACATTGCATCCATCCAATTCAACATTGCAAAATGAAGTGCCTGCAATTTTTCTTTTGTTTTTTCATTTGGTGTGATTGAGTGTAAATCTTGTAATTTTTGTGTTCGTTGGAAGTTGCAGGTTGTCGGAGAAGATGACCGGAAAAACGAAGGAAGGGTCGGCCGTCGAGTGAGGGAGAAGGGGAGGGGTAAGTGTCCCATAATTATTTTAATATTCTTTTTATTGTTCAAATGGACCACTTGAATATTTTTGTTTTTTTAGTTTTAGAGTTTTTGTTTTAATTTTTTTAATTTTTGTTTTTTTTAATATAAAGGGTATTTTAGGTATTTTATAAAAAGTTAACAGAAAACTTAACTCCCATTCACTTCAGGGACTGTCAATGAAAGGAAATCGAAGTATGTTGGACTAAATCTGTAATTTCTTAAAGTTAGGGACTCAAACCGTAATTTGACCAAACCACATGAACCATCCGTGTAATTAATTATTAAAAGTATGTATTTCATTTTTGTTTTAATTTGTTTTCTTTAACATTATTGTACTATAGAAATTTTCATAAATAAAGAGAGTATCTTTATTTTATTTAATTAAAAAACTTAACGTTTCCTTAAACTTAAGAACCGTTTGTTGACTCATGTTTAGGTCATACGATTTTAAGTGTCCTCGAGTTAATGCTGAAGTTTTTGACACAAATAAGTATATATTTCGTGTTTGAATTCATCAATTTAACACGTGACCCATGATACAATTTTTTTTTGGAAAGCAAATGCAATATATTATTAGAAACTTAGTCCCACCATAGCTAGATGCTAAGATGTGGGATGACCATGCTTTACAAGCTTACATTAAAATTACACTAATCATTCTAAGATAACGAATTAAAACTCACACAACTTTTTATCCAAATGAAAGAAATTGCTTTGATCTCCTCTACAATCTTCTCCCGCCCTTTATACGAGTTGTTGAAGGTTCTATCATTTCTTGCTTTCCATACAATGTGACTAAAATGATACTTTGCCGCATATGTCTTGCTTCCTTGGTTCCTTTTTTTAAATTTGAGTTTTTCCACACCGAATCTTTGTACATTTATATATTGAAAATTGAAAGGCGGTTTCTTATAAACAATATCCAATCCTTGTGGCTGTGGGTCCTTGAACCAAACAACAATTTGCGGTTATGTTTCCTCCATTATCCCTCCCAATTTTCTCCACCAACACTTCTTCACTACCTTCATAATCTTCGCACCTTTCACATCGATCTCCTCATTCGATTTGGATTTCAGAACACCGACTCGGAGTTAAATCAATGAAATTCAGCTCAGCTACTTGAATCAGGTAGATTCTGAACCCTTCATGGCTTCGATTAAATGTTGTGTGCATTTAGATAGCTACGAATCGAAGAAACTCAACTCCGTATTGCAATTCTCCGATCGATGTTTGATTTTCGCCTTCACTAGTGTAACTAACAACTCATTTGGTAAAATTAAGCAAGTTAGGGTTTCTAGGTTAGATACAGAGTTATCAGATGTTTTACAGTACAGTAATGTTGATAGACCTGTGGATGTGAGTGATGATAATGTTGCTCTGCAAAGCCCTAATTTGCATAGGAAGTTTAAGAAAGGGAAGAGGAGTATATGGAAGCGATTGGAAGGTATGAAAAATGTAGGAAATGATTTGAAGGTGATGCATGGTTCTAAGATTGGTTGTGTAGATACAGAAGATGATAATGGATTTTATGAAAAATTAAGTTCGAATGGGATTGAGTCTAGTTTAGGAGATTGTAATAGTATGTTGGAGAAGCTTGAGAGTGGTGGTCGTGATGATGAAGTTTTGAAGTTTTTTGAGTGGATGAGAATCAATGGGAAGTTGATGAGGAATGTGAATGGTTATAAGTTAGCGTTAAGGGTGTTGGGTAGGAGACAAGATTGGGAAGGGGCAGAAAGGTTAATTCAGGAGATGCAGACTGAGTCAAGTTGTGAACTCAGTTTCCAGATTTTCAATACGCTTATTTACTCTTGTCATAGGCGGGGGCTCGTGGGCCCTGGCACGAAGTGGTTTAAGATGATGTTGGAGACAGGAATTCAGCCTAATGTTGCTACATTTGGCATGATTATGAGTCTTTACCAAAAGGGTGGGAATCTTGATGAAGCAGAGTTTGCATTTTCACAAATGAGGAAATTTAGGATCGTTTGTGAGAGTGCGTATTCAGCTATGATTACCCTCTATACACGTCTTGGATTATATGAAAAGTCAGAAGAAATTGTTGAGTTCTTGAAAAAAGACAGAGTGATCTTGAATCAAGAAAATTGGTTGGTTTTGCTTAATGCTTACAGTCAACAAGGGAGGTTAGATGAGGCTGAAAACGTGCTGGCATCAATGTGTGCAGCTGGATTCCCTCCTCATATAGTTGCTTACAATACACTTATAACTGGATACGGGAAAACCTCAAACATGTTGGATGCCAAAAGAATTTTCCAAAACCTTGTGTCTGCTGGTTTGGAGCCTGATGAAAGCACTTACAGAACAATGATTGAAGGTTGGGGTCGAGTACAAAACTTTAAAGAAACAGAGTGGTACTATAATGAAATGAATAGACTAGGTTTTAAACCGAATTCATCAAATGTGTACACAATGATCAATCTGCAAGCCAAATATGGAGATGAAGCAGGTGCTATAAGAATTATAGAAGATATGATGATGATTGGATGCCAGTATTCCTCTATTCTCAGTATCGTTTTACAAGCATATGAGAAATCGGAACGGTTCGATAAGGTGCCTTATGTTATCAAAGGTTTGCTTTACAATCATGTTTTGAATAATCAAACTTCATGTTCGATTCTAGTAATGGCTTATGTTAAACACGGTTTGGTAGATGATACCATTGAAGTTTTGGGGATTAAAAAGTGGAAGGATAAAACGTTTGAGGATAGCTTATATCATTTATTAATTTGTACGTGTAAGGAGCTGGGTCATCTTCATAATTCTATAAAGATATACACATCTATGCCTAAACGTGACAAGGATAATTTGCATATCACATGCACTATGATTGATGTTTATAGCTGTTTGAATCAGTTTAAGGAAGCAGAAACCCTTTACATAAATCTAAAGTCAAAAGGTATTGCGTTGGATTTGATAGCATTTAGCATAGTAGTAAGGATGTATGTGAAATCTGGATCCTTAAATGATGCATGCTCAGTTCTTGATGTAATGGAGAAACAAAAAGATATTGTTCCAGATATATATTTGTTTCGAGATATGCTTAGAATTTATCAAAGATTGGGGATGGTAAGTAAATTGGCTGATTTGTACTACAAAATCTTGAAGGCAGGAGTTTCTTGGGATCAAGAAATGTATAATTGTGTCATTAATTGTTGTGCTCGTGCTTTGCCTATTGATGAACTTTCTAGGCTATTTAATGATATGATTCAGCATGGTTATTCACCTAATACCACAACTTTTAATGTAATCCTTGATGTTTATGCGAAGTCTGGTCTTTTTAAAAAGGTGAGACAAGTGTTTTGGATGGCTAAAAAACAAGGTATGGTTGATGTTATATCTTATAATACTGTTGTGGCTGCATATGGAAAAGGTAAAGATTTAAGGAATATGGCTTCTGTTGCAAGACGAATGAAATTCAATGGATTTTCTGTTTCTCTTGAAGTCTATAATTCTATGTTGGATGCTTATGGGAAAGCAGGTGAAATGGAGAAGTTTAAAAATGTATTGTTGAGAATGAAGGAATCAAACTGTGGTTCAGATCATTACACGTTTAATATTATGATTAATATATATGGAGAAAAAGGATGGATTGACGAAGTTGGTGATGTATTAATGGAACTTAAGGAATCTGGGTTGAAACCGGATTTATGCAGCTATAACTCCTTAATTAAGGCTTATGGGATTGCGGGTATGGTTGAAGAAGCAGTGCATTTGGTTAAAGATATGAGGAAAAATGGAATAGAGCCTAATAGAATTACATATACAAATCTGATTGCTGCTTTGCAAAAGAATGATATGGTTTTGGAGGCACTTAAGTGGTCCTTGTGGATGAAACAAATGGGGATGTGAAGTCTTTCATGTTCACATGTTCTCGTGTTCATGTTCATATTGGAAATTGCCAATAGTGGTATGAAATTCTCTCTTAACATTTCCATTTCTCATTATTTGTATCGTCATTCCATCTTTATGGATTTTCATCCTTGGCAGGGGGATTTTTGTTTTTTTAATTCCTTCAAGGAATGATTATAGTTTACAATTTAATCTAATTTTTTTTCTTCAAGAGATTATAATAACATCAATTTCTCATTAAAAAACTGAATTTAATAAATATGTTTTTTTACTTTTTGATAATTAACTAATATATATATATGCATGTATATATGTGTGTGTGTCTTGGTTTTAAAAAGCGCGCCTGAGGTCGCTGCACTTTTGATGACTTAAGGCGAGTGTAAACGAAAGGCGCAGGTGAGGCGCGCTTTTTTGGCAAAAATTTGGCATGAGGCGCAGGTGAGGCGCGCTCCTCATGTACATGGTCTTCTTTTGTGCAGCAGAATGTTGTACAACGTGCTTTTTAGGTTGTACATGTAGGTAATTTATATGTTAAAACATATATAAAGCTTATTATAGTTAATTTTTTGGGTAGGGGATGCTAAAAACCTATGATATATATAAAAAAAATTATATAATCATTTTGCGCCTCGCGTACGAAAAGCTCACCGCTTTTGCGCCTCGGTTTTAGACCCTGTCGCTTTTGTGCGCCTCTCGCTTTTTGAAACCAAGGTGTGTGTGCATCAGTTAGTTATGATTTTATTTTTTATTTTTTTAATAAAATCAATAATTTAAGTGTAGTTTTGGTGGTTAAAGTACACTAATTTAAGCATGGATGGTTAGTAGTATTTGGGTGGTTGCAAATTGGTGGTTAGAGGATAATTTGAGCTTGAAATCCTATATTACTTCATATTTTTATCATTTTATGATTATCTTATATTTTTTATGTTTAATTGTTATTCTTTTATATATAAGTTTCTGTATTTTTTTAATTAAATTATGTCTAACAGGAAGAAATCCATATATCCTTCTTTTAAAAGCAAGGCCACCCAATGAGTTTAAACCGGTGGGAATCGAACTTCAAACCTCCTTTTGAGAGACCTAAGCGTTCAACACTCGACTATCCTTATGGGATAAGTAAAATACATATCTAGATTTTTATACAATGTGGAAAATTGATATATAAAGCAATACTTATTTATTACAACATAAATGATAAAATATTTTTATTTTCTATAGGATATCATGTCTAATGATAATTCGAATAAAGAAACGAGAAGAAAGTATAATTAGTATACGTATACAACAACATACTTGAATGGCTCTTCTAATCCCTCATGCCAACCTGATATGATAATGGAATGCAATAGATCATTCCGCACATTCCATTCCCTCATTCATTTCATTCCCTTGTCATTCCATTTCGTCCAACCAATTATCCCACTCGAGCCTTGATGGGTATTGGTTATAGGCTTGACTGGTATTTATTGTACCACTTGACGAGTATTGGTTATAGTTGTTTATGTAAGTCTCTGTTTTACAGTTGTAGACATGGGGTGATTATCCGCCAATCTCAGACTTGAATACTATGTTTCTTTTTCTTTCAGGTTACCTTAATTAGGGTTTTAATGGCAGATTTCAAGATCTATTTCCTTCTGAAAGAAGCTACCATCACAGGTTCTAAAGTATAAAAATTCCAATCTCAATTATATAGATAATTGTGTAAATTTTATTATTTTTATTACACCTTAATATTTTCATGTAGACATGGTTTTATTTCAGATTTTGTGCACATTCTTGTAAGGACAAATAAGTCTTGGATCAATAAATTATTTATATATTCACGAAAGATAATGTAATTAAGTTAAGAAATCTTGGGTAAATTTTATAGAATTGAATAATAGGATTTTATTCAAATATAAGTATTCCGATTTATTGCTTTATGATCTTAATTGATTCATAAAACTTTTACCACCGAAAGGTTGCCATGAGATTTCATAGAACTCTATGCAATTCAAGAAGACTTAAGGTCAATGTGGAAACTCTAGAAGCCTTCCCAAGGTTCTTTCATCTTGAAGAGTGTAGAAGCTTCCTTATAAATTTCTAGATAGTTCGTAGTCGATCTTTAAGTGTTAACGTAAATAGATCCTACTCGTCCCTTTTTTCAGGTATGATTAGTCTAATGGATGGCCTTCATGTTCTATAAGACATCTCAAATCCTCTTGTAATGTTCTCTCATGCAATCAAAGTTTTATGGTTTCTCATTTGCTTTTATGTTGCTCTTTTGGTTGCCTTAATCTTAGAGAGAGAGAGAGAGAGTTTGGATTACTTAGTAATAGTGTACTGAGGCTACACATTGAGCTTGTAAAAGATAAAACCATGACATAAAGCTCGCTTTTTGTTAGTTTTCAGGCCTAGACTTCTGGTTCTTTTTTCTTTCTTGAAGTCAAGGGTTGGTTGGGTGTAGGGGGTGTAAATGAGCCCAAGTTCGTCTAAGCTCGAGCTCGGCGTGTTTTACTTAAAAGTGCTCGATCTCGGTTATATGTCAAAAGCTCGAGCTCGAGCCCTCGTGAGCAATTTTCCGGCTCAAGCTCGGGTTGTTTATTATTTGTTATATGTTTGATTATTTTATTTATATACATGTATAATTATTTTATTCATACTTATAATTATAATTATACATATAACATAATGAATTAATACTTAAAAGCCCAATATACTCTTATTTTTCACGAAAAAGTCCCTCAACTTGTAAAAAATACACGAAAAAGTCACTATATTAGCACCGAAGATCGAGGAGGTCATGGCTTAGAACCAGGAATCACATTAGGCAATGATTGATTATTGTAATCTCTGTCCATATTAGAATAGGTGTCATTGTATTATATAAGTCATGTAATTGTGTAATTGAGGAGCAACCAAAACATATCGGTTATCATGGTATCAGAGATATTCTGAAATACCACAACCCTAAAGCAGCCGCCAATCACCCTCTACCTCTTTCTGGTCGGTAACATACCCACTCCCTCCGCTGCTTCCTTCTGTTCGACAGTCCTCCCTTTGTTCGACAGTCCCATCCCAATTTTTTTTTGGCTCTGATTCGACAGTCCTACTTTACCTTCTTGTTCGCTGCTATGGAAAACAAGTTACACCCAGCCATAACCGTTACCAACATCAAAAACTTCATTCCCTTCACCTTAGAAATGGAGAGCGGCCAGTATAACTCATGGGCAGAGTTATTTAAAATACACTACAGAGCCTTCCAGGTCACAGACCACATTGATCCCTCAGTTCTACCTCCTGTTGAAATAGTCCTCCCTGCTGAAAAAGACAAAGAACCAACTGTAGTGGTCTCTGCTGCAGAAGTAACCTCTGGAATCGCCTAGATGCAATTGTTCTTCAATGGTTACACAACACAATCTCCAACGATTTGCTGCATACCATCTTGAAACCCAACACACTGCTGCACAAGCCTGGGTTGCTTTGGAAAACATTTTCCAAGACAATCAAAGCTCTAGAGCCGTTTATCTTGAACACAAGTTTGTAACCACCAAGCTTGACAACCATACCTCCATCTCCTCCTACTTCCAAACCCTGAAAATGCTTGCAGATCAGCTTGCCAATGTTGGAGCACCCGTTACTAATCAATGTTTTGTGTTACAGTTAATTGCAGGTCTCAACTAAAACTATGAAGGAGTGGCCATGCTGATCCAACTAAAACTAAGCGGAACGAAAAATACGGTCTATCAACAACATCATACGCACCCTCTTAGCTCACTCTTCACTACCCACATACTTTTGGCACCATGCCCTTCAACATGCTACATCTCTCTTAAACATTCTCCCTAGTAAACTTAATAGATTCCTCACCCTACTCATCTTTTATACAACCGAGCACCCGACTATTCTCTTTACAACCATTCACAAACTCAACCATCGATCCACCCCCATGTATTTTCCAAGGACACCCCACAAACCATCGGGGGTACAAATGCTTCAATACTACAACTCACCAAATGTTTATCTCCCGACACGTCATCTTTGATGAAACCGTGTTCCCCTTCTCCTCTACTCATTCTCCCAAATCCGACACCTACAAATTTCTAACAGAAAAATCAGACCTTACTCCTTTACTTTGGGCTACAAACTCACCTAATCTCCAGCCCTCTACTGCACCTGCTGTAAACCACCCACCTAACAGCCCAACAACCGCTCCTGTTAACAGCCCAAGTCCCGTTCAATCTCCTGTTCAAAGCCCCATTTCCAGTCAATTCAGCCCCCTCTCCATCTCCTGTTAACAGCCCAATAACCAGCCCAATCCGTACCTATACTCGCAGGCCCAAAGCAACACCAAACCCAAATTTAACGGCCCTAAACATGGTTGGAAAAATCGCTAGGCGCTAGTCGGGCGGTGGGGTGCGGCCTAGGCGGGATTAATCGGGGCCTAGGCGGGATTAATCGGATTGGAATTTTTATATGTAATTTTTAGTTTTTTATATATACACACACATTTTTATAAGTAATTTTTATAAAAATGTTCATTTTTAAATATTTATACACATATTTGGCTGGAATTTGAAGGGGTTGGCTGGAAAATCCAAGGTTTTTCCGGAAAATCCACGGCTTTTCCGGAAAATCCAAGGCTTTCGCCGGAATTTGGCCGAAAATTTCAGGTTTTTGCTGGAATTTTCGCCGGAATCTGGCCGCCTAGGACCGCCTAAGCCCGATTCCGATTAATGGTCCGCCTAGCTCAAAATTACAAGTTAAATGGCCGCCTAGCGCCTAGGCCCGATTTTTACAAAACTGGCCCTAAATAACACCACCTTACCTACAACTCAGCCACACCCAGCTCCCACCCACCTCACACCTTGCTCCAGCCAACCAGTGTCTCCATCTCCCTCAAACTCTCCCTCCCCTATTCATGCCCCTCCTCCCTTACCACCACAATGTACTATTCACACTCGTAGCAGGTCCGGAATTTCAAAACTTCGACAACCTTTTGCTTTTCAGTCTTCCATCTCTCTTTCCCCTCTTCCTCGACGACCTATGGATGCTCTTCGTAACCTGAATTGGAACCAAGCCATGACCGACGAATTCCGGCCCTTATCGACAATAGCACGTGGGAGTCCGCAATTCCTTCCCTTAACATTAATACATTCATAACTTGCAATATAGCAAACTCTCATTCATTTATCGTTAAATCATGCATTCATTTCCTTTGATATAGACATTCATTCATCATTCCATTCATATAACATATAGTCATATTATCATCTATAACATTCATTTACTTGCATGTATACACTTCAGCCCCAAAACATTTAAAATCATTTGCACGTAACACATAGGGGGCATATAGAACTCACCTGATTGTCGGTATACCGTTCGTTCTTACTAAAGCTTGGCTCGACAAGTACTAAGTGATCTGTATGCATTTAAACATGTGAAAATAGGTTAAGTATGGCTAATGTCGCCTACAGTGTTGACTGATCATAGTGTCTCCGGCAAAGGTCAGTGTCGCCAGGGCAGTGTCGCCGAGGTACCTGACCAGTGTCGCCCGAACTTGCGTTCAAGACTTGTGTCGTTCGTTGGTATACTGTCGCTAGCCTTACTGTCGCTGTCTGGAGTGTCGCCAGCCTTAAGTGTTGCCTGAAGAATGATACATGTCTCAATTCGCTTGGGATCCACGCCACTCTCCCGTCAGACCCCCCGACTAGTGTCGCCACATGAAGTTGGCGACACTGGTGAGTGTCGCCTGAAGAATAGTTCATTAAACAGACCCGTTTTTTTATTCAAGCTTGCAACTTTTTACGTTTAAATCGTTTGTTTTTCTTCCATGAAGTCAGATCTAGCCTTATTTCTCTTTTTAACACGTAAAAATCTCTACTTTGAGAGGAAAACCCTAGTTTTACCCAAAACCCCATTTTTAAACAAAAACAGAGATCTAGGTTGGATCTATACCTCAAAAGACTGTTGTTGCTTTGTTAAACTTGATCCAATTATCTGGAGAAACGTTTTGAGACAGATCTTGAGCCAAACCAAGGTTTCTTGAAGCTTTCTCTCTCTAGAACCCACTCTCTCTCTCTCTACGATTTTGGGAAGAAGATGGAGTAAATGATGCAGGTTGGAGGCTGATCAACCTTAAGATCAGGGTTTAGGGAAACCTTTGTGGGCCAAGCCCATGATTCCTAAGCCCATAGCCTTAGTTCCCTTCTTTATTTCATTTATTTCGGCCCAATCCAAAGTGTCGGGTTTTCGGATGTTACAAAAAATAACCCATCATATTAACTAGCCATGACTGTTGAAGTGGTGTAGTGATGGTTTGATCCATATGATGAGAAATAGGTCAAATGGGTTGACGGGCCAAAAATTACCCGAAGTGTTTTGAAATGTTTCAAACCGCCTAAATCAACTTTCTTTAGGAAACTATATTATTATTTTAACAATACAGTTTTTATAAGTTCTAATATATTAATTATTTATTAAATTATGAAAAATGGACAAAAGTTGTGTTTACGGGTTAGCCCGACCCGACCCGAACCTGAATCCATTTCGAACCATCACACAACCAGGTTGACCTGGCCAATTGCCACCGCTAATGTAACTCTTTTGATTGTAATTCCTGAAACTTTATTTTTACTCTTTTTCACCTTTTCTGTTATCTCCCTGAGCAGAAGATAGGAGGATAATTTTCCAACTTTCAGATTGTTTATTGGAAGGGTTTTCCTGTGTGATATATTTATACTTACCAAAGCCATTTACAAGGTTTTAAGCATTTGATTACTTTTCCCCTCGACCCATTTGATCCGTTTCCTTTTCAGTTAAATCTTTTAGTGCAACCCATTCGACCCGTTAGAGTTGAAACATACCCGTTTCCTTTTTAGTTAAATTTGCAAAACCAATTAAACTTGTTTTAGATGTTAGTTAAATATGAACACCATCTTTTCTACCTAAAATATTTATTTTCATCGTGTTTCAATGCGAACATATTTAAAGAAAACAAATGGCAATCAATAAATCATTTATCCATTCATGGAAGATAATGTAATTAAGTTAAGAAATCTTGGGTAAGTTTTATAGAAATGAATATTAGGATTCTATTAAAATATAAGTACGGCCATCTATAGCATTGATTGTTGGGCCATCAAGAAGACAAAAGCGCGAAAGTTGGAGTAGCAGAAATGAGGATGCTGAGGTGGATGTGTGGGCACACAAGGTTGGACTGGATAAGGAATGACGTATTTCGGGAGAAATTGTGGGTGGCATGCATATCGGATAAGATAAGAGGGGAGATTGAGATGGTTCGGGCATGTGCAGAGGAGAAAGATGACGACACATGTAATAAGTGTGGAAACCCTCATAGTGGAGGGGAGTAGGAGCAGAGGCAGACCTAAACTGACATGGGATGGGCAGATTAGGCAAGATTTTGTTAGAATTGCACCTCTTCGAGGACATGATCGGTGATGGGAGTTCTTGGAGACGTCAGATAAATGTTAGGGACTTCTTGGGAATTTTTGAGGGGCGTTTAGATTTGCCTTAGCTGGGTCTTGGTGTCGTGGTTTGTCATACACTTTTGGTTGCCTTTCTTCCTAGGTGCTAGTGCTAGGTACTTCCTAGGTGTTTAGTGTTCTCTTTTCCCGTCTTATAATAATATAACATTTATGTTAGTTAAAAAAAGAACAGTTTTTTTAGCCGGGGTTCTCTCTCCAGCCTCTCCACTTCTGGGATTTCACTGGTACTTCTGTTTATTTGTGTATATATATACTTATAATTATAGTTAAATAGTCATATTATTTAGTTATTTTCATCATAATTATACACAGTAATTAATATTTGTTATACAATTATATATTTATTATATTTATATGAATTGCACTCGTTGAGCTCATCTCATTTAGGCTCGCGAGCCTAGTCAAGCGCGGGCTCGTTTAAGCTCAGCTCAACTCGAGCTTTTAGCAAGCCAATTTCGAGTAGCTCACGATCGGCTTGACTCGTTTACACCCCTAGTCGGGTGTCTTTATTAGTGAAGCGGTAGTTAAGACTGTTTAGAAGTAAAGTGAAAGCATTTCTATAACAATCAATTATCAATTTAAGGTGAGGCCTGAAGTCCCAAGGGACCCGGGTTCAATCCCTGCCACCACTATTAATTTCTGAGGCATGCAAATGAGGCCTAGTTCTTAGGCTGATGCACCAGGGTTTTACCCACGCCGATCCAGGGTTCGACCCTCAGCTCTCTCTCAAGCCCGGAAGGGGCCGTATTGGGTGGGATTTTTCCTTGGATGTCTCCAACTCTGACGCCAAGTGGGCCCGGTTAAGACAACATATTGGCCGGAGTTGGACGAGGCTCTCCCATGTGACGGGGGGTGCGACGTCACAACATTCAACGTTCGCCGTTCAAAAATTTTTTTTATCAATTTAATGGAGGTGGTTGGGGATTACAGTAATTATGTAATAACTCAAGGAGTTCAATTCAGTAATCTTATCCAAAATTTACTAGTTTGCCATTTCTGAATTGCTATATATGCACCACAAATTATTCATCATCTCCATCAGATCAAAATCCCAATTTTCTCACAACAATGTCAGACGTTCTGCTTCCACAGGAAGTACTGGTCAGTATTCTCTTGCGCTTGCCGGTGAAGTCTCTTCTCCAATTTAGATCTGTTTCCAAGTCCTTGTGTGCCCTAACTGACAAAATTGTTTCTTTTTGTCAATCTTCATCTGCAACAATCCATGAAAACAGACAAAATTGTTTCTTTTTGTCGAGACATCCGTTCCTCAACTTCCTTCCGTTCCATATATTTGGATTCACGTACTGCTGTTAAGTTGGAAACTCCTTTTCACAGGACTCGTTTCCCTGATGTTCTCGGCTCTTGCCGTGGGTTGATCTGTTTATGCAGCGACCCATTTGATAGGTTACTTCTATTGTGGAACCCTTCAACCAGAAAGTATAAACTGATGCCGAATCCAATAGACTATCCACCTAGTTACAGTGTTACAACTGCCGTTGACCAAGTAGGTTATGATCATGTAAACGATGACTATAAGGTTGTTAGATTGACACAATCTTTCGCATCAGGGGTGTGGTTGGATTCTAAATTTTTTGTTTACAGTCTGAAATTGAACGTGTGGCTGGAGCGTAAATTTCCTTACAATTTTCTCCTTGTGTACTGTTGAGGTCAAGGTGTGTGTGTTAATGGTGCTTTACACTTGCTTGTAAATCATATACCCGATCCAGCTAAGCATAACTTGATGGTTAGTTATGACCTTGCTAGCCAAATCTTTCAATTGGTGCCACAACCCGAGTATCCTGATGATTATCTGTCTATGGATTTGGGAGTATTAGGAGGATGTCTTTGTGTGGTTTGTAAACGTGAGACGTACAATGTGGATATTTGGGTGATGAGAGTATGGAGCGAAGGAATCATGGAGCAAGTTGGTTGCATTTAGAATAAGAAAGGACATGACGAGTGATTTCCTGAGTGTAAGACCGATCATCTATCTGAAAAACGGTAAGGAACTGCTCTTGGAAATTAACCAACAATGGTTTGAGATTTATGATCTTGAAGAGAAGAAATCCAGACCATTGATGTTTCCTGATGTGTCTCATATATCGACATTCGTTTATCATTGTAGCGTTGTTTAGAATGGAACAAGTAGTTTAAGTGAAAGATGATGTTCTATAAGTTTTTTTTTGTTTTTTTTTTTCGTTTTTTATTTCCTTTAATCTCGTTAAAAAATGTGTGCCTTGTATATAGATGGTTTTCATGTGATATATAAACTACATATGTTGATTGAAATCTTAGAATCTTGACCTGTGTGGCTGCGTTGTGGCTAAATGTTGCAATTTTGACCCGTTAACATACATGTGGTTCGATTTGGGTTGCAGGGTAACTTTTTTTTGAAACTTGGCTAAAAAGAAACAGTTCAAATGGGTTGACGGGTCAAAAACTACCCGAAGTGTTTTGAAACGTTTTAAACCTCCTAAATCAACTTTATTTAGGAAAAACTATATGATTATTTTAACAATATAGTTTTTCTAATTTTTCTAACATATTAATTATTTATTAAATTATGAAAATTGACAAAAAAGTTTTTACGGGGCAGCCCAACATAACCCGACCCATTTGGTCCTGGATCTATTTTGACCATCACACAACCTGTTTGACCTGCCCAATTGCCACCTCTAGCTGCAGGTCTTTTCATTGTAATTCCTGAAACATTCCATCTTCCAGGTTGCTTATTGGAAGAGTTTTCATGTGTGATATTTTTATTTAATGAAGAAATTTACAAGGTTTTAAGCATTTGAATGCATTTCCCATGGCTTTCAACCGTTCAGCTCAACCCATTTGACCCATTTCCTTTTTTAGTTGCATCTTTTAGTTTAACCCATTTGACCTTTTAGAAACAAAACATACCCGAACTGACCCTTTTAGTTATTGGTGGTCATGGGGTACTGTTGATGGTTGGTGGAGTTAGGACTCTTGATATGCATTTCTTTACTGAAATGCCCTCAGGGTCAAAGTGTATCATTTCAGTCAAACTTGCTGTATATATGATTGCTGTATATAGTTGTTTGAATCAGTTTAACGGTGAAGGAATCAAATTATCATTACACATGTATACATCTGCAAAAGCAATTAAATTTAGATATGAATTATAGGATTAAATAAGGGTATCGGTCTAATAAAATAAAAACTCTTTATTTTAGTTAGTTTATTTTAACTCATTAATTGATTATGGGATTGATTGTTTTCACTTTCAATCAAAACAATTTAGTAGGAAAGTCTAAAAGATTTTACTAAAATGAACTTTTTTTTATTAAGAAAGGATAGAATGACGGATATTATTTGTCAATTTGTTTTAGTTTGGTTTGTAAAACTAGAAATACACACTATCTTTTATACTCGAAATATTTGTTTTGATCACGTTTTAATGCACTACATTTCTCTAACAAAGTTAAAGAAAAGAGCGGATTACATTTGAAGTATTGACCAAATTCTAGTATGCGTCCTTTAACTAATGAAGTTACAGCATATGTTCTTTATGTTTAAAAAAGCTTGCACGTTTTATCCTTTGGACTAACGAGCGTTAATTTTTTCCGTTAAGTCAAGTCATATGTAAAGCACATGAGGGTATTTTGGTATTTTTACCGTAAAATGACTATTTCTGTAATTTACTAAATAAAAAGGATTGTTATGTAATTACTCAAATTATAATAAAAACTCTTAGTACTCTCTCGTTCTTGAAATGGTCAGATCGTAACCCTAGCCCTAACTCCACCCACTTACTGATCGGAAAAATGGTTCACACGCGATGGCTCAGAGTAGCTTCAATCCTCACCGTCGAGGATTGACGATTTGCGAGAGCAGGGTTTGATGATTCAAGCAAGAGTAGGGATGTTGCAATTGCGACGGTTATCCCTGTCGAGGCAATCAAACCCTTCAATCCTCACCGCCGGTTTGTTGCAGTAGATGGGGCGGAGGTATCCCCCTTTCCGGATGATGAAGATGAAGATGACATCTAACAACTCAGGGCCGGATTTGGATTCAAAGATTCATGTTGTCGACTCTAATGGCGTTGGCTCTTCCAATTTGATTAGCAAAAACCCTTAACTAGGAATCAAAAATCGCTCATCTTCATATTACAAAAGCCTTTCTTCGATTTTAAGAAAATTTTCTAACTTAATCAAAAGTACAACATTTTGCAACTGCCTTTTACCCCTCCTCATGATTCGGAGGCGGCGTAACATGGCGAGAAAATGGAAAACAAGTGGACATCATCATCTTTTTCTTGGAATTTTGTTGATTTCTCTGATAATCATTCGATTGAATGGTGTTTGTTGCAGAACTGGGTTTTTGTGGATTGATGCTTCTGTATATTTGGGTTTCAAATCCATTCAATTTATGTCTTTTTAATCAATTGAAATTGGAGTATTTAGGTTGAATCCAGATTATGTTTTTTGGGTTTTATGGTTGTTGAATGATTAGCCATTGTTGTGTGTATAGATTGAGAAGATGAGGATACGCTTGCGGTGATCACCGAAGACGGTGGTAATCGCCTGTAGAGAGAGGGCAGACAGAGTAGTGACTAGTGAGGGTTTTTTAATTATAATTTAAGTAATTGCATAACAATCCTTTTCCTTTAGTAAATTACAGAAATAGTCTTTTTACGGTAAAAAGACCAAAATACTCTCATGTGTCTTGCACATGACCTGACTTAACATCCAAATGATGAAATGTGCAAGTTTTTTTAAACATAAAGAATGTATGCTGTAATTTTCTTAGTTAAATGACGTATACTGAAATTTGGTCAAATACTTAAAGTACGTAAAATGTAATTTGCTCTAAAGAAAATGATATATGATGATGCTTAACTATAGTACTTCTCAGACAATCGAGTGAGCAATTTTCAGTATCAAATACCAAAGGACATTTGGCTAAATGGTATTCAGTTGTGTTGCATACTGTCACATTCCTAAGAGGTTGTGGGTGCTAGTCTCGTCGTGAACAAATTGTGTAGATTAGGTGTAGATTTAGAGAGTGTTAGTTTGCCGTTTAAAAAAAAAGTAATATCACAATCATTGGAGTGCTCAATGAATCTGATTTATTGATATAAAATCTAGAGTAAATTACAAATTATATCTTTTATAAATATATAAAATTGCATGATGTGTTCTTACACTTCAATAATTACACTAGATGTCCTTTTTTGGAATTTTTGCACTTATTTCGTCCTTTCTACTATCTGGTGTTAACCTTTTCTGTTAAGTCTAGCCATGTGCATTGCACATGAGGGTAATATGATCATTTTACCATATAAAGGACGAAAAATGTAAATTACTCAAAAAATATGTTATTAAATAGAACACACACTCTCTCTTTCTCTCTCTCTCTTCCTAACGGCAAAAAAATTATTAATAAGAACTTGCTAGTAAGAAATTAGATAGGACGAGACACAATTACAAACCGACCTAGAATTACCCTCCCTCCCTCCCTCCCACAAAGTACAAAACTGAATAACAACAAATAGGGTACCATCGCCATCTTCACTCGCACTGTCGACCCATCACACAGTCCTCCATCTCTGACACTGGTACTCCACCCTTCACACAGTCCTCCATCTCTGACACTGGTACTCCACCCTGCTTCTCTTAAATCCGATTTAACCTTTCGCCGTCTCACTTCACCATGGCTTCCAAGCGTTCTCTCATTCTATCTTCTCTTAAATCACTTCTCCCTCCTAATATCTAACCGGAGCCCCGAAACCACATCTCTTTGCTCCGTCAATCAATGCTACCTTTGAAGCTCCTCCGGATCCCCATGCCTATCAACCCAATCGAAGTCGAACCAGAGTAGTTTCACGGCCAACTATTCTTCAATTGATAGCTCAAAAGATGAAACCCCAATTGAACTCGGTACGCGATTTCGAATTTTTGATTTTGAGTTTAAAATTCAAACTTCAAATCTCATGATTTTGATTTCCATTGATTTTTAGGGTTCCATGCCTTTCCAACGGTGATTGCTATCAATCAGATTCGTGAAATTTTGCCGCATCGGTTTGTGATTTTTGTTTCCGCCAATAATGGGGGGGGGGGTGTTTTTGTGATGTAACTAGGGTTTTGTTTGTTGTTTGCAGGTTTTCGTTTCTTTTGATGGAGAGAGAGAGAGTTTTATTTAATAAAATATTTTAGAGTAAATTACATTTTTCGTCCTTTATTGTCCTCATGTGCAAGACACATGACTGGAGTTAACACCGTTTAGTTGAAAGAACGAAATGTGTGCAAAATTAAAACAAAAACATCTAGTGTAATTATTGAAATATAAGGACATAGTATGCAATTTTATAATTTGTAATTTACTCTAAAATCTATTTTAGCACTTTTCCATATAGGTTTACTGTTTTACAGATTTCATAACTCACTTCTGCCTTTTTCAAGGTATATTTTTTAAACTCTAATTGTTCAATAGCATTAGAAATTCCACATGATTTTGAATTTTATTTGGAATATTGATTAAGAAATATTCATATCCGACTCTCTTTATAAAAATGCATTAGTAAATAAATTTAACTTTATAGCATCCTTTTAATAAATATTGAGCCGATTGTGTCACATAGACCCAAATGGTATTTTCAAGAATTCAAGGTTCAATTATATGCGTCAAGCATTTTAAATTATGATACATGTTTCGATTTATTCAGACACACAAAGGAGAGTTTTTCCGAATAATAAATCGATAAATCAAATAAAAGTTTGTTTATGATGAGATACATGAAAATGAGTGATTTTCTCGAAAATTAAATTAACGTGTGAAGTTTTTCTTTACATTTACATTTGCCCTAAGAGCACCTATTATGAGAGACGTGGGCCCATGCTTTCTCACTCGTAATGTTTTAATCACTATAAGGCCATGTGTAGTGAAAGCGTGATTGAGGGGGCGTGGGGCATGAAACACCGTCCCTGGGGTGTGAGGCGCGAGCGTGACTAAAACCACGGGCGTGGGGCGCTTGATGTGTGTGTTATCTATATGTATATGTGTGTATATATGTATATGGATGGTAAAACCATTATACAACTTAGTAATTGTGTTTAGTAATTGACGTGGCAGGACGTGAATCACCTTTCAGTGATTCCACTACACAGTCTTTTTTTTGAATGGCAAGAATTATATTAAAAAAACCCCACTACTAAGAAACTAGAGAGGACGAAACTTGACCCAATACAATACACGACCCATTACAAGAGACTCACAAAAGCAGATACAAGACTACAAGATAAAAAAACACGAAAAATAACCACATGGGTCAAAATAAAAAAGGAGACCGAGAAATAACGAAATGAAAACGATACCCCATGAACCGAGGCGACCACTCGCTGCACTTTACCACAAATACTAAGTGATCTAACGACACCGATATCTTCACACTCCCGCACGATCTATGAATATCCGTCCCATTTATGTCATTTTTAGTTGTATCTCGTCCCAGTAAAGCAAACCGTAAATGAATGCTATCTTTTTCTCTACGAGAAGATCTCCATATCTTTAAGTCAAAAAAAAAGAATCAATCAATTTGCCTAACTGTGTGAGGGAAAACGGACCTTGAATTTTCCCACGAGGATTTCTATACTACAAATTATTCTTAAATTCTAACCCATTATCTATTGATGATCCAACATAGTCTAGCCATGAGAAACTAGACTCGAGACTATGATATACTTTTTTTTAATTCTTCCACTAGGATAGGCGTATAAAGTTTATACAATGAAGCAGATACCTTCGTGACACTACCCTTGCCATGTACACAAGAATTTTCAGAATGTTTTTCAGTTGCAGCACTACCCTCACCACTATTACTAGGCAACAAACCAACATTCAACCCTTCCCCATTATCCTCCATGACATCATCCTAGTCTTTTTCCCCATTTGCTTGCTCATTATCTATCTTTGCAACATCACTGTGTTCTGTTTTCACCGAAGTGTATGAATCACCCCTTTCAGACCTATTAACATATTCCTTTATCGTAGTCGACACGGGCTCGCCATCATCATCCTCTAACGGTATACAAATGGGTGGTGCCTATGTCGAAAATTCCCTAGCCCATACCTCGAAACTCTTCTCATTAATTGCCACGTCGATAGCATCCATAATCAGTTTCTTTTCCTTCGTCAGTATACACACTTTACCAATCGCCATTGGTTCGTCACTATCTTCATCTACAAACATACATTCACCCCACACCTTCGCCACCTTCTTAACTACATGTTGATCCCATCCACCAAACAGTAATCCTATTAATTCAATCCACACCATCCGTTCCTTTGGTATAAAAGAAGGTGTAATCATTCGCAATTCATTGATGAGTAACTTACTCATCAAACATTCACGAAACTTCTCATGACGGTTACAAGATGAAAACCATAATTTAAAATGAAAACCATAATTTAACCCATCTCTCTCTCTCTCCCCCCTCCCCCGCATGTCGTATTTCAATATTAGAAAAATCCTCTTTCATACAAATTTTTAACAGGTTAGGAACGACTCTCATATCATTCATTCTTCCCCAATAAACCCAATAAAATAATGTATGCCGCAAAGGTTTACCATTGATATTTAAAATATGATATGATATAATATGATACAACTAGAGTTTTATTTACTACATTGTGAGAAGCTATAACATTAAAAAAACACAATTATAGCCCCCAAAAACAAGAACCAACCATTTGAACAAAAAAAAAGTGCACTTTTCATAATAAGATAAAAGCCTAAAAGGGATAAAGGCACGTTGACATTGGACACCAAAAACAACGGTTTCAAATTTTTACAACAAAAAAGAGTAAATTAATTTCAATGTTTGACATAATCTTACATATGAATACCATTGATTTGAGATGCGTTCCATTACCCTTCTTTTTATCCACTTGTCTTTGGACCACATTATCCTTTTATTTTGTATGCTTATTTGTTGGCTTTTGGAGACATAAAAATATATAACAAATATCATGTTCATATCGGGTTGAAGTCGGATCAAATTAAAGGGCGTATCCGATACTTGACTTAGCTCTCGCGTTTGCGCAGGTTCCGGGGATGGGTCGGATCTCTTCGCGATCTGATGTACGCAACCTTACCCTATACTTTATGCAGGAGGCTGTTTCCACGGGTTGAACTCATGACCTCAAGGTTACAAAACATAAACCTTACCAGTTGCTTCAAGGTCCGTCCTTTCGGATCAAATCGAAAATAAACAATAAAATAAATATAATCTCTAAAGCTGTCTTAGATTGGTTTGGTTTTATATGGGACTCTTAATACAAACTTAAATTTTATAATTTGGATGATTACTTTATAATTTAAGAAAGCAAACGACATCGTTTTTTCTTTCTAAAATCAAACATGTGACTTATTACTCTATAAAATCAAATTGAAAACAGATTTATATCGATAATGCCATCATTTTAATTGATTTTAATGCACAGTTTCTTATGTTATGGAGTATTTAACAAAAAAAAAATTATTTTAATGTTGAAATGTTTATTAATTATAAATACACACATATATAACAAAAATACTTTTATTGTTTTAACAAGTTACATTATTTAAAAAGATACATTCAATTAATGTCTTAAAATTAACGTAATATTGACGTTTATTTTTTTTAATCTTATTAATTAAAAAGAAAAGAACACATCATTTTAAAATGTTATTTTAGTATACATCTGTTATATTTTCAGCTAATTACATCATTTACTTCCACTCAAAATTATAAATTATACTCTCTTTTATACCCACGGGCTGAGCAGTAACTAGAGGGTTTTACAATCTGAGAAGCCATAGGTACAAGTCGGCTTTGCTTGGGGCTATGCTCCTTTATACGTGTGTGTTTCTTCATGCCCTTTCCATCGTTCTCTTGTTAGATTAAAACAAAGTTCGGTTGAACAGTGTCTAATCCGTCAAAATTTTGACACGTAATTTTTTTTTTACATTTTCGTTTTCAACTCTTATACTATAATATACGGTTTTAGTCCGTTTCATTTTCTATTAATTACTTTTTCCTTTAATAATTTTCGTTCGTTAACTTTTTTCAAAATACGGAGTGCGCAGTTGTTTTTTTATTATTTTTGTCAACGTTCCAATATATTTTTTTTTTTGAAATGGTGTTGTATTCAAAATCAAGTTTTTTTCGTATCGCTGCCAGATTAAAACACAGTTCGGTTGAACAGTGTCCAATCCGTTAAAATTTTGACACATAATTTTTTTTTCTTTTTTCTTTTTTCTTTTTATATTTTCATTTTCAACTCTTATACTATATATAATATACGCTTTTAGCCCGTTTCATTTTCTATTAATTTCGTTTTCCTTTAATAACTTTCGTTCGTTAACTTTTTTCAAAATACGCAGTGTGCGGTTGTTTTTAGTTTTTTTGTTAACGTTTCGATATATTTTTTTTGAAAACGGTGTTGTATTTAAAATCGAGTTTTTTTTGTATTGTTGCCTATAGCGAGTGCCGTTATTGTTGTGGTACCGTGACGAGCCGAAACATTATGAGCGAACAACATCATTGTCGGTATTAGTATTATCGGAACCCGTATCGGTATTCGCTTTTATGGTTTTCGACGTCCCGAACCGGTAATTTTTTTATTTTGTTTTTTTTTTCCTTTTTAATTACTTACTTTTATGTTTCTTTTTTGTTAATATTATTTTCATGCTACACCAACTTTTTCATTTAAATTTTATTACCGATTGGCCCGATACCCGCCGCGAAGCATGTGTATAACCATCTAATTTAACTTAACTCACATGTATATTTGTAATGCAAAACTAATATTTTATATATAAAGAGTTGGTATAACGCAGGGAACTAAACTAGCATATATATAAAAACTAGTTAACATAATCGTGCGCATTACGGCGGGGTGTTGATAACATTCAAAACTTTATAAAAACACAAAACCGTAACGTGAACCCGCGTGTTACGGCAAGGGGTGTTAATAATATTCGGAACTTTATGCTAAGAAAACGAAACTGTGTAAAAAATTCACGTATGAATGTTGACTAAAGAAATCATGTAATCGAAACGTAGATAGAAATAAGCATATCGTGTAACATCCCGTATTTCGAAAGTGAGAACGGGCACGAGATTTACATGAAAATGGGGAAAAAGGAAGCGAGATGGACCGGGCCTTGGGCCGGGTCGCTAACCGGGCCGAGTAGAAGGTGATGATGGGCCTTATAACCCTAAACCTCCTTCACCCACCTCATTTGTCTCACTTCATCTTCTCCACCCTCTAGAGAGAGAAACACTTAGCGAGAGAGTGTGTCGGTTTTGACCGAATATCGGCCCATACTGCTTCTCCAACAGTTGTTGAAGTTTCTCTAAAGAATCGAGCCCAACCAGGTATCAAAACCCATCCAAATCTGAGTTTTTACTTGAAATGGGTTTTTAGGGTTAACTCGAGTTTTTTTCAAAAAGATCGGATTTTTACGTGTGTTTATGACTAAAAACTATAGATTTAGCTTCATGGTTAAGATTAGAACAGTTTGGACGTAAAAAGTTAGGATTTTGGATCAAATACGAAGAATCTAACTTAGAACAGTTGAGTCTCCGAAAAGTCTTTGAATCGAAAAGAGAGAGATTTCGGACGAAAAAATTTTTGGACAAAGGTTTTCGGATGAATTAATTTTCGAGTGAAATGGTTTTGGTTGAAAGATATTTCGGGCGAAAGAGATTTCGACCGAAATAAAATTTGATCGAAAAAGTTTTCGGTCAAAAAGAGTTTTCGGACAGATGAGTTTTCGACCAAGTAGAGTTCGGACAGATTGCTTTGTTATATTTAGAAGTTAACACGTGTCGTTTATGATTGCTCGAACAAATCGCCTAGCACCTCGTTAAGCCCTACACTTAGGAAGAGTTAAACTAAGAAAGTCAGGTGAGTTCTAATCCCCTTTCCTGCCTACTTTTGGGGTGATGTGCATACTTAGTGTAAAGTGTTTATTACATATTTTATATTAATAAACGATGGCGAAAGTCATGATTTATAGAAAGATTTAAAAGAGGCAAAATAAAGTTCTTATGAATGATATTTATGAAATGTATATGAATAGTAAAGATGTTTTTAAAAGAATAAAGGTAAGGTTTTAAAAGAAAGTCATTTTATTTACAAAGAAAGTAAAGATAAAGTTTCCTTCGGGAATAAGTACCAAGTTAAGTTATGGTTCCTTCGGGGTCTGATGTTACTATGTACAGAAAGTCAGTTATGGGCTATGCTCCCTCTATAAGAACCTTTGCGGTTCGCTAACGGTTGATCAACTGGTTCTCAGTGATAAGGAGTAACGATGGTTACTCACAGGTGCTTTGTGCTATGATGTCATCCTAGAGGTAAAGAGCCTTAGGCGGCAAGAGGTCATCCTAGAGGTAAAGTGCCTTAGGAGACATAGTGAGTAGTGAATCCTAGAGGTAAAGAGCCTTAGGATACACTACAGATACAAATCGAATTGACGGTATGGTGACAGTGTCCTGACCCGAGTCAGGACTGTTATAAAAAAGTTACGGTGATGCATCGTGTAATCTTCCCTGATTTGTCGGCATTTGGACTTGAGCCATTGGGGTAATATGGACAGAAATGGGAAGTTAAAGATAAGTGTCAAATTAAGATAATGTATATATGCTTTAAAAGATTATATGTACAGTTTTGCCTTATTGGCATTAAAATATATGTTCAAACAAAACCTTCTTCTTTTAATATATGTATTAATGTTTTATGTAAACGTTAGAACTCACTAAGCGTTGCTGATTTTTAGTATGCACATCAGTTAAGTGTAGGTGACAGTAGATGGAAATGGATGCTTGGCTTGGCGAGTGGAGTTTCTCGAAGATCAGAGTCTGGCATCTCATTTACGTTTAAAGTTTATGTTGTTTTAAGACAAGTTTAAATTCATATCAGACAGGTATGTTTAAGACATGTTATGTATTCCGTTGCATGAGTTAAAGTTTAAATCGTTTCCGCTGTAATTGTGAATACCTTATATTTATGAGCTATGTGTTGATAAGTAACTCCAATAAGTGAGGACTCCCGGGTTCGGGGCCTTACACGTCGCAACGGTATATTGGGAATTTAAAAAAAAATAACAACGTGGAAAAAACTAAAAACATATTACACTTGACTCAGGTTAGTTTTGATAAAAACATAGTGGTTAAAGTTAAAAGACTAAAAATAGGTACACCGCATCGGTAAATTTAAAATTTTATAAAAGTCATAAAAGAAAAACAAAAAAAAATGTGCAAAAACGGAAGCTTTGATAACTTGTTCGTCTACGTTTCGTGGGCTTGTACATTATCGCGCACAACTCCGTTTTAAACGAAACTGACACCAAAACATACATAAAAATAAGCACGTCGTAACGGCATATTAGGAATTTTATAAAACATCATATTTAATACATGAGGGGTGTGTGGTAAATTTTTGTGGCCAATTTGTAAAAGTGAAAAAGTTTGTGACCAATTTGTAAAAGTGAAGAAATTTGTGGCCAATGTGTAAAAGTTGAAATGTTTGTGGCAAATTTGTAAAAAATAAAAAGTTCACTTTTGTAAAAGTGAAAAAGTTTATAACCAACGTTTAAAAGTTGAAAATTTTACTACTCCTATTAGTTGCTAAGCGTATTATATAATAATACATCATTTCAAGTTTAAAAAACGAATAACTAAAAAACAAACGGCATAGTTAAAATCTTAAACCAGATCAATCGAATCAGGAGATGTTTTAATAATATCGTGAATTAGTAATCGATTTTCTATTAAACAGCAGAAAATAGGACTATATATATACACAAAGCCTGACTAGATTAATCGATTATTAGAAACCATAAAAGCTAAAACTGTTTTGTTTCAAGAAAATGTGTCTTCCAAGACCTACACTTCCAAATGTTAGGCAAGACAAGAATGCCAAGATTTCGATTGGTCTTGACTCTTTGTCATCTTTTTTATTTTCTAACACATGTTACACTTTTTATGGTCAATCATAGAAAATAACCAAATTTAATGTCACAATTTTTTCTTCTTACTTTCTAAGGGTGGACGGAGTGGTGGTGCGGGTTGGGCTGGTTCCACGGGTAACACTGCCGCACGCCCTGCAGGCTTCGCATGGGCTTTCTCCCACGGGTATTTAAACCCGTTCCAATTTCTAGCCGTTTAAGAATATGTAGCCGTTGGGGGGGGGGGGGGTGTGGGGTTGGGTAATTAAATAAAAAAAATGGATTTTTTCACCTATAAAGATATCCCCGAACCTTTTTTTTTCGATCATACTCCAACGTAAACGGGAAATTGCGGCAAAAGACAATTGACCGTGTAATTTTTAGGTTATTTTAGTTTTTTTGTTTTGATGTTTAATTTTTTTTAGGTTAATAATCTTTTTTTTCTTTTTATTATTTTTAAATTTTAGGTTTTTAATATGTATCATTTTTATTTTTATTTAATAAAATATTGTTTTTAATAAAAAAAAATTCAAGGGATTATTGGTTTCACACCCTCCTCTTAGGGTTGAAAAAGGTTCAAGAAGGTAAAAATGACATGACAAATTTTAATTAGATAAAATGAGAGGGTTTCATGGGTACCACTCCCTTCACCCTAAGCATAAATAATAAATAAAAAGTAATCCCTTATAAGTTATTCACACATTATATTTTATAAAATATAAAATATAAAGTGGGTTAATAAATAGTTTAAGCATCTCTTAACAAACTAGAAAAAAACAAGTATTTTATAATGAATGAGTGGCCATAGGATAAATACTTAAAAATAAGTTATTAAAATAAATGGATTTATCAAATATTTTTGGTACTTTATTGAAGTATATATTATTATAAACTAGGGTTAGGTTATGGTAAAAAAAATGTTTTAAAATAAAAAGGGTAAGAAGGATTATGGACTTAACATGTGTTCTTTCATTGTTTTTAAAGGGAGGGCATAATGGTCATTGTGTAATATACCAGGTCATTGTGTAATAACACAATAATAGTCTTTTTATGTGTAATGACCAGACCTGATATTACACAATGACCTGACATATTTGAGCGAATTACATAATAATGAGCAAATTACACAATGAACTGGAAAATGTAAAACACAATGATGAATACATATAAGACAATGATGAAAAATATTTGATAAAATTAGCAAATTACACAATGAGTTGAGAAACGTAAAACATAATGATGAATACATATAAAATAATGATGAAAAATATTTGACAAAACGAGCATATTACACAATAATGCCGTTTTTTTTTATATAACGACACTATACTCGTTTTTGTAATTTTTTTCGTTTTTGTATATAACGAACTATACTCGTTTTAAAGATAAAAAAATGCTCGTTTTCGTCATTGTGTTTTACGTTTAAGATAATTTCGTGTTATTTTTTACATTACACACTAACCAGACCTGACATTATTGTGTAATTTGCTCATTATGTCAAATATTTTTAATCATTGTGTTATATGTATTAATCAGTGTGTTTTACGTTTTCTAGCTTATTGTGTAATTTGCTCATTTTGTCAAATATTTTTCATCAATGTGTTATATGTATTCATCATTGTGTTTTAAGTTTTTCAGCTCATTGTGTAATTTGCTCATTTTGTCAAATATTTTTCATCATTATGCTATATGTATTCATCATTGTGTTTTACGTTTTCCAGCTCATTGTATAATTTGCTCATTTTGTCAAATATTTTTCATCAATGTGTTATATGTATTCATCATTGTGTTTTAAGTTTTTCAGCTCATTGTGTAATTTGCTCATTTTGTTAAATATTTTTCATCATTGTGTTATATGTATTTATCATTGTGTTTTACGTTTTTCAGCTTATTGTGTAATTTTCTCATTTTGCCAAATATTTTTCATCATTGTGTTATATGTATTCATCATTGTGTTTTACGTTTTTCAGCTCATTGTGTAATTTGCTCATTTTGTCAAATATTTTTCATCATTGTGTTATATTTATTACACAATGACCAGACCTAACATTACATAATGACCAGACATGATATTACACAATGACGAGCAAATTACACAATGAGCTGTAAAACGTAATTTTGTTTTTGTTTTTGTATATAACGAAACTATACTCGTTTTAAAGATAAAAAATGCTCGTTTTTATGGTGTAATTTAAAAAAAAAAAAATAATATCGTATGTAAAAGTTATGAACGTTTAAAAAGGGGGAGAACTTGAATGAAAGTCAACAAAAATGGCCATGACTAAAATACTCTTTCAACAACTTTTTCTCATACATTTTGATTTTAACCATTAAATCCTTTTTACAATTTGATTTAATGGCCATAAATCCTTCTTATTTTAAAAACCCTTTTTATTTGAACCTAACCCTTATAAACTATACTAAAAAAATCATAGAGGTGAATAGTGCTTATTTTGTCTTGTAATGTTTTTTTTTTACTTTTGTGTTTTTTTCTTCGGTTTTTTTAATGTTTGGTTTTAGATTTCTAATTGTTACGTCTGCATTTGGGTTCGGGTTTCGTGACGCTACGCTTTCAAGTTTTACGGCGGAGTGACGTCGCTTTTACGACGGGGTACGCTTTAGGGTTTTACATTTACAACCATTACGCCGTGTTTTTGTATCTGCGTGTACATTCGGTTTACTTGACTCTACGCTTTCGGGTTTTACGGTGGAGTGACAGTCGCTTTTACAATGGGGTACGTTTAGGGTTTTTCGATAGAGCGACAACCGATACGTGTTTTTATATATGCATCTTTAATACTCGAGATAGTACCGCTGCCGCAGCTCGCGGCCGTGCAATTCATAGTTGGTTTTAAACATGCATCACATGTTATAATAAAAGTGTACCACTTGCTCAATTTCCTTGCTTTTTTAATAATTAAAATCAGAATTTGTACAATATTTTCATAGAAAAATTTCCACTCGTATATATAGTGGACTACTTGAAGTTTTGAAAACGCTCCATTCATCATGTTTATATTACCTTTTTTTTGTTTATTCATTTCTTTATAAATATAATAGTTTCCCTTTATCCTATTTGCATAACATACTTTTCTTTTCCAAACATAAATAATCCACACTTTATTTAAGATACTAGGTTAAAATCCCGTGTATTTTACGGATTAAATAAATAAAATATTATATATTTAGTAATAAAAAAATTATATTTACACGGGTTGAATAAACCAGTATATTACATCGGTTGAATAAAATATAATGTAATTTGCTAACAAGCACATTTGTCAAAATATGTTTTAAAAAAATGTAATTTCTCGTGACAGTTATAACGTCTGTTAAGTTAGATTTTAAAACATTTTTTTTTCAACTGATTATTAATTGTTTAATTTAATTGATAAATGTTAGTTTATATTAAGTTAATTTGATTGATGATATAATAACTATTTATAATTAAATAATAAGTATTCGTAATTAGATTTTTTAATATAAATTTATATTATTATTTAATAGGAGAGAGAAATATAAAATCTAATATTTAATAGGAGAGAGACGGGAAAATAAAGATGATGAGTAACCAGAGAGTGACACGTGTCCTGAAAAGATTTTCATTTATTAGAATAGTAAGATAGGTAAAAAAATTCAAATAATCAAATCATAACATAAAAAAATAAGAGAAAATCGAACCGATCACTAAACCAAATTAAGAATCTGATAATTTGGTTTTAGTTTTTCTATATCAATTTTTGTGATTTCACTATTGTTATATGTGTAAACCAAACAAAAGTAACCGAATCTAATAGTCATTAATATAACTCAACCATTATTACCCTACTGGGTTAAAATCCTGTGTATTACACGGGTTGAATAAATATAATATTATATATTAAGTAATAAAAACTTTATTTTTTAAAAACTCGTGTTTTATACGGGTTGAACAAACCCGTGTAATACAGTATAATCTGTTAACACATACAATCGTCAAAATATGTAGGAGATTTATTTCTTAATATAATATATAGATTAATATTTGTTTAAAAATATATTATATTTAAAAGATGGAATTGTATTTATTAGGAGAGAGACAAAAAAAAATGATAAGAATGAATGTGATGGTGACATGTGACATGGAAAACCTTTATTTATTATATAATATAGATTTATATTAGATTATTTTAAGATATTTATATGTAACATGTTATGTTAATCCTATTTAAAAACGTCATTTTATTGTTTTATAACAAAACAAGTTGAAAAGGAAAAAAACAAACTTTTTTGAGATCGTAAGAACACAACCTTTGGGTTGCTTGTATTGAATGGGCATCAAAAGTCATCATTGACATTATACTAGTCAAATTTATGTATTTAATAAAATTTATTATGGTTTTTTTTTTCACTATTTAAGACTAAAAATCATATTCAAAGAAAAAAAAAGAAATAAGCTGTTCTAAGAAAACTAATGACTAAGACACATGTAAAATTATATAATAATTACTTTAATGAGTGAAATGCCCATCGACTTCGTGACCTATTGGCAATGATGATTTTACCTGAGTTTAAATCCTACAAGTACATGTTTAGGTGATATTTAGAAGTAAAAAATTATTGTTAAAATAATAATAATAATAGTAAGTTATTTTATAATTTGTTGGTACATATATGATCACATATTAAGAAAAGCATTTCTTACTTCGATGAATATAATATTATCAATATCTGATATAAAAACCAAATATTATTATTCATACATTCATATCCTACATTCTCCGATCAACAAAAACACCCAAAAGATCAATATATTGGAGCAAATTAATCAATCAAGAAATACTCTACAAAAACGTCACGGTAAATTCCACGTTCAGACCCTACACTGACGTGGCAAGTATGGTGTAGCCAAACAAGATAGCAAAGATAAAGAACTTGAGAACGGAATAACCATAGAAGAAGGACGATTCGATCGTGGATTGACCTCATCGCGCGGATTTGCAAGAACCAAGCAACATAAGCATCACGGTCGATATCACGGTTGAACAAGCATCGACCGTGGAAGGTCTTGGAAAAATTAATTTGGTTAAACTTTGAATTCTCAAATCAAACAACATGTCTAAACATTCTTTGATATATAAGACGTGTAAACGTAAGAAAAAAATGAGTGCTTAAATTAAGCTTTAGATCACTTAAAAATGATTATAGTTTTACAAAGCTTATAAAAGTATCTTTTGTACGCTACACTAAAGTTCTATAAAATAATTCAAAGTCTATAAAAGATTCTGTTGATGAGTTTTGGCTATTTTAGTGTAATTGGATTAACTAGTTGACCAAATTAATCATATTAAATATCAAACAAGTTAGGAGGTACGAAGTGCACACTTGTTTGAATTTATTTGATTACCTAATTAATACTTAAGGGCGAAGCCCCTAAGTAACGAGGGTCCGGGGGCAGCGCCCTTGGAAGCGGGGTCCAAGGGGCGGCAGCCCCTGACGGGGTCCAATGGGTAGAACCCCTGGTTGGGATCGAGCTTGGGCGGATTTTTAATTAATTTTCTAATAATTTTATTATATAAAATTGGTGTCAAAATTGGGCGGATTTTTAATTAAAATTCGAAATTCGAATTTGAACTAAAGGATAACTTGGTTTTTTCCGGATAAACTTTTGTTTGGTCATACGATGTTTCTCTTTGGTTCAAAAATTCTCTCAATACACACACTTGATTTCTTGTCTCAAAATTTCTGAGTTTTATCCGATCAAAGAATTTGGGGAACCACCAAATTGTTTTTGATCTGAAAGTATCCAATACGACTCTCAGATCATCCTCAGTTATCTTGAAATTCCTTTACAAAGATCAAAAACAATTTTCTGTTGAAGATGAAGAACGGGCAATCGGTGAAGGATATGACGAGCAAGTTTGACAATTTGGAGAAGTTTGATGGGCAAAATTTTCGTCGTTGGCAGAAGAAGATGCACTTTATCTTGACTACCCTGAAAGTGGGGTACGTGTTGAGCACCCCCATACCGGAGATACTGGAAGACGGAAATCCGGAACAGATCAGGAAGCGGTCAAAGTGGGAGAACGACAACTACATCTGCATTGGCCACATCTTGAACGGTATGTGTGATTCGTTATTCGATGTTTATCAAAACGTGGAAACCGCCAAGGGATTGTGGGATACTCTGGAAGCCAAATACATAGCAGAAGATTCTTTTAGAAAGAAGTTTCTTGTGAGTAATTTCAAATATTATAAAATGGTTGATTCAAGGTCTGTCATGGAACAATATAACGAATTGTTGAGGATTTTGGGGCAGTATGCCCAAGATGACATGAAGATGGATGAGTTAATCTCGGTTTCAAGCATCATTGATAAGTTGCCTCCTTCCTGGAAGGATTGTAAATACAGTTTGAAACATCAGAAAGGAGAATTGACTTTGGTTGAACTTGGAAGTCACTTCCGGGTTGAAGAGTCTTTGAGGGAACAGGAAAAAGTATGGGTCAATGATGACAAGAAACCTGCTATACCTTCTTCTGTTAACATGGTTGAAGTAGGTGGATCATCCAAGGTTAACAACAAGTTTAAAGGGAAACTGAAGTTTCAAGGTAACAACAACACGAGTCCAAACAAGAAGGCAAATCTGACTTGTTGGAAGTGTGGAAAACCGGGTCACTTGAAGAGGGACGGTCGGGTTGGGAAATTCAACAAGAATGGTTTAAAGAACAAGAGTGACGCTGGTCCAAGTGGGTCTAAGGACCCCGGTAATCAAGAAGGTCAGAATTTAATACAAATTTTTAATTCGGTTAAGAATTATGTGTCACTAATTTCTGAAGCATTTTATGTGCAGGATGATGATATTGCTTGGTGGGTTGATTCAGGTGCAACAAGTCATGTGTGTAAGGATCTTCGATGGTTTGAAGACTGAAACACCCTACTTATTTCTTATTTTATCATAGTATTATACTGCGGAAAACGGTCCTAGTTTATCAAAACCTTGTCATTTAATGAATAAGGTATATTTTTCATTTATAATTATTGTTTTATATGTACAATATCTTATTACATAATCTAGGGATTCTTCATTTTCGTTCGACCTCATCCACAGGAAGCTCTATTTTATGTGCTTCTTTCATGCAGTGTTTAGAAAACATTTTTGAATTAGCTTACGCTAAGTAAGTACACTGCATCTTTTCATTTCATTATAAACCCTTTAGGTTCTTATTATTGTTTAAGTTTCTCGGGCTCTCTGTGCCCCCGTGACCATCTCCGGACGTACCTCCGGTCACATCATTCGTATATTTTATGGGTGTGTTAACCCCCTCGCAACCATCTTAGGCCGTACCTCCTGTCCGAGTATTGGCAAGGTTCTTATACTCGTCAGTATAGACCCCTTGCATTTGTCACGGAGACTCATCCATTCCTAAGCCCCGTAGGCCTGGAATCTTTTCCTCCTAAGCCCCGTAGGCTTGGAATCTTTTTAGTTTTATTCTTTATTATTGAGATCCATCTTACAGGCCGGGTATCTCATTTCATTTGGGACCTTGAGTATTTTAATCTCACAGCCTCCCAAATGTATCAAGCATTTGTTTTCATTTCACGTATATGCTTGATTTATTTCTCAACCAGTCCTTACCTTAAATATTCGTAACAGTTTCTCCACGATGCATTAAAAGAGTTTATATATAGGAAGTACCAGCAGCTTATCCACCACCCCTTTAACACTTCGTGAATATTCCGTTATTCCATTTTAGGGTTTAGACTCGTTCCATCATACTCATTCATACTTACATGTATCATCATGCATTCACGTATTCATATTCATCATGCATCACATATTCCATGTATTCATGGATTCAATTTCATCATATATTCATACTCGTCATATATTGTAAACTGGGGTGATTATCCTTCCAGAGTAGTACCTCCAACAGAGATGTTCACAGGAAAGAGTGACGAGTATAGGAGAGATTTATACACCACTCTTTCCTTAGACAAAACATTCCATTTGTCAAATAACTACATACCGGTCAAAAGTTCTCCCGTACGTTCACTATATTTTCATTACTGTCTTTTAGTCTATACCCCTAAACATTCATAATGGTTTCACCACGAAGTAACAAGAAGTTTATATATAGGAAGTACCAGCGGCGTATCCACCACCCCTTGGATACGTCGTGGTTACTCCATTATTTCCGTTTAGTGTTTAGACTAACCCTTTATTACCCCGTACCCTCGTCATATACATATCACATAACACATATCTTTTAAACATGTAATTCACATAATCGTGTCTAGGGTATGGGTCCAACGTACTTACATTATCCTTGGATAGTTTCCTAGTTATTTTCTAGTCTAAGCGCTTCTCCGAACTCGAACCGCACTCGTAGTGCACCGCACTCGGAACCCGCGTGCTCATAACAGACGTGCTAGCCTTGCCTCGGTATGCAGGTATGTGTAAGTGGTGGTGATGGTGTTGTTGTTTTCAATTGAAAGGCTAAGGCCAACTATTTATAAGGCTGAGTTGGGATCCATGTCGGACCGCTATCCCTGGTGATGTCGGTCCGACATCTAGGTGAGGCGGTGTATAAGCTTTGTGAGCACATAACGGACCGTTATGTGTATGATGCCGGTCCGATATCTGTTTACACACGTCAGATCTCAATGGTTAGTCATCCAACACGTGTCACCTTCTGAGTGATTCCTTGAACCCTACATTTCGGACCGTTATCCATCTGATGTCGGTCCGACATCTGCCAACTTATCATATTTTCAGCCCTTGAACTTTAAGTCAATTGCATTCTAACCCCTTATACTTTAATGTAATGTCATTTTAACCCCCTAGGGTTTCATCAAATGATCATCTTAGTCCTGCAACTTGTATTTCTTTGAAAATTGGGGTGTTACAACAATCCCCCCCCCCTTAAATTAGGTTTCGTCCACGACACATGTTAATCTTTGAAGAGTTGAGGGTAACTCTTTCTTATTTCATCTTTAGTTTCCCAAGTCATTTCTCATCCTCTTCTGTGTTTTCATTGTATAAAAAATTCATTTTTGGACTAAAATGGTTAAACAGGCCAAACCACAGGGGCCAACAACGGAGTTTACTCTAAAAATTAAGTAATTGGACTTAATTTTTAAACTATAATTTTTTTTATTATGTAAAACGTTTATATGACTTTTTTCTTTAGTAAAAAATATATATAGTTTTTTCATGTCGGTGGGGTCAATACTTTTCTTTTTTGTTATAAAACCAATGGTGTCGCTCGAAATTTTCTTATCACACGTTACATATAAGACGCGAAAATCATTGGTGTCGGGTGAACCCGTACACACCGGTGGGTGGACCATCAAATTCTAACTCCTTGAAATTCATAGGGCGGACTTAAGCAATATGATAACTGTTTTTGGTATGATGAAACTCATAGGACGGGCCTAAGAAGTATAATACCTATTTATCAGTATAGATGGATGAAAACCCCTAAAATTCATAGGATGGACCTAAGCACCATGATAACCACCTTACGATATGGATAAAAGTCCCTAAAATTCATAGGACGGACCTAAGGACAATGATAACCGTACATAACAAACACCACCTTTGTCCGAGGTTGTCCTTTGAGGTGGTCTTACAGCCATTTTTTCTGAACCTTCCAAGCAAGCGGTTCTCCGACCACCATAAGTCATTAACTATACAATATTTCCTTATTTTCATTCATAGATTTAACGGCTGATACAGCGAACCAAATTTTCCCACGCGGCCGACTCTTATTCGTTGACTTCAGATAGCCAAACATTAAAGCCACCAAATATTAAGAACTATAGTTAGGCACAAACCCAGATTATTTAATAATTACTCTAATCACATTCCTCAATCCACTTGACCTATTTATCCATCTCCTGTTCCCTCCCCATTCCCTCATCCTTTTAATCTCTCCTAAGTTTCTCCAAAAAGAAAAAAAAACATGATTTCTTTTTTTATCTTTCTAGTTTTGTTTTCTATAGTTTTCGGAGGAGATGAAAACGCTCGAAGTTTTAACGATCGAGCATCTCTCCTCACGTTTGTTTCCAAGGTCACTGCTGACCCTAGAAACGTACTCGAGAGTTGGAACAACTCCTCTCGAGTTCATTTCTGTAACTGGACCGGAATCACGTGCAATGAGAATCGTGATTCCGTTCTTAAGTTAGACATAAGTGGAGCTTTGCTCCACGGTACCATATCTCCTGTTATATCTAGACTTAACCGGTTAAAGATTTTGGATCTTTCTAGAAATTTCTTCGAGGGTGGCATTCCGAAAGGGATCGGGTATCTTTCTGAACTTAAACAGTTGAGTTTATCGTCGAATCTCCTACGGGGGAGGATCCCGTTCGAGTTGGGGTTTCTTCGGGGGTTACAATATATTGATTTGGGAAGTAATAAGCTCGAAGGCGATATCCCATTGGGAATTTTTTGTAACGGGTCGTCTTCTTTGGAGTATGTTGATATCTCGAATAACTCTATTAGCGGGAATATACCGTTGAATGACGAATGTGATGCTAAAGAGCTACGGTACCTACTTGTTTGGTCGAATAAACTTATGGGTCAGATACCTCGGGCACTTTCGAATTCGACAAAGCTTAAATGGATGGATTTCGAGTCGAATTTTTTTGAAGGGGAGTTACCGTGTGAGATTGTGAAGAATTTGTCAAACTTGCAGTTTGTTTATTTGTCTTACAATCGGTTTTCGGGTTCTCTTAAGAGTTTCTTTTCAGGTTTAACGAACTCCCCACATTTACAAGAACTAGAGTTAGCTGGAAACAGACTCTCTGGAAAGATTCCTGATATTATCGGGAATCTTTCCAAAAGTCTGGTCCAGCTACATCTTGATAGCAATCAGATATCGGGAGGGATTCCTCCCAATATCAGTAATCTTCTGAACCTCACCCTACTCAACTTATCTAGCAACTCTCTCAACGGAACGATCCCCAAGGAGCTATGCCAAATGGAAAAACTCGAGCGGCTTTACCTATCGGATAACTTGCTTTCCGGTGAAATCCCGTTGTGTTTTGGGAATGTTTCCAAATTGGGTCTTCTTGATTTATCGAAAAACCGACTTTCAAACTCAATTCCTGACACGTTTTCGAGTCTTTCTCAGCTACGGAGACTCTTGCTTCACAACAATAGGCTATCGGGAACGATTCCCACGAGCCTGGCACAATGTGTAAACTTGGAGATTCTTGATCTTTCACATAATCAAATTTCGGGTTCGATTCCAACAGAATTCGCAAGATTGAATACCTTGAAGTTGTACTTAAACATCTCATATAACCACCTGAATGGACCTCTACCGCCGGAGCTCAGCAAGATGAACATGGTTCTTGCCATGGATTTATCATCCAACAACCTTTCCGGCCAGATTCCGGCACAGCTCGGAAGCTGCATTGCACTTGAACTCCTCAATCTCTCCGGCAATGCGCTAGAAGGCCCCCTTCCCAGTTCAATTGGGAAGCTACCATTTCTTGTAACATTTGATGTTTCCTTCAACAGATTGTCCGGAAAGATCCCGGAATCTTTTCAAACGTCTCCGACGTTGAAACAACTCAACTTTTCGTTTAATAATTTCTCCGGGAACATATCTTTTCCGTCTCTACAGATTGATTCTTTCTCCGGGAATCCCGGACTTTGCAGTAGTTCAATCTCCGGGATGTCAATCTGCAAGAACAGCCGGAGAAAACACCTGATTCCGTTGCCGGTTTTGCTTACAATACTGGCCGTGGCAACCCTTTTCATGTTCTTAATTCCGCTCGTTTTCAAGTTGAAATCGAAGAGGAAGTTTTCGAAAATCTTTAGCCGGAAAAGTGTGTATGAAGAAGATGATGAAAGAAAGGAACAAAACTACCCGAAAATCTCTCATCAAGAGCTCATGGAAGCAACAGGAGGGTTTAACAGCTCGAGTTTGATCGGCTCGGGACGGTTCGGGCAAGTGTACAAGGGTATTCTGAAAGACAACACGAAGATCGCGGTTAAGGTTATAAGTTATGTGAAAACCGAGGAAATCACTGCGAGTTTCAATAAAGAATGTGAAGTTTTGAAGAATATTCGGCACAGGAATCTGATACGGATCATCACGATCTGTAGCAGACCTGATTTCAAGGCTCTCGTTTTGCCTTTAATGCAGAACGGAAGCCTTGAGGATCATCTGTATCCAAGTGACGGGGTAATCCGTGTCGACTTGGTTCAGTTGGTTCGGATTTTGAGCGATGTGGCTGAAGGTTTAGCCTATTTGCATCACTATGCGCCAGTTAAGGTGGCTCATTGTGATCTCAAACCAAGCAATATTCTTCTTGATGATGATATGCATGCTGTGCTTTCTGATTTTGGTATTGCTAAGTTGGTGAAAGAGGAGGTTGAGAAGTGTCCGATGGCGGCCGGTGGCTCCCCTTCGGTTAGCTCGACTGACGGTTTGCTTTGCGGGACGATCGGTTACATTGCTCCTGGTAAGTAATGCATTAGTTTCGTTTTAGATACCGGATATTATTAGTTTTGACTCATTTACTTATGAATTATTCATATTTAGTTATATTTTATATATAACGGGTAAAACCAATAAAAGACAATATTACTATATATAATAATTTCACTCGTAATAAAATAAAACATTTTATCTTTTATTAAAAATAAAAATATATATTAATGGGTGAATCCAATTTAAACTAGACCCAAATTTTAAATTAATCGAAAATCCATTTTGACTCGTTACCTGATTAACATGTGTTAACACTTTTAATAAATACATTTTACCGTGTGTAAAATTTTTATATTTATTTTTTAGTCATATTCATCGCTAACATCTTCTCGTATTATCAAAATACAGAATACGGTATGGGTAGACGAGCTTCATCACAAGGAGACGTATATAGTTTTGGGATTTTGCTGTTAGAGATGGTGACGAGAAAGCGGCCTACAGATATGTTTTGCCATGAAAATTCAAGCTTGCATGAGTGGGTGAAAACCCACTACCCGCACAAGCTTGAACCTATCATAAGAGAAACGCTTGTTAACTATCCACCAGTTACTACTAATGCCACATCGTGCAATGTTAACTTATTGCACGACATAGTTTTGGAGCTCATCGAACTCGGGTTGATATGTACTCAACACAACCCGTCCACTAGACCGACCATGCTGGACGTGGCACACGAGATCGCTACATGGAAAGAGTATCTTAATTCTTAGTCATTTGGATTGACACTTGAGTAACCATTTCGTTTATAAACAACTAACATGCTTTGTGAATTTCAAAATTTTAAAAGAAAATTGTTTATTCTATAGAGTTTATTTATGTTCATTATTTTAGGGTTAGGGTGTGCATTTATTTACTTGTAACTTATGAAAGAAAAGTTGTACTCAAATTTTAGTGAGTTGCATGATTTGATCACATCATGGACCCTTTTCTTTGCCGAGTGATTGCATGCCAAGAAAGACTAACGGAAATTTGCCCTTATTCTTTAAAATGCTTACAATACAGCACTAGTACTATTTGTATATATATTATGATTAAATTTTCTGTCATATTTCTATTCCAACTTGTTTGATCATGAGAAAACGCAATAATTAAAAGAGTAATATTGAGGTACTAATATTTTATTTTAAATGGGTCGTTTTGGATCAGTTTCTTAAAATATTTATTTAGGTAAATAGTAATTTAATCATTATTTTAACATTTATTAAGGGCTTACTATGTGTACACAACCCTCATTACAGCTATACGACTTGTATAGGTGCTATACGTACAAAACGTGCATACATGTCACATCAGTCGCATCATGTTGCACAATACGGTCGTATTCTGTTAAAAACGCACAGTACAAACGTATTGTGTCAAAATTTACACAATACGACTGTATTATATAAAAAAAACAAAGGGTGTATGAATAGCATACATGGGTGTATGATTAGATGTGTTGTTTATTAACCTTAAGTGGTTTTTTTCTGTCGTAATTGTGAAATTTGTTTTTTGGATGAAGGAAATAATAACTCTGTACGTTGACACTTAAAAAATAGGCACTTCAGTTCAAGAATTAACAAAACTATGTCAAACGCACGATGTTTAAAATGATCTCTAGCTAGGAGTTATATCTAAAAATCATTCGTGCACGTCTCGATGTTTGCGGTTATATGAGATTTATTATTCGTTTTATTTTATTTAAATCAAGTATACTATAGTTCTAAAAATACATTTATCAGTTGTATCATTTACTTTTAGAAATTCTGAAAAACTTATTATGATGTATCAAACACTACTTGACAACAGACTATCACCGACAAAATCACTAGGCTTATTCGTTTGTGATCATCAACAAAAAATATATCACCGAACAGACTTATCCGTTTTTGATCATCAACCAATCACCGATGTAAAAAACGTAGAATAAAAAGAAACATAAAATTTTACATATCACACGGCGATTTTCGACCAGGACCTATAAAATAAAAGAAATACAATATTATCAATACTCTTGAGAAGAAGTGTCCGACCACTTCTCTCTCTTTACTTTGGTCAAATGACAATACTCACCCCAAAATTTGTAAAATATAATTTTGACCCCCTCAAGTTTTTAAAGTTTCGAGTTTACTCGTTGTAGTATATATAATCTTATTTTTCCTTAATAACTTTCGTGTTTGTTTGTTTATTTTTTTTCTTGACGTCCCGGTATATATATTTTTTAAACGGAGTCGTATTCAAGATAGCGTATTTTTAGGTATCGTGGATTATATCGACCAACGGTAACGTGTTGGTACCACCTTGACCGTTTAAGGTCCGCCTCCTACCGTTGAATACGAGGCAACATTTATTTAACAACATTCTTTTTGTGCTTAGCCACGTTAATGTAACCGTCTCAACTGTTAACGTTCGCTTCCCGCCACGGAGTACGAGGCAAAATTCCTTGTTCTTAAATATACTCAAAACCAACAAGAAATTACACGTTCTAAAATTCCTGGTACCTAAGCGACCGCCTGGGCATGACAGCAAATTTGTACAGGGATCCTGGAGCAAATTCAGGGATGACGTAGGAGTCGTAGCAAACTTGATGTTGGCATCCATTGACCCATGGATAAGATATACGCTAGGGTAGTGGTCTGCCTATGACATGATCAAAGATCTAAAGAAAAAGTTTCATCAGGAGTATGAAAAGAATCCTTATGTTTCCTTATAGGATCACACTGAGACAGTCACAGTGAAGGATCCTCAACATGCTAGGATCATGAACCGCAAGGTGGATGACCTCAAGAAAGCAAGCATACCTTTAAATGATCACTTAGTGATTGTAATTTTTTTCGATGACGTTTGTAACAACTACGAAATGAAAATACTGCAACCAAGTCGTTATGACGAGGTGAGGGAATTTATCTCTTGGTATGAAAGAGTAAATTCCCAAGATGATTGGAGCATGGCATGTTATGTTAACGAACTTGAGCGAACATGAGTCTACGTTAGTGATCACATTGTTAGAGGAATGCTTAATGATGATCTTCACCTATCGGGCTCGAGTGGAAACAAAGAGGTACAATGAGAAACTGTCTAGACCAGGGATAATGGCAAATATATTAGTGTGACTAAGAAGCAAATTCTTGGTGTACAAGATTCCAGTTGACTCATTCAACATTTGCGATCTATATGGTTTGGGATTATCATTTGTTTGCTGATATAGCTCGATTTGATCGACCTGTTCGTAAAAATATTAGCGATTACATCCACCAACGAAAAGAAAAAAATCAGTATCAACATGAGATACCAAAACCAGGTTACTCTGCAGGGACAGTGAAATCCTATGCGGGAGCTGTTTCTAGTAATAAAGGGAACGCGGCTAACTATGATAAGAGTCAGAATGTTCATGGGGAAAAATCACAGAAAAAGGTTAGGCCATACATTTATGATATGTTGGGATGGAATGATTCTTCATGTGTGGTTCTAGGTCTAGTAAAATATGTAAACTTGATACCCTATCTACATAGGGTGTGTTTGAACGAAGGTTTTAATGATATTGTGGTTCGTTGTCTAGGAGGACTATGGGTTTGGTTGGAATTCAAGTCTAGTAGCAGGTGTAACAACTTCAAAATTAACGAAGAGATGAAACATATCTTTAACAAGATGAAACAAATTGATAAAAACTTTGTGATCAACGAGAGGATGGCATGGCAAGATATTGATGGGTTACAATTATCCGCTTCTTATGCCAATGGGTACAAAAAGATTACAGGGTTATGGGGTGAATGTATGTTAATGGACAAACACAAAGATGAATGTTAAGCTTCCGGCAGGGTTTGTGTTCTTACCAAGAAAAAAGAAAGTATTTTGGAGACGGTAAATGTGTAAGTTGATGGGTCTGTTTATGATGTGAGGGTCAAAGAGTCTTATCGGGTTTGGATTCATAGGACTCTTTGGATAGGGAATCTGAAATATGGAGTGAGGTATCAAATCATGCAAAACAGCTGTAGTTTGAGGTTTGTGACTCTTATCCATTTAGTTTGGGGAAGATTATAGTTAAAGATGCCAACAAAAAAACTAGATGATAGTACATATAAAGGAACATTTGGGAAAATAAATTCAGTGGATACAAAGAATGGTGATATTGAGGATGTGAAGGAAGATTCGTTCTTATTTAAAACCCCATGATTTAGAGGCCAAAGGTTTGAAGACATGGGGACATCTACTAATCAAAATGGCGATGATTGTTATGGATTGGTTGGTAATCAATAATCTCGTGTGTAGGAAAAAGTTTAAGGGTACTTAACATACCAGGATGTAACAGTTCAGATGAAGGAATATGATTTGGTCTCAGGATCATATAGGTCTGAGGTAAGTAATTCAAACGATGATACTGAGGAAAGTGGTATAGATAGGTTGCTACTGGTATTTCTTTGATAAAAGGTATGACATGCTGTATCGAAGTAGCAAGGGCGTCTAGTTACGTGACGTAAGAAACTAAAACAATTCTTAAGAAAATGCTTGACGAGTTTGGAATTTATTTATAAGCAAATGTGTACGTAGTAGCCGGTGGAAGCGGAAAGTGGGTTCCTTTTAGGTACAATGTTTCGAGCTTTTGGTCTTGTGGGTTTGGGATTGGGTTGTGGATGTTACCCGTGAGTTTTCTTTTTGGATCGTTTTCATAGGTTTTTGTTTGTCTAGTGCCTTTCTATGTGTCGTTAGTTGGTATGGTTTAGGGTTATTCATAGTTTTGTTTTCGTTCTTATAATTGTTTTGTTTCGTCCCGGCTAGTTGCCATTCTAGTTATTTTTTATAAATTTTAGCCGTTAAATAAAACATTATTCTCATAATTCATATCCTTTGTAAAATCAAGGATAAATAACGATTAGCTTAGGTTTTTTTAACAAATATTGTTTTGATCGCACATTACATTTATTAGTTCATTTTGTTGATTATATTGAAAGGAATGATTATGTTTGTTATTCTCTTTAATTCTTTAAATATATTATTGCATTATCTTGTTCTTCAGGTTTTTCATTTTCTTTTTTCATATAACTCTGAAATCTTTTATCAAAAGATTTTGATAACCAATATATTATTTTTAAGTTGGAACTTTCCCGAACAAAAACTTCGTACACGTTTTGTTTCATAATATACTAGTTAAAGTCGTTGAAACATTTAGGTTGGTCCACTAACATTGTTATACAATTTTTTTTTTAATTTCCAATAAATCAATTCATATAATTATAATATTTTGAAAAATAGGGAGATTATATCACCCCTATGATTTCCCAATCCACACTTTCCGTCACCATCCTCATTCGGAAATGAGTTTACACGAAAAATTGTAGCCTGCGTCGTGACCGGAACTGGACTTTAAACGGTTGAGACATTGACATTAACATTAACATGACTAAGTATAAAAAGGAACATGGTTAAATAAATTTTGCTCCGCGCTCCGCGTGTGGAGGCGGATTTTAAACGGTTGAGCCGGTCACATTAATGTGGCTAAACACAAAAATAAATGTATGAAATTACGGCGAATCGGTTCTGGAGGTCGAAATATAGATAAAAGACAGTTAGATAACGATGTTAAAAATACTCTATCTTGAATACAACTCTGTATTTAACAAAATTAACACCGGGACATCAACAAAAAGAAATAAACAAACAAACACGAAAGTTATGGAGAAAAAAATCAGATTATATATACTAAGAGGTAAACTCAAAACTTGACAAACTTGAGGGGTCAAAGTTCAATTTTACAAAATGAAGGACTGAGTTTTGCCATTTGATCATTAAGGGGAGAAGTGATCGGTGGCCTTTGCCACCGACACTTCTAATTCAGAGTAATGAAATTTCCTATCCTTATCCTCATGTCTGCCCACAAAAAAAATCAGTGATTTTTTCGATCCTCAATAAACTTCAAATAATTATAAATAACTCTTACAATACTAACTTATTAAGTAGCTGAAATAAACTTGTGTGATTGACTGTGAAGTTCCGATCCATTTAGGAACTTAAAACGAAACTAAATCATCTGTCGATGCCAACTTTTAAGAAACTCGATCCAATTTTCACCACGATTTTTTATTACATACGATTGAACAAGTCAAAATACGAGAAAACTATATAGTTAGAACTTGAGTCACGCCAGACTGTCAAACGACAAATCCTTATCTCCCTAATAATTCACCTCAATTTAACACGGTAGGAAAAACATAAGCATAGTGGACACTAGATGGAATATTTGAATCTGTCTTCTTTGCATTAAGCCTAGAAGTCTTTGGATCGCACGTTAGAAGATGTGAAATTGTACTTTCATCGATGCTAAAACCCTAAAAAAGTACACAGGTCTATAAATATGGGTGTCTAAAATAGTCAACTTTTTATAGGTGATTCTAACCATACACAGAATATTGCTAATTGCACCCGCCGCCACACTATACGTCCTCATATAGGGCAATACGAGGGCGTATAGAGTTCAATCACTGACAACAGAATGACACGTGTCATTCTATGTCTGGCGGCCGGTCCAATACGTGGCGTATTGATCTATACGCAGCGTATGAGGTACGGGTTATATTTTTGCTTCAAAAGTTGAAAGATTTGAGAGTTTATGAATCCTATACGTATTGACCTATACGCCACATATAAGTATTTTTTATTTAAATATATATTTTTATTTTATTTATATTTTGTTTATTTTTATTTTAATTTATATAATTTTGTTAATATAAGTTTGTTATCTATTTATAAATTTTATATATTTTATATTTTTTTTAAACATTTATTATATTTTTACAGTATAACCAAACAAAATATTAAACATTAGAAACCAAACAAAATACTAAACATTACAATTAAACAAAATATTAAACATTACAAACCAAACAAAATATTAAACATTACAATCAAACAAAATATTAAACATTACAAACCAAACAAAAAATTAAATATATACATCAAAATGTTTTACATACATAACAACGAAAGAAATAAAGTACAAATAAAAGAACTAAACCTAACCGGCTTCGTCGTCACCCTGACCCGCCCCGCCCTCATCCTGAACGGGGTCGTCCGGATAATGACGTGGCGGTGGTAGTGGGCGTGGCTCGATGCCGGCGACTCGTGACAGATCCACGAGCTGTCCAACCGCCCACATCATCAGGTCCTCCATGCGATCGAGTTGACGACCCTGTCGTCGTGAGTCGGCAACAAGGCCATCAAGCAATGCCTGGGTAGCCCTCTCCAACCTAACAGACCGACGTACGTGTCGGGGATGCTGTGGCGGATGGTCGTGGATGGGCTCAACGTGCGGCGTCCTGTCCTCCATCGCCACACCCTGTAGCGGATGAGGCATAGGCGGGTCCCCCTGTCCAGGTATCTGCGGCAACGGCACCGGGACCCAAACCTGGTCCTGGACGGCCCCTAAGAACCGAAGGCCCTGTGGGAATTGGTGCGTGATGCGCATGCCGCTCGCCGTGCGACGGTCTAATCGGACAGGGGGAATGGACGGTAACATCGCAGGCTCATGGACGTCAAATGGTGTAACCGACCACATGATCTGCGTGGTGAAAGCACCGCCATACAAAAGCCCGCGCTTCTGTCACATATAGGCAGATGCAAAATAAAGCGCCATGCACGTGGATAGGTCGCACCGCCTCCCAGTAAGCAGGCAATAAAGAAATAAAAGGTCTCTATCAGTGCACCACTCAAGGCTTTTCAGACGCGATGCGATCGACGTCGAAATAAGCCGGTGCAGATATCTATACAAAGGGTCTCTAATACCCGAGACCCTCCCCTTGGTACCCAACCAAGGACTATTTGAAATCAAGCCCCAAAAAACAAGGAGTTCCTCCTTTTCCACCTCCGTCACCGCCTCGGTGAAAAGTGGCGTGACCGTCTCAGGCTCGTAGTACAAGCCCGTCGTGACGGCCCACTGACGGAGGGTCTGACGGTAAACGACCCCAAAAATAGAAAATGAAGTATGATTCGGATCCATATCCGGCGCCTCCCCGGGAAAAGGCGCCAGCCCAGCCTCTGAGTAGATGAACGTCGAAAGAAACTCGACGACCACCTCTCGGTAGGTCTCCACGAACGAAAGATCAAAAAGACGCGACCATGGCGTGTCCTGGCCGATGATGGCCCTAGCTCGCTCGACCTCTTGTAGCTCCTCGAGGAACCCCCAATCCACCGTCGTCCCTGGGCCCAACTGCACCTCCCGGAGCTTCTGGCACCGGCCATACGTCTCTGAATCGGCCGGAAAATCCAGAAAATTTTAAAATTTCTGATTTTTAGTATCCGTATTTCAATTCAATGTAATTCATTTCAAACTCAATTCTAGTGCACTGTTTTGTTCTATTCGTACCATCAATTAAATACTAAACTTCAATGCAAATCCACAAATTTTACTCGGTTATATTCTATTAAAACATTACATAAGTATCTATTTATACAAATACGTCAAAGACTAAAGTTATAAGGTCTGATGTTGAAAAATAGCAAGAAACCCTAATAGGCACGGTCGCGCCTCGTTTTGGCACGGTCGCGCCTCGTTTTGGCACGGTCGCGCCAAGTGCTTTGGCACGGTCGCGCGACTTGCTTTGGAACGATCGCGCCCGGTGCCTTGGCACGGTCGCGCCTCGTTTGGGCACGGTCGCGCCTAGTACCAGTTGAAACGTAAAACCAGTTTTAAAAGCGAGATCGTTGATTGTCGTAACCGTTATACGTTTCACTTTCGTTATCAAAGACAATAATATTATCAATCGTAACAATTAACATCAGAAAACCGATTCAAGAAAAGCAAAACTCCTCATTTGAAAATCCTCTTCCTTGAACATCGATTTTCTTTCCTGGAGTGAAATTCCCCAAACCAAACGCTCCATCGATTCTCCCAGAAGCCGCTGAACCATTTGAAGCAACCAGAATCGCAGCAGAATACGCCGGAAACCAAGCTCGCCAACGCCGGAACTCATTCTACCCGTTCTCTATCAATTCGCTATTGTTTCGGGTAATTGAAATCTTGTCCTCAATCTTTTTAGTCGCTATATCAAAAGCCCCTTATCAATTTGGGCTTTCATTATCGAAATCATCCCGAATCAGAATCTATAATTTATTCAAAATGGTTTAATAGATTTCGACTCTGAACATGTTGTTAATACAATTAAAACATCCCATCATATTCGTAATAATACTATAAATAAAAGCCCTATGATTTACATCACTAACAATATAAGAATCAATCAATTCGTGTCTGATTTGGAAGAGACACGGTCGCGCTAATCATCTAGCGCAGTCGTGCCTCATGAGATGCGGTCGTGCTGGTTACCAGCGCGGTCGTGTCCTCCTGTTCCGACCCAGTCATGCCCTTTGCCTAATCTCAGTCGTGTCTCAGAATCATAGACACTATCGTGCTGCGCCAAGGCACGGACGTGCCTAGTGATTTGTTTAGTTATGTCTCCGTTTGATCAACCCGGTCGCGTCCTGATTAGCACGGCCGCGCCCGTGGTTCGAGCACGATCGTGCCCTTCCCAGGCATTGTCGTGTGTGAGTTAAATTTTTGGCAGAATTATAATTTTTATATATTTTTCAAACAGTAAATATTTCTGATTAAATTTCAAAAAAAAAAAATAGTTGATTTTTTTTATAAAAAGGCATTTAATTCTATTTAGAAAGATCAAATATTTAATCTTGGAATAAATAGAAAATTATTTATTTAAAGGTTATAAAAAAATTAATTTTCAATTATTATTAAGTCTTTCATTTAAAAAGTATTTAATGGTTAAGTTACACATTTTATAAATAAATAAATAAGGTAATGACTGTTTATTTAATTTATATTTAAACAAAAATAATTAATTATTTAAACTTAATTACATTTAATGCTTACATTATTTTCATAAACAATAATTATTTAAATTATTTATTTAATTATTCAAACTCAAACCTTAATCAAAATATTCTAAAAATGTTTATTTCAAATCTTTTATTTTATACAATACTTTCAAGTACAAATCAATAACTTTATATGCAAACCCAATTTGATTTTAGACTTAGACATAGACTCTTGTGCTTACTATTAATACAATATACATTACGCCTTAGGTTAACTTGTGCAATTCAAGGAATCATTTTACTTTTTGGTATCTTGTGTTAGCTACGCCTTCGAATCAAGTGAGTATTTCATAGCCCCTTTTACTCTTTTACACTTTTGGGGTGAAACATGAACTCTATCAAATTACATGTTTACATTTACACAAACAACACAAATACAAATCCTATTTACATTCATGTGTGCAATTTGAGCTTTATGCCCAAGTGCTATGTGTGCTAACTTTTGTGAACACTTATGTGCAATCATTAACTATTCAAGCCAACGGTTTTCAATGATAGATCTATTGAGTCTGACAAACCCACCCAGGTAGGGTGATTGATACCGACAACACAATTTGCATGCTAGTTACAAAGGTTTGATTGTACTTAGTTACACAATAGCTGCTCCCCATAAATGCCTTATTTATCATGTTATGTATGGATTTGTTTTTCAAACTATATGATATCTATATACAAACCTGTGTTATACTCACCAACTTTTTAGTTGACTTTATTTTATTCATGTTTCAGGTCCTAATATGTGAGATTGATCAAGATGTGCTACATATAGACTTGGACTTAGTTAAAATAAATAAAGAACTTATGTATTTCAATTATGTTTCTCTTCCTGGAATTTGTTTTGTTTGAATGTTTGTTATGGAATTTGACAATTAATATATTTCAATTTAGTCAACCTTGTGCTTATGAACAGTCTACATGTCCCGCCCCGATGATTCCGCCATCGGTCGGGGTGTGACAGATTGGTATCAGAGCCTTGGTTATAGGGAATTAGGTTATTAGACACCTTGACCTAGACTATAACTTTAGGACACCTACTTATGCTATGTTTCATGATTATGTGTTTTGTGCTACATGCTTACAATGATTAGTTATTATTTTATTTGATGACTTATTTGTTAAAAATCCATGACTTATTAGTATATACTTAAATAATAAATTATATAAACAATATCCTTTCCTATATCCTAAAACCTCATAATATTCTTATCTTCTTCTCTATATTTATCTTTCTAAGCATGTGGAAACTTCATGAAGCTAAATCCATAAAATTTCTTTATTTCCTCGTTAAGGTTTTTAAACTTTGTTAATTATTTGAGGACACGTGCAATCTGGAAGAATGACACCTGTATTTTGGGTTTTCTGTCTAGGAAAGCATTTCACATAAATCCCAATCAACCGAGGGATCCGTATGCTTTCCTGGGAATTCCCGAGATGAGTGTTTACTTATAGGCTAAAACATGTCTCCTTGAAAATTATATAAGTTTAATTAACCTTAATGTGTCATAGTATTCGAGTGATTATATCACTATTTGAGTACAATCCAAACTATGATTATCTATTTTATTTTGTTATCTTAAATCTAAACAATTCTCATAAGTTCTTACATCTTTTCTTGTCTTGTGAAAATCTGTAGAATGCCTCCTCGTCGTGCTCCCGTGGCCAACACCAACACCGGCATTGCTACTATCCTTGCACAACTCGTAACTCAACTCACCCAGGCTAATGGTGCCACCAATGGTAACCATGGGGCTAATGGTGGTAATGGTGGAAATGGTGGTGCCAACCCAACTCAATGCACCTTCAAGCATTTCAACTCGTGTAACCCTCTCAAGTTCTACGGTACCGAAGGAGCTACGGGACTCCTTCAATGGTTCGAAAGTATTGAGAATACCTTTCTCAATAGTGACTGCCCTGACAACCTTCGTGTTCGTCATGCCACAAGTGTCCTACAAAAACGGGCACTCACGTGGTGGAATAGGGAGAAAAGGTATAGAGGTGTGGATGTAGCAATGGCCTTACCTTGGGATGAGGTTAAAAGGCTAATGACCGAGGAATTCTGTCCTCGAAATGAAGTGAAGAAACTTGAAGCTGAGTTTTGGGATCTTGCCCAAGATAGTGGAGAAAATTTGGCTTATACAACTCGGTTCCATGAGTTGAGTCTCCTCGTGCCCCACATGGTCACACCTTTGCCCCGCTGCATGAAAAGTATATTGGGGGACTACCTAGACAAATTCAAGATACTGTCCTAGGAAGGAATCCCGCAACACTTGAGGATGCTATCCGTTTGTCCGCTACCTTAACCGATAACCATGTGAAGGCGGGGACTCTTACTAAAAAGGGCACAAAGAAAGTCTCCGAAACTGCAACTCCTTCCACCCACAACAAAGAAGCCATAGCTGAACCCTCCCGACATAATAAGAAAAGAAAGGCTAGACACTATGCTATGGTCACTCCTGCCATGCTCGTCAATCAAGTTGCTCCTATGGTTCAAGCACCAGCCAAAAAGCCATATGTTGGGATCTACCCACTCTGTGCCACCTGCAACTACCATCATCCCCAAAGCATCCCATGTCGCCTTTGTACTCATTGTGGGAGGTATGGCCATACAGTTAATGTTTGTAGGGCCAAAGCTCTTGCGGGCCAAGTCAACCCACCAAACCGAACCAACCCGCAAGTGGCTAATCAAGGTGTTCCCGTTATTGCAAATGGGCGTGCTTGTTATGAGTGTGGCGACCCAAACCACTTCCGTGACCAGTGCCCAAGATTTACCAATACTAGACAAGGCGGAGCTCGTGGGCGTGCTTTCAACATAAACGCCAATGAAGCTCAAGCCAACAATGATGTGGTCAATGGTACGTTCCTTGTTAATGGTCAATATGCCTCCATTTTATTTGATACCGGTGCCGATAAGAGTTTTGTGTCACTTAACTTTGAACCCTTACTTGCAAAGACACGATCCCAATTAGAGAAAACTTTCACTGTCGAAATAGCAAATGGTGATTCACTTACAATTGAGTCTATTATCTATGACTGTTCTCTAGAACTTAATGAACATACATTCCCAATCAACCTTGTACCAATTCCACTTGGAAGTTTTGATATAATCATAGGCATGGATTGGCTATCAAATCATCATGCCGGAGTCATCTGTTTCGAGAAGTGCATCCGAATACCTCAACCGTCGGGAGAAACGTTAAGAGTCTTTGGTGAAAAGCCTTGTAAAGGACTTAAGTTAATGTCATGCACTACTGCCCAAAAGTACCTACGAAAGAAGTACGTGGCCTTCTTAGCTCATATTGTCCAAAAAGATGTAAAAAAGAAGAGTATACAAGACATCCCCATCATTCGGGATTTTCTCGAAGTATTTCCCGAAGATCTATCCGGTCTTCCACCCGTTCGACAAGTAGAATTTCGCATTGATCTTGTGCCCGGAGCTAACCCCGTGGCTAGAGCTCCATACCGTCTTGCACCTTCTGAAATGCAAGAACTTGCAAGTCAACTTCAAGAGCTCTCCGACAAGGGCTTCATTCGTCCAAGTCATTCACCGTGGGGTGCACCTGTCTTATTCGTCAAAAAGAAGGATGGATCATTTCGCATGTGTATTGACTACCGCGAACTCAACAAGCTTACTATCAAAAACCGTTATCCTTTACCTAGAATTGATGACCTCTTTGATCAACTTCAAGGTTCTACTTGCTTCTCGAAGATTGATCTTCGATCTGGTTATCACCAACTCCGTGTAAAAGAAGATGATATTCCAAAGACTGCCTTTCGAACAAGGTATGGTCATTACGAGTTCATGGTTATGCCTTTTGGACTAACCAATGCACCCGCAGTTTTCATGGACCACATGAATCGTGTGTGCAAACCGTACCTTGACTAATCTCAGTCGTGTCTCAGAATCATAGACACGATCGTGCCGAGCCAAGGCACGGTCGTGCCTAGTGATTTGTCTAGTTATGTCTCCGTTTGATCAACCCGGTCGCGTCCTGACTAGCACGGCCGCGCCCGTGGTTCGAGCACGATCGTGCCCTTCCCAGGCACGGTCGTGTGTGAGTTAAATTTTTGGCAGAATTATAATTTTTATATATTTTTCAAACAGTAAATATTTCTGATTAAATTTCAAAAAAAAAATAGTTGATTTTTTTATAAAAATGCATTTAATTCTATTTAGAAAGATCAAATATTTAATCTTGGAATAAATAAAAAATTATTTATTTAAAGGTTATAAAAAATTAAATTTTCAATTATTATTAAGTCTTTCATTTAAAACGTATTTAATGGTTAAGTTACACATTTTATAAATAAATAAATAAGGTAATGACTGTTTATTTAATTTATATTTAAACAAAAACAATTAATTATTTATACTTAATTACATTTAATGCTTACATTATTTTCATAAACAATAATTATTTAAATTATTTATTTAATTATTCAAACTCAAACCTTAATCAAAATATTCTAAAAATGTTTATTTCAAATCTTTTATTTTATACAATACTTTCAAGTACAAATCAATAACTTTATATGCAAACCCAATTTGATTTTAGACTTAGACATAGACTCTTGTGCTTACTATTAATACAATATACATTACGCCTTAGGTTAACTTGTGCAATTCAAGGAATCATTTTACTTTTTGGTATCTTGTGTTAGCTACGCCTTCGAATCAAGTGAGTATTTCATAGCCCCTTTTACTCTTTTACACTTTTGGGGTGAAACATGAACTCCATCAAATTACATGTTTACATTTACACAAACAACACAAATACAAATCCTATTTACATTCATGTGTGCAATTTGAGCTTTATGCCCGAGTGCTATGTGTGCTAACTTTTGTGAACACTTATGTGCAATCATTAACTATTCAAGCCGACGATTTTCAATGATAGATCTATTGAGTCTGACAAACCCACCCAGGTAGGGTGATTGATACCGACAACACAATTTGCATGCTAGTTACAAAGGTTTGATTGTACTTAGTTACACAATAGCTGCTCCCCATAAATGCCTTATTTATCATGTTATGTATGGATTTGTTTTTCAAACTATATGCTATCTATATACAAACCTGTGTTATACTCACCAACTTTTTAGTTGACTTTATTTTATTCATGTTTCAGGTCCTAATATGTGAGATTGATCAAGATGTGCTACATATAGGCTTGGACTTAGTTAAAATAAATAAAGAACTTATGTATTTCAATTATGTTTCTCTTCCTAGAATTTGTTTTGTTTGAATGTTTGTAATGGAATTTGACAATTAATATATTTCAATTTAGTCAACCTTGTGCTTATGAACAGTCTACATGTCCCACCCCGATGATTCCGCCATCAGTCGGGGTGTGACAAAAATGGTAGTGCTCAAGATCGTCTAGCTGCTCCATCTGAATATCATCATCATGATCCGCCATATCTGATAATAATTAGTTGTTTTTAATTTTTTTATTTTAAATAATAATAAATAATTAATTGTTTTTATTTTAAATAATAAACAAAATATTAATGTATTGTTTTTATTTTAAATAATAAAATAAAATAATAATAATATATTGTTTTTATTTTAAATAATAAATAATAATAATAATTAATATTTTTTATTTTAAATAATAAATAATAATAATAATATATTTTATTTTAAATAATAAATAATAATAATAATAATAATAATTTTTTTTAAAAAACCTATACGTGGCGTATAGCTTTATACGTGGCGTATAGGCTGTTACCGGGTAAACAAGCCATACGCAGGGCCCCCAAGCCATACGCAGGCCAGTTATCGGGCAAACTAAGCCATACGCGGGCAACCAGGCCATACGCGAGCTAAGTTGCCTAGAACCTGAGCCATACCCAATGTATAGATCTATACGTGGCGTATGGCTTCATCGTCTTCTTCTGACGAACTATACGCCACGTATGGCCCTATACATGGCGTATAGTTCTTATGTTTCAACCTAAAAATCGCTAATCTACCCAGGTTTACCCGCTAATATTCAATATAAACCTGACATTAATGATCGCGGGTTGAGACACGTACCTTTACAAAGTTTTTTTGAGACGACAATCCAAATGAACGAGCGTTTTCTTGCCGGGTCGTGTATGGCTTTGTGTGTGGTTTTTTGGTTCGTTTGGCATTGTATGATGCGTTTTCTTGGTATATCAAATGGCTATACGCCTCGTATAGATCAATACATGGCGTATAGCCACCAACTTTTGGTATTCTATACGCCACATATTGATCTATACGATGCGTATAGCCTTTAAAATGTCTCAGATTTGAAAAGTTTGAATTCCCTCTTATTCAATTCTATACGCCACGTATAGTTCTATACGTGGCGTTTTAATTAATTTTTAATTAAAATTAATTTTGATCTGATACAATTTCATCAACGAACCCAACAAGTCTATCTAGCTTTCTAAGATAGCTCTTTAAGAGCGAATGCTGGCTCTCGACTCGGTTCGTTGTATATTGATCAAAATTGAGGTTTCTGTTGGACCACGCGGATACAAACTTTTCTTTACACAGGTCCAGCCAATTTTTAGTCACATAATCTATAACTCCTGGAAAAATATTAAATATTGAATAAATATTTAAATATATAATAAATATTCAATACTGAAAATATTAAATATTCAAAACTTACTTCCTCGTTTGGCTGCATACAGTCGTTCGTAAAGCCGGTTGAAGTTGTACTGGTATATATCTGGCGTGAGAGACTCACATAATACCGACCATGAATACTTGAAATTTGTCCAGTCTTCGTCTGTAAATGATGTCCTGCAATGTTTTGCGATATTCTCGTGTATGTGCCACCGACATAGGTTCTTGGAACAGCCCGGAAATATTTTATCACACGCCTTCATAAGAGCTTTGTCCCTGTCTGTTACTATCACACGCGGCTCCATACACTTTTGCAACATTGCTGTTATTTGCAGTAGCACCCAGACGAAGTTTTCCTCCCATTCTTTTGATATAAATGCATGAGCTGCGTAAAACGACTGGTGTGTGGAGGTCACACCGACCACTTGGACAAATGGAAGTTTATACATGTTTGTTTTGTACGTCGCGTCGATCATCAACACGTGCGGGAATGCACGCCACATCTCGTACGATTTCGGATGAACAAAGAATATCTCCTCCACAATATTTGTGGCAGGATCTTCCCGAGTATAGTAGACGTATTTTTTAGAAGAAAGCAGGTTTTCCAGAATCTGCATTGGAGTTTCACCGACTTTCGTTTCGTTTTTTATCTTTTGTATCGCATTATAAATGTCCTTTTTAATGCAACTACTCTCTGGGTTTTGTTCCCTTATAGTTGCCAGAATGTTTCGTGGCAACATGTTTTGCGAATACAACTTCCCCACCAAAAGTTGTTCCGACTGAGACAGTCTCCTCGCAAACGAGTGCGCCTCAAGATGTTGACTAGGATCGTGGTTATGACTGTCATCCTTCGCCGTTAATTTCCAATCACCAGTATTTTCTTGGTACTCTCCTTACAATTTAAAGGGACAACCTATTTTCTTGCTACCGGCACGTCTAACCGTGGCAGTAGACGAACGTTCGCCGTGACGGTCACACACAAGCTACACCTTGATAAACGGTTCTGTCGGATCGTCGCCTTTTCTCCTCGATCGTCGGGTGACAAGGACATAACCATTCTCACGTCCTCTCTGGATAGCCCAATCCACCAACTGTTCACGAGACTGAAAATTCTGGTCAGTTTTATACGACACATTTTGATGGTTTTGTTCTTCGTCTTCGAAGTCGTCGGTTTGTTGTGTCGGGTAAGAGACTTCACCACCACGAAGTTGTTAGTTTGTTGTGCCGGGTAAGAGACTTCACCGTATACGTAGTCGTTCGTGGGTTGTGTAAGGTAAGACAGTTCACCGTATACGAACTCGGGATTGCTTAGTGGCTCGTTCAAATCTGGAAGCCTAACCCGTTGATTAGAATAAACGTCGGACGAGACCTCCTCCCAGTTCACCTCTTGAACGCCAGAACTTTGCGGGTTGTTTTCCATCGACTCGTTAGAATATACCTGAAAACCGTAGTTACCATCCCACCACCAAGACATGTTTATAATTTTTGAGAGATTGTTTGAATTTTTTTTAACGATACGTTCGAATGAGAATTTTGCATGGTTAAATACACAAAATTTGGGCCCTATACGCATCGTATAGGGCAATACGGTGCGTATAGGACTCGGGTCAAACCTGGTCAAACCTCGTATACGCATCGTATAGGACAATACGATACGTATAGGGTACGGGGTACTTTTTGCATCTAGTCATCCATCACATCGTTATACGTTGCGTATAGACCTATACGGAGCGTATAGCGAGGTGATGGATGACTAGTAGCAGAAGGTACCTCGTACCCTAAACTGTATCGTATTGCCCTATACGATGCGTATAGGGTTGGAATGACCAGGTTGTACGAGGATGTCGGGCATAGGAAATTGTGAAGGGTTATACACATTGTATTGACCTATACGATACGTATATGGTCAAGTCCAAATAACATCTCGTGTGTCATTAGTAGTCCCCTTTTTATTTATACAGTAGGGCCACTGATATGTAAAGCTATTTACATCGTCAACCCAATATGAAAAGAAACAAGATACTAAAATCATATTATATCAAAACAACGTCTCACGTATCGATCTGAGAAAAAAAAAAAATCTTTACCTAAGAATATGTGGTTTGTGATTTTAATTTTAGTGACATATATCTAGTTGAATATATACACATCATACATACATCATATATACGTACATACATACATTCTAAAAGGTATTAGGTCAGGAATTTATGGTATGAATTAGAAAAAAGAAAACCGGAAAGAGGGTGTGCTACATATAACCATCATTATGCAACTAATACATTGAATTAGTAATTAAACAACGTATTGTGCATTGCATAGTAGTCACGCACTTACGATCCTTTTCTTCCCTTAAACCTAACACTTAAAGTCTTATTTGGGGTTTATATATTGAATTATAGATATAGTGGGAGGCATGACTACTCAACTTAATAACAATGATTAAACATATCTGCATAGTTTTATTCAATGGGGTTCATTTATTACTTCTTGATTAATTAAAATCGGTTGTGAATCTAGGAATTTATATGTTTCGAACGTGTATCAATTTAATTTAATATTTTTTGGGGGTCAAGTTAGGTCATGTTATCAAAATTAAGTTACGAGAATATAAATAAATAAGAATGCGATGCTATATGATATGAAAGAGAATACATTATATAATTGTGCTCTATATATTTTTAGCTTTTGAAAATAATTTATTACATCTTTGTGCGAAACATTGTAAATTAGTAATTCTTTTTCTATGTAACAAGTTATACAACTATCCATATGAAATCATTATTAACTAGTAATTACACAGCTGCACATTGAGGCGGCGGCACGATCTCGAGTATCAAAACGCATATATAAAAACACGTCGCAATGGCTATCACTCTATCGGAAAATCCTAAAACGCACCCCGTCATAAAAGTGAGTGTCACTCCGCCGTAAAACCCGAAAGCGTAGCGTCAAGGTCAAGTAACCCGAAAGCAAACGCAGATATAAAAACACGTCACAACGGCTGTCACTCAAACGTAAAACAGTAAAGCGTACCTTGTTGTAAAATCGAACGTCACTCCACTATAAAACTTGAAAACGTAGCGTCATTAAACCTGAACGCAAATCCAGACGCAACGATTAGAAATATAAAGCCAAAACATTAAAAAACCGAAAGAGAAAAAAATATATCTCGAGTATCAAAACGCATATATAAAAACACGTTGCGTATGGATTTGCAGTCTGGAAATTAAGGAACGATGCGGTGTTCTAGAAGAATCCTCTAAAAAATCGACATTTTTTTTATGAAATGGTGTATTATTTTTTCCTTTTGTATGGTAGTAGGACCAGTAAATGTAACATTACTTGGATAGAGTGGTTACAAAATCCTCTAAAATTTATGTAATGTTTGTGTTATTTTGCCGCCTAGCGTCTTGCTAGTCGGTGCTTTATATATATTAAGCCGCCGTTAAAATTTTTTTTTTATAACAAACTATCTTTTAATTAAATTTATATTTTGCATGTGTTTTCGTTTATATTTGTTTATCTATTACATGAACGAACACGAACGAACATATTTAGTTAACGCGAAAAAGAAATCCATTCATTTAAACATGTTTGTTTGTTTGGTTAAAACTTAAACAAAAGAACACGAAAAAGTTTCCATCCATGTTTTCTCGATTCATTTAGAGCGCTGTGGAAAATGTTTGAAAAGTTTATGGAAATAGGTTTATGGACTAATTTGAAGTAAGAATCACTATATTAATTACTATATTAATTTTAAATAAAGAATCACGAGAGCCGTATAATACGCGATACTTTTAAGGTATAATGAGAGTTTGAAAGAATGTGGGGTAAGTAGTTACATCACTGACTTATATGTATTACTTTTAAAACAAAATTAGAAGTGTTTGTATGGTTTTCATAATTCTCTGTATAAACTGGTTGGTTATTAAAAATCCTAACACTATAAATTATAATCTTTACATGATGAGATAAGTTAGGACAAATAGGAAGTAGAAAAAAGGGGATATTTTCTATACCTACCACAATCGATAATCCTAGTTTAATGACTTAAACCATTGGTTAACTAAATTCATACTTTGGAGGTTATCATGTCATCTTTATGTCGTTGTCGAGATGAACAATGAATTTGGAAATTATGATACCTTTTAAAAGAGTCCAAATTATTTGGGTGAGTGGTTTTCGTCACCATATCTTGCCAATCAAACATATCTAAAATCACTCACAAAAAGTTACATACTTGGTAGTTATGTTGTTTCCCATGAATATCGTCTACGGGTGAGCATGATTTAGTTCAGGGTGAAGGGGTGGGACTCGGGTTGGGGCTCAGGTAGTTTAAGGTTCATGGTAATACCGTCGCAAGTTATTCAGCTTGGGGGAGGGGTTCATCACACGGGTTGGTGAAGCCGGGAAATGTAGCTGTTGAAGAAGAAGACCGTTGGATGTTGGTGTTGACATTTGAAAAAAAAATATTTTTTTTCAATAAATTCCAACCTTTTGCTACACAATTTTTATAACAAAAAAAATACTTTCATCTACTACTTTAGTATTCTATTATACTCAAATGGATCTAAGAAAACAACCATCCTCCACCCACAAAGAGTATAGACCAAAAGTCTGTTCGGGTCAAAGTGAAGTGACTCCACCCTAATCGTTTCAATATCCTCAATTCTATCAACATCGTTTCCATACTACCAAAATCTACCCCTTCGTAAACCAACCCAACCCGTTCCACAAACTGAAAAACAACAATATGAGGTGGAACAAGATGAGGTGAATGAAGATGATAAAGAACAACAATATGAGGAAGTTAAAGAAGAAGAACAAGATGACACCGTTCAAAAGAATGGGGAATTCGCAATTCGGGCGACTCGTAAGCCTTGGAGGATCGTGAGGAAGTTGCCTTGGCCAAGGCTTGGATTCGTATATCCGAAAACCCTAAAACCGGAGATCAACAAAAAAGTAAAAATAGGGATTCTTGACTCACCTGACTTTAAAAAGGCTAACTCACTCAGCAACGAAACTTCAAGCTAGGTGAAAAGCTAATCGATATGTTTGAACAGTCACGAATGAGACATATCATTACAAAGTTACATCTAAGACATTCTGACCGGAAACTTCCTTGTCAGAAATCATTTTCGACCGAAATCTCCTTCGATCGAAATCCCTTTCGGCCGAAATCTTTTTCGATTGAAAACCATCTCGTTCGAAATGTCATTCATCGAAAACTTTTCCATTCGAAAACACCCTTTTTCCTATTTCGACTGAAATACTTTTTGGTCGAAAACCCTTTTCGGTCCATTCATATGTTTTTGGCCAAAATCCTTTGTTTTTTATTCAAGTATAATCAACTTTTTACATTCAAAACTATTGTCTAGCTTCCATGAAGCTAGAACCAATATTTTTAGATCGAATTACACGTAAAAATCCCGACGTTTTGATGAAAAGCCACTTAAATCCTAAAACCCCATTTTCAAACTAAACTCAAATTCTTGAACGGTTTATTACCTATTTTTCGTGCTATTATTCTTCTCTAATCGTTAGCAATGCTCCAACAATGATCTCGGGTCAAGATGGAGGTCTCACCTGTGACTTTTGAACTTTCTCTCTCTAGTTTCTTTCTTTCTCTCTCTAGATGCAACAATGGGGAAGATGGTGAATGGATGAGTGGAGGGTGGCACCTAGGGCTTGTAGCCAGCCCTCACCTTCCCTTCTTCCTTGCTTTCGCGACCTAACCCGCCCGCCCCCTTGACCTTGCGGTTTCATATACTCGAAGCCCCGCTTATTAAGTCGTTAATATTTTCGGGATGTTACAAAACTAAATATGCGGCTGTGTTTATTTTTTTAACTTGACATTCTCGTATACGTTTTGTTGAAAACAGAGTTGTATTCGAAATAGCGTATATTTTTGGTATCGTAAACTGTATGAAGTGTCGGTACTGTATGGGTTGCATGAAGAACGGAACCGGTATCGTATGATCAAAACTGGTACCGGTATTCGTTTTTATGGTTTTCAATCGATGTAAAATATGACTTTATTTTTTGGGTTACAACGGATAGGTTTGACCGAATGGTATTTAGGAGTGTTGCATGGGGTCCTCTTTTGAAAAGGTTCTGGGTTATAGTCCCATCATGGAAAAGTGGTGTAAATTTATAAGTAGATTTAAAGTATGTGTGAGTTTATTGTTTAAAAAAATACAATTTGAAATTTTGACTTACTTATTTTTTTCGTATAAAATGAAAAATATGTTGGTTTTTGTTATAACAAATGACCCAATATATTTAATGTTGATTTGTAACGTGCCATTTAATTAGTGGTAAAGGTGTATGTATACCCAAGATTTCATTAAAATTGGGAGGTCTTGGGTTCAAGTCTCACTTGTTATAAAAAAAGGGGGTCAGGTTGGGTCAGGGGGTTTTCTCACCTATGGTGAGTTTACTCATGAGAGAGGTGGAGATGATCGGGTGGATCATTAGCCGGTCAGTGATCCAAATTGTTGTTAAAAAAGAAATTAATTAGGTCTTGCCGTTCTTAAAAAAATAATTAGCTTTTAATTTCCTCATTAATTTTAGACTTTTTAGTAATAAATGCATTTATAACAACGATTCAAGTTGCATTTTCATTTCTTATATATACGTATGTGTACCCACTAGATAGTCCATCAACAATGCAAGGAATAAAGATCAACATGACAAGGCCTTTCAAATTCATCACACTTCTAATGCTCCTTATGATTATAGGTAGTTTGTGTCTCAATCTCTTGATTTATAGTTTTCTCATAAACAATGTGTAGCCAACTACATCTACTATCATATGCACCGATTGAAATATACATTCACTAATCGATTAAACTAATATACAGATCTAGACTTGCTAATGGCCCAAGAGGATTGTCAAGATGATTTTATTATCCGTCTATGTGAAGCAGACCCATGTAATCTTATGTGCAAAGATACACATGGGGGCAATGCACGTGGAGAGTGTGTAGGTGAGAACATTTGTCATTGTTTTTTCAAATGTTCGGTGAATGAAGGGGATCTTATGAATCAAGGCATCAAAACATGAAAATTGTACAAGTTAATCTCTATAAATGCTAATAAGATTATTTAAGAATCTTATTACTTCTTTTTATCTATTTTATAGGGTATCATGTCTTTAAATATGCTCAATTAAGCTAATATGCTATATATGTATGTGTTGAAAGAGAACTTATGTAACACACTATTTCATATTTATATTATTTCCTTAAGAATTAATATAAGTGGAAGTGGGTTTCTTAATTTATAAAATTAATAGTCACCAAATTATTTTGTAAAAAGTGGGTTAATGGTGAAATTCCAAGTAAAATGAGCTAAAAGATGGTTAGAAACGAAATAAAATATTTGAAATCATTCCTGAATATAAATATGAAATAAATTAAAAATGCTAAATTTACCCAAATTAAAAATATGAAAATGGCTATGTTTGGAATGCTTATAACATGCTAGATATGTTTAATATGGTATTCTAGCAGGTATATGATTTTGCATGTGGAAAGAAATTGGTTAAAGTGGCCAAAGTTTATGTAGAATGTATTTTATGAACAAATTGATATTTAAAATGGTTGATAACACTTTTATAAGTGTTCTGAAAACATAAATCAAATATTTGGAGAGGTGAAAAAGATTATAAAGATATGAATAAGTTGGTTTGTGTGTTGAAATTATTAGTGATTTTAGATAAAATTGATCCAAAGTGGAGTTATGATAGATTGACTAACTAAAGTACTTAATTATGGTTCTTAATTGTCTAAAATACTCCTAAAAGTTGTCATGGAAATAAAATTTGAGTGTGAAAAGGGGTACAACACACTTTTAAAGAAATTGTTAACAAACGATCCAGTATAAGTTTAAACATTCCTCTCTCTCTCTCACTCACTCTATGTGTCTATTTGTAGTTTAATCCATGTTGGAGTGTGTGTGTCGAGCTTAGATGTAGGGTTCTTGATTTGATTCATACACAGTCACATGTTATGAAATACAATCCTTATTTTGATGACAAATTGACAATAGAAATGTGAACTTGTGATACAAATGATAACTATAATGATTTATATGTTCATATATGCTCCTTATTTTGATTAAATACAAATATGAACATACATTTGATATAAATGATAAATATAATTATGCATATGCTCCAATCATCAACAAGGATGTCCAAAATCGATAAATTAAAGCAAATCGATAAATAAATATTGTATTGTGCAAAAGATCGTTAAATGGAAGCAAACAAATGATGAAATATTAGACATAGGCTCCACGGTTGATACTAAGATTGAGTTGTACATCTACCGTCCAAAGTGCATGTAAGAATGTTAACAAATTTGAAGTACCAAACAACATAAGAAGAATCATGGTCGATGGATGGTTCGACTGTAGCAAGTCCAAGTAAAGTATTCAACTCCAAGGACAAATTCTCATGTTAACAACAATCATGAACATCCATTAATATAAAAGACACATCAATTTAAGAATAAGTATCAAGTATGTGTGTTTATTTTACAAAGTAATTCAAGGTTTATAAAAGGGTGGATTAATGAGTAAATGATATAAAAATCCATAGTTAAAAGTGATTACTTGAACATGTTATATGAAATTAAAAGAGTTTTATGGAAATAAAGTTTTATAAAACAAATCAAATTTGTTGAAAGTACTTATATACTTATTAAACTTTATAATATATTTTATGAAGTGGAAGTATGAAACAAAATGGTTGGAAGAATCTTTTATAAGAATAAATCTTTAAGCATGTTTTATAGTACTCTTAAATACTCAACATATACATTTTGATACAAGATTTCACCATTCGAGCATTGACACAAGTTTTCATTTTAAAACCATGCCCAAAATGTTAGGAGTAGTTAGCTTTGGTACATTCTAAGACGTCAATCCTTTGTCACATGGTTGAGAAAATGCTTGAAAAGCTCAAAAAACGATAAAAAAAATGCGAGAACGATAGGTGCACTACAACAATATCACTCTATACCGACGACTTTTTTTGACCCTATAGCGACGACATGTCGTCGGGATAGCGTATACCGACGACATGTCGTCGGGATAGGTGTCGTCGGTATTGAGTCGTACCAATAGCCAAGATTGTCGTCGGGATAGGTGTCGTCGGGATAGGTCAGACTATACCGACGACTTATCGTCGGTATAGGGTCTATTTAAATAATTCAAAAAGAAATAGGGTCAACCTATACCGACGACATGTCGTCGGTAAAGGGTTTTTTCATTTTTTTTAATAATTTTTAAAAAAGGTCATAGTGGTATCAGGAGGTCAACGGTAGGACAGTGGACGTGTCGTGCATCGACCATAGTGTCTCTAGAAATTTTCAAGTATTCATCTCATATTTGACCGACTCTATTGTAGACTTAAACTCTGAGCTTTTTAGCTATTTCTAAGTGATCTCCTACTCCTTAAACACATTTCATATCAAGAGAGATGATATAGTAGCTAGAAAGAGGTGTTTATGAGGCTTATTATAAAGTATATATTCAAACACTTACGTTATAATTTGTGAGTGATATCTGTCATACCCCGTTCCCAGGCACCGGTTAGACGTGACGCATGATACAGAACACACAACGAAAGCTAAACCATAAAACTTCTTTTATTAATGACTAAATTTTTTTACATTATGGATCAAACTTCTATTACAATGTAACCAAACCAACAAACATCAGTCCATGTCAAGCAACTCAAAACATCCACAGGGCTTACAGCTCTACCAAGCATGCTTCCATCCACTCTCACAATCACTTAACCTTTCAAGAAACTATCCACATACGTCTATCTTGAATGCCACTAAAGGATCCACCTACAACAATCTTTTAAAAGTAACCACGTCAGCATAAGTTAGTGAGTTCATGAATCTTTACCACATAGTTATTATCAATCACCAGCAATCCCATGTCCCACTCATTAGTTTACACAAACTAATAAGCTTTTGTTATATATATAATTGGTCAACCCTTCCGCCACTGGCCTACTTTTCACCGGTAAGATAAGATAATCGTCCACCCGTAGGTCCCATTGATGTCATCCATACGGTCTATATAAAAAACTAACAAAACCTAACCTAGACTCCTAAGTAATAATAGGAATACCTATGAACTAAACCACACTGACATGCAAGTGTACCTATCGAGTGTAGCAAAGCTTAACGGTAAATCGAGTTATCGAACCCTAGAGACACTGAATACTAATACTAAACTCTGACACGAACTAAAGATTGATGTGGTTTGGGGGGGTTTACAACACTAAATATTAAACTAAGAATGCAATAAACTAAGGTCGACTCAACTAACCAGACAAAGGACAAAGGTAATATCAAGAATGGGAAGAATATCACCTAGGTCAGAATCCTACTTGCAAAGCACAACTTCTATCGGTTATGGAAACTATAATGGATCTGGGTTTCTAAGGAAACAACTCTAGACAGCCTAGTGGATCCCTAATCACTCGCAGGGTGTCACCAACTAAGAAACCTAAAGATGTACTAACTCACCAGATTGTTGGATCATTTCTCAGGTATTTCCAACTATGATAAAGTACCCTAATAGACATATTACCTCTCAATCTCTCCGTCCACCAATACACTCGAAGAATGCATGGGGGTAATCTCAAGATAACAACTATGACACGAATAGCAACAATCACTAGACACCTAATACCGGCTTCCTCTCAGACAGCTGACACTCGGATTCCTAAATGAAAAAGACTAAACAACTAATTCTCACCTCTCGGGTATTGAACTAGGATACACATTTAATTCTAATCAGCAATCAAATACAACTCCTATGGCTACTACGTCTAGCAAACCACCCTAATAACAAACCCTAAGATCTATGACAAAGATACGCAGATCAAAATGGCAAACAACCACAATCAACGCAAGGAATTGAAATCAAACACAAGATCAGATCTAAACATGCAATAATATCACAATTGTCAACTCAAGATCTTTTACAAAATCATAAACCCATTAATTTAAATCCAAAAACTAATAAAAATCCAAACTTTAACAAGTATTCATCAATTGACCTAAGCAATATCAAAGTTCTAGCCTAGCATCATGCTTAAACAACCAAAAAAGAAGTAATAAACAAGATTCATGGTTTCAAACATCCAAATCAAAGATAAAAATCCAATCTTGTAAACCGAATACGAAAAACTACAAACCCGGGATCCAAAGATTCAAGCTTTAGCCTTCAATCGGCTTCTCCAACCTCAAAATCGCCTCTGGTCTCTCTCTAGACGGATAAAAATCGAACTCCCCTCATAATGGGATTGCAAAACATTAAATATCGAATTTTAGGGTTTTCTCGAAAATTCCTTCCCTCGCGTACCGCGAGAAAATATGCTAGGTTCCTCACGTACTGCGAGGAACAAAATAGTCGGGTGCGAATTCTAGGATACTCGCGTACCGCGAGACATTGAGGCTAACCCTTCGCGTACCGCGAGGGACTTGTTTTCACCATTTTTCATTTTTGAACCCTGGACTTTCTTCTCTTGCTCGAATTCTTTGTATATTCACTTGTAATTAACTTGAGCACCTACAAACATAACAAAGACTCAATAGTACGTTAAAACGACTCAAAACAAAGATAAAACTAACTAAAAACGCACAAAACACTAAGAATAAAGATGTGTGATTTGCACTACATCACCCATCCACTCTCGACACGTATACAGTACTCAATACGCATTATATATACTTGGAATAGGGCATTACATCAGGCATTATTTCAAATAACAACTGGGTAAACAAATACACATTTCAATTAAGAGGAACTCACATGGACAGTATTTCAGCTTATTGTATCAATAATATGTCAAACACCTCGGACAACACCTCGACGCATATTTAACTTCTAATATTTCTTAATTAAGATCTATAATAAACTTAACAATATACAATCAAAACTTAATAATAGGTAACTAGGTTGTCGAAACCTTACCTCGGAACTATCTACGACTATTTGAAGTTGAAACGCTAGAAAATGGACTTTCGAACGAGTACCGGGGCCTTGGCATGATTCCTTAGACTAAGTGTGTGTGTTTGATGGTGTTTTTGTATGTGAATGATGTTCCCGAAGTTATGGCCATCGAGATCTATTTATAGGCCCTCCTCGGACCCAAATGGACCATTATCATGGGGGATGTCGGTCCGCTATGGCCCTCAGCCGTAATTTTGCCTTTGGGCCTATGTATCGGACCGTTATGGTCTGGATGTCGGTCCGCTATCGTTCCATGTGTCTGATTTCTAACCGGTGAGTCACAGGACACGTGTTATCACCCGGTTCATTGCTTCTTCCACACATTGCGGACCTATATGGTTTGGGATAGCGGTCCGATATCCCTCCTATTTCCAGAATTTTAATTTTTAGTCCTTCATCTTTGGATAACATACAATTCAACCCCTAGACTGCAATTCCTGTTATTTTTAGCCCTTAATTTCTATGGGAAAATTTGAGGTCTTACAATATCCTACATTGATTAGGAGAGAATTTGTGTCAACGTTGTGTACCATTCTTAGAGAGAAGCTTGTAAAGTTACCTTGATTACTAAGAAGTATTTGATAATCCCTACCAAATCGAAATTAGAGAGAAGATTGGCGATCTCTACTATATTAGAAAAAATCATTATGATGGTGATCTCTACCTAATTAGAGAGAAGTTCTAGGTGGAGGCAAACTCTTGATGAATACAAAGGCATAGGTTTGGTGGATTAGTCAACATCTACCCGAAAAACTGCCAATATTTGTGTTCATATGTTGACATTTCGTCTACTTTAAACCTGCTTACATATTGTTTTCCAAAATATAACTTTATAGGAACTTAAAGGGATGTGGTGGTGATTAACTTAATTAAATTCCTTGACGACTTTCCAAAACTCTTTGTTTATTAAGAAAATATTTCATATGAAAACTTGTAGATTATACAAAATGTGTACGGAATTTAAGGTTAGAGAGATATGCAAGGTCAAATTTATAGGTCGATGTAACATCCCTGTTTTCGATGAAAATAAAATATGTTTTAAATAAACATATATTCTCCTTAAAATGAATTTAATGGCGGGTGAAATAGTATTTTATAAAATACTATGATAATTTTATTAAAGGAGAATTAAATTGTAATGGGGTGAACTGTAATAAAGTTATATTTACATATTTATAGATTTGTATCCACGGGGACTAATATAGACAAAACCCATAATTAGTGGTAAAAGGGGAGTAATGTAATAAATAAAAAGGGGGTTAACTGAAAAAATTAAATGGGGATTTTATAAAAAAAAAAAGATGCATCGTGATTTAAGGGTGGGGGTCGACTACCCCTTGTTCACGTCGACCAGAAAGAGCAAAGGACCCAGGAGGAGCAATTCCATTATAGTGATTGAAATTGGTGAGTTTAAGTCTCGATTCTGTCTTCTTGGCTTGATTTCTAAGGCTCTAGTAACTGATTTCCTATGTTTTGTTGATAAAATTCAAAGTTAGGGTTCTTGTGGTGGTGGTTCCATAACCCACGAATTAGGGTTTCTATTTGTGTGATTTAGGTGTAAATGGCTCCAAATTATGGGCTATAATGATTGTTTGGGATTATTGAGTTATGGGTATTGTTGCATGTTATAATCTAGATGTTAGATTATATGATTTGGTGTGTAAAAAGGTGTAAACATAATTATTTATGTCGGGTTCTAGCAATTTCACACTTTTATGGTGATAGTTGATTAACAAAGTAGGAATTTGATTATAGTTTCAAGTTTTATATGTATGCTTAATGAACTTGATAACTTTAATGATGAAATGGTGATTTTGGGAGTTCAAATGGGTATGTTAATGGTGAATTTTAATCATGCCCACAAGGTGTTCGATGAAATGCGTAACTAAATAAATAGTGGAAATTGGAAGATTTCATAATATTTACTTGATTTAAATGATTTGTTAATAATCAATGGGTGTTTAGTAAACATAAAGCTTAGGTGAAGCTAATGGTGAATGAGGATAACATAAATTATATATGTGAATGTTATTTTTAGTTAATCAGCTTAACGGGTTGGATGGGTATATGGGATTAACATGGTTTGGTTTATAACCAAAAGGCCATTACTTATTGTTAAATGGTGTATGTTGAATTGATGACTTTGACCCATAGTTGTGGTTGAACATGAACGGGTGATAACGGGTCAAATGGGTGATAACGGGTCTCATGGGGGGAGTAACCCGTTAATTATTTATGTTAAAGAATGGTGGGTTAGAACACATGTTATGGGTGGGTGAATAATACATACGTATTAAAGGGATGAACGTCCCAATTATGTGTTCTAATGGTTTGCAAGTTTGATTGTTGTCAAGATAGATGTGACACGTCTAGAATGGCAACGGATCAAACAGGTGACAAAGCAACGACCTTCCTACGGGCAAAGTTGAGTGACTCGAATTTGGGTTCGATTAGAATAGTCACAATAATGACTTGAGATTTTTATAGTTAAGGTGTTTTTATTATAATTATTTGTGTATGGTTTAACTAAACAATGTCGTATTGTTTTGACGGTGTTTTGGGGGTTTGAACCCATAGAGAAATGGTGCAAATTAATAATGAGTCGATTGATATAAGTGCTGAAAATTCAGCATATTTCCTGAATTTAACCGGTTTTGAAATATTCATAGTAAATTAACCGGATGTCCGTTCGAGGTGTACTGTATATCGACGGAAAGCTCTATGAGTCCACTTTACTTATAAGTTTTAGTTGAGGTGAAATACCTATTGTAAGTGGGGGTAAAAGTTGAATTTCTACAGCCGCGTAAGGCTGTTTTGAAACGGGAATTTTATAGTATTTATAAATTTGATTGGGGATTAACCGAGAACTCGTTAGGGGTGTCTTTTATATGGCTGTAAACCTCAAGGTGTCTAAAACTATTTAGCCGAGTTAGGGATGAGGTATATCTTGATTTAGAATAAACTAAATGGTGGGATTTTGGTTAAGTTGTGAGGTTTGATGTAATCATGGTGTCACAAGTTTGTAACCCGGTTTAAATATACTTTTACCATATATGGCGTTTAAGGGGATTTACAATCCAAAGACGGGTGAATGTTACAAACTTAATAAGGACATGTGGTGGGGATAATAATGAAACAAAATGAATGTCGGTGTATTATGTTGTTTAATCTTTACGGTGCGAACTAACCTTCTATTGGTGTTTGTAGTGTTTTAAATTCGTATTAGCAGGGATAACAAAGGTGAAACGACCCCGCGTCGGGGTTGGGAGAAGAAGGGAACAAAGAAGTATACAACGGAGTTTTAAACCGTTGTGGGAGTCGTGCCTCGGGGATGAAACTTGATATGCTTCATGTTTATATATTCAAATCGTATTCATATATTTATATGTGGAATGTGAGTACTCACTTAGCTTCGGCTAATTAGTTATGTTGGTGGTGATGCGCAGGTATGAAAATTCGTTTATACACGGAGGTGGAAAAGATATGTGGATTGTGCGGGTCAGCTTGGATTGCATATCTATGGGGGGATTAATTGGAGGCGTATATCTTGGAGTAACGGGAGGGTCAAAGAGGTGGCTTAACCCGACTTAAAAGATAAGTGAATAAATAAACAATTTCTAATTATTTGGTTTGGGTGATAAACACATAATCATATGTGTATATGTATATATGTTAACGGGTATATTACCGTAGAAATATTTGAAATATGAGTTGACTAACCATTGGGTGATGTCACATGATAGTTTTGGATGGTGAAAGGCATTGGTGATCAAGTCAAGGGATCGGGTCAACACGATGTAGATTTGGAGTCGGCGTGGTGCATGATTTTACGTGGTCATTTTGTAAAGTCTTTTCATTCACATTGTGATTTTGTATTGGTGTCTTCGAGTATAAACTCCATGTTGATTTATTACATGTCGATGTGTCCATGGATGTTTTGGTCACTTGGTTTGGTTTCATTTGGTGTCTAAAAAGGTTAATGTTTCGTAAGGGTTGTTTATTTTACAAACGGGTCATGTCGAAATTTTATGAGAAAAACTCGTGCGTGTTTTATGAGTATTCTTTGGGTGAATGTTGGTGTAATATTATATAAGGTGTTATTTTTAGTGAAATGAGTTCTTTTTTAAAGATAAAAATATGGGCCTATTTTCCGCAAGATGTTTAAATTTATGTTTTAAATTTTCGGGTGTTACAACTTGGTATCAGAGCCATAGGTTGAGGGATTTGAATATATGGTGTTATTCAAACTCAACCTTAGTGCTCTTGATAGGGGGGAAACATTGACCCGAGACTTGATCATGTAGCCGAAGACACGAGGTTAGTAAAATTTCTAAGGTTGTCGATTTTTTATTTTAATATATATATATATATATATAAACTGGTGATTAGAGCCTTATGGCCAATGGGTGTTGTATGGGGGATGAAATGGGATTTTAATGTCCCTTGCATGTGAAGATGATATATTAAAGGGGAAGTTTAATGCTATGAACATTGACGGATATGAAACTGAAATTTGTTGCTTTTGACACGTTGTGATGATGCTAAGAACACCTATGTATAGTGTGTTGATTGATACGCCTAGCCAATGTATTTCTCTACACGTGGAACTAGAATGTTCTTAGCATTGCCATGATTGTGTTGAAAGTATTGAAAAGTAAGTGGGCATATCCTACTAATGGTGTTGAATTTTGTTGTGACGGGAAAATGTGAAACAATAGGATGCGGATAATCGGCCATTGGATGGAATTGTCACTGGTGTGGCATATGGCTGTTAATATGATGATATTGGGGGTGACTGGTTGTAAGAGTCACGGTGGTGACCATCCGGATTATGCGGACTGATCATCCGTGGGCGATACTACAGGCTGATCACCTGTAGGGGGCTACTTGGGAGTTATATGGTGTATTGTGACCTCAGTAGTGGTGGTAAATATGGGAGTTACATGGGTGTGTTGTGACCCCAATTATGAATTGGATGAACTACAAGGGTGTATTGTGACCATAGCAATGAAGATATATTGTAACATCCGGCCTCTCGTACCAACAATATTGTCCGCTTGCCCCTTAGGAGCTCACGGATTTGTTTTTGGTTGCCCGAGTGAAAACTTCCCACGGTCACCCATCCCTAGATTACTCCTACCCAAGCACGCTTAACTGTGGAGTTCTCCTCTCATCCACTACATTAAGCCCCAAAACGCGTTGTGGTATTTGAGGCGGGGCATTCCTTATGAACCCAACATCTCTCCCGTGGACAGAACAGAACGATATGTGATTTGCCTAAGGTGTTACAAACACCCTCCTGGGACTCATCGTCCTCGATAAGGTTTGCCCCACTATCATAAACAGAACAGAATGGGAGTGGCTCTGATACCATTTGTAACATCCGGCCTCTCGTACCAACAATAATGTCTGCTTTGCCCCCTAAGAGCTCATGGATTTGTTTTTGGTTGCCCGTGTGAAAACTTCCTAGGGGTCACCCATCTCTGGATTACTCCCAGCCGAGCATGCTTAACTATGGAGTTCTCCTCTCATCCACTACATTAAGCCCCAAAACGCGTTGTGGTATTTGAGGCGGGGCATTCCTTATGAACCCAGTATCTCTCCCGTGGACAGAACAGAACAGAACGATATGGGATTTGCCTAAGGTGTTACATGTATCATGCTACACAGTGGTGAAACAACCTCAGGGTTAATTTAGAGACAAAGAACTCTAAAGTTAAAGGGACGGGGGTCCTGGGAGGTGTTGAGGCGGCTACCCCTAGGGAATTAGAGGCGGTGATCTCCAGACATAAGGGTGGAATTGCAAGTAAGTTAATCTTACTTTATTAATATTATACCTTCAGTTTTGTATTGAATTTGTAGTACAAAATGGATTGGGGATTTCAAATGGGTGAAACTTAACAAGGGTGTAGATTGTTAAGTTAAATAAAGGGGTGATATGGTCTTAATGACCTAAATAAAAGTGGTGTTGTGGTCTATTAACCAATATGGTATGAATTGAAATGCTAAAAGCATAATATATAAAAGAAAGGGGGTGTGCAATAATCATTCACAATGAATGCGTGTATGTTTAGGGGATATAAACACGAATACATGATATGATTGAGGGTTTGTTTTAATAACAAAATTAAAAGGGGTAAAGTGTTCCCACACTTAGTAAATAGTTGTTTGTTTCTTACACATAAATGGTATGTATGTTATGTGTTCGGGTGTTTTGTTGTATCCTAAATGGGTGTGTGCTTTGTTTACAAACAATGAGTTGTTAATGGGGGTTAATCTTGAAGTGGAATACTTCATGGGTGTAAATCTTGAAGTCAAATGTCTCGTGGGCGTTAAATGAGACTTAGTTCTAAAAAATTATGTAAATCTATTTGGGGTTATAGTTGGTTGGGAGAAATTGGTATGGGATGTCTAACCACATAATACATGTAGTAGGACGCGTAAACATGTTGAAAAGTCGTTTAGGCTTAAATTTTGGGGTGTTAACTTAGGGATTTGTTCCAAGGGCTGTGTATCAATACTAATGATAAGTAAGGGATGTATGGTGCTTGAAGTCTTTGAACTTCATGGGTGATAATTATAAGTCTTTGAACTTCATGGGGGAGGGTAATTGAAAATCATGAACTTCTGTGGGTGATAACTAAAATCAATGAATCTCACGTTGGAGATAAAGGCATTAAGAGGTTTTACCTCATGGTGGAAAATAATGTAGATACAAGGGGTTGAGTAATCTCACATGGATTTAATAACATAACTGGTGTTTAATATGTTATATATGTTCTAAACACTTTTATATAGGAATGTTTAAGGTAGAATGAAACAAGTTGATGAAAATGGGGCAACGAGCCTCATAAAAGGGGATGGTAGGACTTGGAGTTAAATATTCCATGGGTGATTTGAAGTCTAGAACTTCTAAATAAATAATGGGAGGGTTGAGATCTTAAATCTCAAAGGCGGGTGAAAAATCACAAGATTGTGATCAAAATGAGGTAATAAATATATGTATATAACTCATGGTATGAAAACATATGGGGAGGGGTTAAACCTACATGACTTGGTTGTAAACGAAATTTTTTTCAAAAATGTAAGTTATTGTTCTCTACCTTATGACTTGAAACATCGCATGGTAACAACGAGGAATCATTAGTGCTAAGTGTTGACTATTCTATGTCGCGAGTGAAATAGTAAACACATAGATCTAATGTGATCTTTATGTAGCCATGCTTATGTGGATAGTAATAAGGTTGAGGAGATGGCATTTGTATTCACCATGGGATCATTGAATCCTAATGGAGGTGATTGATATAGGGAGAGGACAGCCTTAATTTGGCACTATGGTGTGAATTACATAAATTTTAAGGGTATGGGGATAAATTATATATGCGTGGTGAAATCAAATTTAAAAAAAAACTTCAATATTAAAAGTATGTGCATACTAAAACTTCTTGGTGTTGGAAACATAGGTTTGGGACTTAAAGTCTTTGATCTTTAATGAAATTGTATGTTTATCATGGGGTTATTAAATCCCAATGGGAGTGATGAACTTAGATTCATAAGCCTTAATCAGCATGGTGGTGAAGTCTATAAACTTCAAAGGGTGTTGGGATTGATTGATAACTGGTGGATATTATTAATCATACGTACACTACTATGGGAAATTGGTTAGAATTGATACAGTATTGTAGCATCAAAGTTGAGAAAGGTGTGCATGTGCTAAGGAATGACTAAAGCTAAAGGCGAAGTATGGATGCAAGTTGCATTGGTGATCTGCAACGGGGCGTGAGCTTGCTTAGGATGGATTCTATGCTTAAAAATGCAAGAAAGTCGGTCTAAATTATGAAATTCGTAATGTTAGTACCTTGAGGTGGCAATAGTCGGGGGGTTGAATTGACTTCTTGCATAAGTATATGGGAATAAGTACTCGGTATGGGTGATTAAAGAATTAGGGTAATACCCTATTCTAGTATGTATTTCGGTTTTGAGGAAAAAAACCTTTTTAAGGGGGTAGATTTGTAACATCCCTGTTTTCGATGAAAATAAAATATGTTTTAAACAAACATATATACTCCTTAAAATAGATTTAATGGCGGGTGAAATAGTATTTTATAAAATACTATGATAATTTTATTAAAGGAGAATTAAATTGCAATGGGGTGAAATGTAATAAAGTTACATTTAAATATTTATAGATTTGTATCCACGAGGACTAATCTTGATAAAACCCATAATTAGTGGTAAAAGGGGAGTAATGTAATAAATAAAAAGGGGGTTAACTGAAAAATTAAAAGGGGATTTTATAAAAAAAATTTGCATCGTGATTTAAGGGTGGGGGTCGACTACCCCTTTTTCACATCGACCAGAAGGAGCAAAGGACCCGGGAGGAGCAATTCCATTATGGTGATTGAAATTGGTGAGTTTAAGTCTCGATTCTGCCTTCTCGGCTTGATTTCTAAGGCTCTAGTAACTGATTTCCTATGTTTTGTTGATAAAATTCAAAGTTAGGGTTCTTGTGGTGGTGGTTCCATAACCCACGAATTAGGGTTTCTATTTGTGTGATTTAGGTGTAAATGGCTCCAAATTATGGGCTACAATGATTGTTTGGGATTATTGAGTTATGGGTATTGTTGCATGTTATAATCTAGATGTTAGATTATATGTTTTGGTGTGTAAAAAGGTGTAAACATAAATATTTATGTCGGGTTCTAGCAATTTCACACTTTTATGGTGATAGTTGATTAACAAAGTAGGAATTTGATTATAGTTTCAAGTTTTATATGTATGCTTAATGAACTTGATAACTTTAATGATGAAATGTTGATTTTGGGAGTTCAAATGGGTATGTTAATGGTGAATTTTAATCATGCCCACAAGGTGTTCGACGAAATACGTAACTAAATAAATAGTGGAAACTGGGAGATTTATAATATTTACTTGATTTAAATGATTTGTTAATAATCAATTGGTGTTTAGTAAAAATAAAGCTTGGGTGTGGCTAATGGTGAATGAGGATAACATAAATTATATATGTGAATGCTATTTTTAGTTAATCAGCTTAACGGGTTGGATGGGTATATGGGATTAACATGGTTTGGTTTATAACCAAAAGGCCATTACTTATTGTTAAATGATGTATGTTGAATTGATGACTTTGACCCATAGTTGTGGTTGAACATGAACGGGTGATAACGGGTCAAATGGGTGATGACGGGTCTCATGGGTGGGAGTAACCCGTTAATTATTTATGTTAAAGAATGATGGGTTAGAACACATGTTATGGGTGGGTGAATAATACATACGTATTAAAGGGATGAACGTCCCAATTATGTGTTCTAATGGTTTGCAAGTTTGTTTGTTGTCAAGATAGCTGTGACACGTCTAGAATGGCAACGGATCAAACGGGTGACAAAGCAACGACCTTCCTACAGACAAATGTGAGTGACTCGAATTTGAGTTCGATTAGAATAGTCATAATAATGACTTGAGATTTTTATAGTTAAGGTGTTTTTATTATAATTATTTGTGTATGGTTTAACTAAACAATGTCGTATTGTTTTGACGGTGTTTTGGGGTTTTGAACCCATAGAGAAATGGTGCAAATTAATAATGAGTCGATTGATATAAGTGCTAAAAATTCAGCATATTTCCTGAATTTAACCGGTTTTGAAATATTCATAGTAAATTAACCGGATGTCCGTTCGAGGTGTACTGTATATCGACGGAAAGCTCTATGAGTCCACTTTACTTATAAGTTTTAGTTGAGGTGAAATACCTATTGTAAGTGGGGGTAAAAGTTGAATTTCTACAGCCGCGTAAGGCTGTTTTGAAACGGGAATTTTATAGTATTTATAAATTTGATTGGGGATTAACCGAGAACTCGTTAGGGGTGTCTTTTATATGGCTGTAAACCTCAAGGTGTCTAAAACTATTTAGCCGAGTTAGGGATGAGGTATATCTTGATTTAGAATAAACTAAATGGTGGGATTTTGGTTAAGTTGTGAGGTTTGATGTAATCATGGTGTCACAAGTTTGTAACCCGGTTTAAATATACTTTTACCATATATGGCGTTTAAGGGGATTTACAAACCAAAGACGGGTGAATGTTACAAAATTAATAAGGATATGTGGTGGGGATAATAATAAGTTGTTAACCGGGTGGGTTGTGATGTGAAACAAAATGAATGTCGGTGTATTATGTTGTTTAATCTTTACGGTGCGAACTAACCTACTATTGGTGTTTGTAGTGTTTTAAATTCGTACTAGCAGGGATATCAAAGGTGAAACGACCCGGCGTCGGGGTCGGGAGAAGAAGGGAACAAAGAAGTATACAACGGAGTTTTAAACCGTTGTGGGAGTCGTGCCTCGGGGATGAAACTTGACACGCTTCAAGTTTTTATATTCAAATCGTATTCATATATTTATATGCGAAATGTGAGTCCTCCCTTAGCTTCGGATAATTAGTTATGTTGGTGGTGATGTGCAGATATGAAAAGTCGTTTATACATGGAGGTGGAAAAGATATGTGGATTATGCGGGTCGGCTTGGATTGCATATCTATGGAGGATTAATTGTAGGCGTATATCTTGGAGTAACGGGAGTGTTAAAGAGGTGGCTTAACCCGACTTAAAAGATAAGTGAATAAATAAACAATTTCCAATTATTTGGTTTGGGTGATAAACACATAATCATATGTGCATATGTATATATGTTAACGGGGATATTTCCATAGAAATATTTGAAATATGAGTTGACTAACCATTGGGTGATGTCACATGACAGTCTTGGATGGTGAAAGGCGTTGGTGATCAAATCAAGGGATCGGGTCAACACGATGTAGATTTGGAGTCTGTGTGGTGCATGATTTTACATGATCGTTTTGTAAAGTCTTTTCATTCACATTGTGATTTTGTATTGGTGTCTTCGAGTATAAACTCCATGCTGGCTTATTACATGTTGATGTGTCCTTGGATATTTTGGTCACTTGGTTTGGTTTCATTTGATATCTAAACAAGTTAATGTTTCGTAAGGGTTGTTTATTTTACGGACGGGTCATGTCGAAATTTTATGAGAAAAACCCGTGCGCGTTTTATGAGTATTCTTTGGGTGAATGTTGGTGTAATATTATATAAGGTGTTATTTTTAGTGAAATGAGTTCTTATTTAAAGCGAAAAATATGGGCCTATTTTCCGCAAGATGTTTAAATTTATGTTTTAAATTTTCGGGTTTTAAAGTTGATGCTCACCAAGAAGTTTTGATAATGTTTTTGAAGAAACGTTTCCAAGTCAAAAATATATCGGACTATGGAAGTGTTTAGTCCGTAGTATCAGTGTGAGTCCAATCTTATATTTTTGTTAAGTTCAATTATGTCTGACCAAGGAATTGTTGGTCCGAACTAATGAAGACAATCCGAACTTGTGAAATCTTCTAAGTATAATTACATCGGACTAAGGGTTTTATTAGTCCGAAGTTATGAGTATGAAGAACTTGAAGATTTTGTCCAACTCTAGTTACATAGGACTAAGAAACAAGTTACACACTCTTTATATGTTTTATTATGAGAAGAATTAGCTTTTTCATCACCTAAGGCTGCTTAAATAGCCAACCTATTACAAGAAGGAAACATATGTGAAAATAGAAAAATAACAACCATGCAACATTCCTGGGACTCGACTCGCTCAATTACAGACCCAGACTTATATTTTGACCCACTAACGACCTAGCAAAAGACTCGCACATAACATTCCTGGGACTCGACTCGCTCAATTTCGGATAGTGGATTTCACTATCCGTATCCGATATCCGAAATTTGTATTCGGATAGTAAAACGGATATCCGGTTTTTTTTAACTTAAATATATTCTTAAATTAAAATCAAAATATATAAAATATACTAAATAAACATCATCTTTATGAAATAATTAAAAAAAAAATTAAAAAACTAAATTTTGAGTAATTTACGAAATTACGACGCGAATACGTTTTAGTTTTTTTTTTTAAATAAAAAGGCTAAACACATAACATAAAAAAGTCATATACTTCATATATATTGTATTTATAACACTTTTTAGGAAACAATATATAAATTTGGCCAAAAAAATATAATTTTCGAAATTACGACGCGAATACGTTTTATTGTTTAAAAAAATAAGAGAGCTAAACACATAACATAAAAACCATATATTTTATATATATTGTATTTATAATACTTTCTAAGAAATATATCTTAAAAAAATTTATTATTTTCGGATATTCGGATATCCAAATATCCGAAATTTTTGAAAAATGCTATCCGAATCCGAAAATTCGGATATCCGAATTTTCAGATAATTCAGATTCGGAATTTCGGATATTTCGGGTTTGGTTTCGGATACGGATACTTTTGAACACCCCTACATGGAAGTATTAATCACTTTCAGGTGTTTGTTCAAAGTATTCCACAAACCCACGTTTAAATGTGGTATTTGATGACCCGTGACCCATTAACATGTAACCCGTGACCCGTTAACAAACAAATTGAAAATTTGTTTAAACGATTAACCCAAAATAAGTGCCAAAATGGTAGAAACCATTGAAAATTTGATTCATTGAATTTTTTACCTTTAATGAAAAATATGTTGGTTTTTTTTATAACAACGAACCCAATAAATCTAGTTTTGATTTGTAATGTATCATTTAAATAGCTCTTGCCGTTCGTAAAAAATTAATTAGCTCTTAATTTCTTCATTAACTTTAGTAATAAATACATTTATAATCAAGCAGAAAGTGCATTTATAACAAGGATTCATGGTGCATTTTCATTTCTTATATATACGTATGTGTTACCATTATATAATCCATCAACAATGCCCAGAATGAAGATCAACATGACAAGGCCTTTCATATTCATCACACTTCTAATGGTCTTTATGATTATAGGTAATTTGTGTCTCAAGCTCATGGTTTATAGTTTTCTCATAAACAATGTGTAGCCAACTACAGCCACTCTTATCTCTCTTTCACACACATTCTTAGACAGTGTGTGTTGGAATCATTGTTAGACAGTGTGTTTAAAGCTTAGATCTAGGGTTCTTAATTGATTTGGTTAGTTCAAGGTTTGATCGGTTTTTAATGAGGGGCGGACCTAGATAGAGGGTATGGGGGCAGCCGCCCTCCATAATTTTTTTTCCAGTGTTATATATCGCAGCCATAAAAGTTTGCAATAGCCCCGATCGCCCCCGTGAACATATTTAATAAAATTAGAACAGTAAGAATCTATCACTATGATAATCACAACCACGTAGGCAGAACCGATGGCATGAGAACTTATGTAGACTTTCACATAGGCGAAAACCAAGTGACTTGTCACGTTTACCTAAACAAACTTGTTTGTTTTCGTGTAATTTGTTAAAACAAAATGTCCAAACTTGCATAATATGTTTATATGACTAGTTACCTTATAAACCACTTAGAGAAATATGCATTCACTGATCAATTAAACAAATTTACAGATCTAGACTTGTTAATGGCCCAAGAGGATTGTCAAGATGATTATATTATCCATCTATGTGAAGCAAAGACATGTGATCTTATGGCGGTTTAGGTTTTTTTAGGGTAGGGGGGGGTGTGGGTGGGGTGGGTTTAGGTTTTTGGGTGGAGGTGGAGTGGGGGTTTAGGTTTTTAGGTGAGGGTTAGGTTTTTGGGTGTACTACACATATGCAGCATCTTTAATGAGGAGTTTTTTGGTTTTTTCATGAAAATGAGTTTTCTAATGAACTCACCCCTGAAAACGAAATTTAAAAATATGTAAAAATTAATATATTATTAGATTTCAAAAATACATTAATTACCATTCAATGTAATTTGATTTTCATTTACTAATTGATTGAAAACATAAGCTACGAAATTAGATTTCAAAGTTTCTTATAATAAAAGATAATTTAAAATAAATACGTTTTATTAGTATAATTAGTAATTTTTTAAAAAAATATTATTATTGAAAAGATAGAGGTGTATTTAATAAGTGAGAGAGGCGGAAAAAAAAATGATGAGAATGAATATGGAGACGACACATGGCATGAGAAAACCTTTATTTATTATATAGTATAGATTATGTCTTTAAATACGCTCAACTAAGCTAATAAGTGATATATGTATGTGTTGAAAGAGCACATAAGTAACACACTAAATTTCATATTTATATTATTTCCTTAAGAATTAATATAAATGGAAGTGGGTTTCTTAAATTATAAAATTAACTAGGTTAGTTACACGAATATTACACGAGTTGAATAAAGAAAACAATGTGAAATGAAAAAGTGTGTACGTTATTCATAAATCTCTAAATATTTATTTGTATGCAACATTAGGTTAGAATCTCTTGTATTACACGGGTTGTATATTGAAAACGATATAATTCATAAATATGTATATACGTTTTTTCCAAACTGAATTCATAAAGCTTGATACAACTTCTATTTTGCGAATTGAAGAATAAGAACATGAGCATCATTTGAATTATTTGCAATATATTCAGACATTTGTTTCGCATAGAAATCCCATAAATTGACAAAAGATATGCTTCCTGTTAAAAATATTCTTTAAATAGTGCATAAAAATATATTTAAAATGTTAAAAATAAGAAGAAAAAAAAATAAGTTGAAGATTCATTTTTTGTGGTTGGTTTATTATTTTTCCGTGTGTAACTCTCAAGGTCAAATAGTAATGAATCCAATCACATCTCTATTCTAATATTACATATTAAAGTGGAATACTTATTAATAAACCATTCATTTCAATTCCGTATCTAATATTAATAAATATAGCTTTTGTTATCGTTTATCATTTCAAATTTAAGTTTGAAACAACATAAAAATTATTTTGATTTTTAGATTATTGCAGCACACTGAAAATACCGAGTTAGAATAAAAATGGAGCATGCAATATGCAATCTTCTATATGAAAGCACTTTTCAGAACTCGTGGTCCCTAAAGCCTCAAAAGGTATATTACCTAGAGTTATGATCTTACGGTTATAGTCTACGCCTCTCTACCGAAAACCTAATTCTTTATCACCAATTGCTCCCATACCAATCTGTCACACCTTGGAAAAATGGGTTGGGGCGTAATGATTGAATCAAATAACAAGCAGTGGAAAAAAAAAGACTAAAAATCAATCAAGTTTACATCGCTTAATGGGCACATCATGGTTATATGTCTAAGTGTGAGTTATAAGGTCAACAACTAACAAAAAAACAACGCAACAACGCTTATGATGTCAACAACATGTCCTCAAACGGTATGCTCCAAGGCATGAAAGTCCTAGCCATGATGCCCAAGTCCACTCGCTATTTCTCAAGTCAAAGCATCTGCAAAGTGTTGGGGGTTTCGTGCTGGGGTTTCGTGCTAGGGTTTCAAAACCTATTTTAAAACACGCAGCGAAAAACAAGCACGAACCGATATAGGCCAAACCCTAGATCACCCCACCAGAAGTCCAGATGCAAACAATTTTTGCGAGTAGGAGACGGCAACCTAAGATGCAACACCACGTGACAATAATCCGGTTGCTAGATCCGACTCCATGAACCCGAGACTACTAATCCACCCGTATAACACGGATCTGTATCCGGTTTATCTCTGATGCTCCCGTACAACCCAAGCTATCTGATTCTCTATTCGGATTCCCTTTCCCGATCACGGTGACACCCGCGGTGGTGATGAAGAGCTCGCGCCGGCAGCCCCTAGAGGCGGTGGCAATTGCTATCGGCGGCGGAGGGGGCCGAACGGAGAAGGAAAGGCAGCCGGCAACAGCCTTGCGGCTTTTCCGGCGACGAGGGCAGAACAAACATGACAACGGACGACGGCAGATCGACGCAAGGCGGCGACGGGCCGGGTAGGTGGCGGCAGCGGCAATGGAGAGAGTAGGGGATTAGGGTTTTGCAATTAGTCTCCAATTTACTAATTATGATCATCCCATTTAATTCTCTAGTCATATGTATTTATATATTATTAGCTAACTTATTTCCCAAGACTAGGATTTAAGTTACTAATTAAACCCTGACTATCTAATAATAAGTATTTAACCCCAAAACTTTGGTTAATTAAATATATATAATATTTATATTTTATAAATATAATTTAATTAACTTTCATAATTAATTATATACATATATCTAATATATATATATATATAACTTAATTATTCCGTAATTCTAAATTACCGGATCCGTTAATTTAGTCGTTCGTAATTCCTAATTACGATCTCTTTGTGCCATTGATTATCCCAGATAATCATAAATAATTATTTCATAAATAATCATTCGCCTTTTCGGTTTAGCTTCATGTAAGGGCCATTTCCCTCTTAAATGTCCTTTAATATATATTGTTGTTCGTGGTGTAATTCTTTACATCTTATCTTGATGGCAGTGTTGTCGAATTTTGTTACTCGGGCATATAAGTCCAACAAAAATCATGATAAAAAATGTCAACTATAAAGTTGGTAAGCTCAAAAGTTTGTGACACAAAAGTAATAACCACAAAATGATGTATATTAAATAAGTCCACAACGAACACTGCACCCAGTACAACAACCCCTTTGCTTATGTCATGCCACAAACATAACTAAACACGTACAGATTATATGTCGCAACGCCCTGCAGGCCATAGTGGGGTTTTCTGCTCCCAAGAGGGGAAAGGTTTACCAGACCCATTAGATAGTGACATAGGCGTGGGGATTCCCCAAGTAGTACTACACATATGTTCCGTCAGCTCAACCTGAGTTAATGTCTTTGATTAACTTGAATTTCCACAGAAGCTAAATGATCTCCAATTGATCTACAAACATTGATGGTTATAGAAAATGATCAAGCCACTTTTGTGTTGGTGTCTAAGTGTGTGTTTTATCAACTTGTTTATTTATCAAAGATGATCATGATTTCAAAATGATTCATATGATTATGATTCAAAACTGATTTTGATGATGGATCATCAATTCATGATGATAATGATGATCCATGAGGTTTGATAAAAGAGTTTCAAGACATCTTTCAAATTAGAACGATAGAAAATTCAAGTAGGTGGTTTCAACAACTCAAATGGTTAGGGTTTTTCTTTCATAATAAAGAGCTTTGAAATAAATAAAAAAGATAAAAGAAATAATCACGTGATATTTGGTACCTCAATTGGGATAAAGGAAATAGGATACCCGGGAGTTGTTCTTCCAACACACTCGTTTTGTGGACGTTGTTTGGAGGTCGAAATCTTCATGGAATCAAGTGAGGCCAGTTGGGTTCTTTAGGTAATTCCTATAACTACATTTCAGAAAAAGAATCAGGTGATTCAGACAGGAGTTAAGAGAGTTGTGATAAAATGAAGTAAGGTATAGTTTTCTGGCATAAAAATCACAAGGGATTTATAAAGCTCACCTAGATCAGCTCTTAAAATTGCTTGAAGGCTCCAAGAACACATCTTCAAAGCTTCATGTATGTGTACAAAAGGTGTGGGGGTGAAAGAAAATCAAAAGTGTGTGGGCTGGTGTGGGTTGGTGGCCGAGAATAAAAGAAGGTGAGGGGGTCGGGTGGCATCATGAGGTGTTGTGAGTGGCTAGGTGTGCTAGAGGGATTAGAAGATTACTAAGACTATTAATTTAGATGTTTAGTTCTAAGTAGTCTAGTTAATTTTGGGTTAATTACATGTTAAGTCATTAGTGGAAATTATGTCTTGAGTAATTAGTTGGTTAGAAAGTAGGTAAAAGTTTGTATTACATACGGTTTATGGTATTATACCATGGTTTACAAGTTGGTAACACAAGTGAGTGAGCTAAACCTATGGATCAAATGGTTGGTTTTAAATGTGAATTGAACGAGTTAATGGGTGAACTTGTGGCTTGAATTTTGATATAATAGTGACACCATCAATAGTTGTAAGTTTTATAAAATTTTCAAGAGGATAAACATAAAATAATTATAACAAATTTTTTTATTATTGTAACCGAAGCACATGCCTGTAGCACGTAGGAAAGACATACTAGCTATAGCAAGCAAGCAGATAGTGTTTACAGGCATATTTAGTTTTGATTCTGAATTCCTTTTTAATGTTGTGGCCTTTTTTTCCTTTCTATTCTAATGTATTTTTAGTATAATTCGGAAAACTAGATAAAATGACAAACAAGCTATATTTCTTGTTTGGATGTCAAATTGGTCGTTCAATGTTTTAAAAACCACCGGCCAGTAATACCGGTTGAACCAGATCTCTATCACTAGCCCGATAAGTTTGAGCCCGATAAATTGGAAGAACGGTTTGTAAGTTGAACCGCTGGTAATACCGGGTTAGACCATTGTACCGATTTTAGGCCCAAGTAAAGTTTTAGGTTTAAACTTTAAACAAAAAAAATTAATTGATCAGTTCATCTTCAAAAAAATAGCGGCCAAGTTAAAAACTAACCTTTTGCTTACCGTTAAAAACTTTTAACCTAGTTCATCTTCAAAAAATAGTTCATTGATCAGTTCCATCGATTGCCGTTGAAAACTAACATTCTGCTTATCGGATTGATCAGTTCCTCTTAAAAAATAGTTCATTGATCAGTTCTATCGATTGATCAGTTTCTCTGCTTGCCGTTAAAAACTATACCGTCGGTAAGTACTTTCCTATCTCTTAAAAATAGTTCATTGTTATGTACAATATGGATGATGATCAAACTGAGTCACATGTTCAATCAAGTTTTAGAACAAAATCTGATAAAGCATGAGAGTATTTAACTTGTCAAAAAGATGAGAAATGTAAATCAGTATATATATGTGTGATTTTTGTTTAATAACTGTGTGTGGTGGTGGTATAACTAGAATGAAGAGACACCTTGCGAGCATTAAAGGTGATATAGAACCTTGTAATAAAGTAACAACGGACATTCGTTTCACTATGCAAGGAATTCTGAAAAAAGCGAAGTTAAAGCGAGAGGTAAGTCTACTGACATTATGTAACATCCAGAATTTATCACGTGTCAGTTGCGGGTTTTGATTCGAGAGGGTGGCGGAACTAGATGGACCTGGTCGTGGGCCGAGGGAGGGGTCGCGCGGGCTTAAGTGTGACACGCGACAAAATTCCGTTAACTCATTTAACTCGGTTGGAAACCTCAAGGACCAGATATGTCATTATCTAAACCTCATTACACTTGAAACTACAGGGACTGATTGTGCAATTAACCAAAATTCAATTTGTTGACTTCTCAAAGTCAAAATCAAATGGATTTTGTTCATGTTGACTTTTATAAGTCAAACGCATAGCCTTTGATCCAAATTCGAACTCCACAATTGAAATTCGTTTGAAATTGTAACTGAAATGCACGTTGGTATCATTAACGACCATCATTAGAGGAATTAACGAGGCATTGATTCGAATTAAAACCCAATTATGCTTGTTAAACTCGTAACCGTCGAAACCTCCACTTCCGCGATCAAATTCGCTCGAATTCATTTTTTAATCTCACAATTGGACGCCAGCACACCTTAGTCGCATCCATCAAAAGCTGTTGCACGCAACAATCTGTTCGTAGACGCGGTTAGAGTCGTCGGAGACCAAACCTGTCGAACTCGGAAACCCATTTGCTCGATCACCATCAATTCGAGCACTAATCTGGTAATTTCTTACACCCCCAGCTTCGTTTCAACACCTAGATCAAAAGCCCTAACCTTTTAGAGGCTTATAACATCGAATCAAACCCAAACTGATTTCTAGGGTTCATCCGAATACGGTTTGGTCGAACCCTAACTTAAACACGATTTCAATTCAATTAAATCATATGATTAGCTTCGCCATCAGTCACTCATTGAAAGCCCCATCTAATCCGGGCTTATATCATCGAATTGGTTAAGACATAAGATCTAGGGTTCATCGCGTGTGTGGGTTAATCGAACTCTGATCTAAACTCAACCTTAATAAAATTAATTGTCATGGTTAGATTCGAAATCATTTAATCAACGAAAGCCCTGTGAATTCAACCTTTTTCATTATCAGATTCAATCAATTTAATTCCAGGTTCAACCTAGGGTTTTTGACATATTCAAAGAAGAATTAAAAGATCTTAAACTTGATAATTTTCCAATTAAAATCGTGGACAGATTCGCAATGTACCAATTTACAAAACCCCTATACCATCTTGTTCAATCGAAGTCGAAATCTTTGGATTTGGGGTTGAGTTTGGTTCGGATCGCGTGGGGGGGGGGGGGGGGGAAGAACCCACAGGAGTTTGATGTTAAAACTCATTCATTCTGGTTTTGTATGCGATACCCTAGCGGGCGGAGTTGGTTAAGGCTTGGGGCTTGCACACAGGAGACCCATGTTCGAATCCGGTCACCTACAATATTTTTTAGGGACTTTTTCATTAGCTTCCTTTTTACAAAATCATTCGCTATATTATTCTAATAATATATTAATACGTCTTAACCCCGGAAAACACCCGTAGACTCTGGTTGGGTTTTATAACCCGTTTTAAATATTATTTCCCACTTTAAAAAAATATATATTTATATTATTTTCAACCCATGACTCCAATTAAAAATAACATATTTATATATTATTTTCGTCGCATTAATGAGCATTGTGTAACACTTCAAATTTATAAATAATATAATTATTTATATTATTTACCCACGTTTATATTCCCGAATAAAATAATATATTGATTATTTTGTCACGTAAATAGTTATCGTGTTAGTTTTCCAAACTCAAAAATAATATAAAAAATTATATTATTTTCCTAGGCCATTATTTTAATTGTACAAACACACGAATATTTATTTAAATAAATATTATTCGTAATTAGAAACTCTCGATTCAAAACACATTTATCTTAATTATTATATTAAGAAAATCCCCTATTCCCGTGGACAAGTCCGTCTACTCTTTAATCATTAGTGCGCCTTAAGACGTTCAAACTTCCGTGTCGTCGTCACAAAATCCCACGTATTCCTAACTATTTTGCTTATAATTGTAGGGCATACGTAAGCCGTTCACAGGCAAACACTTGTGGTCCAAGTTGCATCCTTGTGTGGTGCTAGCTACTCGTACACAACTCATGTGAGTTTTCACGGCCCCTTTTACCGTTTTAAATTGGGGGAGAAACATGCATACAAACGAACATCATTTTACTTGTTTTCCCTTTGGGGAGAAACATGCATACAAACGAACATCATTTTACTTGTTTTCTCGTTAGGGAGAAACATGCATACAAACGAACATCATTTTACTTGTTTTCCTGTTGGGGAGAAACATGCATACAAACGAACACCATTTTACTTTTTTTTCCGTTGGAGAGAAACATGCACACAAATAAACATGGATCACATAGTATTTCATGACCACTTGTTTACTTAAGCGTAACACACTATCATTGAAAGTCCTCACACACATCGGACCGTTAATATGGATTTAGCGAGGTAATGTTTGGTAGTACTACTGGGTTTGACAAACCCCACTGGCGTTAGTCGCGCTAACTCGATTGGAGGTCGAACGGGTGTAATATTGGCTTAAACACATTGCAAGGGTTGATAGACCTGGCGGGAGGCATTCAAACGCAAACAGTCAGCTTCGGTTGCGAGCGCTTAGAGTAACTTGTGCATTATCTAGCTAGCAATAGTTGTGACTTACGTATATGGATCCTGCAAACACACAAATAGTTTATTTACTTATAAATATGTGAACTCACCAACCTCGTGTTGACACTTTTTCTTACATGTTTCTCAGGTCGCTAAGGCACATGTTGTACACCTAGGTCATGCATAGAGTCCTACTGTCATTGCATTCTTATGCAAACATTTAAAACAATTCACTTGCTTTTATTAAACTAAACTTGGGCACGTTTGTTTTGCGCAGTACTATTTGACATAAACCGCTTCCGCATTTAACTCTAAACTTTTATAATATTTCATTTATGTCACATATAGTTTCGTTTGAAGTAACTAATGTCTGAGATCCTGGTTTGTCACACGCCTAACAGTAAAACTCTGTTAGTGGATTTTGGGGGTGTGATATTAAGGGTGGAGGGAGAGCCTCCAAGATCTTAGCCATCCCCTTCTACACCTCACTTTCATCTTCATCTTCTTCCACAATCCTAGAGAGAGAAAGACCTAGAGAGAGAAAGTGATGGTTTTGCTTCTAGATCGATCCACTCTCCTTCACCATTGTTAAATTTAAACTTTGTTGAAGAAAAGAGATGATTTGAGGTATAGAACTCGTCTAAATCTCTGTTTTAGGGTTTTTGAGGTTTAAGTGGGTAAAATGAGTTTCATCCAAAAGATTTTATGTGTGTTTAAGCCTAAAAACCTTAGATTTAGCTTCATGGGAAGTAAACAAACAGTTTGGACGTAAAAAGTTGGGATTTTGGATTAAAAACGACGGATTTGGACAAGAACAGTATGAATGGTCCGAAAAGTGTTTGAAGCGTCCGAAAAAGGTTTTCGACCGAAAAGGTTTTCGGTCGAAAAGGAGAAACATTGTGTTCTGCTCGAAAAGCTACTCGGGCGAAAAGGTTTTCGGACGAATTAGTTTTCAGGCGAAATAGTTTTTAAATGAAAGACATTTCGAGCGAAAGGGATTTCGGTCGAAAAGGGATTTCAGACGAAAAGAGATTTCGGACGAAAAGGATTTTCCACCAAGTGGGATTTCGGACGAATCGTTTTGCTGTATCTTGAGGTTAACACATTTCGTTTATGACCGCTTGAGCAGATCGTCTAGCACCTTGTTGAGCTTTACATTTAGGGAGGATTACTTAAGAAAGTTAGGTGAGTTCTGGATGTCCCTTTTTTTATGAATTTTACTATGTTTTCGGGACTGATCGCATGCTTACGACATATTTACAAAATGAACGTTTATGAAATGTTTTTGCCTTAAATATTTACGAAAGGTTTGACAGAGGTTTTAATAAAACGTACAAAGCTTTAACTAAACGGTTTTAAGAATGAACGAATGCTATAATGTAAGTCGAATATGCCAACAGTTCTTTCGGGAACAAATGCGATTAATGAAACCGTGTCTAGGTTAAGGTTCCAAACGAAACTGGGAGTCCTAGACATGAAGATTTGCTATACCTATACAGGAGCCTTTGTGGCTAGCAAACGGTTGTACAACTGGAATGAACGGCGAGATTAGCTATCCGACGGGATTGGCTAACATGTAAATGTCGTGTGATGCACACGAGCTTTTATGTTACTATCACGGTGGGGCATGATTCTGTCTAGGCTATCCAAACGAAACTGGGCATCCTGGACAGACACTGGACCTCGATTAATCTCGAGTAATGCCTAAAGAAATTGACGGTTACGAAAAGGAGCAGATTCGACATGTGTAGTATGTGATTACTGTTATTGCATGTTATGTACGAGTTTATTAGTGTTGAATGAATATTATATTTTTGGCGGCAAAACGTTTTTAATATGTAATGTTTTATGTAAAGTTAGAACTCACCGATGTAGATGAATTTTTAGTATGTCTTCAGGTTAAGTGTAGAATGCTGTTTTCGGATGGATGCGGAGCTTGTGCAGAGAGGTTTACCCAAGCGATGACACTGGCATCCCGTTCAATTTATGTTATTCGAATTTAATATTAAGACTATGCTTCCGCTATGTTTAAACAAATTTGTAACTTGAATGATATTTCCGCTGCTTTAATTCTATTTCAAAGTTTAATTCACTATGTGTTTATAAGTAAATCCAACAAGTGAGGTTTCCCGTGTTTGGGGCCTTACACATTGGATCTAGTGTTGACGCCTTAGATGGCGACGAAGAAGTTGAGGAAATAAATGACTAAAGTCACCAAACACAAAAAGGAAAGAGGAAAGCTAAATCGAATTTGCATCCTTTCTTTACAAAAGCTATAAAAGATCTTTCTCAACCTACTATTAAAAAAGCTCTGCAAGGTAAAAAAAAAGATGCATGATGTTCACTTGGCTATGGCTATGTGGTTCTATGATTCATGTACAAGAAAACAATTGCTAAATTAGTGTTGTCTGCAACTACATGCATATCAATTTTGTGTTTGAAGGTATCTATAGAAAATGTTTTTATTTCAAGCTGTCTCTTTTGTCTTTAATAATGATGTAATACCATTTAATTTATTTCTTGCCTTGCTTTGAGGCACATTGTGCTTATGATTTATGACAGAAAAAGATAATATATCAGAATTTGGTTAGACAAGCAGTCAACCAGTGATGTATGTATGTGCAAGGGGGAGAAATGAACTACTAGACAAAAACCTGGCTTGTTTGGATCTTAATTCCGTCGTTTTAAGCAAGGCATGTTTAGGGCAAGGTGTATACTCTGTGAGGGGCCCTGTGAGCCACTCACGCAGAGACGTCTCTAAGATTTCGGGTGCCCGATGTGACTTAAAAATTGGGCCCCTAAAAATCTAAAATTTTCAACTCAAGTTTGTTTTATTCATCAATCATAACTCATAATAAATCAAAACGTAAAAAAAACTTACTTGATTGAAGATGGGTAAATAATAAAAAACTAAGAATAACTTGGTTCTCCACTTTGTTCAATCGATCGAATTTCTGATTTCTGAATTTTTGATTTCGAATTGCCGACCCCGAATCGTCACCTTGAATGCTCAACACTGGCAAGTCGCAGGCTCTGTTACACGTCTCTTAAGGATAATCGTCGATTGAGATTCTTTTTTAATTTGCCGGAAGTTTTTTTTAGGTTTAATAATTGTTTAAAATTTTAAGTTGGGTTTAGATCTTATATGGGTTAAAAGTAAAATCAAATAAAAAATTTATTGGGTTAAGAATTTAGATGGGCTAGAACCAGATACAAATTTTATTGGGTTACTTTGTTTAAATGAGTTTAAGTTGCGCTAAACTAGTAAACGTTATGGGTTTAAGTTGGGTTAAGCTTTAAAAAAGGTTTATTGGGTTTTAAAATTTATAAGTTAAAAAATTCGGGCCACTGAAAAATCGGATTTTGAGCGGACGCCCACCCAGCACCTACTCAGGGCGTAGCAACAATTGAAAATCTGATTAACTGAATTTTCGCATTTAATGAAAAAAATGAAAATAAGTCTACTTTTAATTTGTAATGTGTCATTTAATTAGCTCTTGCCGTTGCAAAAAAATTAATTTGCGTTTAACTTTAGTAATAAAAGCATCTATAATAAAGCAATAAATGCATTTATAACAAGGATTCAAGTTGCATTTTCATTTCTTATATAAACGATTGTGTACCCACTACATAGTCCATCAACAATGCAAGGAATGAAGATCAACATGACAAGGCCTTTCAAATTCATCACACTTCTAATGGTCTTTCTTATTATAGGTAGTTTGTGGCTTAAGGGTTGTTTGGTAAAATCTGAACCATTAAGTGCTGAACCATTAAGAGATCTGAATGGTTCAACATAGTTCCAAAGCTGAACCACTAAGAGGTAAATGAACCATTAAGAGCTAGGATTTTAGCGAAACAAACGCCCTTACCTCTGACCGATTCAGAGAGCTCAGAGGTAAGCTACTTAATGTAATCATTAAAAGGCTACCAAACAACCCCTTAATATCTTGATTTATAGATTTCTCATAAACAATGTGTAGCCAACTACGGCCACTCCCATATCTCTCTCATACACATATTCTTGTTCTCTCTTTTATACATATAGATTCTTTGCCCTTCTCCATGTGTGTTGGAATCATTCAATAGCGGAAACATAATATTTTAGTGAGAGGGTTTTCTTCTTTACTGACTACAACTAATTTGGGTCCAACCCATGGTTTTCTTAAAAACAAAATCAACTTTTATATATAGAAAATAGACAAATTTTCACTACTAGAAAACATATATATTTTCTACAAAAGTTTCCGACAAGTTACCAACAAAAGAAAATTTCACAAGTTTGCGACAACTTTCCGACAAAACAAAAACAAAAAAGTAACCACAAGATTTCTTACAATTTTTCAACAAATTTATTAAGCAGATTACTTATTTATTTAATATAATCGTCGGAATATTGTCAAAAATTACCGACGAAAGGCTTTTGTCGTTAATTCGTCGGAAAACTAGTCGGGACTTTGTCGGAAAATACATTTCCTACGAGGTTTTTTCCAACAAACTTTTTGTCTGAAACTTGTCGCTAACGACCAATTCCGACAAATTTTCCACAAAACTCCTGTCGCATTTTTTTCAATTTTTTAGCAGTGTTTGGTGACCAAAGGGTTAATGTACCCTTTTGCCCCTCCCTTGTTCCGCCGACAATGTGTTTCAAACATACAACTAGGGTTCTTGATTTGGTTAGTTCAAGGTTTGATTGTTTTTAATTTGAATAATAAGAATGATTCATAGTTTAGTAAATTTAGGGTTTTGATTGTGCATAAGTGTTTCTTTAACATATGGATTTATTATGTGGTTGACTTCATGGTCAGTGTTCATGGAATAATGGTAGAACTTGAATACAGATGAAGATTTCATGACATGATCAAGTTTTGAAGAAAAATTCAAATTTTAATTTTAATAAAATGAAAATAGTAACAAAATGTCCAAACTTGCATAATATGTTTATATGATTAGTTACCTTATAAACCACTTAGAGAAATATACATTCACTAATTGATTAAAACTAATTTTACATGTCTAGACTTGCTAATGATACAAGAGAATTGTAAATATGATTATATTATCCATGAATGTGAAGCAGACAGTGTAATCTTTTGTGTAAAGATACACATGGAGAGTGTGAAGGTGAAAGCATTTGTCATTGTTTTTTCAATTGTTCGGCGAAGGAAGGGAGTCTTATGAATCATGGCATAAAAACACGAAGATTGTGGAAGTTAATATCTATAAATGTTAATAAGAATCTTATTACTTATTTTCATCTATATTATAATCTATATTATAGATAATTATCGATATTATAGTCTATATTTACCGAATTATTCTTAATAAGTGGGTTAAATTCTATATTTATAATATTTTATTAAGAATTAATAAAAGTGGAAGTGGGGTTTTTTATAAACTTTATATTTACCGAATCTATACTAATAAATAAAGGTTTAAGATGGACACTTGTCACTTCCTCGTGCCTCCTCACATTAGTTTTCCCGCCTCTCTCTCCTAATAAATACGCTTGTATCTTATTAAATAAAAATGATATTATAAATATATTATTAAAGAAAAATATTAATTATATTAAATAAAAATATATAATAGGAAATCAAAATATAACTAATTAAAGAAAAATACGACACACATTTCCACTTGATATATCTCGAGACGATCATATTAGTCTGACAAGTTCGGATATATTTATAAATTTATAAGTTATATCGTTTTTAATATACAACCAGTGTAATACACGGGATTCTAACCTAGTTATTCATAATAAGTGGGTTAACGGTGAAATTTCAAGTAAAAACAACATCCTAAGATAGTTAAAAACGAAAGAAAATACTTTCATTAGTGAATATAAATTTGAAATAATTTTAAATTCTCGTTTTTATTAGCGTTTTGACGTTAATTTTTTCCGTTGATGAATACTATAGTGTCTTGAAACCGAGTATTACAAATTTTAATACCATATCACAGCGCGTGGGTTCAGATTAACTGGTTGATATTTAAGTTATAAACAGTGTTTTAAAATGCTTTATAACACTATTATAAATGTTTTGAAAACATAAATTAAGTATTAGGAGAGGTAGAGGTGCACAAACCGGATTTTTTCGGATCCGAATCCGTCAAACGTGGTCAACAACCGGACACATTGGAACCGGTTCCGGATCGGATCCGGTTAAAGGAGTGGAGAGTTGGAACCTATTGGGACCGGACCGGATATATGGAACCGGACCGGACAAAAAAAAACCGGTTCCACCGGATTTAAAAAAAAATCTTTTTTTTTTTAAATTAACAAAGATACACTATATAATACATGTTTTATTTGTTTTTTATATATTTTTTAAGTGATTTAACAATAATTCGTACAAAAAAATTATAAAAAACATAATTGAATCACAAAATATATATTATTTATTATGACTCGTTATTCGTCGTCTACTCGCCTTAGTCTTCGTAACATCGGTTTTCAATCTTCTTCGCTTGAGATACGTTGGGCTTCATCATAAGCTTGTTCTTCGTCAGAAAGTGGATTCGCCGCCCCTTGTTCTACTTCGAATTCGTGTATTTCTTGTTCAATGTCAAGCTCGCCTTCTAGTTTTGCAACATGTTGTACACGTTCGGCGACATCCAAATGGTCCTTCAAGTAAATACACATCTCCATAGATTTCGGTGTAAGCCTCGTTCTTCGAATAGATAAAACCCTGCCACTAAGAGAAAAAGCAGATTCTGAAGCTACCGTGAAAGCTTGGACGGTTAGTAGGTCACGGGTCATTACAGCTAGAACGGGATATTGGGATTCCCTTCCTTGCCACCAACTCAAGATATCAAAGTTTTCAAACTCTTCGGATCTTAGAGTTGAAATAAAGTCGTTTGCTTGGTATCTCCCAAGCTCGCTACTTGGTGTGCTTCCACGAGCTCGTTTAGTATTTTCGTTTCTTAAAATGTTAAATAAAATTTAGCATCGGGTTCCTTGAACTACTAGAACTTGAACCCGAACCCGAACCCATTGATTCACGTATGTTTGATGGATCACCACTTCCACCATATTTGCGTAAATAATAATCAAAGATATTATTAAAAGCTGAATTGAAATCCCTTATTGCTTTTGATTCAAAATTTGGGTCTTCCTCGAACATATTTAAATCGTCCGACATTGATCCAATTAATGTTTCAACACCGGTTACATTAATCGTTAGGTTTAAGGCGGCCGAACATGTAACAACGGCCGACATTTTTGAAAAATATTTTTTAAATTTAGCTTTCATAGGTGTTACCATTTTTTTCAAAAATAGTGCCGTGATATTCAAACTCTTTTAATTTATTACATATTAAGTATAATTGTTGAAGTATTAGCGAAGACGTGGATAATAAACTCCCGATAAACATGTAGTTGCATTTTTAGAAACGTCAAGCAAATTAGTTAGTTTCTCGATCGTATCCCAACTTATATTATAAATTTTTGTGAACAACGTTTCTTTTGGACAAATTCATCATGAAAATGTTTTAAAGTAACTCTTTACATTAAGGCCGATTTAAACATTTTTCATGTCGAGTTCCATCTAGTAGGTACGTCCCAATTCGGACCGGAATCCATTTGTTGGCACAAGTTTCTATAGTTTATATATCTTTTTTTGCTTGTGCTAAAAACTTCCCGTGTAACATCCATGATTTCTCAGACGATAAACTTTCAAGATTCATTTTATTTTAACAATTCCAATAATAACACTACACTTAAAACCTGTATTTATTCTAGCACCGTTGTTACATAAACCACCATTTTAAATTTATTTTTATTATATCTATTCAAAATTTAGAACCTTGCGTTTACATTTCTTCATCACCGGTTTGATATTTATATATACATATATATAAATACATATATATCCACATATATGTATGAATATTTAGTTATAAATAAAGGTAAACAAAAATATTTATGTATTTGAAATGTATAATTAAACCACACAAAAAGTTTGGTTTAGTAATTATACATATATATGTATTTTGCATTTTAAACTATATATAGTCTTCTAAAGTTATAAAAGAAATCAGATTCTATATATAAATTACAAAGAGGATTAAAATAAATAAACCTAGTTGAACCCCCCCCCCCCCCCCCGTCCTTGAACCATCACATTTGATCTATGACAATAATTTTGACCCTCATGCACCCATTTTGAATTAATTTGACTTTTAAAAGTCAAATGGTTCAAATGCTTGCAATTCGGTGCTAATTTGAACAAACCTGATTGTTTTAGGCTTGCCTTGCAATGTTTGAATGATCCTTGTTCATTGTAAAGCAAATTGACATATTAATTTATCAAAAATCGCGGCTAAAATCGAAAGTTAAGCAGGTTTGACTATTCTGAGTCAAACTGGACCAAATTCAAACTTCAATTTGCAAAATTGAATGCGGGTTCAGCCCGTGAATCATGCCGTGATGGACTCAAGTGTATTCAGACCGAAAATATGACCCAATACATCTGCTAAATTGAAGGAAACCGCTTACACATTAAACCGACCGTTGTCATTGCAAGATCAAATCAATTTGAGCGATTGCGGTAAAAATTGAGTAATTAAAATCGTTCACGCACCTTCACAAACCTATTTACAAAGTTTCTAAACACCTACGCGACTGGAATTAACCCTCTGGAACCTCGTCGAAATCCAAGAAGACCGAATTATTGCTCTCTGTCGATCGCCCTCATTTTGAAATCATTACAGGTAAATTTTACATCAACAATTTCGTTTCTATCTAGGGTCCAAAAGCCCCATGGTTTAGGCGCTTGATTCTGCGTAATCGGGTTCGATTGGGGCTAGGTTACGTTTGCGTATTCGGGGACGATGGAAACTGGGTTTATGTTTGTTAAAAGATTTAAAAATTGAATCACATACAAGACATACGCCCAGATCCAGCGGTTAAGACTCATGATAGACGCCCTCAAGGTCGCGGGTTCAAGACCAAGCCCCGCACCTTTTTTTTGCTCCCTGTTGATACTCGGACCCGACTCCCCACTCTGCCTACGCGTAAAACCCTAAGGAACATGAACCATTAACACAACCAGACCCTTGGTCTAGCGGTGTGTACACTTGGACTCCCCAGAATCGACCCGGGTTCGAGTCTTGGGAACTCCATATATTTTTTTTAAAGCCTTTTCATGCTCAGAAAATTTAACAAAATTTATTTTTGAATCTAACATTATTTAGAATAAATTTGCACAATCATCTTCAAATCATCATTTTTTTTTACAATTTAAAGTTGTTTAAAATCTTGTTACTTCATTTGAAATTTATTTAAAAGTTATTTTAGATTAAACCATTAAATCATAAAGCAAAATACCTAATCTAAAAAATATTACTAGGATTTTATAAATACCGTTACCACATTTTATAAAGCCCATTTAGAGTTAATTTGTACTTAAACCAATATAAATTACTTAAATATATACAAACCAATATTTTCACATTCCTTCATTTTAAAGGATGCAATATCATAATTAAATGAGTAACATGAAATTAATTGTTTAAATTATCTTTTTGCTTTATTCCATTTAGGTTTAATTACGACTACTATATTTTCTTAAATATACTAATACATATTTACACTCTCCTTTCAACGACTCATATTTTTTTATAAATAAATAAAGGGAAATTATTTATTTAAAACCCTATGTCATTATTATCCTAACACAAATACAAAACCTTTTGTACAAAACCCTACACCTAAGTCCCTTTGAACCCTAGATCTTACTTTAGACTTTGTGCATACCGTTAATTCAATTTCATATAATTTACTCTAGGTTAACCCTGTGAAATACAATTCACTTGTGCTACCTTTTCCCCGTGTTAACTATAACATCTGCTACAGGTGAGTATTACATAACCCCTTTTACACTTTTACACTTTTTGGGGTGAAACATGAACTCTATACACACAATTGTTTACATTTACATAAACTACACAAACACAAATCCTCTTTACATTCATGTATGCAAAATTTGAGTTTTATGTTTGAGTGCTAGGTGTGTTGACTTTTTGTGTGCAATTTATGTGCAATCATTAACTATTCAAGCCGACGGTTAACAATGATAGATCTATTGAGTCTGACAAACCCACCCAGATTGGGGTGATTGTTACCGACAACACAATTTGCATGCTAGTTACAAAGGTTTGATTATACTTTGGTTACACAATTGTTGCTCCCCATAAATGCCTTATTTTATCATGTTATGTAAGGATTTGTTAATTCACATCTATATACTATCTATGTACGAACCTATGTATGCTCACCAACTTTATAGTTGACCTTATTTTATTCATGTTTCAGGTGCTAATGTTTGATCAAGGCTTGCTATACATAGGCTTTGGGACTTAGTTAATTTTAATGCAAGAACAATTTGCATTTCATTTATGTACTTTGGAATTCGCTTATGTTTGTTTGAATTGAAATTGATTTAATATATTACAATTTAGTCAACCTTGAGCTCATGAACAGCCCCGACATATTCCGTCGTCGGTTGGGGTGTGACAGATTGGTATCAGAGCCTTGGTTATAGGGAATTAGGTTATTAGACACTTTTGACCTAGACTATAACTTTAGGACACCTATACAATGCCATGCTACATGATTACTTCTTGTGTGAATATTTCTACATGCTATCATATGTAACTACACTACATGATACGATATTTAATGACGTATGTGTCACACAACTTGATAACTCTTGTGCTTACATTCATTACCATCTACGTGCTACCTATGTGTTTCATTAATTGCTATCATAAGTTTAACACACATACATACACACCAAATTCTTCATACACCTTTGAACTCATACACATGATACCATCACCTTTTGTGAACAAAAAATTAAACTATTGGGCCTAATGCCCATCAATAATAAACTAAGAAGCCCATCTATCCTCCAAGAAGAAGAAGCCACTGAAATGCATAAACCTTACTTTCGGGCCTCAAGGCCCAGTCCACGACAATTCTCATCATAATCATGAGCCCAACAATAGTGTTATTAATACATGATGGCTAGAAGAGTGTGTAGGCCCATGAGGGATTCTGGCTAAGGAAAGACATGGTACTTAAGTGTGTCCTAATGACCCACCCCTCTTTCCTGGGAATTCTCCTCAGGGATGCATTGCTCATAGGTCAAGTGTATCTCTAAAATACTATTGTGAAGACTCGGTGTTATGACTAGTCAAACTCTAAACCTATGAGAACTCTTATATTTAACACTCAGAATTTCACTACCACTTACAACCTTTTCATTGTTTTCTGATAGACATGGACTCCTACTCTCCTTCCTCCCCGGTATACCGTCCCGGAGCAGAGTCAAATTGGGAAGAAGACATTGGGTCACCCGTGTATCGGTCACCAATACCCCCAGCTGCCAGCCCAAGGTTTGACGTAAGGGCAGATTGGATTAGGAACACTGGCCCAAGACTCCGAACATTTGGATCACCCCCACCCAGAAACCAGTACCAAACACCCCACCCCCACTAAGAGACCCGTATCTGATGCCCAACCCGTATCATCCTAACCCTTGGGTAAGGCGTACCATGGCACCAACTAGTGCTATGGGAATTCCAAAAGATGACGTTCACCAATATGTGAGGACCTCAGAGTTTGAGAGGCAAAGGAAGGAGCATGAGATAAGGCACGACTTGCAAGGACAAAGAATGGATAGCCTAGCAAACCAATTAGGGTACCAAAAGGAGTTAATTTCCATCATCGAAAAAGAAATGCTTGAGAATCGCACGGAAACAGCTAGAGTTGAAGCCAGATCGACTACCCGAGTGACCATAGCGGTGCTCGTCTTGGTGATTCTCTGCTTCTTAGTGGAAAGCTACCAGAAACGTTAGCAGAAAGCTCTATTTATTTTCATTAAAAATTTTCAGTTTGAGAGCCATTTCCCTATGTTTTGAATAATGTTTAACATTTCAGCATTTAATAAATTTTATATTTTCCAACTCTAAAGTTATTATTCATTGATTTGACACATGAGTACACCCAACACATTTTCATCAAGGTTCTCTAAGTATCACCTTATTCATCCACCATGATTTAGTACACTACCGGCAATCTCCTTCGTAAATAGATCATCCTATTAGTTGATTTAAACAACCTCATTATTTTTTTCAAACAAAACGTTTATCAAACTTTTAGAGAGTATTAGAAATATAAATTTTCTATAAACATTTTCACTTTGTAAAGGGAACTTAATACAACCTATTTTATAAAAAAAAACATTATTTCAAATTGATAAATAATTATGATCTTCTTGTTAAAGTAACTATTTCTAAACCCTGGCTAAATTAATATACAACCACTTGTTTAGCCAATAATTTCTCTTAAAAATATTCTTCTTATAATAATTGAAAATTTAATTAAAAAGTTTTTCCTACAAATTGTCTAGTTATTTAGATTATTTAACTCAATAGTTTCACTACTTTATATATCTACAACCAAGAACAATTTACAATTTCCTAATTTCAAACAAAGAGCAGTTATTCGTAAACGCATTTCCCCCAGTGCTTTCAAAACCCACCTCGTTACCTTTCACTTGTCACTTCAAGAGGCGACTCATTTCGCATAGACATTAACTTTCTCTACAAACCTCAATGAGATTTAAAGAGCTAGAACCTAACTACCACATAATACATGAACGCCAAACAACACGCTTCTCCGCAACACTCGATCACATACAAAACTCGTTCGTATATGGCACACTCGAAATTCAATAACTTAAGTGTGCACGTTCACAATATACACAACACGATCACATAATACATGAAACGTAGTTATTTTCAATATACCCAATGCTACCCTGATTACATAATACATGAGACTTGATTTTCTGCAATACACGTCCTACTGGATTTCATAATACATGAAACCTTATTGTTTGCAATACACGTTCTACTGAATTGATTACGTAGTACATGAAACCTAGTTGTATGTAATATACATATACAAGATTGATCACATGATACCTAACAATTGGTTGTTTGATACACAATACTTGGTTGACCACATTGAACATGCGACTTATTTGGTTACAAGATACATCATACTAAGTTGGTAATATCGTACGTGAAATTCATTTCTTGAAATATACATGATACCTAACAATTGGTTGTGTGATACACAATATTTGATTGACCACATTGAACATGAGACCAATTTGTTTACAAATTTCATAATGCTAAGTTGCTCACGTTACACACAAAACCTATTTGATTACAAGCTACATGACAGTAGATCATACATGAGACTGGTGTGCCTACATTATACACGAAACTAAGTTGTTTACAATTGTTGTAATTGACTGATTTCGTTATACACAAAGAATGGTCATACACTTTGTTTACCAAGGTTGAAAACTATAACACATTGAAGCTACTCGGGGTTTGACGTATTCTTGTTCAAACACGAGAAAGCTGTAACACATTAAAACAACTCGGTGTTTGACGTATTCTTGTTCAAACACGAGTAAACTATGGAACTCTAGGTTATACTACTTTATTACCCTTAGGTTGCTAACTGACCTGCCTACTTAAGGACATAGTTAATTTTTAAGCAACTATTATGTGAAAACAATAGACATGAACTGAGTGAAATTGTGCCCCTCTTGACCCGCACACAATGGAAGGATCTATACGGACCAAGCGATGATTTAAGTAATTACGAGTGCACACGGAATTATAAAAATCAGCGCATAGAAAACATAGTGAATCTTGTCGTGTGTTGTGACCTAAAACTTATCATGAGATGTAACGACGAAACTGATGTGATATGACAAGGGCATGGTGGACACGCCGATGGTACTTCCTATACATAAGTGCCCTATCATATTATCAGAAGTAGAGTTGTTCGTGTCACATGAAGTTTTGACCCCGACCAATGTTTGTGAAATCTCTTATCCACTAACAGTTTTGAGCATAATCGTCAACATCTTAAACAAACCCTAATCGTCAAGCTACCATAAAATTCTATTCCAAGTAATGCCTTTCATCTTTAGATTCATCGAAAGATCTCTCCTTAACTCTCTTATTCACTGATATCATTCATATTGGAGCTTTACACCTAAATCTGGTTGTTACCATACTCCTCAAACCAACAATCGAAACTCAAACTCACTCCCTTCCTGGTTCAGTAGTCTCCACTAATTAAATTTCGGGACAAAATTCCCTTAACATGGGGAGACTGTAACATCCATGATTTCTCAGACGATAAACTTTCTAGATTCATTTTATTTTAATAATTCCAATAATAACACTACACTTAAAACCTGTATTTATTCTAGCACCGTTGTCACATAAACCACAATTTTAAATTTATTTTTAATATATCTATTCAAAATTTAGAACCTTGCATTTACATTTCTTCATCACCGGTTTGATATTTATATATACATATATATAAATACATATATATCCACATATATGTATGAATATTTAGTTATAAATAAAGGTAAACAAAAATATTTATGTATTTGAAATGTATAATTAAACCACACAAAAAGTTTGGTTTAGTAATTATACATATATATGTATTTTGCATTTTAAACTATATATAGTCTTCTAAAGTTATAAAAGAAATCAGATTTTATATATAAATTACAAAGGGGATTAAAATAAATAAACCTAGTTGAAACCCCCCTAGTCCTTGAACCTTGAACCATCACATTTGATCCATGGCAATAATTTTGATCCTCATCCACCCATTTTGAATTAATTTGACTTTTAAAAGTCAAATGGTTCAAATGCTTGCAATTCGGTGCTAATTTGAACAAACCGATTGTTTTAGGCACGCCTTGCAATGTTTGAATGATCCTTGTTCATTGTAAAGCAAATTGACAGATTAATTTATCAAAAATCGCTGCTAAATTCGAAAGTTAAGCATGTTTGACTATTCTGAGTCAAACTGGACCAAATTCAAACTTCAATTTGCAAAATTGAACGTGGGTTCAGCCCGTGAATCACGCCATGATGGACTCAAGTGTATTCAGACCGAAAATATGACCCAATATCTGCTAAATCGAAGGAAAATGCGTACACATTAAACCGACCGTTGTCATTGCAAGATCAAATCAATTTGAACGATTGCGGTAAAAATTGAGTAATCAAAATCGTTCACGCACCTTCACAAACCTATTTACAAAGTTTCTAAACACCTATGCGACTGGAATTAACCCTCTGGAACCCTGTCGAAATCCAAGAACACCGAATTATTGCTCTCTGTCGATCGCCCTCATTTCAAAATCATTACAGGTAAATTTTACATCAACAGTTTCGTTTCTATCTAGGGTCCAAATGCCCCATGGTTTAGGCGCTTGATTCTGCGTAATCGGGTTCGATTGGGGCTAGGTTACGTTTGCGTATTCGGGGACGATGGAAACTGGGTTTATGTTTGTTAAAAGATTTAAAAATTGGATCACATACAAGGCATACGCCCAGATCCAGCGGTTAAGACTCATGATAGACGCCCTCAAGGTCGCGGGTTCAAGACCAAGCCCCGCACCTTTTTTTTTGCTCCCTGTTGATACACGGACCCAACTCCCCTCTCTGGCTACGCGTAAAACCCCAAGGAACATGAACCATTAACACAACCAGACCCTTGGTCTAGCGGTGTGTACACTTGGACTCCCCAGAATCGACCCGGGTTCGAGTCATGGGAACTCCATATATTTTTTTTAAAGCCTTTTTATGCTTAGAAAATTTAACAAAATTTATTTTTGAATCTAACATTATTTAGAATAAATTTGCACAATCATCTTCAAATCATAATTTTTTTTTTACAATTTAAAGTAGTTTAAAATCTTGTTACTTCATTTGAAATTTATTTAAAAGTTATTTTAGATTAAACCATTAAATCATAAAGCAAAATACCTAATCTATAAAATATTACTAGGATTTTATAAATACCGTTACCACGTTTTATAAAGCCCATTTAGAGTTAATTTGTACTTAAACCAATATAAATTACTTAAATATATACAAACCAATATTTTCACATTCCTTCATTTTAAAGGATGCAATATCATAATTAAATGAGTAACAGGAAATTAATTGTTTAAATTATCTTTTTGCTTTAATCCATTTAGGTTTAATTACGACTACTATATTTTCTTAAATATATACTAATACATATTTACACTCTCCTTTCAACGACTCATATTTTTTTATAAATAAATAAAGGGAAATTATTTATTTAAAACCCTATGTCATTATTATCCTAACACAAATACAAAACCTTTTGTACAAAACCCTACACCTAAGTCCCTTTGAACCCTAGATCTTACTTTAGACTTTGTGCATACCGTTAATTCAATTTCATATAATTTACTCTAGGTTAACCCTGTGAAATACAATTCACTTGTGCTACCTTTTCCCCGTGTTAACTACAACATCTGCTACAGGTGAGTATTACATAGCCCCTTTTACACTTTTACACTTTTTGGGGTGAAACATGAACTCTATACACACAATTGTTTACATTTACATAAACTACACAAACACAAATCCTCTTTACATTCATGTATGCAAAATTTGAGCTTTATGTTTGAGTGCTAGGTGTGTTGACTTTTTGTGTGCAATTTATGTGCAATCATTAACTATTCAAGCCGACGATTAACAATGATAGATCTATTGAGTCTGACAAACCCACCCAGATTGGGGTGATTGTTACCGACAACACAATTTGCATGCTAGTTACAAAGGTTTGATTGTACTTTGGTTACACAATAGTTGCTCCCCATAAATGCCTTATTTTATCATGTTATGTAAGGATTTGTTAATTCACATCTATATACTATCCATGTACGAACCTGTGTATGCTCACCAACTTTATAGTTGACCTTATTTTATTCATGTTTCAGGTGCTAATGTTTGATCAAGGCTTGCTATACATAGGCTTTGTGACTTAGTTAATTTTAATTCAAGAACAATTTGTATTTCATTTATGTACTTTGGAATTGGTTTATGTTTGTTTGAATTGAAATGGATTTAATATATTACAATTTAGTCAACCTTGAGCTCATGAACAGTCTACATGTCTCGCCCCGACGTATTCCGTCGTCGGTTGTGGTGTGACATCCCGTAACATCACTTTAAAATTTTCTTTCACTTCTCTTATTTCTTGGACGTTTAGACCGTCTTGCACAACCAAGTTAATGATGTGTGCAACACATCGACTATGAAAGAAAACACCATTAGAAGGCGGTTCATATTTTATTTTTAATTTTTCCACCGCGTTTGTGTTATTTTAAGCGTTATCAAAAGATATTGAAAATATTTTTGGTTGAATTTTATAAGTTTGAATTACCAAGTCTAAAATATAAAATAAGTTTTCACCGGTATGTGGATATATAAAATAATTTTTCACCGGTATGTGGATATCTAAAATAATCAAACGCAATTGTACGCTTCATCATTTGCCACGACTCGGGTTGAACCCAATGTGTGGTAACGCAAAGGTACGATTCGGGTAAACCATGTGGAGCGGACCAAACGTCCGTTGTTAAGTTAATGCCGGTATTTAAATTTTCAAAACCTAAAATTAATTCTTTTTTAGCTCTTTTCCACATTTTTAAACAATCTCTTCACAAAGTAGAACGACTTACATTTGTGTAACTCGGTTGAAGCGTTTCTTGTATCATCCTCGTCAAGCGCGGGTTATCAAAGTGATCAAAAGGCAATCCTTCTTGAATGAAGAAATGTGTCATTCTCTCACGAACCCTCTCGAAATTGTATTGCCAAACTCCTCCATCCCTACAAATTTGAGTTTGATCTTCACCTTGAGTGTGTTTTGCGTGACTACCAATATGTTTCCTCAAAGTGCTATTTCCCGCAGCACCCAAAATTTTACCACAACGTTTGCAACGAGCATTTTGTGAACTGTTCGACATTTCGCATAAATCGAAATAAGCCCATATCTCTTGGTTTCGGGAGCAAGGAAGTACTCTCACCACCGTGGCACGCTAGTAGAACCACCAACCGAATTTTGAGTGATTGCGGAAGCCATGAGAGCTTTTATTTTGCGTATAAGTGGGCGTTTTTTTGCGTTTTGAGAGCGTTTTTGAGTTTTGAGAGCTAGAATGTTGTTGTGAACTAGCCCATACCCCTAACACCTATTTATACTTAGTTTCAAGCCTCAAACACCAAAAAATACAAAAAAGGCCATATAACAGCTATATAGCCTTTTTTTACCCCCAACGACTAGAACCGGTTCCAAAATGTCCGGAAAAAAACAGTCCCAAAGTGTCCGATTTTTATCCGGTTCGCAAAAAACTCACTAATCGGTTCTGGATCTGCCGGTTCTGAAAATGTCCGGACCGGTTCCAAATTGTCCGGTTGTAGCCGGATCCGGTTTCGAATAATCCTTCGGATCGGATTCGGATCCGGATCCTTTGTGCACCTCTAAGGAGAGGTGAAGAAAGATTATAAAGAAATTGGATTACAAATATGTTGGTAACTTGGTACGGGTTGATATTATTAGTGATTTTAGATAAAAGTGCCCAAGCCATCAAGGTTCTGCCTTGGTAGTCAGGGGGTTTTCTAAAATGGTTTCCCCTCTGTGGAGGTGATGGGTTCGAATCTTGTAAGGTGCACTTCATAAAAACTAGGAACACCCTCTACAGATTTCGAATTCCTTGGGGTTGTTTGGGTAGACTGATGTACGAGCTATTTCCCGCAGCACCCAAAATTTTACCACAACGTTTGCAACGAGCCTTTTGTGAACTGTTCGACATTTCACATAAATCAAAATAAGCCCATATCTCTTGGTTTCGGGAGCAAGGAAGTACTCTCACCACCGTGGCACGCTAGTAGAACCACCAACCGAATTTTGAGTGATTGCGGAAGCCATGAGAGCTTTTTTTTTGCGTATAAGTGGGCGTTTTTTTTGCGTTTTGAGAGCGTTTTTGAGAGCTAGAATGTTGTTGTGAACTAGCCCATACCCCTAACACCTATTTATACTTAGTTTCAAGCCTCAAACACCAAAAAATACAAAAAAGGCCATATAACGGCTATATAGCCTTTTTTTACCCCCAACGACTAGAACCGGTTCTAACCGGTTCCAAAATGTCCGAAAAAAAAACAGTCCCAAAGTGTCTGATTTTTATCCGGTTCGCAAACTCACTAATCGGTTCTGGATCTGCCGGTTCTGAAAATGTTCGGACCGGTTTCAAATTGTCCGGTTCTAGCCGGATCCGGTTTCAAATAATCCTTCGGATCGGATTCGGATCCGGATCCTTTGTGCACCTCTAAGGAGAGGTGAAGAAAGATTATAAAGAAATTGGATTACAAATATGTTGGTAACTTGGTACGGGTTGATATTGTTAGTGATTTTAGATAAAAGTGCCCAAGCCATCAAGGTTCTGCCTTGGTAGTCAGGGGGTTTTCTCAAACGGTTTCCCCTCTGTGGAGGTGATGGGTTCGAATCTTGTAAGGTGCACTTCATAAAAACTAGGAACACCCTCTGCAGATTTCGAATTCCTTGGGGTTGTTTGGGTAGACTGATGTACGAGCCTCCCCTGGTGGGACGTGTCAGTTGAGCCTACGCCGTTAAAAAAGAAGATAAAAATGCCCAAACTGGAGTTATGGTAAATTGAATAATTAATTATGGTTCTTAATTGTCTAAAATACCCCTAAAATTGTTTTGAAAACAAAAATTGAGTGTCAAAAGTGGTAAAACACATTTTAACAAAATTGATAACAAATGAGTCCGTATTATGAAGTGGGAGTACGAAACAAAATGGTTAGGAAGAATATTTTATAAGAATAAATCTTTAAGCGTATTTTATAGTACTCTTAAATACTCAATATATACATTTTTATACAAGATTTCACTATTTGAGCATCGACACATATTTTCATTTTAAAACCATGCCCAAAATGTAAGAAGTGGTTAGCTTTGGTACATTCTAAGACGTCAATCCTCTGTCACATGGTTGGGAAAATGCTTGAAAAGCTCAAAAAACGATAAAAAAAATGTGAGAAAGATAAGTTGTATCAGGAGATCAACGGTGGACGTGTAGTGCATCGACCATAGTGTCTCTAGAAATTTTCAAGTATTCATCTCACATTTGACCGACTCTATTGTAGACTTAAACTCCGAGCTTTTTAGCTATATCTTAAGTGATCTCTTACTCCTTAAACACATTTCATATCAAAAGAGATGATATAGTAGCTAGAAAAAGAGGTGTTTATGAGGCTTATTATAAAGTCTATATTCAAACACTTACGTTGTAATTTGTGAGTGATATCCTACATTGATTAGGAGAGAATTTGTGTCAATGTTGTCTGTCATTCTTAGAGAGAAGCTTGTAAAGTTATCTTGATTACTAAGAAGTATTTAATAATCCCTACCAAATCGAAATTAGGGAAAAGATTGGCGATCTCTACTATAATAGAGAAAATCATTTTGAAGGACACTAACATCAGTCATAATTTCAGGTCCAGACTTTAACCTTGCTTGTACTTAAGGTATTATTTGGTGCATTATTAGACTTGAGTTAGACATGAACTAGGACGTGATTCCTTTATACGCCTAAAGCGTAATAAGAATCCTTACAATGGCGGATCCAGAAAATTTTTCCAGGGGGTCGGAAATTTTTGGGTTCGGTTGAGTAGCGATATATAACGTAAAAAAAAATTCTTGGGGGGCAATCGGGAGGCTATTACAAATTTTTATGGGAGACGATCGGGATTTTAACACGTATATAACACTAAAAAGTTTTTTTTTCATGGAGGGTGGCTGCCCCCCATTGCTAAAGCATAGGTCCGCCAATGCACCGACCTTAAATTCACACCTTCGTCTGTGAACTTAACCGTCTAAACAAACATTGGTAATACACAATTTAATGGTCAAACTTTATTCTTTAACTAGTAAAGTAATAGTAGTGCTACTAGTGACACTTAACACTTTAATTTGTTTGTCTAAAGTCTAAGAAATGATGACTTATGATTACTACATTATATTATGTAACATCTAACTAAATTACTAGAGTTATGTTTACTACATTATATTATGTATCATCTTACTAAATTACTAGACTTATGATTACTACACTATATTATGTATCATCTAATTAAATTACTAGACTTATGATTACTATATTATATTATGTAACATCTAATTAAATTACTAGACTTATGATTCCTACATTAAATTATGTAACATCTAATTAAATTACTAGACTTATGATTACTATATTATATTATGTAACTTCTAATTAAATTACTAGACTTATGATTACTATATTATATTATGTAACATCTTATTAAATTACTAGACTTATGATTACTACATTAAATTATGTAACATCTAATTAATTTACTAGACTTATGATTACTATATTATATCATGTAACACTTAACTTAAAATAACTAGATTTAGGAATTAAAATGACACATGGTCACATGTCACGAGTTACAAAACTCCGTCATAAGTCTATTGCTCAAAGGATCATTCATCGTTCTTCATTCCTCATCCATCTTTAGTACATGGTAAGTTGTTTTTCCATGCTTTCCTTCATATTATAATGATTTTATGATTCAAAAATCACACACACGTATGTTTTTCATAAACAAAAATAAAGAAAGATGTTTCAAGCACTCATACATATGTTTTTAAAATAGACTTATCCATGTATTTTTATAAGAATCAGATTCCGACAGATTGCTAAAGTCGACTTCTAGTAGTCCTAACACGTCCAATTCTTAACCAAATTGGACGATTCTTTAGCCTAAGATCAAGTTCACTGAGTCATCGTTCAAACCCAAGTGGTTTCATAAATTTTCATCAAGTTTTGAACACCCAAACAGTTGTTACAAATTGATTGCTCAAAATCAGCTTTTTGACAGAAATACTGACCCGACTTTAGAGAGTCATAACTCACTCAAATTTTAACCAAATTGAGTAATTCTTTTTTCTGAAACTTAGTTTTATGTGTTAGCTTTCAAACCCCACTGGTCCCACTTAATTTTGTTAAGGTTTCGACCTTCAACCAACTGAAACAAATTGAGAACACCATAAAATAGTTGTTGTTACCCTTTTAATATGATTATCATTTATGAGACCCTTAGACCATTTTATAAATCTTAACATCCACATTTATATCAAGTAAGACCTGAAATTCATTTAATTAACTAAAACATGTCACAAAGTATATATACATTTATATACAATTAATATTTATATTTTTTTCGACTTATGTACACATAATATCTATAATTTTTATTCAAGACTTGTTAGACTAGTGTACAAACACATGGAAAGGCGTAAGTTCAACAACCTAAATTTACTATTAATTATCAATACGCATAAGCCTAAGAACAATATCACTAATTCTAAAACGTATCACCAATTGTTTGTTGTCTAGACTCAAAGACTTATTAGGGTTGGTTCTTGTCCTCATTTGTGTTATACTATTATAGCACTCGAGTAGGACTACACCCGTTCGGTTTTCGTGTTTGTGCACTTTACTAGTTGACCGTAAAAACTAAAAGGGCTATGCAATGGAAATGAATTTGGGGTGGAATATTATTAAATAGAGTAAATTACCTTTTGCGTCTCTGTGGTTTACATGATTTAACACAATGCGTCCATAACACGATTTTTTAACGCTTTGAGTACCTGTGGTATACAATCTGTAACACTCTGAGCCCATGGGCCTAACTTTGTTAAAAAATTCCGTTAAGTTTAGTTTCGACTTGCTGCAGATAGTTAAGTTTTGCTGCTGATCTAGTTTCGGTAGGGGTATCTGCGGATAACTTAACTAGATCAGCAGCAAAACTTAGTAGTTTCGGTTGAACTTAGTAGTTTCGGGTGAATATCAGTAACCATCTTACCCCCTATCGAAACTAAACTTAACGAAATTTTTTAACGAAGTTTGGCCCAGAGGCTCAGAGTATTACAGATTGTATACCACAGGTACTCAAAGCGTTAAAAATTCGTGTTAGGGACGCATTGTGTTAAATTGTGTAAACTACAGGGACGCAAACAGTAATTTACTCTATTAAATATTAAATAGAATTACATATATCCCCATATTTTCAACCCTAATTACATATATACCCAATCCAAAACTTAAATTACATATACCCCTCTTTTATAAGATAATTTTTAATTTCATAATATATTAACTAATTAAAAAACTTTAATTTAATAGATTTATTTACAATGTGTGACATATAAGGTATTTATTTGTATCTATAAAAAAATATTAAATCTTATTAGTTAATTTAGAAAAATTATATGGTTCGGTTAAACGGGTATGTGGTTTTGTGTAATCGGGTCAGGTATTACCTAATCACATACATGTTGGCTTTGAAATTTGTGAATCTTATTGCTCATCACTGTCAGGTGAGTTTTGTGACCCTTTTTTATTACATATTTCCTAGGGGGGAAAGTACGCTAAATGTTTTGATCGTGCTGTGAACCGTTTAGACTTTTTCGTGACATGTATGTTTATGTTGCACTTGTAACCCCAATGTGAATTGTGTGAGTTGTTTGTCTTGTCTTGAACCTAAGTTCCTTTATGTCTGAACCTACATAATCACTTAACTCTTGGGATTGAGCCAATGGACATGTATTAAATAGATCTATTCGAGTTGACACCCCACTCTTGTCGTTGTACTGCTAGCTAAAGTACACAAATGTCATAGAAGCGACACTTGCGTGAATATTCCTCCATGTCTTGTACTTGTACTTTTAATGTATTATTGGACTTTAGTTGGGGCATCTTTGTCATCTAGGTTTAATTGTGGGCTCATGGCAACTACATCACCTTATTTGTGTAATTATTGAACATTTTGTCTAAACATGACTTGACTATACAACACACCTTACTATATTCTAAACATGTGAGCTCACCAACTATTTTATTTGACTTTTTCTAGCGTACTTTTCAGGTAATAACAACAACTGAAGTTAGCAGGACCGAGACTTAGAAGTGACCCACATTTTAAGAAGTTATTTATGCATGAACAACTTAATTTGATTAAGACAATGTTTCCTTGGATTGTTTGACTTATGTTTGTATTTTACATTAGACTTAGTGTCGATGCATGTCGCGACACATTTAAATAAAAATACATTTTAGTATTTCTCTGGTATTAATGTGTTGTGATATGCGATCGTCACATCCTCGTGATCTCTACCTACTTAGAGAGAAGTTCTAGGTGGAGGCAAACTCTTGATAAATACAAAGGCATGGTTGTGGTGAATTAATCAACATCCTCCCGAACAACTATCAATATTTGTGTTCGCGTGTTGATATTTCGTCTACTTTAAACTTGCTTACATATTGTTTTCCAAAATATAATTAAATTCCTTGACCATTTTCCAAAACTCTTTGTTTATTAAGAAAATATTTTATATGAAAACTTGTAGATTAAAAAAACAATGTGTATGGAATTTAAGGTTAAGGTCAAATTTATGGATTGATGTTCATAAATGAATGATAAAACCGATTTATAGAGGCTCAAGTGGATGTTAACAAATCCACTAAATGTCTCTATTGAACGAAAGAGATCACCGGTACAAGCGTCTCACTAAACAAAGGTAGTGATCACCTTCTTCAACCAACTATCTCAAGATAGTGGTCTTTACAATTTACAACTCAAGCACTATATCAAGATAGTGCAACACTCACAATCTCAAGCACTATATCAAGGTAGTGTGCACTCTCACAACTTATCACTATATCAAGATAGTGATACTCACAATACACTATATCTAGATAGTGTTTTCCAAACCAATCATCAACTATATCAAGATAGTATGATAATGAACTCACACCAAGTGAGTGCCCTTTATAAATCTCTCTCTAAATCAAGTGGTAACAAGCTACCACATTCAACACAAATACAAGACTAGAAAGAATAGAAGTTGTAGAACAACTCTTTTAATTTTGCTCTTGATCGTGAATCATGAATCTTTCTCTTGAATTGATGATAGAATATCAAAGGAACTAGAGAGATTATATTTTATTTATACTTTAAAGTGTTGTGAGCAAAAGGGGTGAATTAGAATGAAAGATGAGGGATCTATTTATAGCCACAACTCAAGAATCTGAGGAGGGACATGCTGGCCGAATCACGGTCGATGTAGTGACCATGCGTCCTGCACTCCTCCTTTTGTCTCTCTTTTGTTGTGAATGTTATGCATTGTCCCTTCCATCCATTCTAACCCATTTAAACTCATTTTTTTTTCCAGGTTTTGAGTCTCAAGAAAGCTTCCTTTGTTTGTAGCAAAGTCTTGAAAGACTTTACACATAAATGGTAAGTTTACTTTTGTTACTTTGGGGGGTGTGTGGCGACAAACACAAACTTTCAAGGTGTGTGTGTGTGTCTTGAAAAGCAAGGGATAAAGGGAGAGAAAAGGGCTGAGATTGAAATTCGTGATTGCAAGCTCAGATTTGGAGGATTTGGCACACTCATCTCTTTCCAAACACCAAGTAAGCATCTTCTTTTTCATCTAAATATCTATTGTAGGTGTTCTTGGTGGGGTTATGGTGGGTCACGAATTTGTGACCGATTTGAGTGGTGAAATGGGTTAATAACTTGATAAAAGTGTTAATATAGCTTGATTAATGACAAATGGTGGCAGATAACATCCTATTGTCACCTAATTTGGAATTATAAAATTTAGGGTTCTTGTGGGTAATTTTGGGGGGGTTTTCAATTAGGGATGTTTAAATGATAAACTAAGTGTAGGTGAGTGTTTATGGTACTTATAAACATAACATGTTGTAAAATCCTCAATCAATTTGGTGATTTGTGAAATTGGGGATTTGGGTGAAACTTGGATAAGATTTACGGGTCAAATGGGTTGAATGAATATAATAGGGAGTTTGAGGTTTGGTTAAGATGGTATAAACCAAGTAAATAAGGGTGTTAATCTCTAGGTAATAGGTGGGTGTTGTGTCTCAATTTCATGAAATAGTTGAGATCACTAGATTAATAAACAAGGTGTAAATGTTTAGGTAATCAAGTTAATAAAAGTGAAGCTCAACCGGAATCATCTCAAGCTAAATGTAAATATCTCTACACTTACTTAGTAATTGATAGGTTTTTTATGTGCACGTATAAGTTATACAAGTTGTATGTGATGATGAATATGTATAACTACGTGTATGTTGATTGATGTGAATGGGTGTAAATTTGAAGTCTAGTATTTCATAAGTGTGTATGGGTGTTAAAATATAAATGCATACTTGTATGTGTATTGAATGATGATAAGTGATATAAATCATTAATGAGTAATGGTGTGTATGGGTGATAAACTTGGCGTCTACGGGCTTCATGGGTGGAACTTGAAGTCACGAGCTTCATGGGTGGTAATATTGAGGTCTACGGACTTCATGAGTGATAATATTGAGATCTACGGACTTCATGGGTGGTAATCTCGAGGTCTACCGACTTCATGGGCGAAACATGAAGTCATAAACTTCATGGGTGATGAACTTGAAGTCACGAACTTCATGGGTGAAGAATTTGAAGTCTTGAGCTTCATCAAAGTTAAACGAGACTTAGATATCCTATTTAGTCATGCATAAATCTAGTTAATGGTTGGTGGATGGGGGAAAACTTGTATGCTGTCTAAATACTTTTAATATGTGGTTTATTACATGAAAAATGCAAAAAGTTGGTAGGCTGGAATTCAGCAAATGGGGATTGCTGATCTGGGGGCAACGTATGGAGCGCCCACCCTGGCGTACCATATGCAGGGCAGTGTTTGGAATGCCCAAAACTCTCTGCCAACGCTACCCCATACGCCCAAATTTGTTGAATGGTGTTTTGGGTTAGCTTTTGATATAGGGACTTGGGGCATTACTAATGGTCTTTTGTGGGGTGTTTTTGAATGTAGGTAAAGCTCCGGTCTAGCCTCGGTCTTGCTTCTGTGGATTGGATTCTCATAAAGCTTTTCATTGGCTTTCAGCTGTAATGAAACTAAACCTCCGCATGAGGATTTGAAACTTTGGTTTTGTAAATGATGTTTAAGGATAACTTGTTGGTTGTTTTTACTTTTGACTTCCTTTCTTTTGGAAAGAAAATTTGAAGTATGTAATGTTTTCAAATATAACATATGATGTTACTTTTGAATTTGTACTTCGGACCTATTTCCGCTGGTTTTCAAAGTTAAAATTTGTTTGAAATTTTTGGGTGTTACAGTTTCTCCGCAAGTAATAAAGGGTTCTAATCCTATGGTGGACATTGGTGTAGATGTAGGAATAGGTTTAGAGAGTATGTGAGTTAACTGTTTCAAATAAAGGTAACAACCGACATATTAGCCTTTGAGGCGGCTATGATAAGGAAAAAAAGAGATGAAAGGAGGAGGAGAACGCGCCTAACTGTATAGAAAATACGTAGAGTCGGAACAGAGTATCACACCGAGAGTCGTAAAGAGAACTTGAAAAGCTTTAGAAATAAAACGGGAACTCATACAAAGAGATAAAGAAAAAGATGTGAAATAGACGAGATTTATGTTGTTCCGACAATAATTGCGAATTTTACTTTCAAAATTATTTTTGAAGGATTTCAAATAGGGGTCTAATGAGGAGCAAACACGTGTCTCCTTCACACTGACAAGGACAAAATGTTTATTTTACTATCCAATCAATTAGACACACACTTAAATTATCGAAGTCGAAGTCAAACAAATTTAGCAAGTGTTAAATACGAGCAAGTCCAACAATATCTCAGACCACGTACACATTACTGACTGGGGGGACTTGAAGGGGTGACACCCCGATCACACCTCAACGACGGGCTCTAACCCGGAAATAACCATCTCCAAAAACATAGACCAAGGATGGACTCCATAACCATGTCTGTCTCTAGAGCCACGTCTCTAGAACCTTATAATAGTCATTTATGGAGCTATGACTGTATAGTCCTACAATAGTTACCTCGAGAGCTACGACTCTGAGACCTTATAATAACCATCTCTGGAGCCATGACTCTAGAACCTTATGTTAACTACGACGTCCAGGGACTTATAACGACTACCCTCGAGGCCACGACTCCAGGGGGACTTTGAAAAATAAAGCATTTTATTAATAACCTAACTTTTCTTTGAAGGTCGAAACACATGCCTTGGAACATGTAGGAAAGGCATACGAGCAGGCAGATAGTGTTGCGGGCACGATGTGGCCCAATACTGGTCCTCCGTACCATTGACATTTGGTAAGACGATGTAGTGTACTGCGCATGATCCAAGACAAGAAGCTCTAGGCCAATAACGTTCCCTAACTAGCAGACTACTCTGTAGATACTGTCGAGAGTCAACAATGTTTCCTCTAAGAAGTAAGGTTATACTATCTCCCCTACTCTTTCACTTTTGCTTTCTCACTTCTTACTTACGAATGCTTATCCTTACCCTAGAGCTTGGTCAAAAGGACAAATCTCTTCTCACTATGACAATGTTAACGGTCTACTACTTATACATATCATATATGTCGTCCTTGTCAGGTGTTCTACCCATCATCACTCCCGAACATTACGGGAAGGATTCTTGTTTCAAAAAACCTCATTAAGTAGTAAGTAAACAATATTATAAAACTAAAGTGTCATTGGCAGGGCTGCAAATGAACCGAACGTTCAGCGAACAATTTGTGAACCGTTCGGTGGGAAGTTCGTTTATGCACGTTCATTTAATAAATGAATGAACATAAACAAGAAATTTTGTTCGTTTAGTTAAATGAACGAACATGAACAAAGGTCGTGTTCGTTCATTTATGTTCGTGAACGTTCGATAATGTGTTCATTTATGTTCGTTTGTGTTGTTCATGTTCGTTCGGTCTTGAAAGGTTTTTATATTTTCTATTTTATCAATTAAAATATTTCCTTAATTTCCTTAATGAACAAACACAAACAAGAAATCTGGTTTGAATAATGTTCGTGACCATGAAACTTCCTTAACAAACGAACAGAAATAAGACTTGGTACACCCAAAATCTTTGATATATGAGAGTTATTGATTTTACAAGGACTACAATGAGGTTTAATATTTGTATGAGGAGTACAAATTAAATATGGTTTATAACTATATAGAAAGGGAAAGTAGAAGCCCTAAATTACGTCATCGACTCCGGCGAGTTACAGCTTTCGGTTCAACATTCCAGTGTAAGATCGTCGGCGGAGCTTGAAAGCTTTCAAATGGTTCGTTTTCCTCTCTTCATTAACTTGCGTTCTATGTTCTTCAATCAGCCTGATTAGATATTGAATGTTGATATTATTTGCGACTGTTATCGTGAAAATTAGGGCTAAAATCTGATTGAAGTACAATTTGTTTGAATTGCCATATTGATTTCCTCAATTCACGAAATTAGGTTATTAACAGAGATGCTCTGGATTTAGAAGCTTTAGTAATTTTGTTAACTGTCGTCGATCATGAAATTGGAATGTAGTTCATGCAATGATCAAACATCAGGACTTTTGCAAGAGGAAATTTAGCCTAGCATTGCTTTAAAACCTGCTTGATTTGAAAATTTTACCCTTAGATCAAGAGATTTAGACAATAATTCATACTCGCAATTTGACTAATGACACTCCTGACTTTCACATTTGTTGTCAAGGGCAATCCAAGTAGTATAATCATAAAAAAATTACACTCGGTTTACACTTGATTTCCACTCAATTTCGCTTGAGCATGTTACCATTTTGTTTATAATTATCATTTTGAGGGAAAACGAGTGAAAGTCAAGTCTAAATCTTTAATGATTATACTACTAGGATTGCCCTTGACAACGAAATGAAATTCAGGAGTAGCATTGGTCAAATTGCCAATATGGATTATTTTCGGCCAATGGGTCTTAGTTTGGATTATTAAAATCTAGTTTGCCTTCCTTTTAATGTTTTGGCTTTTTTTTCATATTCTAATGGATGTTTAATATAATTCAGAAAACTAGATAAAATGAAAAACAACCTACATTTCCGGTTTGGATGCCAAATTGGGTACATTTCAACTTGAATATTTTGTGGTTTTTTGAATTACGAGAAAACGATTGCTAAAGTGATGTTGAATGCAACTACATCCGTATCAATTTTGTGTTTGAAGGTAGTTGTTTTCTAGAAAAAGTTTTTATTTATAGCATGCTCATTAATGATGATGTAATACCAGTAATATTGTTTTCTGCCATGCTTTGAGGTACATTATGCTTATGATTTATGACAGATAATCTATCAGAATTTAATTAGACAACCGGTAATGTATGAATGTGCTTGGGGGAGATGCCCTGCAATTGAAGTACAAGTAGGTCAGGCTTTTTGTAACTAGTGTTATAAGAGTGACTTTAGCCTCTTTTTAAGTCCGTGATGATCATACCATTGGTTGGTTGTCTTTCATGGGTATTGAACTGATTCGAGTTACAGAGGAATGAGGATTAAAGGTCGACATCTTTTAGTAAAAAAAACAACAAAATTAAGGGTAGAAATAAATTACTAGATCAAAACCTGGCTTGAATCTGTTTGTCACGAACCGTTCTTTGCCCCAATTAATCATGTGTTTGGATCTTAATACTGTCGTTTTGAGGTTTCTGTCTTTTTATCACACGAGGCATGTTTAGTCCTTCCTGATTTGGTTATAAGTTTCAATATTTTCCTTTCATAAACCATGGTATATTTGTGCTTAATACAATTAATTGCCCGTGTTTGTTAATGAATTATGTAATTGTTGTGGAAAAACTTCCGTCTTTTTAATGCAAAATAGATGAATGTCAGAATGTTGCAAGCAGCCGTTTTAAAGTATAAGGTTAACCGTTATCATTGGCTTTACCATTACTGTTCATTCTGTTTTCTTAGTTAGACGTTTTACAAAAAAAACTTATTTTTTCCCTTTATGGCCTCGATGCAGGCTATGTATATTCGTGTAAAACGCAATAAGACAACCTACTTCCTCCAATGTGATGCTACTGAGAAGATTCTAGACATTAAGCAAAAGTTGCATGACCTCATTGATCAACCAATTAATGATCAGCGTCTCATTTTAGTATCATCTGGAGAAGTCTTAGATGATTCAAAGACATTGGCAGATCAAAAGGTTTTGGGCCTTCTTTTTCTTTTATGTTTTTTTACTTCTATTTATCATGCTTTTCTATGGTATTATCACTCTGTAAAATAAAAATGTAGTATCTACTTAAAGAATAATCATATATTTAGTTAGTGCTATGGATGGCATTGGATATCAGGGTGGTCTTCTGAGCCTGAGTCCATCTTTATTTATTGTAAGCTGAAATGTGGGCTAGTATTCAACAAGATAATAGCTATTTGGGTCAGGGCTGGGTTGATGTGGGCCGGGATAATTGGGCCAAGGTGGACCCAGGGTAGGATGGGAGTGTGGTTGGATATGGCGGAATGGTCGCTTAACCTGTTGCCAGCCTAGTTACTGGTGTCTTTATTCAGTTATTTTCTTGACTTTTTTCCTCCATATTTTTGTAGGTTGAAAATGATGCTGTTGTGGCACTTGTCTTGCGAAAAGGTTATTTTCTCACCTTTTTCAGAATTTTGTAGGTTAATATCATAAAAAAACCAACATATTTTCTCATTTTTCACGAAAAAGTCCTTCAACATAGTTTTGCTGCCATATACTTGTCTACAATGCATATACTTGTAAAAAAAAATATATTTAAAATAATAACTCGCTAACCCATAACTTCGTCAAAATAAGATTATATAACTTTATTTTGACAAATTTAACGATCCATTATTTTAAATATTTTTTCACAAGTACATGCATTCTATACAAGTGTAGGAACTTTAATATAGCAAAATTAAGTTAAGGACTTTTTTGTTGTTTTGTTACTTGTGTAGGGACTTTTATACACTAAAAATATGTTGAGAGACTTTTTCGTGAAAAAAGAGAAAGTACGTTGGTTTTTTACGATATTAACCCAGTTTTTGTTGCTCGGGTATATTTTGTTTTCTAACACCTCCTAGTAGAGGTGGCAATATGATTGGGTCAGGCAGGCTGGCTGGGTAAGTAGTCAAAATGTTTAGAACAAGTGAAACGGGTAGGATTGGGTTGTGTTGACCCATTAACACTTTTTGTTCATTTTCCATAAATGATTAGCGCGTTATTCTTATTACAATAAATTACTCCAATAATATGTGTATGGATTATAAATTGACTTCGGACTGCTTTCAACCCCTTTTAGCTAAGTATCTAAATTTGATCCATTTCAGATAAAGCACATTACACAACCCATATCGACCCATTTACGTATCGTTTTAAAATGAACTTTCAGATGACAATGAATTTGAGGATGTGAACATAGTGAGACCAGATGATTTTTATCAGCCCCGTGATGCTGACACCACCAGTAGTTGGTAGGGTAGAAGAAATCTGCATGGAGCAACCTTCTTTCAAAAAAACCTGTAAAATCACTGGAATTTTAAACATTTTGTATGCCTCATAATGCCTACTTTCTGTATTCAGATTCACCACAATCATAATCTCCAGTCCTTATGTTCATAGTTGATGGCTAATGTTAGAGTAAAGAAAACGTCTATACTCGTTTCAAGGTCGAATAGAACTTGATTTATTAAAAACAGTTCTAATTTCGAGACCTACAACTTTGGAACCGAGGTCGAATTTGTGTCAAGTTTGGGCACGCACCAATAACTATGAACAAAATGGTCTCTGAGATTTTCTGAGTCAAGTTAAGCAAGGTTAGACTGCTCAAGATTGAGGAATTTTATGAAACCAAAGACTTTAAAAAACCTCTCTCTATATGTATTGATCTTCTTCATCAACGAGGTGTTGTTAAAAGCGAGTTTAAATCAGGATACTCATCATCAAGCTGACGTACGTCGCGCCTCTTCTGATGTCAGTATTATTTAAAGGAAAAAAACTTTTTTTCTTAATAATACAGATTTAAAATTTTGGTATTTTAAAAAAAATATATTCTTTTTTTCTTAATAATATAAATTTAAAATTATGGGTTTTTTTTCTTAATAATCTACATTTCGGGCTATAATTTTTTAAATTTGTTTTGTAAAATAAAAGATATGTTTTTTTATTGAAAACCGACCTGCGAATATATTAATGAGCATTTGCTTAGTAATATACGTTTTCGTGCGGTGGAGCGCGGGTTTAATGTTACCGGTGTTTTATTAAAGTTAAAAAGTTGTTCGGTGCAAAATGTAAATGATGGAAATTTAATTAAGACACAACTATGTGATGTTTAGTACATAGTCATGTGAATTGAGTGAGAATTTGTATCGGATGACATGACTCTGTGGTTTTACTACAATTTAAGTGAGAACCAAATGAACATTTTTTAAAATGAAATAGTAAATAGTCAAATTAAGTCATATTATGAATTGATAAAAGTATTCTAATTTCGGTGTTTATAAATTATATGTACATGAATCATAAAGTTAGATAAACTTATTGGTCAAGCACAGTTAAATTGTTTAATGCTAAATAAGTGTAGAGTTTAACTTAAAATATAAAAGTGACTGTCACGTAAACAGTGGCGCTTTCACCAACTAAACACTAAATAGTTTACCTAATTTTTTAATCATTTGCTAATCATGGTTTTTTATTTATTTAAATATGTTGTTTTCATTAAAATACTAATTACAACTAATTCTCCTTATTATTGAAAACCTTAGGAAATGAATAGTAACTTTTTTTTCTGAGTCTATAGCGGACGCCGTTACCATTGAGCTACCGTGAGGAATTCGACGCCGCCGCAACGCAAGCTGGTAAATTCCTAGTTAGATTAAAACACAACTGCTTAGGAACAGTAACACAACTTGATTGGCCACTTTATTTTGCGGAATTCTTTTGCTGTTAAGTATCAATTTGTTGTCAATGAATGACAAGTGTGATCTTGGTTCACATGGTTGTGAAGAATTGCTTTAAGAGCTTGATTTTGTTTCCACCAAGTTCGAGTCTTTCGGTTGTCTATTTTTTTTTTTGCCACTTTCCCCACTTCACTTAAAAAAAAACTTTCACTGATTTATGTTTAAGTAAGATTTGGTATTCCTTATGTTTTCCAAGCACTCGTTTTGATATTTTATGTCTTAGAGTCTCTCAAGCACGTGTTTAAATATTTGGTATCGTTGAAGACTTCCCGTCGCAAAGCGCGGGTTCGAAACTTCTAGTTTTAATTAAAAAACAAGACAAAATAATTACAAATACTTAAAAAAAGTTACAATAAAATGAAATATGAAACTACTAAAATTATTTCTTGCTGTATTTTGCCCATATTTCTTTTGGAGGTGGTCGGTTGTGTTTTACGAACCGTCTCAGGTGGCGGTTGGGTCTCAAGAATTATTTCTTCTGTATACCGACTCTGAAAGAATGTGGCGGGTGCCAGTTGGTTTGGTTGAAGTACGAGGCGATAAACGTTGGTTTGGTTGAAGTAGGTAGGATTAAATAGGTTGTCCGGGTTGTTTAAATCGTTCGGACGAACTTCTTGTTGAAAAAACATGTTGTTTAGGTCGTTCGGGGTAAGTTGTTGAAAATACGGGTTGTTAGGGTTCCACATATTCATGTTTGAAGAGTTGGATGGATATGAAGATTAAGAAATTTGAATGTAAAAAGATGGAGATGAAGAATTGTTGTGAGTAAAAATGATAAAAGGTTTTAGTTATTTATAGATAAATTTTTTTTAATGTAGCCACATGCTACTTTCTTGAAAAATACCCCAACGGCTCCGTACTTTTGCTTTAGTGTTTTTTTTAAAGGCAAATTACTTCATTCCCATGGAAGTGGGACGTGAACCCACGACCTTCTCAATCCTTGATGTTTCTAAAGGATTTCCTCTACCATTGGGCCACCAGCCCCAATATCTTTTTTTTTGGAATAGGACAGTGCCCTGACAAACTTTTATTCAATCAATGTCTTTTGCTTTAGTGTTCGTTGGATCCTAATAACATGGATCGGCTTTATTGCTTTATTTTTTGGATGTATCAGCTTTATTGTTTTATTTTTCTCAAATACTGTTAAATACATAAATAAAATAGTTGAGCGTTGAAAGAAATAAATGAAAATAATAAAAATTAACAACCAAGATAGTTTGATGACAAATGACTTTTATCACATATGGGAGGACCATGGTGATGAAGCCTAATTGGTTAAAATAGCTAGTATGAAATACACATAATACTGTGTAGTGGTTTAACTCAAAAGTGAAAAAGTTAATGCCATATCATTGTCACATAAGCAGTGAGACTTTAACTAACTAAACTCTCAAAAGTGAGTGCTTTAACTAAAAACACAATTTTTTTTTAATCTTTTTTTATAAAAATGTGAGTAAATGTTTCGAGTGAGTGCGGCGCCCCACCTTCGTGTCCATGTAATGGTGTTTGGCGCCCTTCTTGGCTGAGATATACGTGGACTTTAACCCGCTACACTCGGTCTGAGAGTACATACACTAATAAAAAAAAGTAGGACCCATCCCATATGTCCTCACACTCGTGAAATACTTACAAAATAGTCATGTTATGCATCACCGCATCGCATACTGGTGTACCCATTGACATGAATGAGTTGAGACACCATCAAAGTGTACAAATGGTGATATACAACTTATGTAAGTATGTTAACCTTTGGCCATATCAATATATAAGTAATGAGGACTATACAAATTTCATGAGACTCATGAAGTATGTATAGTTATCTTTTTATGTACGAAAAAATGTTTGTATTGAAATAGAATGGGACATGAAATGGAATGGAATGATATTCAGTTTCATTCTTTTATGATTTTAGTAGTAACATATCTTTTGAATCTGGAAAGAAATAATGTAAAATGACATAATTACCCTTTATGAGGTACATTCCTGTTTTCTTCAATGGTTGATAAATACATAATTGGAATTTATAACTCCTTGAGACACCATTCCACAGAAGATGGAATGATAGTTTATTACTCACAGAAGAAATGAATCAGAAGTAAATATGGTTAAATAAAAACTGTAATTCCATTCCATCAACGATCCAAACGCCCCCTTAAATTATCCGCGATCCAAACGCCTCCTTAAACTATCAACGATCCAAACACCCCCTGAAATCATCAACGAACAACGATCCAAACACTCCCTTAACCATCCATGAACACAACACTTTCACCAATAGTCTCCACAAGAACACTGACCATCTTCAAAATGATGAAACCTATTAGCATCCCTCATAACAATAACTCTTTCAGTAACCTTAGAAACAAACTTAGTAAAATTATGACAATCAACACAAACCCGCAGGTTTTTCATGATTCTGATCTCACTTCCTGTCTCTGTATTCAAAATCCCAAATGCAATTGCGAGTTTCTCGCTATGAACATTCACCATCAACTCCTTTTCTTCATCTTCAACATCATGCAAAGCAGTCACTGTATCTGTCTGAAATCCAGCTTCCTTCATCTTCCCCATTAATGTCTCCAACTTTGCATAGATTGCTTCTGTTTGGTTATGAGACCGTTGGCCCGAAGTGAATACATGTGGGATTTTGTTGATTTCAATCAAAGTGCATCCAGGAGTCTTTACAAGATTCTGATTCTTGACCACCTGTCGGACCGAAGCAGCTTCATGGTAATTCCTGTCAGCAGTGTGTATGTTCGAGAGTAAGACATGGTACCCGACGTTCTCAGGGTCTAGTTCAAATAATTTGTTTGATGCTAATCGCGCTACATCAGTGTTCTTGTGAGTCTTGCATGCGCTAAGCAGTGCACCCCATGTAGCAGGACCAGGGTCAATGGGCATGTTGTTGATAAAAGTCAACGCCTTTTGTAACTCTCCTGATCGACCGTATATGTCAACCATGCACGCGTAATGTTCAGGTAACGGTTTGAACCCATGATCTTGAACCATTCTATGGAAAATCTCCTCTCCTTCAATTACCAATCCTGCGTGGCTACACGCGTATAAAACAGAAACGAAGGTGACTCCGGTCACGGGTACTTCTAAATCCACCATTTTGTTAAAAATATTGAGGGCTTCGCGTGCAAGCCCGTGGAGCCCGTACCCAGAGATCATCGTGTTCCATGTCACTTCATTCTTTTGTGTTACATTGTCAAACACTTGGCGGGCGTCTTTTATGCTTCCACATTTGGCGTACATGTCGATCAAAGCAGTTGAGACGTACACATTCGACTCAAAATTCTCCTTTTTCGCTAAATCATGGACCCGTTTTCCTAAACTTAGAGCCCCGAGTTGAGCACACGCAGAAAGAATACTAGTGATTGTTGTTGGATTCGGGGCAATCTTGAATGCTTGCATTTGTTGGAAGAGTGTAATCGCCTTATCGGTTACACCATTTTGAGCATAACCAGAGATCATAGCATTCCATGCTGCTAAGCTTTTATCTGGGGTTTCATCAAATAACTTTCTTGCTGAATCAATCTCATTAAGTCGACTGTAAACCGTTATCAATGCAGTTGCAACTGAAGTTTTCGAAATCAAATTGCTTTTCAAACCAAAACTATGGATTGTACTCGTTAGAATCAAATGTCCGAACGGATAAAACACAGGAATCAAACCAACTATAGTACTCGAATTAACTCTATGATTCAAAACCATCACTTCATTAAAAAGATCAACTGCATACACCATCTGTTGGTTACAACTGAACCCGGAAATCATAGCATTGTAAGCTATAATATCCGCACGTTCAATCTGCTCAAACAAGTATCGCGCTTTTGACACATCCCCACACTTCGCATACAACGAGATAAACCCAGTAAGAACATGAACATGCGAATGAAACCCTAGCTTAATCGCCAAGCCCTCAATCGCGATCCCCACTTTCAACTCCTGCAACTCTGCAGCCGCAGTAAGCACAGCTGCAAAAGTAGTGGAATCGAATCGCGTTCCTCTCAAAATCATGTGTTTAAATATTATTAGCGACTCGTGAAAACACCCATTTTTAACCGACCCCGATATCATAGTGTTGCATAACACAGTATCTGGTTCAGGCATTTTATCAAACACCTGGTGTGCATAATTTAAATTACCAAAGTTTAAGTACATGTCAACAATAGCTGATCCTACAAATACATCCAGTCCAGCTCCACCGACAACCGCGTGTCCGTGGAGCGATGATCCGAGTTTGTTACAACCGAGTTTCAATGCGGCGGAGATGACAAATGCGTAGGTGAAACTGTCTGGCTTAAGAGTGGTGTCTTGGCGCAATTGGCGGTAAATGGAGAGGGAATTTGAATGGTGATTGTTGCGAGAGTGTGCTCTGATTATGACGTTGTAGAGAAAGAGGTCTGGATTGGGGAAATTGGAACAGATTAGGGTGGCGTCGGAGATGGAGCCGATGTCGGAGAGTTTTTGGATGAGTTTTGTGATTGTGGCTAGGTCGGACTTCAAGCCGTTGAGGATGACTTGGGCGTGGGTTTGACGGAGGTGGGAGTGTGTGACGGCGGTGTTGATTAGGGTTAGGAAGAAGTTCCGGTCACGCTTACCAACGGCTCTGCAAATCATCTGATTTGGCAGGGAGAAAACAAATGAGGGCGATTGGAGGAAAGTGTTGGATGTGTTAAATTACGGAAATAGCCCTTACCTCTTAACATGAAAAGAGAGTAAACTACTAAACTCCGGTTTTCATTAGGGGTATCAATCGTGTCGGGTTGACGCGTTGAATTCTTCAACCCTAACCCAACTCATATATTTATTCGTATTGTGTCGTGTCGACTCACTTAAAATCGGGTCGTGTTCAGGTCGACCCATTTTGTTTTCATTCATAAATATGAGTAATATTTAGCCTCAAATGAAACCTTTTTGTAATTGGTCATTTTTTCTTATCGTTTTTACTTCTTTATCATTCATTCCCAATTAACAAACTTGGGTTTAAACATTTAGCTCGAGATTAGAAGAAACGAATTGAAAGATTGGAGAATGAGTAGTTAAAACTAATAAATTAAAACTGTTTGAAGTGAAGAGTTGATTAAATCGGGTCGACCCACTTAAAATCGGGTTGTGTTCAGGTCGACCCATTTTGTTTTCATTCATGAATATGAGTAATATTTAGCCTCAAATGAAACCTTTTTGTAATTGGTCATTTTTTCTTATCGTTTTTACTTCTTTATCATTCATTCCCAATTAACAAACTTGGGTTTAAACATTTAGCTCGAGATTAGAAGAAACGAATTGAAAGATTAGAAAATGAGTAGTTAAAACTATTAAACTAAAACTGTTTGAAGTGAAGAGTTGATTAAATGGTTCAAAAGAGAAAATTATTTCACCTTTTTAAAGGAAAATTTAAAAATCCAAATATTTAACTTTAAATATTTACACTTTTTAACTCTAAAATGTAAATACTATTTTTTATTAAAATTTTTAAAAGGATTAACAGGTCAACCCACTTATTAAGCGAATCGTGTTCGGGTTGACCCATTTTTTTAAACGGGTCATGTCAGCCGACCCAAACCTGTTTTATTTTGTGTCGGGTTCGGGTCATGTCAGGAATTGCGGCCTCGAGTTTTTGTCCCTGAGGTTTGCATCAAACATCATGTTTCGTCCACTTTTAACACCATTGATCCCCGCCATTTGATGTTTTAACATTATGCGTCCCTGTTCCTAACGTCTGTTACCAAGTCCGTTAGTTACCCCCCACGTGCCTATCACGCGAGGAGTAATTCGGTCTTTTCAACCCTTATTTTCATATGCATATAGCATTTGAGCTAACGTTTTGATGCAGAATCGCAGGTCGACAGTCATGGTGGAGCTAAGCAAGCCCTCTCGCTACACCTAGACCAATCTTGAACCTTGTTGGCCAATCTAACAAGGTCGACTGTTTAGCCAACAAAGACGACAGAGTTCGGTTGGACATGTGCTTGCAAATCAGAAGCTTCATCTTCCGTTGGCCCCAAACACATCGGCGGCGATAATTTTGGCCAAATTCTTCATGTTCAAACCGTCACAGCTGCCAAGCAGCTTGCCACAAAGTCTTATGTTTCCATCAAAACAGACAATTCGGATTTTGACAGACTTGACGGAATCAGACCGGAAAGAGCGTTGTTTGCAATGGAGAAACTTATTTAGCCTAACCAGATTATAGAATTGAGGAGGTATATTACCATATAACTGATTGTCCGACGTAGAAATGGTATTCAAAAACAAACATTTTGCGGAATTTCTCTGGTAAATTGGTTGCCGGACAGATCTAATTCGACTAAATAAGGAAACTGCGTACAAAATTCGCTAGGTATAGAATCAGTGAGATTATTATCGTCAAGATCTAGCTTATGTAAGCTCTCACAAAATTGTAGGTCCGGTGGAAACGATCCGATGAGTCTTAGGTCACGAAGCGCTAGCAAAAAAAACGATCCGGTCGATCCTTACCTAATACAGAAAACTCAAGAAAAGAAGTAAGAATTTAGATGGGTGAGAAGGTAGAAGGTTAAAAACCAAGGATTCAAAAGAGATTAAACCCCCAAAAACTCACCTTGAAGATGAACCACAGAACTCAATCAGTAATGGCGTATTTAACTGGGAAAATGAATTAGGGTTTGAGATGAGTAAAGGAAAACGCAAAGAAAAGAAGTCAGAATCAAGATTGGTCAAGTCTGGGTATTCGGATCCATATAAGATCCGCGTGTGGAAATAATGTGGAATGAGTAGGAAAAAGATAATTATCATGTGGACAAAAAGATATTGTTTTATTAGGTTAGATGTGTTTCTTCTTTAAAATAATTCCATATAATGGAATCATTAAGATGAATAAAGGATTCCATACGTGATTTTCATGTTTGATAATCAATTGCCGATGCAAAGGAGGTTTATTTGGTACAATTGACAACTTATATTCCAATCTTTCAATTTCATTATGACATTTTTGCACTTCACTAAAAAGTGTGTTCAAATCTGATTTAGATGTAACAAGTTCTTGATTCAAATTTGTATTCTTTCCTTCAACATCACACAATTGCAAATACATCAAATCCTTTCACAACTATTGTTGTATAACAGTTCAAATCTGATTTAGATGTGTCATGAACCATTTATTTGTAATTTAACGTTCTTGTTTTGACGGTATTCTTGAAGTTGCTTGCGCCTAGCAGCAAGTAAGGTAGTTCGCCTTTTAGAATCATTTGATTTTGATTTCAACATTTCACTTTTTTTTTTATTTTTTGAAAAGTAGGCGGAAATAAATAACTAAAAACAGAAAACCAACCCCAAGCTAGTGGCTCGGGGCAGTCCGAAATTACAAAACACACCAAAAATTACAAAAAAAGGCCCCGACTAAGTGACGTTAAGCTAAAACGAGTTCCAAGCCTCCTAACTAATCACTTGATTCCAAAACTTGAACCTTGTCGAACATTTCGGTGAGTTTATCAAGATCCAATTTCAAACTGCACACTTTCATAGCAATTTCAATAAAATCTTCCGGATCAATATAATATTTTGCAACTATCGTCCGAAAATCCGGATGCCCCACAAGACCCATTCGCTCTATCGTCCAAAAATCCGGATGCCCCAACAAACGTCCACTTCTGGAAGGGTTCTTCAATGGTGTTGCTTGAAAGTGGACGCGAATTGAGCACCAAGTGACTATTTGTTTCTTTACATTATAGATGTTCTTAAAAAAATATTCAAGCAATTTATTAAAAAAAATATTCAAGCAATTTATTATGGTATAGAAAAATCAACCGGGTTAAAAAACTTGATTCAGACCTTTTTCAACTCAAAAAAAAAAAAAAAAAAAATTAGAAAAAAAATCTATTTTTCAAGTTATATATCAGAAAGACACATAACACATATTGTCATAAATAAATTTCAACATAACATGTTCTATTAAACATAACATGTTCTATTAGTTAAGAATGATACAGTTTTTTCAAGGATCATTGGATTTTAATAATCCCACCTTTTGTCAATTGGCCAATAATAATCCCAATTGAGAATATTTTTACCACCAGTCATTACTTTCAAACTATTTTTTTACATTGGACTCCCGTTAAAAAAAACTTAACGCCGTTAGATTTTATATGACGTGGACATCTGCAAACCGTCGGAAAGTCGAGCTAGGAATACAATAAATGAATTAGAATTATGAAATACAATAAATGAATTAGAAGTAATTTTAAAATGAAATTGCTAGGAATATGTACTCTGCAACTCGGGATGATGACAATTGAACATCATCAATTTCAACAAAACCATATCGCCCTCTCTCTCTTATAAATTTGATTTTTTTTTCGAGCTTTAATTTCAGCCCCGACACCATATAAAAACAATTAAGAATCATAACTATGTTCTTCATATTATCCCATGTCCAATCCCCCAGAATCATCACGTCATCTACATAGATCAAATATGAAATATCTATACATGGATCGCCAATATGCGCCCCTGTAAAAAGCCTGCGTGAATAGCATCTTAAATCGCCACATAAAACCTTCCATAGCCAGAATGAATGAAAAGGGGACAACAAATCCCCCTGTCGAAGCCCTCTTTGTAAAGGAAACTCATCAGAAGGACTTTCATTTATTAGAACTGAAGCCCTAGCCGAAGAAAGGCACAATCTAGTCCACCCTATCCAACGATCTCCAAACCCCAAAAACTCCATGACCTTCTCTAAGTATTTACAACTAAGAGAATCATAAGTTTTCTCAAAGTCAAGTTTAAGAAGTAACAACTTCTTTCTTTTTATGCCATTTCACAATCTCATTAAGAACCGTCCAAAATTTGTCTCCCTTTAATAAAATTACAACAAAATTACAAAATCTTGTTTTTATGCCAATCCACAATCTTGTTTTATTTGTTATTAACGGTATCTGCTGCCAATGTGGTAGCAGCTCACTTGGTAGTGGCTCTTTCCTCTTAGATAGGAGGTCCTGGGTTTAAACCTAGACATGTAATGAATTATTTGGTGTAATTTATGAGTATTAGTAGGGTAGATTTGCCGTTCAAAAAAATTAACGATATCTCCTACAACAAAATTAAAAGTATTCGTTTTTCCTATTTTGTACCTTTAATATTCGTTTTTCCTATTTTGTACCTTTCTTTATTTAAATTATAAAAGTATTGTAATTTACTGCTTTTTTATTTCTTGTATTGTAATTTGGAATTTATACAAGTGTAAGTCTTATATTTTTTGCGGATGGTTCCTACATTTTTAAAACAAATTTTTAAAAAACAACCGTTTGTTTTTTTTTAAATACTTTGACTTAAACCTTTTGTAGGTTTTCTCCTTTTTTAAAGAAAGTGATTTTAAATTTTTTGAACTTAAACCTTCTGTAGGTTTTATTTTTTTTAAAAGAAAGTGGTTTTATTTTGTTTTGACTTAAACCTTCTGTAGGATTTTAAATCTTCTAATTTTGTTTACCTTTATTATTTTCTAACTAGTTGTGTTCAAGTTTCAGAAATTGGCTACACCAAGCGCTTCTTCTTCCATGTTAACATTGGTTGGTAACCAAATTGCAACAATGGTTGCCAACCATAAGGAAAAATCTGAGAAGTTTTCGGGGTTGCACTTCAAAAGGTTGCAACAGAAAATGTTTTTTTTACTTAACCACCTTGAACCTAGAAAGGTTCTTGACTGAGTCCCCTCCCAAACCCGTTGAGGGTGAGGCCGACGCTCAACATGTGTGCGCCATGGATGCTTGGAAACATTCCGAGTTCTTGTGCCACAACTATGTGTTGAATGACCTTGTGGACGCTTTGTATAATGTGTATTGCAAGATAACGACTGCCAAAGAATTATGGGAGTCGTTATAAAGCAAATACAAAACAGAGGATGCCGGCACAAAGAAATTTGTGGTCGCCCGTTTCTTGGACTATAAAATGGTTGACGAGAAAATTGTGATTAGCCAAGTCCAAGAGTTACAAGTTATTCTTAGTGACATTCACGCCTAGGGGATGGTCCTTAGTGAGACCTTTCAAGTCGCTTCAATGGTTGAAAAATTACCTCCTAGTTGGGTGGACTTTAAAAACTACCTAAAACATAAACGAAAGGAAATGACCATTGAAGACCTTGTGGTTCGTCTTCGTATTGAAGAAGACAATAGGTTGGCTCATAAAGTGAGTCAAGTGCAAATTTCGGCTAAGGCCAACATGGTGGAATATGGCCAATCCTCTTGAGGCAAAAAAGGCTTTAAAAAGGGGAAGGCAAGGAAAAGGTTGTGCACCTTGGTCCCAGAAAGGGGGGCATGAAGAAGAAGAATGATCCTTTCAAAGGAAAGTGCTAAAATTGTGGTGAAATGGTCACCTAGCCGGAAATTGCAAGGTACCAAAGCGCGAGAGGGCGCACATGGTTGAGGATGAAGACATGCCTCTTGTTGCCATGATCACCAAGGCATCTGCTATGATCACGGAGGTCAATATTGTGGGTGACAAACCGCTAGGGTGGTACATTGACACGGGAGCTACCCGTCATGCTTGTGGTGACAAAAGTCTCTTTAATACGTTTAAGGAGGTGAAGGGTGATCCTAAGCTCTACTTGGGGAATCAAGCAGCCGCCAACATCAAGGGTGAAGGGGATGTGATATTGAAGATGACTTCGGGAAAAGAACTCACCTTGAGCAACACCTTGTATGTTCTCGAGATTCGTACGAATCTTGTTTCAGGATAATAAGTTTGGTTTTTGTAAGGCCCCAAACCAGACATCCTACAGTTGGTACTCATAACTGGTTATACTCATTAAAAACATCTAACTTTCATTTACATAAACAACGCAAGTCTTTCTCGAAATAGTATTATCTTTAAATTCATTAATTTTCATAACATTACCCGACGAATGCATGTGCACCAACCCGAGTAGCCTGCTCCCAAGCCAAGATACCTTATCTAGCAGACTCAACTGCAAAACAATATAACGTACATACAAAGTCAGCTACGCTAAGTGAGTTCTAAAAGTTTAAATTAACAAAAGTTAACTCGTCTCATTTATTGTTTATCTCCACTCAAGACCCTCTGGTCAATAGAAAATAGTTGTATAGATTTTCATCATATAAATAACTCCCGTTATTTTATAATATCCCAAAGGATTCACCACCCCAGACTCTACCGACCATTTTAACTCAGTACGTCTCTCTGACATAGAACGAACTTACTATTCTTATAACTCACAATTTACCATATATATTAACCATACACTGGTTAACTCATCCAACCTCTAGACACCGTCTTACCAGTCCTAACCATGACTCTCATAAACCAATTGACTCAACAGTTGTACACAATGTACTCAGCCCGACACAACGGTCAATCTAACTCGACACACATTGATTCTATCTATTTATCACATCAATACCATCTCATACACAATTAATATAACTCATCACTTGCATGCAATTTAACATATATATAAGCACACAAATACATACCTCATCACTGCACCCTCGTTAGGGTTATCCCCGTCGGGATACTCGTCATAAGATCAGCTCCACCCTTGTTACAGGGCCCCGCCGCTAAACATAGCGACACATTCGTCATCTATGATGACTACCCAGCCACTACACGGTGACTATATCATCTACCATACGGTGACTAACACATCACACGTACAATGATGACCCCGAAGAACTCCGTCCTCCACATCACTATTAGCCGTATACACGGACAATGATGCAAGCACACACAACAACACATATATACACATGACACTACCTGGACATGTACTACGACTCACCACCATTTCACGGATCATTTACGTGTGTAATAAAACACCTACTTTAGACGTATCCTCTTAACGTCTAGACACATTACCCATCTATTAACGAATAGGTAATTATACGACACACAATCACCATACTGACTTCTAGTCCGTATACACTATGGACACCCCATATACCCATGCACACACGGTACCCGTCGTGTCACGAGGACAACGACACAATACACACAACATCAAACACATGGCGCATAACAACATACTAACACCTACCCAACTTGTTAATGAACCACGTACGGGTCCCATGCTAACTCTCCTTATATAACCATTACAGGTTTAACTAAATTCCCGACTCATCCCGACTAACTCATAAGGTGACACACACAGATCATTACAACTCTTGTTCACCCATCCTAGGGATCCCATAACGACCCTTAGCTCATTTTTATGTAACACTTCATGTTTAAATCATAATTCGTAATACGTTTGTTAAATAAAGCATGCGAGTATGTACGATAGCCCCAAAACAGTAAAACATTTAAAATAGGGGATTAGAAACTCACCGTTACGAAGATCTGATTTCTGCACTGCAACGGTCTCCTCACACGAAACCCGAACCTGCCAACGTAAGATCACATAGTCAGAGTACGCCCTAGACATGTGTCAATTACCTATAAGTATAATTATTCAAGATACTCGTCTCATCCGCACATCCTTTCATCCATGCAAAAAACCCTAATTCACACAACTGTCCAAACCGGGTTACCCTGGACCCCTTTAGAAACCCGCTACATGCATATTCACGTGAACGACAACATCTTAGCCTCAAGAGTCACATGTGCGCGAGCCGAGACTCCCATGCACGTCCAAACCCTTACCATGCAAACCCTTCGCTTACAAAACCCAAGTCGGGTGTAACCCGACTCCACTCCTTCTTCGTACTCCACCGTGAGCCAACACCACCGAGTGCCACCACCACCGAGTGCCACCACCAAACGTCTCACGTCGAGTACCGTTATCAAGTTTTGTTACCTCGTGCCACCCTCGCACTTCCTCGCCCTCTTAGCCACGAGAAACCCTAGCGGGTCAACGCCACCCGCCACCACCACGTGTCACCATGCCACTGCCGTGAAGCCACTATCATCTCCACCCTATTTCCCGTCTTCATCCTCGCGTCTACCCTAGCCGGCTGTTACCACGCACCACCACCGTGCCGTCGAGTTCCACCTTGCGTCGTAGCCAATGTAAGACACCATTGACACCGAGCACCGCCATCGCCCGTAACCACCACCTAGGACTAACACATGTTGCTGCTGTGACATCCGACAATTTCAGGTTAACTCCGTTAACTCAAACCTCGTTAGTTCAAACATTATCCATTGTAAACTCAGTTATTCTAGTTAGTCACACGTGCATTGCATTTAATTAAGTTAATTAAATGTATCAGTTATTTCACACACAACGACAATCCCTAGAATTACCGGATCACACTCGAGCCTAACCCGGAACGTTGGTGATTAATTAAGATAAATATTACGAACATTTAATAATTTATATTTAATATAAATTATGTGAATTCTATGTGATACGTGACTTTACGTGAACTATGTGGATTTTCTTGTTATCGCGCATGTTTATCGGATATTAATCGTGTTAATTATTTTTATAAAAATTAGAGTTTTTATAAATATAATAGTTAAGAGATTTAATTAGTAATTAAGTATTAATTATAATTAGATTAGCCCATGTACCTTTAGAAAGCCCATAGTCCTTTTAAAAACCCATCCATGCATGTATATAAGGAAAATAAAAAAAAATTAAAAACCCTATTCCCTTTTTGTTGAAGCCGTCGACCCCCCCCCCACTCTCCTCTCTTGGACGAGACCTTCAAGGCACCCAAACACCCTCGTTTGATCTTCGATCGTGAATCCGGAAGTGGATACGTGCTAGTCTAGGCATTCCTAACACTCCTACGTAAGTCGTTTCATCGAATTCCGTCACTTTTTCATTATGATTTTTATGATCGAAACCCTAGTTCATCCAAACTTGATATTTTCAAAAAATATTAATGAATTGGTTAATTGATTTGTAGTATTGTATCGTATTGGTGATTTTATGAAAATATGTGAAACCCTAGTTTCCATACGAAGTGTAAATTGAGATTTGTTGATTATGTGAAGTATAGGAATTGCATGCTAGACGTGGATTATGATTAATATAGTTATAATTATATCAGTTGAAAGATTTGGGAGTGATTAGACGTGCTAATTGTGTAAACAAAGCGTGTAATGGACGACTTACTAAAACAGGAAACTTTGTTGAAAGATAATTTTTGAATGTGAGGTTTCTTGACGTGCATGACATTATTAAATGATACTAGTATGTTATTATGAAGGTAATGAAGCTTGTTAAAGTGTTGTTGAATACAAATAACATGTTTAGATCATAGGTTACTAAAAGTAGAAACTTTTGTGATCTGGAACTTGATGTCTAAACTTAATGATGTGTGTTATGTAATCTGTTATGTATAAGTATGTGTAAATAGACATGGAATGATGATACGAACGTGTTATAGATAATGTTATTCATTTGAAAGCAAACATGAGTTTATATATTTTAAAAATAATAAAATTAATGTAACGTGTATTGTTGACGTAGTTTGCCATGCTAAGTAGTTATGAATTTGGTAGTATGAAACGTGAATTATTTTTGTGCTAAGCGTGTTTTTATACAAGTCAAACATTTAAATCACTAAACGGGTCACCAACGGGTCGTCGAGTCAAACTTGGTCAAACTTAGTCAAACCTTTTCTAAACACTTAAACAATAGTATTGTTTGGATACTAAGGGTTCGTATCAACTTGCACAAACACACACTTATAAACCGGTGTTTATAGGTGGTAGTTAGTCGTCAAGCATTCTAAGTTCGTTTTCTTTCGCACGCACTCTAAGGTGAGTTTCACGGCCCCTTTTCTTATGATTTAAACTTGGGGGAGAAACCATGGGTACGAACATTTAGATCTTACATTTCAATTATATCACTTGTTGTACTAAGGGCAAACATATCATGCAAGTCCTTACTTATCGAACCGTTTAATATATGGGATAGCGAGGTAATCTTGAGTAGTACTACTGGGCATTGACAAGCCCTACCCGCGTTAGTCGCGCTAACACGACAGGCAGTCGAACAGGTGTAACATTGACCTAAACATTTACCATTGATCATGATAGTCATGGTAGGAGGCAAGTTCAAACATAAACAGTCAGCTTCGGTGTCGAAACGCTTTAGTAACATGTAATTAGGTTAGCTACCTATGATATAAATTGTAAATGGTTTTATCTAGTAAACTTTACAAACACTGAAACCTGTGAACTCACCAACCTAATGTTGACACGTTTTAGCATGTTTTCTCAGGTCATTAAGGTACAAGCACAAGTTAAGGCATGCATGCATTTGAATTCCATCATTTTCAAACTCAAGAACTATTTATTTTATGTATTGTTGAATTATTTATTTTTGGCGCGACTGTTTTGGCGCATGCTTTTCATTTAACTTTTCGCTTCCGCAGTCTTACATTAAATCAGTATTTTCATTACTAGTGTTGCATCGTGACTATGAGCAATACTAGTGGTTTTTATTAAACTCATATAGAGTCGTTCAACGTAACTAATGACTGAGATCCTGGTATGTCACGCTCCTAACGGTAAAACTCCGTTAGTGGATTTTGGGGGTGTGACAGATTGGTATCAGAGACATTGGTTATAGAGAACTAGGAAATGTATACTAGACTATAACCACGTACATGCATTAGTTACATAGCACTTACACTCATACATGGCACTCACTCATCCCGTTACAGGAAATGTCGACCCCGCCTAATTCACCCGCATCCCCAGTCGTTCAGGAGCACGATGTTCCTACCGTACCTTTGCCAGAGCCGAGGAGACGTCGACTTAACCCGATCAATACCACTGTTGGGCATGACGAGCCTATTCATGTGCGTGTCAGAGGTAACACGCAGGACTGGGATTGGTATCCCGATAGGATCAGGAACTGGATCCGCGAGGAGGAAGTCCCACCTCCACTCACTGCTGACATTGCTTCTTCTTCATCATCTTCTGTGCGAGCTTTGCCACCATTGCAGTACCCCTTTGAGCAGGTGTTGTAACATCCCGAGTTTTAGAGTGTGAAAGAATTCACGAAAAATTTAAAATTTAAAACTTATATAAGAAAAGGGAAGCGGGCTTGGGCCGGGGTGTATAGGCCGAAAGGGACAAGGGTTTGGGCCCTTATAAGTCTCAAGACCAGCCCCAAACCCTCATTTGCAACACCATTTTCGGAATTCTAGAGAGAGAAAGCGAGAGAGAGCCTAGAGAGAGAAAGTCCCGGTTTTCGGACTAGAGCTTCAAGGATCGTTAGCAAGAGTCTCGCGAGTGTTTAGCAACGAAAAGGAAGTGATTACAGGTAACCGATTCTCCTAGATCTGAGTTTTAGTTCATTTTTGGGTTTTTCGGGTTTTGGGTGAAACGGGAACGTTTTTACAGATGAAACTGAAAGAAAAGCATAGATTTGAGTTCTTAAACGAAAAACAAACGTTTTGAATGTAAAAAGTCCGGATCTTGACCAGGTCGGACCTGCATTGCGAAAGTTAGGGTTTTTCACGGGGAAGATAGCTGAGTTCTGCAGGTATCGAAACTAGAAGTTTCGAGCGGCCTGCAGGTATCGAAACTAGAAGTTTCGAGCGGCCTGCAGGTATCGAAACTAGAAGTTTCGAGCGGCCTGCAGGTATCGAAACTAGAAGTTTCGATGGGCCTGTACCTGTCGAAACTAAGTAGTTTCGATAGGTCTGCATCAGTAAGTGAAGTCAATGTATTCACCTGTAACAGAACGAGTAAACCGTTAGAGTCGGGATTAGGTCTGATATGTGTCAACTGTTATGATTGTTCAGATTGAGTGAGATCCAGTAGACCATTCCAGCTAAGATAAGAGGTGAGTTCTAATCCCCTTTTTGCCTTCTTTAGGGGTGGTGTGCATACTTAGTGTAAAGTGTTTATTATATTTTATATATTATAAACTGAGGAGAAAAGCTATGTTTTAGTGAAAGGTTTAAAAGAGGCAAAAGTATGTTTCAGTAAAGTAAGATATATCATTTTGCAAGCGTTTACTATATTTTTATATACATAAACAAAGGCATGATATATGTGCTAGTATGTTTTCAGTAAAGTAAGATATATCATTTGGCAAGCGTTTACTATATTTTCATATACATAAACAAAGGCATGATATATATGATAAGCTATGTTTCAGAAAGTAAGATGTATTTTATGATAAGCTATGTTTCAGAAAGAAAGATGTATTTTATGATAAGCTATGTTTCAGTAAAAGCAAAGATATATCATTTGACAAGCGTTTACTATATTGTTATATACATAAACAAAGGCATGATATAAGTTAAGTTATGAACAAGATTTACAGAAAGATTTATGAAAAGTAAAGTGAACAGCTTTCCTTCGGGAATGAGTACCAGTTTGTAAAGGTCCTTGGGACAGATGTTACTTGTACAAGATGTCAGATATGGGTTCCACCCATTAGTAAGAACCTTTGTGGTTCGTTAACAGTTGTACAACTGGGATGAGTGACGGCGGTTGCTCGGGAGGTCCACGCAACCTCCCCTTAGCGTTAAGCGGTATTGTCGGTTCATGGACGTGAGCCATGGGGGCATTGACCAGGGTATTGTCGGTTCATGGATGAATCCATGGGGGCATTGACCAGGTACTCGTCGGTTCATGGATGAATCCATGGGGGCGGTACAGTAGTGACAAGGAATTGACGGATAAGCGGTATTGTCGGTTCATGGTCGTTGATCATGGGGGCATTGACCAGGTACTTGTCGGTTCATGGATGTAAGCCATGAGGGCAGTACAGTAAAGAGGAATTGACGGTTTATTATACGTTTTAAACTGTTTGAAAAGTAAAGTGTGTTAAGTTTAGCCTTAATGGCAGTATAGATATATGTTTGAAAAGTAAAGTGTGTTAAGTTTAGCCTTAATGGCAGTATATATATGTTTTGAAAAGTAAAGTATGTAAAGTTTTGGCCTTAAGGGCAGTATGTATGTAATAGTAAATCTTTTGTAAAATTGATTTAAAGTAAACGTTAGAACTCACTCAGCGTTGCTGATTTTTAGTATGCACATCAGTAAGTGTAGGTGGCAGTAGATGGAAGTGGATGCTTGGCTTGGCGAGAAGAGTTACCCGAAGACCAGAGTCTGGCATCCTGTCTATGTTATTGTTTTAGTTGATTCAGACAAGTTTCAGTTTGTATGTAGACATGTTATGTATTTCCGCTGCGTATGTTGAAGCTTTAAATTGTTTCCGCTGTGTTAATGAATGTCTTATGATTAAGTTCTATGTGTTGATGAGTAAATCCAATAAGTGAGGCCCTTCAGGAAAGGGGCCTTACAAGTTGGTATCAGAGCCATAGTTTGAGAGATTTGGACATCCCCGATGTCCAGACTTAAACTGAGAATGGGACAAGAAGCGGATGCCAGTACGGGTAACTCAAGTCAAAGCATCAGAAGCGTATAGTAAGTAAAGTTTACCTTTAGAGTGTCAAGATAAGAATAGAGGCTTTAGTGGAACCATGAAAGCGAATAAATAGAAAACAAGATGTGATGTAATGGTTAATTGCAGATGGCCAGTGTATATTAACATCTTACCTTACTTATTGTGTTCTACATATTCCCTAGCATGGTGAAATTAAATCTTTTGTTCTCTATCTTTCAGTTAGAAATGGCTAGACGTGGAGGAACTAGAGGGGGTGGAGGAGGAAGACGTGGTGGGCGTACAGGCCGCCACGGTGGAGCTAGCACAAACCAAGTGATTGAAGGGAGTGTTCACACTACCCATACTGATACGGTAGTCAGTCAGCACAATGTTGAACATGCGGCAGAAGATGATCAGACATTCGAGTTCGAGCCGGCCGTGCAAGCAGCTATTGGCCGTGAGTTTACCCGACTGTTGAAGGAAACCTTACCGGCCATACTAGACGAAGCCTTGAGGAAGGCCAAGGAGAGCCCTAACACAACTGAAGAGCCTGTGGTGCTTCCAGCAATGGGAGGACCAAATCTAGTAGAAAATGTTGCACCGCCTGCTCGCGGCTGTGACTATAAGGCGTTTCGGGGTTGTGATCCACCCGTGCTTACTGGGGAGAAGGAAGCATCAGATACCTTAGATTGGATTAACGGCATGGAGTCGACCATTCGTCTTAGTGAATGTCGACCGGAACAAGCAGTCATGTTCGCTGCAAAGTCATTGAAAGGAGAAGCAGCGCACTGGTGGGAAACTGTGAAACAGGCTAAGGGTGACCAAGCGGTCGGATTGATGAGGTGGAGCGACCTGAAAGCGTTGGTAATTGAAAAGTTTTGTCCTAAAAATGAGGTCCACAAGGTGGAAAGGGAATTCTTGACTCTACAAGCCGGACTCATGACTCACCGGCAATATACTTCAAAGTACAACGAGTTGGCACGCCTGGTGCCTCATCTTGTAACGACTGAGGAAAGGAGAATTCACTACTATGTTCAAGGGTTGCCTCCAAAGATACGTACCTTTGTAAAGGCCAACACACCGAGTACCTTTGAGTCGGTGGTTGTTCTGAGCGGAGTTGTCTATGATGACATTGCCTCTGAAGTCATTGCTGAAGCACCCAAGAAACAAGCAGCTAAGCGCACTGCTGAGGAACTCCAGGGTCCTAACGATAGGAGGGCGAGGGTAGAAGCAGAGGGTCTATGCGGTAAATGTGGGAGGAGACATGGAGGTGAATGTAAGGCGGGTCAGGTGGGATGTTTCAGGTGTGGCAAGTTTGGACACCAATCACGGGACTGCCCGGAAAGGCCAAGATGCCACAATTGTGGGGGACAGGGACACGTGAGCCGAGATTGTAGGAAGCGCAAAGAGCCGGAAGCGGGAGGATCCGGAAAGGGTAAGGGTGCAGAGAAAGAACCTTACATCAACAAGGCCACAGCAAGGGTTTACCAGATGACTCAGTAAGGTACGTTGCAAACTCTTATTTGTGATATGCCAAGTTTATGATTTTATTTCCTTGAATGATTAGTTAGCCCCATCAGCTTAGGAGCCTTAGAACTAGATATTACCCGGATTAGATCCTCAGCGGTAGTTAATCACAATGGCCTTCATGACCAAGCTGCCTTGCATAGCTACGGTTTATGCCACCCATTCTGTGATTTGCTATCGGTATAGCTTATGGCAGGTTTCGAGGACGAAACCTATTGTAAGGAGGGTAGACTTGAAACATCCCGAGTTTTAGAGTGTGAAAGAATTCACGAAAAATTTAAAATTTAAAACTTATATAAGAAAAGGGAAGCGGGCTTGGGCCGGGGTGTATAGGCCGAAAGGGACAAGGGTTTGGGCCCTTATAAGTCTCAAGACCAGCCCCAAACCCTCATTTGCAACACCATTTTCGGAATTCTAGAGAGAGAAAGCGAGAGAGAGCCTAGAGAGAGAAAGTCCCGGTTTTCGGACTAGAGCTTCAAGGATCGTTAGCAAGAGTCTCGCGAGTGTTTAGCAACGAAAAGGAAGTGATTACAGGTAACCGATTCTCCTAGATCTGAGTTTTAGTTCATTTTTGGGTTTTTCGGGTTTTGGGTGAAACGGGAACGTTTTTACAGATGAAACTGAAAGAAAAGCATAGATTTGAGTTCTTAAACGAAAAACAAACGTTTTGAATGTAAAAAGTCCGGATCTTGACCAGGTCGGACCTGCATTGCGAAAGTTAGGGTTTTTCACGGGGAAGATAGCTGAGTTCTGCAGGTATCGAAACTAGAAGTTTCGAGCGGCCTGCAGGTATCGAAACTAGAAGTTTCGAGCGGCCTGCAGGTATCGAAACTAGAAGTTTCGAGCGGCCTGCAGGTATCGAAACTAGAAGTTTCGAGCGGCCTGCAGGTATCGAAACTAGAAGTTTCGATGGGCCTGTACCTGTCGAAACTAAGTAGTTTCGATAGGTCTGCATCAGTAAGTGAAGTCAATGTATTCACCTGTAACAGAACGAGTAAACCGTTAGAGTCGGGATTAGGTCTGATATGTGTCAACTGTTATGATTGTTCAGATTGAGTGAGATCCAGTAGACCATTCCAGCTAAGATAAGAGGTGAGTTCTAATCCCCTTTTTGCCTTCTTTAGGGGTGGTGTGCATACTTAGTGTAAAGTGTTTATTATATTTTATATATTATAAACTGAGGAGAAAAGCTATGTTTTAGTGAAAGGTTTAAAAGAGGCAAAAGTATGTTTCAGTAAAGTAAGATATATCATTTTGCAAGCGTTTACTATATTTTTATATACATAAACAAAGGCATGATATATGTGCTAGTATGTTTTCAATAAAGTAAGATATATCATTTGGCAAGCGTTTACTATATTTTCATATACATAAACAAAGGCATGATATATATGATAAGCTATGTTTCAGAAAGTAAGATGTATTTTATGATAAGCTATGTTTCAGAAAGAAAGATGTATTTTATGATAAGCTATGTTTCAGTAAAAGCAAAGATATATCATTTGACAAGCGTTTACTATATTGTTATATACATAAACAAAGGCATGATATAAGTTAAGTTATGAACAAGATTTACAGAAAGATTTATGAAAAGTAAAGTGAACAGCTTTCCTTCGGGAATGAGTACCAGTTTGTAAAGGTCCTTGGGACAGATGTTACTTGTACAAGATGTCAGATATGGGTTCCACCCATTAGTAAGAACCTTTGTGGTTCGTTAACAGTTGTACAACTGGGATGAGTGACGGCGGTTGCTCGGGAGGTCCACGCAACCTCCCCTTAGCGTTAAGCGGTATTGTCGGTTCATGGACGTGAGCCATGGGGGCATTGACCAGGGTATTGTCGGTTCATGGATGAATCCATGGGGGCATTGACCAGGTACTCGTCGGTTCATGGATGAATCCATGGGGGCGGTACAGTAGTGACAAGGAATTGACGGATAAGCGGTATTGTCGGTTCATGGTCGTTGATCATGGGGGCATTGACCAGGTACTTGTCGGTTCATGGATGTAAGCCATGAGGGCAGTACAGTAAAGAGGAATTGACGGTTTATTATACGTTTTAAACTGTTTGAAAAGTAAAGTGTGTTAAGTTTAGCCTTAATGGCAGTATAGATATATGTTTGAAAAGTAAAGTGTGTTAAGTTTAGCCTTAATGGCAGTATATATATGTTTTGAAAAGTAAAGTATGTAAAGTTTTGGCCTTAAGGGCAGTATGTATGTAATAGTAAATCTTTTGTAAAATTGATTTAAAGTAAACGTTAGAACTCACTCAGCGTTGCTGATTTTTAGTATGCACATCAGTAAGTGTAGGTGGCAGTAGATGGAAGTGGATGCTTGGCTTGGCGAGAAGAGTTACCCGAAGACCAGAGTCTGGCATCCTGTCTATGTTATTGTTTTAGTTGATTCAGACAAGTTTCAGTTTGTATGTAGACATGTTATGTATTTCCGCTGCGTATGTTGAAGCTTTAAATTGTTTCCGCTGTGTTAATGAATGTCTTATGATTAAGTTCTATGTGTTGATGAGTAAATCCAATAAGTGAGGCCCTTCAGGAAAGGGGCCTTACAGGTGTTTGCTGCATTTGTAGCCAGGATGGACAGGGAGATCCGGAACATGAGAGATACAGCAGGGGAGATTTCAGGTATATTAGAGCGACAGATTCTGATGAATCAGAAAATTGACAAACTAACTTCAGATTTGGCACTCACTGATAAAGTCCATGAGAATTTGGCAAATGGATGTGTGGATATGGAAGACCGGCTGAACACTACAGAGTGGAACCTAGATATACTCCACACCAGGATTGAGCAAGTGGAGGCTCGACTTGCAGCTGCTGAAGCAGTAGGAGTTGCACCGATGATGCACCCGCAGGGGATCCGGCCAAGGATGAGGATGCAGCATCTGATGTTACATCAGCTAGCAGTGGCATTTGATATCTTATCGTCATTTCTTATTTATGTCTTTTCTCTTGAACCTAGATGGGCAGGGTTGTTCCCATCCAACAGATGTTTCTGGATTTTGGTTAAAATTATGCTGCGGGAGGAGTATTGTCCCCGCGATGAAGTGCAGAAACTTGAGGGCGAGTTCTGGAACCTCAAGATGGAGGGATCTGAAATTGAAGCCTACACTACTCATTCGCATGAACTGGCGAACTTGTGTCCACAAATGGTAACACCTCCCTATAAGAGGATCGAGAAATTCATTGATGGTTTGGTCCCGCAAATTCAGAGCATGGTGACATCTTCTAATCCCACTACAATCCAGCAAGCAATCAGGTTGGCTCACAGGCTAACCAATCAGGCAGTCGCTCAGGGCACTCTACCCCCTAGAGGTGCATTATCAAAGACAACTGACAATAAGCGGAAGTTTGACAGTTCATTCCCCAAAACCTTCTAGTCAAACCCACCTTCTCAACAGCAACATCAGCAACACCGTAAACTTGAACAGTCAAAGAACAACAATCAGTCTACCTCTTCTCAACAGAATCAGGGTTCTTATGTTGGCAAGTACCCGAAGTGCAACAAATGTAATTTCCACCATCATGGAGCATGTGACCGGTACCGTTGCCACCGGTGTGGAAAGATGGGTCATTTGGCCAAAGACTGTAGAGTAGATCTGCAGAACAAACAGACACCACCTGGAGAAGCACCCAAAGGCTGTTTTGAGTGTGGTAAAGAAGGGCATTTCAAGAAAAATTGCCCGCAGTTGAGGAGAAACGGAAACGGGAATGGAAATGACAACAATCATCAGGGCGGTAATGGAAATGGTAATAACCACCAGGGTGGAAATGGTAATAACAACGGAAATGGTGCAAAGGGCCGAGCATTTGTGATTGGATCAGGAGAAGCTCGGAATGATCGGAACGTGGTGAACGGTATGTTTCTCTTAAACGATCATTATGCTTCTGTACTTTTTGATACTGGCGCCGATAGAAGTTTTATATCTAGAGAACTTAGTAGTCAGTTAGAAATAAACCCAACTTTATTAGAACACCATATACCATAGAGATAGCAGACGGTAAAGTAATCGAGGCAACCCACATTCTTAAGGTATGTAAGTTAGAACTTTCTGGTCATAAACTCGACATCGATCTCATGCCAGTTACACTCGGCAGTTTTGACATAATTGTAAGCATGGATTGGTTGTCTAAAAACCAAGTTGAGATCATCTGTAGTGAGAAGATCGTTCGTATACCCCTTTCTAGTGGAGAGATCCTATCCGTTCAGGGCGAAAGAAGTGGTGCAGCCATGGGCATCATATCTTTCATGAAGGCTCAGAAGTGTCTGCGTAAGGGTCATACCGCAATTCTAGCCCTTGTCGCTGACGAGTCCACCGAGGAGAAAAAGTTAGAAGATATCCCTATCGTTCGCGATTTTCCAGAAGTATTTCCTGAAGACCTACTTGGTCTTCCACCTCATCGTCAAGTCGAATTCCAGATCGACCTAACACCCGGAGCAGCGCCTATTGCTTGAGCACCTTATAGACTAGCACCAAGTGAGTTGCAAGAGCTATCTACACAACTGCAAGAGTTGTTGGATAAAGGTTTCATCTGACCGATCTCATCGCCATGGGGAGCTCCAGTCCTATTTGTCAAAAAGAAAGACGGAACTTTTCGCATGTGCATTGATTACCGAGAGTTAAACAAGGTAACCGTCAAGAACCGCTACCCACTACCCCGCATTGACGATCTATTCGACCAACTTCAAGGGTCAAGCTTCTACTCAAAAATCGATTTGAGATCTGGTTACCATCAGCTGAGGGTTTGAGATGAAGATATATCCAAGACTGCATTCAGAACCCGGTACGGCCATTTCAAATTTTTGGTCATGCCATTTGGATTAACCAATGCACCCGCAGTGTTCATGGACCTCATGAACCGTTTGTGTAAACCTTACCTGGACCGGTTCGTCACTGTTTTTATTGACGATATCCTCATATACTCTAAGAGTCGGGAAGAGCACGAGGAGTATCTGCGTTTGATCCTTGAGCTACTAAAACAGGAGCAGCTGTACGCTAAGTTTTCCAAATGCGATTTTTGGATTCGCGAGGTTCAATTTCTAGGACTTGTGATAAATGAGAATGGGATACATGTCGATCCAGCCAAAGTGGAAGCTATCAAGAATTGGGCAGCACCAACAACTCCAACCGAAGTTCGGCAATTTCTAGGATTGGCCGGATACTACCGTCGCTTTATCGAGGGATTCTCAAAGATTGCCCAACCTCTCACCACTTTAACCCAAAAAGATAAACCCTATAATTGGAGCAAGACTCAAGAATCGACATTCCAGCTACTAAAGCAGAAACTATGTAGCCCACCTATCCTGTCTCTACCAGAGGGAACGGATGACTTCGTGGTGTATTGCGATGCCTCCATCCAAGGTCTAGGTTGTGTGATGATGCAACGCGACAAGGTTATCGCATACGCTTATCGACAGTTAAAAATCCATGAAAAGAACTACATTACTCACGATTTGGAATTAGGAGCTGTGGTGTTTGCACTCAAGATATGGAGACATTACTTGTACGGTACCAAGTGCACCATCTACACCGATCACAAGAGTCTTCATCATATTTTTGAGCAGAAAGAGTTGAACATGCGTCAACGTCGTTGGATCGAGCTCTTAAACGATTATGATTGTGCCATCAAGTACCATCCGGGCAAAGCTAATGTGGTAGCCGATGCCCTAAGCAGAAAAGAAACCAAACCCCAACGGGTTAGAGCATTACAACTCACTATTCATACAGGATTATCCGAACAAATCCGCAATGCCCAACTCGAAGCCTTAAAAGAGGAGAACTTATCATTAGAATCCACTCGTGGTATGGAGAAACAACTTGAGGTTAAAGCAGATGGTATTCGCTACTTAGCGGAACGAATATGGATACCAGTATATAGAAACCTAAGAGATCTAGTCATGGATGAAGCTCACAAATCCCGATACTCTATCCATCCGGGATCTGACAAGATGTATCACGATCTAAAAGTTTTGTATTGGTGGCCGAACATGAAAGCCGACATAGCCACCTACATGAGCAAGTGCCTGACTTGTTCCAAGGTCAAGGTGGAGTACCAAAAGCTATCCGGATTACTTCAACAACCAAAAATCCCGATGTGGAAATAGGAACAGATTTCCATGGATTTCATAACCAAATTACCCCGAACCCCTACTGGATGTGAGACAATCTGGGTGATAGTGGATCGCCTAACCAAATCCGCTCATTTCCTTGCTATCAAAGAGACCGATAAAATGGAAAAGTTAACTCGTCTCTACCTTAAGGAAGTAGTATCTCGACATGGAGTTCCAATCTCCATCATTTCCGATAGAGACGCCCGATTCACCTCACGTTTATGGCAATCATTACAGGAAGCTCTAGGCACGCGCCTGGACATGAGTACAGCGTATCATCCTCAAACAGATGGCCAGAGTGAGCATACCATACAAACCCTAGAAGACATGTTAAGGGCTTGTGTGATCGATTTCAGAAACAGTTGGGAGACTCACTTGCCTTTAGTGGAATTCTCTTACAATAACAGTTATCATACTAGCATCAAAGCAGCACCGTTCAAGGCTTTGTACAGGAGAAAATGTCCATCACCACTTTGTTGGGCTGAAGTTGGAGATAGCCAACTTACGGGTCCTGAACTTGTGCATGAAACCTCAGAGAAAATCGTGCAAATCCGAAACCGTATGGCGGCAGCTCGTGACCGTCAAAAGAGTTATGCAGACAAGCGCAGAAAACTGCTAGAATTTTAAGTGGGCGACAAAGTGTTATTAAAGGTTTCACCTTGGAAAGATGTGATTCGTTTCGGGAAACGAGGAAAGTTAAACCCGCGTTACGTTAGACCATTCGAGATAGTGAAAAGGATTGGTCCAGTAGCATATCAACTGAACCTACCAGATACACTCAATGGAGTGCACTATGTCTTTCATGTCTCAAATCTAAAGAAGTGCCTATCAGATGAGACACTTGTAGTTCCACTCGAGGAGTTAGAAATTGATGAACAACTACGAGTCATTGAGGAACCATTTGAAATCATGGAACGAGAGGTCAAGACTCTCAAGCGCAGTAAGATACCTATTGTCAGAGTTCGCTGGAACTCGAAGCGTGGACCGGAGTTCACGTGGGAACGAGAGGATTAGATGATGAAAAAGTATCCTCACCTTTTCAAACAGTCAACGGCAAACACGGAAGGTACTAACTAAATTTTGAGACGAAATTTATTTCAACAAGGGGATGATGTGACAAACCTAAACTTTTTGTTTCAGACCTTACCGACTTCGTTTAATTTTCGGGACGAAAATTCTTTCAACAAGGGGATGATGTGACATCCGGCAATTTCAGGTTAACTCCGTTAACTCAAACCTCGTTAGTTCAAAAATTATCCATTGTAAAATCTATTATTCCAGTTAGTCACACGTGCATTGCATTTAATTAAGTTAATTAAATGTATCAGTTATTTCACACACAACGGCAATCCGTAGAATTACCGGATCACACTCGAGCCTAACCCGGAAAGTTGGTGATTAATTAGGATAAATATTATGAACATTTAATAATTTATATTTAATATAAATTATGTGAATTCTATGTGATACGTGACTTTACGTGAACTATGTGGATTTTCTTGTTATCGCGCATGTTTACCGGATATTAATCGTGTTAATTATTTTTGCCCATGGACCTTTAGAAAGCCCATATTCCTTTTAAAAACCCATCCATGCATGTATATAAGGAAAATAAAAAAAAATTAAAAACCCTAATTCCCTTTTTGTTTAGATCATAGGTTACTAAAAGTAGAAACTTTTGTGATCTGGAACTTGATGTCTAAACTTAATGATGTGTGTTATGGTAATCTGTTATGTATAAGTATGTGTAGATAGACACAGAATGATGATACGAACGTGTTATAGATAATATGATTCATTTGAAAGCAAACATGAGTTTATATATTTTAAAAATAATAAAATTAATGTAACGTGTATTGTTGACGTAGTTTGCCATGCTAAGTAGTTATGACTTAGGTAGTATGAAACGTGAATTATTTGTGTGCTAACCGTGTTTTTATACAAGTCAAACATTTAAATCACTAAACGGGTCACCAACGGGTCGTCGAGTCAAACTTGGTCAAACTTAGTCAAACTTAGTCAAACTTAGTCAAACTTGGTCAAACTTAGTCAAACCTTTCCTAAACACTTAAACAATAGTATTCTTTGGATACTAAGGGTTCGTATCAACTTGCACAAACACACACTTATAAACCGGTGTTTATAGGTGGCAGTTAGTCGTCAAGCATTTTAAGTTCGTTTTCTTTCGCACACACTCTAAGGTGAGTTTCACGGCCTCTTTTCTTATGATTTAAACTCGGGGGAGAAAACATGGGTACGGACATTTAGATCTTACATTTCAATTATATCACTTGTTGTACTAAGCGCAAACATATCATGCAAGTCCTTACTTATCGAACCGTTTAATATATGGGATAGCGAGGTAATCTTGAGTAGTACTACTGGGCATTGACAAGCCCTACCCGCGTTAGTCGCGCTAACACGACAGGTAGTCGAACAGGTGTAACATTGACCTAAACATTTACCATTGATCATGATAGTCATGGTAGGAGGCAAGTTCAAACATAAACATTCAGCTTCGGTGTTGAAACCTGTGAACTCACTAACCTAGTGTTGACACGTTTTAGCATGTTTTCTCAGGTCATTAAGGTACAAGCACAAGCTAAGGCATGCATGCATTCGAAGTCCATCATTTTCAAACTCAAGAACTATTTATTTTATTTATTGTTGAATTATTTATTTTTGGCGCGACTGTTTTGGCGCATGCTTTTCATTTAACTTTTCGCTTCCGCAGTGTTACATTAAATCAGTATTTTCATTACTAGTGTTGCATCATGACTATGAGCAATACTAGTGGTTTTTATTAAACTCATATAGAGTCGTTCAACGTAACTAATGACTGAGATCCTGGTATGTCACGCTCCTAACGGTAAAACTCCGTTAGTGGATTTTGGGGGTGTGACAGCTGCCGTCGTCTTCGATCACGAACCCCAAACCCTAGTCGGGTTTTATGCAAAAGCTCAATTGATTAAAGCGTGCAAAGTTAAAACGAGGATTACCTTAGTCGAAGTAGAGTTCCCCGCTGTGATAGTTTTTCTCCGACCACCGTGATCCACCCTGAGCTGCCCTGCTTCCCTTTTCTGACCTCCCTTATCTACCATCAACTCCCCTGGAGCGAATATGGTCTAGGGTTTGCGAAATTGTGATATTTAAACCACAAGGATTTTAATCCGGGTCCTCAAGTTTTCTCACATACGCGTTTTGATCTCGCATTATCTTTATAGATAACTAACATCCTCTATTTCGTCCTTTCAATGCACTTTTCGCGTAAACCCTGCGTCTTATTACATTTAATAAAGGTCCGGGTTGCTCCCTAACTCGAACCATGAGTTTTCGGATTTCCGGGATGTTACAGTTTTAAACTTTGTATTGAATACGATACGGTCGTGTTGACCAAGAAGGGAATATTTGTTGGAAAAGGGTACGCCCTTAAGTTGTCTAATTCTATTGTTTGGCATGTGCGTCTTGGTCATGTAAATTTTAAACTATTAATGTCACACCCCCAAAATCCACTAACGGAGTTTTATCGTTAGGCATGTGACAAACCAGGATCTTAGTCATTAGTTATATCAAATTACACTATATGGGACTTAAAATGTCATAACATAAAAGTTCAGAGTGAGTGCGGAAACGTTTAAACAGAAGTAATTTCGCAAACAAATACGCACAAGTCAAGTCTAAAAAGAAAGCATAATAAACGTTTGATCAATGCTTGAAAAGCTAACAAGACTCCATGCATGCACTAGTGTGCACCTAAACTTAGCGACCTGAGAAAACATGTAAGAAAAAGTGTCAACACTAGGTTGGTGAGTTCACAGGTTTTAGTTTATAAGTAGCGTGTGCCAGATTATGTACATTCAATATGTATATCAATAGGTAGCTAACCTATGTTCATGTCTTACTAAAGCGCTCGTAATCGGAGCTGGCAGTGTGTTTGTTTGTTTGCCTCCAGCCAGGTCTATCAACTCTGACTAATGTGTTTAGGCCAATATTTCACCCGTTCGACCTCCAATCGAGTTAGCGCGACTAACGCGGGTGGGGCTTGTCAAACCCAGTAGTACTACCAAACATTTCCTCGCTAAGTTCATATTAACGGTCTGATGTGTGTGAGGACTTTTCAATGATAGTGTGTTACGCTTAGCCTCAACAGTGATAACATATGAATTACAATAATCAAAAGAGTTTGCGTCATGTTTTCTCCCTAACGGGAAAAACATGTAAAACAATGTTTGTTTGCGTACCTGTTTCTCCCCCACGGGAAAACAAGTAAAAGTATGATTGCTTGCGTGCATGTTTCTCCCCTAACGGGAAAAAAGTAAAAGATGTTGTTTGTTTGTGTGCATGTTTTCTCCCCCAATTTAAAACAGTAAAAGGGGCCGTGAAACTCACCTGAGTTGTGTACGAGTAGATAGCACCACACAAGAATGCAATTAGAAAACACGAGAGTTTGCCTGTGAACTGCTTACGTATGCCCTAAAATTATAAGCATAATAGTTAGGGTTACAATGGGGTTTTGTGATGATGACACAGGAAGATTGAACGTCCTAAATACATACTTAGGATCAACGAGTAGACAAACGTGTCAACGGGTTTATAGAATTTCTTAATATAATAATTAAGATAAGTGTGATTCGAATCGAAAGTCCCTAATTACGAATAATATTATTAAATAAATATTCGTGTGTTTTTTCCGTTAAAGAATGGTTTAGAAAAAATAATATTATTATATTATTTTTAAGTTGGAGAGATAGCACAATAATTAAATACGTGACAAAATAATAAAAATATTATTTTTAATCGGGAACATAAGCGTGGGTAATAATATATATGATTATATTATTTATAAACGTGGGAATAATAATTAAAAACTAGATAATAAATAATAGTTTAGGTGTTAATAAAATAACTAATATCATTATTATTATTTTTAACACCCAAGTTGTGATATAAATTCAATCCCGAGCCTACGGGTATTTTTCTAGGTTCAAAACGTTTTAATATGTTATTATAACACTAAAGGAATTTGTTTTGTAAAGAGTGATCAAGCAAAAGTCCCTAAAAAAATATCACATGAGACCGGATTTGAACCCGGGTCTCCTGTGAGCAAGCCACACGACCTAACCATCTGATCCGGGGTACAACTTGTGAACAAAAACCCAAGACATACGATTTTAACATTCACAAACACCATGTTCTTCCCCTTAATCGTGAACCGAACCAAGATCCATCCCCAATCCTCAGAATTTGATTGTGTTTGAACCAAATGGCAAAGGGGTTTTGTTAATCAGGGTATAGCGAATCTGAGGGTAAGTTTAATTGCGAAATCATTGAGGTTATAATCGTTTATTGTTCGATTAAAATTCCGAAAACCCTAGGTTCTAACATGGATTTGATTTGAGTAAAACTGATAAGATTAAGAGACGGGATCATAGGGCTTTTGACGAGCAAGACATTGTGAGTCTATCCTTGTGGTTTAATTTGATTGAGAATGGGTCTAGCCTGGGGTTCGATTAAACCAAAAACATGATGAACCCTAGGATTCGTTCATGATTAATTCGGGATTGTAAGACTCAATTAGGATAGGACTTTTGATCTAGGGTTAAAAACGAAACTAATGATGTATTCACCTGAAATGATATCGGAAAGGTGGGGGTCGACTAAACCACAGGTGCGGCTCTAAAAGCTTGACCTTCGACGACTCCGGCTACTTCTCCGGCCGAAATGAGTTGTGTAAAAACTTCAGTGGGGTTCGTTTAACGTGTGTAGAGGGTTAGACTTCACATTTGTAATGCCAAGTGATCGATTTCAAAGATGTTTGTCACGAGGGTCAACGGTTAAGATTTCTAAATGATTAATGGGATTAATTCGAATCATTTACACTCAATAATGCTTCAATGATGAACGGTTTTGTCATAACTACGCATTACGGTTATGAATTTGGACCATCTTTGAGTTTACGGTTTGAAATTTGATCAAAGGATGTGGATTTTGACTTTCAAAAGTCAAAGGAATTGATCTTGGGTTAATTACAGAATTAGTCCCTGTGATTTCTGTGTTTGTGTTTGAGTTGATGGCAGAAAAAGTCCTTAGAGTTTGAATTGAGTTAACTAGGTTAAGATTTGACAGATTTAACTGAGTTTAGCTAACGGAGTTAACTTAAAAAGTTCGGATGTCACAATTAAACTCTTAATTAATTTAAATAGCATTCCGAAATTCCATATCGATTCAAATCAAAATGCACTACGTGTGTAGAATCCTGATGTGTGTAAAGTATATATAAAATTAAATCAAATTCACACAACGGTTTTAAAAAGGAATTACCAATCCTAAAACACACAAACGGTAAGTGAACCGGTCGATATGTAATAAGCGTAGGCAAGACCGGATATCAATCTGTGGACACCTATGGCGGCTCTCAATACTAAACCTCTATCGAGTTCTAACCTAGAAATATAAATGAATGATTCAAACTACAGAAAATGAAACACAAGACGACTCTGAACTCTAGCAAATAACTAATAACCCAGAGACCAGACGTAAGGATAAGATCAGAAAGAAAGCAACTACCTAGGTATGAATCCTACTAACATGCAATGACAAAGGGAATTTATACGTATGACCGTCTCTAAAGGTACGAATCTAGGGTCGACTAGCGTGTCACCGACTTCCTAAGAAAACACTAAACTCGTGTAAAGAACAGGACGTGCGATGTCAAAATGTGTAATGGAGGATCACCTCTCAGTCTCACCTTCAATATGCTGTTAACGGTTGCGGTCGCAACCCAAGAGTAAAGGACAATCTCTAACTAGACCTAAGCAAACCCTAAGAACACTAATCCATGAATGAAAGGTAAATCTCGCTCTCGTACAGGCTCGACCTAGCACACAACGGGTAGGAGGTTATAGGCTAATCTATCACCTCTCGGTCTCAAGACTAGGTAGGACACTAAAATAATACTCAAACCAAAGCCACGACACTAACCGCTATATCTAGTCAGTTATCTAATCAGACAAAACACAAAGTAATCATCCTAGCATGCAAGAACAAATCTAGAAGACACAAAATCAACCAAACATAATTCAAACATGGACATGGCAATAGCAATCACATCAAATCAGTATTCATATCCATTCACAAGCAGTAAAGATAGACATTCTTAGATAAAACACAACAAATCATACGATAAAAACCATTTTGCAAAACCATATATGGGAATTAGTAGATCTTCCTCCAGGTTATAAACCACTTGGGTATCGTTGGATAATCCAAAGGAAGATGAAACCCAATGGTAGTATTGAAAAATACAAGGCGGGGTTAGTAATAAAAGGATTTAGACAAAAAGAAGGTCTAGATTACTTTGATACTTACTCACCTGTGACACGAATAACCTCTATAAGGTTGCTGCTTGCAATAGCGACATTGAGAAATTTGGAAGTTCACCAAATGGATGTAAAAACCGCTTTTCTACATGGATATTTAGTAGAAGAAATTTACATGGAGCAACCTGAAGGGTTCTCCGCTCCCGGTCATGAGGGAACAGTATGTAAATTAGTCAAGTCTTTGTATGGCTTGAAGACTTGGTTTGTATGGCTTGAAGAAGCTCCAAAACAATGGCACAAGAAATTTGATAATGTCATGATTGAAAATGGATTCAAAATAAATGAGTGCAACAAATGTGTGTATGTGAAAGACACAAGTGAAGTTTACGTGATCTTATGCCTTTATGTAGATGATATGCTTATTATTGGAAGTGATGATAAGATGATTAAAGCTACTAAATACATATTGAAAGTGAAGTTTGACATGAAAGACAGGGCTCTTGCGTATGTAATTCTTCGAGTAAAGATTACTAGAACCCAAAATGGTCTTGTGTTAAGTGAATCTCACTATGTGAACAAGATTCTTGAAAAGTTTAATTCGGAGGACACGAGTATAGCTAAGACTCTGGTTGATACTACCACACATCTAAGTAAAAATAGAGGTGCGGCTGTTGCTCAATTATAGTACTCAAGGATCATTGGTAGTCTAATGTATCTTATGACATGTACTAGACCCGACTTGACATATGCCATGAGTCGACTAAGCAAGCATACTAGTAATCAAAGTTATGTACATTGGAAAAGTATAACAAGGGTGCTAAGGTAATTGAGACACATAAAAGATTATGGACTACATTATAACCGTGATCTAGTTGTGATCAAAGGATATAGTTATGCTAACCGGATATCAGATATAAAAGACTCTAGATCAATAAGTGGATATGTGTTCATCTTGGGAGGTGCGGCTATAGCTTGGAAATCGTCTAAGCAAATGGTCATAGCAAGATCCATGATGGAATCTGAGTTCATCGCCTTAGATAAAGCTAGAGAAGAGGCGGAATGGCTACGTCAATTTATGGAAGATATTCCAAGATGGACAACGCCTTTGTCGGCTATTTGCATACATTGTGACAGTCAAGCATCAATTGGTAGAGCTCAAAGCTCAATGTACAATGGGAAATCAAGGCACATTCGACGTAGACATAATGCAGTACGACAACTTCTCTCAACGGGGTTTATCACGATTGACTATGTGAAGTCAAAAGATAACATTGCAGACCCTCTTACAAAAGGCTTAAGCATAGACTTAGTTATGAATTCGTCATCTGGATTGGGACTAAAGCCCCTGAGTTAGGGAATGTAAAGGAAAACCTAACCTATGTGGCTGTAGATCCCAAGATCTAGGTTCAATAGGATAACCTAATTACATGAACTACGGTCACTATGGGGGTGTACCCCAAAACACATAAAAGGGAGATAAATACTTCCTAGTCCATTCCTATACCGATAAGTGACATGGTTAGAGGATAAGCATAATGAAAGGTTAGTGATTTATGGTAATCACCATAACCTAATGCTTTTAATGATTTACATATAATCACCTATGTGAAGAGAGAAGTGTGGTTGCTTCAAATGGAATTATGGGGGAGCGCAATTCTTGAGCTCTTACGGAACCAGGCGAGTGATCCATGACCAGAACGGACACAATTATGAGGGGTTGACCATACTAGGGAGATTATTGTGTGAAGTATATGGCCGTCTACATAAATGGTGGTTGGTTCAAGGACATCACGTCTACCAATCCACTAGGAGACCAAGTATGCATCATAACGGAGGGTTCAAAGCTAACACCTACCTATCCGACAATATTCAAACGCTGAAATTGTATTTTGATATTGAGAGAGTATGGATCGATCTCCATTAATGTGGGGGATTGTAGGAGTTTTGGGTGAAAAATGAGTTTTTTTAGTAAGTTGTAACATGATTTTTTGCCAACTTTGGACATAAATAAATATATGTAACTAATGTTAATACTCTTATTTCTTTCTGGGTTTGTGTTCTCTTACGTGAGACCTTCTATAGGAAACAAACTGTGTCCAAAACGGAGCTAAGCTAAATAAGATATCAATGCTCAAAGTTGGGTATTTAGAGCTGTGGAAATTCAGCTTTTCTTGTGTGGAAAAGTGGGGAAACTTATCCCACATAGGTGGGATGACAAACCTTTAAGTGGGTTATAAGGTGAAACACTCCTTTATGATTGTTACCTTATAAGGAATGACACTAAGTGGGAACTAGCAGGGTGTGAAGCCCCCTACGCGCCCGGGCAAGGGCTCTGGACGAGGGTGGTGCGTATGTGACATTTTGATGGCGCACTTCGTACGCTCGCATCGCCACTAGCCGCTTGAGAGCCGCCTTAGTATTTTTGACCGACTATGAGTGGTCCGGGTTTCGGGTACACAGATGTCCACGTGGCAGGTACTTGGATGGAGTCTGGGCAGCCCACGCAGGGTGTCCGGCTAGCGTGCAATTGGCGGCACGGATGACTCCGGGTACACAGTGTGCGCGGCTTGGCGTGTGGAACCCGGTCAGCGTATCCGTGCCCGAATATTCACGCGCGGCCTGGTCTACGTATCCATGCCCAGAAATATGCGCGCGACTTGCGGGTGGATCCCGATCCGTGTGGCGTGTTCGGCTATACGCGCGGATCCGCGTCCCATTGCAGCAGCAACCCGTAGCTGCTGAACAGTTTCCTATTGACTAGCTATTCAGACTTAAGTATTTGACAGTTACGAATCATAATTCAAAAACCGAATAAAGAGCATTGAAAATGTTTAATTCTCTTTATTTTCGTTTTTAATTTATTTCAGCTGTTATGATTCTTTTTTTTGTATAAATACTAAGACATGCTTGGCATTTCATCACGCCCGAAAACCAATACAGAACTCGGTAGAAAACTTTGCAAGAAACTCTCCACTTCTACTATTTTCTTCTCAAGGTAATCTTTCAGGTTTAGAGTCATTCTCGGCTGTACACACAGCTTCGGCCGTTGTACCAAGTGAAACATTCGAGTTCTCTTGGGAGACTCGAAATTTGTTTTAAGGGACTCGTGTTAAACATGAAGCCTCGGTCACGAATTTAGTATTCGTTTTTCCTGTTTTGTACTTTTCTTTATTTAAATTGGAAAAGTATTGTAATCTATTGATTTATTTATTTCTTGTATTGTAATTTGGACGGACGGTTCCTACAATCAACACATATTATTTTTGAAGTTATATATCACTAACGACACATCTAACACCTTTTATTACAAACAAAATTTCAACATAGCATGTTCTTTTAATTAAGAATGCTACATTTTTTCAACGACACATCAACACATATTATTATTCTTCCATAACTATATTTCATCTTGTTTGAGTTATAAAATACAGCAAATCAAAAGTCCTTTATATGAAATTGCAGTCACCCTTATTTGCATTGCTCCGATTCATGCTGATTCTCAACAAAAAAAACCAGCGATTATCTGAATGAATGACTAGGATTATGACTCTACAACTGGCAATGATGACAATCATAGATCATCATTTTCATCAAAACCAGATTGCCCTCTCTGTCTCATACGGCTGCAACCCAAGACTTTCATGACGAACCGTTCAACGAAATTGGAGGATCTAGAGCTCTCTACAAAGTTTATACTTTTCTAAACCGGGTGCAACAAATAAAGACAGTCATAAGTTTTTCACGTGGACTAGACTACTTTCATATTTATATTGGTATACGATACGTGTGTTGGTCTTTAATAAGGTTGCTGGTGCCTGATAGTTGAATATCGGGCTTATAATGGGGGTCAAAAGATCTATAACATTGTAACACACGCATCTTTTAGGATGTTCTTATCAAACAACATAGACCCTTGGTCTGAAATTGAAGTTGAGATGCTTTCTTAGGTTCCTTGTTGTCACTTGGTAACATGATGACCCTTGTGTACGTGTATATATGCTATGAACGATATACAAAATCTATTTAAATTCCCATGCATTATTTTCTCAATTTCCATCTGACCTTTTGGAATTCTACTAATAAATTTTCAATGTATTTTATAATTAACTAGAATTATCACCCGTGCTACCCATCAGGGCACTTAAATATTTTTCGTATTTATAGTCGTATATGACGATTGTATATTTTAAAACATTAATAGAACAAGAGTGTTAAAACTTATAACGTAAAAATATCATAAAGAACTTTGAAAAAACCAAAGTAAAAGAACTTGATTAAAAAATAATAAAAATAAAATAAAACTAAAATATTGGAATAAAAAAACTGGTCAAAAAATCGGATTAAGGTCGTTGACTTTTTTTTTTTTTTTTTGAAAGGCGACTTTCATTTTTAAGTGGCAGTCGCATCTCCGAATCGGAGACCCGTTACCCCTCAACCTGACCACTACGTTGTCTGAACCGGGCCCGCGGGTTCAGAACGAGAGGCTTAGGCTTTCACCGGGAAACCATGGAGCCTGCTGCCACTTGACAGCAGTTGCGCCGCTACACGGGCCAAACCCCGCTAGCGTAACGCACTCCGGACTAAAACCCGGTTTGGCTCGGATTCGAACCTGCATAGGCAGGTTGAATCTTCATCGCCATTAACCACTGGACCAAAGCCAGTGGTTATTAAGGTCGTTGACTTACCACTCGGCTAGCAAGGCATTAGAGTAAAAGCCCCCACCAAAACTCTTTAATAATTAATACAACAAAAAAGTGGCAAGAAATCTAAAAAAAAAACAGACCAACAACCAACTGACACGTGGCGAAGCCTTCAAAACCCACCAATAGTTAATTACCACAAGTAATATTCAAAAGTTTCAAAAACAATAAGACAAATTAAAGAATAAACGGATGCAAAATATTTACAAAGTGATTGTAATTTGTAACCAAAAAAAGAAATTTAATTAATTAATTTGTGATTTTATACAAATTAGTTGAATAACCGCGCTTCGCAGCAGGTGTCAGGTTGCCTAATTCGCTCAGAATAGGTTCGGTTTGTCACAGTACGATAACGGTAACGCCACTCGATATATGCTACCATACAAAAAAAACTACATTTTGAATAAAACTCCGTTTTCAAATAAATTTATATCGGAACATTTAAAAAATCCTTGATTTGATCCCATTATCAGTTTAAGTTTAGACATTGGAGCTCCGCCGCGGGCGTCGAGTAGATCGTTAATAAAATTTAAACGAAAATGTAGGCGCAACATTAAAAATAATGTTCATAAAAAAGAAATCTAAAACTAAATAATAAAAAGGGGAAAAAGTTTGGTTCGTCGAAAACCGTAAAAGCGAAAACCCAGACCAGTTCTAATAATACAAATATCGGCAACTATGTTGTTCGCTCATAACAGGTTCGTTTCGACACGGTACAACAACGGTAACGGCACGCGCTGTAGGCCACGATAGCAAAAAAACTCAATTTTCAATACAACTCCGTATTTAAAAAAAATTATATCGGAACGTTGAAAAAAAAACAAAAAACAGTCGCGCACTCGCTTTTTAAAATACATTAACGAACAAAAATTATTAAAGAAAAATGAAATTATTAGATAATTAAACGGGTTAAAAGCGTATTTTATATGTAGTATGAGGGGTAAGAATAAAAAAAGTTGTGTAGAATGATAAAGGCACTGTTGAAGATGAGTGTATTTTAATCTAACTTATATAATTAGCCATTATATAAATAGCCACACAGTAATTTTATATATATTATGGGAACACGCGACCGTTATATAAAATTTCCTATTAATACAAAAAATAAGAAACTCAACTTCAAATATTCCTCGTGGAATTCCGAAGTTCTTGTATTCCACCCTTTAATACAATGACATCCAACATTTGATCAGCCGTGAACCACCACCACACTACCTTGGACAGCCATTCGATCGCACAATAAACCGCTCGTTGGACGACCACGACCTCTTCTCTCTCTAAACACATCCACACTAGCACCGCCGCCAATCATGGTCAAGAACCACCGTCTTGCAGCCCCTGAACCGCCTCTCGACAGCACACAAATGCACCACAACTCCTTAGTTCATCCCTTTCCCGGCCGCACCCTCACACTACACCTCTCTCTGGAAAATCGAACTTGAATTTTGAACTTTTAGTCCACATTCGTCCTTCCGGAAAGTGTCATTATGTAATAGGAATTAATTAGGACTTGCTAGTATTGTAAAATAGCTACTTGTCAAGGTGGTGTGTATCAGAGGTCGGCAGCGGCTAGTGGCGGCAACGCGGCGGCGATGTGCAGTTTTGGGTGTTTTGAGCCCAAACGAGCATGCGGAAAGTTTGAGATCTATTATTCGATCTAGGCAAGTTATGATATATGAGCTCTTTTAACGTTTTCGAATATTTTTGGGCTGATTCAGGTACAAAGTGTGTTAACAGATTAAAACAAGTTTAATGTGGGATTAACAATTTCTAATTGGTAACTGTTTTGTGTGGAATTCGGGGATGTTTAGGAAGTGGATTAAGGTCAGGGTTTTAATTTAGATAATTAACCTTGATAATGTATTGTGGTGGCGTTTAATATGTGTTATAGTGGTGGTTCGGTTATACTAACAATTGTTGTTAAATTGTGATTTTAGCATCATTAAAGTATGGTTTAGGTGTGGAATTTGGTTTATGTTATTAAGCCAATGATGTGATGTTAACGTGCGTTGTTGCATGGTAATTAATATATGGATAATGATTACGATATGCATGATGTGTTAAACAAGTAGGTGGACATTATGTGTGTAGTGAGTTATGTGTTGAATGATTGGAATGACTTAGGTAGAACTGGTATCGTAAGTGTGTGTATGAGAATGGGTATATTGATGAGTTGATGTGAAAGGACTTGTTTAGGAAAATTTACACAAAGCTTTGTGTAAATGAGTCTATGTAAGAAAGTTCACATGAATCAAAGCTTTTCAAAATGAAGTACAAAATCAACTTGGTAAAACAATAAAAGCCATTCAATTGGATCGAGGTGGTGAGTACTTAAGTTATGAATTCAACGAACATCTGAAACAATGTGGAATAGTTTCATAGTTGACTCCACGAGGAACGCCACAACACAGTGGTGTTTCCTAGAGGAGGAATCGAACCTTATTGGATATGGTTTGATCCATGATGAGTCGAACTAAACTTGCCACATTCCTTTTGGGGTTATGCTCTTGAGACTGCTGCTCGAATTGTAAACGTGCTCCCAACCAAAAAGGTGAACAAAACACCATATGAGATATGGCATGGGAGGAATTCCATCTTGTCGTACCTAAAGGTCTGTGGTTGTGAAGCTTACGTCAAACGTGGACTTCCGACAAGTTAGAACCCAGAAGCGAAAGGTTGTTTTCGTCGGATATCCAAAGGAGACAAGATGTTCCTATTTCTATCATCCTAATTAAAACAGGGTTTTCATAGCCCGTAAAGGAGTGTTCCTTGAGAAGGAATTCCTTACCAAAGGGCAGTGGAAATAATGTGGATCTAGAAGAAGTTCTAGAACCATAAGTAACTTCACCAGAGGTTGAGACTTCGAGTCAACATAGAGTTGTTGAACATGAATTTGTAGGGATTTGGGAACCGGCTGAAACTCCAAGCGTCTGTAGGTCGGGTTGGAATCGTCAAGAACCTAGGAGATATGTGCTTATCGTAGAAAATGACAATGTCTTTTTGGTGGATCAAATTTAGCCCACCAATTACCAGGCTGCAATTTCATATTCAGAATCTGACCAGTGGCTGGAAGCCATGGGCGCAGAGATGCAATCCATGTACGATAACCAAGAATTGGGAAGCATGATAACCAACTATAAGACAGTAGAGAGTAAGTGGGTTTACAAGAAGAAAACCGACATATATGGAAATGAGCAAACCTTCAAAGCTAGACTTGTTGCGAAAGGATTCACTCAAACTTAAGGAATTTATTATGAGGAAACCTTCTCACCGGTGGCTATGTTTAAATCAAACAGAATTCTAATTGCAATATCTGCGTATTATGTAACACCCAAAACTCCAACTCAATTTAAACTTTTAAAAACATGCGGAAGTTAGGTCCCAAAACAACATTTAACGTATCCACACGTTAAGATTTACAAACACAAATTTAAAATAACATGATTTCCACAAAATTAGTTGAAACGAAGATCACCAACAAGTTATCCACAACATGTGATAACCTCAAATAGTTGGTAAAGACTCCATACGAGAATATATACAAAAACCAATTACAGAGCATGACCACGAGAATCCAATTCACATGATACGAGACCCGAGATCACTCCGAAGCTTTCCCTATATTCAAAACATAAATTTGAACACGGTTAGTAAAGATAAGTAGCCTTAGAGACCTCCCACAAGTCCCTACAACAATAACAGGCCAAAACCCGAAAAACAAGAAATTCCGGCGTTTACCAGACCCAAACGGGCTTATCATACGCTCTGGGCGTATGATGCCCCCATCTGGGCGTATGGGACGCCAGCATCAGGTCAAAGGTGGCCAAAATCTGATTTTCAGCCTTTGCATCTTCCTATCGACTGACCCGATTGCATTTTCAAGCCAATATGGTAAACGTACGCATATTTAGACCTCATTTAAGGTCTCCCATATCTACCAACATTCATTAGTTAGTTTATCAACTTCCAACACGAGTACCACCACCCGTTTCCCGTTCATTAAGAGTTTAGTGTTTTACCATCCATACATTGGTTTAGGTACATATTAACCTACAACTCTAGACATATAACAATTCATACAAGTCTAGTGTTTTACCATCCATACATTTTAACATATCCACATGTCTAATGAGAGATCCACCTCTCGGTTTCTCACATGGAGTATTTGACTCCATGTCACCTCATGAAGCACATAACTTCATGCCATCCGTGAAGCATTTTACTTCACTTCCACTCGTGAGGCATATGACCTCACTTCCAGCCGTGAAGTTTATTACTTCACTTAACTCCTCCATGAAGTATCCACACTTCATGTTATTCATCCAATTGTCAAATATACACTAACGGGTCGACTTTCACCACATTAAGTTAATTTTAGTCTAATGTCACCACATTATACATTTTAGTTGACTCTTGACCACATTGAGTCATTTACACCATTTAACCTCATATCACCCATTAGTTCGACCAATAATCACATAAGTCAATTTACATCTATTTACCACATTTGCACAAACAAGTTTGACAATTAATCACATAGTCTAATTACACCTATTTAGAACATTTACACATTCAAATTTGACTATTAACCACATAGTCTAATTACACCTATTTACCACATTTGCACATTCAAGTTTGACTATTAACCACATAGTCTAATTACACCAATTTCACCATTATAGTTTGACCCTATACCACTAAGGTCAATTTACACTAATTTCACCATTATAGTTTGACCCAATACCACTAAGGTCAATTTACACCAATTTTACCATTATCCACAATGGTTTGAATTATACCACGCTAAGTCAATTTACAACCATCCTATCATATTCACACTTTACTTTTACCATTTACTAAATTGCCACACATCCATGGCTTAGTTTGATTAAATATCCACATTGAGTCAAACATACAAATACATGTAAATAGCATACCACACATACTACTTACACAAAACTACTTATCTAATACTAAGTAAGTGCAAAACACTTACCTTTGCCAATGAATATTCCAATCGTTCCTCAAAGCTAACATTTTTAACGCCTTGATCACCTAAACATTTCCACATGTTTTAGTAATTTAAATTACCCCAAATCATACATAAGTTGGAGTTTAAAACCCTCCCAAGATCTAATGATCTTTACTATCATCTAACCTTGGTTCATTAAGCTCCACACAAGCTTTCAACCATTCTAAACCAAATTCACCCATTTTGACCCGTTTAAGGATTTCACCTAAATTCCACAATTTCATCAATTCATAATTCACCAATTCCATTGAGTTTTAAACTTGAAATTGTGTTTATATAACACCATAAACACTTATTCATACTCAAATCATCATTTAAACACCTCAAATTATAAAACCCCTAAATTAGGTTCTCAAGAACCCTAATTTCTAAAACATCAAATTGATTGGGGTTTCTCTTCAATTAAAGTGTATATTACCCCCATAAACACTTACCAACCATAATTCTATCAATTAAACATCATCAATTACAAAACCCCCAAATCACCCTCAAGAACTCTAACTTTATTATTCTTGGATTAGGTGAAATTAACTTGAATTGGTTGTACCTCTAGCTTTAGTAATGTTAGATTAAAATCCTTTTCAATAAAACATCCTCCACAACCCAAATTCCCATCCATTAAGGTTCATCCACCCAACTCTTTATCAAGAACATGAAATTAGATGGAGGAATGAGTTAAAGATGATGGTTACTAGTTAATATGAAGGTTTTGTGTAAATCCACCCTTTAATTCCGCACATGCAAGCTCCAAATGAGTGTTCTTGATCAAAACTGTCTTTCTCCTCTTTCTCTCTTTCAATTTTCGCAAGACACACACAAGTGTGTGCCTACGTTTTTTCTCCACCCAAAACAAGGCAAATGCCTTAATTACATAACTAGTCCTTCATATTATCCCTTTTGACCCCTTATACCATAAGATAGATAAAAGCTTCACCATTTGCAACTAAATCCCCCCAACTTTCCTTTTTATTTATTTAAACGCCCCCTATAATATAAATAATATATTATAGGAAAAAAAACCGAAATTTGGTTCGTTACAAATCACACCCCCTAATTTTGGGTTTCGTCCACCCCTATCTAATGATCCCTTAGAACCAACACTTGTTTAATCCGCTTATACCACAAGCGTTCCACCTTTCTATCTTAGATAGCCACCGGTTCCTCTAAATGAAACATCCATCATCTAACGCCTCAATACTGCTATGAGAAGCAACTTTCACTTTTCTTGTCACACATTCAAGTGATTGAACCACAAAGAATGTATCATGGAGTCTACACGATCCCCCAAGTAACTCCTAATGGCATACAACTTTACAAACTAAATTGAAGTCTGAACAAAACAGGGACTTGGCCTCCCACGTTTTCGAACCCAGTACACCCCCTTTATAAGGGGAACTTTTATATCGCTAAAGTTCCCTTTTGAATTTCAATACACCTCCTCCCTAAATCCACTTAGGGTTTTCTATCCACATTGAGTGGATTTCTCAATCACACTCAATAAACAAGATCTTACACGTTAAGTCTTGAATCACAACATGATTCTTAGTTTCACGACAACCAATATCACCCAACCAAACTGTATTCGACACCGTTCATCATTTAGTAATTCATTAAATCGAATATGAATACTCAAAAGGTAGATAAGATGACACCATCTTTTAACTAAGGGTAATTAGTCACCTCATTTCCTCCGAATCGAAGGAGAAGCTAACATCTCAATCCGACTCTACATGTACAAAGTACCATGTCCTATCACATCTTCTTGAACCAAAGTTCTCCGACCACACGGAAGAGTAGGTTCCGTTTTAGTATTCGGCCTTAACCCGTAGGCAAGTGAGACACTTATAACCAAACACTAGATTGTGCCTCTTTTCATCCCTAGCCACCAAAAGTTAAACACTAAAACAAATATACAATAATCCATGAGACTTTTAAGTCTCAGTCAGCACCCATGAAGCACAAGGACTTCAAGATCACCAATGAAGTTCGAGGACTTCAAATCAACCTTCTAACGCTCGCCCGCGTATAGTTTTCATCAGTTTCCTCTCCAAGTTCTTTCCTTTAGTTTGCTACAATCAAGCTCACAACTGACTAGGAGAATATGCGATACTCCTGTCTCGTTGCATATAGAGAATTCGAGTCTAATCCATGAGGCACCAAAACAACATACAAGGCATACGGTCTTCCTAAAGAAATACGCGTCAAATGCCATAGGCAAATCCTCTTTCATAAACCAACACCCTATTCATCCCAATGACTTTTAGCGTAAGTCATCCTTTGAGATTCAAGGATCTCAATCTTACAATACCCCTTTGAAGTTTGAAGACTTCATTTACAATCACCGGTCGTGAAGTTCTAAGACTTCAAACGCCACCTATGAAGTTCTAAGACTCCAAACACCATTTACCCTTTGATTACTTCAATCATTATCGGTCAACATATAAGTCTTTATAATTCACCACCTCATCCAATAATGGATTTCCACCAAAGCTAAAATGGCACACCAAATCATTCTAAAGAAAGGCCTCTCCTTTCAGGGAATTCAGTAAACTCATGAAGATCATGAGTTTGAACGACTTTGCTTCGAAAATATAAACGATTATCATCGAATAAACGACCACCGTATTAGCATACACGGGTCTATACATCTTACACATTGATCCACATAAACCGCATAACTTCTAATAAACAAGAAAGTTACATCCGCAATCCCAAAGTATTCATAACAGAAATGATACCATTCATGGGATAACATCCTCCTCTACCTCTATTGATGAACTAGGACTTAGACACTTGTTCAAACCCGACAAATCTACATATGCATTCTTCCATTCTTCTTTTCCTCAAGAGAACGGTTACACCCCCCAAGAAGTGACATTCGGGCATAGAACCCTTACGAACTTTTTCACGATTGGAACATCAAGTATTCCATTGCTCCGGTTGGTGTCAATGGCATGAGCCAGGCATACACCAATTCATATGTCACGTGTTTCACCGTCTCTAGGTGAGAACGGGTCGACACATCACCCTTTAGTCATACATGACATTGATACGGTTACTAAGTAACCACACAATTACCATTACAATCGTAGGACTCCATTCCATGTGATTGTTTCACCCACATCGTTCAATTAATAATTCACATAATTGTCAACATTATGAAACCCTCAATGTTGATCGCCTCCGAATCCACCGATTCACAAGTAATATCGTCCAACAAATATACCAAAAGACTTCAGTTTGTCTTTGGTAGTTAGATATATCCGGCTCGACAACCTTAAAATGTCTATTTCCTCCCCCTTTTCATTCGTGTGCTTTAACTCGGGACATTCACTTCGAATGAGTCCCGACTTGTAACAACTGTAGCACTTATTACTAGAACACTATGGCGTAGTGTGTCCCATCATTCCACCTATGTAACTTCCACACATATGGCCACAATTATTACCTTCCCAAAGGGATTTCTAGCTTGGTTAGAACATTTGGCTTTCTTGAAGCCACCACTAATTCCTCCTAGTTTCCTGAGTTTGAACTCCTTGCATCATATTGTAATCAACTCCACCCGAGTTGTAAACCAGGAAGGATAATTCGCTCTAAAAGTCGACCAATAGTATCGAGAAAGCCAATCTATCATCATTCCTTCCGACATTCCAAGATTTGGGCAAGACCACACATAGTCATACGACATGCCGTCAATCTCTTGATTAATTCACCGGTCTAACGTATGTGAAAAAAACTTCTAATTGCATGATCCACAATGGGTTGTGGACAAGCTAGCTCAAGAACGTCTCTTGAGTTCACCATGTTGCATTACCTTCATGCTTTTAGGCCTTTCCCCCTACGGAGAACTCCCAACCTATCATCCACCATTTTTTGGAGTCGACTCTCCGCGAGTAGAACTCCATCCGCCCATCACAATGGATTGCTTCAAGGTTAATACCATTATAGTGAGGTATTGTTGTTAATCAACACATAAACTCCTATTATTTACTCCTTTGGCTCGCACACCACGGACCCCTTGTGAAGACAAGGTTTCCTTCCTCCATGTATTCGACTACATTTGATCCTCCTGCCCTTAAGGCTTCCTGCGGTTCTTCAAATTACCGTATTAGTGAGCTCCATCTTCCTTGAAAGAAGCACAACATCACAAAAAGCTTTAGTCATCCTCCACTAGAATGTTGCCTTCCATAACTCTCGACTAATCCCGAGCTCATCCTCATCCTTGAGGTGATATCCGCATAGACTCCTTCATGCACGAGTGTTAAGTCAACTTCTATCTACAATTCCGCCTATTAAGATATGTTTTTTCCCAAGTCATCCCTGACCGTGTACTAACAAGTTCGTAGATGCTCTACCTACTTATAGGCCTCTAGTCTTACTCTGTAAGGCACTACCTTTTCCTATGTGTATAATTATTTCCTCTGTATAATCATTTATGTTTATACACATAACATATACATATACACATATAACCATCTTCACTTACTCATTGTCGGTGTTCATCATCATATGGTTATTATGAAGGTATTCGAACATGTTACATTATAAATCAAACTGGCCAGGCATGATTGATAATGTAATATGCCCAATTACATTCACCATCTCCATATAACGAATCTCTTAACAACTTTTGGAACAATTAGCTCACATTGGACACCAATTAAAATAAACAACAAAATAATCATTACTAACCTCGCCCCTTAAGCTCCGTGTCTCGGTCACGCCATCATTTGACTCTCATTTCTCCGACCATATCAAGAGCATTATAGGTTTGAGTTTGGTGTCACGCACACCAAATCCCTCAAACCGTTGCTCTGATACCAAGTTGTAACACCCAAAAAACCAACTCAATTTATACTTTTAAAAACATGCGGAAGTTAGGTCCCAAAACAACATTTAACGTATCCACACATTAAGATTTACAAACACGAATTTAAAATAACATGATTTCCACACAATTAGTTGAAACAAAGATCACCAACAAGTTATCCACAACATGTGATAACCTCAAATAGCTGGTAAAGACTCCATACGAGAATATATACAAAAACCAATTACAGAGCATGACCACGAGAATCCAATCCACATAATGCGAGACCCGAGATCACTCCGGAGCTTTCCCTACATTCAAAACATAAATTTGAACATGGTTAGTAAAGATAAGTAGCCCTAGGGACCTCCCACAAGTCCTTACAACAACAACAGGCCAAAACCCGAAAAACATGAAATTCTAGCGTTTATCAGACCCAAACGGGCGTATCATACGCTCTGGGCGTATGGGACGCCAGCATCAGGTCAAAGGTGGCCAAAATCTGATTTTCAGTTTTTGCAACTTCCTGTCGACTGACCCGATTGCATTTTCAAGCCAATATGGTAAACGTACGCATATTTAGACCTCATTTAAGGTCTCCCTTATCTACCAACATTCATTAGTTAGTTTATCAACTTCCAACACGAGTATCACCACCCGTTTCCCGTTCATTAAGAGTTTGACTGCTAGTTACATCCATGCATTGGTTTAGGTACATATTAACCTACAACTCTAGACATATAACAAATCATACAAGTCTAGTGTTTTACCATCCATACATTTTCACATATCCACATGTCTAATGAGAGATCCACCTCTCGGTTTCTCACATGGAGTATTTGACTCCATGTCACCTCATGAAGCACATAACTTCAAGCCATCCGTGAAGCATTTTACTTCACTTCCACTCGTGAGGCATATGACCTCACTTCCAACCGTGAAGTTTATTACTTCACTTAACTCCTCCATGAAGTATCCACACTTCATGTTATTCATCCAATTGTCAAATTTACACTAACGGGTCGACTTTCACCACATTAAGTTAATTTTAGTCTAATGTCACCACATTATACATTTTAGTTGACTCTTGACCACGTTGAGTAATTTACACCATTTAACCTCATATCACTCATTAGTTCGACCAATAATCACATAAGTCAATTTACATCTATTTACCACATTTGCACAAACAAGTTTGACTATTAACCACGTAGTGTAATTTCACCTATTTAGAACATTTACACATTCAAGTTTGACTATTAACCACATAGTCTAATTACACCTATTTACCACATTTGCACATTCAAGTTTGACTATTAACCACATAGTCTAATTACACCAATTTCACCATTATAGTTTGACCATATACCACTAAGGTTAATTTACACCAATTTCACCAATATAGTTTGACCCTATACCACCAAGGTCAATTTACACCAATTTCACCATTATCCATAATGGTTTTGACTTATACCATGCTAAGTCAATTTACAACCATCCTATCACATTCTCACTTTACTTTTACCATTTACTAAATTGCTACACATCCATGGCTTAGTTTGATTAAATATCCACATTAAGTCAAACATACAAGTATATGTAAATAGCATACCACACATACTACTTACACAAAACTACTTATCTAATACTAAGTGCGTGCAAAACACTTACCTTTGCCAATGAATATTCTAATCGTTCTTCAAAGCTAACATCTTTAACGCCTTGATCACCTAAACATTTCCACATGTTTTAGTAATCTAAATTACCCTAAATCATACATAAATTGGAGTTTAACACCCTCCCAAGATCTTATGATATTTACTATCATCTAAACTTGGTTCATTAAGCTCCACACAAGCTTTTAACCATTCTAAACCAAATTCTCCCATTTTGACCCGTTTAAGGATTTCACCCAAATTCCCCAATTTCATCAATTCATAATTCACCAATTCCGTTGAGTTTTAAACTTGAAATTGTGTTTATATAACACCATAAACACTTATTCATACTCAAATAATCATTTAAACACCTCAAATTATAAAAACCCCAAATTAGGTTCTCAAGAACCCTAATTTCTAAAACATCAAATTGATTGGGGTTTCTCATCAATTAAAGTGTCTATTACCCCCATAAACACTTACCAACCATAATTCCATCAATTAAACATCATCAATTACAAAACCCCTTAATCACCCTCAAGAACCCTAACTTTATTATTCTTGAATTAGGTTAAATTAACTTGAATTGGTTGTACCTCTAGCTTTAGTAATGTTAGATTAAAAATCCTTTTCAATAAAACATCCTCCCCAACCCAAATTCCCGTCCATTAAGGTTCATCCACCCAACTCTTTATCAAGAACATGAAATTAGATGGAGAAATGAGTTAAAGATGATGGTTACTAGTTAATATGAAGGTTTTGTGTAAATCCACCCTTTAATTCTGCACATTCAAGCTCCAAATGAGTGTTCTTGATCAAAACTGTCTTTCTCCTATTTCTCTCTTTCAATTTTCGCAAGACACACACACAAGTGTGTGCCTATGTTTTTTCTCCACCCAAAACAGGCAAATGCCTTAATTAAATAACTAGTCCTTCATATTATCCCTTTTGACCCCTTATACCATAAGATAGATAAAAGCTTCACCATTTGCAACTAAATCCCGCAACTTTCCTTTTTATTTATTTAAACGCCACCTATAATATAAATAATATATTATAGGAAAAAAATGGAATTTGGTTCGTTACATATTATGACTACTACGAGATATGGCAGATGGATGTCAAAACGACTTTCCTAAATGGATACCTTACTAAAGATGTGTATATAGCTTAGCCAAAGGGTTTTGTCGTTCTAAAGAATCCTGATAAGGTGTTCAAACTCCAAAGTCCATTTATGGATTGAAACAAACATCTCGAAGCTGGAACCTTCGTTTTGATGAGAAAATCAAAGAGTTTGGTCTCATCAAGAACGAAGAGGAGCTGTGTGTTTACATGAAGGCAAGTGGGAGCATAGTAACGTTCTTGATACTGTATGTGGATGACATACTGCTGATTGGAAACGACATTTCAACCTTACAAGAAGTAAAATCTTAGCTTGGAAAGTGTTTTGCAATGAAAGATCTTGGTGAAGCAGCATATATTCTAGGAATAAAGATCTATAGAGATAGATCAAAGTGGATCATAGGTTTAACCCATAGTGCGTATATTGACAAGGTTATACAACGCTTCTCAATGCAAGATTCCAAGAGAATATTAATTCCTATGGCACATGGAACGATCATAAAGAAATCGTAGTGTCCGAAAACGGAAACGAAAAATGAAAAAAGAAGGATGGAAAGAGTTCCATATGCTTCAGCGATAGGATCAATCATGTATGCCATGTTATGCACTAGGCCAGATGTCTCGTATGCTTTGAGTATGATGAGTAGATATTAGCAGAATCCGGGGGATGCCCACTGGATTGTTGTGAAGAAAATTCTGAAGTACTTGAGAATAACTAAAGATATATTCCTAATATATGGAAGAGTGGAAGAAGAGCTTACTGTAAGGTGTTACACTGATGCTAGCTTCCAGACAGATCAAGTCTCTCGATCACAGACGGGATTTATGTTCATACTGAACGGTGGGGCAATAACTTAGAAGAGTTTGATACATAATGTCTTTGCTCAGTCCACCACCAAGTCTGAATACATTGCGGCATCAGATGCTACAAAGGTGGCTGCTTGGATGAAGAAGTTCATAGATGATCTCGGGGTAGTGCTAAGTGTTGAGAGACCTATCGAGATATTATGTGATAACACGGTGCTATTACTCAAGCAAAAGAACCAAGGTCACATCATAACACCAAGCACATACTCAGAAAGTTCCACTATATACAGGAGATACTGGAACGTGGAGGCATCACTATAAACAAGGTGCAGTGACGGATCCAGCATTTTTACTCAGCAAGTGAAAAAAAACGATAAAAATAAACCTATTAAAAGTTTAAACAAAGATAGGGACAAGGACCTACAAGGATCCGACGATGTCGAGCTTATATACGAGCTCGAGTCCAGGCTTGAAAACTACTCAGGAGCCAAGCTCAGCTCGATTCATTTATACCATACGTGATTAAATCAACACTATATAAAATAATAAATAGTTAAAACTATCAAATAAAATAAAAAAATCTTGATATTTTAAACAAAATTAATTGAATAAACTAATGTAAAAAATAAAAAATAAATAAAAAGAGAAAAAGTAGTAAATAAAATTTTAGTTTTATACTTTACGGTGGAAAAATTGTAGTCGAATATATATTTAAATAAATGAAATAAAAATTAGTTAAATCAAATAAACTATATATACATTACGTAAAACATACTTAAAATTTTTTTATCATCATTAAATATATTATAGTTTATTTGAAAGTTTGAAATGACAGGAAATGAAAGTACAAGTATGTAGACTTTTTAAAAAAAATTAATAAATAATAAGTAAATTAAAAAGCACCAAATCTAATTAAATCAAAAAAGGAGATCTTCTTCCCCAATTTTCTGCTAGCCGCTGCAACTTCGGGAGAATTTCCGATTGAACATTTTTTCACTTTCTTCATTTTCTTCATTTATTTTCACTTCAACTACTCTTGGGTGTCTTTTAAGAGGTTTTTGATAAAACATTCGAGTACCCAAAAATTTTGCAACCAAATTTTATACTAAAAACACTTTCTTCAGAGGTGCCTTTGCCACCTCTCACGCCTCTATGCATCCGCCCCTGATAAGGTGTATGTAGATCATAATCTAGCAGACCCATTTACAAAGCCTATGCCTCAAGTGAAACATGAGCAGCATGCTAGAAACATAGGGCTTAGAACTGCTAGTGAGTGGATATGATTTGTTTTGGTATTTGGATGTTTTTGAACTGTAACAGTAATATTTGAATGATATGGAATTTAATTGTTACATTCCTTATCATCAATATTTACTGTGTACAATATTTGTACGTTTAAGAATCTTTCAATAATTGTTGTTCTAAAAGTTCATGGTCGATCAAATCTATGGGAATAGAGTTTGAACCAAGAGCATTGTGAATCGTTGGTTTATTTCATATAATGAAAAGTCCAAAGAGTTGGAGGCGAAATTCAGAGATATTTATTAGAGAATGAATATTGAACGTAATGCGCTTTAGAATTACTTCATGGATCATCGTCATAAGTAGGTTTTGAAAATGGCATAGTCCCTGTATCCTCAAACCTAAGATGCATATTAGAACTTGATTGAGTGTAAGATTGTTCTTTAACATAATCTAATGTTGTTCTTTGACTAGACAATTATAAGGATCATCGACGGGAGTTAATCCGAAATTTAGTGAGAGTTGTATGTAGTCGAAGGAATCTGTTCCCATACTACAGTAAGCGGCTGACTTCTCTGGCCCCTCATTTTTCAAATTGGTGTAAAAGCAAATTGGGAGTTTGATTAGACCATTTTGAAATTGAGATCGAGAAACAGAATATTGAACATTATTTGAGAATGAATTATGATCCATGTCTCATGTTCAATGGGATGTCAACTACAGAAGGATAATCGACTGATGACCATGGTTATTTAGAATGGTTAAGTAAGAGGACTTAGACTATCGGGAATAGTAGACAACTTTAAAGTAGGGGCAGTTAGATGTAGCTACACGTCCACCACTGTCTGTGCAGATAGATGATCGAGACTTGTGCAAGTGTGAGTCTGTTGGACTAGTATGCCTAAGTAACGACATCTGATAGCACTGCTACTAAGGTAGGATCCAAAGAGTTGCCACACGAGCAACGAACAATGAGATTTTTTAAAGAGTTAAGTAATCTAATACGGTCGCACTTAAAGAGAGACGAGAGACGCTTAATTATTTGTAATTAGATTGCGAATAATTAAAACAAATTAAATTAGTTAATAATTAAAGAGTTGATAATTGGATAACTGGTTTTAATAATTGTCAAATGGTTTGATAATTACTTATTAGTTTGATTTACTAGATTAATTATTAATTGGATTAATAACTAGTTTGTTAATTTAAAAGTATTGTTTAATAATTAACTGATTATTATTGAAACCCTAACTTAATCCCCAAATTTTTTAAACTCTGTTTATAGGGTATTAAGAGATAGAAGCAAATACAGACAACTAATTGGAAAAACCTAATCACTTGCGCAAGACGCCGATGCCGCCGGAAACCGGCCACCTGCCACCGTCGTCCAACGTCCGCCGTGCGCCGCTCCCTACGTCGTCGTGAGCCACAGTTTCCTTGCACGGTCTCACCACCGTCGTTCGGTTTTGCGAACCGGTTTTGTGTGTGGGTTGATGTAGAGGAAACCAAAAGAGTTTGGTTGTCCTGGGAGTTAGTGTTAGCAGATCTAGCGACTGGGTTCGTTGATCTATGGTGTTTCAGTTCGGTTAGTTCTCTTCTCGAAAGGTAGAACTCTAAACAGACCGGTTGTTTTTGTTTTTTTATGTTTGCATCTGGACTACCGGTGGGCAGTCCAAGGTTTGGCCTAGACTGGTTCATACATGTTTTTGTTACGCTGCGTTTATCTCAAAATTGTTCTAAAACCCTTGTACGAATCCCAATAAACATATCACGATGATATTACATATTGTAAATGGCCATGTGCAAAGAAGAAGTTAGCACTAATAACACATTTAAATAGATTTTTAATACATGATAAAACATAAAGTTGCATTAAACAAATATTGAAGTGATTTTTGTGGGACGGTCAATGAATGGTTTATTGACGCCACAAGTCAAATAAAATTGTTTAAATATACAATTTAATTTTAAAATATATAGTATTGTTTAGTTGGACTTTTCAAGACATCTTCTGAACCAAGATGTTTCTAGTGATCACTTGATAAAATCAATCTAGATCTCTAAACTTTTAACAATTTTATAAAACAGTGGTTTAGTTTATAAAAGATGTGTTTAAAAAGCTTTATAAAAATACAACCAATTTTAACTCATCTTAAAATTGATGTGTTTTGAATACCCAAGGGTATGGAGACTCACTATAAAAGTTCAACATAACATATTTGATACACGGTCGTGAACCTTTTATCCAAATTTCCATGATTGATTTGTTTTGTTGTATTTTTCTTTTAGGCATTCTTGGTGATGATATAAGAATCTAGAAAATAATGTATCAATAATTATATTTTGCATTTGTAGCACATGTTCAGTTTTATTTTCATCAAAATAAAAGAGTGTATTTCACAATATATAACCACGTATGTACTAACAGCTAGAGGGAAATTATTAGAATGGTTAATTTTCACCACACCTCAAAGGGTTGGTTTCATTCTATTAATAGGAAACTACAGTTTTCGTCCCTGAGGTTTAATAGTCTTAACAGGTTCAGTACACCCCTAACACTCTTAGTTCCTAACGTTACATTTCTTGACACTTACCGTCCCTGGCCCTAACGTCCGTCCATTCTACCATAAATTCCTCCCCCTCACGTGCCCCTAAGTGAGAGGTATTTTCATCTTTTTACCTTATGTAGTTTATTTAATTGAAGGGACTAAATATGTAATTTTTTACTTAACTGAAGAGATTAAATATGTAATTTACTTAATTGAAGGGATTAAGACCCATTTGTTGAACAACAACAACATTTACATCAACATCATCGTCATCGTCATCTTCATATGCAGGACCTGAAAGTATGATGTCATCGGAGAAGCCGACGCATCCAAAGCAATCGTCGTTGCAACCACCACCACACCACCCTCGGCGCTGCAATCGTCGTCGAAACCCTTCGCGTTCAGCCGTAACTTTACTAAAAGAAATAAAACCCTTATCCACCCCAGCGAAATCCCGCCGCTATCCACCACCTCAGATCCGTCGACCCGCTACTCTCTAACCTAATCGACAAGACGACAATCATCCCCCCGTTTCCATCCCTAACTAAAAGCATCCTTCACCAACAACTCGCCTACAAGGCAAGCACATATATATACACCCGTTTTATAAACCTCTGCGACGCGAAACCGGCGGCGTTCCGGAACAACTTAAACGGGTTATGGGCTGTTTTGGTTGTCGACGTCTTTGATGTGTGACACCCGACAAATTCAGGTTAATATCCATACCCGACTATTACTTTAATTCACATGATTACACTTGCATCATACTTAATTATAGAGTAATTAAGTACATATTTCATACAGCAAGTCCATTCGTTTTATTTCATTACATGCATCGGTAATCGGGCGGATTACCGGGTCACACACTCGTCCCGTCACACGATTGTTGGTGAATTTTAGAAATAATATTTAGACATATATTTGGTGTGCAAAAATTATATGTAATACTGTGATTTAATATTTCGTGATTATATGAATTTTTTTCAGAATTTTTAGAGCAACTTTTAAGTTGACACTTTTTAAGCGGATACGCGATATGTGCCAACAACTCTATATTGGATTTTATAAAAATGACTTGTTTTATATAATTGGGTTATTAATTCAGCTATTTATCTTTATGAATCATAATGGAGCCCAATCCCTTGTAAAAAGCCTAAAAAATGCAACAAAAGCCCAAACCCATTTACTACCAAAAACCCTAAACCTAATCCCTCCCTCTCATTTTCGTTCAGCCCCCATCTCATACTATCCTCCACACTTTTTCAAACTTTGATTCTCCATTCAAGTGTTCTAAGTGCATTCAAGGTGAATCTAAGGTATTTCAAGCTCCCATCATCTCCATTTCATCATCATACCTTCATTGTAAGTGTTTTAATCCATCGTTTCTTTCATATTTTAGACCATATGGTCATGCACCATCCATCCAAATTAAAATCTTGGTTACAAGTGTTTAAATCCATGTTTTTAACAAAAGGTTTTCATAATAAAGAGTTGTTGACACATATTGGTGCATTTGGTGGTTTGAAATGTTTGTTTATGTTGTTTATTGCTCGTTGCTATTTATAGAAACTTTATTTATTGAAATATTGTAGAAATGAGCATATGATATGTTTGAAAGTTTAAATGATGCTTATATTAGCAGAATGGGTAGGAAATGTGAGATTTTTGGTTGAAATGTTGTGTTACACTATGTTATGGTCTACTTACTATATAAGGAAACTTTAATTTGTCATATTTTGTGTTATGATGTTCTAATGGGTAAATACATGATAATATAGTTCTATAACATCTATTAAAGTGTTAGAAAGAGTTATTTGAAGTTACACATGTGCAAAAGGTCGTTTGGACCACTTTCCTAAAAAGGAAACTTTAATTGAACATATTTAGTATGTGTATGTCATAAAGGTCTAAAATAGGTTAAATGGCTTTATTACTATATGAATAGATGATTTATGCAAGAATATGTGATTTAGAATTGTATTATGACATGTTTTGGAGGACCTTACTTAATAAGAAAACTTTATTAGTTTGGGAACTTCACCTTTGCTTGAAATAGAAAGTTTATGTATAGAATCATGTTTATAGTATGTTACTAGTATAATTTCATGTGTAATGTTTTTAGTTTAGCTGTGACATCTAAAGTACACTAAAACCCTAATTGCCTAAAAATGGAAACTTTGCTATGTTAAGGACTATGGTATAGTAATGACATGTTATGTTACTTGTTCAAATGGGTTGAAATAATGTTAATAGGTTATTAGTGTAATGACATAACTTATGTGGATGATTGGTTAACATGTATGAAATATACCATGAAGATGTACACATGCCATGTTACTTGTCACATGTTACTTACTTATGCAATTACTTAAGACTATGTGTTACCATCTATGTTATGAACATATGTAACTATGTTACTTAGTATGTGTTACTTACTTATGCAATTACTTAAAACTATGTGTTACCATCTATGTTATGAACATATGTAACTATGTTACTTAGTATGTGTTACTTACTAATGCAATAACTTAAGATTATGTGTTACCATCTATGTTATGAACATATGCAACTATGTTACTTAGTATGTGTTACTTACTTATGCAATTACTTGAAACATGTGTGTTATGTCATAAGGTGTTACTTATGTGTTACTTGTACATGTCTTCACCATGTGTCACCAACGGGTTGTCGTGTCAAACTTGGTCAACATTAGTCAACATTGGTCAAACCTTTGTCAAACCTCGGTCAACTTTGGTCAAACCTTTTCAAAACGGCAATGTAGCCTTTCAACGTTGAGTCGTTTGGATGAATGTGGTTACATAAACCATGTTTACTTTCATAGACCTTATAGCCTTACTATTCCTAGGGCTCGGTTAGGTTGGTTGTCCAGGCTTGCTAGATTTCTTGTGTTGCTTTCATACTTCATTCACCTTATTCCCGGGTGAGTTTTCACGGCCCCATTTTACTTACTTTTCCATTTGGAGGAGATGCATGCTAAATCATTTTCTTTCTTAGTCATAGGACGTTACTTTTTTATTTTGCTTTAATATATAAGTGGGTGCATTTCCCACACGTAAAGTCATCTCATAATCGAACCGTTAATTATTTCCCAAGCGAGATAATCATGAATAGTACTATTGGGTTTAACAACCCCCACCCGGGTTAGTCGCGCTAACTCTGACTAGGAGTCAAACGGGTGCATCATTGACCTAATCCATGCGTGCGGGGCACGTAAGAGGCAAAATGCTAGTTTCTGCATCCTTCGTTGAGCTTCGATTTCGGTGAATGCTTATATTTTTATTGTAAATTGTTTGATCAACAATCGAATCATTAGTGGGAATACGGCCTGTTACACTATTACATTTCTTTTACTGATTACTTCAAACCTGTGAACTTACCAACCTTGTGTTGACACTTTTAAGCATGTTTATCTCAGGTCGCTAAGCATTCACGCATGGACTAGGATTGCATATCTGGAGTCTCATTTCATGTTTTCATTTAGAAGCTAGGTTTATGGGAACCTAATTTGTTATGCTTATGTATTTTCTACTTTACTTTTGCTTCGGCACTTTACTTTTCGCATTTTCAAACTCTGTATTACTTATTTATTTTTATATGATGTTCAAACGGAAAGTCTTTTCGAAAAACCATTTAGAGGTCGTTCGAAATGACCGGGACTGATTATCCTTGATAGTCACAACCCGTGGGTAACGCGCTGTGGAATTTCAGGGTGTGACAGATTGGTATCAGAGCCCTGGTTATAGAGAAATAAGTTTCATTTAGTGTGCTTAGACTACATCTATAGGCTCACATAGTTCAAATCACATCAATCACATTGCATATACATTCACATGATCCATATCACCTATTACTTAGAAAGTGTTACTGTCACGAGTATGTCTTTCGCATCTCACCCGATTATCATCTTCGACTCCGAGGAGAAGTACGAGTACACACCGTCGGCATCGTCAACAGTTGAATCGTTAATTCCCACATCGTCTGCACCACTACTCCCACGCGCATCCGATGACGATAGTATCCCAATGACTGATGACGACGAGAACCCGAGTAAGTATTCAGGGGAACACCTGGCCGACAACCACAAGGATGTCGAGGAGGAGCCGGAGAGGTTCCTGAGACTATATTCGACAGGGAGCTTGAGGCTCTCATGGACATAAGTGAAGGGGAGGAGACCCCGAGGTGGTACCTCACCCCATCCCATCCCCGTACCTTCCGCACTCAGGTGAAGCATTACTTTGTCAAACCCTGAGGAAGAGGGTCACACTGCCCCGTCATGTTTCAACACCATCTACATTGTCACATCACCCGGACCACAAGGAGGTGGCGATTCACGCAGAGAAACAAGGTCCATCTGAGGGGTACTAGAAAGACTTAGAGAAATCAAGGACTGTTACTTCAAGTTGCGAACCGAACCCTACTCATATGTCCCAACTCAAGGAAGTTCGTTATTGAAATTCCTACTTTCAAATTTATTCGGTATGACTCTAAAACTCGTCAACCTTAGTACAGTGGCTAAATTCTACTATGTCCTTAGACACGGTTAACATTCCGTACCCGATGGTACAACCTAATGAACCTCACAACTCTTTTCGGGAAACTTGGGATAAGGGAAACATAAGTGGGACCATGCAATGCAAAGTATAATTATGGGTGCACACGTAATCATAAATTGAAGTGCATGAAAACTCTGGTGAATCCTATAATCTGAAGTTGCTCTATGTATGACTAGTACTCCTATTTCTGATTTTCAGATGTTCGATTTTCGATCTCATAGGATACTTCGAATGGATCGAGTCAAAGGATATCAGCTGACACAACACGCCACCTTCTATGGCATTGAATTATCCAACATCTTTTCTCATCTACGTATTTGAATCAAACTTAGCCTGAAGCGAAGAACTTCCAGAAGGGCGGTTCATATAAGGTTGTTCTTGCATACAGACCCTGAGGTTTCCAAGGTAATGGAGAAGTCGGGGGTATTACCAAATGGCTTGATAAGATAGAATATGTTCTCAGCATGAACAATTGTACCATGGGTTAAAAAGTTAAATTCGTCACCGACACATTAGAAGGGCAAGTCCTCACATGTTGAAACTCACATGACCACACTCTAAGTCTAGGAGCTGCTAACGCAATCCTATGAGAAGAATTTAAGGAAATTATGAAATTAGAATATTTCTTGAAAAGAACTGCAAAAGTTAGAACAAGGAATCTGAAACTTGTCAGTAGAAGGTGTTAATATGGAAGGATGCACCACGAAAGTCCACGACATGGCCCGATTATGCTCACATATGCTCACATATGGGGCTTAATGCCTCAGATCCAAAGTATAGTGATATCTGCTGAATCTATCACCACCCGAAAAGCAGCGAGACTTGTGCTCAATCTGACAGGCCAAGCAGTTCGTCAAGGTGTACTATTCAGAGATGGAACTCTTGTGAAGTCATTAAAAACAAAAGGAGATGAGAGGATGCTCCCGATAAAACCTTTACACCACCGGCCCCTAGAAGATCGAAACCAGTTAAGGCCCTTGCCGCACGCCAACTAGATAAAGAAACCAGAGGTGGATACACAATGAACTGCCGACATGTAACAAGTGAGTTTCCACCACACGAGTTCATGCGAAGACTCCAAGTGCCAGAAATTATGCGTTTCGGCCCTACCACCCACATTTGAAAGACTTTTGATCAAACCACGAACACAAGAGAAAACCATGGGATTCGAGTATGGTAAACTCAGACATATCCACAAGGATTGCTCAAAGTCTAGAAGACGTAATGATATCAATGCACGTGGCAGAGCGTTCATTATAAGAGCCGGAGGAGCTCTATAGAATCAAAGCTTTGTCACCCCCATGTTCTTGTGAATAACCGTTAAGTCTCCATTCTAATTTATTTGATACAAGTGCCGATAAAAGCTTTGTGCCCACTGGGTTTAGCCCACTACTTGGTATTACACCGATTGCCCTAGATTACCTATACACGGTAGAACTAGCTGATAGTAAGTTGATTGAGGCAGAACAGATAGTCCCAGGGCATGTCTTGACGCTAGCTGACTGCCAATTCACTGTAGACCTATTAACAGTAACTCTTGGGAGTTTCGATATAGTCATCGGTATGGATTGGTTGTTCAAGAACCGAGCCGAGATTGTATGTCACGAGAAAATCGTTCACATTCCACTGCCGAACGGAGAAGCATTGGCAATCTATGGAGAAAGGAGTGGTACTGCACTAAGAATTATTTCTTGTATGAAAGCCCAGAAGTACATGCGAAAGGATTACCATGCGATCTTAGCGAATGTAGCGGAAAGGAAAGCAGACGAAAGGAAGATCGAGGACATTCCGATCGTCCGAGACTATCTAGAAGTATTTCTCGAAGATTTGCTCGGACTTCCACCACAACGGAAAGTCGAGTTCCGGATTACCTCAGGAGCTACTCCGATAGCAAGGTCACCTTACCGACTGGCACCATTGGAAATGTAGGAATTGTCTAACCAATTATAGGAACTATTAGACAAAGGGTTCATCAGACCAAGCTTCTCGCTTTGGGGAGCACCGGTCTTGTTTGTTAAGAAGAAAGACGGATCGTTCTGTATGTGCATCGACTACCAAGAACTTAACAAAGTGATGATCAAGAACCGATATCCAATACTAAGGATCGATGACATGTTCGATCAATTACAAGGGTCAAGCTATTACTCGAAGATTGATCTGTGGTCGGGATACCATCAGCTAAGGATCCAGGAAGATGACATTCCAAAGACCGCTTTCCGAACTCATTACGGTCACTACGAGTTCATGGTCATGCCGTTTGGGTTAACCAATGCACCGGCGGTATTCATGGGCCTCATGAGCCGAGTGTGCAAACCCTACTTGGACAAGTTTGTGATTGTGTTCATAGACGAAATTCTGATATACTCACGGAGTAAGGAGGAGCATGCCTAGCATCTGAATTTAATCATGGAGTTACTAAAGGAGGAGAAATTGTACGCCAAGTTCTCGAAGTGCGAATTTTGGATTCGAGAAGTACAAATCCTTGGACACGTGGTTAACGAGAAGGGCATACATGTTGACCCATCCAAAATCGAGGCGATTAAGAATTGGGAGGCACCTAAGACTCCGACTGAGGTGCGAAATTCTTAGGCCGTGTGGGCTATTATCGACGATTCATCAAAAATTTCTCTAAGATAGCCGAACCCCTCTCTACTCTATGACACAAAGATAAGAAATACGAATGGAACGACAAGGCAGAAACCGCTTTTCAATTACTCAAACAGAAACTTTGCAGCGCACAAATCCTATCATTACCAGAAGGAACGGATGATTTCGTGGTGTACTGTGTTGCGTCACACCAAGGACTCGGGTGTGTGTTAATGCAAAGGGAGAAGGTCATTGCTTATGCTTCTCGATAGCCGAAGGTGCATGAGAAAAACTACACTACCCATTACTTAGAGTTGGGAGTCGTAGTATTCGCACTCAAGATCTGGAGACACGACCTGTATGGCACGAAATGTACAATTTTCACCGATCACAAAAGCCTTCAACACATCTTGACCGGAACATGAGGCAGCGTCGATGGGTCGAATTGCTAAATGACTACGACTGCGCCATCCGTTACCATCCTAGAAAGGCAAACGTCATTGTTGATGCCTTTAGTAGGAAAGAATAACCCAGTCCGCGACGAGTATGGGCGTAACAATTGACCATCCACACGAATTTACCCATACAAATCCGTGACGCTTAACTCGAAGCAATCAAGGAGGTGAACATATGCCATGAGTCCTTATGAGGTATGGATAAGCAATTTGAGGTCAAATCCGATGACATTCATTACTTCATAGATCGGATTTAGGTACCGAACTTTGGGAACTTAAGGGATCTAGTGTTCGACGAATCACACAAGTCCAGATACTCGATTCACCCCGGTGCCGACAAGATGTACCATGACCTCAAGGAGCACTATTGGTGGCCCAACATGAAAGCCGAAATTGCTACCTACGTTAGTAAATGCTTGACCTGTGCTAAGGTCAAAGTGGAGTATCAGAAACCATCACGGTTACTCCAACAACCAGAGATTTCACAGTGGAAATGGGAACAAATATCAATGGATTTCATCACGAAATTACCCAGGGCATCCAACGGTTGTGACACAATCTGGGTAATTGTCGACAGGCTAACAAAATCTGCACACTTCCTTCCTATTAAAGAAAAAGACAAGATGGAGAAGCTAACCAGAATTTACCTAAAGGAAGTAGGCTCGAGGCATGGAGTACCAATTTCCATAATTTCAGATAGGGATAGCCGATTTACATCCTGATTCTGGCAATCCCTACAGAAAGCCTTGGGTACTCGATTGGACATGAGTACTACATACCATCCTCAAACGGATGGTCAGAGTGAAAGGACCATCTAGACCCTTGAGGACATGCTTAGGGCTTGTGTGGTTGACTTTGGAAATGGTTGGGATGCCCACCTATCGTTGGTCGAATTTTCGTAGAACAAAAACTACCACACTAGCATCAAAGCCGCCCCATTCGAAGCACTTTATGGACGAAAGTGTAGATCGCCAATTTGCTGGATAGAAGTGGGAGATAGCCAAATCACAGGTCCAGAAATCATTCATGAAACTACAGAAAAGATCGTACAGATACGCGAACATATCAAAGCCACACGTGATCGTCAGAAGAGTTACGCTTACGTGTGACGCAAACCATTAGAATTTCAAGTGGGAGACAAAGTGCTAATTAAAGTCTCGCCATGGAAAGGAGTGATATGTTTCGGCAAGCGTGGGAAATTGAACCCTCGTTACATTGGACCTTTCGAGATCCTGAAAAGGATTGGTCCCGTTGCTTACAAACTAAATCTACCGGAAACCCTCAATTGCGTTCATGACGTGTTTCACGTGTCGAATATGAAGAAGTGCTTATCAGACGAGACACTGGTCATACAATTGGAGGAGATTAAATAGACGATCAGCTTCACTTCGTCGAGGAACCAGTCGAGATCATGGACCGTGAGGTCAAACAGCTAAAACAAAGTCGCATCCCTATAGTTAAGGTTCGTTGGAATTCTAGACGCGGATCAGAGTTCACTTCAGAGCGCGAGGATCAATTTAAGCGTAAATACCCTCACTTGTTCAAAACTACACCGTCTACCAGTGACTCGAACTGAATTTCGGGATGAAATTCCTTTTAACAGGGGGAGTATGTGACACCCGACAAATTCAGGTTAATATCCATACCCGACTATTACTTTAATTCACATGATTACACTTGCATCATACTTAATTATAGGGTAATTAACTACATATTTCATATAGCAAGTCCATTCGTTTTATTTCATTACTTGCATCGGTAATCGGGCGGATTACCGGGTAACACACGCGTCCCGTCACACGAATGTTGGTGAATTTTAGAAATAATATTTAGACATATATTTGGTGTGCAAAAATTATATGTAATACTGTGATTTAATATTTCGTGATTATATGAATTTTTTTGAAATTTTTAGAGCAACTTTTATTTTGACGCTTTTTAAGCGGATACGCGATATGTGCCAACAACTCTATATTGGATTTTATAAAAATGACTTGTTTTATATAATGGGCTTATTAATTCAGCTATTTATCTTTATGAATCATAATGGAGCCCAATCCCTTGTTAAAAGCCTAAAAATGCAATAAAAGCCCAAACCAATTTATTAAAACCACCCTTAAACCATTTTTACACCAAAAACCCTAAACCTAATCCCTCCCTTTCATTTTCTTTCAGCCCCCATCTCATACTAGCCTCCACCCTTTTTCAAACTTTGATTCTCCATTCAAGTGTTCTAAGTGCATTCAAAGTGAATCCAAGGTATTTCAAGCTCCTATCATCTCCATTTCATCATCATACCTTCATTGTAAGTGTTTTAATCCATCGTTTCTTTCATATTTTCTACCATATGGTCATGGACCATCCATCCAAATGAAAATCTTGGTTACAAGTGTTTAAATCCATGTTTTTAACAAAAGGTTTTCATAATAAAGAGTTGTTGACACATATTGGTGCATTTGGTGGTTTGAAATGTTTGTTTATGTTGTTTATTGCTCGTTGCTATTTATAGAAACTTTATTTATTGAAATATTGTAGAAATGAGTATATGATATGTTTGAAAGTTTAAATGATGCTTATATTAGCAGAATGAGTAGGAAATGTGAGATTTTTGGTTGAAATGTTGTGTTACACTATGTTATGGTCGACTTAATATATAAGGAAACTTTAATTTGTCATATTTTGTGTTATGATGTTCTAATGGGTAAATACATGATAATATAGTTCTATAACATCTATTAAAGTGTTAGAAAGAGTTATTTGAAGTTACACATGTGTAAAAGATCGTTTGGACCACTTTCCAAAAAAGGAAACTTTAATTGAACATATTTGGTATGTGTATGTTATAAAGGTTTAAAATAGGTTAAATGGCTTTATTACTATATGAATAGATGACTTATGTAAGAATATGTGATTTAGAATTGTATTATGACATGTTTTGGAGGACCTTACTTAATAAGAAAACTTTATTAGTTTGGGAACTTCACCTTTGCTTGAAATAGAAAGTTTATGTATAGAATCATGTTTATAGTATGTTACTAGTATAATTTCATGTGTAATTTGTTTAGTTTAGCTGTGACATCTAAAGTACACTAAAACCCTAATTGCCTAAAAAGGGAAACATTGCTATGTTAAGGACTATGGTATAGTAATGACATGTTATGCTATTTGTTCAAGTGGTTTGAAATAATGTTAATAGGTTATTAGTGTAATGACATAACTTATGTGGATGATTGGTTAACATGTATGAAATATACCATGAAGATGTACACATGCCATGTTACTTGTCACATGTTACTTACTTATGCAATTACCTAAGACTATGTGGTACCATCTATGTTATGAACATATATAACTATGTTACTTAGTATGTGTTACTTACTTATGCAATTACTTAAAACTATGTGTTACCATCTATGTTATGAACATATGTAACTATGTTACTTAGTATGTGTTACTTACTAATGCAATAACTTAAGATTATGTGTTACCATCTATGTTATGAACATATGCAACTATGTTACTTAGTATGTGTTACTTACTTATGCAATTACTTGAAACATGTGTGTTATGTCATAAGGTGTTACTTATGTGTTACTTGTACATGCCTTCACCATGTGTCACCAACGGGTCGTCATGGCTAACTTGGTCAACATTGGTCAACATTGGTAAACATTAGTCAACATTGGTCAACATTAGTCAACATTGGTCAAACCTTGGTCAAACCTCGGTCAAACCTTTTCAAAACGTCAATGTAGCCTTTCAACGTTGAGTCGTTTGGATGAATGTGGTTACATAAACCATGTTTACTTTCATAGACCTTATAGCCTTACTATTCCTAGGGCTCGGTTAGGTTGGTTGTCTAGACTTACTAGATTTCTCGTGTTGCTTTCATACTTCATTCACCTCATTCCCAGGTGAGTTTTCACGGCCCCATTTTACTTACTTTTCCATTTAGGGGAGATACATGCTAAATCATTTTCTATCTTAGTCGTATGACGTTAGTCTTTTATTTCGCTTTAAAATATAAGTGGGTGCATTTCCCGCACGTAAAGTCATCTCATAATCGAACCGTTAATTATTTCCCAAGCGAGTTAATCATGAATAGTACTATTGGGTTTAACAACCCCCACCCGGGTTAGTCGCGCTAACTCTGACTGGGAGTCAAACGGGTGCATCGTTGACCTAATCCATGCGTGCGGGGCACGTAAGAGGCAAAATGCTAGTTTCTGCATCCTTCATTGAGCTTTGGTTTCGGTGAATGCTTATATTGTTATTGTATATTGTTTGATCAACAATCGAATCATTAGTAGGAATACAGACTGTTATACTGTTACATTTCTTTTACTGATTATTTCAAACCTGTGAACTCACCAACTTTGTGTTGACACTTTTAAGCATGTTTATCTCAGGTCGCTAAGCATTCACGCATGGACTAGGATTGCATATCTGGAGTCTCATTTCATGTTTTCATTTAGAAGCTAGGTTTATGGGAACCTAATTTGTTATGCTTATGTATTTGCTACTTTACTTTTGCTTCGGCACTTTACTTTCCGCATTTTCAAACTCTGTATTACTTATTTATTTTTATATGATGTTCAAACGGAAAGTCTTTTCGAAAAACCATTTAGAGGTCGTTCGAAATGACCGGGACTGATGATCCTTGACAGTCACAACCCGTGGGTAACGCGCTGTGGAATTTCAGGGTGTGACATGATGTCTTGGATGGCCAGAAAAGAATTGATGGTCGTGGGTAGTGGTGGACATTTCAACGAAATTGGAGGATCTAGAGCTCTCTACAAAGTTTATATTTTTTTAAACTGGGTGCAACAAATAAAGACAGTCGTCAGTTTTTCATGTGGGCTAGACTACTTTCATACTTATATTGGTATACGATACGTGTGTTGGTCTTTAATAAGGTTGCTGGTGCCTGATACGGTGACATCATGAAGTCACAAGCTACATTCTCTTAGATGAAAACTAATGATCTAAGGGTGTGTTTGGCAAAATCTGAACTGTTTGACAAAATCTGAACCATTAAAAGCTCTGATTAGTTTAGCATAGTTTTTTTGCTGAACCATTAAGAACTCAAATGAATCATTAAGAGGTTGGCTTTTAGCGAAACAAACACCCTTACCTCTGGACCGATTCAGAAGTAAGTCTTTTAATGGAATCATTAAGAGCCTATTAAACAACCCCTAAGTAGAGTGTTATGGGTTTGACAATAGTTGAATATCAGGCTTATCAAACAACATAAAACCTTGGTCTGAAACCGAAGGTGAGATGCTTTCTTAGGTTGCTTGTTGTCACTTGGTAACGTGATAATCCTTGTGTACGTGTATATATATTATGAACGAAGGATATACAAAATCTATTTAAATTCCCAGTAATTTTTCAATGTATTTTATAAGTGATATTCAATAGTTTCAAAAACAATAATACAAATTAAAGAGTAAACGGATGCACAATATTTACTTGTAATTAAAAAAAAGAAATTTAATTAATTTGCACGATATTTACAAAGTGACAGTAATTAAAACAAAAGAAATTTTATTAATTCATTTGTGATTGTACACAAACTAGGATTTGTATCCCGCGCTTCGCGGCGGGGAATGTGTGATGTCAGGTTATTGTAGATGGAGCAAAAAGCTATATAGGTTGAGTACATGATACAACATAAACACACTACCATATATGCGATGCTTAAGTAAAAAGAAGTTTCTTACTACATCTATTTGTTTAATTTTAAGCATATTTGTTTAACTTTTAGCATATGTAGGTAGTCTGGATGCTGTCAAAAGATGGTCCTATTAGTGATACATAGATGTAAAAAAAATCAACGCAAATACAATAGACAAACAGATTAAATTAATAGAAACAGATGGTTAACAAAGCTAGGCTATCAAAAGATGGTCCTATTAGTGATACATAGATGTAAAAAAAATCAACGCAAATACAATAGACAAACAGATTAAATTAATAGAAACAGATGGTTAACAAAGCTAGGCTATCTGTTTTTAGTTATTTACAACCTAATTTTGCTGAAAAACAGAAAAAAAAACTAATTTAAGTGATACATAGATATAAACATAAAAGTCAGGAACAAATGGTTAACAAACCAGAAACTGAAGACATTACATAACTTTTTCTTTAAGTGAAATCATTTACCCTCACCCATTTGACGCGCTATAGACAAAAAACAACTCAAATTGGCTCATTTATTAGCAGACGGGTTGAGACAACCTACCTTGAAAATTCTTCACACTGTTATGAGCTTTGACTCCTGTAGTCAACTCGTCATATGACTAATTTAAGTGATACATAGATATAAACATAAAAGTCAGGAACAAATGGTTAACAAACCAGAAACTGAAGACATTACATAACTTTTTCTTTAAGTGAAATCATTTACCCTCACCCATTTGACGCGCTATAGACAAAAAACAACTCAAATTGGCTCATTTATTAGCAGACGGGTTGAGACAACCTACCTTGAAAATTCTTCACACTGTTATGAGCTTTGACTCCTGTAGTCAACTCGTCATATGACTCCTCTCATGTTTATTGTTCTCAAAGGCCTGCATTATCATATGGATACTCATTATACATTACATTAAAGTAAATATTATATTAAAATTTTACATAATAATAAAAAGTACATCGGATGGATGAATCAAACAAAATCATACATTTAAACCTTGAATCATCGTATTTACGAATCGATGCACTTCCACCAGCTACCATTGCCATCTCTTTAACCTATTTCATCATTACAAATCAAACTTGTAATCAAATAAATAACCAAAAAGTTATTTGATTATAACGGTTAAATAAATAAACAGTGAGATTAGGGTAAAGACATGAGTCAGTAACTATTGAAGGGAGAAAAAATTAAACAAAAGAGAAAGTAAAAAAAATAACTGTAAAATAAAAAAGAAAACAGAAGTTGCCAGTGAGGAAAAGAGGGGTGATGTAGAAAGAAACCCCTTGCGTACTCCTCTAACCACATGAGCTTGGCCCATTTACTGTTAAGTCTCCCTAACCAATTTGCTAATAAAATTGACATAACAATTAACAAAACAACCAAAGCCGTTAATGTAAACGTACATAACCCATAATAACATACATAAAGAAATATACAAATTTAAATCACATAATACAACAATAGAAATTGGGATTCCCACTTTTACTTACCCTAAAATTCAGTCCGAAAAAAAAAAGTGTCATCACAAACAATATCCCTCATGTGTAATAATATTAAAAAAACACTCTAGCTAATTGTGTAACTTAAATAATGAACTATATAATCGAGTTACCGCGTACAGTCATTGATCTTGAACGTGCTGCCTCGTAAGGAAATTGTTTATACATATGATGGACACGCTCTGCAAACATATTCTCTTCTTCAGGCCTGCACAGAGACTTCTAAAGTGGTTAGACGGGTCTTTGTGATATGTAAATTTTAAATATGTTTGCGACTATTAGCAGCTTGTCACGCTTAATCTTAACTTCAATTCGCTTGATTCATCTCGAATATGTGAAGGGGTTGAAACACGCAGTAGGTATTTGTATCATAATAACATGTTGACCGTCTAAGTTGCAGTGACTAATCATGTGAAGAAGTTCTAAAATAAATCGAAACAACACGAACGTCAAGCAAAAGAACTGTTGCAAACAAACATGCGACAAATAATAGAACCTGGAAATATTTTTTATAGACAACAAAGGTAAATAAAACTCAAAAAAGAAAACTACTATATCTATCTTCACATATATATAAAACAAAGTACATACAACCAGTGATTTGTCATTAGCATCGTAATTTCCTTGTCAAGATTTTCTTCAAATTTGAAAGAATCCATCTTGATTCTGAGATTGAAAGGTAGTATGTTTAACCATAAGGTAAAACATCATCTCTTTTACAGAAGTAAAAAAAAGAATTGTGCTACTATTGGATACTTGTCAAATGAATTCTTTTCCATGGTTTTAGAAGCATTCTGTAGCTGCCCCCAAACAATTGATACGTACATTTTGACAAATAAAAGAAGCTAATTAAACTGAAAAATATATTTACTTTAGGAAATGACACTGAAATCCATAATCCTTTGGAGGCAAAAATCAATACTGATATGTCTATGAACTGTTCCGCGAATACATAAACACCTCAACCAAGGTGTTCTGCTTCTGTATATTCAAATAAGTAAATTATTTTACTACAGTTTCATTAATTTATTTATTTATTACACCGCGAGGAATATAAATAACATAAAGTTATGGAATGTTTAACCTACCTGAATATACCTGAATGCCGAATGATTTACATTATAGCCAAGAGATGAGGCTATGGTTCAACCTCCATGGAGTTGTCATACACCTAAAATTCCCTCTCTTTAAAGGGCATAAATAAATATGTAAGAATGAAGAAGTTACAAATACAACACCAACTAAACACCTTAAATGAAAAACTCATGATGCTTGAATGACCTAAACCCCATATCAAGTAATCAAGATACCCACATTTCAATTGTGAAGCTCTTTCTATGAAGAAACCTGAATCTAGCTTCAATTAACAATTTTTCAAGAAACCATCAAACCTGATTTTAATTAACCGTTTCTTTCAAAAAACCTAAAACCCGTCTTGATTTAAAGAAACTCAAATTCCAAGTGGCCTAATTTCTCTCTCTAAAGAAACCCAAACTAAAGATTTTCAATAGGGTACGGAGTACCTTTGTTTTCCAACAATTGATGCAACTTTAGTCGACTCCGATGATATGCTGCTAACGAATCGCCTGTTGATCCAAACGCTTATATTTGTGTGTAGCGCTAAGACAAATTAAAATATAAATTATAATTATTAACTTAATTAATTGAAGTCTTAAGACATGGAATTAAGTGGTTGAGACGTGTAACATCTAATCGAAAAATTCAAGGAACTTATTAGCATCGTGGTCATAGGCAATTATTTGAAGGAATTCAGTCTAGGATGAAGCAGTAGGTAATTTAGTAACTTGGTAAGTATAATTGGTTAAATTTACTTGGCTTAACTATTATTTTGGTTGGCTATAGGGAACAAATGAAGGAGGAGATGATGGATCACTTAAGTGGACTGCATGTAAACTTAACTAAGGTATATCATTGCATAACCAGATATTATGCAGAAAAAAAGCGTTTATAAATACCCTAAAACCTAACCCAAACATTTGCAGCAACTTGTTGGTAACAAAAGGAAGCAAAAAAATAGAACAGGTCTCGAAAAAAGGATTCTCTCTGTACGTTAGCCCTGGTCCGAGTTGTACTATAACAGGTCTGGTATTAAATCGACTTTATTTTTGTCTATAGGTACAGTAAACGTAACCGAAATAACAACCAATCATAGAGAAACTAAAAAAAGTTATACATAATCAAATCACTACACATAACTAAAATAACAATGAATCATAAACAAAAACCTTAAAACCATCCATTCTATCATCAATTACACCTGAACAACAGAAATAAAAAAAACTAACGTAAAACTGAAACAAAATTACCTTAACCGAATGAGCGATAGAGATGTAAGCAGACCAATCACCTTAACAATGAAATATATCCATCCTTAATCAACAAATCCATCTTACATAAATTGGCTAATGATAGTATATGTCAATATTATTAAAAACTAATAAATAAGAGATCAGAAATCACATACTATGATAACAGTCTACCAGCAAATAATCGAGGACCTCCATATCCAATCGTCAGATCTTGTATGAGGTTTACAATAAGGCTTCTTTATGACTCAGAAAAAGACAAAAAATAATAACTCTAAGAAAGAATATAAAATCTCTAGCCTACTAAACTTTGGGGATAAATAAATTGCATCTGTTCACATAGTACAAATAAACAACATAAAACCATAAATTGAAGACGCTTACAGACAATAGCAGATGCTTCAATCGGTGTTCATATGCCTCAATTTCTAAACATGAGTAAAAAAGAATAAGAAGTGATATAGCTGATTGGAGAAGATGACACAGTGAAACACACACCTACACGTTTCTGCCGCGACGCAACGCCACCATCTGTGCTACCGGTCGAAGCGCCGGAGGCTGCCTTTGCCTGAACACGACCACACAACCACATATATGTCGTTATAAAGCATTTAAACAGTCAGGAAGACGATTAGGGTCTGGAAGCTTACCATCATCCGTCAGGGGTTTCAAAGGCCCAAATCCGGAGGCGGTGATGGTGGAGCATAAGGCGGCGGAGATGGTGGAGCATAGGGCGGCGGCGATGGTGGAGCATAGGGCGACGTGCGTACTAATCGGTGGCAGGCTGGGTTGTGAGTAATCTTGAGGAGCTGTACGGTTTTTAATCCCATGGCCATTACAAGCAGGTGAACAAACCGTCCAATCATACTAAAGTACTGTTCACGTATCTCTAATTCCCATTTCAAATTGTATGTTATATAATTAGCCATACAGTAACGGGATGACTCGACCGTTGTCACCACTTCATATTAGAAAACATTTCATTAAATAGTAACTAGATGGTTGCATCCTCGCTCCACGTGGTGAGTGGTCAAGGTTTTTACAAAAATTTGAACCCCATCCAGGACATCAAGAAAAAGAACACCAATACGAATCTATTGCCAATCATAAGTTGGTAGGTCCTTCCAATTATATTCAAAAATTAAATGTTAGAAAATGGAATATTGAATTGATCATTACTGAGTAGGTTACCCTAATTAACTTAATGAGCCCGTGGGCTTATACTAATTAACCTTAATAATAATATAGTCCAATATAGATAATACAAGGACACCCAAACTAACCTAATGGGCCCGTGGGCTTATACTAATTAACCCTAATTAACCTAATGGGTCCATCCATATTCTGTCCCACCCAACCCTCTCAACCGGAGGAGTCATCTCTTGCGGACTCCCCTGAAACAGAGTATAAAACACCATTAATCAATGTACCTAAATGTTTAGTGGTCGATAACAAATTATGCAAACAAAGAATATCACAATTAGGTAGACCATAGTATTATGAAAGAAGGGTAAATGTATAGATTACAAATCCACCTTCTGAAGGGCATTCTCATTCTCTTCTTATAGTTACAGACCAATAGTTAATGCATGTCAAAATATTGTTTTTGGCCAAAATAAAACTGGCCTAGCACAAACCAGAATCGTAAACTTGCCGACCCCTTAGCGGTCCAGTCCCGATCTGTGTTTTTCCTTCAATACGGTTTCCGGTTTGGTTCGGTCCAGTTTAGTTTACAACCCATGATCACCCTTAGTTAAAAATACCAAAATGGTTTGAATGTAATTACCTCATATTTTGCTTTACAATAGATGATTTCTTCAACTTTTAGAACAACAATTGGAAGGTTAGCTTGCCATTCTTTGCTAAAATAGAGTTCTTAAGTTAAAAAAACACGACATGTTTATCCCCGAATCAAAGCAATAAATTGAAAAAATGGGGCTTCATAAATTAAACAAACGATAAAAAATGAAGCAGAATGGAACCATCAGTTCATCAACAAATTAGTCCTAAATATGAAATTTCATAGATCAAAGCTCTAAATGGTACATCAATGGATACTTATGCTAGTATGCTCCATTAGTTGGCTAAATGAGATACCTGTAAGAACCGTTCGTCAGAAAACAAAAACTAACACTTGTATAAATTTCAAATACAATACAATAATAAAAAATAGCTATAAATTACAATACTTTTACAAAAGAAATAAAAGAAAAGTACGAAAACAAAGACGAATACTAAATTCGTGACCGAGGCTTCGTGTTTAACACGGACCCCTTAAAACAAATTCCGAGTCTCCCAAGAGAACTCGAATATTTCCCAGGGTACAACGGCCGAAGCTGTGTGTACAGTCGGGGAGGACTCTAAACCCGAAATTTTACCTTGTAGTAGAGAGAATGATTGCTAGAATTTTTTAGAGAATGATGAGAGAGCTCAAGTAGGAGGTTTATGATGTGTTCAAGTGTGTCTAGTAACAAAGGCATACCTTTGTATTTATTGTGAACCAAAATTGAAACACCCTTCAAGTAATTGATTTGCCATTGTACATTGAGCTCTAAGCTCTACCAATCGAGAGTAGTTGTCGTACCGTATTATGTCTACGTCTAATATGCCTTGATTTGCCATTGTACATTGAGCTCTGAGCTCTACCAATCGATGCTTGGCTGTCACAATGTATGCAAATAGCCGACAAAGGCTTTGGCCATCTTGGAATAACCTCCACAAATTGACGTATCCATTCCGCCTCTTCACCAGATTTATCTAAGGCGATGAACTCATATTCCATCATGGATCTAGCTATAACAGTTTGCTTAGACGACTTCCAAGCTATAGCCGTACCACCAAGGGTGAACACATACCCACTGGTTGATCTTGAGTCCTTTATGTCTGATATCCAGTTAGCATCACTGTATCCTTCTATTACAGCTGGATCACGGTTATAATGTAGTCCATAATCTCTTGTATATCTCAAGTACCTTAGCACCCTAGTTATACTTTTCCAATGTACGAAACTTGGATTACTAGTATATCGGCTAAGTCGACTCACGGCAAAAGCCAAATTAGGTCTAGTACATGTCATAAGATACATTAGACTACCAATAATTCTTGAATACTCCAACTGAGCAACTGCCACACCTCTATTTTTACTTAGATGTGTGGTGGTATCAACCGGAGTCTTTGCTATATCCATGTCCTCCGAATTGAACTTTTCAAGAATCTTATCCACATAGTACGATTGACTTAACACAAGACCATTTCGGGTTCTGGTAATCTTTACACCAAGAATTACATCCGCAAGACCCATGTCTTTCATGTCAAACCTCGCTTTCAACATGTTTTTAGTAGAATTGATCATCTAATCATCACTTCCAATGATAAGCATATCATCTACATAAAGGCACAAGATCACATAACCTCCACTTGTGTCTTTCACATAGACACATTTATCGCACTCATTTATTTTGAAACCATTGTCAATCATGACATTGTCAAACTTTTTGTGCCATTGTTTTGGGGCTTTCTTCAAGCCATACAAAGACTTGACCAATTTACATACTTTTCCCTCTTGACCGGGAGCGGAGAACCCCTCATGTTGTTCCTTGTAAATTTCCTCTTCTAAATCTCCCTTTAGAAAAGCGGTTTTTACATCTATTTGGTGAACTTCCAAATTTCTCAAAGCCGCTATTGCAAGCACCAACCTTATCGAGGTTATTCGTGTCACCGGCGAGTAAGTATCAAAGTAATCTAGACCCTCTTTTTGACTAAATCCTTTGAACACTAGCCTTGCTTTTTATTTTTCAATACTACCATCGGGTTTCATCTTCCTTTTAAATATCCAACGATACCGAAGAGATTTACAACTAGGAGGAAGATCTACTAATTCCCATATATGGTTTTGCAAAATAGAATCTATTTCATTCTTTATTGCTTCTTTCCATTGAGGTCCTTCGGGAAATATAACTGCTTGACGGTAGGTATTGGGCTCGCCCTCAACCATGTACGTCATGAAGTCCGGTCCAAAGGATTTTTCAACCTTTTGTCATTTGCTTCTTCTTGGTTCAACTTCTTCCACCTCGGGTCGTTCATGTCTCTTATCATGGAACTCATCTTCAACCGATGTCGATGAGTTTGCGTATTCTTGTCATTTACAAGGAAACACATGTTCAAACCATGAAGCATGTTTAGCTTCCATGATAGTGTTCTTGTGTATGTCAGGATTCTTTGACTCATGTACAAGAAACCGATAAGCACTACTGTTATGAGCATAACCAATAAAGATGCAATCTACAGTTTTGGAACCTATCCTTTGCACCTTCGGAGGTGGTATAGTTACTTTGGCTAGGCACCCCCATATTCTCTAGTGTTTGTATAGTGTTAGTCTACCCTTCCATCATAAGGGTTTTCATCCCTTTTCTTGTGGGGTATCTTATTTAAAAGATAGGTAGCCGCCAAAATGGCCTCCCCGCACATTTCCGGACTCATCCTGGAACTAATCAACATGGCGTTCATCATCTCTTTCAATGTACGGTTCTTTCGTTCCGCGACGCCATTTTGTTGTGGTCTATAAGGAGCGGTATATTGATGTATAGTTCCGTTTTGTGCACATATATCCGCGAAAGATGAGACATATTCACCTCCCCTATCATTTCTCACAACTTTGATTTTCTTGTTGAGTTGACGCTCAACTTTATTTTTATACAAGACAAACTTGTTCATTGCTTCATCCTTACTCTTAAGTAAGTATACATAGCAATATCTTGTACTATCATCAATAAAAGTGATGAAGTACTTATTTCCAACTTTTGTGGGGATGGATTTTAAATCGCACACACTGGTGTGGATTATATCAAGCGGTTCGGTAGTTCTTACAACCAATTTATGGGGCTTTTTTTTGTAAATTTGGCTTCTACATACGTAGTGCATTTTAAATTTCGGAATGTGATTTAAATTACTCAAGCGTTTCATAGTTCAAAAATTTACATGACCAAGACGCGCATGCCAATCAATATTATCATTCAACTCAAGCATGTAAGAAGAAGTACTATGTAAGGCCCCAAAACCAAGCACCCTACAGTTGGTTCTCATAACTGGTTAAGCTTTTTAAAAACATCTAACTTTTATTTACATAAACAGCGGAAGTCTTTCTCAAATTAATTTTATCTTTTACACTCATTAACTTTCATAACATTACCTGACGAATGCATGTGCACCAACCCGAGTAGCACTGCTCCCAAGCCAAGATACCTCGTCCAGCAGACTCACCTTTAAAACAATCTAACGTTCATACAAAGTCAGCGACGCTGAGTGAGTTCTAATAGTTTAATTTAACAAAAGCCAACTCATCTCATTTATTGTTTATCTCAACTCGTGACCCTCTGGTCCTTATAAAAGTAGTTTTGTCATTTATTAAAAAATAGATAACCCCCGTTATCTTACAATATCCCAAAAGATTCATCACCTCAGACTCACCCCATCATTTTAACCTAGTAAGTCTCTCCGACATAGATCGAACTTACCACTCTAACAACTCAAAGTATACCACACATACTAACTACACACTGGTTATCTCAACCATCCTCTAGACACTGACTTACCAGTCCTAATCAGGACTCTCATAACCCGACTGACTCAACAGTTGTACACAATGTACTCAGCCCGACACAACGGTCAATCTAACTCGACACACCACATTGATTCCATCTATTTATCACATCAATATCATCTCATACACAATTAATATAACTCAACACTTGCATGCAATTTAACATATATATATTTGCACGCAAACACATACCTCGTCACTACACCCTCGTTAAGGTTATCCATGTCGATATAATCGTCATAAGCTCCGCTATACCCTTGTTACAGGGTCCCGCCGCTAAACATAGCGACACACTCGTCATCTATGACGACTACCCAACCACGACACGGTGGCTATGTCATCTACCATACGGTGACTGACACGTCACACGTACAATGATGACCCTGAAGGACTCCGTCTTCCACATCACTATTAGCCGTAAACACGGACAACAACACAAGCACATAAAGCAACACATATATACACATGACACTACCTGGACATGTAATACGACTCACTACCATCTTCGGATCACTTACGTGTGTAATCCAACACTTACTTAGACGTATCCTAGTAACGTTTAGACACATTATCCATCTCTTTACAAATAGGAATTTATACGACACACAACCACCATACTGACTTCTAATCCGTATACACTATGGACACCACATAAACCCAAGCACACACGGTACTCTCCGTGTCACGAGGACAACAACACAATACACACAACATCAAACACATGACGCGTAACATCATACTATCATCTACCCCACTCTTTAATGGACCACGTACGGGTTCCCATTCTAAATCTTCTTATATAACCATTACAGGTTTACCTAAATTCCCGACTCATCCCGACTAACTCATAAGATGACACACATAGATCATCACAACTCTTGTACACCCATCCTAGGGATTCCATAACAACCCTTAGCTTCATTATTACATAAAGGTCTCATAAAACACTTCAAGTTAATTCATAACTCATAATACGTTCGTTTATTAAAACATGTGAGTATGTACGATGGCCCCAAAACAGTAAAACGTTTAAAAGAGGGGATTAGAAACTCACAGGTTGTTCCGCGTCCAAATCCTAGCTCTGCACCACGCGTGCTTGCTCAAACACGAAACCTGTCAAACGTATGATTCAAGGATCAGATTACGTCTCATAACATACGTTGAACAACGTATAACAATAATTAAACCCCAACGCTTGTCTCGAATGTTTGCCATTCAAGCCATCGAACCCTAGCTCCACGGTTTCACGGGTTGAACCATTTAGAAAACATAAATTCAAACTTGGTTCTCATGCATGCACGTACCCGGCGATACAGAACCCTATCTCACCAAAACCCTAGTTTTGTTCAAACCCGTGCCTGAGCACTAACGCGTACCACCGGGTGCCACTCACACCCCCACCACCGTGATCCGTTATCATCGTTGTACTCATCTCCTTTCTTATGCACTGCTAGCCCGTTCGTCGAGCCCCTTCATCTCTCCATCATCGTCTTCATACTCTAGCCGTGTCCAAACCCTAGCGGGTCAACACCACGCACCAACGCCATGCACGCCACTACCACCCTACTCCTCACGCCTGTCCTTAGCCGGCCTACACTCCACGGTCGTGCAACCAAGGCCACCATCACGTTGCGGGCCCCACGTTACACCACCGCAGCTACCACCGTCCTACGCCATCGGACCAATACCAAAACCGTAATTACCGGTCACCGTCAAGCCTCACCATCTTCGTGCATCATTATCCCCGTCGTACCTGCGCCGTCACTGATTATTTCCGAGGACCACCCATAGCTGCCCCCTTCATTGCATACGGCCATCACCGGCCGCCACGCCACCATCCGAACACCATCTAATTCCAATTCCTAATCGGAAATCCCTGCCAAATGGGTGTAAACACATAAACGAATACAAACAGGATTACCTTGACGTGTTTTGGAAACTCCCGGTTGAATGCTACCCTCGAACCACCGTCGTCGACATCCTTCGATCTTGGCGTCCCTCATTCCCTCGCCTCTCCTGCCGTCACGCAACCCCTACGCCGAATGGCCTAGGGTTTCCTCTAAATGTTTCTTTTAAATGTTACAATGTTACATCCGGGTCCTTACGTTTCTCTTTCGTATATTTTGATCCCAAACTGTGCTTTAAATGATTATTACAGGAGTTAAACGAACCTTTAGTGTCAATCCGTGCCCTTAGTTACTAAAAACATATTCGGGTTGCCCAATACTCGTTTAATTAGTTATACGAATTTTCGGGATGTTACAAGTCTACCCCCCTTAAAAGAGGTTTCGTCCTCGAATCCTGGGTTGGTACAAACCAACAGGACTTATCTTCTCGTTCTCACTTGCGCACCCAAGCCATCAGGTGTCTATCACCCACCTTCACGTTTATCGAATCTATTACTTTATTTTGCAACTTGACCACCACTATTGGTGTTCAAATAAGTCTACTTCATTACCCGCTTTCAACTTTGGGACTTGTAGGTTTCACCTGCACGCTACCTCCTCTCTTTCCTTCCCAGCCATTAATCAAACGGTTGCATTTCCAACTCTTGCTATCCCGACACATGCTGGAAGTTGTATCGTTTCATTCCAGCTCACGGGCACAATTTCCTTTCGTCTCTCGTATTATCTGAATGATTTCGTCATTCCTACGATCATCCTCCCACGTAGGTTTCATACCTTAATCGTTATTCTGCGATGATTTCTCGTACTCAATCCCACTGCGCTATTCATAAGGGATTACCTTTGTCCTTCTCTGATTATCTCCAAGAGCTTGTGTAAAGCTACACTGGTCTCCATTAAATTTCTTTATCATAACATCTATTTACTTGATTATCGCGTATTCAATACGTCCCTTAAGTACGTACACATACCCGACACTATGGTCAACCTCATTAGCTCTCGATGTTTCTCAATTGCTCACTTACTTCCGTCCTGTCAGTCTTAACAGCCAACCACATGCTTCTCTTGAATGCTCCACAGAAGCTCATAGTAATTGGTCTTGGATTTACCAGCGTAGGCATATCCTTCTTAGTCATTTACGTGCAATCTTGCACGTGCCCCTCCTGAGTTTCACCTTTTTCTATGTTCCTTTACCATTACCATGCGATCCCCGACCGCATGTCATTTATCATGTACGAACATGAAGTCCGCCTGCTCACAGCTATTTGTCGTCTCATCCAGGGAAAAACATCCCTAATCTCCTGGTGTCTCATCTTGACTGAATTCTTCATATAGAACGTGTTCCATGAAGGTCCTTTGTCATCTTGTTAACTTCGTGCTGAAGTCTTCAGCGTCATCACCTCGACCTCATCATAAGCATTCTGGTCAAGCGTCCGCGTAAACGCTTTCATCGTCTACTCTCGCAGCTCCGCCCATTGGCTTCGTGCTCTGAATTCCTGAGATATAAGCATAGGCATCTCATAAGAGCACCTCACTAGTCGCCTAGAAAGGCGTCAAAACTCCTCGCATCGCTTCGAGAAAATCGTCAAGATAGAAATACTATACTTGAGCACACTAACCATATGTCCTCTGCACGACTAAGCGTGTACTACAAGGACACACACCGACACACATAACTACAGGACACACATTTTTCTTCGCATGTACTAGTAACTCAACCTTCTAACTCGCATTAATTGTACCTAGACAACTAGTTAGATCTGGGTAAATCTACGCGCATACAATATGACCTTGTCATTTATAGACACACAAGTATATCATGTTGTCTGGCCCAAAGGCACAAGCAAACACGATCTCCCGCCTGACTGCCGTCAGACATAATAACCTGTTGACAAAAGTCAAGACCATATCAAGCTTATACGTTATCTCCCGCCTGACTAATGCCAGACACAATATCAAGCTTACGCTTGATCTCCCGCCACGAATATTAAGTACGTGACATAATTAACTCATACTCATAAGCAACTCAATTAACGACATACAAGTTTATTCACAAAACACTTTCATGTCCTTAAGCACCAAAACATTTACTCGCGAAGACATATGTCTTAAGATACAAAGACATTCAATATCATAGTAAGGCTAAACACCCCCTTACATTTCACACGTCACCTAGCATAACACATAGGTGACACTATCTTAAGACCGAAGACGCACACAAGTAATCAAAACTCAGGTCTACACAGGTCTACTCACGCCGTCTAATCACCCAAGTTCTAGCATCACATCAAAGATTACATTTAGTTTGAACTCACGTTGTTCAAAAAGTAATCACATAATCACACATAATTAACACTGCACCACCAATTGAAAGCTATCACACATGCAACTATCGTTAACTACGTCTTAAACCATTGCATGATAAAATTCACTGTTAAGGTTAAAATCAAGCAATTGAAAAACCAAGAACAGATATTTTGTCACAAAAGTGTCTGACGGCCACTACTCAAAATGCTCTAGTCCTTTCGTGGCAACCACCACTGCTCTAATCACTGAACCAGTCAAAGTTATCACCCCACTTGTTACTCGTCGTCAGATTCCTACAACCATCTGTTTCCCGATCCCGAATCTTGCCTCGGAGGCAGATGCCTAACAGCAAATGCGTTTCTTCTTCTCCAAACACTCCTCCTATAGAAGGAGCTACTAAGTCCACCTCTCATGGCTGCCCTGGTAGTACTGGGAGCATTAGGCGCCGGAAGCGCCAAGATCACCTCCTGTGCTGGTAGCTCCTCATCCTTAGTCGCCGGTGGAACCACCGTCAATGGAACAGTTTCTAAGATCCGTCTTCTCCCAAAAGATAACCGTACGAACAGCAGCCGCACGTCTAGCCCGTCGTTCTAACAACCTCCTGATTAGAGCTCCCCGCCGTCTGAAACGTCATGGCCATCAGTACCGTCACAAGATAGAACGTTAGAAAGATTACTATGGGCGTCAAATTCAGAATATGAGAGTAATCATAGACTGCCAAATCACGGTGATCAAAGGCAATTTGGTGGTCCACATTACTGCTCGGATTCTAAACATTCCCCATCGTATTCGCACTAGCTTTCTATCTTTCACACACAGCATGCACATGCATCCCACACAACTCACATAGCACCACATAATAATCTAGAAATCATCATCTTTATCACAATTTCACACCATCCAAGGTTACACACAAAATTACTAAATCATATCTACGCACCAAACTATCACACATAGTTACAAATAATGCTATTCCGCATTACTCAACTCACACTATAATCTCATTCAATTTCACCACACAACTTCAAGTTGTTCTACATAATACTACAACACATATCACACTACATGATCCCACACGGAACCATAAATCATTTACTCACACCAATTACTTCACCTAGTGTAACACTACACAAATAGTAAATAATAATTACTTCTCAACTCGAAAGACGTACCTCTTGGCTCGCGGTTACTCGTGGTGGCATTCGTTTCATCCTCGTCCCATTTTCAGTTTAAGTTAAGGCATTTTATTTGTTTAAAAACACCACTTTTCTCTTAAACCCGGCTCTGATACCAACTTGTAAGGCCCCAAAACAAGGCACCCTACAGTTGGTTCTCATAACTGGTTAAGCTCTTTAAAAACATCTAACTTTTATTTACATAAACAGCGAAAGTCTTTCTCAAATTAATTTTATCTTTTACACTCGTTAACTTTCATAACATTACCTGACGAATGCATGCGCACCAACCCGAGTAGCATCGCTCCCAAGCCAAGATACCTCGTCTAGCAGACTCACCTGCAAAACAATCTAACGTACATACAAAGTCAGTTACGCTGAGTGAGTTCTAATAGTTTAATTTAACAATAGCCAACTTATCTCATTTATTGTTTATCTCCACTCACGACCTTCTAGTCCTTATAAAAATAGTTTTTTCATTTATTAAAAGATAGATAATCCCTATTATCTTACAATATCCCAAAAGATTCACCACCTCAGACTCACCCCATCATTTTAACCCAGTAAGTCTCTCCGACATAGATCGAACTTACCACTCTGACAACTTAAAGTATACCACACATATTAAATACACACTGGTTATCTCAACCATCCTCTAGACACCTTCTTACTAGTCCTAATCAAGACTCTCATAACCCGACTGACTCAACAGTTGTACACAATGTACTCATCCCGACACAATGGTCAATCTAACTCGATACACCACATTGATTCCATCTATTTATCACATCAATATCATCTCATACACAATTAATATAACTCAACACTTGCATGCAATTTAACATATATATATTTGCACGCAAACACATACCTCGTCACTGCACCCTCGTTAGGGTTATCCCCGTCGGGTCAATCGTAATAAGCTCCGCTATACCCTTGTTACAGGGCCACGCCGCTAAACATAGCGACACACTTGTCATCTATGATGACTACCCAGCCACCACACGGTGACTACGTCATCTACCATACAGTGACTAACACGTCACACGTACAATGATGACCCCGAAGGACTCCGTCCTCCACATCACTATTAGCCGTAAACACGGGCAACAACGCTAGCACATAAAGCAACACATATATACACATGACACTACCTGGACATGTACTATGACTCACTACCATCTTCGGATCACTTACGTGTGTAATCCAACACTAACTTAGACGTATCCTCGTAATGTTTTGACATATTATCCATCTCTTTACGAAGAGGCATTTATACAACACACAAGCACCATACTGACTTCTAATCCGTATACACTATGGACACCACATAAACCCATGCACACACGGTACCCGCCGTGTCACGAGGACAACGACACAATACACACAACATCAAACATATGACCCATAACCGCATACTATCATCTACCCGACTCTTTAATGAACCACGTACGGGTTCCCATTCTAACTCTTCTTATATAACCATTACAGGTTTAACTAAATTCCCGACTCATCCTACTAACTCATAAGATGACACACATAGATCATCACAACTCTTGTTCACCCATCCTAGGGATCCCATAACGACCCTTAGCTTCATTATTACATAAAGGTCTCATGAAACACTTCAAGTTAATTCATAACTGATAATACGTTTGTTTACTAAAACATGTGAGTATGTACGATGGCCCCAAAACAGTAAAACATTTAAAAGAGGGGATTAGAAACTCACAGGTTGTTCCGTGTCCAAATCCTAGCTCTGCACCACGCGTGCTTGCTCAAAACCGGAACATGTCAAACGTATGATTCAAGGTTCAAATTATGTCTCATAACATACGTTGAACAACGTATAACAATAATTAAACCCCAACGCTTGTCTCGAATGTTTGCCATTCAAACCATCGAACCCTAGCTCCACGGTTTCACGGGTTGGACCATTCATGACCCATTTAGAAAACATAAATTCAAACTGGGTTCTCATGCATGCACGAACCCGGCCATACACAACCCTAACTCACCAAAACCCTAGTTTTGTTCAAACCCGTGCGTGAGCACTAACGCGTACCACCGGGTGCCACTCACACCCCCACCACCGTGACCGGTTATCACCGTCGTCCTCATCTCCTTTCTTATGCACTGCTAGCCCGTTCATCTCTCCATCCTTGTCTTCGTCCTCTAGTCGGGTCCAAACCCTAGCGGGTCAACGCCACGCACCACCGCTATGCACGCCACCACCACCCTACTCCTCACGTCTCTCCTTAGCCGGCCTACACTCCACATTCGTGCAACCAAGGCCACCACCAGCCGTTGCAGGCCCCACGTTACACCACCACAGCCACCACTGTCTTACGCCATCGGACCAATACCAAAACCTTAATTACCGGTCCCCGTCGAGCCTCACCATCTTCGTGCATCATTATCCCCGTCGTACCTGCGCCTTCACTGATTATTGCCGAGGACCACCCGTAGCTACCCCTTCGTTGCATACGGCCATCACCGGCCGCCACGCCACCATCCGAACACCATCTAATTCCAACTCCTAATCGGAAATCCCCGCCAAACAGGTGTAAACACATAAACGAATACAAACGGGATTACCTTGGCGTGTTTTAGAAACTCCCGGTTGAATGCTACCCTCGAACCACCGTCGCCGGCGTCCTTCGATCTTGGCGTCCCTCGCGTGTCATGTCGCCTCGCAACCCCTAGGCCGAATGGCCTAGGGTTTCATCTAAATGTTTCTTTTAAATGTTACAATGTTACATCCGGGTCCTTGCGTCTCTCTTTCATACGTTTTGATCCCAATTTATGCTTTAAATGATTATTACAGGAGTTAAACGCACCTTTAGTGTCAATCCGTGCCCTTAGTTACTAAAAACATATTCGGGTTGCCCAATACTCGTTTCATTAGTTATACGATTTTTCGGGATGTTACATACTAGCCTTGTCATTCATGTTCTTTTTCAAAACCGTTACACTTAATTTAAACATGGCATTAAGGGCATACCCTTTGCCAACAAAAATTCCCTTTTTGGTCAACACGACCTTATCAGATTCAATACCAAGTCGAAATCCAAACTTATTAAGGAACCATCCCGAAACAAGATTCTTGCGAATCTCGGGAACATACAAGGTGTTGCTCAAGGTGAGTTCTTTTCCCGAAGTCATCTTCAAGATCATATCCCCTTCACCCATGATATCGGCGGTAGTTTTGTTCCCCATGTAGAGCTTTGGATCACCCTTTACTTCCTTAAACGTATTAAATAGGTTTTTGTCACCACACACTTGACGGGTAGCTCCCGCGTCAACATACCAACCTTGCGGTTTGTCACCCGCAATGTTGACTTCTGCTATCATTGTCGACGCTTCTGTGATCATTGCATAAGAGGCATGCCATCATCATCCACCATGTGCGCCTTTTCACGCTTTGGTGCCTTGCACCTGTGAGCTAAGTGGCCATTTTTGCCACAATTGTAGCATTTGCCCTTAAACTTCTTCTTCACCACGCCCTCCTTTTTGGGACCAAGGTTGACACTTTTTTCTTTACTTTTCCCCTTTTTAAAGTCCTTATTGCTTTTAGAGGATTGGCCATGTTCAACCATGTTGGCCTTAGCGAAATTTGCACTTGACTCACCTTAAGAGCCAACCTATTGTCTTCTTCAATTCGAAGACGAACCACAAGGTCTTCAATGGTCATTTATTTTTGTTTATGTTTTAAATATTTTTTAAAGTCAACCCATGACGGAGGTAATTTTTTGACCATTGAAGCGACTTGAAAGGTCTCACTAAGGAGCATCCCCTCAGCGTGAATGTCACTAAGTATAACTTGTAACTCTTGGAGTTGACTAATGACCGTTTTTTCATCAACCATTTTGTAGTCCAAGAAACGGGCGACCACAAATTTCTTTGTGCCTGCATCCTCCATTTTGTACTTGCGTTCCAACGACTCCCATAATTCTTTTACGGTTGTTATCTTTCAATACACGTTATACAAAGCATCCACTAAGCCGTTCAACACATAGTTGTGGCACAAGAACTTGGAATTCTTCCAAGCATCCACGGCACTCATATGTTGAACGTCGGCGTTCTCACCCTCAACGGGTGTGGAGGGGATTCGGTTAAAAACCAAGCTAGGTTCAAGGTGGTCAAGTAGAAGAACATCTTCTGTTGGCACCTTTTAAAGTGCAATCCCGAAAACTTTTCGGGTTTTTCCGCATGGTTCGCAACCGTTATTGCGATTTGGTTACCAACTAATGGTAGCACGGAAGAAGAGTTATTTGGTGTTGCCATTTCCTGAAAACAAAATTCCAAAAATTATGAGTATTTAAGAATTAAAGATTAAACCGACAAACGGTATATGATTACTAAACTAGAACCTACTAAAGGTTTCTAATACTTAATTATGAGACCTACAAAAGGTTTCTGTTACTTTTAATTAGATTTTTTTTAAACTAAACAAGGAAATTAAAACATACCGTAGGTTCTCTAAGTACAACTTTGAGATACCATACGCTAGGTTTTAGGAGCTTTTTAAAAAAAATAAACCAACAATAAACCTACAAAAGGTTTTTAAATAATTAGTCTTGAAACCTACAAAAAGTTTATAATTATTAAGTTTTAAACCTATACAAGGTTTTTAATAATATGAGTTGAAACCTATAAAACGTTTATTAGTTTTTTAGAGTCTTTAAAGATGTCAAAAAAAATCTAACAGAAGGTATTAAATGAGCCTTAAGAAAAAAAAATATATGATGCCACCAAAAGAAACAGTAGGTTATGATGACAAAAAAATAGCACTAAACTTGAACAACCACTAAGTTTTGAAAAAGAACAACATTAGGATGCAAAGGCTTTCAAAAAAAAATTTAACAAAACCAACAGAAGGTTATAGTTGCTTTCAACAAATTAAAAGAACCACATCCGTAGGTTTCTAAAATAAATTGAGAAAGAAAAAAAGATATTATGTGAAGCAAAGACCAACGGAGCTATATGGACAGAAAAGAACCAAAATAATTTGTCACTCAAAAGCAACAGAAGGTTTCGACCAAATTATATTTTATATAGAACTTTGAAAAATAAAATAACCTACAAAAGGTTTATTTTATAAATATATATATTTTTTATTTTTAAAACGAACGACGGTTTTAAAACTTTGTTTTAAGATTTTAAGAACTGTTCGCCAAAAAATAAAAAAACTATCACTTGTATAAATTCCAAATACAATACAATAATCAAAGAAATCTATAAATTACAATAATTTTGCAAAAGAAAAGTATGAAAACAAAGACGAATACTAAATTCGTGACCGAGGGTTCGTGTTTAACACGGGTCCCTTAAAACAAATTTCGAGTCTCCCAAGAGAACTCGAATGTTTCTCAGTGTACAACGGCCGAAACTGTGTGTACAACATGGGAGGACTCTAAACCCGAAATTTTACCATGTAGTAGAGAGAATGATTGCTAGAATTTTTTAGAGAATGATGAGAGAGCTCAAGTAGGAGGTTTATGGTGTGTTCAATTGTGTCTAGTAAGAAAGGCATACCTTTGTATTTATAGTGAACTAAAATTGAAACACCCTTCAAGTCATTACTCAAGTAGTGAATTCAAAGTTGAAACACCTATAGACTTTACTAAAAAAAATTGAATTCAAAGATGAAACACACAAAGTTGTAACACCTAAATTGAATTCAAAATTGAAAGATTTTATACAAAATAAAATCAAACTTAAAACATAACCAAATCATACTACTTTATTATTATTATTTATTTTCACATATTCTTGAAGAGTTCCAACAATACCTTGAAAGCAACATGAGAACTACAATGGTTCTTGATCCAAACAACACTTCTCACGTGTTTACCAGGCTCATCTGCAACAACAAAAACCATAGGAAATCAATCGGTATCAGCCATAGAATTGCTCCTTCATGCCGAATACCTAATCACCACTTGAGTTTCAGATTATGGAGGAATTATCATCATCGAACAAATTATCTATCAAACAGAGAAACATCAAACGGTATTGTAATCCTAAATAAAATGGTAGAGCTTCAAAATAAGGGTTTAAGGATCGTAAAAAGCGTACCTGAGCGGAGTAACGTATCTGGATCGCCAGAGGAGAAAGCTATCTCCAACCCACCTGAAAAGCCCATCTCCTTCCTTGAAATTAAAAAACTAATGGAATGGCGGTAATCGTGACAATAATAACAGTGTTCATTGTCAATTTTGTAACTTTGCAGGTCACGAAGCAAAAGATTGCAGGAAACTTGCGCGTTTTCTTCGCAAAAATCAAGTTACCATAGGCGATTCTATGACCCAAAATTAGGCTACACCAATGGCTAATGTCACTACTTCCCACTCGGTTTCCTCCTTTTCATGGATGTTTGACAGTGGGGACTCCCACCACATCACCTCCGATCGTACGTCTCTTCACACTCTATCCGGGTATGGGGTCCGGATGAAATCGTCCTTGGTAATGGTAAAACCCTCTCCATTACTCATATTGGTCAAACACATCTTCTTACATCTAATGGTTCCATTTCTTTAAAAGATGTTTTGTGTGTTCCTCATTTTAAAAATAAACTAATATCCACTGCCAAATTATGTAAGACTAATCTTGTTTCTGTAGAGTTTTTCCCCACATATTTTTTTGTCAAGGATCTTCGAACAGGGGCACGTCTAATGCGAGGGCAGAATTACCTTGATGTCTACTATGCAAACCTTCCATCTTTGCCTCAAATAAATGCGGTTTCAACCATTTCATCTCTTAGTTGGCATCACAAACTTGGACATCCTTCCATTCTGATTCTCAAAACAATAGCCAAATGTTTAGGTTTACGTTTCAATTTCCAAAACTTTCATTGTAATTCGTGTTCTATCAATAAGAGTCACAAAGATTCCTTTGGCATGAACTCAATCACTACTACAAAACCTTTACAACTAGTTTATTCAGACGTTTAGGGACTGATCGGTGTCGAAGGGACCGGTCAAAGATAAAGAAATAGAGTGTCCTAATCACCTTAAACTCGTTAGGGTAAGAAGGGTGTCGAACCACGAAGAGTTTGTGGTCGGTGCTCAACTTCAATTAACAATGCAAATTATGAAGTTACAACGGGTCTTTCTGACCAAACACAATCAATGATTTAAGTGAAAACTTTATAAACTCAACAAACAAATCAAGTACCAAACAAAACGGTTTAAGTTGTAAACAATAATTAAAAAGGGTATCACACCCGGGTTTCAAGCTCACAAATAATTAGGGATTATCACACCAACATTTGAGTTCAAACAATCGAATGGTTATTCAAATCTAATTAACCAAATCTAACCAAGAACATCAACATTCATACATCATCGGCAAATAGTGTAAAACAATATTCACGAATGAAATCGAGACAAATGTATGCAATATAGAATTAGATTAATCAATAGATTCAACATAAATCAAAGTTCATAACAATTATCATCTAACGGGGTCAATGGTGCAAGAATTTATCGATTCCCGTGAGTTCATAACCATACTAAACACAAAGATTCAAGTGTTTCAAACCAAACGATTACAAGAATTGTTTCTCAAAGCTACCACATGATAAAACCCTAAAAACTTACAAACAATCCACCCGGGAATGATTACCGGTGGATTAGCCGCTCATGGTGGTGGAATTCATCTTCAATCCTTCAATCTTTCGGGTATCGATCTTCAATTCGATGTTGGAATCGTGTTTCTCGTCTCCCAAGAACTCGAAAATCGCCCCAAGAACTGTGGTAAAAGTCGTGATTCGAATATTGGGGAAGAAACCCCCAATTAAACCTCAAAATCGGCTGTTTCCCCAAAATTCACGTCCAGAAAACGTAACCAGCGTAAGCTTACGCTGGTGTGGCGTAGGCTTACGCTGGGGCACTAGAAGCTGCTGTGAAGAAAAAGCTCAGGCGTAGGCCTACGCTGATGGGGCGTAAGCTTACGCCGGTGGCGTAGGCTTACGCTGGACCTGTATTTTGCCCCGTTTTCTCCGTGTCTCTTCCGACTCTTGCATCTCTCGTCTAATATCTTCCAAACTCATACTTTAAGCGTCCAACACCTGCACATGCACAGCTACACAAAACCTTTGTATTCCACATATTAATTTGCATAAATATAACATATTGCACCTTTTAATACATGAAACTTTGGCCACTTATCATATCCCCACACTTGAGTTTTGCTTGCCCTCAAGCAAAGTCATTTGCTTTTAAATTCACATTACAAATTTTTAAATAATTGTTTTCACTAAACATAAGTTAAGGTCCAAGGTCATGCAAAATTCATAAAAATTATACTCTCAACAGCTTTACAATCCAACAAACCATTAATGAATTTTTAAACAAAAGAAAATATTGGAACGCGCTTAACTCATATCTAGCTATGGTTTTGCATGCACACCCCCCTCACAATCAGTCACTCCACTCGGCTTCATATATGGACTAGCGATGATGTGCTAGTATTTTTCACTCGAAACCAAACAATGAATCACATTATCATAGGCTTGCATATTGATCACAACTCCACCTACTAACACAACTAAAACGCACAAATCAAAAGGTCTTTTAAGGGTTGTAATGTAGGCTAGGGTTACGGGTATGGATAAGGATTTTTAAAGTGGCTAAAGGTGAGTGGAATTCAACTAATAAAGTTACAAATCAACTCTTAAACCTTCAAAATTCTACCATGGGTATAAATGACCCATCAACACTAAATTTCTTATTTCTTATTTCTTCACACTATCAAATGAAACTTGAGTTAAACTGACCCAATAACATCTTTTATTTTAGCTCAACTAATATTCAAAACCTTTGGGCACATGTTGACCCAATACTATTTTTGTATTTCTTTTTCTTTCATTTTTTTTTTCAATGCAACTACACCAATCTAAGTTAATTGAATTCCAACTCACGGGTTTAAAAAGAAAAGGCTAAAAGGTGAATGGGTGAATGTTGTGGGTTTTGTCAAAAGAAAAGGTATAGGCTCAGAATAGGTATCTAATGGATATTAACGGGTAAAGGCATAAAAATGGCTAAAAATAAAAAGGTTTCTCCTAATGCCTTTATCATTTTTGCACAATCAATTGGTTCAAGGTTTCAACATGTATTAACAATATGCAAGTTCTAAAATATGAAACAAAGTGGCTAAACACTCAAATAAGAAAATATAAATCAATTTGGCTCAAAGTCTCACAGAAACGGTGGAAAATAGGTTACCGACAATGCATGCAAACCATCACCTTTTACTTTGTTACTCCCAATTCCAACATTTTCAATTTATTATAAACATTTTCATGACCAAAGACCTCTACCAAACACTTTGTAAAACAATTTTCAAAAAATTTGTATGGTTTCCAAGATTTTCCACATCCCCACACTTGAACCTTACATTGTCCCAATGTAAATAGTTATGAAATGTAAAAGTGCGGTTAGTGGGTGCAAAAATAACCAATACCCAATAACTTCCAATATCCAACTCAAAGATTCCCATAACCATAAGCACCAACCCAAGCATCACCCAAGTTCTTACCAAAACAAAAACAAAACAAAATATCAAAATAACCTAAAACACACAAAGCACACCAAAACAATTTTTTTTTATTTTTTATTTTTTATTTTTTTTTATATATGCAAGAAAAAAGTAAAAGTATGTGGACCTGTTCGAAATGCCCAACAACATCAGGCAAAGCTGTCCTCACTGTTTTTTTCCTCATCCTCATCATCATCTTCCTCCTCCTCATCGTCTGCATCATCATTGCCTGGCTTGTAAGGCCAGTATGCCTCCGGCCTAGCATCATATGGCTCCTGCTATAAAGGTTGACCAAAAACTGAATCATATAAAGATTGAGTCATATCTCTCATGTTATTCAGACCTCCTTGAGCCGTTCCACTCGAGCCTTGCCCACTTGTATCCGGTGTCGGGTATGGCGCCACCCACTCAGAATGATGACTCTGTGGGTAGCGCTGGTATGTGTCACCCATGTCGTACGGATTCAAAGACTCCCATTCAGTAAGGGCTGGATGTGAAGAATAAGGTACGCCCTGATGGTAATCATTGTAGTGGCGCACTTCTTCATTGTCCCTAAAATTTCTGTTAATTTCCTCCTCTTGTCTCCACATCATCCCCCTTCTATACCTCCTATCTTCCTCCAGATTCTACGTTTGCCTATCAAACATTAACCGCGAGGCCTCCTCCCAATTAGGATAACTTGCCGGGCGAGCCTGCTCTATTAGTTCCGCGAAAGATTGACTGTAATCAGCACTATACCCAAACTCATGCTCAAACCCATAACCTGCACCACTTGTCCCCATAGTTGGTCCTGTGGGACCAACTTCTTCATCTTCCAGGTTCATTTCTTCTTCTTCCGACACATCACTTCTTAATTCCTCCAAGAACCTCGCAGTGGTGGTATCAGTCAACACATGAGTTCTTGCTGTCAACTCATATCTCTAACTTCCTTGCTGCAATGACCTTAAGGTATAAGGTTTATGTTTTATTTTTAATACCGCCGGTCTTCGTGGCAAAACCTTTGCCCATTTGAGGAACTTTGACAACAACCGACAATGAGGGATGACCATCCTCTCTCTTTCCTCCCGTGACTCCCAAATATTCCACATGATCAAGTGTTTAGATGACATAACTGGGGAACCCGTCAATAGTGCATGTAAAACCATAACTTCATAAAAGCGCACCTTTGTCTTATCCCCCGTTCTTGGGACCACGTTCAATGTCACAAATACCAACAACAATTTGGGAAGTGGCTTCAGCATATCTCTTCTCAATATCAATCGGAACACATCACAACCTTCATCCACCACAAAGAGGGCTCTGATCATGTTTTCCCACATTGTTTCCTGGATCACGTGAGCCTTCAACTTATCATCAGATACATATTCAAAAGGTTCATTATTTTCTGCTCCTGAGTCAAAGTGGGCAATATTGTCAATAGTTTGAAATGACAAGTCTGCTTGTTTCCCATTCACTGTACCCCTCAAAATTGTCGTTTGGGGCGGGTTATCTCCTTCAATTCGTTGAAGGGTCGCCATCCACTCAAGAATTGCTTCACCATACACATCATCAATTCCATCATAGTGGAAAGCAAGGCTCTCTTCCCAACCAAGCCGTCGAAAACAGTTAACCACTCCAAACATCTCAAAATCCGGCTCGTGGATCTGCTTTTCACAAGTAAATAACGATTCAAATCCACCAGTCGGGTTTTTCACCTTGTCCATGTATAAATCTTTCTGCTGTGGATATGGGAAAGATGAAAATCTCACCGGTTTCTTCCATATTGTGGGTCCAAGTTCCTCTTCAGATTCATGGGCACTCTCTTCTTCACTTCTTTCGCGCAGACTAATAGTGTTTCGTGCCCTCTTTGATCTACTCCGTGATGAGGACTCACCCGCTTTTTCTTTACCCTTGTGAGACTCTTTCGTTCTGACCATTGTTCCTACAATTTCAACAAGCACACATAAATCAAAGAATTCACCAAGAATCAAACTTGTAACAATTCTTCATTAATAATGCTAATTGAATTCACTCCATATTAACTTTTTATCATGTGAAAACAAAATTTCTGTTATTTTCATCAAAACAAGTTTACATGTTGTTTTAAAATTTCAAAATTTCTTCCAAAATTTTAATCAAGTTCTATTCAATTAATCACTAACACAATTATTTCCAATGCTTCAACAATGTCATCATTCAATCTTCTAATTCTAACTTAAACCATCCCTCCCAAAGTACACAACAACCCAATTACAAGGTAACATCAATTCTTATTCGAAAATATACCTTCAAACAACCAAGAATTGTAATATAAACGTACCTTTTGGGTTTAGACGCTTAAATATCAAAGAGTGATGATTATTCCTTCCACTTCACACAAAAGCCCCTAAAATTTCGAAACCCTAGAATTTCGGGTCTCTTGGGTATGGTTGATTCGTTGAATTCCGCTTGGTAGGGTTTACTCCTCTTGCAAAGTTATGCAAAAACCCTCAACCAATTTTTGATTTTTATCAATAGATGGTAGATTAAGGAGTGGAAGAAGATGAAGGTAAAGGGAAATTTTTAGAGAAGAAGATGGAGTAGAGAGATAAGAGGTAGGTGATAATGAGGAGAGAAGGAGAGAAAAACGTTTTTTTTTTTTTTTTTCGGACTTACCTGCGACTTTTTGTGTGAAATCCCGATCCAGCATAATCTTACGCTAAAGGGGCGTAGCATTACGCTGAGCCTCTGACGCTTCTGTTTGAAAAATGGCCCGGCGTAGGCTTACGCTGAACCAGCGTAGCCTTACGCTGAGTTCATCGGCGTAGCCTTACGCTGATATGGCGTAGCCTTACGCTGCAGGTCTGATGCTTCTGTTTGAAAACTTGGTCCGGCGTAGCCTTACGCTGATATGGCGTAGCCTTACGCTGCAGGTCTGATGCTTCTGTTTGAAAACTTGGTCCGGCGTAGCCTTACGCTGATATGGCGTAGCCTTACGCTGACCTGCTTCTGGTCTTTTTTTTTCAGCTCCCAACTTGAATGTGTTTCGTCCCTGAAATACCGACATCCTCTGTAACCTCATACTTTACGCCTTCCTTTGATTCTTGCACAAAATTTAAACATAAATTAGCTAAACGAAGAAAAATAATAAAACATAATGTAATTAAAAACATCACATAAGCCGGGTTGCCTCCCGGTTAGCGCTAAGTTTATTGTCCTCAGCCCGACACTTCTTCATGGTATTACTCATGCTCGTTCGTCACGAAGCTCAATAAGAATGCTTCTGCTTGGTTTGTTGGCCCATTAATCTCGTTGAGTTCGAGATATGGCTTCAATCGGTGACCATTCACAACTTGCCTCAAGTGATCCTCACAATCTTCAATCTCTATATCACCATATTTGCCAACTCGTGTTATCACAAATGGTCCCGTCCACTTGCTTTTTAATTTTCCTGGAAAGAACTTCAACCTTGAATTATATAGCCAAACTCTTTGGCCCACTTCAAACTCCTTCTTCCGAAGCTTGGCATCATGAACCGCCTTCATTTTGTCCTTGTAAGCGGATGCGCAATCATATGCCTCACTTCTCAATTCTTCCAGTTCATTTAGATTCAACTTCCTTTCTTTTCCTGCAACATCATAATCCACATTAACTTCTTTGATAGCCCAAAACGGCCGGTGAGCTAACTCTACCGGTAAATGACAATCTTTTCTATAAACCAACCGGTATGGGGTCGTGCCAATAGGGGTTTTATAAGCCGTTCGGTAAGCCCATAAAGCATCAGTCAATTTGGTTGACCAATCTTTTCGGTCCGCCCGGACGGTTTTTTGTAAAATATCTTTTATTTGCCTATTAGACACTTCCACTTGTCCGCTTGTTTGGGGATGGTAAGGAGTTGCTATTCTATGATCCACGCCATACCGTTTTAGTAATTTGCCAAATTTAAAGTTTTTGAAATGAGATCCCCCATCACTTATAATGACACGGGGGATACCAAATCTCGAGAAAATATTTGTTTGGACAAAGTTACACACAACGGTATGATCGTTCGTCTTAGTGGCTATCGCCTCGACCCATTTAGATACATAGTCGACCGCTACCAAGATATACAAATTGCCAAACGAGTTTGGGAAGAGTCCCATGAAATCAATTCCCCAAACATCAAAGATATCATGGACGAGAATCGGTTTCATGGGCATTTCGTCTCTTTTGGAGATGCTCCCTAACTGTTGACATTTGACGCAATGTTTCGCAAACTCAAACGCATCCTTAAACAAAGTTGGCCAGAAAAGACCACATGTAAGAATTTTGTGTCCTGTCTTTTGGCCACTGAAATGGCCTCCACATGCATAAGAGTGCACATGTGCTAGCACACTTGGAATTTCCTCATTTGGCACACATCGTCTAATCATTTGATCCGCTCCCACTTTAAATAACTCCGGTTCTTCCCAAATGTATTGCTTTACTTGGGGATAGAAAGTGGGCTTTTTTCTTCTTTACCCAATGACTCGGGATTGCACCTGTTGCCAAAAAATTTACAATATTAGCAAACCACGGTACAGATGAAACAGACATTATATGCTCATCAGGGAATGATTCATTTATCACTGTCGTGGACTCTTCATCATCAACCATGATCCTTGATAAATGATCGGCTACTACATTCTCACTTCCTTTTTTATCACGGATCTCCACGTCAAATTCTTGCAACAACAAGATCCACCTTATGAGTCTTGGTTTAGCATCCTTTTTCTCCATGAAGTACCTGACAGCACTGTGATCAGAATAGGTAATAATTTTGCTTCCCCATATATAGGACTTAAACTTGTCTAACGCATATACTACTGCAAGTAATTCCTTTTCGGTTGTGGTATAATTCAATTGAGCATCCGAAAGAGTTTTACTTGCATAATATATGGCAACGGGTTTCTTCTCAACCCGTTGTCCCAACACGGCCCCAACCGCATAGTCACTAGCATCACACATGATTTCAAAGGGAAGTGACCAATTTGGTGATTGTAAGATTGGGGCCTCCACCAATTTTTGTTTCAAAATGTTAAAAGCATTAATACATTCATCATCAAAAACAAACGGCGCATCTTTTAAAAGTAAGTTACATAATGATTTCGTGATTGAGCTAAAACCCTTAATAAACCTCCTATAAAACCCCGCATGCCCAAAAAATGATCTAATACCTTTAACATTCATGGGATGAGGTAAAGTAGATATAACTTGAACTTTCGCATGATCTACCTCAATTCCACGATTTGAAATCACATGACCCAAAACTATCCCTTCTTGGACCATAAAATGACTCTTTTCCCAACTCAAGACCAAATTTGTTTCAACACACCTTTTTAAAACTTTTTCCAATTGGTTTAAACATGAATCAAAAGATGTACCAAAAATGGAAAAATCATCCATAAAAATCTCCAAAGACTCGCCCACCATATCTGAAAAGATACTCATCATACACCTTTGAAAGGTGGCGGGGGCATTACATAGTCCAAATGGCATTCGCCTAAATGCGAAAGTACCATATGGACAAGTAAATGTTGTCTTATGTTGATCCTCGAGATGTATAGCAATTTGGTTGTAACCCGAATAACCATCAAGAAAACAGTAATATTTTTGACCTGCGAGTTTTTCCACAATTTGATCAATGAACGGTAATGGGAAATGATATTTTGAAGTAGCTGCATTTAATTTCCTGTAATCAATACAAATCCGCCACTCGGTTACCGTTCTTGACGACTTGAATGCCCGCCTTTTTGGGCACAGTTTGTGTTGGACTCACCCATGTACTATCAGAAATTGGGTAAACAATACCGGCGTCCAACCATTTGAGAACTTCCTTCTTTACGACTTCCCGCATATTTGGATTTAACCGCCTTTGTGCATCGTGGGATGGTGTAATAACTTGATCCGCGACAATCCTGTGCATAACAATCGAGGGACTAATACCCTTCAAATCCGCAATACTCCACCCAATTGCCGCCTTATGGGTGGCTAACACCTTCATCAAAGCCTCCTCTTGTTCTTTTGTCAAATTTGATGCAATGATCACCGGGAGGGTGTCGTTTTCTCATACAAAAGCGTACTTGAGGTTCTTTGGCAACTCCTTCAACTCGACCTTTGGGGGTTGCTCCAAAGATGGCTTCAGCTTTTTGTCAATATGTTCCGGCAAACTTTCCACTTGGTGAGTCCACGGTGGTCTCCCATCTTTAATTGCCATTGCTTCAAGCTATTTTTCTTCTTCTTCTTCTAGTTCCTTGCTTGTCTCAACCTGTAACCTGTCACATGAAAAGCATGTCTCTGTGGTGCTATCCTCGTTTACAATAACATCGCAAAGAGGAATGTACCCGTCAACAATGTCCGCCATAAAGCATTCATCGTTGACCAGAGAGTTAGATATATGTGAAAAAACATTTAATCTCAACTTTCGGTTCCCAAATGTCATGTCAACCGTTCCCTTTCGACAATTAATTTGGGCATTTGCGGTTGCTAGAAATGGCCGACCAAGGATAACCGTAGGTTGTTTTATTCTGTCGGAAGAGACATAATCCAACACTAGAAAATCCACTGGGAAATAAAAATCTTCCACCTTCACAATAACATCAGTCAATATTCCTCGGGGGAGCTTAGGAGTTAAATCGGCCAAAACCACGGTAGTGTCGGCCTTCCTAAGAGGGCCAAAATCATATTGGTCATAAAGGCTCCCCGGAAGAATACTAACACTAGCTCCAAGATCTAGGAGTGCCCTTTTTATTTTGAAATCACCTACTTGAATAGATATAATAGGCGCCCCCGGATCTTGTAGTTTAGGTGGAAGAGCACCCGATAGAATAGCATTCACATTAGCGGTTACATCAAGTTTCTTTGGGAATTTATGATTCCGCTTTTGTGTACACAATTCTTTCAAGTACTTCGCGTAAGCTGGAATTTGTTTAATGGCATCCAAAAGGGGTATGTTAATTTTGACCTGTCTAAACATCTCCCACATTTCTTCTTGTTGTGGTCCTCTTTTATTTACCATTTTTGCTTTAGATGGTTCAACTAATGCCTCCGGGTAAGGAACGGAACCACCCGTCATATCCTTTCCTTTAGCAATAGGTGACTCATCTCTAAAAACCGGTTTAATTTTTTCAAGATTTTGATTAATTGGTTTTTTATTATTAACAAATTCCACTTCACCTTCACTTTCCTCACCCTCAATAACATCCTCCACCACTCCTTCAACCAATTGTGGTGGAGAATCAACTTTATTATCGATAACATTACCATTACGAAGAACCGTAACTTTACTTACATTTGCATTGGTTGAACTCGATCCTTGATGTTGCGGGTTTAATGTAGTGTTACTCGGTAGCCTCCCTCCACCTTGCTTTAGCAAAGATATTTCTTCGGCCATTTGACCCACTTGTCTTTCCAATGCCACAAACGACTTGTCCCTCACTTCATTCTCCTTCTTTGATTCTTTCATCATCTCTAATAGTGCATCCAACTTTGAGTTAACCGCATCATCTCCCCCTGATAACCCATTTTGTTGTTGGTGATCTTGATTGTAATTCCTTGGGGGGTAATTTGTGTTCCGGTTATTGTTATAGGAACCCCTTTGATAACCACCTGAATTGTAGTTCCCTTGTTGACGCGGTTGATATGAGGTTGATGAGGTGTTTTGATTCACACCTTGAAAGTTGGGGTTCATTTGGTTTGCGGCGTTCCCATACTTGAAGTTAGGATGGTTTCTCAACCCCGGATGATAGGTGTTTGTGTTCATGTCATATTGTTTCCTCTCACCATATACTTGATTCACCTCTTCATGCCTCCCTTCTTGAAATGGGCACTCCATTGTTTTGTGGCCTATATCTCCACAATCTTCACAAACGTCGAATCGAGCTTTTACTCCCGCTACTTCTTTCTTTTCGCCTTTCCTCAACAATGCCAGTTCTCTCTCCATAGATGCTAACCTTTCTTTTGTATCATAATCCGGGACGGACTTAGAAATTGCATGTTTGGCTCTTCGGCTAGCCGATGCCTCGGCTTTAGAACTTTGGCTCATTCTTTCTAAGAAATCCCAATCATCTTCTTCGGGATTAGACAACAATGTCCCATTACTTGTGGACTTCAAGTACTTCCTCTCCTCTTGAGTCAAACCATCCACAAAACATTTTACCAATTCCCACAACTCAATTTGATGGTGGGGGCATTTCCTCAACAACTCCTTGAAGCGTGTAAAAGCTTCATGTAAAGGCTCACCCGGTTGTTGTTGAAAGGTCCGAATCTCAATTCGGGAGTCATCTGTTTTCGCAACCGAATAGTACTCATCCAAAAAGACTTGTTGCATTTCATCCCATGTGTGGATGCTATTGGTCGGCAATGTGATGAACCATTGCTTTGCTCGATCTTTTAGAGAAAACTGGAAAAGTCTAAGTTTGACTTCGCTTTGATCAAAATTCTCATCTCCAATTGTGCTACAGATGGCGGCAAACTCGGATAAATGGGTGTATGGTTCTTCGGTGACGATACCATGAAAATGGGGAAGGACGTTGATGTAATTCGGTCTTGATTTGAACCTCCTCATTCCCGAAATTGGTGGAACAATTGGAGAAGCATTCTCTGAAATAGCCGGTCGAAAACGACCATTAACTCCACCCATAGGGGCTACCGGTTGTCTTCGGTTTTCATTATTGTAGCCCCCATTAAATCTCCTCCCTTCCTGTCTAGGAGGATACCCAAATCTCTCTGGTCGACCTGTTCGACCCATTGGTTGTCTCGCCCTTTGGTGAACATAATTCACCTCTTCTTCCTCTCCAAAACCTTGCCCCTCGTTATACTCTCCATATTGGCTCCTCTCACCATCCTCATACTCGTAATCGCCAAACCCTTCACCATTCCCAACATCTTCATTATCGTCATACCCAAAATATTCACCATCTTCATCCTCCCAACCCTCGTTCTCATTGTTTCCGGGAGGGGTTTGATTTTGTTGTGGTCCCCTTCTTCCTTGGTACGTGGGATTGGTACGGATGTTAATGGGTCAGTTTTGTTGAACTGGACCCGACCCACGGGGTTGGTTGTTATTGATAGGTATAGGTGGGGTTTGGGTTGAGGTTCGATGAGGTGGAGTTGGTGGGCGGTTAGGGATAGGGCCTCTGTTTGGAGTTGGGCCACGGTTTCTCATGCTAGATCCAGAATGACTGCTTCGACCATCCATTGATGATGGTTCCGATGAAATAGGTTGTAAATTTTGTTGTTGGGTTCGGTTTTGCCTTGCTATCCTCTCAATTTCTGGTTCAAACACAAGCGGTGAAGTTCTCCCGGATGAACGGGTACGCATGCACTAATCTGTCACCTGCACACACAAACAAACACCACGCGTAACACAAAAATAGAAGAAGATTAACTAAACAAAACAAGTAACAAATAGTCACAAGAGTCAACTAAAATAAAACACCAAGCGCACACACTCCCCGGCAACGGCGCCAAAATTTGATCGGTGTCGAAGGGACAGGTCAAAGATAAAGAAATAGAGTGTCCTAATCACCTTAAACTAGTTAGGGTAAGAAGGGTGTCGAACCACGAAGAGTTTGTGGTCGGTGCTCAACTTCAATTAACAATGCAAATTATGAAGTTACAACGGGTCTTTCTGACCAAACACAATCAATGATTTAAGTGAAAACTTTATAAACTCAACAAACAAATCAAGTACCAAACAAAACGGTTTAAGTTGTAAACAATAATTAAAAAGGGTATCACACCCGGGTTTCAAGCTCACAAATAATTAGGGATTATCACACCAACATTTGAGTTCAAACAATCGAATGGTTATTCAAATCTAATTAACCAAATCTAACCAAGAACATCAACATTCATACATCATCGGCAAATAGTGTAAAACAATATTCACGAATGAAATCGAGACAAATGTATGCAATATAGAATTAGATTAATCAATAGATTCAACATAAATCAAAGTTCATAGATATTATCATCTAACGGGGTCAATGGTGCAAGAATTTATCGACTCCCGTGAGTTCATAACCATACTAAACACAAAGATTCAAGTGTTTCAAACCAAACGATTACAAGAATTGTTTCTCAAAGCTAGCACATGATAAAACCCTAAAAACTTACAAACAATCCACCCGGGAATGATTACCGGTGGATTAGCCGCTCATGGTGGTGGAAATCATCTTCAATCCTTCAATCTTTCGGGTATCGATCTTCAATTCGATGTTGGAATCGTGTTTCTCGTCTCCCAAGAACTCGAAAATCGCCCCAAGAACTGTGGTAAAAATTGTGATTCGAATATTGGGGAAGAAACCCCCAATTAAACCTCAAAATCGGCTGTTTCCCCAAAATTCGCGTCCAGAAAACGTAACCAGTGTAAGCTTACGCTGGTGTGGCGTAGGCTTACACTGGGGCACTGGAAGGTGATGTGAAGAAAAAGCTCAGGCGTAAGCCTACGCTGATGGGGCGTAATCTTACGCTGGTGGCGTAGGCTTACGCTGGACCTGTATTTTGCCCCGTTTTCTCCGTGTCTCTTCCGACTCTTGCATCTCTCGTCTAATATCTTCCAAACTCATACTTTAAGCGTCCAACACCTGCACATGCACAGCTACACAAAACCTTTGTATTCCACATATTAATTTGCATAAATATAACATATTGCACCTTTTAATACATGAAACTTTAGCCACTTATCAGGGACCGGTTGATAAATATGTTGATGCTTTCACCTATTATGTGATTTTTGTAGATTTTCACACCAAATACATTTGGCTATATCCTATGTAACAAAAATCCGATGTCTCTACATTATTTCCCCAACTCAAATTGCTAGTAGAAAAGTTTTTCTAAACCCCTTTAATTTCTCTTTTCATCGACAATGGTGGAGAGTACATTGGCCTTGCCTCTTATCTTCAATCTCAAGGTATTTCTCACTTTACCACACCCCACCCCCCGCACACCCCAGAGCAAAACGGTGTCGTCGAACGCCGTCACCGACACATTGTGGAGACCGGTTTAGCCCTTCTTCATTAAGCTCACCTTCCCCTCTACCTCCTAGTACCCGCAAACAGAACTCCAAGTATTATAACTCCAAATTTTTTAACCACACTATAGTTTATCTGATTTCTCCTACACTTGAACCAACCACTCATAATCAAGCCTTAAAAGATCCCAAGTGGCGAAAGGCAATGGATAATGTCACACATGCGGAATACATCGGGGCAGACGTGTAGACTGTTCATAAGCAAATGATCAAACTAACATTTCATATTTCATTTAATTGAATTTCCAAAACAATTGTTTCAAACAAACAAGGAAATAAAGTACTTTAACAAAAATCCCAAATGTCTTATTTAACTAGGTCGGCAATTCCTATGTGAGCACGTTGGACATGATTCTCAATTATTAGCACCTGAAACATGATGAAAACAAAGTCAACTAAAATAGTTGGTGAGCACACATAGGTTTTAGCACAACAAGTATTATCAAAAGTTTGTGTACAATTCATATGATACATGTTTTAATAAGACAATTATGGAGAACCACTATAGTTTAAACTAGGGCGCACAATCAAATCATGTGACTGATAGGCATAACACTAATGTTATCCTTAAGTGTTTTCGGCAACAATCACCCTGACCGGGTGGATTGGTCAGATGTAATAGATCTATCATTGTTTACCGTCGGCTTGTACATAGTTAATGATTGCATGCACTATGCACAAAAGTATGTAAAATTTAGTTTGCACTAATAGTGTTTAAGCGTAAGGCACAAATTGCAAACATGATCATAATGTTTGAATTTTATAAGTTGCAAATAGTTTCAAATGAAAATCATGTTCCACCCCAAAGATGTAAATATGAAAAATGGACTATGTAAACTCACATTGGATTTGTAGCTTGAAATCACAAGTACGAGTAGTTGCACAAGTTATTTAGCTAACCACAAGGTTAACCTATGTTTGAATTTATATATGTATCAATGACATGCTCAAAATACTAATGTATAAAGGAATTTGGCTAGGTTGAATGATGTTTATTTATTTGTTATAAATAATATGTTTGTTTAATAAGGAATTGAATATATGTGTGTGTGTATATATATATATATATATGATTGATTTATTTACAAATAAATGAATAAGTGTTTAACTAATATTTACTTTAATATATAGATAATTAGATTAATAATTTGTAACGTTTCAATTAATTAAATAGTTAAATTAACTCTTTATTAAATAAAATAAATAATAAAGAGAACATGAGTGTAAAAAATAGTCAGGTAAGAAAATAACTCGTAGAGGTTTTAAATAAATAATTATATGAGTATTTAATTAGAATTTATTAGTTTTTAAATCTCTAAAATGATTAAATAATTGTTTATACTTGAGACATTAATATTTTGGTTCATAAAATATTCCCGAGCCTTGGGAGGTTTTTAAAATAATCTTTATAGGAAAAATTGGATTAAAAATAGGTTTTAAAAATGTTTTAAAATTAAAAATGGACCACGGGACTCGAACCCGGGTCGCCTGAGTGAAACCACAAGCACACAAACCACTAGACCAGGCAGGTGTAGCGTTTAAATGGTCAGCAATTTTATTAAGCAGGGACAGTGTTTTAACCGGTTGAACCTGGGCGTATGCCTTGCTTATTATCTAACATGAATTCCTATTAACACATAGGTCTCACTCGTCATCTTCCCCAAACCGTAACCCAAACCCTAGCCACCAAATTCACCCGATTGAGCACCCAATCGTCCCCGAAATCATGGAGCTTTCGTTCCCTGTAACAAAACGAAACTAAAGGTACCAACATTACATAAAATTGTTGCGAAATGGGGGAGAACGACAGGGACGTCTGAATCGGAAATCCTTGAGCTCGACGAGGCTTTGGAGAGGGAATGTGATGATAACAGACGTGTAGGAAGTTTGTAGTGGATGTTATGAAGGTGTGGGATTAGTTTTTATAGGCCAATTTCATGTTAAATGCTTAAATTGAAGTCGAGTTTGATTGAGGATGGTTACGGGTCGATTGAACTTGATTCCATTGATTGTAGATGAAATTGCTTCGTTACAAACGATTAGAACAGTCGCACGTTGGTTTCCAGATGATTGATTACGGTTTTAACACTTGAATTCAAGGGTTTCATAACAAATTTGTGAGAGAATGGTTCGGTTTGACTTTCCAAAGTCAAACTTACGTAGAATGGGTTCAAGATCAAACAAAGGGCTCAAATTGAGGGGTCCAATGCATTCAAGGGGTTCAATGGTTCAAGGGGGGTTCAAACTTACCTATTTTCTTTAAACCTTTTGTGTTTATATATTTTATTTTATAAAATCTATGAAATTAAAACTATAAGTTTAATATGTTTTATAAAATTGTCCAACATATATATTTTTTAAAACTAGATAATTATTGATATAGGTTACTAATAATATATACATATATTGTCATGAAAATGTAATATATATATATATATATATATATTATTTGGAATTTTAAATAAATAATTCACATATACATATATGTTTACAAACGAGTGGGACTTTAAATAATTATTTTAGGTAGTTTATTAATAATACATTGTTATGTATTTATACCTAATCATATTTATTTTACATGTATCATAATGTATATTAAGTCCTTAATTAAATGAAATAAATGCTTGTATATGTGGCTATATTATATTATGTATAACCATAGTAATGATAAAATATGAATGCATAACCTGTAGTTTGTATAACAAAATAAAATGATGCAGAATTGAAATTGAAATAATGTTATTGCACAAAATAAAGTATGAGAAAACCCTAAATGTTACAGTATCCCCTAGTTGAGTGAATTTTGTCCAGAAATTCAACTAGTTGAAGCTTTTGAATCAGGAAAAAGGTGTGGGTATTTGAGCTTCATCTGATCCTCATGTTCCCAAGTGAACTCTGGGCCACGTTTAGATTCTCAACGAACTTTGACAATAGAAATACAACTACGCTTGAGTTGTTTAATCTCACGATCCATAATCTCCACGGATTTTTCAACAAAGTGCATGGTATCATGAATGTGCACTTCGTCAAGCGGAATGTGAATATTCTCATCGGCTAGGTATTTCTTTAGGTTGGATACATGAAATGTAGGATGCGCATTGCCAAGTGCTGGAGGTAACTCGAGTTTGTAAGCCACTTTTTCAATCCTTTCAAGGAACTTGAATGGACCCATATAGCGAGGTGCTAGCTTACCATTTTTCCCAAAATGAACCACGCCCTTCCAAGAAGACACCTTTATAAATACAAGGTCCCCGACTTGAAATTCTAAGGGTTTTCATCGTTTGTCGGCATATCTCTTTTGCCAACTCCTCGCTACTCGAATGTTGTCACGGATTTGAATCATCTCGTCGGATGTTTCTTGTATCAACTCTGGACCGGTGATTTGTGCTTCACCAATCTCGTTCCAACAAATAGGTGAACAAAATTTGAGACCATAAAGAGCTTCCAAAGGAGCCATGTTGATACTCGTATGGTAGCTATTGTTGTATGAGAATTCAATCAAGGGTAGATGAGAATCCCAATTGGCACCAAAGTCAATGACACACGCTCTAAGCATATCTTCGAGAGTTTGGATTGTTCGCTCGGTTTGACCATCAGTCTGAGGATGGTAAGCCGTACTCAAATCCAATCGTGTACAAAGGGCAGTCTGGAGGGATTTCCAGAATCGGGAGGTGAATCGAGCATATCGATTAGAGATTATATTCAAAGGAACACCGTGACGACTCACAATTTCGTCAGTGTAAATTCGAGCTAATTTCTCAACTCAATAGTCTTCACGGATTGGCAAGAAGTGCGCTGATTTGGTAAGACGGTCAATGATTACCCATTTAATATCATGACCACTTGAGGTGCGAGGGAGTTTGGTGATGAAATCCATGGCTAGATTCTCCCATTTCCACACGGGGATTTCTAGTTGCTCAAGTAATCCGGAAGGACGTTGATGTTCGACTTTGACCTTTGAAAAAGTAAGACACTTTGCTACATAAAGGGCAATATCTTTCTTCATACCGGGCCACTAATATTGCAGGTGAAGGTCCTTGTACATTTTATCTGCTTCGGGATGTATGGAATAACGAGTTTTGTGTGCCTCGTTCATAAGGAATGTACGAAGATCGTCACGATCGGGAACTCAGATACGATCTAAGAAGTAGAGTAAGCCATTGGGTTTGGTTTCCAACTGAAGTTAAACTCCACATGACATTTCATCATACATGTTACCCTCGATAACCGAGACGTGTTGAGCTTCAAGAATGCGGATTTGAATGTCGGTTTGAATCTTGATACTATGCAGCATAATGTGCTCTTTACGACTTAATGCATCGGCTACGACATTCGCCTTGCCGGGACGGTAATGAATTTCGCAATCGTAATGGTTAAGAAGTTCAACCCAACGTCGGTGCCTCATGTTGAGATCCTTTTGATTGAAGATATGTTGGAGGCTCTTGTGGTCGGTAAACACCACACATTTGGTGCCATAAAGGTAATATCTCCAAATCTTTAATGCGAAGATGACCGCACCCAACTCAAGATCGTTCGTCTTATAATTCTTCTCATGGATCTTAAGTTGTCTTGATGCATAAGCGATCACCTTGTCTCGTTGCGTAAGAACACAACCAAGACCTTGGTTTGATGCATCACAGCAGACAACAAGATCATCATTTCCATCAGGAAGGGTTAGAATAGGGGTATTGCACAACTTCTGTTTGAGAGTTTGAAAGGCTTCTTCTTGCTTTGGTCCCCACTCATAAGATTTACCCTTATGTCTCAAAGTAGTGAGCGGTAAAACAATCTTGGAGAAGTTGGAAATGAATCGACGATAATAGCCCGCTAGACCAAGGAATGAACGAACTTCGGTAGGGGTTCTAGGTGTACTCCAATTCTTTACCGTTTCGATCTTAGCAGGATCCACATTAATTCCCTTTTCGTTGACAATATGACCCAAGAATTGAACTTCATTCAACCAAAATTCACACTTGGAGAATTTGGCATAGGGCTGTTCTTTCTTCAAAAGGTCCAAAATCATTCTAATGTGTTGCTCATGATCTGCTTTAGTCTTGGAGTAGATCAAGATGTCATTGATGAAGACGATTACAAATTTATCTAAGTAGGGTTTGCGCACACGGTTCATAAGGTCCATGAAAACCGCAGGTGCATTGGTTAACCCAAAAGGCATAACCATAAATTCGTAGTGACCGTACCTAGTACGAAAGGCAGTCTTTGGAATATCTCCTTCATACACACGAAGTTGGTGATAACTGGATCTAAGATCAATCTTTGAGAAGCAGGTTGAACCTTGAAGTTGGTCAAAGAGATCGTTAATCCTTGGTAATGAATAGTGATTCTTGATGGTACGTTTGTGAAACACCCTACTTATCTCTTATTTTATCAGAGTATTATATTGCGAAAAACGGTCCTAGTTTCATAAAATCTTGCCATAAAATGGCTAAGGTATATTTTTGATTATAATATTTTTTTTACATAAGATGATACATTTACATCATACTACATGGGGATTCTTCAATTCCGATCTCTCCGTCCTCAGGAAGCTCTATTCCACATACTTCTTTCCTGCAGTGTTTGGAAAACGTTTTTGAATTAGCTTACGCTAAGTAAGTACACTTCATCTTTTCATTTCATTATGAACCCTTTAGGTTCTTATTATTGTTCACGTTTTCTCGGGCTCTCGGTGCCCCCGTGACCATCTTCGGACGTACCTCTGATCATGGTATTTGTAGATTTTATGGGTGTGCTAGCCCCCTCGCAACCATCTTAGGCCGTACCTCCAGTCTGAGTATTGGCAAGGTTCTTATACTCGTCAGTATAGAGCCCTCGCATTTGTCACGAAGACTCATTCATTCCTTAGCCCCGTAGGCTTGGAATATTTTTCTCCTTCAGCCCCGTAGGCCTGGATTTCTCTTTAGTTCTATTTAGTTTTTCTTCATTATTTATCGAGATCCACCTTACTGGCCGGGTATCTCATTTCATTTGGGACCTTGAGTATCTTAGACTCACAGCCTCCCAAATGTATAAAGCATTTGATTCATTTCACATATATGCTTGATTTACTTTCCAACCAGTACTCACCTTAAAACTTTGTAACGGTTTCTCCACGATGTATTAAAAGGATTTATATATAGGAAGTACCAGCGGCGTATCCACCACCCTTTTAACACTTCGTGAGTACTCCGTTATTCCATTTTAGGGTTTAGACTCGTTCCATCATACTTATTCATGTTTGCACATATCATCATGCATTCACGTATTCATCATGCATTTCACGTATTCATATTCATCATGTATTCCCATTCATTATGCATGGTATACTTCCATCATATATTCATGTTCATCATATATTGTAAACTGGGGTGATTTTCCTTCCGGATTTGTACCTCCAACAGAGATGTTCCCAAGAAAAAGTGACGGGTTTAGGAGAGATTTATACACCACTCTTTCCTTAGACAGAACATTTCGTTTGTCAGATAATTACATACCGGTTGGATGTTCTCCCATACGTTTACTATATTTAATTATTATCTATTAGTCTATACCCCTAAACATTCATCATGGTTTCACCATAACGCACCAAAAGGTTTATATATAGGAAGTACCAGCGGCGTATCCCTCACCCCTTGGATACGTCATGATTACTCCATTATTCCTGTTTAGTGTTTAGACTAATCCGTCATTACCCGGTACCCTCGTCCTATACATATCACATAACACATATTATTTAAACACGTAATTCACATAATCGTGTCTAGGGTACGGGTCCAGTGTACTTACTATAACTTCAAGTTGTTTCCTACGCTCGTTCCTTACTTAAACGTTCCTCTCAATACAAACCGAACTCACAACGTACCGCACTTGCCCCTTAACGCGCCACACCGGGTATCCTAATTCACCTCAGATTGCATGTGTGTGTTGTGGTGTTTGTGTGTGTTTGTTTCCCCATTTAAACGGCCTTAAGAATCAATTTATAGGCCTTCTGGGGGCCCTTAGCGGATCGTTAAGGGTTCTGGTGGCGGTCCTCCACCGCCTCAGGGTGATTAGTCAGCATTCCACGCGTCAGATTCAAGATTTTTGCTTACTTCGCACGTAGCGGACTGTTAAGCTATAGGTAGCGGTACACTACCGGCTTAACTTATATGATTTTCATTTTTTCATCGCCGAGAAACATCGTTTTCATATATTATGGTTTCCGTAACTCATTTTCTATCCCGATATATGCTTATGGGAAGTTTTGGGCTATTTCTGGTTGAACCGCTTTTCTGTTTTTGCGTTCGGTTACGTTCTAGCGTCGCGTTTCTTAGCCGACATGTGTCCCAACTTATTTTGGAATGTTACAAATCTACCCCCCTTAAATTAGGTTTCATCCTCGAAACCTGTTAGTCTTTAAATAATTGAGGGTAACTCTTTCTCATTTCTTCCTCACTTTCCTAGGTCATCTCCGACCCTTTTCTGTGCTTCCGTTACACTAACACTTGCTTGATTGTTTTATTGTATAGCTGCTTCTCTTTTGTGTCTAGAATCTTGATAGGTTCTTCAACATAAGTCAGTTTTTCGTCCACTTCTATTTCTTGCAGAGGAACATGTGTAGTCTCCTCCGCCAAACACTTTCTCAAATAAGATACGTGAAACGTGTTGTGTATCTTATTCAATTATTCAGGTAGTTCTAACTAATAAGCTACATTTTCGACTCTTTTGATAATTCTGAAAGGACCAATAAATCGTGGACTCAGTTTTTCACGTTTCTTGAATCGGATTAGACCTTTCCAAGGAGATACCTTTAACAAAACGTAATCTCCCTCTTGAAATTCTATTGGGCTATATCTCTTATCTGCATATGACTTCTATCTATCTTGTGCAGCTTTCAAACGTGCCTTGATTAAGTCAAGCTTTTCTGACGTAGCTTGAACTATTTCTTTGCTGCCCAACTCTTTTTGACCAATTTATCCCCAACATACAAGAGTCCTACATCTTCTACCATATAGCATCTCGTATGGTGGCATACCTATACTGGAATGGTAGCTATTATTGTACGAGAATTCTGCTAATGGTAAATGATTATCCCAACTTCCACCGAAATAGATCATACAAGCACGTAGCATATCTTCGAGGGTTTGTATTATCCTCTCACTTTGATCGTAAGTTTGTGGATGATATGCTGTGCTGATCAATAACCTAGTTCCCATCTATTTATGGAACTTTTTCCAAAAACTTGAAGGCAAACGAGTATCTCGATCAGAGACAATCGAGACCGGCACTCCATGTCTTGAAACAATCTCTTTTATGAATAAATCAGTTAATTTCTAAAAAGTATGTCTCACGTATTGCTAAGAAATGAGCACTCTTAGTTAACCAATCTACAACCACCCAAATGGTATCATAACCCCTAGATGTCTTTGGTAGCTTGGTTATGAAGTCCATAGTGAGATGTTCCCACTTCCATTATGGGATTTCTAATGGTTGTAATCTCCCATACGGCTTCTGATGTTCTGCTTTAACTTGAAAACAAGTCAAGCATTTTGCTACATATTTCATGATATCAAATTTCATTCCGGGCCACCAATAATCTCTACGCAGATCTTGGTACATTTTTGTAGTGCCCGGATGAATAGAATATCGTGATTTATGAGCTTCATCAAGAATCTTAAGTCTAAACTCACCTGATCGTGGTAACCACATGCGACCAAATCGAGCCTTGTCTTTATATTCATTCTCTTCTAGAAACTTCTCCTGACTAGCCATTATTTCTTTCTTAATATTCTCACATTTTAATGCTTCGATTTGTGTGTCTCGAAGCTGACTCATGAAATCAGGAGTTATCACTAACTTATATGCTTTCACCCGAATAGGATGATGCTCTTCCTTGCGGCTTAGAGCATCGGCTACCACATTGGCCTTTCCGGTGTGATATAGAATTTCAAAGTCATAATCCTTGACCGGTTCTAACCATCATCGTTGCCTCATGTTTAAGTCTTTCTGGTCAAAGAAATACTTAAGACTTTTGTGATCTGTGTAAATCATGCACTTCGTCCCGTACAAGTAATGCCTCCAGATCTTTAGTGCGAACACCACCGCAGCTAATTCCAGATCATGAGTTAGATAGTTTATTTCATGTGTCTTTAGCTGTCGAGAAGCATAGGCTATCAGCTTTCCTCTTTGCATTAGAACACATCCTAATCTAAGCTTGGAAGCGTCAGAATATACCACAAAATCTTCTACTCCTTCTGGCAATGCCAGAACTGGAGCTTGTGTCAGTGTTTCTTTCAATATCTAGAATGCCTTCTCTTGTGCCACATTCCATTCGTATTTCGAGTTTTTTTGAGTTAGCTTAGTTAATGGGGTGGCTATCTTAGAGAAGTACTTGATGAACCTTCTATAATAGCCAGCTAATCCCAAGAAACTTCTAACTTCCAATAGGTTCTTAGGTGGAGACCAATTCATTACAGCCTCTACCTTTGCTGGGTCCACTGAGATACCTTCTGCATTTACAACATGACCCAGAAATTGAACTTCCCTAAACCAAAATGCACATTTTGAGAATTTGGCGTACAATTTCTCCTTCCGTAAGGTACTAAGTACTTCATGAAGGTGTTGTGCATGCTCTTCTTCATTCCTTGAATAAATCAAGATGTCATCAATGAAGACAATAACAGATTTATCTAACATTGGCCTATACTTTATTCATGAGGTCCATGAAAACTGCCGGAGCATTCGTCACTCCAAACGGCATCACTACAAATTCATAGTGTCCATAATGAGTTCTAAATGTTGTCTTAGGTACATATTATTCTACCATGACCTGATGATAACCGGATCTTAAGTCAATCTTGGAAAACCAACTTGATCCTTGTAATTGATCAAACAGATCATCAATTCTAGGTAAGGGATACCTATTCTTGATAGTCAGCTTATTCAATTCACGGTAGTCTATACACATCCTCATAATACCGTCTTTCTTCTTCACGAACAGAATTGGTGCACCCAAAGGGGATACACTTGGACATATAAATTGTCATACCCCGGCCGGCGACGGATTATACGTCGGGGCTGACGCGATTGTTCAAAAGCACATGATCAACTATTAAATGCGTTACAATATTTAATCATCATATTAAGTATTCGTTACAAGGAAAATACAATCATATTGTTTAAATAAAACGTAACAAAAAATAAATCCTTAATAAATTTTATCTAGGTCCATAGCCCTAAGTGATCAAGCATAGCCTCAAACGGGTGTACCTGAAACATGTGAGTAAATGTCAACTACAAATAGTTGGTGAGTAACATAGGTTTTGACACCAAACAAAGTTAAGTAAAAAGTATTTAAAATTCAATATGTTGAAAGCATAACTAAGGAATAAATGTGAAAACATACAAGGTTCCAAGCGTACAATTCAAGCCGTAGTAAATAGAAAACTAATAAGTACAATCCCACTGATTGTGTTTTGGAAAAATAGTAATATGGTACACACAAAACCCGCCAAGGTCTGTGTTAACTGGAATCGGATTTCCCTATAAATGATCATGTTAGGTACTATCTTAGGCCTGGGTAGCAGGTTAATGAGCGTACTAGCATGAACACATGTAATGGTCACCAAGCAGTTTAAGACAAAAAACACATAGTAAGTAGCATGAGAACATTGGTATTGAATTTGGTAAGTATAGTATGTAAACATGTTCCACCCCGAGTATTTGTAAATAATAGTAAAGGGAAAGGGGCTATGAAACTCAACTGTATCGAAGTTAGAGTTGGTATGAATTGGTAAAGACTTATATGTCTGGTGAGAATTCCTCACAATAAACCTACACGGATAAATTTGTATTCTAGACTCAAAATACATCCAATGGGAAAGATAGTAAGGGATTCCATGTTTATTTGAGGTTCTAGGGGTTTTTGGAATTTGGGTTCGGATACAGGGTTTGTACAGAATTGTAGGAAAATATAGGTTTATCACACGTAATGAAATTGAGACGATAAAACCGTTTATAAAATTAATTAGAACTAAATTTGAATTTCTAATTAATTATACAGTGTTTATAGTAATGATATCGCGTTCAACTTATTTAGATAGTTATTCTAAAGATAAATAATAATTTATGGGATGAAAAAGGTTTAAATAAAATAATTAATTAGGCTATTAAATAATCCCTTCTATTTAAATGATTTATAAAAGAGTTATTAAGATATAAGCTTTAAATAAAATAAGTTGAATTTGTGTAATTATCTATCTAAAACACTTATTAAGTATCTGTATAAAAGAAATAATTATTCTTTGGCCCAAATAGTTAATTATATTTTTCAGAAATGTCTGAATAATTATTGGCATTATAAACATTACCAATTTATAAATAAACATCACAACTAAATTTTTTTATTTAAAATTTATAGCATTTACAATATTTTTTTAATAGATTAAAATGAATAGAATATTATTTCACATTTTCTGTTTTTACAAATATCTACCAAAAACTTTTATAAAAATTTTTAGTATTTATTCTAGAATTTAAAACATGATTTTTGTGTGTTAAAATAGTAAAAGAAAAGGCTCAGGTTCAAAAATCGGCAACCCCTAGCCTCGAACCTATGATCTCAAGGGGGCGGAGGGACTTAACCATTTGAACTAGGCAGGAAGCCATGCAAGGTCTGGGGTTGTTTATTACTTAACCAATAGCCCCGAACCACTCTTCTTTCCGACTCGAATCGGTTAACCCCTAGTCCCACGATTGGTCGCGATTCGTCAAGGGTCGTTAACTAAACCATGGGGCTTTCAATGTATGAATCAAGGCGAGTTTAATGATAGCAAATTTACCTGAAATGATTATGGAACGGCGGTGTTCGGCTATGGCTTTAGCGCTCGGTTTCTTCGGCTCTAATCGAGTTCCGGGGTTGAAATGAAATTGGATTTGAGGGTACAGAGAGCAAAAGGGAGGTATCGAGCAGGTGTTAAGCGTGCTTTATGTGTTAATTTCATCAGAAAAGTCCAATTCGATTTGCATTTGAGTGGACGGTTACGGGCATGAATGGGGGTTAATATCCATTGAATTTACTTAAATTGGCTCATTAGAACTACTTAATTTCAGTCGAGTAACGTATTTGTCTGATTAATTGAAGTTGTTAATCATGAATTGGATGATTCGGCCGTTGACTTGCATCATCTTCATTCAGGTTTGACTTTCGAAAGTCAAATGTGACAGGATGAAAGGGAAAATTACATTTTGCTTATTGGTCCTTGAGGTTTCAAGATCTTAATAATTTATGCACAAACCTAGGTTTAAAGTGGGTTTTTAGTTTCAGAAATTACCAGCTAATCCCTAGACTTTTATAAACCCAACAAAAATAAATTTATAATTTTTTATAAACTCCATTGAATGTTAACATTATTTTTAAATATTTCGATAATGAAAATATATTTTTTTGTAAAAATAAAATGGTATTAGAATTATTTACTTTATTTGTATAGAATTCATAATTTAGATCTTATACGTTTGTATTTATATATATATATATATATATATATATATTTAGAAAATAACGTAACATGTGTATATATATTTATTTAATAGAAAAGGAACAATTATTTATATAATTCCTTATATAAATGTTTATTATTTTTTAATTTGAATAATTGCACTCAATGTATGTATGTATACTTATGAAATAGAATGGATAAATAAGATAATCTATTGACATGGGTAGAGGAAAACTGCACGATAATGAAGTTACAAGTGCCGGAAAGGGAAAAATAAATGCCGGAATTTCCTTCGGATTAAAGTCTCCCCTACTTTAGGGAATTTTGTCCCGAAATTGTTTAGGAGGAGGGTCGAGGAAAAGGGACGTGTGTTTGGATTCTCAACTAGATTTGTTTGTCAGCTTGTGGAGTATAGTTGATGACTAGGTTCAGGTCGAGTCATCGCGTCAGTCATGGATGATAGTAGTGGATTTTGTTTTAGTGGAATCAAGGAGAAGATTGCCCTAGAATGATTTTGGACTCAAATGATGGGATGCATCACTAGAAAAGGATTTTACAACTATTGTTCATGATGTAATGAGGATGACGGACTTTTAAGGTCTAAACTTGTTTAGGACATAATGTTTGAGTAATATCACTAGATAAGGATTTTACAACTATTGGTCATGGTCAAGGTCAAGGTGATACGGATAACGTTACTTCTGACAATATGACGGGAGCACTTATATATATGTTATACCTTTGGTATATCCGCTATGCACTTACTATATCCCATTAGTTTCGTTACTATATCTCACTATAGGTTTCATGTCATCACACACGACAGAACTTACTATGCTTTCCATGCGCTGACTTTCATAATTACATGTGCACCCGTAATTAATCAAATCGTCGTATGGTCCGTATGGGTCATTCTATTGTGTGTGGGTACAGATGGGGGGAATACCCAAAAACGTTTAGTTTATTATTGTTTTCATGTATCAGTTGTTAACAAGTGACTGTGTCTCTAGACAGTAAAGTCAGTCAGGAAGTAAAGGCTAACAATGTGGCACAACTCCATACATGGGTGTCTTGAGTAGATGGCATATCCCTCTAGATTACCCATGAAGTTGATAGCTCTCTCGTGTTTAAACAAGAATACGCCAAACCCCGAGTAACTCAAAGTTTATGGCTCCCTTGCGTTTAAACAAGAATACGTCAAACCCCGAGTAGCTCAAGTTTATGGGTATCAATTTCATGGATAAAGTGAATGGTCATGCCACATGGATATAGTGGACAATCAATTGTGAACAATGTAAGTTGTCTAGTTTCGTATGTAATATAGGCACTCAAGTTTCATGTATAGCGTAAATGATCTAGTATTATGCATATTGCAAGTACTCAAGTTCCGTCTATAATGTGATCAAATTTCATGTATAATGTAAGTAGTCATGTATATTGTATATAACCAAGTTTCATGCATAACGTGAACAATCAAGTTGTGTGTATAGTGTAAACAATTTAGTCTCAAGTATATTATGAACGTTCACATGTAAATAATTAAACCTCATGAGTAATGTAAACTATCTAATCTTTTCGGTGCTCGAGTGCTGCGGACAGGCATGTTGTATAATATAGGTAGTTAGATTTCAAATTTTCAGTTTTGTTGATGGATGGTTAACGCCTGTACGAAATGATTCATCTTTTCGAAGTGAGTAGTAAGTGCATACATTTCGAAGGTGCGAGGTGATGAGAAAGTTTTACAGGTAATCAGAATAATGTGTACATGGGTATCTAATTTGTGCTTTTTGTTTGGAAATAAGCAAGTAATTGAAATTTTTACTCTTGTTTGTAAATCAATAAATAAGTGAAAATACTAATTTGAGCAGATGGGTAATTGGATAAATAAAAACATTTTAGTTCAATTACCATAAAGAAAATGTTTTAAAAGATAATAATGACCTTATTATTTAATAATTAAGCCAAGATTTAAATAATAATTAGTTTAACAGAATAAATAGTCATAATTAATCAAGTTATTATTAAAAGGATGAATTATTTGTTAGTACCTTTATGAAACAATTTGTACAAGATATGTATTGAGTTTCAATAATCACGCCGAATTCTTGCATTGGCATCAAGATTAAATCGACGAGATATTCTTCTTCTTCCATCAGTAGTCGGTAATTTCGGCATATTTCAGTTACTACGCAGTTTCGATCACTCGCGGTTTCGACTTCTAGTGCCTTAGCCAACTTACTTCTATTGAAATTTCTAGAGTTCACGTACTTTAAAGAAATAAACGATTGACTAGCTCATGTATCGATTAAAACACAAACAGATAGGGAATTTAAGAGGAATGTACCTGATACGACGCCAGGAACATCTTTCGATTCCTCTGTAGTGATCTGAAAAGCCCTACTCCTTGTCTTCGGAGCCTCGATCCTCTTTACCTCATTCTCTGCCACTCTAGACCCTTCTCCGACTTTCTCCGTCTGAGTTTTTAGCTTAGGACATTCACTGCTAAAGTGTCCTGGCTTATAACAATTGTAGCACAATTGAGTGCCACTCATGCACTGCAATGCAGTGTGCCCTGTCTTCCCACACTTGTGACAAGTTATTGACTTGAATTGGCACTCTCCCGAGTGCCTTCTTCCATAAGTCTTACAACTTTGGATACTTTTCCTTTGGGAGGAACCACCTCCCAGTTTACTAAACTTAAACCTCTTAAGAGGCATAGGAGAAGGATAACTTTCCCCTATCCTCTTCCCGTCTCGCTCAGCTTGTCTCTTGAGCTCAGTTTCGCGTTCCCGGTCCCAATCAATCATCTCCTCCAAGTTCACACACTTAGATGGATGGATAAACTCTCTAATTTATGTTTTTAAAACGAGATGGTATCTCGTCATCCACATCTCCGGGGTTGTCAATAAAGATGGATAGATCCTAGCATTGTCAAAGAAAACCTCCGTGATTTCATCTACCGTCTCTGTTGTCTGACGGAGTTGAAGAAACTCCTCAGTAATTCTTTCAAATGTCGCTCGAGCGCAATAGTGTTTTAGTAAGAGATCCTTAAATTCTTCCCACCTCATCTCCTTGATTCTTTCTCTACCATTATCTCTCTTTACTATTCCCCACCAATCGTCAGCTTGCTCTTTTAGTTGATTGGTGGCGAAGGTGACTTCATCTTCTTTTTCACAATGGCATGTATCGAATGCTTTTTCTATTAAGGCGATCCACCTCTGACTTTCTAAGGGATTAACCGCTCCCATAAACTCCATCGGTTTACAGGTCATGAAATCCTTATAAGTACAACGAGTTGACTTCATATCAACTTTTGGATTTCCTCCTTCTCCATTATGAGTAACTTCTTTATGGTTTTCAAACCAACTTTCTAATGAATTATGTAGATCTGCTTGTAGGATCGGGAAGTTTGCATCAATTGCCTTTTCTACTTCTATTGTGATTTGTTTCCGGATATTCTTCGGGACTTTCTCAACTTCATTTTCATCATAATGTTTAGATTCAACTCTCATGTGGCTTCCCTCGTCACGTACTTCGTCATTTTGATGTTCAGCCATTTGCTGAAACATGATGTCGTTTAATCTCTCATTTGTTTACCCTAATCATAGTCTAGGGTTTTTATACTACAGGCCTTTTATCAGTTTAACCCTATTCCAGTATTCTAGGGTTTCACATAAGGCCCCATCTATGCATTTTACACATATGCACATTCATTCATGCATTTTAATCATGCATAATCACATTCCCGGATTACTATCTGCTGATATAAGTTATCATATGATGTTTGCGATATCATGATGGTCCTATACATTAGCTCCAATACTGGCCAGGCATAAGGCAATGTATGTTACGTATCATGATACTCCCAATTATCATATGGAGCTTATCTCATACAAAGTTTTGCCCACGTATACTCACACATTTCAGTTTTAGCACTGGAATTTAAACATACTAACTTCCTTGGACAGCCTCGGATTGAATCCCTATTTATATCATGAGTACTTATGGTTTGAGTTTAAGTACCCCTTCTGATACTTAAATCCCTCAAATCGTGCTCTGATACCAACTTGAAACACCCTACTTATCTCTTATTTTATCAGAGTATTATATTACGGAAAACGGTCCCAGTTTCATAAAACCTTACCATAAAATGGCTAAGGTATATTTTTTATTATAATATTGTTTTACATAAGATGATACATTTATATCATACTACATAGGGATTCTTCAAATCTGATCGCTCCGTCCTAAGGAAGCTCTATTCCACATGCTTCTTTCCTACAATGTTTGGAAAACGTTTTTGAATTAGCTTACGCTAAGCAAGTACATTTAGCACATTGCATCTTTTCGTTTCATTATGAACCCTTTAGGTTCTTATTTATGTTCACGTTTTCTCGGACTCTCGGTGCCCCCGTGACCATCTTCGGATGTACCTCCGATCACGGTATTTGTATATTTTATGGGTGTGCTAACCCCCTCGCAACTATCTTAGGCCGTACCTCCGGTCCGAGTATTGGCAAGTTTCTTGTACTCATCAGTATAGACCCCTCGCATTTGTCACGAAGACTCATTCATTCCTTAGCCCCGTAGGCTTGGAATCTTTTTCTCCTTCAGCCCCGTAGGCCTGGAGTTCTCTTTAGTTCTCTTTAGTTTTTCTTCTTTATTTATCGAGATCCACCTTACTGGCCGGGTATCTCATTTCATTTGGGACCTTAAGTATCTTAGACTCACAGCCTCCCAAATGTATCAAACATTTGATTCATTTCACATATATGCTTGATTTACTTTCCAACCAATCCTCACCTTAAAACTTTGTAACGATTTCTCCAAGATGTATTAAAAGGATTTATATATAGGAAGTACCAGCGGCGTATCCACCACCCTTTTAACACTTCGCGAGTACTTCGTTATTCCATTTTAGGGTTTAGACTCGTTCCATCGTACTTATTCATGTTTGCACATATCATCACGCATTCACGTATTCATCATGCATTTCACGTATTCATATTTATCATGTATTCCCATTCATATCCATCAAATTTGTAACGGTTTCTCCACGATGTATTAAAAGGATTTATATATAGGAAGTACCAGTGGCGTATCCACCACACTTTTAACACTTCGTGAGTACTCCGTTATTCCATTTTAGGGTTTAGACTCGTTCCATCATACTTATTCATGTTTGCACATATCATCATGCATTCACGTATTCATCATGCATTTCACGTATTCATATTCATCATGTATTCCAATTCATTATGCATGGTATACTTCCATCATATATTCATGTTCATCATATATTGTAAACTTGGGTGATTTTCCTTCCAGAGCAGTACCTCCAACAGAGATGTTCTGAGGAAAGAGTGACGAGTCTAGGAGAGATTTATACACAACTCTTTCCTTAGACAGAACATTTCGTTTTGTCAGATAACTATATACCGGTTGGATGTTCTCCCGTACGTTCAATATATTTAATTATTATCTATTAGTCTATACCCCTAAACATTCATAATGGTTTCACCATAAAGTACCAAGAGGTTTATATATAGGAAGTACCAGCGGCGTATCCACCACCCCTTGGATACGTCGTGATTACTCCATTATTCATGTTTAGTGTTTAGACTAATCCGTCATTACCTCGTACCCTCGTCATATACATATCACATAACACATATCATTTAAACACGTAATTCACATAATCGTGTGTAGGGTACGGGTTCAGTGTACTTACTATAACTTCGGGTCGTTTTCTACGCTCGTTCCTTGCTTAAACGTTCCTCTGAATACAAATCGCACTCGCAGCGTACCACACTTGCCCCTTAACGCACCACATCGGGTCTCCTAATTCACCTCAGATTGCATGTATGTGTTGTGGTGTTTGTGGGTGTTTGTTTCCCCATTTGAACGGCCTTAAGAATCAATTTATAGGCCTTTTGGGGGCCCTTAGCGGACCGTTAAGGGTTCTGGTGGCGGTCCTCCACTACCTCAGGGAGATTAGTTAGCATTCCACTTATCAGATTCAGGATTTTTGCTTAATCCGCAGTAGCAGACCATTAAGATATAAGTAGCGGTCCGCTACCGGCTTAACTTATATGATTTTCATTTTTTCCTCGCCGAGAAACGTCGTTTTCATATATTATGGTTTCCGTAACTCATTTTCTAGCCCGAGATATGCTTATGGGAAGTTTTGAGCTATTTCTAGTCGAACCGCTTTTCTGTGTTTGCGTTCAGTTACGTTCTAGCGTCGCGTTTCTTAGACGACACGTGTCCCAACTTATTTTGGGATGTTATAGTTTGTTAAGTTCACGATAGTCAATGCACATCCGGAATGAACCGTCTTTCTTTTTGACGAATAATACAGGTGCTATGAAGCCTTTATCAGCAAGTTCTTGGAGTTGGCTTGCAAGTTCCTGCATCTCAGAAGGTGCGAGTCGGTATGGAGCTTTAGCTACGGGATTAGCTCCGGGTACAAGATCGATGCGAAACTCCACTTGACGTACGGGCGGCAGACCGGATAGATCTTCGGGAAATAATTAAGGAAAATCCCGAATGATTGGAATGTCTTGAATATCTTTCCCTTTGTCCTTCTTTTCAACAACATGTGCAGGAAGGCTACATATTTCTTTCGCAAGTACTTTTGGGCCATGGTGCAGGACATGAGTTTGAGTCCACGATTAGGCTTCTCACCAAAGATTCGTAGCGTGTCGCCCGATGGAAGAGGAATTCGAATGCACTTTTCAAAACAAATAACTTCGGCATGGTGGTTGGATAACCAATCCATCCCTACGATGATATCGAAGCTTCCCAATTGCATTGGTATAAGGTTAACAGGGAAGGTGTGTTCGTTAAGCTCAAGAGAACGATCACGAATAATATTGTCAATAGTGACGGGATTTCCATCCGTTACTTCAACCGTAAAAGTTTTCTCTAACTTAGTTCATGTTTTTGCAAGTAATGGTTCAAATTTGTGTGATACAAAACTCATATCGGCACCGGTATCAAATAAAATGGAAGCATATTGGTTATTGACGAGAAACGTACCATTAACAGCCTCGTTGTTAGCTTGAGCTTGATTGGCGTTTATGTTGAAAGCACGCCCGCAGGCACCACCCTAATTTGCATTAACCAACCTTTGGCAACGATCCTGGAAGTGGATTGGGTCACCACACTCATAGCAAGCGCGCCCATTAGCAATAGCCGGTACAACTTGGTTAGCAACTGGCGGATTGACTCGGCTTCCTAGGTTGGTTTGGGCAACGGGGGGCCTAGCTCAGAAAGTATATTTTCCATACTTGTGCATAGACGGTACCGCACAGTCTGGTAGTGATGATACTTGCAGGTGTTGCATTTGGGATTGACCCCTACATATGGCCTTCTGTCTAGGTTCTGAGCCACAGGTGCAACTTGGGTGATGGGTGCAACAGGGGTAACGACGACAAAGTTCTTAGCCTTGCGTTCTTATTCTAGAAAGGAGGTTCGGGCTTGTCCACCTTGGTCATTTCAGTTAGGGTTACTTGGTCATTGGTCTTCTTTGCACCCTTTCTTGTCAACGTGCCTGCCTTCACGTGATTGTCGGTTAACCTGGAGGCTAGGCGTATAGCGTCTTCAAGAGCGGCGGGATTTCTTCCCAACACCGTGTCTTGGATTTTCATAAGCAGAAGACCTATGTACTTCTCAATACCCCAAGACAGAGGTGTGACCATGTGTGGCACCAGGACACTCAACTCATGGAAACGAGTTGTGTAGACTAGGTTTTCACCACTGTCTTGGGTAAGATCCCAAAACTCAGCTTCCAGTTTCTTCATCTCATTCTGAGGACAGAACTCCTCGGTCATCAACCTCTTCACATCAACCCATGGCAAGGCCATTGCCACATCAACACCTCTATTCCTATTCTAACTGTTCCACCAAGTGAGCGCCCGTTTTTGGAAGACGCTCGTAGCATAACGGACTCGGAGATTGTCAGGGCAGTCACTGTTGAGGAAAGTATTTTCAATGCCTTCAAACCACTGAAGGAGACCTGTAGCTCCCTCGGTACCATAGAACTTGATGGGGTTGCATGATTTAAAGTGTTTGAAGGTGCATTGGGGCGGGTTGCACCACCACACCACCGTTAGCACTACCACTGGCACCATTGTTGTTGTTGTTTTCTTGTGTGAGTTGATTCACAAGCTGGGTAAGGAGGGAAGCAAGGTCATTGTTGGTGTTGGTGTCATGACGAGGAGGAATGCTATAGAAGAAACAACACAAGGATAAGAATAATTATATTTGGATTGTACCCTGTTGGTAATATAACCATTTGAATACTATGACTTATCAAGGTTATTTAAATTCACATAATTTTCAGGAAGACGTGCTTTAGCCTATAAGTAAACACTCATCCCGGAAATTCTCAGGAAAGCATACGGGTCCTTCTGTTGATTTGGATTTATACGAAATGCTTTCATAGATAGAAAACCCATAATACAAGTGTCACTCTTCTAGATTGCACATGTTCCCTACTAATTAATAGGATTTAAGGCCTTGACGGGGTCTAATAATTTTGATAGATTCGTGTCTATGAGTATGACGTTCCACTTGTGAAGGTGATGATGACATAGGTAGGGGTAAGAAGGATGAGAGACTTAGGATAGAAGTACTAGTAAGTAATCTAACAAGTAAGGCATCACATAGCATGTAGTATGTAGCATGGTATAAAATGGGTGTCTTAAGGTTATAGTCTAGGTCATGGGTTTCTAATAACCTAATTCCCTATAACCATGGCTCTGATACCAATCCGTCACACCCCAACCGACGACGGAATACGTCGGGGCGGATGTGTAGACTGTTCATAAGCACATGATCAAACTAACGATTCATATTTCATTTAATTCAATTTCCAAAACAATTGTTTCAAACAAACATGAACAAACAAGGAAATAAAGTACTTTAACAAAAATCCTAACTGTCTTACTTAACTAGGTCGGCAATTCCTATGTGAGCACCTTGGACATGATTCTCAATTATTAGCACCTGAAACATGATGAAAACAAAATCAACTAAAATAGTTGGTGAGCATACATAGGTTTTAGCACAACATGTATTATCAAGAGTTTGTGTACAATTCATATGATACATGTTTTAATAAGACAATTATGGAGAACCATTATAGTTTAAACTAGGGCGCACAATCAAAACTTGTGACCGATAGGCATAACACTAATGTTATCGTTAAGTGTTTTCGGCAACAATCACCCTAACCGGGTGGATTGGTCAGATGCAATATATCTATCATTGTTTACCGTCGGCTTGTACAGAGTTAATGATTGCACTTTCACTATGCATAAAAAGTATGTAAAATGTAGTTTGCACTAATAGTGTTCAAGCATAAGGCACAAATTGCACACATGATCATAATGTTTGAATTGTATAAGTTGCAAATGGTTTCAAATGAAAATCATGTTCCATCCCAAAGATGTAAATATGAAAAAGGTGCTATGTAAATTCACATTGGATTTGTAGTTTGAAATCACAAGTACGAGTAGTTGCACAAGTTATTTAGCTAACCACAAGGTTAACCTATGTTTGAATTTATATATGTATCAATGACATGCTCAAAAGACTAATGTATAAAGGAATTGGGGTAGGTTGAATGATGTGTATGTATTTGTTGTAAATAATATGTTTGTTTAATAAGGAATTGAATATATGTGTGTGTATATATATATTTATATATATATATATATATATATATGAATGATTAATTTGTTTACAAATAAATGAATAAGTGTTTAACTAATATTTACTTTAATATATAGATAATTAGGTTAATAATTTGTAATGTTTCAATTAATTAAATAGTTAAATTAACTCTTTACTAAATAAAATAAATAATAAAAAGAACATGAGTTGTACAAAATAGTCAGGTAAGAAAATAACTCGTAGAGGTTTTAAATAATTAATTATATGAGTTTTTAATTAGAATTTATTAGTTTTTACATCTTTAAAACGATTAAATAATTGTTTATATTTGAGACATTAATATTTTGGTTCATAAAATATTCTCAAGCCTTGGGAGGTTTATAAAATAATTTTCATAAGAAAAATTGGATTCAAAATAGGTTTTAAAAATGTTTTAAAAATAAAAATGGACCACGGGACTCGAACCCGGGTCGCCTGAGTGCAACCACAAGCGCGCAAACCACTAGACCAGGCAGGTCAAGTGTTTAAATGGTCAGGAGTTTAATTGATAACCCAAGTCCACGAGGGACCGGGTTTTAGAACCAAAAAGACGCGCAAAAACAAGGTGTGGAGCTAGACTCGAACCCGCGACCTTGCCTAAGTAGGCACAGTGTCTTAACCGGTTGAACCTGGGTGTATGCCTTGCTTATTATCCGACGCGAATTCCTCTTAACGCATAAGTCTCACTCGTCATCTTCCCCAAACCGTAACCCAAACCCTAGCCACCCAATTCACCCGATTGAGCACCTAATCGTCCCTGAACTCATGGGGCTTTCGTTCCCTGTAACAAAACGAAACTAAAGGTACCAACATTACCTAAAATGGTTGCGAAATGGGGGAGAACGACAAGGACGTCTGAATCGAAAATCCTTGAGCTCGACGAGGCTTTGGAGAGGGAATGCGATGATAACAGGGGTGTAGGAAGTTTGTAGTGGATGTTATGAAGGTTTGGGATTAGTTTTTATAAGCCAATTTCATGTTAAATGCTCAAATTGAAGTCGAGTTTGATTGAGGACGGTTACGGGTCGATTGAACTCGATTCCATTGATTGTAGATGAAATTGGTTCGTTACAAACGATTAGAACAGACGCACATTGGTTTCCAGATGATTAGTTACGGTTTTAACACTTGAATTCAAGGGTTTAATAACAAATTTGTGAGAGAATGGTTCGGTTTGACTTTCTAAAGTCAAACTTGCGTAGAATGGGTTCAAGATCAAACAAAGGGTTCAAATTGAGGGGTCCAATGCATTCAAGGGCTTCAATGGTTCAAGGGAGGTTCAAACTAACTTATTTTCTTTAAACCTTTTGTTTTTATATAATTTATTTTATAAAATCTATGAAACTAAAACTATAAGTTTAATATGTTTTATAAAATTGTCCAACATATATATTTTTTAAAACTAGATAATTATTGATATAGGTTACTAATAATATATACATACATTGTCATGCAAATGTAATATATATATATATATATATATATTATTTGAAATTTTAAATAAATAATTCACATATACTTATATGTTTATAAAAGAGTGGGACTTTAACTAATTATTTTAGGTAGTATATTAATAATACATTGTCATGTATTTATACCTAATCATATTTATTTTATGTGTATCATAATGTATATTAAATCCTTAATTAAATGAAATAAATGCATATATATGTGGCTATATTATATTATGTATAACCATAGTGATGATAAAATATGAATGCACAACTTGTAGTTTGTATAACATAGTTTGTATAACAAAATGAAATGATCCAGAACTGAAATTGAAATAATGTTATTGCACAAATTAAAGTACGAGAAAACCCTAAATGTTACAGATAATGAGTTTAATGCTCTCCTAAAAAATGCCACGTGGGAACTTGTCCCTCCTTCACAATATAAACCTATTGGTTGCAAGCGGGTATTCCACATCAAATGACGTCCGGACGGGTCTATTGAGAAAAGTAAGGCTCGCCTTGTCACCAAGGGGTTTCTTCAAGAATATTGCAAGGATTATTTTGAAACGTTCAGTCCAGTCACTAAACACGTAACTATCCGTACGGTCCTTGCCATTGCCTTGACTCAAATTGGTCCATTCGGCAACTCGACATTAACAATGCGTTCTTGCATGGAACCTTGCATGAAGATGTTTATATGTCTCAACCATTTCAACCCGGATCTACCCAATCATCTTTGTCGACTTCGGAAATCCCTTTACGGGCTCAAGCAAGCACCACGTGCATGGTACATGGAACTTGTCACGTTTCTTCTTGAACTTGGCTTTCACAAATCCTTGGCTAACCCATCTCTATTCATCTACAATCGGGATAACACTATCTCCTATTTTTTGGTATATGTTGACGACATTGTCTTAACCGGCAATAAAGATTCCTTTGTGCAACATGTCATTCGAGCCTTATCCGAGAAATTTTTCATTAAAGATCTTGGCATGCTACACCACTTTCTTGGTATAGAAGTCATTTCCACAACTAATGGTTTATTTCTATCCCAACATGCACACGTGCAAAATCTGCTCACCAAGTTTTAAATGCACAGAGCTAAACCCATGCCTACACCTCTTAGCTCTACTAAGACGCTTTCTCTCGTTGATGGCTCGCCTACTATTGACCCTACACCGTATCGCCAACCGGTAGGTTCCCTCCAATATCTTACCTTTACTCGACCCGATGTCTCTTTCACTGTCAACAAGCTCTCTCAATACATGCATGCACCATCTCAACTTCATTGGCAAGCGTTAAAACGAGTTCTCCGGTACCTGAAAGGCACAATTCATCACGGTTTGTTTCTCAACCGTGGTTCTCCCATCGAACTTAAAGCCTTTACCGACTTTGATTGGGGTGGAATCGCCGACGAGGGGCGTTTCACAACTGCTTATATTATTTACCTTGGGTCTAACATACTCTCATGGTGCTCGACGAGTCAAAAATCAGTCTCGCGATCCTCAACCGAGGCTGAGTACAAGGTATTAGTGAACGGAGCAGCCGAACTATCATGGGTCTAGAACCTACTGTTGGAACTTGGTTTATCGATAACTAAACCTCCTAGATTATTTTGTGACAATGCTGGTGCTACTTGTCTGTGTGCCAACCCGATCTATCATTCGCGTATGAAGCACGCGGCTCTAGATTATCACTTTGTTCGGGAGAAAATAGCTAACGGTTCACTACGGGTTCTTCACATTCACTCCGTCGATCAGCTTGCTGATGTGCTCACTAAACCTCTCGGTCGGGGTCCATTTCACCGACTTCGATCCAAGATTTGAGTATCCGAGGGATCCTCCATCTTGCGGGAGCATATTAAGGATATCACCGATTGATTGTATACCAATTGTATTTTCATTTAAAAGTCAAAGTATATTTAGATAGAATTGTAGTTATTATTAATTACCAAAGAATTAGCCTAAATTATTTCCTTACCAGTTGTATTTGTATTGTAATCGGCTATTTAAGCCTCTTTAATTATTCCAATGAATATCGCCTTTTACATCAAATATTCTAGACTTTATAATCACCAAGTCAACCCAATAACATTAAAATATGTCGATAACACTAAAATTACCAACAATAGTTATATTGTCTTAGATGAACTCATGTGTCCTAGCACCGAGTTTTCATGTTTGTTTGTGAAAAGAAAAGAAGTAGAAGGTGTTGATAACGATGAAGAGAGCTCGGTCACTTGGTTTCATGAAATGGAAAGATATGAGAACGTTCTCCCCTCTGTTCATGTTGATTTTCGTGATTGCTCTAAAGAGTAGTGGTGGTGGCACATCTCATTCTTTTAGCCACGAGTCAGAGGAAAGCGATGATGAACGAAAAACCGTCACTATTCACATCTTATTATGTCCTTTGCCTGCTTTGCACTTACATGAACCTCAAAAGCGTTCTATATTGTCTTTCTCAACTATCTAGTGTGTGATTTTTTTTTTCCGGTTTGTGCATAGAGTTGTAAACGAACCGAACGTTCGGCGAACAGTTCGTGAACCGTTTACATTCGTTCGTTTACATTCGTTCGTTTAATAAATGAACGAATGTGAACAAGGAATTCCGTCCGATTAACTAAATGAACGAACATGAACAGAGGTCTCATTCGTTCAATTGTGTTCGTGAACGTTCGGTAACTTGTTCATGAACGTTCGTTTATTTACGTTTTTTTTGTTTATGTTCGTTTACGTTCGTGTTTGTTCATGTTCATTTGTTTATGTTGTTCATCAAAGATTTTTGTATATTTCTATTTTATTTTATCTAAACTTCTTATATTCTGTAATTTTTATTTTATTTTTTACCCTAACAATTAACTAAGTAAAGTAAGTTCGATACATGTAAATAAAACTTGATATTAAAATGATTTTATTAATTGTTCATTTCGGAAGACATTAGGGTTGATATCAAAAGTCTCAAACAAGACTTCGTTTGGTTCCGTTCGTGAACCGTTCGCAAACAAATCCATTTCCTTAATAAACGAACACGAACATGAAATTTCATTCGGTTAATGTTCGTGAACCGTTCATGAACAAGTTAAATGCTAAACGAACGAACACGAACAAGACTTCGTTCGGTTCGGTTCGATTCGTTTACAGCCCTATTTGTGCATATTTCCCTTTTGATGGTCATACAAACTTCTAACATCTAAAACAATGAATATTATCCGTTATCAAGAAAGTAACACTAACCCACTAAGGATAATAATACTTATCACCAATATAGTAACCACTAGTTCATTGATTTGAATACTTAACTCTTGTGACTAAAAATCATTTCAAAATCTTATTTTGAGCATGATATTATTCACATTAGTTTTGTACTTTTATTATCTCGCTCTCATCAAATGAAACACAAACCTATAAAATTATCATTATTATTCCCATATATCATTATAATTATTTATCAAAAGTTGGTGAAAATCATTTTTTTAAGTGAATCCACTTGTAAACAAACATGATGAGTTGCCATAGGTCTTCAAAAGTAGGGAACTTAAGTACGGTGATGCAAAAAATCTAGATGGGTGATCAATTGAATATCTTATTTTTAAGTTCTTGATCACTAAGCTTGTGTAATATTATGTTTAATTTTGGAAACTGTTATATTGATAATAACTAAATAATTAAGACTTTGAGAGATATCACCGTACACAGACTTATAATATTTAGTGTGGATGTTGACTACTTTACCTTACGTTCATTCCCAAATGATTCAATCGATATTTTCTTCATATTCTTTTATAAACTAGTAGAATAACCCTTCATAATCTTCTCCCAAACCTTGGTAGGGATCACTAATTTTCTCTAATATCACATTTTCTATTGTTCTTACTAAGTTGATATAGAGCACCAAATACTTCTTTAGGTAGAGATCATCTTTACCATTTTTTTTTATAATATTAGTATGGATCTCTACTCAAAACTACGCAAGTGTTTGAAATGATGTGACAATAATAACCCTTAAACACTTCATCTCTTGTTATTCAATAATCTTGATAGATATGTACCTAAGACGCAACACATCACGACGATATTACATATTGTATATGGCCACGTGCAAAGAAGAAGTTTAAAAAAAATATTGAAGTGATTTTTGTGTGACGGTCAATGAATGGTTTATTGATGCCACAAGTCAATTAAAACTGTTTAAATATACAATTTAGTTGCGGCGGGAATTCCCACCGATCGGTTATTTTAGAGGTGATTCAAAAGGTATGGTGTGCATACGGGTCAGACCCGACCCATACGGGTAGACCTGGAACCGACCCGGATCTGTTTAAGGCTAATTCTTAGAACCGTGAACCGTACTCTAAGGATACGGGTACGCGAGTTTACGGGTAAGGTTTCATAGGTTTGGACCCGTTTGGAGTTGGCTGCGTACGGATTGGTTACGTGCATTTTGATGTGAATGGGATGGCTTGGGAGTTGCGATGATGTAGACCGGATGGTTGCTACGTGCGTATGGATTATGGTTGCGGTGTTCGTATGGATTAGGGCTTACGAACAAGTCGGTAGTATGATTTGCGAACAAGTCGATGGGAATGGAATTGATTGCTACCTTATCTCTAATTTTAAACTTTCATTCTCAATTAACTTTAGTAATATTAATCTATAGCATAGGAATTATAAATAGAAAGATCGTATAAAATAAGCTTATAAGGTAACTATTCTGTGAGCGTAAATACTAATTATGATAATGTGGGTTTAAGGTTCCGATTGGTTTTACACGGTTCTAGAACTGTACCAGATCCGTTTAAGCCTATATCGTAGATCCTTAGACCAACATTGTACTTACATTATAAGGTTCTGAGATGGCGGGTTTAAGGTTCTCATCTGTTTTATAGGGGTCTGACCCGTTTAATGCTCACCCCTACAAAAGGTGTGAACCGGATCCCCGGCGATAACGATGACCGATTCGACCGGCCGGTTCGGTCCGGTTTTAAAATCATTAGTTACAACGGATACTAATCCTGCTCCTATCAATCAATGTGTTGTATCCATCGATTATCTGTTCTATTTCTTTTGACACTTAAATGAAGATACGTCCTCGAAACTTTATAAAATAAAATCAAAACTTTTACGTAAACCCACCACGCACGTTAAAGTGGGGGCTTGAACCGTGAAAAAACTTAACGTTAAACAAAATCCGCTCATATCGCGGCGCGCTAAACCTTGAAAAAAATTAACTCCCTCAAAATTTTATTAAACAAAATCAGTACCTTTACATACCCCGCGCGCTGAACGGGGGGGGGGGGGGGGTGTTGAACCGTGGAAATAATTAACGTTGAACATGTATACAGCTTTAATGACGTGTACATAAGTGTTTACATGGCGTGTACATTATCTCACGCAACTCCGTTTTGAACAAAACTGACATTGAAACGTATATAAAAATAAGCATGTGTAAGGCCCCTATTCCCGGGTGACCTCACTTGTTGGATTTACTCATAAACATAGTCATTAATTACTGAACTTTTAATTAAAATCATTCAAACACAGCGGAAACATTCAACATTTGAGTACATTACAGCGAAAGTCTTAACATTCAAAACATTAACCATTGTCTAAACAAAACATAAGGTGGGATGTCAGTCACATGTCGGGCAGCCTTCACGCCTTCGCACGACCCTTTCCTTTGTTACCTGAAATGTATACTAAAAGTCAGCTAACGCTGATGAATTCTAGTTTAAAACTATTTAGTATGATCATTATTTTCTTTATAAGTATACATAATTATATACATAAATTTCTACAAATACGTATTCATAGTTTTTACTTTTCTTTCTTCATTCTTTACTTTTCTTTCTTTATTCTTATGTGATTACATAGATATGTATCCACCTTTTCTTTCTTTATTCTTATGTGATTACATAGATATGTATCCACCTTTTCTTTTCCTTAACATTCATTGGTCATACACATAAGGGTGATCAACCCACCTTACGGTACGTATATCACAAAGACATACGCCCTTGAGCTACCGTCGTAGCCCTTTTACTCGTCCGGTCCTAGAAACCGTCCGCCTTAACTTTAGTCCGGCCAACCTTCGGCCGTCCTTCTTTACCGTCCTACCGTCGTAGTCCGTCATATTCGCCCGTCTGCCCTAAGGCATCCGTTTCCCACGCGAACTATTGTTTATGCAACCGTTATACTTTTTAGCATTTACTTCGACCGCCCTTTTATGCTTTTTGTACGTCCTAGCTTGCGAAGGACGTATCTTTCCCGGTTGCAAAATAGTCACGTGGTCGTCCGTCTACAGAAGTAGCCGTTAACTTCGTTTCCGTCCATAACGTATACTTACATTTATAACATGCAATATAAATAATTATACAGCAAGATTTCATTTATTTACGTTATGCCATTCTTTCCTTCATTCTTTGTAAACATACGTTTCATTCTTTGTTCAAAATTCATTCTCTATGTATATATACATAAAATATATATTAGTACATCACGTATGATCACATTAGCATTCATATCATTCATTCATCTAATGTATACATTTCAGCCCCAAAACATTTAATAAGATTTGCACATAGCATAGAAGGGGGCACATAGAACTCACCTGATGAGTAGTTTCTGAAATACACTTAGCTGGCTACTGAGCGTCACTAATGTCACTCACGATCTGTATAATAAAGTCATACACATAAGGTAGTGCTCCTAGATGACACTAGACATTACTATGCTTGAACCTAGTAGTTTCGATGGATTTACTTATACCGAAACTTGGTAGTTTCGATAGGTTGCTTCTGTCGAAACTTGGTAGTTTCGATAGGTTGCTTCTGTCGAAACTTGGTAGTTTCGATAGGTTGCTTCTGTCGAAACTTGGTAGTTTCGATGGGTCTGTATATATGTATCGAAACTGAGTAGTTTCGATGGGTCTGTATATATGTATCGAAACTGAGTAGTTTCGATGGGTCTGCGCCTATCAAAACTAAGTAGTTTCGATGGGTCTGCACCTATCGAAACTGAGTAGTTTCGAAAGGTCTGCACCTGTCGTCTTTCCCAAGAATCTGAAATTTTTGCATGCGAGTCTGATCGAGTCAATATCTCAATTTTCTTAGATCAAAACGTTCGGTTTTCATTCTAGATGCTATTCCTAAGTTCATTTTCAAGTTTCATCCGCAAAATCGTTACCTTTTTAGCCAAAACCCAAAACTTCCCAAAACGAACAAAAACTCATAATGTGATCGAATCGTTACCTGGATTGAAATTCTGATTCGGAAGTTTTGCTCACGGACTCAGCTGTAACGTGCTCCTCCAATTTCGTGACGATCCGTCGACTTTCTCTCTCTAGACCCGAGCTCTCATTTCTCTCACTAGAAGCTGCGTGAGTGTGGAATGAGCAGGGAAGAGGGCTGCCTTGCCTTATATATATACCTGGGCTTCCTTCGGCCCATTGAAGCCGAGCCCAAGCCCGCTCCCTTTTGTTTAAATATTCTGACTAAATCATCGGTCTCGCTATATTTATTCGTTTTATTATTTTTGGGATGTTACAACATGTCGTAGCAGTATATTCAGAATTTTATATGTAATCTCCAGGAAATTTCTCGCTTTTATTTTAACTTTTTCGGCAATGTAAGTTCATTATTTTGGTGAATCGCATTTATGAAGAACCTTAATTACCTACTTCAAATTCATAAGTAATAAATATTTATGTTATATGCTTTGTAAATAGTTGTCACCATCCTATTCCATAAATATATAGGTACATACTAAGTCATTTCTAAAACTATATATATACACACATGATATAAACAATTTATTATGAAAATATAACATTGCTAGTATTTTTAAATTACTAAAGGTAAATAAAACAAATAAATATATAATTATATCTTTAAACATATTAAATATGAATTATGATGAAATGTACTCATGAACATAAAATTTATGAGCACTTAAGTTGAAATATGTTATGAAATTAAAAACTATTTTTCATATTTTGCAATCTTAATCCCTATAACAAATTAAATTTTGTAAATAAGCTCATGATACTACCCTATAAATAGACCCTCATTCTTCCCTCATTCTCACACCATATCAAGTTCTAATCCCTCTCTCAAGATTCAAAGTCGTTTCCATATTCATAAGTAAGTTCTTCTTATATTCTTCCTTGTTCATACTTTTCCTTTAAAAATCTCTCATAACTAGCTAGATCTATGATCCCTAACATGTTTATGTTATAATCATAGACCTATCCAAGATCAAAAGCCTTATTTTAATTAAAATTGTGTCAAACTTTTATTTAAAAGCTTGGTTGATCATTCTTATTCATTTCAATTTCAAAAATTATGTTTTTACTAAAAATCCTTATTTTCAAGTTAAATTATTTAATATTCAAATTTCTATCTTTACATAAACTTATATTTTCACTTTAGTCCATATACTTTCCAAACACAAACTAAACTTGGTTAAGTATGCAAATAGAGTAAATTTTAAACCAGTATGTAGTTATCTGGCAAACATTAAAGTTCTGGCTAGGAAAAGACGGGGTTCTGATCCGACCAACTCTTTCCTGAGAACTTTTCTGTTGGAGGTACTACTCTGGAATGATAACCATTCTAGTGTACAACAACCACTTTCAACTAATTATGATTATGATTATAAACTCATTTCTTTATAAATATTTATACAAACTTTTATATAATTTATTTTTATTATATGAGAACATTTAAAACTCAATTCTATACTTTTAATTAATAATTAATTATGGTTTAATTATTAATTAATTAAAACATTTTTATACTTTAAATTTTGGTTTAATTACCAACTAATTAAATCATTATTTTTAACACTTGTTTTTCATAAATCAAATGAAATGTTTCATTCATTTATTTATGTAGTAAATTATTTAATTACTCAACTAATTATTACTCATTTATTTATTCATCTATCTATCTATTAATTTATGCAATTACAAATAAAAGAAAACTAGTCATTTATTTATTTGTGTATTTATTTACAAACAAAAGAAACCTAATTATTTATTCATACGTTTATATAATTATTGCAAACAAACAACATCGTTATTAATTCTTTCACTTATTACAATACAAATATTTATCAAAGATTTACATAAAATATTATTTGCAACTCAAATAATTATTTTATTATTAAAATGAGGACACTCACATCAATCTCCTCGCACAATAGGATTCTCTATTTCAGTTGTACAAATCATTGATATATATGTTCCATCAAACATAGGTTAACCTTGTGATTAGCTAGAACATTTGTGTAATAAACTTGTGTGACATCCAAGCTACTCATTGCAAGGTGAGTTTACATAGCCCCTTTTTACTGTTTTTGCTTTTGGGGTGAAACATGTTATCAACTTTATCTATTTAAACAATTCAATATATCTTGTGCTTGATCTTTATGCTTTATATTTAAACTACTTGGTGACCATTGCATGTGTTTCATGCCAATACATTCATTAACTTGCAGCCCAAGCCTAAGGTAGTACCGAACATGATCATTTATATGGGAAACTGAAACTATAACTTACCACAAGACCTTGGCGGGTTTTGTTGTGTATCAACTATAACTTGGAGTATCCGCTTGCTCCCTTTTTAAAATGGCAATCAGTGGGATTGCGTATCTAGTTTTCTATTAACAAGCTTGAATTGTACGCTTGGAACCTTGTATGTTCTCACATATATGCTTTAGACATGCGTTGAACATATTGAATTGTAATCTATACTAACTCTTTGGTGTCAAAACCTGTGTATCTCACCAACTACTTGTAGTTGACGGTTACTTACATGTTTCAGGTGCACCTGTTTGAGGACTACTTGCTCACATAGGACTTGGACCTAGTTTAATTTAAATTATGTTTTGAACGTTTCATTTTCCTATGTAACGGATGCTTTTAATTTGAATAATAAATATTATCATATTTAATAGATGATCATGTGCTTATGAACAACCGCGTCAGCCCCGGCGTTTAATCCGTCGCCAGCCGGGGTGTGACAGATTGGTATCAGAGCCATTGTTATAGGAAATTAGGTTATTAGACACATGACCTAGACTATAACCTAGGAGTCCCAAATATGAGTTTAACTCGTGTCTTTTGTTAGGAACTCCACTCTATACTTACTATGCATACTTACCTACATTTACCTACTTCTGATTTCTTGATGTGACTACATGAACTACAATATTCAAGGGTCCACATGAAACTATTTGGAACTACTTGAACTACATGAAACTTACATTTAGACTTAATAGTCTGATCCGAATGAAACTCTCGTCAAAGGTATGTAAGTTCTAACTAATGAATGAGAACTTGTGCAATCCGGAAGGGTGGATGCCTGTATTCTAGAAGTTCTGTCTAGGAAAGCATTTCGTATAAATCTAAATCAACCGATGGACCAGTTATGCTTTCCTGGGAATTCTTGGGATGAGTGTCCACTTATAGGCTAACGCATGACTTCTCAAACATTAGAAAGACTTAAAGTACCTTGGTAAGCCTATGTGCCCATTAAGAATGCCTCCCCGTCATGAGCGTAGGAACAACCTCACCGATAGGATCATTCAGCAAATGGCTACAATCCTACCGACCATGGTCAATCAGCTGAACCAGAATGCTACACCGAGAAATCCCGCGTGTACATTCAAACACTTCAACTCCTGCAACCCCACCAAGTTTTACGGGAACGAAGGAGCTACTGGACTACTCCAACAGTTTGAAAGCATTGAGGGGACTTTCATCAATGCGGACTGCCCTGAGAACCTGAAGGTTCGCTATGCTACTAGTGTCTTCCAGAAGAGGGCACTCACATGGTGGAATGGAGAAAAACGAAACCGTGGGATTGAGGTTGCACTAGCCTTTCCTTGGGCGGATGTCAAGACACTCATGACAGATGAGTTTTGCCCCCGTAATGAAATCAAGAAACTAGAAGTTGAGTTCTGGGATCTCAAACAAGACAGTGGTGAAAGCCTTGCCTACACCACCCGCTTTCATGAGCTTAGCCTACTGGTGCCCCATATGGTCACTCCTCTCTCGCGATCCATTGAGAAGTACATCAATGGTCTGCCCATGCAAATTCAGGACACTGTTTTGGGTAGTAACCCAGCCACTCTCGAGGAAGCCATCCGTCTTGCAGCAACCCTGTCAGACAATCATGTTAAGGCAGGGACTCTATATAAAAAGGGTGCCAAGAAGACTTTTGAGAAAACCACCACTGAACCCCCTAAGGAGACCAAGTCTGAGTCTTCCTTCAATAACAGGAAAATGAAGGGCAAAAATTTTGCCATTATCACACCCGCTACTCCTTTAGCCCAAGTGGACCCTACTGCCTTCAACCCCACCAAGAAACAATATGCGGGGACTTCACCACTCTGTAATACCTGTAAACTCCACCACCCTGCTCACGCACAATGTCGTATGTGCACTACTTGTGGACGTTATGGACATTGGGCTAACACCTGTCGTATTCCACCAACTAATCAAGTCTACCAACCTGCTGCTCCTGTTCCTGTTCCTGCTGCTATCGCCCAGGGTCGCGCTTGTTACGAGTGTGGTGACCCTAATCACTTTAGGAACCGTTGCCCTAGGCTAGTCATTGTGAACCAAGCAAATCTAAACCAGGGCAACATGGTTCAAGGAAACATAAACCAAGGGAATATGAACCGAGGGAATGTGAATCAGGGGAATGCAAACCCGGTAGCTCGTGGACGTGCCTTTAACATCAATGCCAACGAGGCTCAAGCCAACAACGATGTGGTGAACGGTATGTTTCCAATTAATCAGCAATATGCTTCTATCCTGTTCGATACTGTTCCGATAAGAGTTTCGTGTCCTTTGAATTTAAACCACAACTTGCTATGAGTCGAGCTAAGTTAGACAAACCCTTTGATATTTTAGTAGCGGATGGTTATTCTGTTTCATGTGACACCATTATTAGAGATTGTACCTTAACCTTGAGCGATCATGACTTTTCAATCAATCTTATTCCCATGGCTCTCGGAGGTTTTGACATCATAGTAGGCATGGACTGGCTGACCAAGCACCATGCTGAAGTCGTCTGTTTGACAAGTATATCCGTATCCCTCTTGACTCGGGTGAAGTTTTGAACGTTTATGGTGAGAAACCGTCAAAGGGACTCAACTTTATGTCTTGCACTACCGCACAGAAGTATTTACAGAAGAAATGTGTGGCATTCTTGGCCCATATTGTGGAACAAAAAGGCAAAGATAAGAGTATCCAAGACATTCCTGTAATCAAAGACTTCCCTGAAGTTTTCTCCGAAGACTTACCTGGTCTTCCTCCTATACGCCAAGTCGAATTCCGTATTGACTTAGTGCCAGGAGCAAACCCTGTGGCCAAGTCACCTTATCGTCTTGCACCATCAGAGATGCAGGAACTTTCAAGACAACTCCGAGAACTTTCTGACAAAGGATTCATTCGTCCTAGCGTTTCCCCTTGGGGAGCACCTGTTCTATTCGTCAAGAAGAAGGATGGTTCTTTCCGGATGTGCATCGACTATCGGGAACTTAACAAGCTTACCGTGAAGAACCGTTATCCACTTCCTAGGATTGAAGATTTGTTTGATCAGCTTCAAGGCTCGACTTATTTCTCTAAGATCGATCTTCGTTCTAGTTATCACCAGTTACGAGTGCTCGAATCCGATATCCCCAAGACAGCCTTTCGTACAAGATATGGTCATTACGAGTTCATGGTTATGCCATTCGGACTAACCAATGCACCCGCGGTATTCATGGATCTTATGAACCGCGTGTGTAAGCCGTACTAGGACAAGTTTGTAATCGTCTTCATTGACGACATTCTCATCTATTCAAAATCAAAAGCAGAACATCAGGAACACTTGCGTTTGGTTTTGGACCTATTGAAGAAGGAGCAATTATACGCTAAGTTCTCCAAAAGTGAATTTTGGCTAAAGGAAGTCCAATTCTTGGGACACATAGTCAACGAGAAGGGTATTCACGTGGATCCCGCTAAGATTGAGGCAGTAAAGAACTGGCAAGCCCCAAAGACCCCTACCGAAGTCCGCTCATTTTTAGGTTTAGCGGGCTATTATCGTCGTTTCATAGCAAACTTTTCAAAGATCGCAGTACCCCTCACAGCCTTAACTCATAAAGGAAAACCCTATGAGTGGGGACCAAAACAAGAGGAAGCCTTTCAAACCCTAAAACAGAAACTGTGTGAGGCTCCTATCCTGACTCTTCCCGATGGAACCGAAGACTTTGTCGTTTACTGTGACGCTTCCCACTTAGGCCTTGGTTGTGTACTAATGCAGCGAGGCAAAGTGATTGCTTATGCGTCTCGACAACTCAAAATCCATGAGAAGAATTATACGACGCACGATCTTGAGTTGGGTGCGGTCGTATTTGCTCTTAAAATTTGGAGACATTACCTATATGGTACCAAATGTGAGGTTTACACCGATCATAAGAGTCTCCAGCATATTTTAAACCAAAAGGAACTCAACATGAGGCAAAGGCGTTGGGTTGAACTCCTAAACGACTACGACTGCAATATTCGTTATCATCCGGGTAAGGCGAATGTCGTGGCCGATGCTCTTAGCCGTAAGGAACCTATCAAGATCCACAACATTCGAATCCAAAATGATATTCAAACTCGCATCCTAAAAGCACAACATCTTTCTGTCACTGGAGGAAACATGTACGACGAAATGTCATGTGGTGCTGAACTCCAACTTGAAACCAAATCCAATGGGTTACTTTACTTTCTAAATTGTATCTGGATTCTGGACCGTGACAACCTTCGTACCTTTATCATGAACGAGGCTCACAAGATGCGTTATTCTGTGCATCCTGGTGCAGACAAAATGTACATGGATCTCCGTACCCAATACTGGTGGCCTGGTATGAAGAAGGACATTGCCCTCTATGTGTCCAAATGCCTTACTTGTTTGAAGGTTAAAGCCGAGCACCAGCGTCCATCTGGTTTACTTGAACAACCCGAGATTCCCGTATGGAAATGGGAGTCTATTGCCATGGACTTTATAACCAAACTCCCACACACATCTCGTGGTCATGATAGCATTTGGGTAATCATCGACCGTCTGACAAAATCTGCTCATTTCATACCCATACGTGAAGACTATCGAGTGGAGAAACTAGCTCGAATCTATATTGATGAGATCGTTAGTCTTCATGGTGTACCTCTCAATATTATTTCTGATCGTGATGGACGATTCACCTATCGCTTCTGGCAATCCCTGCAATCAGCTTTGGGCACTCAACTAAATCTTAGTACTGCTTATCACCCGCAAACTGATGGTCAATCTGAGCGAACGATTCAAACTCTCGAATACATGCTTAGAGCATGTGTCATTGACTTCAAAGGAAATTGGGATTTACATCTACCTCTAATGGAGTTCTCATACAACAACACTTATCACACGAGCATTAGCATGGCTCCTTTTGAAGCACTTTATGGTCGGAAGTGCCGATCTCCTATCTGTTGGACTGAAATTGGTGAATCACAAATCACTGGTCCTGAACTTATTTAAGAGACTTCCGACAAGATAATATTAATCCGAGACAACCTTCTAGTAGCAAGAAGTCGGCAAAAGAGCTATGCCGACAAACGTCGAAAACCCTTAGAATTTCAAGTTGACGATCTGGTTCTTCTCAAGGTATCCCCTTGGAAAGGTGTAGTTCGTTTTGGAAATAAAGGGAAACTTGCTCCAAGATTCGTAGGTCCTTTTAAAATCCTTGAGCGGATTAGGAAGGTAGCCTACAAATTGGATCTACCTGAAGGACTCAGTAACGTTCATCCAACATTTCATGTCTCATACCTAAAGAAATGCTTAGCTGACGAGAATCTCCACATACCACTTGACGAGGTTCACATTGACGAAACAATGCACTTCATGGAGAAGCCCGTGGAGATCATGGACCGAGAAGTTAAGCAACTCAAGCGAAGTCGCATTCCAATTGTTAAGGTTCGGTGGGAATCCAAACGTGGCCCTGAGTTCACTTGGGAACGTGAGGATCAAATGAAAGCCAAATACCCACATCTGTTTCCAGGACCCTCTTCCTAATCAATTTCGAGACGAAATTTTCTAAAGTAGGGGAGACTGTAATCTCCAGGAAATTTCCCGCTTTTATTTTAACTTTTTCGGCAATGTAAGTTCATTATTTTGGTGAATCGCATTTATGAAGAACCTTAATTACCTACTTCAAATTCATAAGTAATAAATATTTATGTTATATGCTTTGTAAATAATTGTCACCATCCTATTCCATAAATATATAGGTACATACTAAGTCATTTCTAAAACTATATATATACACACATGATATAAACAATTTATTATGAAAATATAACATTGCTAGTATTTTTAAATTACTAAAGGTAAATAAAAAAAATGAATATATAATTATATCTATAAACACATTAAATATGAATTATGATGAAATGAACTCATGAACATAAAATTAATTAGCACTTAAGTTGAAATATGTTATGAAATTAAAAACTCTTTTTCATATTTTGCAATCTTAATCCCTATAACAAATTAAATTTTGTAAATAAGCCCATGATACTACCCTATAAATAGACCCTCATTCTTCCCTCATTCTTACACCATATCAAGTTCTAATCCCTCTCTCAAGATTCAAAGTCGTTTCCATATTCATAAGTAAGTTCTTCTAATATTCTTCCTTGTTCATACTTTTTCCTTTAAAAATCTCTCATAACTAGCTAGATCTATGATCCCTAACATGTTTATGTTATAATCATAGACATATCCAAGATCAAAAGCCCTATTTTAATTAAAATTGTGTCAAACTTTTATTTAAAAGCTTGGTTGATCATTCTTACTCCTTTCAACTTCAAAATTTATGTTTTTACTAAAAATCCTTATTTTCAAGTTAAATTATTTAATATTCAAATTTCTATCTTTACATAAACTTATATTTTCACTTTAGTCCATATACTTTCCAAACACAAACTAAACTTGGTTAAGTATGCAAATAGAGTAAATTTCAAACCAGTATGTAGTTATCTGGCAAACATTAAAGTTCTGTCTAGGAAAAGACGGGGTTCTGATCTGACCAACTCTTTCCTGAGAACTTTTCTGTTGGAGGTACTACTCTGGAATGATAACCATTCTAGTGTACAACAACCACTTTCAACTAATTATGATTATGATTATTAACTCATTTCTTTATAAATATTTATACAAACTTTTATATAATTTATTTTTATTATATGAGAATATTTAAAACTCAATTCTATACTTTTAATTAATAATTAATTATGGTTTAATTATTAATTAATTAAAATATTATTATAGTTTAAATTTTGGTTTAATTACCAACTAATTAAATCATTATTTTTAACACTTGTTTTTCATAAATCAAATGAAATGTTTCATTCATTTATTTATGTAGTAAATTATTTAATTACACAACTAATTATTACTCATTTATTTATTCATCTATCTATCTATTAATTTATGCAATTACAAATAAAAGAAAACTAGTCATTTATTTATTTGTGTATTTATTTACAAACAAAAGAAACCTAATTATTTATTCATACGTTTATATAATTATTACAAACAAACAACATCGTTATTAATTCTTTCACTTATTACAATACAAATATTTATCAAAGATTTACATAAAATATTATTTGCAACTCAAATAATTATTTTATTATTAAAATGAGGACACTCACATCAATCTCCTCGCACAATAGGATTCTCTATTTCAGTTGTGCAAATCATTGATATATATGTTCCATCAAACATAGGTTAACCTTGTGATTAGCTAGAACATTTGTGCAATATACTTGTGTGACATCCAGGCTACTCATTGCAAGGTGAGTTTACATAGCCCCTTTTTACTGTTTTTGCTTTTGGGGTGAAACATGTTATCAACTTTATCTATTTAAACAATTCAATATATCTTGTGCTTGATCTTTATGCTTTATATTTGAACTACTTGGTGACCATTGCATGTATTTCATGCCAGTACATTCATTAACTTGCATCCCAAGCCTAAGGTAGTACCTAACATGATCGTTTATATGGGAAACTGAAACTATAACTTACCACAAGACCTTGGCGGGTTTTGTTGGGTATCAACTATAACTTGGAGTATCCGCTTGCTCCCTTTTTAAAATGGCAATCAGTGGGATTGCGTATCTAGTTTTCTATTAACAGGCTTGAATTGTACGCTTGGAACCTTGTATGTTCTCACATATATGCTTTAGACATGTGTTGAACATATTGAATTGTAATCTATACTAACTCTTTGGTGTCAAAACCTGTGTATCTCACCAACTACTTGTAGTTGACGGTTACTTACATGTTTCAGGTGCACCTGTTTGAGGACTAGTTGCTCAACTAGGACTTGGACCTAGTTTAATTTAAATTATGTTTTGAACGTTTCATTTTCCTATGTAACGGATGCTTTTAATTTGAATAATAAATATTATCATATTTAATAGATGATCATGTGCTTATGAGCAACCGCGTCAGCCCCGGCGTTTAATCCGTCGCCGTCCGGGGTGTGACATTATAAAACCTCATATTTTAATAGTTATATATGGAATTTTTTTTAGAAAAGCTTATAAATATGTAACACCTCAATTTTTAAGGAAATACAAGTATAAAGGTTGAAGTGGTCATTTGATAAAACCCTATGGGGTTAAATGACATTATGTTAAAGTATGATGGGTTAGGATGTATTTAAATTAAAGTTCAAGGACTGAAAATAAAAATTTTCATAGTTGGACAAGTGGCGGACCGCCACCAGAAGGGTTAGCGGTCCGCTACGTAGGGCGCAAGGGACGGATCAAGAGATACCACGTGTTGGATGACTAATCATTAAAATCTGATGCGTGTGACATAGGTAGCGGACCGCCACCAGGTCCCTAGCGGTCCGCCAGCCGCAATAATCCTTAACGGTCCATCACGATGAAGCATAGCGGTCCGCTACGTGTGTCCCAATCCAGAATAAGCCGCCTCAAAAGGGTGGCGGACCGCCACCCGATGTCTTAGCGGTCCGTTACGGGTTGGATGACCAGCCTATAAATAGTTGGACCTAGAGCTCGGTTTTAGTCACTTCCACACAACAAACACACATACAAAAATATAGTTAGCCTCGGTAATCATGCCAATGAGTCCCGGTTCGGGTAGAGAAGTCCGGTTTCCAGTCTTTCGATCCCAATACGCAAGGGATACTTCTAAGGTAAGGTTCCAACTAGTTCCTAATAACTTGGTTATTTCCACTAAGCTAGGAACTTGTGATTAAGAGATGTTATGATGGCTTAGGACATTGATCCAAGTCGTTGTGCTATTTACGTTAGCACGTAAAGATTGTTGAAAGAGAAGAAAGTTAGAGGTGAGTTCTATGGGGCCCTTTTTTAATGTTTTTACTTGAAATGTTTTGGGCCGGTATGCATGCTAGAATGGTTTACATAAATGTTATATACCTTGATTTAAATATTTGGGATAGCATTCATGTTGCAAGAGGTTATGTATAAAAGATGTCTAAATCTTAAAACTAAGTAACTGAGTAGTCATGAGATATCAAAGAAGTGTTGGGTAACCATCCGACCGGTATGTAGTTATCTGGAAAACAGAATGTTCTGTCTAAGGAAAGAATGGTGTATAAATCCCTCCTGGACCCGTCATTCTTTCCTGGGAGCATCTCTGTTGGAGGTACTACTCTGGGAGGATAACCACCTTGTCTTATTTTAAATACCATAGAGAAACCTTTACGAGGATTTAGGATAAGGACTGGTTTTGAAAGAAATGGTTTGAATGGAAACTTGCCTTTTGGCATGATTTCACATTACAAAGATTATGGAAAGAAAATGGTTTTGACATGTAAAATGTTTTAGAACTTATCATGGTGTGCTCAGATAAGTAATGGCAGAGAGGTAAAGTTTTACCTTGACTAGCAGAGGTCTTGACAATTATTGTCTTGACAAAGAATAGAGAGAAAAAGATAAAGTTTTTGGCATGTTTTGCCATGTCAAATATTTTGACCATATTGGTCTGAAATAAGGAAAGATTTTGCCACGTCTGGCAGCCACATAATATCTTGCAGCTTAGATAGACGCAGAGAAGTACTCCATTCCTTTATGGAATGTAGTATAGACACCTTGTGCAAGGGTATGTATAAGTGGAGACAATCGCTTAGAGGTTAACGTGACCTTGGAAAGACAAGTGTGCAAGTATAAAGTATTTTATTTGGGAAAGAAGTTAATGTGATGCGTGTCATATAAAAGCATGTGTAGCAGGTAAAGATGTAGTTTCTTGTAGTAAAGGCATGAGGCTAGAGTAGAGGCATCTGGTGGGCTATCTTGTATCCTCTGACAACCTGGCATTAGAATAGAAATGTTTGTAATTTCTTTAGAATGTACAATGAGACAAGTTTTATGAAATAAATATAGTATTTTAAAGTCTTCTGCTTTGTATGATCTCTGTTTACTATATGTTCATGAGTAAATCCGACAAGTGGTCGGCATCTCGGGTGAGCCGGGATGTAGGTGTCACAAGTTGGTATCAGAGCTATAGTTTAAGAGATTTAGATACTTGCCCAAGTATCTAGACTTAAACTAAGATTAAGGAACAGTGAGAATGTCAGTCAAGATAGCCTGATGCTAAAGATAGAGAAAGGAAAAGGTAGGGATATTTAGTAGAAACATGATAGAAGGATAACTAGAGCACCGAAAGTGGCATAAATGATTAATTTCGGCGTGGCCACAGTTATTAATGTTTACAATACACTTGTGTTCTAGCTATCAATCCATCATGCGAATACTAAAACACTCCATGTCTTTTATAGAAAATGGTTGGTAGAGGTAAAGGAAGAAAAGGAAGAAGGGTCAATCCCAATACTTCTCAAAGGCAAACGCGGTCTGCCGCCAATGCCGAACCTGAGATAGAACATGTAGAAAGAGAAGAACGCGTAGAGGAACCAGTGATAGATCCTCAGCTTAAGAATCTGGTAGACTTGGCTGTTGCCAAAGAACTAGACACGGCACTGCTAATTTTATTGACAAGCTTAGAGGAAAATAGAAAGAAGAATGATGAAAGTCAACCGGCAGAAAGAACAAATAAGTCAGATGATGAGGATGAAGATGATTTCAATTATAACTATGAATCTGATGATCATACGAGGCAAGACCTCGTAAGAAAGGGAAGAAGGGATGTCCTTATAAAGCATTCAAGGATGGAACCCTCCTAAGTTCGAAGGAACAAAGGATGCCACTGTTACTCATCAGTGGATAAGAGAGATAGAAGGAGTGATCAAGATCAGCGAATGTAGAGACGATCAAAAGGTCAAGTATGCAGCCCACTCATTTGTTTCAGAGGCTTTGTGCTGGTAGGAAAACTTAGTCATAGCTTTGGGAGATAAAGCTATTTACTGAATGACTTGGGAAGAATGGAAAAGATTACTCACAGACCAGATAATGAGATGGACAAACTCGAAAGAGATTTTCTTAGACTGGAAGCTGGTAGTATGACTCACCGAGAGTATACTACCAAGTTTAATAGAATGGCTCGTTTAGTACCCCATCTGATAACTCCTGAATCTGTACGCATCAAGCGATACGTGCAAGGTTTACCATCCGAGATACGGAGGTTAGTATCAGACTTGATGTAAGGCCCCAAACCCAGGAGGCCCCACTTGTTGGATTTACTCATTCACAAACAGTTCTTAAACATGAATATCAAATAACGCAGCGGAAAATTTCATTTAAACATAACGTCATCATTTTTCATACATGCGGAAGCGTAAACATTGTTTAAAGCATAAATACATCATATCTAAAACATAACGGGATGCCAGTCTTCATAGTCAGCCGAGTAACTCCTCTCGCTAGCCAAGCATCACCGTACATCCTCATAACCTGCCTTAACCTGAATGTGCACACTAAAAAGTCAGCTACGCTGGTGAGTTCTAGCATTTCATAAAAACTTTAACATCAACATTTGCCAAAAACATATCATTCATTCATTTAGTAAAACCTTTCACAAAAGCATGTAATAATCTAACATCTTTAAAAAGGTTTCGTACCCATATCATCATCAACATCATTATCATAAACACCGTTGAATGGATCGTTCGTTAAAACTTTTAACATTCATTTAAGTCATACATTATCGTTATCTAATTCTGTATCTTACTTTACGCGTCACAGTGTCCCCGAAGGAACCTTTGGTGTTGTGGGCAACCGCTACGTATCGCCGTCATTGCCACAACCATACACTACGTGGGGTCAACCGTTATGTATCGCCATCATTGCCCAACCATTCATTACGTGGGGTCAACCGTTACGTATCACCGTCATTGCCCAACACGCATCTTTCCTTTGGGAATCAACCGTTACGTATCTCCGTCATTGATTTCCTTTACCCTTTTCAGTTAGGATGATCGTCATCACCCGAGTAACCGTCGTTACCCCCTTACCAGTTGTACAACATCAAAACCATCGACAGGCCACCAAGACACTGCCCTGTTGTTCTTATGGTAACTATGGCTCACTGTCCATAATCTACCACAAGGCTGGGAATCACATTCCCAGACTTCATCATCAATTTCATTCATTCGACAGATTAGATTTGTAATGACTTCTTTAAACCTTTACCTCTTTCCCTTTTCATTACCTTTTCATTAAACATTTCCTCATTTAGACCGTTCATAAACATTCGTAAACCTTTTTTGGAAATAACACTTCATACCCTTTCCTTTCGTAAACATCGTTTCGTTAAAACATCATTTCGTTAAAACATCATTTCGTAAGTATGCACACCATCCCAAAGCATTTAACAAAACATTTAAAAGAGGGCTCTAGAACTCACCTGATAAGCAGTTTCTGAAATACTCTTAGCCGGCTACTGAGCGTCACTAATGTCACTCACGATCTGTTATAATAAAGCCATACTTGTAAGGTAGTGCTCCTACATGACACTTGACATCCCTATGCTTAAACCTAGTAGTTTCGATAGCTTTGCTTATATCGAAACTTGATAGTTTCGATAGGTTGTTTATGTCGAAACTTGATAGTTTCGATGGGTCTGCACATATCGAAACTAGGTAGTAGTTTCGATGGGGTCTACACATATCGAAACTATGTAGTTTCAATGGGTCTGCACATATCGAAACTAGGTAGTTTCGATGGGGTCTACACATATCGAAACTAGTAGTTTCGATGGACCTGCACATATCGAAACTAGTAGTTTCGATGGGCCTGCAGAGATCGTCTTCCCAAAAATCTGAAGTTTTTGCATGCGAGTCTGATCGAGTCAGTATCTCAATTTTTCTTAGATCAAAACGTTCGGTTTTCATTCTAGATTCTATACCTAAGCTCATTTTCAAGTTCCATCCGCAAAATCGTTACCTTTTTAGCCAAAACCCGAAAATCCCAAAAACGAACAAAAACTCAGATTTAGGCAAGATCATTACCTGTATCGAGATTCTGATCCGGAGATTCTTCTCACGAGCTTAGCAGTAACGTGTTCCCTCAATTCCGGGACGATCCGTCAACTTTCTCTCTCTAGACCCGAGCTCTCCTTTCTCTCTCTAGAAGTTGCGTGAGTGGGGGAATGAGCAGAGAAGAGGGCTGCCCTACCTCTTATATACCTGGGCTTCCCTCGGCCCATTGAAGCCGAGGCCAAGCCCGCTCCCTTTTGTTTAAATATTCCGACTAAATCACCGGTATCGCTATATTTATTCGTTTTATTATTTTTGGGATGTTACAAGTCTACCCCCCTTACAATAGGTTTCGTCCCCGAAACCTATCATAAGTCAAATAGTTGAAGGTACGACTCCCTCATTTCTGTCTCCGTTTCCCAAGTGGCTTCCGATCCCTTTCGATGTTTCCATTGGACTTTAACCATTTGGATAACTTTATTACGTAAACGTCTCTCCTTTCGATCTAGGATGGCCACGGGTTCTTCGATGTAGTTAAGGCTATTGTCTACCTCGATGTCAGTAAGTGGTACGTGAGCCGATTCATCCGCCAAACACTTTCGCAAGTGTGATACATGGAAGGTAGGATGAATTCCACTTAACTCATCAGGAAACTCTAACCGATAAGCGACTTCACCAACCCGTGCCATTATCCTGAACGGTCTGACAAACCTCGGACTTAACTTTCCACTCTTCCTGAATCGTATGATTCCCTTCCAGGGTGACACTTTCAACATTACTCTGTCCCCAACATCAAACTCAATAGGCCTTCGCCGTTTATCCACGTAGGATTTTTGATGATCTTGTGCGGCCTTCATTCGTGCTTTGACTTGATCAAACCTTTCCGACGTTTCCCTTATTACTTCCAGACTCCCTAATTCCTTCTGTCCAATCTCGCCCCAACAAACCGGGGTTCTGCATCTTCTCCCATACAACATTTCGTAAGGCGGCATGCCTATCGTCGTGTGATAACTATTGTTGTAGGAGAATTCGGCTAATGGCAGATGACTGTCCCAACTGCCGCCAAAATCGATAATACAAGCATGAAGCATATCCTCCAATGTCTGAATGGTCCTTTCGGACTGACCAACCATTTGCGGGTGGTATGCCGTACTGATATTAAGTCTCGTGCCCATCGCCTCGTGAAATCTTTTCCAGAACCTCGATGTGAATCGTGTGTCCCGGTAGGATACTATCGTCAAAGGCATCCCATGCCATGCTACTACTTCGTTAATAAATACTTCCGCTAACCTTTTCGACGAGAACGTCTCGCGAATAGGTAGGAAATGAGCACTCTTTGTTAATCGGTCCATAATTACCCAGATGGTGTCATGACCTTTAGCTGTGCGAGGTAGCTTGGTTATGAAGTCCATGGTAATGTGTTCCCACTTCCACTCTGGTATATCAAGCGGTTGAATCTTTCCATACGGTTTCTGGTGCTCGGCCTTTACTTGTGAGCAAGTCAAGCACTTGCTTACATACTTTGTCACTTCATGTTTCATTCCGGGCCACCAGTATTCCTTCCTCAGATCTTGGTACATTTTATTGGTACCGGGATGGATAGAGTAACGAGACTTATGAGCCTCATCCAAGATTTTGGTTCTAAGCTCGCCACTCATAGGTATCCATACCCGTCCTAAACGCGTCCTAACACCAAGGATGTTATATTCCAACTTGTCCCGTTGGCCAACCATCATTTCCTTCTTTATGTTTTCTTCTTTAAGTGCCTCATCTTGAGCCTTTACGATTTCCCTCATCACATCCGATGTCACCACCAACTGGCAAGCTTTCACCCTAATAGGAGTAGGCACATCCTTTCGGCTTAGAGCGTCAGCCACCACGTTTGCCTTTCCAGGATGGTATATTATGTCACAGTCATAGTCTTTCAATAGTTCCAACCATCGCCTCTACCTCATATTAAGTTCCTTCTGTTCAAGAAGTACTTCAAACTTTTGTGGTCGGAGTAAATAGTGAACTTCACCCCGTAAAGGTAGTGCCTCCAAATTTTCAATGCGAATACGACAGCAGCAAGTTCCAAATCGTGAGTCGGATAATTAGCTTCGTGAATCTTCAACTGCCGCGACGCATATGCGATCACTCTCCCGCGTTGCATCAACACGCATCCCAATCCCTGACCCGAAGCGTCAGAGTATACCACTAGGTCTTCATTGCCCTCAGGAAGGGCCAAGACTGGGGCTTGGGTTAGCTTCTCCTTCAATTCCTTAAACGCCGCATCTTGGGTCGAACCCCATTCATACTTTACCTCCTTCCGAGTCAACCTTGTCAATGGCGAAGCTATTTTCGAGAAGTCCTGGATGAATCTCCAATAGTAGCCTGCCAATCCCAATAAACTGCGGATCTCAGTTGGCGTCTTAGGAACATTCCATTCCCTTACCGTCATTATCTTTACTGGGTCAACCATAATGCCGTTCGGGTTGATGACGTGACCTAGGAATTGGACTTTCCTAAGCCAGAACGCGCATTTGGAGAACTTAGCATACAACTTTTCCTTCTTCAGAGCTTCCAATACCTCCTTCAAGTGACACGCGTGATCACCCTCATTCTTGGAGTAAATGAGGATATCATCGATGAACACGATTACCGATCGATCCAGCATTGGTCGAAAAATCTATTAATCAAATCCATGAACGCTGCGGGGGCGTTCGTCAATCCAAAAGACATCACGCGGAACTCGAAATGTCCCTAACGTGTGCGAAATGCAGTTTTCGGTATGTCTTCTTCCCTCACCTTCAACTGATGATACCCGGACCGAAGGTCGATTTTTGAGAACCAACTTGCGCCTTGCAATTGATCGAACAGGTCGTCGATCCTTGGTAACGGGTACTTGTTCTTTACGGTACGTTTGTTCAACTCGCGATAATCAATACACATTCTCATCGAACCGTCTTTCTTCTTCACAAACAACACCGGAGCACCCCACGACGAGATGCTCGGTTGGATAAATTCTTTCTCAAGTAACTCGTCTAATTGGACCATAAGTTCCTTCATCTCCACTGGTGCTAGTCAATAAGGAGCCTTAGCCACGGGCTGGGCATCTGGTACTAAGTCGATTCGAAATTCAATCTCTCTGTCGGGTGGTATCCCAGGATAATCCTCCGGAAACACCTCCGGGTACTCGCGTACTACGGGTACATCGTCTAGTTCCTTCACTTCCTTACACTTGTCAATCACGTACACCAGATACGCCTCGCATCCGCGCCTCAAGTAATCTGTTTCCTTAATCATCGAGATGACGTTTGGCATCGGGGCGTCCCGATCTCCAAGAACCTCGACTTTGCTACCATCCGGAGCCTTGAGTCGGATTATCTTTCGTTTGCATATAATTTGCGCTTCATTGGCAGTTAACCAATCCATACCTAACACGACATCGAACCCTCCCAAAACCATAACAAACAATCTGACAGGGAACTCATGACCTTCTATTCTTATCGTGGAGTTGTCAACTACATCGGTTACTCTCGCAGTCCTACCCTCAGCGGTTTCTACGCTGAAGGCCCTTTTTAGCTTACTAACAGTGCGCTTCACTCGTTTACAAAAAGTCGCAGATATAAAACTCTTACTGGAACCCGAATCAAATAGCATAGAAACAAAAGTGTTTTCAAGGATGAACGTACCTGACGCCACGTCGGTCCGCCCTGGCTTGTTCTTGCGTCAGTGCGTACGCACGAGTCTTTGCTCGGGGCCTCTCTTCTTTCCTTTCCGGGCCTTTCCCTTTCCCGGCTTAACCCATTCTTGGTTTCGGGCATTCCCTACTCAGATGACCGGCATCCCCACAATTATAGCACTTGAAGTGTTGTGGGCATTCACGGGAGTAGCGCCCGGTCTTGCCACACTTAAAGCACAAGTTAGATCCCAGTCTGCATTCACCTACATGCTCCCTTCCACACTTCTTACAAATAGTCGACTCGTTCACCCGAGCCCTCTTATCACGAGTCCCAAACATCCTTCCACCAGTTCGCTTGTTCGAGAAGCTCGGTCTCTTCTTCGGTTCCTCAATGGCGGCGACATTCAGCGCCAGATCATCAAATACCACGCCTCTCAGTTCTACTACCGAATCATAGGTCGTAGGGGCGTTTGCCTTAACATAGATGCGGACCTGGTCCGGCAACCCTTGAATGTAGCAGGAAATTTTTCTTTCCTCCGTCGTAACAAGATGTGGCACCAGACGTGCCAGTTCATTGAATCGGGTTATGTACTGCCGGTGCGTCATGCTCCCGGCCTTCAAACCCAGAAATTCACTCTCTACCTTCTCAATCTCCTTCCTTGGACAGAAGTTCTTGATTACCAGAGTTTTCAAGTCATTCCACATCATCGAGTCGACAACCTCATCCCCCTTAGCTTGACGTACACCTTCCCACCAGTGGGATGCTTCCTCCCTCAAGGAGTTAGCAGCAAACTTCACTACTTGATTTGCTCGACACTCGCTCAGACGGATGGCGGCTTCCATACGTATCACCCAATCAAAAGTAGCCACCGCGTCCTTCTTCCCAGTCAGGACCGGCGGGTCACATGCCTTAAATGACTTATAGTCGCACCCGCGAGCAGGCGGTGCGTTGTCGGTCTCATTGTTCTGGGCACCAGTTACCGCACTAGATCCGCCTTCCCCACTAACTTTCTTTAATGCTTCAGCCAACAGACTTGGCAGAGAATTCTTCATCAACTCGGAGAACTCTCGAGCTATGGCTGCTCTCACTTCTGGTTCAAAAGTGAAAGGTTGTTCTGCAACTTGTGTCTGCTCAGTTTCATGCACACTAACCTCCGGTTCAGTGTGAACACTTCCTTCTACACTGTGCTGTTGGCGCGCAGGAATCCTGCTACGCCCACCATTTCGACCGCCGGTACGACCACCGGTACGGCCACCACGCCTTCCTTCCCTCTCCTCGACATTTCGTTCTATAAGACAAGAAATCCAATGTTATCACGCTAGTTAACAAATAAAAATTCAATAAGTACAGTAAGATGTTAATATACACCGGCCATCTGCAATTAACCATTACACTACCTTTCAATTTATATTTGACCACCTTTGTGATTCCATCAGAACACAAGTCCTTTCTTAACCCGTTCTAAGGCATACTACATACACATACTCTACTTTTCATACCTGATGCTGTGGCTCGAGTTACCCGTACTGGCATACGCTTTCGGTCCCATTCAAAGTTTAAGTTCAGACACTGGGAGTGTCCGAATCTCTCAAACTATTGCTCTGATACCAACTTGTAAGGCCCCAAACCCAGGAGGCCCCACTTGTTGGATTTACTCATTCACAAACAGTTCTTAAACATGAATATCAAATAACGCCGCAGAAAATTTCATTTAAACATAACTTCATCATTGTTCATACATGCGGAAGCGTAAACATTGTTTAAAGCATAAATACATCATATCTAAAACATAACGGGATGCCAGTCTTCATAGTCAGCCGAGTAACTCCTCTCGCTAGCCAAGCATCACCGTACATCCTCATAACCTGCCTTAACCTGAATGTGCACACTAAAAAGTCAGCTACGCTGGTGAGTTCTAGCATTTCATAAAAACTTTAACATCAACATTTGCCAAAAACATATCATTCATTCATTTAGTAAAACCTTTCACAAAAGCATGTAATAATCTAACATCTTTAAAAAGGTTTCGTACCCATATCATCATCAACATCATTATCATAAACACCATTGAACGGATCGTTCGTTAAAACTTTTAACATTCATTTAAGTTATACATTATCGTTATCTAATTCTGTATCTTACTTTACGCGTCACAGTGTCCCCGAAGGAACCTTTGGTGTTGTGGGCAACCGCTACGTATCGCCGTCATTGCCACAACCATACACTACGTGGGGTCAACCGTTACGTATCGCCGTCATTGCCCAACCATTCATTACGTGGGGTCAACCGTTACGTATCGCCGTCATTGATTTCCTTTACCCTTTTCACTTAGGATGATCGTCATCACCCGAGTAACTGTCGTTACCCCCTTACCAGTTGTACAACATCAAAACCATCGACAGGCCACCAAGACACTGCCATGTTGTTCTTATGGTAACTATGGCTCACTGTCCATAATCTACCACAAGGCTGGGAATCACATTCCCAGACTTCATCGTCAATTCCATTCATTCGACAGATTAGATTTGTAATGACTTCTTCAAACCTTTACCTCTTTCCCTTTTCATTAAACATTTCCTCATTTAGACCGTTCATAAACATTCGTAAACCTTTTTGGCAAAAACACTTCATACCCTTTCCTTTCGTAAACATCGTTTCGTTAAAACATCATTTCGTTAAAACATCATTTCGTTAAAACATCATTTCGTAAGTATGCACACCAGCCCAAAGCATTTAACAAAACATTTAAAAGAGGGCTCTAGAACTCACCTGATAAGCAGTTTCTGAAATACTCTTAGCTGGCTACTGAGCGTCACTAATGTCACTCACGATCTGTTATAATAAAGCCATACTTGTAAGGTAGTGCTCCTAGATGACACTTGACATCCCTATGCTTAAACCTAGTAGTTTCGATAGATTTGCTTATATCAAAACTTGATAGTTTTGATAGGTTGTTTATGTCGAAACTTGACAGTTTCGATGGGTCTGCACATATCGAAACTAGGTAGTAGTTTTGATGGGGTCTACACATATCGAAACTATGTAATTTCAATGGGTCTGCACATATCGAAACTAGGTAGTTTCGATGGGGTCTACACATATCGAAACTAGTAGTTTCGATGGGGTCTACACAAGTCGAAACTAGTAGTTTCGATGGACCTGCACATATCGAAAGTAGTAGTTTCAATGGGCCTGCACAGATCGTCTTTCCAAAAATATGAAGTTTTTGCTTGCGAGTCTGATCGAGTCAGTATCTCAATTTTTCTTAGATCAAAACGTTCGGTTTTCATTCTAGATGCTATACCTAAGCTCATTTTCAAGTTCCATCCACAAAATCGTTACCTTTTTAGCCAAAACCCGAAAATCCCACAAACGAACAAAAACTCAAATTTAGGCAAGATCATTACCTGTATCGAGATTCTGATCCGGAGATTCTTCTCATGAGCTTAGCAGTAACGTGTTCCCTCAATTCCGGGATGATCCGTCAACTTTCTCTCTCTGGACCCGAGCTCTCCTTTCTCTCTCTAGAAGTTGCGTGAGTGGGGGAATGAGCAGAGAAGAGGGCTGCCCTGCCTCTTATATACCTGGGCTTCCCTCGTCCCATTGAAGCCGAGCCCAAGCCCGCTCCCTTTTGTTTAAATATTCCGACTAAATCACCGGTCTCGCTATATTTATTCGTTTTATTATTTTTGGGATGTTACACTTGAACACTTTTCGGTATGCTGTACCACTTGCTTCGACCATGTACGATGAAGTCTTCGGTTCCCACCCTATGGAATCAAAGAGAAAATGGTCTGACATTTCTAAAAATCAGAACAAGAAGAATGGAGGAGGTGGAGGAGGAGGAAAGAAGCAGAAACATAGTGGTGTTTTAAATGTACCAAATGTGGTAAACTACATACTGGAGTATGCAGGTATGCGACAAATACTTGCTACAGTTGTGGTAAACCAGGACATATAGACACCAATTGTCCAAGTAAGTCGGGACTGAGGTGTTACAAGTGTGGAGAACTTGGACACCGAATTATAGAATGCCCAACCCTGAAGATTTCGACACCAGTAGTGATTAAAGATGGAAAGGAAAAGGATGCCCCAAAGGCCAAGAGTAGGGCCTATACATTGACGACAGAGGAGGCTAAGGCATTTCCTGACGTAGTATCACGTACATTTCTTGTTAATAACGTACCTGCTACTGTGTTATTTGACTCAGGAGCTAGTAGAAGTTTCGTATCTCTAGATTTCTATCCTTCCTTAGCTAAACCTACCGTAAGATTAGACGAAACTTTTGAAGTCGAAACGGCTATTGGGAAGACGATGAAAGTAGAAGAAGTCATTCAAGATTGTTTCATCGATCTTGAAGGACATAGATTTTCCATTAGACTATATCTAATGATCCTCGAAGGATTTAATGTAGTCTTAGGAATGGACCGGTTGGCAGCAAACGATGCCCAGATCATTTGCAACAAGAAAGTCCAGATGCAGACTCCTAACGGCAACAGGATTACCATCCACGGTGATAAAATGAGATCTGCCGCTAGAATATGATGAAAGCTGTGAAGTTTATGAGTCGAGGCAATGAGGCCTATCTGGCATACGCAATTTATTCCAAAATGAAAACTAAGGAATTAAAAGATGTGCCAGTAGTCTGTGATTTTCTTGATGTATTCCGAGAAGAATTACCAGGAATACCTCCAGAAAGAGAAGTGGAGTTTCAAATCGACTTAGTTTCAATTTCTAAGCAAGTAGCGAAGGCACCATATCGTTTAGATCCATCGGAAATGAAGGAACTAATGTCACAACTGCAAGAGTTGTTAGACAGAGGTTTCATAAGACCGAGTATCTAGCTTTGGGGCATTCCAGTTCTTTTCATGAAGAAGAAAGACGGTAGTATGTGTATGTGCATAGACTACCAGGAGTTAAATAAGCTTACCATAAAGAACAAATATCCATTACCAAGGATCGATGACTTATTTGATCAATTACAAGAAGCAAACTGGTTCTCTAAAATCGATCTAAGGTCAGGTTATCATCAGTTGAAGGTTAGAGATGAAGACATTCCAAAAACAGCCTTCCGTACGAGATACGGACATTATGAGTTCTTAGTAATGTCATTTGGTTTGACTAATTCCCCCGCTGCATTCATGGACCTCATCAATAGGGTTTGTCGACCAATGTTGGACCGATCTGTGATCTTGTTCATTGATGACATTCTAATCTACTCAAAGAATGAAGGAGATCATGCATGTCACCTCAAGGAAGTGCTGGAAACACTTAGAAAATAAAAGTTGTATGAAAAATTATCTAAGTGTGCGTTTTGGCTCCGAGAAGTTCAATTCTTGGGTCATGTGATAAACGCAGAAGGTATTCTTGTAGATCCTTCATAGATAGAAACGGTAATGAAATGGAACCCGCCAAATACACCTACAGAGATTCGTAGTTTCTTAGGTTTGGTCAGTTACTATAGAAGATTTATTCAGGATTGTTGGAGCATGTTTTGTGACAAGCAGCTTGAAGATTGTTTGTAGTTTATGAGAGTCGTTTGTATCTGATCAAGCTGTATAGTCGAGTCTTTGTTCATGTGTGTTTTCGGTTGTTTTAGTGGATGCGTACTTAGCAAGTACGCAGGGAGAGTTTGTCCTGCGTACTTAGCAAGTACGCAACCTGAGTCTGTGAGTATAAATAGCTGTTAGGGTTCTTGTAGAAACCAAGGTCTGAACAAGTTCTTGAGAGAAAACCCTTTGTAATCGGTTGTTTGATGCTAATAGACAAAGTTTTATATACTTGTGTTTGTTCTCATCGTATCTAGTCATCTTGTTCAAGCTAATCACAGAGGATTCCGCACTCTGTTGATTGGTTTCATCTCCTATACGTCAATCGATCTAACACCAGGGGACCTACAAGGATATCTCCATGATTGCTACCTCATTGACAAAACTCACAAAGAATGTGTCACACCCCCAAATTTATTTACTTAATAAATAAATAAAGGTTGCAACGATTGGTAACATTACATAACAGCGGAAGCTAAAGTATAAATTTCTAAGTATAGAACATCTTTACAATTGCTAACGTGAAATAATACAATGATTTAAATGCTCCTAGATTAAAAATAGACTTGAGGTTTGACAATCATACTGCTTCGGCTACTATGGTTTAATCCAAAGAGCTAGCCTATTCCAACCGAGCCTTATCTAAGTGATACCTGAAAAAAAAACTTGAAAATGTCAACACAAAGGTTGGTGAGTTCACAGATTTGGTTGTCTCAATGTAAATCGGTTTTCCTTGAAAACATTGATATCGTGTACGTGGCCATAATATAAAACCGTTTTCCTCAAAAACATGTGATGACTTCAGAGTTATAAAGTAAAACCATTGAAAAGGTGTACATGGCCATAATATGAAATCGTTTTCCTCAAAAACATATGATGACCTCATAGTCATAAAGTGAGTCATTTTCCCAGTGAAAATTGGTGATGACCTCATGGTCATAAAACGAGTGGTTTTCCTAATGAAAACATATCCAGTTGTATGCAAATAGTTCCGGTCGTATCTTTTTGGCATTTTACTTGAAAATCTAAGTTTTACGTATCCTACGTTTTCGAGCTAAAATGTATAGATCCATATATACACATGTTTTTAAACATTGGTGACCATTTATATATTATAAACATCTATATATATACATTTAATTTTATTCTCAATGTCTAATCCATTTAATAAACTTCTTATATACTAACTATAAGTATATATATATATATACACACTTATACATGATTTCGGTCTTCATATACACATATACAACAAAATTTCATGTTTAGTATCACCTATATTAGTAGATCTATATACTTCATCATGAATTTAGGTGACCAATGATCCAAAATTTTCAAGATCTAAATGTTTATTACTTATGTTTATCTTTTTAGTATCTTTTATGAACATAATCATATTCACACATACACATATACACACGACAGATATACATGCACATATACATGTTTCCATTTTTAGATATAGTTCCTTTTTGTTGTTAAGTTATTTGTTTAAAAGATCTTTATGAAACCATTCCCTCACTAAGTGAACAACATGCACTTTTAATCATGAATCAAAGAAAATAGTAGAGATACGAAGTATGCTCCTACTACTAGTCAAGCTAGGGTAGATTTCACAAATGGAAGATGATTTTGAGGAAGAAAAGTGACGGTTTCTTGAATCTCTAGCCAAATCATCTTGATAATTCACTTGTAGGCTTCCAAGAACATCAAAGATATATGATTTTAAGGCTTGAAATATGTTGTTCTTCAAGAGAAAATGGTTAGTGTGTGTGCCGTATGGAGGGAGGAGGAAGAAAGAGTTGGAGTTTTGGTCTTGTAAGTGAAGATATGATGTATGTATATGATGGTTAGGATAGGTTGAGTGTAATCTTGGTTGATTGCACATGGTTCATCCCATCATCATGAAAGGAAGATGGTGGAGTGTAGAAGTGAATAAAGGGACAAGCTTCATCATGAATGAAAAGATCTTGGAGTGTAGGTTTGGACGAAAGTACATAGCCTTGATTTACATCAAATGAGTAAGAAGGAATTTGGTGGTGAGGTGAGCCCCACTAGGACCTTTGGCCGAGAAAGGGGGTTTAGGGTGGGTGGTTTGGGTCGGTTAATTGGTTAAGCGTATTTACGTGTCGATGTTTAGATCATCTAGTCTGTATACTTCAGGTACAATGATAATCGGTATAACACAAAAATAGTTTGTGTTCTCATTAATGCGTACATCAACTTTATTTATACGTAACCATATGCGCGCGCGCACACACACACACACACACACACATATATATATATATATATAAACGTAATGTCACATGGTAATGTATACGAGAGGTTCGTCTTGAATTCCTATGAGTTTTTACGAACTTTTTAATTATTCTCTTCGCAAAATATATTGCAAATATATTTTGAATTCCTAAATGACGAAATGGTATTTTTGAATTTATCCCAACGTTTGTATCGTGCGGGACGTTCATATATATATATATATATGTATATATATATATACATATATATATAACGGAGGTTGAGTGTAGATCTCAACAAGTTATCATTATTATGACTTGATGTTGGAGTGGAGTGTAAGTAAATATATAATGATGATGATGTGGTCTTGGAGGTTGAGTGTGGATTTCACCATAATCTCAATCATGAGATTTATGACATTAAGTAGAGTGTGAGTTAAACAAAAATGATGACAAGTTGGTGTTGATGGCAGTTCAAACGCGGTACACTATCTGCAATTAATACCCGCTTTAGTAAATAAAATTCGGTGTTGTCAATATATAATATTCTCTTAGTTTAGACGCGATAACGAACTTGAGTAAATGCTTTCAAGTTTACATATATTTTTAGTTGTTAGTGTGTACGATCACATTTATACACATTCTAAGAGAATAATTTACAATGATAATTGTGAAAATGGTTTTACAAGAATTTTCATATAATATATAAAAGACTTAGTCTTTGGAACATGATCGATTATTTAGAATATAACTCTAATTATTTTTACGTTGTAGTAATTAATTTCCATCGATTGTGTTATACGGATTTTTCGTCCGCATGAACCGACAATTCTTATGATTATTACGGTATGAAACGATCGATGCATTATGTTTGCTAGACTTTTATCATTCAAGAGTATGATTTTGAGTGATTCAGGAAACACGTTAATGTGAACACGTTTAAGTCGTGTACGGACAATGTTTTGGAATGTCGGGTGTCACAAAAGGAGACAAAGTTTGTATGGAGAGTAGAGCAAGAAAATGATTTTTAGAAACTAAAGGAGAAATTAACTCAAGCTCCGGTTTTATCTTTACCGGAAGGGACAGAGGATCTGGTAGTTTTCTCTGATGCTTCATATCAGGGACTGGGGTGTGTATTAATGCAGAGAGGCAAGGTTATAGCCTATGCTTCACGACAACTCAAACCCTGTGAAACTAACTACCCGACCCATGATTTAGAGTTAGCTGGTGTAGTATTTGCACTTAAAATATGGAGACACTATCTATATGGAGTTAAGTACACAATCTACACAGATCATAAAAGCTTAAAGTATTTCTTTGAGCAAAAAGATCTGAACATGAGGCAGCGAAGATGGTTAGATCTAATAAAGGATTATGATTGTGAAATCCTATATCACCTAGGGAAAGCCAATGTGGTGGCAGATGCTCTAAGCCGTAAGGAAGAGCATCCTCCTATTAGGGTGAAGTCATATAAGTTAGTTGTAACTCTTGACTCTATAACTCAGCTCAGAAATGTCCAGGAAGAAGCATTGAAAGCATAGAATGTTAAGAAGCAAAGAATGGCTAGACAAGAAAAATACTTGGACGAAATGAGTATGGAGTTAAGATTCGATTAAGCTTATGTGGATACCACATATGGGTGAATTCAGAATTAAAGTGTTGGATGAATCTCATAAGTCACGATATCCGATTCATCAAGGTACCACAAAAATGTACCAAGATCTACGCGAAGATTATTGGTGGCCCGGTATGAAATTCAATATTATGAAATATATAGCTAAATGCTTGACTTGTTCTCAAATCAAAGCAGAGCATCAAAAGCCTTATGGCAGATTGCAACCACTAGATATTCCATAATGGAAATGGGAGCATATCACTATGGACTTCATAATAAAGCTACCAAAACCAGCTAAAGGTTATGATACCATATGGGTGATAGTAGACAGATTGACTAAGAGTGCTCACTTCTTACCGATGCGTGAGGCATACTCTTCAGAAAGGTTAGCAGGAGCATTTATTAAAGAAATTGTTTCACGGCATGGAGTGTCAGTTCCAATTGTATCTGACAAAGACACACGTTTTATGTCACGTTTCTGGAAGAAGTTCCATGAAGAGATGGGAACTAAGTTATTAATTAGCATGAATATCACCCTCAAACAGACGGTCATAGTGAAAGAAAAATACAAACACTTGAAGATATGTTGCGTGCTTGCATTATTGACTTCAGTGGAAGTTGAGATAGTCATCTACCTTTGGTAGAATTTTCGTATAACAACAGCTATCATGCAAGTATTGGCATGCCGCCATACGAGATGTTATACGGAAGGAGATGTAGAACTCCCATATGTTGGGGAGAGGTGGGACAGAAAGAATTAGGAAGTAAAGAAATTGTCCAAGCGACAAGTGTAAAGTTAGATCAGATTATAGCTCGTCTAAAAGCCGCTCAGGACAGACAAAAGTCCTACGCAGATAAAAGGCGAAGACCAATAGAGTTTCAAGTCGGAGATTACGTTCTACTAAAAGTATCTCCGTGGAAGGAATCATTAGATTCAGAAAGAGAGGGAAGTTGAGTCCAAGATTTATTGGACCATTTAAAATTTTAGCTCGAGTAAGGAAGGTTGCGTATAGATGGGAATTGTCAGAAGAGTTGAGTGGAATCCACTCAACATTCCATGTATCGCACTTACGAAAGTGTCTAGCAGACGAAACCTCTCATGTACCAATGAATGATATAGAGATAGACGAAACCTCTCATTTTCTTGAATTTATATTTTTATTAATAATAGCATTATGGTCTTTTCATAAAAAGTTAAAAGAAAAAAAATAAACGGTGTTAATCAGCTAGACTTAATTAAGATGAAAATAAAACTATTGGACTAAAAAGGTGAAATTGAAACTATTGAACTAAAAGAGTTATTTTAACCAAGCCACAAGAACTAAAACCGAAATTTACTTTTAAAGTAGAATAAAATTATAACACATTTGATTTTGATTAATATTATTTCTTTAAACGTTATTATCTTGTAAGTTATATATTCATAAATTAAACATTACATGAACTATTTCATGTTACGTTTAACTTTAATTTCTCAACTTACTTTCGTGCCTTACTAATGTTTCAGGGTCCATGTGTGACATACTTCCTCGTGCCTTGCTTCGTCGTTACCTTTAGGCGAGCACCCTCGCTTTCGTCTTGGCCTTTTTCTTCACCATTAGACGAGGCAATTCTTCAACCTCATCCGGCACATAGTCAACACTCAACCAAGAGAAGATCGTCATCCTTGAGGTTGAATGATGTAGTGAGCGTGCGGCGTTTTCATATTGTTCTGTTGGATGCCCACCGGCTCATGACACCTCGGCTCGTATTTGACAATCTGCCACACACGTTTAAGATTGAAGGTTCCTCCATCAACTCATAGTCTCTCTATGCAATTGCTATAATTTGATCATCAAAACAACCACTTCTGTTTTGCACTTTGATGTGGTTCTATACATTACAGCGTTCTAATCAGGTGATAATGCGATAATAAGTTTTCGACGGATCGTTGAGCACCAAAATGCGCGCCACTCACGAAACACTCGTGGGCTCCAGAAAACATTTTTTTATGGCTATTCTTGTATCGAAATCGACAAATATATGTAACCAAGCCTTATTTAGTTAATCCTTGTCGTCATTGGTCCACCTTTGAATCTTGACATTAGTCAAGGAGGACGTAACTGCTATCCTTTTTTTTCATTTTTGTAGTACTCTTGAGTTACGAGGACAGGTTGGATATGAATGCGATTGACTACCCCCGGGGGGGGGGGGGGGGGGTGGTAAAGCCGGTACTTTGAAACTGTTGAAACCCTGAGTTTTGAAATTGGGAGATCTCGGTATTTTGAAAGTGTTGAAAACCGACATTTTGAAACTGTTGAACCGGGGTTTTCTCCAGGCGAGTTGTCATTTAACAATTGCGTAAATGGGGTATTTTAATCTATGGTTATGAGATGACAGATTTTAGAGAGTATTAATATGAAATGGGTATATTGAAGGGTTTGAGAATGGATTATTCATACTGGTTTAAAAAAATTAAAACTTTTATTTTAATAAGTCGGAAGCATTTATAATTTAATTAATTATTTTTTTCTTAAAGGTAGCAGTTGAAAGCATTTAAAGTTTATAAATTTTTTTTGAACCGCAATTTAATTCACTGACGGGTCACTGACCCATCCGATCGTTTCCATCTCCCTCGGAAGGAAATCCATCATGGGTGAGAAAACCCCCTAGTCAAACCTGGACCTTTTTTTTCTTTTTTGTCACAATTAACCTTTTTAATATAATCATTGGACCCAGGCCCTCACCCCTTTCATTTGCTTGTTTTGAATATACTGAATTACTGACACCAACGAACGACGAGTCCAAGCAAGCCATCCAATGCGGTCGCCATTCGACCACGTCTGCATTCATTTCCATCCGCAATCTCCGGCGGGAGATAGTCTAATGTAGGGCCCCAAACCAGGGAACCCTACTTGTTGGCTCAAACGCAAGCTAAGTAGTCATAGACATCAAACTTAACACAATTCATTGTAGCGGAAAACAAATAGTCAACAAATGTCAACGACCCGACCCAAAGCATAATTCAATCAAGTACTAATATCAAACTGTCTCAACGAAATAACTAGTAAATAATGTCATCACAAACATCCACGGTAACCAAATGCCATCCAGAAGCAGCCAGCTCACACCTTCTCTTTACCTAAAATACAAGCTTTGAAGTCAGCTACGCTGGGTGAGTTCTATTATAATTCTTTAGGGAATAATAAATCCCAAAACGTTATAAGATAGTTTCTATCTCAAAGTTTTATTCATAATACTTTCTCAACAGTTCAAACAAATATATTTTATCGACAAACAATTATACCGTGTTGTCCGGTCTGAAGACACAAGCCAACACGATCTCCCGCTTAACTTACGTCAGACACAATACCCAGTCGACTAACGTCAACACAATATCAAGCTTACGCTCGATCTCCCTCCTGACCAAAGCCAGACACAATATCCCGTTGACTAACGTCAACACAACATCAAGCTTACGCTTGATCTCCTGCCACGACATTTAAGTACGTGACACAACTCATACACACATGCAAGCATAACGATTATTGAAAAACATATATTTCATTACCAAAAGCGTCGTCTATGCATGCAACTTACTAAAAACACGTTCATATGTATCCATGCCCAAAACAATAAAATATTTAAAAGTGGGCGATAGAAACTCACATTTGCTCGACACACTTCGATTCTTAGAACTCACTAACTCATTGTGCTCGCCTTTCTAACTCACACCTATAATACACACAATACACGAGTCAATATACGACCCGACATTACACTCTCGCCTACTCGACTAAGTCGTTGTTACGCATGATCACAAGCACATGCATGACGCCATGCATAACCCTACTTTCCACGTGAAGGCTCATGCATGCCCATGCACTCGAACCTAGACTTAACCCATTACCAAGCGCATAACAGATTGTCTCGGCATCCACACGGCTTCCCGGAGTTGGTTGCCGTCGCTAACCACCATCTGGGATCCCTTGCCACTGTTGTGACCTCCCTACGCCGCCATCACGCCATCCCAGCCATAAACGAGCCACCACCGAGCCACCATAGCCCCCGTCGGCTTTGTTCGGTCTTCTTCCGCCTCACGGTTCACCACCTGCCCTAGCCGGCTCTCTCTCTGACCTCGTTACGCATGTCGACCACCCAAAAAGGGTTCGGCCGAACACCCCTTTAGTCCGTAATCATTCACAAAACGAAAACAATAACAATAACGAGTCAAGATTCGAGATTATACCTCCGATCCGTGTGACTCGTGCGGATCGAATCACCAAGAAACCCGTCTCACTCAAAAGCTCGTGTCTTTCGAAACCCTAGAATCATAAACACGTTTACCATGCATATCCGAGGATCAAAACACGTAAACAAAGGGTTGGGGATCACAAAAATACCTTGGATCGATCTCGAGACGCGAAGAACGGCTCGTTTTCCCTTCCTTCCTCTCGGCGGCCGATAGAACACGAATGCCCCCCCCCCCCCCCTTGCATCGTGAACCTAAAGGGTTCAACACCCGTGGATCGGGCTTCGGCCCTCGTGTGCATGTGGCCCGACTGGAACTTTTAATAAAAATCCCTCTAAGTCTCGTTATTTACTCGCCGCCCCCTTCTAGGTTTATTTTAAAAAGAAACTCAATACTACACTTTTGTTAAGTCTCGTTACTCGTAGAAACCCGTCCATTATAATACAACATATACATATATACATTAATCCCATTAGTTCTATATAAAAAAATGGTATGTTACAAGTCTTCCCGCCTTGAAGAGGTTTCATCCCCGAAACCTGCGTCATCTGGAAATAAATGCGGGTAACATTCACGCATTTCCGCTTCTGGCTCCCAAGTAGCCTACGATCCTTTACGATGCTTCCACTGCACCTTAACAATCGGGACTTCTCAATCTCTTTTCCTTTCTATCCAGTATAGCCACCGGTTCTTCTACATAATTTAGCTTATCATCGACTACAATGTCTTCTAACGGCACGTGTTCCGTAGTGTCAGCCAAACACTTCCGTAAATGGGACACATGAAAAGTTGGGTGTATCCCTGCCAGTTCGTCAGGCAACAACGGTCGGTAGGCAACACTACCAACACGCTCCTCAATCATAAATGATCTGATATACCTTGGACTAAGCTTTCCCCGTTTCTGGAAACGAATGATGCCCTTCCTGGGCGACACTTTAAGCATCACATAATCCCCTGCATTAAATTCTATAGGCCGCCGTCTCTTATCAGCATACGAATTTTGTCGATCCTGAGCGGCTTTCATTCTCAGCTTTACCATCTCAAACTTCTCAAATGTTGCTTTCACAACGTCAAAACTTCCTAACTCTTTTTTGTCCAATCTCTCCCCAGCACACCAAGGTCCTACACTTTCTCCCATATACGGCATTCCAATAGTCACATGATAACTATTTTTATAGGAGAATTCCGCCAACGGTAGGTGACTATCCCATGCACCACCAAAATCTATCCCACACGCGCGAAGCATGTCCTCCGACGTTTGTATCGTCCGCTCGGACTGTCCATCAGTCTGGGGATGATACGTTGTGCTGATATGTAATCTCGTCCCCATAGCTTCATTGAATCTCTTCCAAAACTTTGACGTGTTCCTCGTATCCCGATCAGATACGATAGAAATCAGTACTCTGTGCCTGGCAACAATCTCATTCACAAACACCTCAGATAACCTCTCTGTAATCCCCGAGGAATTTCCGACCTTATCTTAACTTGTCCGGCGTTGTAACTTATTTAATGTTGGGAATACATTTATACCGTTCAATAAATTTCTTGAATTCTTTTATATACTCATATTTAATTTCATGAATTAATTTATTATTATCTTAATAAATAAACATATACATTTATAGTTATGATAATACAAACTTATTACAAAAATATTAAAGTATAATTATTAAGTAATAAACTCATTTGAGAAAATTAAGAATTTACAATTTAAAAATTTAAATAATTAATGTGAAGTTATAATTTAAAATAAATTTATTACTTTTAAATAACTTATATGAATTTTAAATATTTATAAATTTTCAAGTCTAATTAAACTTTATAAAAACTTAGGGATTTATTTTATAAAACCTTGAAACTCAAACTTAAATAAAAAAAAACCTAACTTCTTACATAAAATAATAAAACCTGAAAGTCTAAGGACCTAATTTGTAAATTCTGAAACTTTAAATCTAACCTAAAACTAACTTAATGCTGGAAATGAAAACATTTAAAACCTCAGGGACTTGTTTTGTTGATTTCTAATTCTCCCTTTGCTCAAAACCGATCCCGGGTTCGACTCTGGCGGAAGCCGGTTTTGGAGCCAAGAAATCGATCTCACGACTGAGGTAATGTCAATCGAAATCGAAATCGGCATTGTGTTCGCGAGACCCAATCGACCCATCTCCCTGTCTTTAATCGAACCATTATGAGCTTATCAATGGCTAAACCCATAACCGTAGCTTCTTGATTATCGGCGACTCAATCGATTCATTTCCGAATGAATTGGCTATAAATAGCGACTCTAACACGTCGTCGATACACACTACAGACTCCCTACGACCTTAGAACCATCGTTAAACACCGCCGGAGCTCAGATCAGTCAAAGGAACCGCCGCGATTTGTGGCTCAGTCGACCCCTCGATTTACGCAACTAACTAAGGTAATAATCATATCAATCGAATCATACCAACCCAGGGAGTGAAAGCCCCATGAAATCGAGGCCGGCTATTAGCCGGATTGAGCGAATTGCTCGGCTAGGGTTTCGGGTGGTTTGGGGAAGAAGATGGAGGCCGAGGATTGCGGGTTAAGTAGAATCGAAACCGGCTTAGACCAAGGCATCATGCCCTGGTCTAACGGTTAAAGTGTGTGTGTGTGCGCGGCCCGGTTAGGTCGCCGGTTCGAGCCTAGGGAAGGGGTTTTTCCTATTTTATTTTTTTTAAACCATTCTTTTTACATTTTAAACATTCCAAAAATTCAAAATAAAATTTATATAAATTCTAAAACTGTAAAACAATAAAATCTAAAAATTATAAAATTACTTTTATTTATTTTGGGTTACTTTTTAAGCTTTTATATATTAACTAAATATTTAGAAATCCAATTAAATCTATTTTTTTTTCAAAAATTATATTAATCTTCTTTTTATTTGAGTCCATGAAACCTTGTATTATTTAAACTTCTAAATAAATATATTACTTAGACGAACTTATTAATCAACCCTATAAATTAAAAATGTTTATTATTAAGCGTTATTAAAATCTTTTAAACATAAAAAAAATAATTAATTGACAAAGGACAATTATTTAAACAATTAAATAATTATTTTTAAATAAATAATTATACAAAAACTCTTTCATTCATTTAAAACCTAATTATTCTATAAATTCTTGGTAGGGTTATCTAATTATTGTTTATCAACTTAATTATAAATACTTTAATCAAAAATATATAAATTGTGTCATCTCAACTATTATACATATAATGGCAACCTTAAACAATCTTTTAAATTCCAAAACTTATACAAACTTATCTTCAAACCCCAAACCTTATTATCTAGTACAACCTATCTCAATCATAGAATCCAAATCTATCTTGTAGGTTTGTTGTGAGTACTCCTCACAATATCCATCCAACTTATCAAACTCAGTCAGCTTTAACTCATCATTCAAGTGAGTTTTCATAGCCCCTTTTTACTGCTTTTGTTTTGGGGTGAAACATGCATTAACTAAACTATCTTATCTACACGATTCATTAACTTGATTCTATGCTATGTTCTACATGCTTTATATCTTTAGCTATTTGGTGACCATTGCATGAATGCATGCCAGTACGTTCATTAACTTATGTTGCAAGCCTAAGGTAGTACCTAACATGATCATTTATAGGGGAAACCGAAACTAAACTAAACTTACCACATAACCTTGGCGGGTTGTTGTTGGTGTGAACCATCATCATGGGTGTATCTCCTCATGTTGGATGTGAACTATTGTCATGGGTGTATCTCCCCATGTGAACAATCAAACTTCAGGTGTTATCTAACCCTTTTTATCAAAACGGCAATCTGTGGGATTGTGGCAGCTATATTTCTTTACCAGGGTTGAACTGTAAGCTTGGAGCCTTATGTGTTATTAGATATGCTTTAGATCTGCATTAGAATCTTTTGAATCGTAAACTTTATCTAAACTTTGGTATTGGTGTCAAAACCTATGTTGCTCACCAACTACTTGTAGTTGACTTTTACTCGCATGTTTCAGGTGCTCCTGCTTAAGGCTCTTGCTGCTCACGTAGGACTTGGACCTAGAAAATAAACTGGAACTTATGTTATGTTAAATCTTGTCTTTTCATTATTCTTGTAACGGATCATTTAATATGATTAATAAATATCTTCGCATTAATTAGATGATCATGAGCTTTTGAACAACCGTGTCAGCCCCGGCGTTTAATCCGCCGCCGGCTGGGGTGTGACAGATTGGTATCATAGCCATGGTTATAGGGAATTAGGTTATTAGACACATGACCTAGACTATAACCTAGGAGTCCCAAACATGAGTTTAACTCGTGTATATCCTTAGGAACTCCTCTATGCCATACTTATCTACAACTATCTATTGCTAGCTACCTGATGCAACTACGTGAACTACAAGTGAACTATATTCTTAGACTGGAAAGTCTAATCCAAACAAAAACTCTCAAAGGTATGTGGGTTCTAACTAATGAATGAGGACTTGTGCAATCCGGAAGGGTGGGTGCCTGTATTCTGAGAATTCTGTCTAGGAAAGCATTTCGTATAAATCCAAATCAACCGATGGACCAGTTATGCTTTCCTGGGAATTCTTGGGATGAGTGCCCACTTATAGGCTAAAGCATGACTCCTCAGACATTAAGATGAGCCTACAGAGCCTTGCTAAGTCAATGTGCCCACTAGGGTACCTTCCATGTTTAACTATTAACTTGCAGCTTATGTACCAACTCTTGAACATAACTCGTATCTTATGAACTCTCTATTCATCCCTTGTAGAATGCCTCCCCGTCGTGACCGCAGAAACAACCTTACCGACAGGATTATCCAGCAAATGGCTACTATCCTGCCCACCATGGTGAACCAGCTGAACCAGAATGCTGCACCCAGAAATCCGGTGTGCACATTCAAGCATTTTAACTCTTGCAACCCTACAAAGTTCTTCGGAAATGAAGGAGCCACTGGACTTCTCCAATGGTTCGAGAGCATTGAAGGAACTTTTATCAATGCAGACTGCCCTGAGAACCTAAAGGTTCGCTATGCTACCAGTGTCTTCCAAAAGAGGGCACTTACCTGGTGGAATGGGGAGAAAAGAAACCGAGGAATGGAAACTGCACTAGCCCTATCTTGGGCTGAGGTCAAGGCTCTTATGACAGAAGAGTTTTGCCCCCGGAACGAAGTTCAGAAACTAGAAGCTGAGTTTTGGGACTTGAAGCAAGACAGTGGTGAAAGTCTTGCCTACACCACTCGTTTCCACGAGCTCAGCCTACTAGTGCCTCACATGGTCACTCCTCTCTCTCGAGCAATCGAGAAGTACATCAATGGCTTGCCAATGCAGATTCAGGACACTGTCCTGGGAAGCAAACCAGAAACCCTTGAGGAGGCCATTCGTCTTGCTGCCACCTTATCTGATAACCATATCAAGGCTGGAACTCTATCCAAGAAGGGTGCCAAGAAAGTGCCAGAGAAGGTCACTGCTGAATCTTCCAAGGAGACCCGACCTGGGTCTTCTTTCAACAACAAAAAGAGGAAGGGCAAAAACTTTGCCATTGTTACTCCAGCTGTTCCTTTGGCCCAAGTAGCCCCAACTACCTCCAACCCCAACAAAAAGCAATACGTGGGAAACTCACCGCTGTGCAACACCTGCAAACTACACCACCCTACCCAGTCTCCATGCCGTGTGTGCACCCTATGCGGACGTTATGGGCACTGGGCAGCTACCTGCCGCATCCCTCCAGCACCACAAGTTTACCAGCCTGCCGTTCCGGTTCCTGCTATCCCGGTTCCTGCTGCTATCAACCAGCGTCGTGCTTGTTATGAGTGCGGTGACCCGAACCACTTCAGAAACCGATGCCCTAGGTTGGTCATTGTAAACCAGGCCAACATGAACCAAGGTAACATGGTTCAAGGGAACATAAATCAGGGAAACATGAACCGGGGAATCGTGAACCAAGGGAATGCAAACCCCGCAGCTCGTGGACGTGCCTTCAACATTAATGCTAATGAGGCTCAAGCCAACAACGAGGTGGTGAACGGTACGTACCTAATTAACCAGCAATATGCCTCTATCCTATTTGATACTGGTTCAGATAGAAGCTTTGTATCTTTTGAATTTGAACCACAACTTGCCATGAATCGAGCTAAACTAGACAAACCATTTGACATCTTAGTAGCAGACGGTTATTCTGTCTCGTGTGATTCTATTATTAGAAACTGTACTCTGAACTTGAACGATCATGACTTCTCTATCAACCTTATTCCTATGGCGCTCGGAGGTTTCGACATCATAGTAGGCATGGATTGGCTGACTGAGCATCATGCTGAAGTTATCTGCTTTGACAAGTATATTCGTATTCCTCTCGGCTCGGGTGACATCCTGGAAGTCTACGGAGAGAAGCCGTCGAATGGGCTAAAGCTTATGTCTTGCACCACCGCACGGAAGTGCTTACGAAAGAAATGCGTGGCGTTCTTGGCCCATATTGTGGATAAGAAGAGCAAAGACAAAAGTCCTCAAGATATCCCCGTGATCAAAGACTTTCCAGAAGTATTTCCCGAGGACTTACCTGGTCTTCCTCCGGTACGTCAAGTCGAATTTCGCATTGATTTAGTGCCTGGAGCAAATCCTGTAGCAAAGTCTCCTTATCATCTTGCACCGTCAGAAATGCAAGAACTCGCAAGCCAACTCCGGGAACTTTCTGACAAAGGGTTTATCCGCCCTAGTGTTTCTCCTTGGGGAGCACCTGTGTTATTTGTCAAAAAGAAGGATGGTTCGTTCCGGATGTGCATCGACTACCGGGAGCTCAACAAGCTTACTGTGAAGAACCGTTATCCGCTCCCAAGGATTGATGATTTATTTGATCAGCTTCAAGGCTCGACTTATTTCTCGAAGATTGATCTTCGTTCTGGTTACCACCAGTTACGAGTCCTCGATTCTGATATCCCAAAGACAGCTTTTCGTACAAGATACGGCCATTATGAATTCATGGTTATGCCCTTTGGTCTAACCAACGCACCCGCGGTATTCATGGATCTTATGAACCGCGTGTGTAAGCCGTATTTGGACAAGTTCGTGATCGTCTTCATTGACGATATCTTAATCTATTCAAAATCAAAAGCAGAGCACGAGAAACACCTGCGTTTGGTTTTAGATCTCTTGAAGAAGGAGCAGTTATACGCTAAGTTCTCCAAGTGTGAGTTTTGGCTAAAAGAGGTCCAATTCTTGGGACACATAGTCAACGAGAAGGGTATTCACGTGGATCCTGCTAAGATTGAAGCAGTGAAGAACTGGCAAGCTCCAAAGACCCCTACCGAAGTCCGTTCTTTTCTTGGCTTAGCTGGCTATTATCGTCGTTTCATAGCCAACTTTTCCAAAATTGCGGTGCCACTCACTGCCTTAACACATAAAGGCAAGCCCTACGAGTGGGGACCAAAGCAAGAGAAAGCCTTCCAGACTCTAAAGCAGAAATTGTGCGAAGCTCCTATCTTAACTCTTCCTGACGGAACTGAAGACTTCGTTGTCTACTGTGACGCTTCTCACTTAGGCCTTGGTTATGTTCTTATGCAACGAGGCAAAGTGATTGCTTACGCGTCTCGGCAACTCAAAATCCATGAGAAGAATTATACGACGCACGATCTTGAGCTGGGTGCGGTCGTTTTCGCTCTCAAGATTTGGAGACACTACCTATATGGTACTAAGTGTGAAATGTTCACCGATCATAAGAGTCTCCAACATATCTTCAATCAGAAAGAACTCAACATGAGGCAAAGGCGTTGGGTTGAACTATTGAACGACTACGACTGCAACATTCGTTACCATCCTGGTAAGGCGAATGTCGTGGCCGATGCTCTTAGTCGTAAAGAACCTATCAAGATCCATAGCATTCGTATCCAAAATGATATTCAAACCCGTATCCTGAAAGCACAACATCTTTCGGTCACTGAAGGAAATATGTACAATGAAATGTCATGCGGTGCAGAACTCCAGCTTGAAACTAAACCCAATGGGTTACTTTACTTTCTAAACCGCATTTGGATTCCTGACCGTGATAATCTCCGCACTTTTGTTATGAACGAGGCTCACAAGACTCGTTATTCTATCCATCCGGGTGCAGACAAAATGTACAAGGACCTTCGTACCCAATACTGGTGGCCTGGTATGAAAAAGGATATCGCTCTGTACGTGTCCAAGTGCCTTACTTGTTCGAAGGTTAAGGCCGAGCACCAGCGTCCATCTGGCTTGCTTGAACAGCCCGAGATACCTGTGTGGAAGTGGGAGTGTATTGCCATGGACTTCATAACTAAACTCCCGCACACGTCTCGTGGTCATGATAGCATATGGGTGATCATCGATCGTTTGACAAAATCTGCCCATTTTCTGCCTATCCGTGAAGACTACCGAGTTGAGAAGTTGGCTCGAATCTACATTGATGAGATCGTTAGTCGACACGGTGTACATCTCAATATCATCTCTGATCGTGACGGACGGTTTACTTCTCATTTTTGGCAATCATTACAATCGGCTTTGGGTACTCAGTTGAATCTTAGTACGGCTTACCATCCGCAAACCGATGGTCAGTCCGAACGAACGATTCAGACTCTCGAAGACATGCTTAGAGCATGTGTCATTGACTTCAAGGGTAATTGGGACTTGCACCTACCCTTAGTGGAGTTCTCGTATAATAACAGCTACCATACGAGCATCGACATGGCTCCCTTTGAAGCACTTTATGGCCGCAAGTGCCGCTCTCCTATATGTTGGACGGAGATTGGGGAATCACAGATTACTGGCCCCGAACTCATCCAAGAAACATCTGACAAGATCTTGCAAATCCGAGACAACCTTCTGGCTGCAAGGAGTCGACAAAAGAGCTACGCTGATAAACGTCGAAAACCCTTGGAATTTCATGTCGGAGATCTAGTCCTTCTTAAGGTATCCCCTTGGAAAGGAGTAGTCCGTTTTGGAAAGAAAGGGAAGCTTGCACCGAGATTTGTAGGCCCTTTTAAAATCCTGGAGCGGATTGGGAAGGTAGCTTACAAGTTGGATCTACTAGAAGAGCTTAGTAACATTCATCCGACTTTCCATATTTCGAACTTAAAGAAGTGCTTGGCTGACGAGAATCTCCAGATACCGCTCGACGAGGTGCACGTTGACGAATCAATGCACTTCGTAGAGAAGCCCGTGGAAATCATGGATCGGGAGGTTAAGCAGCTCAAGCGAAGCCGAATTCCAATCGTGAAGGTTCGATGGGAATCCAAACGTGGTCCTGATTTTACTTGGGAACGTGAGGATCAAATGAAGGCCAAGTACCCTCATCTATTCCCAGGACCCTCCTCGTAGTGAAATTTCGGGACGAAATCTCCTAAAGTAGGGGAGACTGTAATCCCCGAGGAATTTCCGACCTTATCTTAACTTGTCCGGCGTTGTAACTTATTTAATGTTGGGAATACATTTATACCGTTCAATAAATTTCTTGAATTCTTTTATATACTCATATTTAATTTCATGAATTAATTTATTATTATCTTAATAAATAAACAATTACATTTATAGTTATGATAATACAAACTTATTACAAAAATATTAAAGTATAATTATTAAGTAATAAATTCATTTGAGAAAAATAAGAATTTACAATTTAAAATTTTAAATAATTAATGTGAAGTTATAATTTAAAATAAATTTATTACTTTTAAATAACTTATATGAATTTTAAATATTTATAAATTTTCAAGTCTAATTAAACTTTATAAAAACTTAAGGATTTATTTTATAAAACCTTGAAACTCAAACTTAAATAAAAAAAAAACCTAACTTCTTACATAAAATAATAACACCTGAAAGTCTAAGGACCTAATTTGTAAATTCTGAAACTTTAAATCTAACCTAAAACTAACTTAATGCTGGAAATGAAAACATTTAAAACCTTAGGGACTTGTTCTGTTGATTTCTAATTCTCCCTTTGCTCAAAACCGATCCCGGGTTCGACTCTGGCGGAAGCCGGTTTTGGAGCCAAGAAATCGATCTCACGACTGAGGTAATGTCAATCGAAATCGAAACCGGCATTGTGTTCGCGAGACCCAATCGACCCATCTCCCTGTCTTTAATCGAACCATTATGAGCTTATCAATGGCTAAACCCATAACCGTAGCTTCTTGATTATCGGCGACTCAATCGATTCATTTCCGAATGAATTGGCTATAAATAGCGACTCTAACACGTCGTCGATACACACTACAGACTCCCTACGACCTTAGAACCATCGTTAAACACCGCCGGAGCTCAGATCAGTCAAAGGAACCGCCGCGATTTGTGGCTCAGTCGACCCCTCGATTTACGCAACTAACTAAGGTAATAATCATATCAATCGAATCATACCAACCCAGGGAGTGAAAGCCCCATGAAATCGAGGCCGGCTATTAGCCGGATTGAGCGAATTGCTCGGCTAGGGTTTCGGGTGGTTTGGGGAAGAAGATGGAGGCCGGGGATTGCGGGTTAAGTAGAATCGAAACCGGCTTAGACCAAGGCATCATGCCCTGGTCTAACGGTTAAAGTGTGTGTGTGTGCGCGGCCCGGTTAGGTCGCCGGTTCGAGCCTAGGGAAGGGGTTTTTCCTATTTTATTTTTTTTAAACCATTCTTTTTACATTTTAAACATTCCAAAAATTCAAAATAAAATTTATATAAATTCTAAAACTATAAAACAATAAAATCTAAAATTTATAAAATTACTTTTATTTATTTTGGGTTACTTTTTAAGCTTTTATATATTAACTAAATATTTAGAAATCCAATTAAATCCATTTTTTTTTCAAAAATTATATTAATCTTCTTTTTATTTGAGTCCATGAAACCTTGTATTATTTAAACTTCTAAATAAATATATTACTTAGACGAACTTATTAATCAACCCTATAAATTAAAAATGTTTATTATTAAGCGTTATTAAAATCTTTTAAACATAAAAAAAAATAATTAATTGACAAAGGACAATTATTTAAATAATTAAATAATTATTTTTAAATAAATAATTATACAAAAACTCTTTCATTCATTTAAAACATAATTATTCTATAAATTCTTGGTAGGGTTATCTAATTATTGTTTATCAACTTAATTATAAATACTTTAATCAAAAATATATAAATTGTGTCATCTCAACTATTATACATATAATGGCAACCTTAAACAATCTTCTAAATTCCAAAACTTATACAAACTTATCTTCAAACCCCAAACCTTATTATCTAGTACAACCTATCTCAATCATAGAATCCAAATCTATCTTGTAGGTTTGTTGTGAGTACTCCTCACAATATCCATCCAACTTATCAAACTCAGTCAGCTTTAACTCATCATTCAAGTGAGTTTTCATAGCCCCTTTTTACTGCTTTTGTTTTGGGGTGAAACATGCATTAACTAAACTATCTTATCTACACGATTCATTAACTTGATTCTATGCTATGTTCTACATGCTTTATATCTTTAGCTATTTGGTGACCATTGCATGAATGCATGCCAGTACGTTCATTAACTTATGTTGCAAGCCTAAGGTAGTACCTAACATGATCATTTATAGGGGAAACCGAAACTAAACTAAACTTACCACATAACCTTGGCGGGTTGTTGTTGGTGTGAACCATCATCATGGGTGTATCTCCTCATGTTGGATGTGAACTATTGTCATGGGTGTATCTCCCCATGTGAACAATCAAACTTCGGGTGTTATCTAACCCTTTTTATCAAAACGGCAATCCGTGGGATTGTGGCAGCTATATTTCTTTACCAGGGTTGAACTGTACGCTTGGAGCCTTATGTGTTATTAGATATGCTTTAGATCTGCATTAGAATCTTTTGAATCGTAAACTTTATCTAAACTTTGGTATTGGTGTCAAAACCTATGTTGCTCACCAACTACTTGTAGTTGACTTTTACTCGCATGTTTCAGGTGCTCCTGCTTAAGGCTCTTGCTGCTCACGTAGGACTTGGACCTAGAAAATAAACTGGAACTTATGTTATGTTAAATCTTGTCTTTTCATTATTCTTGTAACGGATCATTTAATATGATTAATAAATATCTTCGCATTAATTAGATGATCATGAGCTTTTGAACAACCGTGTCAGCCCCGGCGTTTAATCCGCCGCCGGCTGGGGTGTGACACTCTCAGAAGAGAAGGTTTCTCTAATCGGTAGAAAATGAGCGATTTTCGTTAACCGATCTACTACCACCCAAATAGTATCGTGCCCCTTCACCGTCTTGGGCAACTTCGTGATAAAATCCATCGTAATTTGCTCCCATTTCCACTTTGGTATCTCTAACGGTTGGATTTCACCATAAGGCTTCTGGTGCTCTGCCTTAACCTGCAGGCACGTCAAGCATTTGCTCACGTACTGGATCACATCATGCTTCATTCCTGGACTCCAATAGTTGCCCTTCATATCCTGGTACATCTTTGTCGTACCCGGGTGTGTCGAGTATCTTGACTTGTGTGCTTCGTCGAGCACTTGTTCTCTAAACCAACCAAACTTTGGTATCCAAATACGGTCATTCTTGCCACACCCCGTGACTATTCTCAATCAAAAATTCACGTTGCCCGAATATTCTTTCTTCCTTCAGCTTCTCCTCCCGCAAGGCCTCTGCTTGTGCATCTCTTAGTAATGTTAGAAAATCTGGTGTTACTATCAGTTGACATGCTTTAACCCTAATCGGAGCGTGTTCCTCCTTGCGACTCAACGCGTCCGCAACCACATTCGCTTTACCAGGGTGGTAAAGGATTTCACAATCATAGTCTTTAACTAGCTCTAACCACCTCCTTTGCCTCATATTTAATTCTTTCTGCTCAAAGAAGTATTTCAAGCTCTTGTGATCTGTGTAGATCGTGCACTTGATCCCGTATAAATAATGCCTCCATAACTTAAGTTTAAACACCACCGCTGCTAGTTCAAAATCATGGGTAGGGTAATTCTCCTCATGAGTCTTTAATTGCCTTGACGCATAAGCAGTTACTTTGCCTCGTTGCATCAACACGCAACCCAAACCCAAATAAGATGCATCCAAATACACCACTAAATTGCCCGTCCCTTCTGGTAACGTCAGCACTGGCGCTTCAGTCAATCGTTCGCACCCTCTTGATCTGCTCCCCAGGTAAACTTCACTCCCTTTCGAGTCAATTTAGTTAATGGCGTTGCTAGCTTGGAGAAATCCTTAATGAACTTCCTATAATAACAAGCCAACCCCAAGAAACTACGCACTTCAGTTGGATTCTTCGGAGCGTTCCACTTCACCACCGCTTCAATCTTCATAGGATCCACCATTATCCCTTCTGGGTTAATAACATGACCCAAAAACCGTACCTCCCGTAGCCAAAACGCACACTTCGAAAATTTAGTGTAAAGCTTTTCTCGCCTCAATGTCTCCAACACTTCTCGCAGATGCTCTCCATGCTCCTCCTCGCTCTTAGAGTAGATTAGAATATCGTCAATAAACACGATCACCGATCTATCCAGCATCGGTCTACATACACGATTCATTAAGTCCATGAATGATACCGGAGCATTCGTTAACCCAAAGGACATAACTAAGAATTCGTAATGCCCATAACGTGTCTGAAATGCAGTCTTCGGAATATCCTCTTCCCTAACCTTCAACTGGTGATATCCTGACCTCAGATCTATACGCGAAAACCACTTCGCTCCCTTCAGTTGATTGAACAAGTCATCAATACGTGGTAGAGGATACTTGTTCTTAATCGTCAACTTATTAAGCTCTCGGTAATCAATGCAAATACGCATGCTACCATCCTTCTTCTTTACAAATAAGACCGGTGCACTCCACGATGAGATGCTTGGTCTTATGAACCCCTTATCCAACAAATCTTGAAGTTGCTCCATGAGCTCCTTCATCTCTGTCGGTGCTAAAACGGTACGACGCTTTTGCAACCGGCTGTGCTCCTGGCTGTAAATCAATCTGGAATTTGATTTCTCTCTCTGGTGGTACTCCCATCAAGTCCTCAGGGAAAACATCAGGAAAGTATCGCACCACCGGAACTTCTGACAATTCTATGCTCTTTGCTTCAGCATTAGTGATATAGGCTAGGTATGCCCCGCATCCCCGCCTCAAGGACATTACTTCCTTCATCATCGAAATCACTCTCGGTAGAGAGCTCTCTCTGTCACCATACACCGTCACTATCGTACCCTCCAAGGACCTCAGCTTTATCATCTTTCTTCGGCAAACTATATCTGCATCAAATGCGCCCAACCAGTCCATACCCAATACTACGTCAAAACATCCCAAATAGATTATAAATAATCTAGCGGGAAACTTATGACCTCTAGATCGATATAACAATCATCTAGTGCTTCAATCACCCTGGTGGGCGATCCCACCGCAGTCTCAACACTGAACGACTTCTCTATCATTCTAGCAGTTCTACGTAAACTCTTATAGAAAGATGGGACTACAAAACTCTTACATGCCCCAGAATCAAACAAAACAGTAGCTGGTACATCATTAATAAGAAAAGCACATGAGACCACATCCGGGTCATTCTTCGCCTCAGCTGCAGTCATAGTGAAGGCTCTCGCCTTCGCCTTAGGCTTCTCATCCTCTTTCTTTATTGGAACCGTTTCCTTGCTTGACCTGTCTTACAATCTTTTGCCCTATGGCCGACACCTCCACACTTGTAACACTTGGGATCACGTGGGCACTTTCTAGAGAAATGTCCCGCCTTACCGCATCTGTAACACAAAACAGAATCAGCTTTGCACTCGCCCGAGTGTAACCTCCACATTTACGACATGGATCTGGACCCTTGGTCCTTACCTTCTTACTAAATGGAACCTTTTGGTCCCTAATGAACCTCTTACTAGGCACAGACCATTTCTTTTCTTCCGGCTTCTTTTCCTGCACCTCGGTACCCATGACATCATCATATAAAGTCCCATTAATTCCACTGCTTCGTCAACGCTCGGCGGTTACTGAACCTTGACTAAATGTCTCACCTTATCAGGCAAACCCTCTACATACAGTTTCTTCCAAAGCTCATCATTACCAGCTAAGTGTGGCACCAGACGTGCCATCTCAATGAACTTTGAAGTGTACTCGCGGTGTGTTAGTTTACCCGCCTTGAGAGTTAAAAACTCTCGCTCAACCCTCTCTAGATACCCTGGAGCACATAACTTCTTCCCTACTAAACCGTTCAGATCATCCCATGTCATGTCACTCAACTCTTGAACAGTCTTCTTCTCTTTGACCGAGTTCCACCACTGTAGAGACTCCCCTGTAAACAAGTGTGAAACGAATTTCACAATCTGGTTTAGATTACATTCACTGATCGAGATGGTAGACTCCATCTCAGTAAGCCAGTGGTATGTAGCCACCGCATCCTTGCGCCCGTCAAACTTATTCGGATCGCTTCTTGAAGTGCCCATAGTCACAGTTACCGTCGTTCCCAGACGGTTTCTTCTTTTCTTTCTGTTAAAGCACTTTTGTGTGACAAACACTCTGGATAGAGTCTTAGTTTATGTATTTGTCTTTGTTTGTAAGCGTCTGTATGTATTAGTTATCGAGTTGTATTTACTAATGCATGTTGATAGTTGCTTAATTCTCTAAGTGTTTTGCGCACTTAGTATATGCGCAGGAATTAGTTCCTGCGTACTTAGCAAGTACGCAAGAATACTCTGCGTACTTGCTAAGTACGCATGAGCAATTTTCCCTGCGCACTTGCTAAGTGCGTAGAGATCAGGTCTTGTATAAATAGGATAGGTTGACAGTAGATAAGGACGCAGACATTTGCACTCAGTATTTTCTCTCTGTAACCTTCAAGTGTTTATAATAGACGAAGTTTAAAGTGATTTTGTTGTTGGTTTACTTTGTGTTGTTTGATTCTCCACCTAGTCACGGGCATTTCGTACCCAGTCCGACTAGCCAACACACTTGCATGTGACAATCCGTGACACCCGAGGGACCTACAAGTGGTATCAGAGCATTGCTCTTGATTTCGAGTGTTGTGAGTGTGTTTGGAGCATTTTCTTCACATCCTACAGAGTTTTTGCATGCAAAAGTGGGTGTTTTTGTTGATTTTTTTGACAAATTAGGGATAGCTATTGAGCACTAATTTAGAAGCAAAAATCACTCAAAAACTGACTTTTGTTGTGTATTTGAGTGTTTTGAGCATCAACGGTTGGTTAGAAACACTTTTCTGACCCTTTGGCTCATTTTGTTTGGTCATATTTTTATTTCTCCCATTTCCGGTGAGTTTCCAGTGACCGGAAAAGTTTGGTGAGAGTTGGTGAAAAGGTTATCTGCGTACTTACCTTATCTGGCAAAAAGTACAGTCTTGCTGCGTACTTACCAAGTACGCAAGACCAATCCTTGTGCGTACTTAAGTTATCTCTTGCGTACTAATCTTCTACTCATGCGTACTTATCAAGTACACAAGAGCAAATCATAAGTGCGCAAGGATATTTCTCTAAGTGCGCAAGGCCAGTTACAAGTGCGGAAGTGTCTTTGATTTTTATGAAATTTGACTAAGTGTTCACCATGTCAAATCTTCAGAACCTCGGTAACCTTCTGAACTATGACAATGGGATTGGAACCCCTCAGAAACCGCCAAAGCTGCTTAATGTAAATGATTATTCAAACTGGAAAGCACGTTTTGAGCATTATACTTCTTATACCGATTTTTCGTTGTGGATACCCATTCAAGAGGGCTATAAGCATCCCACATACATTTACCTTGATGACGAAGTTCCCAAGCCTATCTCTAAACTTGATGAAGAAGAAAAGAAAGTTTATGATAGAGAGAAGAAGGCACACGGATCTATCACTATGGCCTTAATTAGGGTGTTATTCCACAGCTTCAGAGGATACGATAACTCCAAGGATCTCTGGAAGGCGTTACAGAAGAGATTCGAGGGTAATAGTGACATCAAGAAGAGTAAAAGGGATCTTCTAAGGAAGCAGTATGAGTGCTTCAGATACCTGGAAAATGAATCTACTAATGAACTTATATCTAGATTCTATCATCTGCAGACTGAGTTAAAAGCTTATGAGCTGAAGTATCCTAATGAAGAATTAGTTGAAAAGTTTTTGGATGCGTTACCACCAAAGTTTGAAACACCACTCTTCTGAGAGAAAACCCAAAGTTCTATGAGATGACGATTGAAGAAGCAATCGGTAAAGTTCAAGCTCACGATATGAACCTGAAAAGAAAAGAGAGCTCAGGAAGACCCCAAATCCAAGACCCTTCTATGTATTATGGGACGTCTTCCACAGCTAAATCATCTGGTTCTGGTATCGCATTATTCTCAGGGAACTCTAATGAAGAAGATAACTCGAATGGTTGTGGTGGTCATACATGCTTTACAGCATCTGGATTTGGTTCTCACCACCAACATCCCTCAAGAAATCCTACCTCTACATCTTCAGCTAACCAGACTGCTATAGCCAAGATAGTTGAAGATCATGTAGCATTATTTTCATCGTGTATGCTTGCCTATGAGAACTTCATAGTTGGCAAGCTTACAGATCCTGAAACAGTTGAAGAAGATTTTAATCAGGTGGATCCAGATGACATGGAGGACATGAATATTCAGTGGAACATGGCCATGATCTTGAGGAGGGCCAAGCGTTTCTTGAACAGAACTGGCCGAAAGTTTATTGGTGGGCATTCTAATGCCAAGGTTGGTTTTGACAAATCCAAGGCCAAGTGCTACAAGTGTCTAAACTTTGGACACTTTGCTCGTGAATGTCAAAAGGACAAAGCACCGGCTTCGGGTTTCACCAGACCTAGCCAATGAAACAACCAAGGATATAACAACTCAAACAACCACAATCAAAGCCAAGGTGGAACGTCCAATGCATTGGTAGCTCAACAGGACGAAAGCTTTGATTGGGGTGTTCATTTGGAGGATGCCCTTATTGCACAAACACAGGTTGGTCTCATGGCTGAGATTATGGTGATGTTGGAAGCTGAAGAGCGGGAAGCTTCTGTGGCTGACCAAGAAGAGTCTACAACTATTGTTGCCCTCATGGGTATTGGAGAGGCATCAAGTTCATCGAATGAGGTAGATTCTAATCCTTTTACTGTCATTTCTTGTTCCAAATGTCTAAGCTTAAAAATTGAAAATTCTAAGCTTCAAGACAAAGTCGAAGCCCTTTGTATTGCAGCTTTAAGCTACAAAGAAAACGAAAAACGATTTAAAGATTCAATTGAAACTTTGAAGAAAGAAAAACATGATTATTCACTTAAAATCAGCGATCAACAGTTTCACTTGGATGTTGCGTACAAGGGGTTAGAGAAAAGGAACAATGAGATCAACAAACTGTAAAATGAGATCTTGCAGTTGAAATGTACTAATGAGAAGTTGAAAATTTCTCGTTTTGTGGTGGAACACTACGAGTCTGTAGTGAGGCAATTTAATGGCTTAGGGTTGGGTACTAATGCTATTCCTCCACCAGTTAGCGGGAAATTTGTCAACGGCTTAATAGACATTGATTTGTCTTGCCTAGATGAGTCCTCAAGTAAGAATGACTCCTCTAACAAGGATGATTCCTCAAGTAAGGCTGACTCCGCATCTAATGAGGAGTTCTTTACTGCTTCCGATGATGGGTCTGATAGCACCTGCCCTGAAGGAGTAGTATCTGAGGAGTTGATATGTGAACAGAAAATTAAGAAAAACATTATCACTAATTGTGACAATTGTATTTTGACTGAACCCGATATCATTGAATCAAATGATAAATTAAAGGTAATGCTTTATGGGGGGTATAAACACATTAATCAAGTTAAGAAAGAAGCTTTTTCAGCTCATTATGGGCTTGGTTATAAAGAAAATTTGCAAAAATATTATACTCCCAAAAACCAATCTTTATCGGGTCAAACTCCTGTTCACCAACCAACTCCTCCTGCTCATAATGTTGAGTCATCTAATGCCAGATCTAATGAGCCTTACATGATGACTTACAAAGACAGGAGGACTTGCTTTCATTGTGGTATGGTTGGTCACATTTTTGTGAACTGCCCTTCTAAGAACCAAGGGAAACGGCCAATTGTTTCACAACCGGCTATCATCCCTAAGTCACCACCAGTGAAGCATCACAAAAGTCCAAAAGCAAGTGTGGTGAAACCACCAGTAAAACCTATGGTAAAGCCAAAGTTCACAACTGAGGCTAAACCATATGTTTCAAGAAAGGGAAAGCATCCTGCTAAACCTTGTGTATCTACCTCTGGTAGTACACCTACTGGTGAGAAATCTGTGGTGAAACTCTCTAAGCCACAGAGAAGGAGAAGAAACAAGAGATTGAGAAAGCTGGAACAGCTGTCTGGAGTTCAATCAGGTGAAGCTTCCATTAGTTCACTTGTTGCTATTGATTCTAAGTCTACTGTTCCAGTTAAGAAACAGAAGAGATCCTGGAACAACAAAGCTAAAAATTCTCAATCTTCTAGTCCCATTTCTTCTAAAGATTCATCCATTTTTAACAGTCACGACTGTGAGTTAATTGAGGTTGTATATTTTAAGAAAGACGTACAACCCAAGACCACTATGGCTTGGGTCTCCAAATCTAATTAATTATGTTTGTGACTCGTGCAGGGACATCCGGAGGGTACTATCTCTAATCGTTGGTATGTATATAGTGGATGCTCCCGGCACATGACAGGTAACATGGCCTTGCTTCAAGATGTGAAACCATTCCGAGGCGGCTATGTGGCCTTTGCTGGAGAGAAAGGCGGTAGCATCACGTGTCAAGGCGTGGTTTCATATGGTTGTGTCAGCTTTGATAATGTCAACTACTGCGAGCAGCTGAGGCATAACTTGTTGAGTGTCTCCCAAATGTGCGACAAGGAGTACTCGGTGATGTTTGACAAGACTGAATGCTTAATACTCAAACCTGGTTTTGAGGTTCCTGAAGACTGGATTATGATGAGAGCGCCAAGGACAAACAACGCCTATCAGATTGATATGAGCGTGGCAACAACCACCTCATTAGTTGCTACTTGTTTGCTTACCAAAGCGACAGAGTTTGACTCTATCTTGTGGCATAGGAAACTCGGACATATTTCTTATCGTAAAATGAATCATCTTGTCTGAAACGGTTTGGTAACCGGTGTTCCTAAGCTGAGATTTACCGTTGCAGATGACTGTATGCCTTGTAAAAAGGGCAAACAGCAGCGGAAGTCTCATAAGCCCAAGTTCCAAAACTCCATTGATACCCCTTTGGAGCTATTACACATGGATCTGTTTGGCCCCATAAGTATCAGGAGTATTGGAGGTAAGTCGTTCTGTCTGGTTGTAACTGATGATTTCTCACATTTTTCTTGGGTGCATTTTTTAGGTACTAAGGACGAGATTGCTGATATTCTTCAATACCTGATCCTGAGCTTGGAATCTCTTTGCAAGCTGAAGGTTAGAAGAATAAGGAGTGACAACGGAACTGAGTTCAAGAATAATTTGATGGAACTCTTCTGTCTCAAGAAGGGGATCCGTCACGAATTCAGCGCCCCGTATACACCTCAGCAGAACGGAGTTGCAGAACGGAAGAACAGAACACTGATTGAGACTGCAAGGACTATGTTGTCGGATGCAAAGCTTCCTGTCACATTCTGGGCAGAAGCAGTTAATACAGCTTGTCACGTCTTAAACAGAGTTCTGGTTATGAAGAGGCACAACAAGACTTGTTACGAGTTGATCAACAATCGACTTCCCAATCTTGATTACCTAGTTCCTTTTGGTAGTCCCTGTTCCTTATTGCTACGGTACAAAGACCGCAAGTCTAAGTTTCATGCAAAAGCGGTGGAAGGCATCTTCTTAGGATATGTTGCCAACTCACCTTGAAAGAGAGTGTACAATATAGGAACTCGTACTGTCGAGGAATGGTTTGAAGTGGACTGTAGTAAACACAGCATTCCACCAGAACCAACTCGTCCAGCTTGGGGTTTTGATTATGTTGCGCTATTCAAATCTATCAATCTTCCTTATTTGTCTGCAGATGATGCCGCAAATGTATATGAATTATTTGGTGGTGGTGATGACTCAAGTTTCTCAACACGTGCTACTGTACCGATTGTAACTCCTGATTCCAATGCTGCATCTGCATCTGCATCTAGAACTCATGATAGTGAGAACTGTGAAGATGTTCATGTTGACAGAAATGACGCTCAAGCTAATCCTAACACTCGTGTAGGAAATGAAGCTCCAGCTGATCCAATCAATATTGAATCTTCTTTTTCTGGAACACAGGATATGGGGGAGTTAAGCACGAATCTTGATTTAGATATTCAGGAACCAAATGTACCAGAGACGAGAGTGCATAAGAATCATCCAATTGATAACATTATTGGTGATACTCATGCCGGTGTTCAAACTCGTCATCGAACCATTACTGAAAACACTAGTCTTTACTTTGAGATACTTAACACTGGTGTCATGGAAACATATCTGCATGCTGCATTCGTGTCCCAGTTAGAGCCAAAGAATGTGAAGGAGTCTCTCGCTGACAACTGCTGGATTGAAGCAATGCAAGATGAACTGTCTCAATTCCAAAAGTGGCATGTGTGGGATTTGGTTGACTTGCCAAGAGGCGTACAACCAATTGGCACCTGATGGGTGTTCAAATGCAAGACGGATGAACGTCATGTTGTAGTGAAGAACAAAGCAAGGTTGGTTGTTCAAGGTTTTTATCAACAAGAGGGCTTGGATTACACTGAAGCATATGCCCCAGTTGCTAGACTTGAGGCCATTCGACTATTCTTGGCTTATTCCTCCTATGTCAGCTTCAAGGTCTATCAACTTGATGTGAAAAGTGATTTCCTGTATGGAAAAGTTCATGAAGAGGTCTATGTCACTCAACCTCCTGGCTTTGAAGATCCGCATAATATTAATAAAGTGTATAAGCTCGACAAAGCACTTTATGGTCTTCATCAAGCACCTCGGGCATGGTATGAGACGTTATCTAAACATATACTGTCAAATGGTTTCGACCGTGGACAGATTGACTCGACCCTCTTCATAAGGAAAGCAGGAGGTGATATTCTTCCTGTACAAGTATATGTCGGAGACATTATCTTTGGGTCTACAAAGGAAGAGATGTGTAGAGAATTTGAACAGGTGATGAAGTCCAAGTTTGAAATGAGTAATATGGGTGAACTGTCGTTCTTCCTGGGTCTGCAAGTCAGTCAAAGAGAGGATGGAATTTATCTAAATTAAACCAAGTATGTGCAGGACATCTTGTCAAAATACAAGATGAATGATAGCAGTACTTATGGCACACCTATCCCTGTCAATCATGGTCTGCATCCTGACAAATATGGAAAGGATGTGGATTGCAGATTGTACCGTGGGATGATCGGATCTCTTATGTATCTCACAGCTTCAAGACCTGACATAATGTTTGTTGTGTGCTTGTGCTCAAGGTTTCAGTAACAACCGAAGGAGTCTCATATGATAGCGGTGAAGAGGATTTTCATATACTTGAAAGGGAAACCCCGATTGGGTCTTTGGTACTCTAAACAGCAGTCATTTGACTTCAAAGCCTACACTGATTCAGATTATAGCAGTTGTAACCTTGATAGAACGTCAACTTCTGGTGGATGTCAATTCTTGGGAGACAGACTGGTTTCCTGGAAGTGTAAGAAGCAGTCAACGGTTTCTGTCTCAACATGTGAAGCAGAATACATTACTGCAGCTAGCGGTTGTTCTCAGATATTGTGGATTTAGCAGCAACTGAGAGTCTTCAGCTTGAACTTCACTAGAACTCCTATGTTCATTGACAACAATGCCACCATGTCCATCACAAATAACCCGGTGAAACATTCCAAGACTAAACATATAGAAATTCGCCATCATTTCATCCGTGATTGTGCTGAAAAGCATCTCATTGAACTTGTAAAGGTTCACACGGATAACAACCTTGTTTACCTTTTCACTAAGGCGTTTGACCGATCCCGTTTTGAGCATCTTGTTAACTTGATAGGAATGTTCAATCCAGAGTGAAAAACTTGTTTTTCTTAAATCAATTCAATTCATGAAAGTTAAATTTTATTTCTTTTAAAGTTTTATGTATAGTTCTTTTAATTTTCAAATATTTTACAAAAATTCAAACAAAATAGAAAATGGAGAAAATTTCAAAGTACTCTTGAAAAATGAGGAAATGATAGCAGATCAGAAATGATCTAAACGTCATAGACTGCTCATATGGGAAATGATTGCGTCATGCTTACTTAATTGTTTAACTTGTTATGTTTTTAATCTGCTTATTTACAAGTAATTTGAATTGTCAGTAGGCTGTAGGCGTCTTTGAATCACTAGTAGTGTGGAAACTAAATCTAGACTACAACTGTGATTTGAACCCATTTATGCATGTGTGTGTGTGTAAAAGAATACAAAAAGATCATTATCAGATAAAGGATGTTATATTTTGGCAATAATTTTCTTAAGAGACCAGTTTCGGGTTAGGTCGTTAGCACAATTAATGCGGTTCATCTCACTGCACATACTCACAAGTATGCAATGAGAGATTGAATCAAGACATGTCTCTACATCAACCGTGGAGCGTGTATTCACCCTTGAATCACTCCTGATTCATTGAATTCAAATCCAGATAAAAGTTGGATTCCCCTACCCTAATACTCAAACACCATATTCATTATCCTGAATCATCAAACCGATATTCAAAGAAGAAATCAAATGAAACCAAGACAAATGAATCACTCGATTCTGAATCTTATGATTCCTGATAATCCTTATGGATTCTGCTTGATTTTTCCAGTGCTACTTGATGTAGCCTCATTCTGGAAATTTAGAAAATCATTGGGAAAATCTTCGATGCCTTGATATAGTGCAAGTTACATTACTATAGCATATCAGGGGGGTACAAGTTGTATATCTTATAATTAATACCTTAACACACAAGAACGTGATAATTGATTCCCTCTGCCCTTTTTACTCAAAAACTTCGTGTGTTCCAAAGAGCTTTTTCGACCCGATTCTAGTTTCATCATCGTATTAACATCACTTGGTGAGAATCTAAGGGCTTTTGATCCACTAAATCTCGAATTAAGGACCGATTTCATACTTTGAATTTTTAGGGTTTCAATCTTGATTTTTGGTCAAATTTTAGGTCATTTTAGTAACACATTATGATTAAAACTTGTTTAGAATCATCAAACGAACCTTAATCAGTACTTAATCGTCCTTATCGATTCTTGATTTTGACCTTGGCTTTCAGATTGACCGTCGGTTCGTCGGATCGATTTTTAGGTCAAAATTTGACAGGATAGCAGTTCATTGATGAAGATAGAGGTTCCATAGGTCTTTATCACTGATTTTGACTTTGTGGTGACCCTAATCCACATCAATGTTGATCATCTATTGAAAATTAGAATTCTGAATAATTTGACCAAGTGTGATTCTTGCGCACTTAACAACGTAAGAAGTAATACATGTGTACTTGTTAAGTACGCAAGAATAAATCCTTGCTAAGTACGCAGGACCAACACTTGTGAATTTTTTCTAAGTCTGAAATTCAGTTCAATGAGTAACTGCTATACTTAGTCATGTGTATTCAATTCCAATGAATCTTCTTGTTCTTATCATGTTTTCTGTGTGTTTTTGCAGTGATGGCTCGTGCCTTTACCAGTGAGTTCAACCTCCTAGCACATACAGAACCGGAATGGAAGGGTGCTGCACTACAATACTGAGAGATAGTGGACTTCTAGAACTGTTCAAGGATCAGCTATGCTATATCTGCAGACTCAATAGTATCAAGACCGTACCTGGAGCAGTTCTGGGAGACAGCAGAACATGACTGCACGGTAACCCCTAATGTCATACGGGCTACTGTGGGGGGTCATGATGTTGCTTTTTCTAAGGACACAATTCGATAGGTCTTACAGTTACAAGATCTCACCACCGATCCAACAGCCTATCCTGACTACTTCGTGGATGGATGTTGGAGGCAGCGTATGGGATATGTCGGTGTTCAAGATTATTCTTCCTACAAGAAGATGTGGGTGCTCGATCAGTGGAGGTACTTTCCCACGTGATGATCATGTGCATCTCTTCAAGAAAGGCGGGGAAGGATGCAATGGGACATGATCTTGCCGCAACCATGGTTGGCTTATCTCTCAACAGGGGCTATAACTTCTCAAGATACATCTTCAAAGCCTTAAATGATCAGATAAATATGGCTGAGAGGTTTAGATTCCTGTTATACCCAAGATTTGTGTAACTACTGATAAATGATGCGTTGCCAAATCTGCCTGCTACTGGGGAGAGATTGCAAGTTAAACGGGTGGACAAGAGAGTGTTTGCCCAATTCCTAAAGCCAAGCAGTTTAGAACCTACCCCTAAGCACACCGCACTCTTTGGCCACCTGATAAATGAAGCGTATGTGGCACCAGATGATTGGAGATGGTTTAGTCATGATTCTGAGCCAGAACTCAGTGAACATTCGAATGAGCAACAAGAAGAGGAGGACGTTGAAAGTGAAGATGAATTGTCTGGAGAAGACGAAGAAGCGGGTAATGATGGTGCTAAAGGATCCGACTCCGAACATACAGAGTCTGATTCTGATGATGCACCATCACAGGCACACCCGAGAAGAATGACGAAGGTGACCCTTCCTAAGTCATCTTCTAAGAGAAAGCGACAGTTAACGAGCAGTGAACACGAGCCAGATTCTAACTCGACGCTGCTATTCAAAGACAAAGAAGAGAAAGTATCAACAAACAAAGGGGGGATAGGCAGCAACAAGCTATTCCTCGTGTGGTATAGGTTAGTGTTCAGCAGCAAGTACAAGTATTGGCTGCAAGTACTGATTCAGCCTCTACCCCACCTTCACAACAGCTGTACCGGCGACAGCGGAGAAGGCCACAGGTAACACTTGATGTGGCGGTCACTTCTATCACAGAGGAGGTTCATGTGATAGTGACCATCCCTGTCACATCTGTCCATGTGGCGCTGACAACTCCGATTCTTACAGAGACAGTCACCATCACACCTTCCATCACTCCTACAACCATCATCCCATCCATAATCCCTACTACCACCACTAAACCTATCAGTCAACCCTACAACTATGGAGACTTTACTCAAGGGTTTGACTTTGATACGAACTTCTCATCCCCACTTCATAATGCTGAAGCCTCCACGTCCAGGAATCCTGATCCAAATTATGCCAAGATTGACACTTTGGAATCACAAGTGGCTGGACTACTGGAAACTGTTCGAAAATCAAGGGAGGAATCTGAGGCTCAACAGGCTCAGATAAATTCGTTGGTGGACGAAGTTACAATTCTAAGAATCCAGAGAACTGGGACGGAAGATCGACTAGCAAATGTGATGGCCCAGAACGAACTACTGATCAAAACAAACAATATGATTCTGGGACACAGGTCATCTCTAGAGCTTCGGTTTGACATGCAGCGGAAAGAACACGAAATGATGGTCAAGTTAGTAACTGACCTGACCGAGAAGCTTGTTACTCAGGGGGAGAAGGAGAAAGAGAAAGAAAAAGAGAGCAGAAAACATCTAAACCTACTAGTGATGAGCCTTGTCATCCGGTTTATCTAATAAAGGATGATGACAAAGACAAGGATCCTGAAGTCGGTCCTTGTGGAAGTGAGCAACAAGCTTTGGCAATCGTGCCCATTTTTGCTATTCCAATGGCTGATGGGGAGTCGACTCATCAGGAAGGTGGTGATACTTTCGGTGGTAGTGATAAAGGAAAGTCAGTGGCTGATGTTCTGAAAGATCTATCTGACGATGTGATCTTATTCTTAGAGTCTGACTATTCTAAAGAAGCACAGATCGAGGCTCTCTACAATCTTGAAGAAGGAGAGATCGATTCTGGTGATGATTGGGATGAAGATGATGATGATGTAGTTATTGAAATTCCCAAGGGCGACGGGGAAGGAGAGTATGAGTTTGAAGATAGAGAGATCTTCGAAGTTCCATCCTTTGAATCTCAGCTCGACACAGGTTCAGTCGAGACTGCTAGCAATGTTGAAGCATCGACTGAAGCCTCCCCTGCCGACCCTACACCTGTGGATCCAGAGGCATAGAAAAACGAAGATATGCCTTCTAGTTCATCAAAGGATCCAGCTCTAGTCTGGCAAAAGACTTCTATCATAGACAAACACAGAGCAACAGGGATGATCTTAGCTGTGAGGTTCGAGGAAGATAAGCAGTTGTTCGCAATCAAGTGATCTGGGGGGGTTCAATACTTGAAACCAACCAGTGAAGCTTTCAACACCTTACCTAGATACGACCTCGTGAACCTAGCAAACCGAGAGCTGCTGGGTCACTCAAATCACGCAGTAGCGATGAATTTGTGGCAGGTTCTACAGCGTGAAGTAAGATCTGGGAAATTTGAAGTGTTTAAGCCTCAAGTGCCCAAGCGAGTCAAGGATAAGAAAGCTAGACATCCTGTGACTAAGAAAAGCTTAAAGAAACTGGTATACAAGCCAGTGCTATGTGAAACCAAGATTCCCCTGAGCAAGTTATCTCAGGATATCCTCGGTAACATATGGTACGGGTACGTAGATCCAAAAACAGGCGAGGCAGTGGTGATAGGAAAGGTATGGTCAGATAGTGGAAGCTTAGTGCCAAGGGAACTGATCAGAGTATTTGATAAAGTCTGCTTCATTAACTTCTCTGTGAAAGATCTGGAGGCTCTAGCTGACAGGTACTGCATGCATACGGATGAATGGACAAAGTTCCTTGCTTCTAAATACGACAAGGTGATCAAGTTTTGCCTTGACTACAAGAAAAAGATGGAAGTTAAAGATGCAGAGCTGTGAAGACCGAAGACGATCCAGAGCTGTTGTCAAGGGGGAGTTTGTTGAAGCACTTTTGTGTGACAAACACTCTGGATAGAGTCTTAGTCTATGTACTTTCTTTGTATGTATTTGTCTTTGTTTGTAAGCGTCTGTATGTATTAGTTATCGAGTTGTATTTACTAATGCATGTTGATAGTTGCTTAATTTTCTAAGTGTTTTGCGCACTTAGTATGTGCGCAGGAATTAGTTCCTGCGTACTTAGCAAGTACGCAAGAATACTCTGCGTACTTGCTAAGTACGCATGAGCAATTTGCCCTGCGCACTTGCTAAGTGCGCAGAGATCAGGTCTTGTATAAATAGGATAGGTTGACAGTAGATAAGGACACAAACATTTGCACTCAGTATTTTCTCTCTGTAACCTTCAAGTGTTTATAATAGACGAAGCTTTAAAGTGATTTTGTTGTTTGTTTACTTTTTGTTGTTTGATTCTCCACCTAGTCACGGGCATTCCGCACCCGGTCCGACTAGCCAACACACTTGCATGTGACGATCTGTGACACCCGAGGGACCTACACTTTCACCTCATCCAAAACTCTCTGGAAAGTATTCGTGGATCATTCCCACCACCTCTTTCTTCATCACATCATGAACTGCTGGTTCGAACTGGAACTCTTCATCGTGCTCAGAGTGCACTGAAGGTTCAGTATGCATAGATGGTTCAGTGTGAACCGACACCTCCTCTCCATTACCGTCCTCATTCTGAACATTCCTACGACGCCTCCCGGCGTTAGCATTAACAGCAACTTGTCTTTTCGGTGCCATCTACTTACTGAAATTTTAACAAACAGCGCAATATTCAGGTACAGTTTAAAACATTACGAGCAGTGCAATTAGTTAATGAAGGTGGCCAATTGCCATTACCCTCTTGCCTTGCCTTTTAGGTTTTAAACCCTCCCTGTACTGCATCAAGTCATCGCGCCCCTGTCTTAGCCTACTAACACGACACATTAACATGTTGTATTATCACAACACACTAACACGACAAACATACAAACTCATACCTGGCGCTTCTGGCTTTTGGTTACCCGTGATGACATTCCCACTCATTGGTCCCATTCTCAGTCTAAGTCTAGGCATCGAGGATGCCCAGGTTATTTAAACATGGCTCTGATACCAACTTGTAAGGCCCCAAACCAGGGAACCCTACTTGTTGGCTCAAACGCAAGCTAAGTAGTCATAGACATCAAACTTAACACAATTCATTGTAGCGGAAAACAAATAGTTAACAAAGGTGAACGACCCGACCTAAAGCATAATTCAGTCAACACTAATATCAAACTGTCTCAACGAAATAACTAGTAAATAATGTCATCACAAACATCCACGGTAACCAAATGCCATCCAGAAGCCGCCAGCTCACACCTTCTCTTTAACTGAAATACATGCTTAAAAGTCAGCTACGCTGAGTGAGTTCTATAGTAATTCTTTGTAGAATAATAAATCCCAAAACGTTATAAAATAGTTTCCATCTCAAAGGTTTATTCAAAATACTTTCTCAACCAAACAGGTATATTTTATCGACAAACAATTATACCGTGTTGTCCGGTCCGAAGACACAAGCCAACACGATCTCCCGCCTGACTTACGTCAGACACAATACCTCGTCGACTAACGTCAACACAATATCAAGCTTACACTCGATCTCCCGCCTGACCAAAGCCAGACACAATATCTCGTTGACTAACGTCAACACAACATCAAGCTTACGCTTGATATCCCGCCACGACGTTTAAGTACATGACACAACTCATACACACATGCAAGCATAACGATTATTGAAAAACATATATTTCATTACCAAAAGCGTCGTCTATGCATGCAACTTACTAAAAACACGATTCACATGTATCCATGCCCAAAACAATAAAATATTTAAAAGTGGACGATAGAAACTCACCTTTGCTCGACACACTTCGATTCTTAGAACTCACTAAATCCTTGTGCTCGCCTTTCGACCTCGCACCTATAATACACACAATACACGAGTCAATATACGACCCGGCATTACACTCCCACCTACTCGACTAAGTCGTCGTTACGCATGATCACAAGCACATGCATGATGCCATGCATAACCCTAGTTGCCACGTGAAGGCTCATGCATGCCCATGCACTCGAACCTAGACTTAACCCATTACCAAGCGCATAACGATTGTCTCGGAATCCACACGGCTTCCCGGAGTTGGTTTCCTTCGCTAACCACCAACCCTGACCACCCATGGCCTTCGGCCGACCTCGCATGACCACCATCCGGGCTCCCTTGCCACTATCGTGACCTCCCTACGCTGCCATCACGCCGTCCCAGCCACAACCGAGCCACCACAGCCCCCGTCGGCTTTGTTCGGTCTTCTTCCGCCTCACGGTTCACCACCCGCCTTAGCCGGCTCTCTCTCCGACCTCTTTACGCATGCCGGCCACCCAAAAAGGGTTTGGCTGAACACCCCTTTAGCCCGTAATCATTCACAAAACGAAAATAATAACAATAACGAATCAAGATTCGAGATTATACCTCCGATCCGTGTGACTCGTGCGAATCGAATCACCAAGAAACTCGTATCTCTCAAAAGCTCGTCTCTTTCGAAACCCTAGAATCATAAAAACGTTTACCACGCCTATCCGAGGATCAAAACACGTAAACAAAGGGTTGGGGATCACAAAAATACCTTGTATCGATCTCGAGACGCGAAGAACGGCTCGTTTTTCCTTCCTTCCTTCCTCTCGGCGGCCGCTAGAACACGAATGTGGTTCCCCCCTGCGCCGTGAACCTAAAGGGTTCACCACCCGTGGATCGGGCTTCGGCCGTCGTGTGCATGCGCCCCGATTGAAACTTTTAATAAAAATCCCTCTAAGTCTCGTTATTTACTCGCCGTCCCCTTCTAGGTTTATTTTAAAAAGAAACCCAATACTACACTTTTGTTAAGTCTCGTTACTCGTAGAAATCCGTCCATTATAATACAACATATATATATACATTAATCCCATTAGTTCTATATAAAAAAAACGGGATGTTACATCTAAGGATGTTTGTAGAGTTTGAGAGAAAATAAGTGTTTTTCAAAGATAAATGAAAATCTGATGTGACAGCTAAATGACGTGTTTGTAGATGTTTTTTACGTGTTTGTAGATGTTTTTTACGAGTTTGTATTGAAGATGGTCTAATGTTGACATTGAAAAGATCTCACTAAATACTAAAGTTTTCTTTTGAGTAAATCACATGTTTCATCCTTAAACTAGGGAAATCACAAAAGTCATCATCTATTTAAAAAGTTAGTCATCATCTGTTTAAAAAGTTGCAACACATTACGTATTTTCCACTAATAGAAGTTATATTTTTTAGTTTTTTTTTGTATAATGTTAATTTTATATTTTACCCTTACCACTTAAACTACAAAAAGTGTAATTTTTACTATTCTTTTCTTTTCTCTTCTTTCTTTTTGTTTTTGTTTTATTTTTCATCACTTGTATTTATAAACTTATCTTAAATGTTATTAATTAATTAATTGGTTTTATTTGTTTATAAAATATAATTTTATTTATAGATTTTTATTCTATTATAAATTTATTTTCATTTGATCAATTTGGTTATTGCCAAAAACCGACTAAACACTTCGGTTATCAAGAAGCTATAACTGTTCGGTTTCAATTATGAATCGGTTTCTCGGTTTTGATGTCCGATCAAATTCGGTTAACCGAATTTGAGTTGATGCACCTTCTTTTTTCAACTTAACAATCACCTATTTGTGCTTATTTTTTTATTTATAGAAAAGAGTCCTTTATTATCAAACCAAGGTTTATTAAAATTGGGTAAAACCTTTAATCAGAATTAACTTTTAAAAAGTTAGTTATGTAGGATACCTCCCCATCGAAGAAGTTAAGCGAAAATGAAAAGAGAACAATGGAATCGAGAAAGATGCAACACGTTTGAGTGGATAGTTTTGGTTGTGTGCATTAATGTACAATCTGCTGCCAAGTTGTAAATCAATTTTATAGAAGTGTGGGCTTCCTAGACAACATACCACAAGCACACACGAGCAAACTCTAAACCTTCTTAGGATACATGGGGCGTAGCTCGGGTTGTTCGGGTATTGCGGGTACCCTTGCAGGCAGTTGATTCGGGTATAAGTATCCGTGTGGACAAGCCTGCTAGTCGAGAAAATTAAGGTTGGGGTTTTATGTTTATTTCATGCAAGAAGTACAGGATAAAAGTAAATTTCTAAGGTCCCAAACGCAAGAGGCATTACGTGTTGGATTTACTCATTTACAAACAATTTCGTAAACTTAAAATGAAATCATTGTAGAGGAAATTAAATGTAATTACATAGTACCCAAAATACCAACCAAATAAAACACTGTTTAACAACATATAGTTCGCATAATATATGACTATGCATACCAGAACTCAAGCGCCGGGTAACTCCTCGGGAATAGCCAAACACGCATCCACGCCGCATACTTCTACAATTAACCTGACATGCATACTAAAAGTCAGATGACGCTGGTGAGTTCAAGTCTTTCATTCACTTAGGAAATAGTTTCATCATTCAATCAATCATTAGGGTTTTAAATCATTTATACGAAAACATGGCTTATCATTTATCATTCAATCATCGTCAAAACACCGTTTAAAATAACAGTCATTTAACATTTAACATTAATTTAAGTCATACATTATTATCTAAATCTGTATTACCGTTCATTCTGTCATTTAGCATTATATCGCCCATAGGGCTCAAACGTCCATAAATCGACAATACAAAGCATTCCGTCCTTTTTATTGCCCCTATGGCTCATACGTCCATAAACCGACAATTTTCATCGACGGCTATGGCACATCGGCCATAATTGTAGAGTCTTATATTTTTATAAGTTGATGTCATCAATGTATTTTTAAACAATGTTTGTTAAGTTTATTACTTGTAATTTCATTTGATGTAATTTCCTGATTTTTTTCTAAGTCTGGGACATCGAAACTACTTAGTTTCGATTGAGGTTTGTTCAATCGAAACTAGTAGTTTCGATAGATAGGAAGTTTCGACAGACTTGTTTTTCACTTGTAAATGCTCAACCGAAACTACTAGTTTCGGTGAGCATACTTTCGATGCCTGTCAACCTACTATAAATAGCCAAGTTTGAGAATGTTTAGGGTGTGGATAGCGGCTGTAACCCTGAAATTATCTCTTTCACAGTTTTGTGAATCAATACACATTTGGAGTTATTTCATCTGTTGTTCTTACAATTTCATATTATACTTGTGTTGATTCCTGTGTGGTTTGCCTGTTTATCTTCATCAATTCTGTTTCTACCCTCTGTTTCACCACTATACACACAAATTCCGCATGTATGTGTGTAATCGATCTTTTGAGTGATTTCCGATTAAAATCTAGACCTACAATAATGTCGTCGGATCATAATTTAACCCATGGGTCACGTTAACCCTGAGTAACCGTCGTTACTCCAGTCCCAGTTGTACAACATCGAAACCATTGACAGGCCACCAAGGCACTGCCCCTGTTGTGTTATGGCCCTACGACTCATACGTCCATAAACCGCCATAAGGCTGGTAATAGGATCAGTCTCGCGGACTTGACCGCTACTTTCCAGGCTTCTTAACCGTCAATTCTTTCCTTTAACAGATTAGATATGTATCGACTTCATTTAAAACATTTGCCCTTTTTCTTTTCATAAAACGTTCAATTCATTTTTAAAACCCTTTCTTTCATTTAGAAAACCATTCCTTTTGCAAACCTTTCATTTCATAAACATTCTTGTTTCAAACATCGTTCCTTTCATAATTCGTTCATTTCATAAACATTTCATTTAGCAATCATTTCATAAACATTTCGTGTGAGTATGCATATCACCTTAGAAACAAGTAAATAGTGATTCTTGACACACTTGTTAAGCTATCCAATACGACTTACCAACTTGGTCCAAAATGCGGCACTCTCAATCTGAATTAATGTTTAATAAAACATTAATTCTACACTTTCTATTATCCCAACGAAACTAGGCAATTTCACTTCTGATATCACAGCGAAACTAGGTTAGTTTCGCTTCATATGGTCGGAGTGAAACTAGGCAGGTTCGCTTCCTGTACTTCAACGAAACTAGGTTACTTTTGCTGTCAATTATCTAAGCGAAACCCTAGTTTATGCATGAAGATAGCGGCTAAGCATGAAAACCATCAAAGTCCGATCTTTTTACATCCAAAACGTGTGTTTTACCCTCGTGAGTCTAGGTCTACGGTCCTCTTTCCGTTTAGCACGTAAAAACCCGCCCTTTTTGGTAAAAACTCATAAAAAACCCACTTTGAAGAAACACTCAGATTTAGGACGAATCAATACCTGTTTTCTCTTGATTCTTCTTCCCTAGCAATCTAGAGACGATTACTAACGATACTCGGGGCTCGGTTTGGATGAAACCTAGCTTTCTCTTTCTAGGTTCTCTCTACTTTCTCTCTCTAGAGATGAGGATGAGATGGTGAAGTGAGGAGTAGGGAAAGTGGCGGCTACGTTTAAGGCCCTCCCTTTCTCACTTTGATCTTCCGTTTATTCTCGCGTTTAGTCCCCGATCTTTAATTATTTCGTAACCAAATTTATTCATTTAAATCGTTAGAAATTTCGAGGTGATACAAAATCTGCCCCTGCGTGACGAGAGAAGAAGCAGGGGATAAAAGTAAGCTTGGGTTTTTAAGTTTATTTCATGAAAATTTTAGGGTAATTTTGTTCGGTTAATCGGGTTAGTTCATGGGTCATGAGTCCGGGTTAACGGATCACGGGTCAGCGGGCTACAGGCTAATGGGTCACGAGTCAGCAGGAGAATGGGTCATCAAATAGCTCATTTTAACGGTGTTGAAGAAGCCTTGGCACGCGGAGTTTGAGCAAGTAATTCGCTAAGTTACTTTGAATATTTTGAATAAAGCGTCTGACTAGTTTGTTTATGTAGTCCGAGTCATTAGGATTTAAATGTTAGTTTTTTTTATTCCTATATTTAAGAGTATGTTATGTACGCAATTTAGAATTAATAAAATCATCTGCAGTTTCATTTCTTCATTCACGTAAATTATGTGTGTGTAGTGTGTTGTTTAGAAGGGCCGGAACCAACATTTGGTATCAGAGAGGGTGAAGACGGTGAAGCCGTTTTGAGAGTCTGTTTCGGGAAAAAGGTGTAGCCCTTTGCTGCAGGGCAAACACAACAGCAGAAAACCGACTTCAGGGGCTGTTCGGGGCTGTTTTACAGCAGAAGACGGACACGGTAAAGTGTTTCGGGTCAACCGTTGTTGTGGGGGGAGTATCGTTTGAGACGACTATGGTGACCGGTGATAAACATTGGTGTGCCGGGGCTGTTAGCTGGGATCAAAGAACCTTTGATCAACTTGTTTCGTGATAAGAGGAGACCGGCATACTTGCGTGAAAAGCGGGTAGAAAGGATCCGCCAAAGTAGGAGGTTTTGGGTTCGATTCGCTTGGCGAGTTAAAGAAAAAGTTAAAAGCGGTGGCTTTGTTTTCTTGGTCGGTAGAGAAGCCTCTTTGAACAAGTGTGATCGGAAAATTTTAGGTTTGTTCTCGTCTTATGTGTGGAATGGGTTCTTGTTGGTCGAGTTATGGAATTGGGATTTGGCGTCTTCCAGATTGCAATAATTGGATTGGGTCATCTTGATATTTACATCCAGGGGTGGCGACTTCCCTATAGTGGTGATCCTTTGGCAACGATAGTGGTCAGGTATTTAATGTAATTGTGTTACCCGAGTGTAGAACCTACACAGTGACAACATTATGGCGTTGGAAGTTCAAACCGAGATGACTTTGGACGTGGCCGGGGAAGAGGTCGTGGGTCTGTGAAGAGTCGAGATGATAGTGAGCGTTTCCGGGATAAAAGCCATGTAAAATGTTGCAAGTGTGAAGACTTTGGACGTGACCAACGTGAAGGTCGGGTTGAACAAGATGGTGATTCGACGCTACTGTGAGTAAAGGTGTGAACAAACCGATTAAGGGGGTGATTTTTGGGTTAATCGGGTTAGTTCATGGGTCACGGGTCCAGCATACGGGTTAACGAATCGCGGGCTACAGGCTAATGAGTCGCGGGTCAGCAAGAGAATGGGTCACCAAATTGCTCATTTTAACGGTGTTGAAGAAGTCTTTGGCACGTGGAGTTTGAGCAAGTAATCCGCTAAGTTACTTTGAATAAAGCCCCGGGCTAGTTTGTTTATGTAGTCCGAGTCATTAGGATTTAATCGTTGGTTTTTTTATTCCTCTATTTAAGAGGATGTTATATATGCAATTTAGAATTAATAAAATCATCTGCAGTTTCATTTCTTCATTCATGTAAATTATGTGTCTGTGTAGTGTGTTGTTTAGAGGGGCCTCAACCAACAAATTTTAGAGGGAAAATGAGAAAATTTTAGAGGGAAACTCAAGAGAGAAAATTAGAAATTTTGGAGATTAATTTAGAAAGAAAATATTACAGGATAACAAATAACTCATTAATCATCTCACTTCTTTTATTTAAAAATTATTTGTTTTAAACATAGATTTTAGTGATCCTTTTAATTAAATTAGTTATATCTTAAATAAATCACACATTTTTAACGAAAATTATTGTTTTTATTTTTATTTATTTTATGTAACTTTTTTTTAGATATTGATATGTTCTTTTTTTTATTGTTTTGAATTAATTAAATTAGTTTTAAATATATAATTAGTTTTAATTTAAAAAATGAAAAAAGAAAAGAATTAGAGTAGTCTGGGTTATGTCCATATCAATTTGGGTAATTTGTAAGGAATTTAGATAAAAATAAAATGTTACTCTCTCATTGAATCGTATTAGGTATTTAAGGTAGTGTCCTTACACCCTTAAATAGCATATACCATGATGACATTGCTTGAATTTTCATGCCTCGTTTTAAACCTCTTCCATAACATGTTTAAACAATTTTATTCCTACAAAGTGGAGAAGGGAGATATATATCATGAAAAACATCACATATTTTGAACGGCTTTATAAATAATGAGTTGGTTAATTCGGTTATAGTACACACCAAAACCGAAACCAAACCAAAAGTTTTGGTTAATCGGTTATGGCTAAACCAAACCATCGGTTAGTTGTTTGGTTCGGTTAATTCGGTTATTTGTTCACCCCTACCATTTATGTTACTTAATTTTAAAATTTTTAACATTTATAAAAAAAATTCACAATATTGAAACACTAGTGAAAGTTAAGTGCTTTAGAAACACAAAATAAACTTTCATTGACTTTAGTAAAACACTTAAAAACTTTGTTAAAATTATATAAAGTTATCCCTAATAAAATTTAATAAAAATATTTTAACAAACAAACATTAATTTTTATAAAATATTATGAGGTCTTTAAATTTTATTGGGTTTATTTAGAAAAGTAAATAACTAAACGTATTTCGAAAGTATTTTAAAAAAGGGCTTCATAGAACTTATGTAAAATCTTATAATACGTATATCAGCCTAAAACAGTAAAACGGTTTAAAAGTGGGCATCATAGAAATCACTTGATTGACGAATCTAGACATAATCCAAAGGCTCTAGTCAATCTCATCACATAATACACTTGGTCGAGCCTATAACATATAAGATCACCTTATATAACAAAAGCATTCTAGCTCGACAAACCCATACACTCACTAATAAAGACTTCAAATAACCTAACGGGTCAAAATGGTATATTACAGTCCTGGTTAGACAACCCGATGTCAAATGCCGTTGTACTCAAAATCATCCACCATTATTAGTTTTTATCCCACAAACTATTTCTATGTATCCGACACTATCCATTCAACTATTTTTGTGTATCCGACACAATCCATTCAACCAATCATGCCATCAAATTACCAAACATCCCAGTACTCAATATTCTCGTGATCAATTCCCAACTAATTGAGTCTTAAAGCAATTTTATAATAAAACTAAAGTTCAACGGATTTATTTTATACCTTCCGTGTATATGGTTCGCATACATGAAACCACCCGAATGCTACATTCAATACGAATCAATACCACCATTAGGATATTTTTGCCTCCCAAGATATCCTGTGTACTCAAAGTCGACATACAAAGTCCTTTGGATAGCCACACAACCTAATCCATTTCTTGTTTTAAATCCACAGAAAGTGTCTCATTATGTTCGGTATAAAAAAATATAACAAACAACTTCTTATCAGGATTTCCTCCCGTTAAAACATTCATATATGTGTTAGGAAACTATTGTCCAAAAATCGTCACCTAAAGACCCATGAGCGACAATTCCTACGGTGGAAATGTGCTTCTATGAGTTATGAAGCTTTTGTCCAAATTTTGCTCATTCCAATGATCAGATCTTCGGGGATCGTTCGACCTTCAACAGTGCATATGTAAGCAAATTTTGCACAGATTGTTCTAAATGGTTTTTAACACCCTTAAGCAAGTATTTAGAGAAATCGGAGCTTACCATTGTGTTCGTAACGTCGAGAAATAGTTCAGGGTGAAAAACCGTACCTCCGGCCGCCTCCGACCGCTGCCGGACAACCGCGAGCTGCTGACGGCAACCGCCGGACCGCCTCCGGCCACCCTAGAGCTCAACCCTCTCTCTCTCTCTCTCTAAACATTTTTCTGAATTTTATAAATGAGATAGTAGAGAAGACAGTTGGGGTATTTATATAGCATGTGGTCTCCGATCGCGGGTCGGTTTCTCGATTAAACAAACCCGATAAAAATATCGGCGTTAATTTACCCAAAAATAACTCGTCATAATTTATTATTTTCCCCGAGTCCTTTCATCTCAAAAATATATCTATTCGGGTTCAAATAATTATCTTACGAAACTGCTCGGTTCAGGTGTTACATGTGTCGAACCGAAACCCGATATTTTTTTGTCGTTTAACACCCAAATAAATCTTGTTATTATTTTTCGCTCGCAAACGAGTTCATTTCGTCTAAAAAGTATATCCGGACAAAATAATAATAATAATAATATATGAACTCGTCGAGCACGGGTGTTTCAACGGCCCAAGATCTACTTGCCGTCATACACTCTCCTAAAATATACTCCCTCGACTCCACAGACTGTTGACAAGTCAGATATAAAATTGAAGGAATGTCCAACCCTTTAATTACCACTAAGATTTTGTCTCGTTAGAAGCCTATCTAGTGAAACACGCCTAACAATGATGTTAACCTTTCTATGAATGAACTTATTCCATCGTGTAGCTTTATTTCCATCCGGAAGCGTTACAAGATCAATAACTTTTCTAGCCATCTTAAAAGAAAAATCTTCTTCAAACTCTAAATCCAAAACCTATGTATCCACTTCCGAAGACCAAGAAACTGTGTTAAGCTCCCCAAAAACAGCCACAAATTGTGCCACTTCAACCCTCCACCTACGCCAATTCCACACCCATCCTGTCGGAACGATCCGATGAGGTTCTAACTTACAATGTGAGATTCGTGTGCTATTCATGTGTGTCTCTTTTGAAACTAAATTGAGTATTGAATATGGATATGTGAGTTTTTGGGTTTAATCTTGGTGTTTTTAAATGTGGTTGACGATGGTGAATGTTGGTGGTTGATAGTGGAGTTGGTTGTAAATAGCGAACATTAGGATGAGTTTTAACCCTAAACAAGTTAGATAAAATAAAGTAATTTATTATGATATAAAAAACCAAGCGAATTACAAAAACTGATTCATAGAATTTTTACAAAGCGAAAGGTATAAAAAACAAGTTCTAAAAGTATTACTATTTTTTAAGTCATACACATCAACACCTATTATTATAAAAGCACTTCCAACGAGAGAAACGGATGAGTGTGTGGTAAATGAGCCGCGTTGAAGATCTAGTTCGGCCGGTGTTTGGAGAGAACACATCCGGAATTCAAGATGAGGGCAGACAAGAGGATTAGCCCCCACTAGGCTATATTTAATTAGTTTTTAACTTAAAATGTTTTTTAATTAATTTTCATTTACATTACTCCGATTAAAGAAGAACAAGAACAATGATTGTACTCCAGAGAGAGGTAAAGTACTCCGAAGAAGTTACAAGTGTTTCGGACTGAAGTTAAAGACTCTGTATCAGTTTGGTTTTCTTCTACAACAGACTACTCCCGGATAGCAACTAACGACTACAAAAAAAGTTTGTTAGTTAGTTAGTTATGTCAGCCTAGCATTTTAGAAGATTCTAGAACTTATGTATAAACCAAATTGTATCTATTCTATAAATAGATAGCTTGCATTCATTTATTGTAACCGTCTTTGTCAAATTCTCAAGTGTACGAAACAAGATCATTCAATACAATTTGGCCTTTTATTTACTTTGTGTTCTTATCTGTTTATGTTGATTTGATTATCAAATGTTGTGATTCCGTCAAACAATTTGATCACAGAATGTAGTTCTTGATAGTTACCGATCCTACAAAAATAGATTATTATAAAAAGTAATTTGATTTATAAAAAATAAATATGAAAGTAGACGATAATGTGAAAATATATAGGTGTTTAAAAAGTGATATACTGTTAGAGTAAAAATATTTGTTTTCAAGGGAAGAGTGGAAATCTAATGTAACAGATGTGATATCGCATTTATGAGTGTTTGTTGGATTTAGCATTAAAGATCCTTTAAATAAATTTCACCATAGCATGTAATATTAATTAAGAATTATAATTTTTTTCAAAGACACATCAACATCTATTATTATTCTTCCATAACTATATTTTAGGTTGTTTGAACTAGACTATTAATTTCATAATTGTGATGGTGTACAACACGTGTGTTGTGAAAAGCTCTAACATACGTTTATACTAAAACTGATCATCTAAGATTAGAGTGTTGCAGATTTGACACCAATTGCAATAGATTAAGAAATGCTTATAATGGATTTCATTGCCAACCAATCAACGAAAATGCAGGATGTAGAGCTATCTACAAAGTCTATACTTTTCAAAATGGGTGCAACAAATACATCAGTACGTGTTTCAGGTGAACTAGACTATTTTCATAAGTCAATCTCCATAGAAAGTGCAAGAGGGAGTAAGAAGCAAGACCATTCTAAGGTTGGGCACGGCCGTACTGGTCACCGATCAAGGTGTCACGAGTAACAAAGATGGCAGATCTAAATTTAATTTATTGCGTGACTAGATATATATACCATTAGATTGCATATAACCAGGCTAGGCCCAACCTTGTTTGATTATTATAATAATTTTAATGATGCAACTATTGTTATGTAATTATATCATAAAATAAGCCACGTAAATAATAAGTTGTGTAATTACATGGACACATATATGTACATATAAATTTTTTTTAACTGCGGATATTATAAACACCGACTAGCAAGAAACTAGACGACAAAACCAAGGATTACATGAATAATAGAGGGTTTACACTCTATCCAATTTCGTTTGCACTTATTCTTCCTACTCAAATACCAAATAAACAAAAAAATAAACATCACATCCTTTAGCCAGGTCTTCATAAAAATCACGCCACTCCGAAGCTTCCAAATAGCCCACCAAGTAACAAAAGCTATCCCCCCCAACCCACCCACAAGTATCTCTTTCTTCGCCAAGTTAAGAGCCGAGCTATTAAGCCAATGCATTAGATCCACAGGAAACCTTAAAACCGGTAAATTCACATTGAGCCACCCTTCAACCAAGTCCCATATCTTTCTAACCGACCCATTTTCGCCAAATCCAAAGATCATAAGAAGCGTTATAGTTGGGTGTGGATGGTTACCTCGCTGGTGCTAACCTCGCCATGCAGTGAGACAGTTTTTCCACTCCCAATGTGTGCAATCGATTCTTCCAAGCATCCGGGGAAAACCGTGTACGGTTTCATGCACCTTGTATATTTGTTGGATATCACTAAATGTCAGTCTCTTTAAATAGCGCTTGCCGTAGATATCAATCACACCTTCAAAGTAATAATAATAATAATAATAATAAATAATATTAATAATAATAATACAAATAATAATAATACCTTCACAAATTGTTGAGAGTTTCTCGCGAGATTTTTTCAAACATCTACAAATATTCATCACATGAATCGTGAGAAATGTCGAATGCTAGTTGACCAATTGCAGACGTACATTTTTGTATAATCGTGAAACCTAGTTTATGTCTAGCTCTTCCCTTTGATGAAAAACATAAACTTTCTCTTGAAATCTCCAACAATTCGTAAGAAAAGTTAACGACTCATGCGAAAACGGACCCGAAACGTATCTTCATTATATAGGGGAGTATCAGAAAAATAGTCACGTACTAGACGTTCATTAACAGTTTCCCGATCCCGCATTACTTAAACTCTCCTTGTAACCCGTTCCAAACTCTCTGCTTCTTGAAGCAGTTGGTACCCCAAACGAATCGTCTCAGCAATCATTTCATCTTCATCCGATGAAGAGGATGCAAAATCCATTTTTTTATAACAATTATAGTAAGAGTAGAAGATGGAAATTGTGTGATATGTTTTGAGATTGATTTGTTATTTAAAGATTAAATTTAAAAAATATTTTTTTTTATTTATAGTAGTCGTTGCAACGGCTAGTCAAACACACACCGACACACCAACACCCATGATTCACAACTAAACTATGAAAATAGTTTTCACTGCTCATTGTCACATCAGCGTCACACTTTTTATTTTTTTAAATATAAATAATATAATTATATTATTAAACAATACAAATGTAAATAATACTATTATAAGATTAATATTATTTAAAAAAAGATTAATATTAGCAAAAAAAGCACACCGCTACTGATGTGTCCTAAAATATACAAATTTTTCATGTATAATCATACTTATAATTGACTGGTTTTTAGCCATATTCATAGTAAACGATACTTAATTGCTTCCTATTTGAATTTGCAATCCATTTAGTTTTCTGTAGAAGAAAGAAATCAAAAATCCACAAAAATGGAGACTTTTGGATACAAGAAGCCAAGCATGACCGTGCTTATCCAAGCATGACCATGCCTTCCTGAAATCATAATGGAACAAACCAAGAAGTTAACAGAAGTCAAAGGTCAAGCGGCACGGTCGTGCGCATGTCTGACTCATACCCCCAACTGTCACGGAAAAGCTAAAGATTCGTTCATAGTATAATGTATTGTTCATACGAAGCACAGGCGTGCTCCCCCAACCACGAGCCTACTTACCCCCTGATTTCAGCCTATAAATAGAGGCGCAAGCCTCAATCGTTGGTGTGCACTTCCAGGGGTAAAGCTCCATCCTTTTGATCCCATTTTCTATAATTTTGAGTGTTCCAAGTATTGTAGATCCCTAGTTCTTCATATTCAAGTTACTAGAGGCAATTCATACTCACTTCATTTCGGTTTTGGGTGTAATACTTGGATCCTCCCATGATTATATCGTAAAGTGTTAGTGTAGTCATTCGTATGGCCATTCTTGGCTAGTTCTCTTATATCACTTGGGTCTTGATGAATCTTGATTTAATTTAACATTTTACTTTAATATATGGTATGTTTATGTTTCTTGGTTAATTTTTTTTACTATAATCTTCCTTTATAAGACGCGGGTCCTTAGTTTCTTGTCACTAAAGCTTTAAATAATGTGAGTGTCTTAATCAAGACATCTTGTTAAAACATTCATTTAAGGTTGTGTGTTTTCATACAACTCTGGTGCCATACTAAACCTGGTTGGTAATTGATTTAAACTTTGGGTCGGTTGGGAAATGGGTACTTAAGCAAGACATTTCGAGTCTTAGTTGGACCTTGTGTTTTGTGTCAATATTTCTGTTATTTTCCTCACATTAGACTCTTAGCGGGAGCCGTGGTGTTTAAGATCTGAAGGTGACAATATTTATGTAAAGGAATCTTTTAAGTCAAAATCTTTTTATCCAGTCTTGAACAGTTCCGAGTGGACATTCACCTTAGCTTTATAAGGATTGTGAGTCACGGTAACCCTACAAGGGAGCCTATCTAATTTACCTCTGAGAAACATAAGAGGTTAGTTTAGATTTCAGCCCAGTAGTCGGACATCCGGTGCTACATGAATTCTGTAACTAACCACATCCTAACATAGATTAGTTTGGACTTCAGATCAGTAGTTGGACATCCGGTGATACATGAACTCCGTAACTAACTACATCATTAACTTTAAAAGTACTTAAATCATATCAAGTGGATTCAAACTTAAGTAATATCTTATGTTAATTAATTAAGTTTCTACTTTACTATTTTATTTCTTTTTATTTTATTTTTACAACCACTCTACCATTTTTTTTATTTTAGTCAGACAATAGAAATGATTGATTATTGGGAGCTACCACTGTGTCCCTTAGGTTCGATGCTTGGTTATTACCTAAACTATATTACGCTGCGATAGATACACTTGTCTATTATTTAAAACCTAATAACTATATTGCAAATCTTAATCAGAAAGAAATTACTCACTAACACGACACACATCGGCTACAAATATAAAAAAACAGACGTAAAATACCAAAAAAATATAAAATATCTACTTCTCATCGTCATCGAGTAGTCGAAGTGCGTAAATATGTTTCACCAAAGTTACTAATCCAAACACGTGCCAAAGCCGCTTACGAGACCAAAAACATATTTTATTTTTAAACCAACTCGGTTTTCAAATAAGATTTGTATCAGAATATTCATAAAAAATTAAACAACACTACGTATTTAGATTTTTTTAAAAATTTAACGAGCACAAATTATTAGAGGAAAATCAAATTAAATGAAAAATGAAATATTATTAAAAAAATTAAAAATTAAACTATTGAACTGGTTTGTAGCGTGAGGAGAGTCACGACAGTGACTCATTGTTGTGGCTTGCGATGGGAAGACGCGGTGTTTCACGTGTGAATGGGGTGCCACCTAGGACCATGACGTGATCCGTGAAATGTATGCCGGTTAGTTTTAGTTGCTAATAGTGAACATTATCTAACCTATTAAAAGGCAACTATTATGAATAGTGAAACAAGCTAGCTGCCTGCTACTAATTTTTTTTTCTTTTTCATTCTTATACTATATATATTTTACGCTTTTAATCCGTTTAGTTATGCATTATTTTTGTTTTTCTATAATAACTTGCGGTCATTAACTTTTTGTAAAAAAACGGAATTCACGGCTGTTTTTAATTTTTTTGTCAACGTTCCGATTTAATTTTTTCAAGACGGAGTTGTATTCAAAATCGAGTTTGTTTTTAATTTTTTTTTTGTCAATTTTCCGATTATATTTTTTTTAAAACTAAGTTGTGTTCAAAATCGAGTATTTTTTTGGTATTGTTTCCCATAGTAAGTGTCGTTACCGTTATGCTACCGTGACGAGCCGAACCTATTATGAGTGAACATTATTACCCATACTTGTATTATCCGAACCAGTGTCAGTATTCGCTTTTATGGTTTTTGACGGCTCGAACCGATAACGACCAAGCTCCTGGCGCGGGACGTTGGCAAAAAAACGACCACACTCTCGCGACGATGCACGGGTGCCCGCCGCGAAGCACGGGCCGGGAACCAACTAGTTATAAAATTATATTGTAACTTATTTTGGTATTGAAAACTAACCGGATTAAAAAATTGATTACAGCCTAAAAAATATTAAAAAAAAGTTTAAAAAGTACATCTTATAAAAAATAAATCTATTTTTTTAAGTTATAAATCATAACGAGACATCGACACCTATTATTCTTATAAATAAACTTTAACATAACATGTTCTATTATAAATTTTTTCAACGACACATCAACGCCTTTTACTATTCTTCCATAACTATATTTTAGGTTGTTTGAATTATGAAATATAATAAATTAAAAGTCATTTATTGAAAGTGCAATTATATCTCGTCCAATCTCAAACGATGTTGACAACGGTTATGTAGCAATGATGACAATCGGACATCATCGATTTCAACATAACCATATCGCCCTCTCTCTCGTACAGCCGCAACCCAAGACTTTAATGGCGAACCGCTCAATGAAAATGGAGGATCTAGAGTTGTCTACAAAGTTTGTACTTTTTCAGGGTGCAACAAATAAAAATAGCCGTTCAGTGTTTTACGTGAACTAGACTACTTTCATAATTGTATTTGTATTCAACACGTGTTGACCTTCATAAGAATGGCAGTTGCGAAAATTGCCGGGGCATTTGACACAGATCGAGGTTCCTGTTCAGTTACCATCCCAACCCCCCATGAAGAAGTTACTACCCCGTTGAGATTTTGAGGGATTGAAGATCGATTTCCGCCGGTTTGGCTTTGAGAAGTCAAACCTGTTCTTAGATGGTTACAAGGGTTCAAAAGAGAGGGGGAGGGGTTCAAACGGGTTTCAACTGAAATAGAGGGGGTTGAAGAGTTGAGTCACTGATTGTAATTTTTTTCTTCTTATAAATTTACTAGGTTATAGACCCGTGTATTACACGGAGTTGTATAATTAAAATGTGATTCATTACTATAACTAAAATATACAAAACAGGACGATAAATCTCATGATATTGTTTATTCCTTGACTCCTCGCCAACAATTCGGATTAACAACGGTAGAATAGTGGATCAATAAGTCAGTATAGTCAAATATGCTACCCAATTGATATTGTTTATTCCTTGACTCCTCTTCTTTTCCTTAACTCATAGCCCTCTAGTAAATTGTTGCCTGCAATTGTCAACTAGAGGTGCACAAATCGGTTTTTTTTTGGAACCAGATCCGGTTCGGATCCGGACCGGTTCCGTCAAAGTTGGTCAATAACCGGATCCATTAGAACCGGTTCCGGTTCGGATCCGGTTCCAGGTGTGGAGACTTGGAACCTATTGGGACCGGTTCGGATATTTAGAACCAGACCGGTTAAAAAAAACCGGTTCCACCGGTTCCGAAAAAAAAAAAATTAAAAATTAACAAAGATACACTATAAAATACATGTTTTAATTTATTACATATTAAGTATAATTGTTGAAGTATTAGCGAAGACGTGGGATAATAAACTCCCGATAAACATGTAGTTGCATTTTTAAAAACCTCAAGCAAATTAGTTAGTTTCTCGATCATATCCCAACTTATATTATCAAATTTTTGTAAACAACGTTTCTTTTGCACAAGTTCATCATGGAAATGTTTTAAAGTAATTCTTTGCCTTAAGGCCGATTCAAACATTTTCCAAGTCGAGTTCCATCTAGTAGGTACGTCCCAATTCGGACCTAAAAAGATGGAATCCGTTTGTTGGCACAAGTTTCTATAGTTTATATATCTTTTTTTGCTTGTGCTAAAAACTTCACGTAACATCACTTTAAAATTTTCTTTTACGTCTCTTATTTCTTGGACGTTTAGACCGTCTTGCACAACTAAGTTAATGATGTGTGCAACACATCGACTATGAAAAAAAACACCGTTACAAGGCGGTTCATATTTTATTTTTAATTTTTCGACCGCGTTTGTGTTATTTGAAGCATTATCAAAAGATATTGAAAATATTTTCGGTTGAATTTTATAAGTTTGAATTACCGAGTCTAAAATATAAAATAAGTTTTCACCGGTATGTGGATATCCAAAATAATCAAACGCAATCGTACGCTTCATCATTTGCCACGACTCCGGTTGAACCCAATGTGCGGTAACGCAAAGGTACGATTCGGGTAAACCATGTGGAGCGGACCAAACGTCCGTTGTTAAGTTAATGCCGGTATTTAATTTTTCAAAACCTAAAATTAATTCTTTTTTGGCTCTTTTCCACATTTTTAAACAATCTCTTCTCAAAGTAGAACGACTTACATTTGTGTAATTCGGTTGAAGCGTCTCTTGTATCATCCTCGTCAAGCGCGGATTATCAAAATGATCAAAAGGCAAGCCTTCTTGAATGACAAAATGTGCCATTCTCTCACGAACACTTTCGACATTGTATTGCCAAACTCCTCCATCCCTACCAATTTGAGTTTGATTTTCACCTTCTTGAGTGTGTCTTGCGTGACTAGCAATATGTTTCCTTAAACTGCTATTTCCCGCCGCAGCCAAAAGTTTACCACAACGTTTGCAACGAGCCTTTTGCGAGCCGTTCGACATTTCGCATAAATCGAAATAAGCCCATATTTCTTGGTTTCGGGAGCAAGGAAGTATTGACACAACCGTAACATCGCTAGTAGAACCACCAACCGAATTTTGAGTGCTTGCGGAAGTGGAAGCCATGAGAGCGTTTTTTTTTTTGCTTAACGTGAGCGTTTTGGGAGCGTTTTTGAGTTTTGAGAGCTAGAATGTTGTGGTGAACTAACACAAACACCCAATACCTATTTATACTAAATTTCAATCCTTAAAAACAAAAAAAAAAACAAAAAAACGGCCATAAAACGGCTATATAGCCGTTTTTTTTTTAACCCCAACGGCTAGAACCGGTTCCGAACCGGTTCCAAAATGTCCGAAAAAAACCGGTTCCAAAAAATCCGATTTTTATCCGATTTTTAACCGGTCCGTCAAAAAACCCAGAACCGGTCCCGGAACCGGCGGTTCTCATAATATCCGGACCGGTTCTAAAAAAACCGGTTCTCACCGGATCCGGTTTCGGATAATCCATCGGATCGGTTCCGGTTCCGGTTCTTTTGTGCACCTCTATTGTCAACAGTGAAAAAAAAGTAAAAGTACTTATCAAGGTGATCACATTTTTATAATTCTCAAAATTCCAGCCTCATATCCGTATCTTATGATTATGTCTATCAACCTTAGCCTCCACCCTATGAGTGTTAACGAAGATTGATCTCTCATTAAGACCCAGACCATAACTTTCATCCCGTTTTGTGTTTACAATGCCACTTTATAAGATCAATATTTAACAATTTGCATCAACGGTTATATGTATATTACACTGGTCGAATAATGTCTTTTGTAAATCAATTTAAAGCATCAATGGAAAAAAATAGTATTAAAAGTATGTAGCAATTCCCAATAAAATCTATTTTATAACCATTGGTGCACATTCTAAATCAATTTTTAGAAACCAAAAAAATATTTTTTTTCTTCACTCAAACATGTTATAAAACAAACCCATCACATAAATATGCATAGCATTGCTAACCATAAAGATGTTAAAGCCCTAAATCAAGATTCACAATAATCAAAATAACAACACGCCCAAAAAAGTTTAGCCCAAAATTCCATGACGCATACTGCAAATGATAATTCAAATTACGTAGAACAAAGACACTATACCTCACGGCCATGGGGAACCGCTGGCGCAGGCAATGAAAATCTTCCGTAGGCAACAACAACATGAAATAGGAAAAGCTGGAAGAAAACTTAAGTTATTATATTTAAATATCAAATATAGCAGCTTTGTTTAGAAATGTTCGTTTTGTTAAGTGTTTGTACAAGTCTATCTAAAGCAAACTTACCATTTTTACAAGGGGTTCTCTAATAAACATTCACAACTTATAATCATATCTTAAATTTCCATATAGCTCCTTCAAATATATGCAGAAATAAAGCATGCATTAAATCACTAAATAATAATTTATAAGTAGACACAAATGTCATACTTTACTTACCATCTGTGCATCAAAAACATTTAGCCCATGAACTGAGGTATGGAAGTTTCCAGCAACTCTTTGAACATCCAACACTCCATAAACCTAATTCAAGTAAAAAAATTCTAGTGTCTTAAAAATATGAGCAATGCATCAATAAAACTTACAAAACTGAGAGCACATACCTGACACCCTTCTCCATTATTCAATGCTTGCTTAACATTCTTAATCATATTTTCAGCCTCATCATCAAATTTATCCAGATGAACTGTTTGTCTGAATCTGTCTTATTATCTGGTTAAACTAATATGCAAGAAGCAGGCTATTAAAAATAAATAGCTTTGAAAAGTGATGGGTTCAATCATGTATTACCAACAGTAAGCATAAAAGGCAAATAAAAGATATTCATAATAGAGTAACTTCATTTCCCATCCATCCAGATAAACAAACCAAATTAAACAAAATATGTCATTATATTACATCAAAGTATTTATAAGTGAAATTACAAGATTAATTAGTTGGTCATCGTCACCATTAAGGAGTTGGTCAATTACCCAGCAAGAGCAACTTCAATTGCACAAATTGGAGAAATAAGTTTTTCAAAAAAATGGTATACGCATACTTTTATGCTTTTCAAAACACAAGTTACATTCTATACTTTAAAATCATTTTCCAATTTCTAAACAAACAATTTTAGAAATTGTTTTAATTTCATTTGAGAAGCACAAAATAAGTTGAAATTAATTATGCAAGATTTTTTGTTGTTGATTGCAATAATAAAAGTAAATTTAAATTGAGAAGATCAAATGTTTTACCCACCTAAATAAAACCATTCAAGTATATGAAAATGTTTAGCCACCAAAATACAAACAGACATTTGAGATTTGTAATGTACCTTTGTATTTTTAAGAAATGTGAAAATGCATTGATCAACAATTGAAATTCCACTCTCTATGATCAAGTGATTTTTGCAGGCTAATCCACCTAATTCAGAACCCATAATTAGAGAAAGCACACACACTTTGGTTCTTAATACTATTTATATTTACATCATATGATTCTTAATACACAATTAGAGAAAGCACACACACTTTGGTTCGATATCATAAATTCAAAAACATATAAAGAAAGATGGTCAAATACCATAATAAGAAATTAGCAAAATTTGTATCATTAGCATCTGGCATAGCAGCAGTGAAATTTTCTCCCATCATGCCTTTGTACAATTGAGCCATTGTTTTTACCTGTAAAGGAATCACATACACATAATTTATTCAACATGAGCCATTGTTTTTAACAATTGAGCCATAAAGTAATCACATAAACATCATTTATTCAACAACTGAGCCACTGTTTTTACCTGTAAAGGAATATAAATTTTAAATTAAATAAAAAAGTGTCTGTGAACTTGATGGTAGTTAAATCTTACTTGATGACAAAAGTTCATTTTTGATTGCATCAAGGAATAATTTTTGATATTAAAGTTCCATACATTTGACAAAGACCAAAAGGACTGTACATTTATCAAAACTATTTTAAGTACTCAACCTCACTACTGCAAACTATTTCAAAATCATATGGGTTTTTGCATATACAGAGTCATACCAAACGAACCATCAAGTATAAAGTATGTTCCAAACTATGCAACAAAAAAATAAAGATAAGCTAAGACAAGAACCATACAGCCTAGTAAGATCCAGCAGTAGGAAAAGGCCCAACAATTGACACTGCATACATTTCCCAGCAATGTACTTCAATTTAAAGTAGATTAGAAATCCTACTTCAAACACATGCTTTGTTATTTACCTTATGGAGCCTTTGATTTGGTGGACCGGCTAACGGTGGTGCAGAAACAACCCTTGCCTGGTCAGATGAAGATGCGGCATTTGTCATCCACCATGGTATAGCATTAGCGTTTGTAGTGGGCTGAAACATAATATCCTGAAAAAAATCCATGGCTTCTTGTGTGTGTGGGTTACGCAGAACACACACATTTTGTGTGTGTTCTTGCGATTTTGACTAAGGGGGAACAAGGAGGAGGAGCTAAGGACTGAAATTGAGAACTTGCATGTGTAATCACTTGGATTTGGTGCATTCCTCTCCTTCCAAACATCAAAGTAAGCATCCATTCTTCTCTAAATCACCGTTAAAGTGTTCTTGGTGGATTTTGATAGAAAACTCGAATTGGGTCAATGGGTGTGGGGATTTTGGTTTATTGTTGGTTATAAACCTTAATCTAGTGTTGAAAATGGTGGAGAATCATGATTAACATGATTCTAATATCCAATTTGTTGATTTCAAATTTGGGTTCTTGCGGTGAAAATTGGAGTTTTCAATATGATGAATAAATGATGAATTGGTGGTTAATAAATGTTTATGATGTTAATAAACACAAGTTTAGTAAAAGCCCTCAATCAGTTTGATGAATCAATAACCTTGGAGAATTGGGTGAAAATTGGATAAAACCTTAACGGGTCAAAATGGGTGAATGATTGTGTAGGGAGGTTAAAACTTGCTTAAGGTGTAATTAATCAAGTTTAGAACGAGTGTAATCCATAAGGTCTAGGGTGGATGTTAGACCTCCATTGAAAATGGTGAATTGGTGTATTGAAAGTTTGAGTATAATGGGTCAAACATGTCATTTGGAGTGAAATGTGGTATTTGGGTGTTGGGGGTTTGATTAAGGTCATGTTAATCAAACTAAGTTAGGGTTTTGATCTTTAGATCATTAAGATGCGTTTGGTGTTAATTGGTGATCAATGGATTACTAATTGTAATTGGGTTGTATAGGTGATCAAATTGTAAGGAAGCTAGCTTGGAGGATCAAAGGATCATCTTTGACAAAGGTAAGTGCTTTGCACTTACTTAGTAGTAGATAAGTAGTGGTTACATGTAAATAGATGTGTTGTTATTTCTATTTATGTGTTGTATGTTGATTTTTACTAATGTGGTAAATAGTCAAAGTAAAGTTTGAATATGGTAGGATTGTTGTAGTTGACATAATGTGGAAATTTGTCAAACTAATGAATGTCACTTGGTAAAAGTGGTGTAGTTAAACTATGTGGAATATAGTTAAAACTAAACATGGTAAATTGGTGTAGTTGACTAGTGTGATATGTAATCAAACCAAACTATAGAGTTTGGTGATTTGTTGTAAATTGACTTAGCATGGTATAAGTCACACCATTTGTGGATAAATGGTGGAATTGATATATATAAAATTGACTTAATATGGTATAAGTCAAACCATTGTGGATAATGGTGAAATTGGTGTAATTTGACATTCGTGATATAGGGTCAAAGTATTATGTTGAAATTGGTATAATTAGACTATGTGGTTAATAGTCAAAATTGAATGTGCAAATGTGGTAATTAGGTGTAATTAGACTATGTGGTTAATAGTCAAACTTGAATGTGCAAATGTGGTAAATATGTGTAATTAGACTATGTGATTAATAGTCAAAATTGAATGTGCAATTGTGGTAAATATATGTAAATTGACTCATGTGGTTAATGGTTAAACTAATTGGTGATATGTGATTAAATGGTGTAAATGACTTAATGTGGTCAAGAGTTAACTAAAATGTTAAATGTGGTAATAATAGACTAAAATTGACTTAATATGGTAAAAGTCAAACTTTGGTGTAAAACGATAAATTAATTGATTACATGAAGTGTGGATACTTCATGGAAGTGTTACGTGAAGTCAAGTACTTCACGGATGACATGAAGTGTGGATACTTCATGGGTCGGGATGGAGTCAAATACTACATGTGAGAAAGCGAAAGGTGGATCTCTCATTAGACATGTGGATATGTCAAGTTGAAAGAATGGTAAAACATACAATGAGTATGGATCGTTATGTGTTTAAAGTTTTAGGTTATTGTGTACCTAAACTAATGAATTTATAGAACTTGTGTTAAACTTTTAATGAGTGAGAAACGAGTAGTGGTACTCGGGTTTGGGGATGAAAAACTAACAAATATATGTTAGTATTTGAGGGTAGACTTATATGGAGTGTAAATATAAGTTTATGTTAAAAAAAAATAGCTTAAAAATGCAAACGGGTCGAGTCGGGAGGGTCGAAAATGCCAAAACTGCAGTTAAATACCCATCAGCCCAGCCCCCGCAGTAAGCTACGGCCCCCCTCAAGATGGCCTACGGTTGGATTGGACCTTACGGCCTAGAAGTTATGCCTTACGACCACACCTTACGGTCTGGTGTACGTTGGAATTTCCGGATTTTTGGAATTTTGTCCTGTCGTTGTTATAGGGACTTGTGGGGAGGTCCCTAGGGCTGCTTATCTTTACTAACCATATACAAATTGATGTTTTGTTTGTAGGAAAGCTCCTGAGTTATCTCGGGTCTCGCATCAAATGGATTGGATTCTCGTGATTGTGTTTTGCAATTGTTTTGTTAATATTATCGTGTGGAGTCTTTACAAACTATCTGGAGTTATTACACGTTGTGGATAACTTGTTGGTATTTATTTAAACTAATTAAGGTAATTATGTTAGTTTAATTCGTATTTATAAAACTTAACGTTTGGATATGTTATTTTTCGTTTTGGGACCTAACTTCCACGTTGTTTTTAAAAGTTTAAATCGATTTGAAATTTTGAGTGTTACAAGGATCCATATAACTTTTTAACAAAACGGGTTATACCCGCGTGGAATCTAGGTTGAGCTAATGTGGGTAAAAGTATGGTGAAAAAAAGGAGGTATTGCCACGTGACATTTCTTAAAATTGTTTATTAGAACTAGGATTTGTCCTATTTTATCATATTAAGAGGAAAATGTTGATGTTGTATGTTATAAATTAACTAGTGGACTAACCCACGCGTTACGGCGGGGAGTCCTACACGATACCAAATACGTAAACGCGTGTTCGAGAAACCCAATACATAACGCAAAACACAATTAAACGTAAAACAGTTAAAAAAATATTAAATCAAGTGGAAAAAAAAGGCATAAAAATAAGACCCAAATATTAAGTCAAGTGGAAAAAAAAGGCATAAAAATAAGTCACCCAGGGACTCGAACCCGCTTCAAGGGTTAGGGTTGAACTATCCGAATGGGTATCTTTTAGGCAGTCTTTAATCAGTCCACGTACTGTTCTGCACAAAATAAAACAAAAACAAAAAAATTAATATTTATAAATTATAGAATTGGTCAATCTTATATCCAATTATCAAAATTGCTTAATTAATAAGTATCTCGACATATGAACTTGTTAAAAAAAATAGGTGGTGTTGAGGTGTAGCTTATAGCATAAACATTTACATAAAAGAAACTAAAATGAGTAAATAATAGCAAAATCAACATGCAGACCAAGAGAACAGAATTTCCTGATACTTTTGTTTATCATGATAACTGTTTGGTAAATGCATGTTAAAGATGGAAGGGGAAAAATTAGGGTACCTCAATTGATATGACTATACTAAGAACCTTTTGAATTTTCATATGCAATATCAATGACAAACAATAATAAAAATCACATGCTACTTTCAAGCTGCTACCTTTATTGCACCCATTTCATCCATTTTCAGCTCATGTACAGCAAAACATATAATTTAATGGGTTGGTTAGGGTAAATATTTTTTGTATTTTGGGTTGAATTGAGTAACATCATAATACAAAACAGGTTGAAATGGGTAACACCTTAAAACAATTTGGGTCAAGATGGGTCACCTAAAAACTATATAAATTTAAAATGGGTTCAAACAGGTAGCAGATTTTGGTACTTTGTTTTTCTAAGACAACTAATTTCAACCCTAGCCACTTTTTGGTTACAACACATTCTCATACGAAGCAAATTGATACTTTTTTTTAAAACGGCCCGTTTTGACCCAAACTCATTTTGGTCATAACCCATCCTGACCCGAACCCATCTTGACCCGTTACACAACCCAACCCACCCGTTTTGCCAGGCCTACAAGATATGATATCTATTCAATGGGAATCGTTTAAGATTGAAGACATACTTGTTTTGAAGATTGAGGAAAGATTGTAGTAACTTGTTTTTAAGATTGTTCTAAATACCTTTTTAGACATTTTTTTTTTGTTTTTCAAGTTCAGTTTTGTTCCCTACAAATTTGATTGATTCTTTCATCCTACTATTTATGAATTTGGTTTTAAAGATTATGAACTTGCTTTTTTTTTATCAAACGTTCAAAAAACCACATAACAGTACCAAAATAAATTTATAAACTCCTTTGTGTGCATGTCCAGCCAAGGTAGGATCAATTACAGCAGCATAAACTTTGACTAAACAAATCATAATGCACCAAATTTAATATGAAAAAAGTACGAAATCTTGAATGCATATGCACACGCGAAAAACAGAGGTAATTACCTACTTACCTGCGGGTTGTTGGTGAGGAGGAAAGGGTGCTTTGTCTGGGATGTGGATGATTTCCCAGCACAATAAGAAAATTAGGTTAAAAATCATATATGAATGAACAATAAGAAAGAGGCATTGCAAACATTTGGCCCTTTACAATTTATAGATAACTAAAAACATAGATAAAAAACACATACAACCCAAACAATGTATTGGTAGCTGTACAGTACAACCATCTCTGAAAATGAACACAAAGTTTACCTTTTTCTCCAGCTGCAAGAAGAAAGCCAGCCAGATTATACGCATCACCCACACAGTGGGTGCCAATTAGACTTTGCAAGCTTTGCATTGTGTCATAAATGGCCATGCTTGGAGTAAGCTACAAAAGGAACACACCAAAACCACCCTCAAAGATCTTGATCTCACTTATATTTTCCGGTTGAAAAAATATTGGTTCCAAGAGGTCAACTTCTTAATCTTCCTCAATTGATTTTTAAGGACTTTAATTTGGGAAGGAAGTCAAATTCTGGATCATGGTAAGTTGCAATGACTCTTAAAAAAGTTGAAAAACAAATATGAAAATTATGTTAATGGATAGTGTTATTATGTACATGCTTGATGGTCTGCAAACAGTTATCTATATCAACTTCTTATAAATGGGTTGGGTAATGAGTCAAATGGGTAACTTTTGCCATAGTTTGACCCGAAACACTTTTTATCTTAAAAGTTTAACCTTTTTCATAGATAATTGTTGACCTATTACAGATAAAATATAACCTGAAACGAATGCTATTTAAGTTGTTAATATTTGATCTATTTTTTAATCATGTTTTATGTTCAGGTTTCGAGTCAACAGCTATTTGTCAATGTTGGTTGCTGGACATGAAACCACTGGTCCATTGTTGACTTGGACTACATATCTTCAGCAATTCATCAAACTTTTAAGTTTAAGTATAGAAGTAAAGCCTAGAGGTACCAAGACGTGCAATCACAGAAAGTTGCTCAAAGGTGTGAGGGTAGTATTTTATTGGTGGGCACTCATGTTAACTATTCTATTGGTATTTTGTAAAATTCTTTATGTATGCATTCTTTTGGAAGTGCCAACACTGTCAAGGTACAACATCGTTGTCAATATTTGATTACTGAACTCTTCATCTATGTTTTGCCCAATAAAATGATTAAATATATATAAGTATTAGGTAACTAAAATAGCATTTCAATAATCAAAATATTATACATAAATGATTATAGAAAATACAAATAATGACTCACAAGGGCATTCCACAGTAGGATGCCAGGTTCCTTCACCAGGAACCATATAAGTCAGTGCCGGTGTCCCTATTGACATCATTGTAATATGACCCCCTGAGTCCTGGATATACAAATTAAGCAATATAAGAAATTAAGACAAATTTGCATATATAATACTGATATGAAATAACTACAAGTCTGAATCTCACCATGAAGATGAACTACTATTTAGGCATTAGAATTCACAAAATAACTTAAAGTTTAATTCTTGATGTCAATATTTTTCTATTTGTGAAGCTTTCATTATAAAATAACGTGTTTGACATACAAAACAAAGGTCATTCTCAATATTTGCAGCCAATAGAATAAGAAATTGGGTTTAATGTCATACAATAGAAACATAGATTCATTTATCAAAATACAAATGCATGAATCATTGGATTATTACATCGTTCTATTGCCTAATTTCTTTATGAAATACATACCTGCTTTTATGAATTTACTTGTAGAATTCAACACTCAAAATAGGTCTCGAAATTCCATAAGAATCCCATAACAACCTGCTTGAAAAGGAAGAAAACAATTAGAAAACGAATCTAGTAGAAAAAGGTGAAGGTTATAGGGAGTGATTAATAAGAAATCTGTCTAAGAGATTAACGCCTTAATTCAAGAAATTGAGTGTTGATGCGAGTGGTGACCTGAGAGAAGATGGAGGTGGGTGTAGATGTGAGGAACATCTGATGGAATTGAGCGCCATTGTAGCAAACTACGAACATGAGACGAAGATTATGTCAACTACGATGATTTCGCTGCCCTAGTTCCCCTTTCTCTGCATTCTATCGAGCAGCAAACAGATGAAAACTCGTCTTCGATCCAAAATCAAAATCGAGCAACAGAACCAAGGTCCAAAATCGGTGCGGTTGGTATGGCGGCGATTGAGGAGAAGCTAGAAAGAAGGATTTGATAAATTAGAAAAGGGCGAGGGTGATGGTGATGAGCAGAGAGAAAATTAGAAGGGATACACGTGTAAAGAAATTAAGAAGGCAGAGACACGCAGCAAAAAAAGTTACTGTTCTTAAGCCGTTGGTTTTTAATTATGATTATATTATTAAACAATACAAATGTAAATAATATTAGTATAAGATTAATATTATTTAAAAAAAATGTTAATGTTAATAAAAAAAAACACACCACTACAAACTGAAAAAAACACAAACGTAAAATACTAAAAAAAGAACTTAAATATCTATTGTCGAAATGCGTAAATATGTTTCATCAAAGTTACCGATCCAAACATGTGTCAAATCCTTTTACAAGACCAAAAAATACTTTATTATGAAACCAACCCGGTTTTTCAATAAAGTTTGAATTGGAATGTTCATAGAAAATTAAACAACACTATGTATATTGATTTTTTATAAAATTTATCGAGCACAAGTTATTAGAAGAAAATCAAATTAAATGAAAATTTAACTATTAGTAAGAAAAATAAAAAAATAAACAATTGAATTGGTTTGTAGTGTGAGGAGAGTCACGGTACTGACTCGTTACCGTGGCGCGCGATGGAAAGACACGGTGTTTCACGTGTGAATGGAAGTGTCACCTAAGATCACGACATGATCCGTGAAATGTATGCCGGTTAGTTTTAGTTTCTAACAGCCAACATTGAAATACATTTAAACATATTCAAACAATCTAAAAAATTATAAAGTAACTTATTTTGGTATAGAAAACAAAGAGGATTACAAAAACTGATTACAACCTAATAATTATATAAAAAACAAGTTTAGAAGTATATCTTTTAAAAGAATAATCTATTTTTTCAAGTTATAAATCACCGAAACCTATTATTTTAAATAAACTTCAACATAACATGTTCTATTAATTAAGAATGACAATTTTTTTTCAAAGACACGTCAACTGGGTTGACTAATTAACCCTATAACTTTATAAAAATACATCTTCAACTCCAAAAAATAATCAAAAGGTACATGATTCCATAATAAAAAATAATCCAAAGTTAATCCATAATAAAAAAATAATCCAAAATCACTCAATTTTCCAACAAAGTTTTTTTTAAATAAAAGTGTACAATTGTTTTATGCCATTGAAGTGTTAAATATATCAAGTTCACGATCTTTTAAAAGATGAAATTCACTATCATCGTTATTTTCATCAACAAAAGCATAACTATTTTCATTTCCTACAATTTTAAATAAGAAGTTTTAGTTATCAATAATAATAATATACTAAAATTACGTAAGATATGTAACTGATCAATGAAATATTTTTGAAGAGTAACTGATCAATCGATGGAACTGATCAATCGATGTCTATGTTAAAAAAATTTAACGACAAGCTTAGGTTTTTAACTAGCCCGCTAACTTTTTGAAAATGAGTTGAGTAATTAAAAGTTTTTAACTGGGCCTCTAACTTTTTGAAAAGGAATTGAGCAATTAATTTTTTTTTCTAAACTGGGCTTAGGTGTAATCAATAAGCCGTGTGGTTGTTCCCATCAAACATTTTTTTTTTGTTTTAAAGTTCAAACCTAAAACCGGTATAATGGTTCAACCCGGTATTACCGATAATACCGGTGGTACAACTTACAAACCGTTTTTCCAATTTACTAGGCTCAAAATTACCGGGTTAGTGACCGAAATACGGTTCGACCGGTATTACCTGCCGGTTTGAACAAGTATTTAAAACATTGGTTAATCCTAGCCTTAGAAAATCCAAAAAAGAACAGCGGTTACCTTATCTTCTCATCAAGATCACACAGATTGACCTTCATAAAAATGGCAGTTGCAAAAATTATAGAAAACAAATACTCCCAGCTAATTGAATCTTATGATTTAGCAAAATCAATCTTAAAAAGTAGCAATTTCTTCTTTTCTTTTCTAAACCAATCCACAACCTCGCTGAGAACCAAAGGGCCGTCAATAATTTGATGACCTTTAATAAACGCGGACTGTTGCGAGCTCACAAGAGAATCAATAACAAGTGCAAGACGACCTTTAATAAACACGTACATGTTTCCATTCTTTATAGAATGTTTGCAAATCTTGTTTATCAGATTAGTATGTATTTTCTATTGAATATTTTGCTAACTTTTTTATTTTGTTAATTTTGGAAACACGAACTAGGACGGTTATAAAACTAGTTTTATTGGTGTACAACACGTGTGTTGGTCTTTAATATGAGTGTTGGTGTTTGATATGGAATCAAACATCATGGCATGAAAAGCATCAAAATTCTTTTGGACCAAAATTGTTCATCTAAGATTGGGATACAGTAGGGTGACAATGGTTATAGTGGATTCAGAAAGGCTTATAACGGATTTGATGACGGTCCGGTGTATAGATCACATAAGCTTCGATGGGTAGCATAATGGCGGTGGCTTTTCCAAACTCCAGTGATGTCCTGCACCAGGTAACAACGCGTTAGGGCATTACAGGGAGGGGATAATCCCTGTATCGGCCCTCCGACATGAGGATAAGTATCTCCGAGATGTAAAAGTGTGGGTAAGAGTATTGAGAGAGTAGATACCTTATACCTGAAGGATGGTGTGCTATTTATAGGAGAGGGAGATATTGTGTGTGAAACGTCCAATGTCGGATAGTTCAAAAACACAACAAGGGGGTACGGAATCTCTAAAGGGGCGGTTTGGAGGAGATTACAAAGTCCAGGGTCTAAATGGTAATTAGCTGGAATTTAAATGTCCAGGGGTTAATTAGTAATTAGATGAAAGTTAATGTTAGAGTCGGTTAGATTAGATCGCGTATGTGTACGCATATAGGATTCCTGTTTTCTTGTTGATTTAGAATAGGTTTAGCTTGCTAAATAAGCAATTGTAATTCACGTTATTCTTAATTCAATAAATTAGAAAAGAGTCGATCGTTGTGATCAAAACAAAATTTTCGATTGTTTACCTTGATTCTTGGCAAGTTAAGATTGCAGGAGGTCTTCCAGTTTAACAAACTGGTATCAGAGCCTCAAGGATTTCCGATCAGGGACTGTTTCCCGATTGCAGAAGGTGTCACGAATCTGTCCTAGATTAGCGAGAAGAATTCCGACCAGGGAGGGTGTTTCCCGATTGCAGCAAGTGTCGCAAATCTGCCTGGATTTGTGACTGGGATTTCCGATCAGGGAAGGTGTGTCTATCAAAGGTTGCAACTCGATCAGAGTTAGCGAAGGTAGAGTGATCAAGGAAGACGAAGAACCAATCAAACCAAGGACAAGCATAATTATCATGGTTGAGTTCGAGGTATCAAGAAACTTAATAATACCAACTACAATACATGGTCAACGTGTATGAAGTCCTACCTTCAGGGCCAAGATCTTTGGGAATTGTTAATGGAACAGAGACCACGGTACCAAGAAACGATGTGAACGGGGCTGTTCATAAGTGGCAGATTAAGGCTAGGAAAGCCATGTTTCTAATGAAGACCACTGTGGAGGAGGAGATGTTGGACCACCTCCAAGAGCTTGAGTACCCAAAACAAGCTTGGGATACCTTTGCAAAACTTTTCTCCAAGAAGAATGATGCACGACTTCAGATGCTTGAAGGAAAGCTAATGTCGATCTCTCAAGGAGAATTAACCGTACCTTATTTTTTTAGAAAAGTAAAAACATTATGCCGAGAGATCGGCGAACTTGATCCAGATTCTAAGATTGGAGAAGCTAGGATGAAACGGATTTTAATCCACGGATTAAAACCGGAGTATCGTAGCTTTATAGCGGCTATCCAAGGCTGGTCAACACAACCAACCTTGGTTGAATTCGAGAATCTGATTTCTAGTCAAGAAGCCTTAGCAAAACAGATTGCCAAGGTGTCATTAAAGAAAGAAGACGAAGCCCTTTACGCAGAAGGAAGTAAGAATAGGTCATGGTTCTACCGAGGCTCAAACAGACGGTTTGACAAGGTTAAACAAGGTACAGGTGATAGGCGAAACAAAGCACAAGATAAAGAGGAAAGTTCTGGTGAGAAGAAGCCAAAACAACAGGGAAAGAGATTCCCATAAAAGTGTTACCAATGTGGTCAAAAAGGTCACATGGCCAAAGATTACCGACAACATGCCCACAAAGAAGGAAGCACGGGTGCTGTAGATGAGGAACATGCCTGGAAAGTCAATGCCCTTGCTACACAAACTCAAGAGGTTCATGCCTTTCTAGCCACGGTGGAGCCTCAACTTAATAGGCTCGATGACTGGATCGTAGACTCGGGCTGCTCAAATCACATGACGGGTGAACGAGGTAAACTATCTAATCCAATCAGGTATACCGGTAGCAGTGTTGTTGTGATAGCAGATAACTCACAACACAACATCTCTAGTATTAGTGACATAGTCTTTCCCTCAAAGGATGACAAGGAAGAATTGGTTTTAAGGGATGTTTATCATGTTCCCGGCATGAAGAAGAACCTCCTATCGGTTCCATAGATTACCGATGCGGGGCACTATGTGGTTTTTGGACCAAAAGATGTAAGAGTGTTCGAGAAATTTGAAACACCATCTGTCCCTGTGCTCAAAGGTCATCGAAAAGAGACCATCTATGTTCTATCGGTGGAAGCGGCCTATGTTGAAAAGATAAAGAACAACACAACAGTAGATTTGTGGCATCAAAGGCTTGGTCACGTGGGGTATGAAAAACTTGGTATGATAATGAACAAACAATTAATATTAGGGCTGCCCAAGATGGAAGTAAATAAAGATGAAGTGTGTGCCAGGTGCCAATTTAGAAAGGCTCACCAACTTCCATTTGATCACGCAACGTACAAAGCAACGGTCCCACTCGAATTAGTCCACTCGGATGCGTGTGGAGCCATGAAGCAACCATCACTAAGCGGTATGCAACACATGATTACCTTTATAGATGATTACTCATGTTTTATGTGGGTATTTTTTATGAAACAAAAAAGTGAAGCCCTATCCAAGTTTAAGGAATTTCGCCTTGAAGTTGAACGTATAACCGGACGTTCAATCAAGATCCTTAGAACGTGTAGAAGCATGTTTTTGTAACTATAGATAAAATTCTATGTATCGGTGTACGTGGCTAGTACGAGGAGGGTGTTCCTGAGTACTTAGCTTGCACACCAGTTTGGTCCTGCGTACTTAGTAAGTACGCAAGGCTTTTGCCTTGCGTACTTGTCAAGTACGCATGACCAAACCCTGCGTACTTAGTAAGTACGCAAGGCTTTTGCCTTGCGTATTTGTCAAGTACGCATGTAGTGTTCCTTCCCCTATAAATAGAAGACTTGTCTTCATTTGTAGGTGGAACTTCTGGAACAAGGTTGAGAGGTACCCGGGTCGGGACGAGCTCTCCCGACCCCTGGACCGTGACTTAGATGAGAGATGTGTGCTCCTTCGGTATGTAGTCTGTAATACGGGATGACTTCTATGTTATGGATTACGTGTCGTTTTATTATCTTTTGTCTTTGTTCTTGTTTCTCTGCTTCGTTTTCTTGGTTCCCACACAAATCACAGAACATGTCCGTGTTATCTCCGCTGCGCGACGAGGCTCCAGGGACCTACAAGTGGTATCAGAGCCTCTGTGTTCGTTGATTTGTGTTCCAGTTTTGGGTTTTAGGGTTTTTGAGCAGATCTGAGTTATAAAAGTTCGCTACTTTTTCTTACAAAAATCCTCAAATCTGAGTTTGTTATCACTCCATTTGGTGTTTGGAAGGCTAAGGGTTTGTTAGATGATGTTTTCTAAGCTTTTGGAAGCATTAATTTCTCAGATCCATCACTTTTCGAGTATTCTCCTCAAGATCCGTCAAGAACACTGATGTACTAAACAAGTACGCAGAATCACCTTTTCTGCGTACTTGCTAAGTGCGCATGGGTTAGCCCTGCGTACTTAGTAAGTACGCATGAGAAGTGACCTGCGTACTTAGCTAAGTACGCAAGAGCATTTCTCTGCGCACTTAGCAAGTACGCATGGGTACTTGGCTTTGCGTATTTAACAAATACGCATGAACACCCTTTATGTGCGTATTTAATAAGTACGCATGAACTAGCATATGGGATTAAAAAAAAAAGTGTACAATTGTTTTATGCCATTGGCGGGAAAACTTTCCTTGACCAAATTTTTTAGGGATCATTTGTACGCGTGTTTCGGGCCATTTTTGAGAAGATAGTAATTTTGGTTTTTCCGGACCAAAATTTGTATACGATGTGGCTTGGCGAAACACGGACGAGATTTTTGTTGGATGATACCACTTGTCATACATCGTTTAAGTGTTCATACTTGAAAATGTGGGCTACGAGTATTCGGGATACTTATTTAATAGGGTATGAATGCTGAACTAATGGGAGCAATTGGGTCGTCATCGGCTAAATGTCTCGTTCTATTTGTGAAGATGTGGCTGCTTTGGGTCTTTTGGAAAAAAGAATCATCTTGTTTAGGTATTCAAACCTGAATATGTGGGCTACGAGTATCCGGGATACTTCTTTAATAGGGGATGAATACTGGAACAACTTGAACCTAAGGATTTGCTGTTTTAGATCTTTGCAAAGGAATAAAAGAATAAAATCCTGGAGTTGGCTAGTTGTGCTTTTTGAGGATTTGAGTGAAGTGGTGATGAACCTGGTCATAGTTTACAGAGAAATGTGATTCAATTATGATGGGATTTCTCATTTGGGATCTGGGCGGAATCCAGATAGACAACCTAGTTATGGAACTTCACTGCGGTGAACGTATACAGATTAGGAGGTGTGAACTAGGAATGAAGATCTAATTGAAGAATGTTGGACTTTGGATATAAGGTGATCACTGCCGCGCGACGAGGCTCCCGGGACCTACAGAACGAAACAGGTCCGTGTTATCTCCGCTGCGCGACGAGGCTCCCGGAACCTACAGAACGGACAATGGAGGTGAATACAAACGTCAAGAATTCTCAGAATTTTTGAAGAATTGTAAGATAGGGAGGCAACTAACCTATGCTAACACACCCCAACAGGATGGCGTGTCAGAACGCAAGAACCGACACCTAACCAAGGTGTCGGGAAGTCTAATACATGACAAGAACATACCAGGAAGGTTCTGGGCAGTATCTATGAAGACATCAACATATATAATTAACCGAACACCGCAACATGGACTTGATTTCAAGTCACCCTTTGAGTTACTGTTCAACAAGAAGCCAAATGTGGCACACTTTAAAGTTTTCAGGTGTGTTTGCTACGTGTTTGTTCCAAGCCACCTAAGACTAAAGCTTGATAAATAGGCGGTGCGGTGTATCTTCATAGGCTACAATGAAGAACGAAAAGGCTGGAAATGCTGTGATCCCAATACAGGAAAATGTTATGTATCAAGACACGTGGTATTCGACGAGAATTCAGCCTGGTGGACGGCTGAAAACACTGTTGTTCCAGTTTCAGAAAAACTGAAACAAGACTTAGAAACGTCAAGTGTTAATTTGAAATTTGGTGAAGAAAATAGGGCTGATCTGTCAGCTGAGACAGACCAGCAATCTGACCCGTCTGGTCAGCAGCAACAAGTTGAACAAACTGTCCAGAATTCTCAAGTCAATGACCAATCAGTTGGGTTGCGTCGGTCAACCCGAGAACGAAGACAAAACCCGGGTTATGCAAACACAACAGCAGCAAATGTAGCTTTTAACTCAGAAGGAGGTCCAAGAACCAAACTCATATTATGAAGCATGTGATGATAGTGAATGGATCAAGGCTATGGAAAGTGAATTGGAAGCCTTGTCACGAAATCAAACATGGGAGCTCGTTCCAAAACCGGAAGACATTAGACCCATCTCTTGTAAGTGGGTATTTAAAGTTAAAAGACGAGCTGACGGATCTGTGGAGCGGTATAAAGCTCGTTTGGTGGCAAGGGGTTTTACTCAAGAGTACGGGTTAGACTATGATGAAACATTTAGCCCGATTGCAAAGTTGACAACAGTTCGAGTAATAATAGCTTTGGCAGCAAGTAAAAGCTAGAAGCTTTGGCAAATGGATGTCAATAATGCATTCCCTATGGAGATTTGGATCGAGCAATCTACATGGAGCAGCCTATCGGTTTTGAGAAGAAGAAACAACCCGGGTATGTGTGTAAACTCAAGAAAGCTCTCTACGGGTTGAAACAATCTCCGAGAGCATGGTACGGGAAGATGGCAGAATTCTTGGAGTTTAACGGGTTTGTTAGCACCACTGCAGACGCAAGTCTATTTGTCAAGGCTGTTGGAAGCAAGGTTGCAATCATACTTGTGTACGTCGACGATCTAGTAATAACCGGCGATCTTGTAGAGGAAATTGAGCAAGTGAAAGACAACTTGAACACCCATTTCAACATGAAAGACTTAGGGCGACTAAGTCATTTTTTAGGCTTGGAAGTTGAGTACGACCAAGATGGGATTCTGCTACATCAAAGAAGATATGCAAGTCAACTGTTAGCAAAGTTTGACATGATAGAGTCAAAATCAGCAGCAACTCCTATTGAAGTGAATGTTAAAATCCTACCGGAAGAAGGGAAAGAACTTCAAGATCCTACCGAGTATATGAAGATAGCCAGGAGTCTAATTTATTTAACTTTGACCTGACCCGACATCTCTTTCGCAGTAGAAGTACTTAGCCGATTCATACAAAGTCCACGAACATCACATCTCTGCACAGTGAGGAGAATAATGCGATATGTGAAAGGAACTTTAGCAAATGGGTTAAAGTTTGATAGGGAGGCTGGAACAAAATTGGTAGGTTATTGTGATGCTAATTATGCAGGGGATCCGAGTTCTAGAAGCTCAACCATGGGTTATTTGTTCAAAGTGGGTAACACGGTTGTGTCGTGGTGTAGTAAAAGACAACCTACGGTATCGTTATCAACAACCGAGGCTGAATATAGAGCCTCGACAGTGGCAGCTCAAGAACTAGTTTGGCTTGTTTGACTTCTAGAGAATTTAAATCAAAAGATGGACTACAAAGTGAAGTTATATTGTGACAATAAGTCAGCCATTCAGTTGGCTGAAAATCCAACCTTCCATGCAAGAACGAAGCACATCGAGATCCACTATCACTTCGTTAGAGAAAAAGTGTTAAAGGGAGAGATAGACATGATTTATGTTGATACCGAGCTACAACTAGTGGGCGCCTTAACCAAGGGGATGCCAAGAGCAAAATTGAAAGAACTATGCTTCAAGATGGGAATGGAGGGAACCGACATTGAGAGGGAGTGTGAAACGTCCAATGTCGGATAGTTCAAGAACACAATAAGGGGGTACAGAATCTCTAAAGGGGCGGTTTGGAGGAGATAACAAAGTCCAGGGTCTAAATGGTAATTAGCTGGAATTTAAATGTCCAGTGGTTAATTAGTAATTAGATGAAAGTTAATGTTAGAGTCGGTCAGATTAGATTGCGTATGTGTACGCATATAGGATTCCTATTTTCTTGTTGATTTAGAATAGGTTTAACTTGCTATATAAGTAATTGTAATTCACGTTATTCTTAATTCAATAAATTAGAAAAGAGTCGATCGTTGTGATCAAAACAAAATTGTTGATTGTTTACCTTGATTCTTGGTAAGTTAAGATTACAGGAAGTCTTCCAGTTTAACACTGTGATGTCACTTTCCTAGGGCTGACCTGACGCGAATGTTATTGGTGGAAAGGTCACTGTCAAGAATATCCCATTGGTCCCCTAACTGATAACCGTTAGTGGAGACTTTGTCTTATGTGGTGGGGCCACTAGGGTGCACGGTGGGGTCTCCTCTCGCAAGACATTCTCTGACCATTCTGTGGAGGCTCCTTCCGTACGCATATATGTTTTTGTCCCCTTGTGAAGTACTGTCAGATAGGTTCCTTCCGTGGCAAGCTACGCTGCGCGGCAACTATTCCTTCCGTGATGGTCATTACGTCTTCAGAAAGGCACACAAATGTTGTAAACGACACAAACTTCGGTTTCGAACTAAGTTGAGATGCTTTCTAAGGTTTCTTATTATATTTTTGCAACAAGATCTTTGTGTATGTATGTTATAAATAGTATGCAATCATCTATACAAAGTTAGTAATCCTTTAAATTTTCATACATTATTTTTTTCGGTGTTCAGATTTCTGCATTACGTTTTGGAATTAAGATTGTGTCTAAAAAATATTATGGTTTGTAACAACAATAATAACATCTTTTGATTTTCCTATATCTACGTTGATATCTTTAATATTTACTCCTAAATTTCTAATATATCTTGTAAGTAATATATTCAAGTTTCAAAATCAGTAATACGAATTAAAGAGTAAAGTAATGGACACTATTTACAGAGTGAGTATAATTTCTAATTAGTAATAAAAAAAAATTAATTAATTTCTTGGTGAAAACTTAAAAGAATAAATAATAGTAATCAAGTTTCTTATCTGTTTCATTTATTATTTTTTTGAACAACAATTTTATTAACCAACTAGCAAGAAGCTAGAAATACAAAATTAAAAACATAAAAGTGGGTTTTTAAACCACTCGTACCAATTTAAGTTAAATTTATCATACAAAGTTGCAAAACTTCCTCGAAGCATAACCCTTTTCTTTTTGAACCTACTTCAAACACCAAATCATTACGAAGCCTCTAAGTCACACACCACGACACAAAAATGACTAGCTCAATTACTTTTTTTATTCAATTTAGTCACTCAAGCTTTTTTTGTCTTATTTTAGTCACCGGAGTTTCTCATCTGTTCCATTTAGTCACTCAAACTTTTTTGTTTCATTTTAGTCACTCAAGTTTCACATATTGTTCAAATCTTGTGCAATTACGGGTTAACATGTTACCTTTTTTTAATTTTTTTCTATGGATACGATGAAAATGTTGATTTAATATTTTTGGAATTCATTTTCACCATATCCATAATATGAAATCCAAAAAAAAGTATGGTAATTATGAAATATTGGAGCAACATGTAAAACTTAAGTGACTAAAATGAGACAAAAAAAAGGTTTGGGTGACTAAAATGGAGCAGATGAGAAACTTGAGTGACTAAAATTAGACAAAAAAAACTTTGGGTGACTATGATGTAACAGATGAGAAACTTTGTTACTATTATGTAAAGTTACCCTCGGTTAGAAACATTTCCAATTCGGTTTGGTTCGGTTAACGTATAAGGGTTAAAAAAATATCAAAACCGAACAAACCGTTAACTAAACATATGAACACCACTTGATATTAGAAAATATTTCATTAAATAGTAATGTTTCTTTTCAATTTCTAAAAATCATTAGTTTTTTCTAATTAAAAAAATCACTAAATAGTAACCAATTTCATACACTGTTTCATCTACGTTTCTAAATTTAGCAAGAATTATATAAAAACTAGTATTATACCGTCCCAGTCCGGGTTTTCAAAATTTATAACATTCAAACTCAACAAAGCTGCTTTAGTGATTCAAATAATTAAAACTTTAATAATAACAAAATCAACCAAACCAACAAAATACACGCAATAACATGAAAATTGTCTCAGTGCTAAGATGATTAGTCATTTGTGGGAGACAAAGCAGGGCATCGAGTAAGTTGCATACTCAATGAACATCATGAATGAAACATTTGGATGCAATTATTGACTTTAAATTTAAGATTAACTTGGTAAAATCTATGACAAATTAACTAAATTCATGAATCCTAATACACGTAGCTCAATGTAATTATAGAAAAACGGTAAAAACTGTATTTCCTTCTTTTTGTCTACTACCTTCGAAAATCAAAACAACCTTTTTTAAGATCAAAGTGCAACTCTAATGATCACATTTACACGCGTTAAGCAGCAATCCGTATAAATTAGCAAAGAAGTTTATAGGGAAGTTTATAGGTAGTTGATTGAGTGCAGTAGTCAAGATTTAGAAGTCACGGTACAATGGGCTCGGACTCGAACGGGTATATATTATGAAGTGACAAGTGCTCTTGATGGTCTAAAAATCCTTCAAAACCAACCGTTTAAAACAATAATCAAAATTGAATAATCATTCAGAACCAACCGTATTCAAACGGTTGAGTAGCTCGTGTAGTCCAGCAGCAATCCATATAAATTATCAAAGAAGTTTGTAGGTAGATAAGAAAATTGAGTGCAAAAATCAAGATTTAGAAGTCACATATCAAATATGAGAACACCACAAATTCCATGGATTAGCTGCAGCCTGAATACAAAATGTTCATTAAAATCATAGCTTTGATCCGTTTACTCAAAACTATAATTAATTTTGACTCGTTCACTAAAAATGGTATCTTTGACTCGTTTACTAAAAATGATGAGTTAACCTTTTCAGATGCTTTCTAAAATGCAGTAACCATTTTAAGAACAGAGGTCCCTGACCTCAGGGGCGGATGTAGTGAAGCGAGGGGGGGGTGCACAGGAACCCCCCGAGTTTTGAAATTTTAGTGTAACGGTAGGTAAAAAAACTAGGGTGAACCCCCTAAAATATTATAGGGTGAACCCCCTTACGACGGCGCCCACTGCTGCTCGCTTGATCCGGTTGTGAAGCTATAAAACTAAGAACTCTTTCTTGAACTAAATGTGTGTTTTTGAGCATTCATATGATTAGAGGTAAAAAATTGATAGAAACAAATGAGTAGATGACTCTTAAATACAAATTAGTTGATTTTGTGAACATTTGAAGCATAATTTTCATGTTTTTTTCTTTGCTTTAGGCCTCCAAAAATGGTTGAGCCGCCCCTGCCCGACCCGACCCGACCCGACCAATCGAACCGAACCGAAAATTTTTATGTCCGGCCCTATGAAATTGGATCATCTAAAAACAGTGAACCCCCTGAAAAAAATTCCTGGATCCGCCCCTGCCTGACCTGTCCCCAAGTTGTAGGCAAAACAACCTAAAGAGCAAGATACTCATCAACAAAACAGAAGTTAAGATATCATTAGAAGTCAAGTAAGGGATCACTTTGTAATCCTATCATGCATGAGGGACCTAAAGTGAAAATTGTAGGTGGCAGAACACAAACCATGCATAGTATGGGTCATGGGATACTAAGGGGTTACATTGATGAATTTCTGTCTAAAAATACAGATGTTACGTTTCTCTTTACGTATTTAGCCATTAATGTCACCGTCGTAATACATGGCACCGTCCACTATTTATAAATAAAAATAGAAAAACAAAGTCTCAGTTTTAATGAAAGAAAAAAATGGTTCTTTTTTATATGGAAAAAACATTAAACATGTAACTCAAGAACCAATTAGGACGTGCCACCACATTGTCTTCCATACCAACACATTCATTTTCCCCCAACAAAACTCTCATATAAAATAACCTCGTAAATAAACTTTTAATACTTTTGTTCATATAGAAATTTAAACTTTTTCTCGAATCTAATACTTTGATCATATTCTAATTACAAGCTATAAAAAATAAAGTAATTTACTTTTTTTTTATAGAAAACTGACTTAGAGAATTTTTTTACCAACTACAAAGTATAAAAATAATAAAAGTATATTTTTTAGAAAAATTACTAAAATGAACTTGAGAGGGAATCATCAACTTTTTAACTTTTGTCCAAGCACTAAGTATTACCCCCATGAAGCTACCACTTTAAATGCTTAACCCTGGATCATCAATTCATTCATTCGTCTTCCGGTCCGCCACCATCACTAAGCATTGGCCCCATCAATTCTTTCATTGAAAGTCGTTTAAATGAAACTGCAATCATCCCTACTTGTATCTGATCCAGTCCCATATTAATTCTCAAATTTTTTGGGCAAATCTTAATGAATGATGAAGATTATGTACTTTACAACCGGTGATCAGTGGCGGAGCTTGAAGAAAAACGTATGAGGGCCGGGATATTTTTTCCTATCGGGAGGCCGGAACCATAAAATTTTCGGCCGAATACGTATAAATTAACACTACTGAGCGAAAAATCGGCCGAATACGTATAAATTAACACTACTGAGCGAAAAATCGGGGGGAGGGGGGGCAACCTCCGCCCCTGCCGGTGATGGTAACGATCTGTCATCTTTGGTTTCAACCAAACGAGATCAGATTTCTTCCGCATGCAGCTGCATCCCAAACCATTCATGGCGTGCCAATTATCGAAAATGGAGGATCCTGATGCCTACAAAGTTCATACTTTTTTAAAGGTGTGCAACAACTAAAGATAGCCACTAGTGTTTCACACGTACTAGACTACTTTCATAATTATGTTGGTGTTTGATACAATGATCACCCGCCATGACATCAAGAGCTCAAACGTTCTTTTAGATGAAAACTACTCATCTAATGTCAGAGTGTTGCAGATTTGAAAATGTTTACATCGGATTTGGAAAGGCCTAATCGAAAGAATCTTGGGTTGGAACTGAAGCTGAGATACTTTCCAAGTTCCTTTATTATTACTTGACGAGATGATCCTAGTGTAAGAACTAACAACATATATGTTATGAACGGTATACAATAATCCACACAAATTTTGTACTTTTTTAAGTTGGATGTAATGATTACAGATCATACATGTTACATGTGGACTAAACTACTAATGAATTTAGGGTTTGAGAGGTAAAATATAAATCGTAATGAATTTAGGGTTTGAGAGGTAAAATATAAATTGTATTGATAGCATGATTAAGAACAAAGAAAACAATGACGTTCAATATACAGAAGCCATGAGACTACTAATAAACCCTAACAACATATGAAGAGACTATAATACCCCTACTAACTATAATATTATTATTTCTCTAACATTCCCCCTCAACCTAAATGTCGGTAGCAACATATAACTTCTTTGGGTAAAAATCAACTAGGGTAAATTTGTAACCAAACTTAGTAAGTGAGGTAGTGTGCTTGTAAGATTCGTGACGAACAAAGTGTATAAAGCAATAAAACGACACGAGTGTTTACGAGGAAAGCCCTTAATCCCTAAGGATCGCCGGCATAAAACCTCGGGAAGTGACTGAAAGTCACTTGCCTCCTAGTATTTTATAAAAAAATGAAAATGATTACAAGTACGAGCAGTAGATGATCGATATTTCAGGTTACAAAGCTTGTTGTGAGTATATAGTGCTAATAGTGTTGTGTGTATCGTGCTTCCTAATCGATCAAGCTGTTGATTATATACAAAATACAAGTTAATTAACTATCCGAGAATCCCGGAATCGACTAAATCCTCTAATATGACCGTTGGAGGCCACTCCACGCGTCTTCTACACGTTCTCCTTGACTTATAGAGCGATTCTTCAGGGATAAGCTTGACTAGGTACGTTTTACCTATGAATAAGTCAAGACAGAAGAAAGATATAACAGTTAAATATTAAGGATACCGAGGTATGTTGAAGATCCAGGATCCTTAGCTGTAAAATGACCCCTAACAATTGTCCCCAATTTTAATAGTTGTCAACGACATCCGTAAAAATTTTAAAATTCAAATAGTAAATGATGATAGGGTTGCGATAAGATTTTTACAACTACCGAGGCGATTTGACCGTTGCACCTTGCAGGTTATAATCATTATTACCCTCTTCTTCTCCATTCTCATCTTCTTCAAGGCCGAAGCAGGTAAAGAATCCTTACTGTGATTTCTGATTTTCTCCCTTCTTTCTAATCCTTCGCAATCATGGGCAAGAAAATAACCAGGTCAGCTTCTTCCATTATTGCTGAAACAATAGAGGATTTCTCAGATCAGGGAATCCTCGATCATTCTGATCCTGAACTTTGTTCTTTTACTGATCAAGACATAAAACTCTTGAAGTCAAACAATGTTTTTCCTCCAAAAATCATTTTTAGGTCTTTCGATTCTAGAACAAAAGCTGATTTGATCTCTAAAACCTGGGTTTGTTTTCATAGCTATCCATTCACTTTAGGTTTGTCATATCCATTTCCTCCACTCATTACCGAGTTCTTCAAGCTTACTGGCCTAAGCTATTCCCAAACTATGCCTATGGTTTGGAGAATTTTAGTAACTCTTGAGAGGTTGAATCGTTTCCATTCTTTGACCAATGGTATCCCTGAGCTAGCTCATGCCTATAACTTAAGAACCCATGGATCTTCTCGTTTCGTCCTTCTGCTTAAGTTTGGGCGAACTCAGCTAATCCCAAAAGCCACCCAGAATGACACCGACCGGAAGGGGAAATTTTTCTTTGTAAGGAGAGATTCAATTCCCGATGGGAGTCTATTGCCGCTTGAATGGGTTAAGAAGGGTAGGAAATAGCTAGGATCCCTGCAATTTATATTATATTTCACCTGTTGCTAATGATCTTTGTTTTATCCTTATACAGCTCCTAAATTTGCTGAATTGGTTCCTGCAAGAAGCGACACAGATAAAAGAATTGAAGCGTTATTGGAAATACCTAGGGCGGAGAGGTCCTTTCGTTTCGATTCAACCATTAGTGAAGCGAGTTTTAACATTCAGTATTCTGAATCCGAGATGTCTTCATGTACAGAACAATTCATATTTGTATTATCAAACACCATGATCCAGATTTGCTCTATTTTAAAGTAGGAATCCCAAAAACAGGTTCCCAGTTTGCATTGTCGGATCTTGATAGCCTTTTGTCCAGAGCCGCCATTGTCAAGAAGGAGAATCCTACACCTGTGACCACCAAGTCTCGTATCCCAGTCCTCCGGTCTAAGGCTTCAGGGAGCAAAAAGAGGAAGACAACCGACATGATGGACTTGGAGATCTTTGAGGGTATGGACTCTGCTGAAACCACCAAGAAGCTTCAAGGCTTATTGAACCATGTAAGTAATTTTTTGGTATCCATAATTTGATGTCAGGATCCCTGAATAACTAATCTGTCTGAATTTTGCAGGGTCTTGAGAAGCTGAGTGCCAACTTGGCTGTGGCAGAGAAGAATGCTGAAGAAGCTTTGGAGAAGGTTGAGGATCTGAAGAAAATCATGGCCTCCAAATCCAAGTACTTAGAGAAAGAGATCCAAGCTCAGAAGGATAAGTTGCAGGAGAGTTCAGCCCAATACGAACTGAAGTTGTAGGAGAATTCGGCCCAGTACAAGTAGAGGATGTAGGATACTGTAGATGATGCCAAGAAACCTACGGCCATGGCTATTCTCCAATCCAGGATCCAGATGGCTGAGCAAGCTATTGCTTAAGGTTTTGATCCTGCAGCCTGGGATCTTTAGGGATGGCGTTCTTCTCTGGCTATGCTTGGTGGTGAAGCGGTGGAGACCAGTAAGATTGCTGAGGAGGTTGAAGCTGGTGATGGTGACAGGCAAGCTGAACAGGGCAATGAGGGTAATGATGCCTAAGCCTGAGCCCTGGAATTTGTGGTTCTTTTATTTGGTTGATCATGGTTATCGTTGTCTTAAAACAATTTACTTTTATGTCCGTGGTTTTTGAACAATTTACTTTTTCCTGCTCTGGGATCCTTAAATCGGGATAGACAATTTGACAATTAGTGAACTGGGTGGATGGGTCCAAGTTTTGGATGAAGCCCGGGTCATTTTCCTTTCTGGCACTTTAGTTATAATCAAGTATTGTGACATTTCGGGTTTTCGGTACACACTTTTATAATGTATAAACAATTCCAATTTGATGAAATACAAGTATATTTATTTAATTTTGTATGTATATAATGTACAGAGTATGTATTTTAATTTAAGGATTTAAAATGATTAAAATTTTATAAGTTTTAAACTTATATAAAAATATAAAGTTTAATAGGTTTATCTAAATAAATAAAATAATTTGACTAATATAAAGTAATTAATTTTTATAAAAATTAGTCTATGAAAATCATTTAAATATAAATTAAATTAAATTTGATTTTTAAATAAATTAGATAAAATTATTTAAATAAAGTTTTGGGGCAGATTTTAAATAAACAAAACTTGAAGGTTTTAAAAGGAAAATAAGTCAAGGGACCAAATAGGGGCAAATCAAACCACAAGGACCCATCCGTAATTAACTCAGGGACTTAATTAAAACAGAATCAAACTTCAGGGACCATAGTTACCAAATCCCAATTCGTATTTCCGGTCACCTCCTCCATTGTCCGGCGGTCCAAGCTCTTCTCCGGCGAACCCCGACACGCCTGTTCCCTGCCCCTCGACAGCCGAAAAAGGGCTCTCTGAGCTCGTCGCTCCCACGCGAACCTAAGCCCCCGACCAATTTGCCTTTTCATCATCAGAATTGTCACGCGCATCAACTGACTCGAAAGTCAACGCCGCGAATTGGCCTCATCGATGGACCTCAACGTCTACAAGACGGCTCGTTAGCTTCGGCTTGTCCAGACGAGTGTCTAGACATACTCAATTTCATGTTTCACTGTCGGGATCAAGTTCGAGTATAAATAGCCATTACCGGACCTTCTCGAGCTCGTTCCCCCTTCAACACTCGCTCTCACTTCAAATTGAAACCGTCATCGTGTTCGTCTCTCCTGTGCGAAGCTGTGACCAGATTTTTCGAAGTCCAATTCATCTCGAGTCGTGATTTCCTATTATTGGTATTTCCGAGACTTTCGGCCCGATTGTCTCGACCCTTCGCGACCAGGTAAGCTCATCTAATGCATTCCTTTGAATTCGGTCATCGAATGGCTAACGGTTCCGAGCACCATCTCGGCCTTAGGCCTTCGATTGCCGAGCAAACCAGTGTTCTCGGACATTGGTTTGTCGGTTGCCGAGAACCAGATGACCAAAGGCTGGAGTGGTTATATATTAAACGCCCCGCACATAACCAGCGATGGGCAATAGCCCGGCTGGTTATGCGTGTGCGTGTTGTGTCCGAGGCCCCAGGTTCGACCCTTGTTGGCCTCCGGCCCAACCGTTTTCTTCATTCTTTTTGGTTTTGAACCCCCTGTGACCCCCCTGACCCCCTGAACCCTCTGACCCTGTGAACCCTTTGACCCTGAACCCCTTTCTAATTGAACTCGGTCCATAGAAAAATAATATTTTAATTATTTTTAATTAATAAATTAATTTTAACTAATTTTAATTAATCATTTTTTTTTCTTTTACACACTAAAAATTATTACGGACCCGATAACTTGTTCGTTTATTTTTAAACCATTAAACGACTTTTTACACGTATTTAACCCGTCAAATTTTATAAAATAATAAACCCAATATTGTTATAAACTTGTTTAAATCGTTTTAACTCACGAAAGATAAACAAATAATATTTTTATATACAATAAACACAATAGCTACTTATTTAAAAATATAATATTTTAACAAGATTAAAATATATTTTTAGATGCTAAGTTTTACAAAAATCGTTATCATTCTACTACAATATTTTATACATTTAATTTCAAGGAATGTTTTTATTTATAAACTCATACACGTCTAAACACGAATACACATACACAAACATACATTAATACATATTTATCTACATAGGGTTTCAACGTGCTTAAATATCAATATCCTTATCACCTACACGCGTGGATTAAAAACACCCGCTAGCAAGGTGAGTTACATAGCCCCTATTTTACATTTTTACATACTTTGGGGTGAAACATTATACATGCTACTCATCAAATTGTTTATACGTGTTATACATGTGAATTATATGCTTGTTCATCGTGAATTATCTTGGGTGTACACTTATTTATTTTAAACACAAGAAAACCAACAGTAATATTAATAGATCTATTGTGCCTGACCAGCCCACCCATGTAGGGTGTTTATTACTGCATACTCGGATATAGCCGCGTGTTATATTCAAACATATCGGATATAGTGGATAACTATATTCAAACATACCGGGCTTAGCTGTTGTGCTATGCTCAAGCGCGTCAATCAAGGTTTGAATTGTGCTTAGATAAACATGAAGGATACAACCATATATGCTATGTTTAACAAGATAAACAATGAGTTGCAAACCGTTTTTATCTACTATTTATCGGGTCCACAAAACCTATGTACTCACCAACTTTATAGTTGACACTTGATTTAAATAATGTTTCAGGTTTGGATATGTGATTGCTTGCTGAAGCTTCTGCCACTTAAGAACTTATGGACCTAGTTAATAAAATCAACGTTTTGGAATAGACTAGGTTATTTGAATTGTATCGTACTTGAATATTTTTTGTCTTTAATTAAATTAATGAATTATGCAATATTTTAGCTATCATGTGCTTTTGAACAATCATTCCATTTTCCGCCCCGATGATTCCGCCATCGGTCGGGGTGTGATAGATTGGTATCAGAGCCATGGTTATAGGGAATTAGGTTATTAGACACAATGACCTAGACTATAACCCTAGGACTCCCTTTTACGTGTTACGTGCTAAATGATTATTTGCTATGTGAATTATTTGTAGTTAGGTATTATTTGAATTTTCCCAAGTTTAGTACATGAGACTTATACACATACATACAAGGCCTTAAACATACAATACATACACATTTGACAAATAAACATATGCAAACAAATACACTACACATCCTTATCCATACTTTTTTCTCATCCATACTATTTGCAACATTCCTACATATTTTATAGTCGTAGACTCACAAGTGTATTAAATTCTTGAAAATCTCGTCAACGACTTAATATCTTGAAAACTAGTAAAGGACATGTGCAACCCGGAAGGGTGACACCTGTACATTGGGTTTTCTGTCTAGGAAAGCATTTCGTATAAATCCAAATAAACGGACCCGTATGCTTTCCTGGGAATTCTTGAAGTGAGTGTTTACCAATAGGCTAAAGCATGTCTCCTTGAAAGTTTTGAGGAATTACTTAACGTTGATAAGTCATTGTATTCGCAAGAATACGATCCGAACCTAAACTCAAAATTTGGGGACATTATAGTAAGATAGGAAGAACTAGATGAACATGCAAAGCAAATCATTATTACGGGTGCACACGTAATAACGATTTGTAGTGCATGCGAATCCCGACGATTCCTATTGCGCGAATAATGATCTATGACATCATCTCCTACCCGGAATAGATGACTTATTTTCCCCATCAACCTTGAATAAATACACATACATTGGCACGCGACATGATGAATCCCGCATTTCTGCTTACATTATTTCCCACTATAACTCATATATATCCACTTTATCTAAAATATCATTGTCTTTTCTTATGGTGTTAGAATGCCTCCTCGACGTGCAAACTCTAGCACTTCCAACCCGGATCTTGCTACTCTTCTTGCCCAATTGGTGGGGCAAATGACCCAAGCGAATAACAACAGTGACGGGTCTCATAACATCCAAGGAAACGGTGGTACCAACCCGCCTCAATGCACGTTTAAGCTCTTTAACTCATGCAACCCTACAAAATTTTATGGGACTGAGGGTGCTACCGGCCTACTACAAGGGTTTGAAAGCATGGAGAGCACATTCCTATACAGTGACTGTCCCGATAATCTTCGGGTTCGCTATGCCACAAGTGTACTTCAAATGAGAGCCCTCACCTGGTGGAACGGTGAGAAACGCACTCGTGGTGTTGAGGTTGCTACATCCTTATCATGGGATGACCTGAAGAAAGCCATGACTGATGAATTCTGTCCTCGAAATGAAATAAGGAAGCTCGAGACTGAGTTTTGGGATCTTACCCAAGACAGCGGGGATAATCTGGCTTACACCACCCGATTTCAAGAGCTGAGCCTATTGGTGCCTCATATGATCAAACCTTATTTGAGGGTTCCAAGAAGGTTGTTTCTACTATTGCGGCCGTCAAAGATATAAAGCCCGAGTCTTCTAACCGCAACAAGAAACGAAAGGGTCGAAACTTCGCAGCTGTAACTCCCACCGCACCTGCTATTCAAGTGGCACCTTTGGGTCAAAACCCAAAACCTTATTTGGGCCCAAATCCCCAATATCAGACCTGCAAATACCACCATCCTGCCCACTTACCATGCCGATTGTGTTCATGCTGCGGACGATATGGACACGTGGCCACTACTTGCCGTACCCGTCCTCCCGTCCATCAAGCTGCTCCAGCCAACCGTCCAAACTATCCGACACCTCTCAATGGTCAGGCATGTTACGAATGTGGAGACCCAAACCATTTCCGTGACCGACGCCCAAAACTTCATCAACAAGGTGGTCCTCAAGGACGAGCGTTTAATATAAACGCTAATGAGGCACAAGCAAACAACTACGTGATAAACGGTACGTTTCTCGTAAACAATAATTATGCATCCGTTTTATTTGATACCGATGCCGATAGGAGTTTTGTGTCTCTTACCTTTGAATCTCGACTTGCTAAACAAAGAACGAAACTTGACAATTCTTATTCTGTGGAGATAGCAAACGAGAAATCTATTGCTATAAATTCTGTTATCCGCGACTGCAATCTCGATCTTAATAATCATGAGTTCTCTGTTGATCTCCTTCCGATGCAATTGGGAAGCTTCGATATTATAATTGGCATAGATTGGTTATCCAAGCACCATGCCGAGGTTATTTGCTATGAAAAGTGCATTCGTATACTACACGTTAGTTATTTTCGGTGAAAAACCGTGTCGTGATCTTCAACTCATGTCTTGCACATTGGCATAAAAGTACTTGCGGAAAAAGTACGTTGCCTTCTTGGCCCACGTAGTTGACATGAAAGACAAGGGTAAGAAATTGCAAGATATTCCGATCATTCGAGACTTTCCCGAGGTATTCCCCAAGGATTTACCCGGTCTTCCTCCCCCTAGATAAGTAGAGTTTCGTATTGACCTGGTGGCCGGAGCAACTCCCATGGCAAAAGCTCCCTATCGTCTTGCACCTTCCGAGATGGAAGAGCTCGCAAGTCAATTACAAGAACTCTCATCCAAAGGTTTCATCCGACCAAGCCATTCACCTTCGGGTGCTCCCGTGCTGTTCGTAAAGAAAAAAGATGGATTGTTTCGAATGTGCATTGATTATCATGAACTCAACAAGCTTACAATCAAGAACCGTTATCCTTTACCCCGAATCGACGATCTTTTCGATCAACTTCAAGGTTCAACATGTTTCTCCAAGATTGACCTTCGTTCCGGATACCATCAACTTCGTGTTCTCGATGAAGACATTCCGAAGACTGCCTTTCGAATATGGTCACTACGAGTTCATGGTCATGCCTTTTGGTTTGACTAATGCACCTGCGGTTTTCATGGACCTCATGAACCGCGTATGCAAACCTTATTTGGACAAGTTCGTGATCGTTTTCATTGACGACATTCTCATCTATTCTAAAACGAAAGCGGAACATGAACAACATCTTCGTTTGATTTTGGAGCTCTTGAAGAAAGAACGACTATACGCCAAGTTCTCCAAGTGTGAATTCTGGCTAAAGGAAGTTCAATTTTTGGGACACATAGTCAACGAAAAGGGGATTCATGTGGACCCGGCAAAGATCGAGGCGGTAAAGAATTGGAGTACTCCTAAGACTCCTACCGAGATTCGTTCCTTCCTTGGACTAGCGGGTTATTATCGTCGCTTCATCTCAAATTTCTCCAAGATTGCGGTCCCGCTCACTGCCTTGACTCACAAAGGAAAACCTTACGAGTGGGGACCCAAACAAGAAGAAGATTTTCAAACTCTCAAGCTCTAGCTCTGCAATGCTCCTGTTCTAACTCTTCCTAGTGGTAATGACGACTTTGTCGTTTATTGCGATGCATCCAACCAAGGTCTTGGTTGTGTTCTTATGCAGCGTGGCCAAGTAATTGCATACGCATCACGTCAGCTCAAAATCCATGAGAAGAACTATACGACCCATGATCTCGAGCTTGGTGCTGTCGTTTTCGCCTTGAAAATTTGGAGACACTATCTTTATGGCACCAAATGCGTGGTTTTCACCGACCACAAAAGTCTCCAACATATTTTCAATAAAAAAGAGCTTAATATGAGGCAACGACGATGGGTCGAACTTCTTAACGACTACGACTGCGAGATTCGCTACCACCCTGGCAAAGCAAATGTTGTAGCCGACGCCTTGAGTCGTAAAGAACGTATCATGCTTCATAGTGTTCGTATTCACAACGATATCCAAGCCCGCATCCTCCAAGCACAACACACCTCGGTTACCGAGGGAAACATGTACCACGAAATGGCATGTGGTGTGGAACTCTTGCTAGAAACTAAAGCCAACGGCCTGTTGTATTACTTGGATCGTATCTGGGTTCCCGATCGCGACAACCTTCGTATATTTTTTATCAACGAGTCCCACAAGACTCGATATTCGGTACATCCCGGAGCTGATAAGATGTACATGGGTCTTCGTCAGCAATATTGGTGGCCCGGCATGAAAAAGGATATTGCCCTCTTTGTGGCAAAATGCTTAACTTGTTCTAAAGTAAAGGCCGAACACCAGAAGCCTTCCGGACTCCTCGAACAACCTGAAATTCCCATGTGGAAGTGGGAGAACTTTGCTATGGACTTCATCACCAAACTCCCACACACTTCTAGTGGACACGATAGTATCTGGGTTATTATCGATCGACTCACAAAGTCTGCTCATTTCTTGCCTATTCGTGAGGACTATCGAGTCGAGAAATTGGCTCGGATCTACATTGATGAGATCGTAAGTCGGCACGGAATCCCTTTGAACATCATCTCCGATCGTGATTTGCGTTTTACTTCCCGATTTTGGCAATCATTACAATCTGCGCTTGGTACTCGTTTGGATTTAAGTACGGCTTACCATCCTCAAACTGATGGACAAACCAAGCGAACAATCCAAACTCTCGAGGATATGCTTAGAGCTTGTGTCGTTGACTTTGGCGGCAATTGGAATTCTCACCTACCAGTATGGGCCTTCCCATTTTGGTACCTTTCTCAATACTAAGTCACCCATTTTGGTGCAAGTTTTCCATCGCTGGGATTGGTACCTTTCTCAATACTAAGTCACCTATTTGGAATCTTCTTATACTTATGCTCCTGTTATATGACTTTGCTATCCTTTGCTGATAAGCTACAATATGAACTTTGGCAAGATCCCTGAGCTCATCCACAGTGTCAAGATCATGAGCAAGAGTCTCGTCGTTGGTCTCTGGATTCTGGAGATTGGTCCTGGCAGTAGGGATAACCATCTCCGTAGGGATCATGGCTTCAATACCAAACACCAATGAGAATGGGGTTTGTCCTGTTACGTTCTTCGTGGTTGTCCTATCTGCCCAAAGTACAAACGGTAATTCTTCAGCCCATCTGCCTTTCTTTGCTCCCAATCTCTTCTTGAGGTTGTTAATGATGATCTTGTCGCTAGATTCCGCTTGTCCGTTAGCTTGAGGATGTACTGGGGTGGAAGTTATCATTTTGATTCCCCAACTGGCACAGAATTTAGTTGTTCTGTTGCCAATGAACTGAGATCCATTATCACAAACTATCTTCGTCGGGATCCCAAATCTTGTCAGGATATTGCGCTTGATAAAGGAGATGACTTCTTTTTCTCTGACTTGGACAAATGCCTCAGCTTCAATCCACTTGGAGAAGTAATATGTCATTGCTAGCATAAAGACCTTTCCTCATGGCGCCTTGGGAAGTTTTCCAACTATATCCATTCCCCATTTCATGAATGGCCACAGAGAGATGATTGGATATAAAGGTTCGGCCGGTTGATGGAGTATGTTGCTGTGTCTTTGACAAGCATCACATTTTTGGGAATAATTCATAGCATCTTTCCTCATGGTAGGCCAATATTATCCTGTCCTCAAGATCCTTGAGAAGAGTGCTCTGCCCCCAGTGTGATTACCAAAGTCACCTTCGCGTATGTCTTTGAGGACTTCATGTGCTTCAGAATCTTCCAAGCATCTTAAGTATGGACCTGCAATAGATTTTCTATACAAGACATTATGCAATATTATAAAACGGGATACCCTCATGTGAAAAGCCTTGTGATTCTTTTCCTCACTTGAGATCTCACCATCCTTCAAATATTTCTTAATAGGTGAAATCCAGGATCCTTGACTAGGTTCAAGATCTCGAATATCTGCTTCTTCTTCAATGTTGGATACTTCATTTATCTTCTTAATTGCTGGGCTCAGAATATGTATGATAGGTATTTTGGTACCTTCTGGTATTCTAAGAGCCGAAGCAACGTTTGTGATGTGTGTGTGAATTTTGATGTAGTTAAATATTATATAATAATATTTAGAGATTATGGTTTCACAAGATCAGGTTTTAAATTTATAAAATGATAATTACTTTAACTTAAAACTCAAACAATAGGCAAGTGTACCTATTGCAGCGTAATATAGTCTAGGTAAGAACCAAGTATCGAACCAATGGCCACGGTCGAGTTCCAATACTCAACTTTTGTTATCGTTTAGCCGGATTAATTGGTAAATGGGTTTTGTGTGCTTGTGAAGCAGAATAGTAAATGACAGAAAAATAAATGACGATAAAGTAAATAATATAAAAGTAAGAACGTGCGTGATGTGTGTAACAGAAATGTAACGAACAGAATAGTAAATAGCATAAAAGTAAATATCTCGGAGATGATCAGGATTGCTTCGGGATTCGAATCAGCTTGGTACATGATAATGTTAAGTTGACTAATTCAGTGGTATGACTACTACAAACTTGTGACCTGGGTCACCGCTAGAGCCTCGTCCTCACGGCATTTGATTAACGAATTATAATCTTTAAATTAAAATGGTAGTGCCTCCCGTTAGGGACAACATTTACCCTCAACCCTTTGAATGGTCATCTCCGGGTTGGTTTAAGACATCGAACTTAAAATGCTTTATATTAGAGTTAAATAGGTGATTATATTTTGTTCACCGGGAGACGGTGAAACAATGAGACCAAGTATAAAGACGTACCGTTCCCAATATGAGTTCACCAAATCTTGGTCGCATAATAAGTTCGTATAAAGACGTCGACCTTAGAAGTGTAGGCCAAGCCTTGGCTTATCAATCTCTACTCGTACAAAGACATACGAGTTTCAAAGGAAGTTTGATTAAAAAGGTTTTATGATCTTACACTTTAGAATCAAGACACTCATAAATATAAAGACGGATTTAGACAATAATAAAAGCCCACCAAAAGGTGGTTTTAAGAGCGAATAATTAAAGACATAAACATACCGCTAGACTAATACGTCAAACATTAACATGCACCAAACATCATCTTCACCCTAGCAATATAAAGAGTTTAGCCATGAACGGCCATACTAACTATCATAACGCTGAGTTTCGTAGTCTCCGCTATTGCGGAACAAAGAGGAAGAGCCTCTCTACTCTCTATTCTCTACTCTAGACTATAGAAACAGACTTTTTTTTAGCTCTGGTTGGGTGTGAAATGGATGTCCAAATAAAGAACTCAAGCCATCTATTTATAGGCCATAAAATGAGAAAATGCACGACCGTGCATTGGATTGCACGGGCGTGCAAACACCTCGGGAATCAAATAGGGTACAAAGGATAGTGTATCGGGGTCTGGGAGAACAGGAAAGCATTTGCACGGTTGTGCATGGCATTGCACAACCGTGCAATGCCCCCACTGCCTCCCAGATTCGTCTTTTAGCTGCTGGTTTGACTTATGTTGACATGGTTTGACTTCTTGGGGGTCAAAGCTCAGGTTTGGTCCTCCAAAAGCTTGATTTCTTAATGTTTTAGGTTGGTTTTTGCTCTGTTTATCTTGGAACACCGAATATCATGCAATTGTGAAATATTAACGCGTTAAGTATCATTTGCAAGGCTTTTTGTTTGATTAGTACCATAATATGGGGATTATTATACATGCAAAACATGGATAATTTAAGACATATCATAATACCTCACACTTAAACTTTGCTTGTCCTCAAGCAAACTCATGCATGATCAGACCCATAACTAAAAACTTTACAAAAGGTAATGGAACTCCAAACAAGTCGAAGCTCTGGGATAACTCTTGAGTTGCTTATTCTATTTTTGTATTTTTCTGTTTCAAGATGATGGCATCCATGACAAGCCTACTAGAACTTTAATTATGCATAACCTATCACTCCTCACAATGTTCACTTAACTCTAGGGTTATATATGTATGGATATTGTAAGTTAAGTGGAATACTCAAATTCGAATCGAATTATACAATGGTCATAAGCTTGTATGCAAATCAAGTCTCCATCAATTAACTAAGTAGTATGCATGAATCAAGAGGACTTTAAAGGGTTGTAACGTGGCTAAAATAAAAATAAAGGGTGAAAATGAAAATCTTTTTGGATTTTTAGGGATTTAAAAGGGTTTTGAAGGGCTGCAGCTATCGTGAAACACACAGTTACGGCCTCATGGCTTAAAATGGAAAATACTAGCAGGTCCCTCTACAGTACTCAGATCATGAGGGTATAACTAATCTGAGGGCTCGTTTATGGTTAGATTGTCAAGATCAAGATCTCTTATCATTCTCAACTCTTTCCTTACTGCGTAGTACACATTACTGCCTTTTCGTACGGATCTTTCGGCATGTAGCCTAACAGCTCCTACTTTGATCAGATGCGTATACTCATGCTGGGAATGAGTTTGATTCTTGCTACACTTTCCATCGTGGCTCCAGTTGCCCACTTCACACATTTGTCGTATCTTTTGGCTCTTCTTTTGGCGGCACTTTTTGACAAGCCGCAGAATGGTGGCCGTTGTTCTTGCATGCGCCACCGTTTTCTTACGTCACTGGTTGCTTGGAAAATCTTCTCTCGGAGTTCGGATGGTAATACAGCCTTTGTGAAATGAAGGCAGAAAAGAAAATTGAAATCAAAGGAATGCATGTCGAGTTCTTTAAGGTCTTGCCGGTAAAAGACCCACTTCTCTCTTTCTTTTTCTTTTCTCTATTTCCATTTTTTTTGTATTAAAGCAATTTCTTCCGTAATCCTTTTTTCTCAATCTTCTTGAAATAATGTTTTTATAAATTCCTTGCAGATAGTTCAGCTGTTTCTTCCTAATACATCCACCTTCTTGTATATTCCAATTCTTTTGAGTAAAACAGATTTTTGTCCAAAATTGTCTCAATGATAATGAACTTGAAATGACGACATAAGATAATTTTCCCATTTTGAAGACATTCAGCCAATAACCGGTGTTTACGAAAAGCTGGTTGAGTGATAAATGTGGGTAGTAGAAAAGAAAAGGCTAAGGCTCAAAGGGCTATCTAGGCGGATTATATTTTTAGGATTTTTGGGTTTAAGGATAATATATAAGGGTAATAAAGTCTTAGGTGCTTCAATCACTTTCATACTTCTACTAGTTCATGGTCTTGATATGTATCAGTTACACAAGTTCTAATTATGCATAAAATCCGATTGAAAAACACTCAATATACCAATCGAAAAATCATGCGAAAAATAATGATAATAATGCTCGTGAAAAGGCTCAGATTATTCTCACATGGAAATGGATGGGATAGGGTATAGTGATTTGTTATGCATAATATTCATTTGTTTCTACTTGCCATGTATTCGTTTTATTTAATTAGGTGCGAACTCAAAGAGGTTTAGATTTTAGAGTTTAAAATTTTTGAAATTTTTTTTTGGTTTTACAAAAGGTAGGGTTTTGTAATGTTTTAGTCAAATGGGTAGAAAACACGAGGTAAAATTTTACTACTTTGAGGTTACAAGTAGTCCTGAATCTCTAATTCCCCACCCCACACTTAAAACTATGCATTGCCCTCAATGTACAAATGCATGTAATGAAATGCTATGTAGGAATTTAATGCATGAAGTTTTAAGGGAAAGGAAACTGGTACTCCCCCGGTCAATTCGGGGTATAACCTAAGGCCAAAACTTATTGCTGCTGTGAGGTTGTGCCTATCAGCTGCTTGTCAACACGTTGCTTGAAAGACTTCATCGAATTTCAAAGAAATTTGATGTGGTTTTCGATTCCTCAAGTTGTGGAGATGGAGTGTGATTCCTCAAAGTAGACAGATGATATGGTGATGCTATTCTACCTGACACACAAAGGAAAACATAAACGCAGACAAGAAAAATAAAATATAGTAGTTAACCTACTAAGGTCCTAGTATCGAGAGGGCATACCTGGAGCTGAAGTATGAGAAACTTAAATTTGAAAAGTCAAATATGAGGTACATGATTCTGCCATTTATTTAACGGTCGTTGGCCAGACCCATACGTTTATTTATTCATGATCATCAGGTTGCCTCCCGGAAGCGCCACGTTTATTTAAGGGTCGTTGGCCAGACCCGTACGTGCTTTGTGAATTTCCAATTTAGTGCTCGTGGTGGAATAATCAGTCAAATGGGTGGCTTGTAATATGGAGAGGTTCATCCAACCCATTTGATAGTCATGCGTACAATGATAATAAGCTGACCCAGGAATTAGTGGAGTCTATCCTGGGCTAGCTGGACAGAGAAAGATAGGGTACAAAGTGTTCAAACTTGAAACGGTCATAACTTGAGTTACGTTTGTAGTTAGAGGGCCTCTGACCAGGGGACGGAAAGGTTTCGACGAGCCGGATCATGTGGCAAACGACCGTAGGTGGTTTGTCCCAGTGGTCTGAGCCAAATTCCCCCATTAAGTGCCCCAATTTCACAAATCAAAGATTTTCCCTAATTTTCTACCTTCAACGTTTTTGTGCTAAAACAGGTGAATAATTGATTTACATATTTCCAAAGTCTTTTTATAGTTTTAATTTTAGTTTGGATGGATTGATTTGAAATTTTTAAAATTTTTTGTAAACCTGCCAAATTTAGAATGCTCTATAGAAGAGCACCTAAAAAAATAGTGTAATTAAATCACGCCACCACCATTTGAAATTTCCTGGACCAAACTTCAAGAAACACATGTTGTGAAGGAGACGGTCACCCCGGTATGATAATTTTGTCACGTAATTTTCATTCGATGAATGTTGCTTCTTTCATGGGAAGTGGTCCTTGGAGTGATGTGCTCTATTCTCTACTCTAGACTGTAGAAACGGACTTTCTTTAGCTCTGGTTGGGTGTGGAATGGATGTCCAAATGAAGAACTCAAGCCATCTATTTATAGGCCTCAAAATGAGCAATGCACGGCCGTGCATTAGATTGCACGGGCGTGTGATGTGCTCTAAATTATACATATATTTAACATCATTTGCTTCCCATTTATTGTCAATTTCTCTATACATTGATTGAATTTGTCGCTTATTTAGCTTCTATTTGAATTCTAGGGAACTACTGGCTTAAAAGGAACAATCAAGCAAATAAGTGGCGAAAAATGAAGAAATTAGACAACTCAGAAGACCAAGCACGGGCCATGCCCCAACAAGCACACCCCCATGCTCCACTTTGCAGAAGAAGACAGAAGTCTCCCAGCCAAGCACGGGCCGTGCCCCACCAAGCACACCCCCGTGGTCAACTTAGAATTGTACCAGTGTACCTTTGTCCCCATACTAGGTGTAACACGGGGCCGTGACCCAACAAGCACGCCCTCGTGCCCAGTACATGTTCAGTACATTCGCGACAGAAAACAAAACGGTTACACTGTGGTCCCAGCACGGGGCCATGCCTGGTGAGGCACGGGCCGTGCCCCATTGCTCAGACAGTATAAATAGAGCTTCTTGGCTAATTTTTTTAGGGAGCCCTTTTAGAGAAAATTCAACTCACTCAAACACACGGGAACCAGGCTTGGGAGACCATTTGAAGGCTAAGGAAGGTCCATTTCATCATCAAAATACACCTAGAAGATCACCACACTACTCCACTTGGAAACTTTGGTTATATCTTTGATCCTATTATGATTTGCATGTATTCCATTTGTGTTGTTGTTGTTTGGAAGCTCACCATGAGCTAAACCTCTTTTCAATCATCTTAGTGTGATGAAGCTTAATTAATTATGTTGAACTTATGACTATAGCTAAAATATTATGTTAATGCAATGATAATCTTGTGTTAATTTCTTGATGGAGTTGCACATCTAAATGTTTATGAATCAATTAAAGGTTTATAAATGCGAAATTATATTATGTTGGAAAACCTATAAGACTAACATTTATTTATAACTTTATTATCTTTTGGTATGATGTTATAGCTAAGAATTAGGAATTAATCTTTGAAACCTTTGTTGTGAAATAAATATGGAGACACGCAAACCTGTTAATTGTGTTTGGAAAAACTAAGAGAAATGTTATGATTCTTCTTTGAACAATAGTTGTGTTAATTAAAGTTTTGATGACTCAAGATTAAAATTTATATGACTTTGGCCTAGAATTTCATAAGTTAAGAAATTAAACCATTTTATCTAATTAAACTAATCATAAGTGGGCAACACGTAATTTACTCATCGATGTCTTTCTTAATTATTATGGGATTAAAAACCTTGACAGGATTCTAATTCAATTGCTTCAAAGAACATTAACATAATTGCAAGTTTTAGCCATATAATTTGTCTCAACATAATTAAGTAAGTGGATTCTAAACTAAGATGGTTGTCTCACTAAAACATTTATCACTTTTAAATTGAACCTTGCAATTTTCTCAAAAATTAATTATTGACATTTCAGAGAAAAAAAAGTCACAAAAAGAAATTGGAACATTAAAATATTTTCTCTACTTAATCAAACAATTGAAGATCTGTATTAAACGTTAAACTGTGTCCATGGATTGACATCCGGTTCTTATCGATTCTATATTATCACCCGACAGGTGCACATGCCTTCGTGTGTGTGGTTTAGTTTAGGTGAAAACCAATTTTAAAACCGACATCTGTGTGAATAAAAATATATATACTTCACGCACAACAAGTTTTTGGCGCCGTTGCCGGGGACACGGTTTCAACAAGAAAATCCAAATTTTCAAAATCGTAAATACTAGTGAACATATTTTTCAATTTTCATTTTTAGTTCTTTTCCTTTTATATCCCCATCAACTAGTTTAGGTAATGAATGTCCACCACACCTGAACCTAATATCGTCGCACCACTTTCGGAGCCCGAACGACATTTCCTTCATCGATTACGAAAACGTACATGAGCAGCAGTTGAGGCGATAGCAGAAGAAGCACTGTGGGATACACAACCAGAAGACACCATGGCGGATGCAGAAGAAAGGAACATGACGTACTATGCCAAACCATCCCTTGACGGTTACGAGTCTAGTGTCGCCCAACCAGCGATTGCAACTAATAATTAACAAAAATTAAAATTAAGCATCATTCACCTTGTAGAAACCTCTGCTCAGTTTAACGGTCTACCAGACGAAGATCCGAACGCTCATATCGCTCGATTCTTATGAATCTGTTCAACTTTCAAAATCCATAACTCTTCTGACGACGTTGTTAAACTTAGGCTCTTTCCATTTTCACTCAGTGGTCGTGCCATGGAATGTTTAGATGCACTGCCACCTAACACCATCACAACCTGTGCCGAAATGGCCGAGCAATTCCTATTGAAATACTTTCCACTCGATAAAACTGCCAAGTTAAGATCGAGTATCACCGGTTTCCGTCAGGATGATGATGAATCACTACATGCGGCTTAGGAAAGATACAAAAGCCTTTTGATAAGATGCCCACATCACGGGTTAGATCTACGGCTGCAATGTCAAACGCTCTACGATGCCATTTTAGGAGCACACAAGCAAGCTATTGATCAATGTGTCGCATGAGATTTCGGAGGAGCAACCCCAACTGAGGCATTCCAAGCATTGGAAAAGGCCGCCACTAAGAGCTTTCCTTACAATCCTCTTAGAGCCAGACCCACCCAAAAAGGCATACACCAAGTTGACTTTGACACTCTAGTTGCAACATAATTAGAAGCACTTACCAAAAGGTTTGAACAAATGCAAACTGAACTTAAGAAAGCACAGCTTCGTTGTGACACATGAAGAAAACAACACAAAACCAGTGAACGTCAACAAGCAATGGTAGTAGAAGAGGTTGACTATGTAGGAGGGCAGAACAACTCTTATGGAAACAATTATAATTCTAACTGGAAAAACAAGTCAAACTTCAGAGAGGGGGGTAATAATCAACAACCCCCGGGATTTAATAGGAGACCAGCCTTCCAGCAACAAAATGCACCTTTTCCACCCAAACAACTATACCAAGGCCCAAGTAGCAGTAATCAACCGACTGAAGAACCTAGCGTTGAAAGTTTGTTACAGCAACTCCTTGCTAGTACACAAACATCCAACAAAATGATTGAGCAGCGGAACCAGAGAAACGAAGAGCGTTTCCAAAAGCATGAAGTAGAAATGAGAAGCCAAAAAGCATCAATGCAGACCATTGAGAATCAAGTAGGACAAATGGCACAACTTCTTTCAGAACGGCAGCAAGGGAGCCTTCCCAACAACACCGTGGCTAATCCTAACGCGCATGTGAAAGTTATCACACTTAGGAGTGGTAAGACCACTGAAGAAGGAACAACTCCTGTTCCAGAACCGGACGTTGTAGAAAAAGAATCTTCGATCGGAATACGTGAGATTACAACTCTAGCTGTCGAGAAACGAAACAAGGAGCCAGTTCGAGCATATGTTCCGCCACTTCCATATCCAGGACGCCTGAAGAAGGAATAGCTGGAAAAAGAATATGGGAAATTCTTGGGACTTTTCAAGCAATTGCATGTGAATCTTCCTTTTACCGAAGCTCTTGCTCAAATGCCAAATTATGCAAAGTTTCTAAAAGGGGTACTGACAAACAAAAGGAAACTCGAGGAATTTTTACATGTAATATTCAATGAAGAATGCTCAGTTGTCATACAAAACAAACTTCCAACAAAAATGACTGACCCAGGAAGTTTCACCATCCCTTGTTAAATAAGAGATCTCTCAGTCAGCAATGCCCTAGGAGCTAGCATTAACCTAATGCCATATGTGGTTTTTGAGAAACTGAAGTTGGAGGAACCCAAACCAACCCGTATGAGCATCCAGTTGGCCGATCGTTCAGTAAAATACCCTCGTGGCATAGTAGAAAACATGTTAGTCAAAATTGACAAGTTCATTTTTCCTGTCGATTTTGTAATCTTGGACATGGATGAGGACAAAAACGTTCCCCTCATTTTAGGACAACCCTTCTTGGCTATAGCCAAGGCCCTCATAGACGTGTGCACGCGAAAACTCACCTTGAGAGTAAACAATGAGGAGATCACCTTCGATATTGGGCAATCCATGAAATATCCTCAACATCATGATGACTCCCTTTATTTCATTGAAGTTTGTGATTCCATAGTCAGTTGTCATATTCGTGAAAGTAGAGAAGAAGAAGAAGAAGAAGCACGCAACACACAATTAATTGAGGAAACCCTTCTTGATAACAGTTGTGTGGAGGAAGAAGTTCTGAACATAGAAAGTCAAGAGAGTTCTAGCCCTTCACAATCATGTGAGGTCATTGACCGAGACTCAGAACCCAAGGCCAAACCTTCCGTCGAGGAACCGCCTGTTCTGGATCTAAAAGAACTTCCATCACATTTTGAGTACGCCTTCTTGGAAGAAAAATATCAACTTCCTGTCATTATCTCGTCCAGATTAACGGGTAATGAGAAGGCCAAACTGCTCAAAGTTTTCAAGGCACATAAAAAGGCCATCACTTGGAAAATAATGGATATCAAAGGGATCAATCCATCCTTTTGCACCCATAACACCAAAGACGATTAAATACCAACATCCAAGAAGTTGTGAAGAAAGAAGTCAGAAAGCTACTAAATGCTGGACTGATTTACCCCATTTCCAACTCACCATGGGTAAGTCATTTGCAAGTCGTTCCAAAGAAAGGAGGAATGACAGTGGTAGCAGATGAAAAAAATGAGCTCATTCCTACTCGTACTGTGACCGGACGGAGGGTTTGTATTGATTACTGACAGTTAAATGATGCCTCCAGGAAGGATCATTTTCCACTTCCGTTCATAGAACAAATGTTAGAAAGACTTTCCGAAAGAATGTACTATTATTTCCTGGATGGTTTCACTGGATATTTTCAAATTCCCATCTCCCCTGAGGATCAAGAAAAGACAACCTTCACATGTCCTTATGCAACATTCGCTTACCGACGCATGCCCTTTGGTTTATGCAATACACCAGCAACATTTCAACGGTGCATGGTAGCAATCTTTCATGATATGATCGAAGACTCAATGGAAGTATTCATGGATGACTTTTCAATCTTCGGTAACTCTTTTGAGCACTATTTATGTAATCTGGAGAAAATGTTGGCCAGATGTGAGGATGCCAACCTTGTTCTTAATTGGGAGAAATGTCACTTCATGGTGATAGAAGGTATAGTGCTAGGGCACAAATTTTCACAAGCAGGATTGGAGGTTGATAGGTCCAAAATCGACAGTATCTCAAAACTTCCACCTCCGACTTCCATGAAATCAATTAAGAGTTTTCTAGGACACGCCGGTTTCTACCGACGATTCATCAAGGACTTTTCAAAAATAGCTCGTCCTATGACTCAACTCCTAGAAAAAAGATGACGTGTTTATATTCTCTGATGAATGCCTTAAGGCATTTGAACTACTCAAAGAAAAGCTTGTCAATGCCCCCATCATGGCAGCCCCTGATTGGACTTTGCCATTTGAATTAATGTGTGATGCAAGCAATTTTGCAGTAGGAGCTGTCTTGGGACCGCGAAAGGAAAAGGATTTCCATCCAGTCTACTATGCATGCAAAACATTAAACGAAGCCCAAGAAAACTACACCACCACCGAGAAAGAACTCTTAGCGGTAGTTTTCGCGTTCGATAAGTTTAGCCGGTTTAATTAGTGAGTGAGTTTTGTGTGCTTGTGGAACAGGAAAGTAAATGACAGAAAACCAAATGGTGATAAAGTAAATAGCAGAAAAGTAAAAACGTGCGTGAAGTGTGTAACAGAAATGTAACGAACAGAATAGTAAATAACAGGAAAGTAAATAGGTCGGAAATGATCAGGTTACGAATAGTATTGCTTTGGGTTTTGAATCCTCTTGGTACATGATAATGTTAAGTTGACTAATCCAGTGATATGACTACTACAAATGTGTGACCTGGGTCACCGCTAGAGCCTCGTCCTCACGACATTTGAATTGAAAATTTAATCCCGTTAAGGACAACAATTACCCTCAACCCTTCGAATGGTCATCTCGGGGTTGGTTTAAGACATCGGACGTAAAATGCTTTATATTAGAGTTAAATAGGTGATTATATTTTGCTCACCGGGAGGCGGTGCAACAATGAGACCAAGTATAAAGACGTACCGTTCCCAACATGAGTTCACCAATTCTTGGTCGCATAATAAGTTCGTATAAAGACGTACAACCTTACTAGTGTTGACCAAGTCTTGGCTTATCAATCTCTACTTGTATAAAGACGTACAAGCTTCAAGAGAAGTTTGATTAAAAAGGTTTATACTTTAAAATATAAGAACAATCACAAATATAAAGATGGATTTAGACAAAAATAAAAGCCCACCAAAATAGTGGTTTTAAGGACGAATAGTTAAAGATATAAACACGTCACTTGGATTAATACGTTAAACATTAACATGCACCAAACTTCATCTTCACCCTAGCAATACAAAGAGTTTAGCCACGAATGGCCATACTAACTAGCATAACGCTGAGTTTCGTAGGCTCCCCTATTTTGGAACAAGGAGGAAGAGCCCCTACGCTCACTACTATCTACTCTAACTACGAACTGCATTCTCAAACGAGATCTGGATGGGTGTTCTTTGATCTGAATTGGTGTATAGAATGAAGAACCCAAGCCTCCTATTTATAAGCCTCGAAATGAGCAATGCATGGTCGTGCATTGGATTGTACGGGCGTGCAAACACCTCGGGAATCAAACAGGGTACAAAGGACATTGTACTAGAGCCTTTGGGAGCAAGGAGGCCATTGCACGGCCGTGCATCCCTCCCTTGCTTCCCTGTTTCATCTTTTAGCTGCTGGTTGACTTGCTGTTGACCTGGTTTGACTTCTTGGGGTCAATGCTCGGGTTTGGTCTTCTAAAAGCTTGATTTCTTCATGTTTTAAGCTGGTTTTTTGCTTTGTTTATCTTGGAGCACCGAATAACCTGTAATTGTGAAATATTAACGTTTTAAGTATCAATTGCAAGGTTATTAATCAATTAGTACCATAATATGGGGATTATTATGCATGCAAAACATGTATAATTTAGGACATATCAGAAGCCCAAATTGATCTGATGGATACTTTTGTTGTGTAAGGCCCCTTTCCCGGGTGACCTCACTTGTTGGATTTACTCATAAACATAGCCATAAATACTGAACTTAAATTTAAAACATTCATCATTCAATTACATTACATAACAGCGGAAGTCTTAACAATTAAAAACACAACATTGTCTTAACAAACAAAAGGGGGATGTCAGTCTTGTGCCGGGTAACCCTCACGCCATCGCACGACCTTTTCTTCCTTTACCTGAAATGTATACTAAAAGTCAGCTAACGCTGGTGAGTTCTAGTTTAATGCAATTTGATATAAACATTCTATTCTTTACTTTATAAGTATGCATTACTGTATAGTCATTCATATAAATACGTATTCATAAATTTTGTCTTTCTTTTCATCTTTCTTTTCTGTATTTTTGTGATTTCATATATATATATATGCATTCACCCTTTTCTTTCTTTTCTTTCTTTCTTTAATTTCATGGGTCATACTATATAAGGGTGATCAACCCGTCATTTGCTTACGAATGTCACAAAGACAATCGCCGTGGTCCATCGTCATGGCCCACCTATACTTACAACCGTCCGGCAACTAGTGTCGTCCGTCATTTTATTCTTACAACCGTCCGGCAATCTTTGTCCGTCCGTCATGACTTACAACCGTCCTACCGTCGTAGGCCGTAATTCGCCCGTCTACCCGAAGGTATCCGTTTCCCATGCGACTATTATTTATACAACCGTTCTACTATAATATGCCAATTGCTTCGACCGTCCATTAATGGCATTCGTACGTCCTAGCCGATGAAGGAGCGCACTTGTCCCGGTTATAAAATAGTCACATGGTCGTCCGTCTACCGAAGTAGCCGTTATCATCGAAGCGTCCATAACATTTTCTGTACTTGGCAAGCAATATATACATGGATATAAAGCAGGATTTCATTCTTTCATATTGTGTTATACTTTCATTCATTCTTGATAATCATGCTTTTCATTCTTTATTCATAATTTCTCTTTCATGTATAGGTATATATATATATATACTTGTATAACACATATGATCACATTGGCATTCATAACATTTATTCACTTAGTGTATACATCTCAGCCCCAAAAAATTTGAAAACATTTGCACATAACATAGAAGGGGGCACATAGAACTCACCTGATGAGTAGTTTCTGTAATACACTAAGCTGGCTACTGGGCTTCACTAATGTCACTCACGATCTGTATAATAAAGTCATACACATAAGATGGTGCTCCTAGATGACACTAGACATTACTATGCTTGAACATAGTAGTTTCGATTGATTAGCTTATATCGAAACTTGGTAGTTTCGATAGGTTGTTTCTGTCGAAACTTGGTAGTTTCGATAGGTAGTTTCGATAGATAGTTTCGATAGGTAACTTATGTATTATCTTAGCTTCGGATCGGAGGCTCATATCGAAACTATGGTAGTTTCGATTGGGCCTGCATATATCGAAACTGGGTAGTTTCGATTGGGCCTGCATATATTTATTCGTTTTATTATTTTTAGGATGTTACAAGTCTACCCTCCTTAAAGAGGTTTCGTCCTCGAAACTGTTCATAGGTTAAACAATTGAGGGTATAGCCCCTTCATCTCGTCTTCTTTTTCCCACGTAGCTTCTGACCCTTTTCTGTGCTTCCATTGTATCTTGACTAACGGTATCGACTTACTGCGTAGTCGTTTCTCAGCTCGGTCAAGAATGTCTCTTGGTTCCTCTACATAATTTAGACTGTTATCCACTTCGATCTCGTCGTAAGGTATGTGAGCTGTGTCGTCAGCTAGGCACTTGCGTAAGTGCGACACGTGGAACGTAGGGTGTATTCCACTAAGCTCGACGGGTAGGTCGAGTCTGTAAGCAACTTGACCCACTCTTGCTACAATCTTGAAAGGTCCGACAAACCTTGGACTTAGTTTGCCACGCTTTCTGAACCGAATGATTCCTTTCCGCGGTGATACTTTCAACAGTACCATGTCCCCTACTTGAAACTCTAAATCCCTCCTTCTCTTATCCGCGTATGATTTCTGTCTGTCTTTTGCGGCTTTCATACGAGCCTTGATTTGATCAAATTTCTCAGAAGTAGCTTTGACCACTTCGAGACTTGCAAAATCCTTCTGTCCAATTTCCCCCCAACAAACCGGGGTCCTACATTTCCTCCCATACAACATTTCAAATGGCGGCATGCCAATAGTCGAGTGATAGCTGTTGTTATATGAAAATTCTGCCAATGGTAGATGGCTGTCCCAACTCCCACCGAAGTCAATGATACAGGCCCGGAGCATGTCCTCCAAGGTCTGAATGGTCCTTTCCGATTGTCCATCGGTTTGGGGGTGGTAAGCGGTGCTGATGTTCAGTCTAGTGCCCATTGCTTCATTGAATTTCTTCCAAAACCTTGACGTGAATCTAGTATCCCTGTCAGACACAATCGACAGCGGCATACCATGTCTGCTCACAATTTCCTTGATAAATACTTCTGCTAGCTTTTCAGAAGAAGAAGTTTCTTGTATTGGCAAGAAGTGAGCACTCTTTGTCAAGCGGTCGACGATCACCCAAATGGTATCATTGCCTTTAGCTGTTCGCGGTAGCTTGGTAATGAAGTCCATTGTGATCTCTTCCCACTTCCATTCCGGTATTGGTAATGGTTGCATTTTGCCGCATGGTTTCTGGTGCTCGGCCTTAACTAGAGAACACGTTAGGCACTTGCTCACGTATTCTGTCACATCATTCTTCATGCCAGGCCACCAGTATTCTTTCTTCAAGTCTTGATACATTTTGTTTGTCCCGGGGTGGATAGAATAGCGAGACTTATGGGCCTCATCGAGTATTTTGGCTCTAAGCTCACCAATCTTAGGTATCCACATCCGGCCAAACCTAGTTCGTACTCCGTATGCATTCGCATCTAAGTTCCCTTGTTGTCCTACTATTCTTTCCCGTTTCACATTTCTTTCTAACAATGCTTCATCTTGTGCCTTTGATATTTCACCCATTAAGTCTGGCGTTATAATTAACTGGCACGCTTTGATCCGGATAGGTGCCGATTCTTCCTTTCTACTTAAAGCGTCAGCCACTACGTTTGCCTTGCCTGGATGGTACAATATCTCACAGTCATAGTCTTTCAGTAGCTCTAACCATCTTCTTTGCCTCACGTTTAGTTCCTTTTGTTCGAAAAAGTATTTCAAGCTTTTGTGATCGGAGTAGATGGTGCATTTAACTCCATACAAGTAGTGTCTCCATATTTTCAACGCGAAAACTACTGCTGCTAATTCTAGATCGTGTGTTAGGTAGTTAACTTCATGAACCTTTAGTTGCCGCGATGCATAAGCAATTACCTTTCCTCGTTGCATGAGTACGCACCCTAAACCTTGCCCTGAAGCGTCAGAGTAGACTACTAAGTCTTCATTTCCCTCAGGTAGTGTTAATACTGGAGCTTGAGTTAATCGTGTCTTAAGTTCCTCAAACGCGTTGTTTTGGGTTGGACCCCATTCATACTTTACTTCCTTCCGTGTCAGTTTGGTTAGCGGCGAGGCAATTCTTGAGAAATCTTGGATGAACCTTCGATAGTAGCCTGCCAACCCTAGAAAGCTTCGTATCTCTGTTGGTGTCTTTGGGATGTTCCATTCCTTTACTGTCTCGATCTTTGCAGGATCCACCATGATGCCGTTTGGGTTTATTACATGACCTAGGAATTGGACTTCCCTAAGCCAGAACGCGCATTTTGAGAATTTTGCGTACAACTTTTCCTGCTTTAGCACCTCCAGAACCTCTCTTAGGTGACAGTGGTGATCACCCTCGCTTTTTGAATACACCAGTATGTCATCTATAAAGACTATCACCGATCGATCCAACATTGGTCGACATACTCTATTCATCAAATCCATGAATGCTGCTGGTGCGTTGGTCAATCCGAAGGACATCACGAGAAACTCATAATGCCCATGACGCGTGCGAAATGCGGTCTTTGGAACGTCTTCTTCTCTTACTTTCAACTGATGGTAACCCGACCTAAGATCGATCTTTGAGAACCAACTCGCACCTTGCAGTTGATCAAAAAGGTCGTCTATTCTAGGCAGTGGGTATTTGTTCTTTACTGTTCTCTTGTTCAATTCGCGGTAGTCGATACACATGCGCATACTGCTTCCTTCTTCTTTACAAATAGTACCGGAGCGCCCCATGGTGAGATGCTCGGCCTAATAAATCCTTTCTCGGTTAGTTCCTCTAGTTGGGACATCAATTCCTTCATTTCTGACGGAGCCAATCGGTAGGGGGCTTTGGCAACGGGCTCAGCTCCTGGCAGTAAATCAATCTGAAATTCTATTTCCCGATCGGGTGGCAACCCAGGTAGATCCTCAGGGAATACTTCCAGAAAATTACACACCACGGGTACATTCTTGAGTTCTTTCATTTTCATTCTATCATCTATAACATATGCCAGATAAGCTTCGCAGCCGCGCCTCATGTAACTTTCGGCCTTAATCATCAAGATGACGTTCGGTATTGTGCAATTCCAATCCCCATAAACCGTAATTGGACTGCCGCTAGGACCTTTGAGGTGTATCCTCTTACGTTTACATATGATTTGAGCTTCGTTGGCAGCTAGCCAATCCATACCCAATACTATATCGAATCCTCCTAAGGTGAGAAGGAATAATCTAGAAGGAAATTTATGACCCTCTATTTCTATTATGCAATCCTCTGTTACTTGGAATACTGCCGAATTTTTACCAACGGCAGTTTGTACACTAAAGGCCTTTACTACTGTGTTGATAGTGCAATTCAGTTTTCGACTAAAGGCATTTGATATAAAGCTTTTACTAGCACCAGAGTCAAATAAAATAGCAGCATGTTCGTTATTAACTAGGGATGTACCTGACACAACATCAGGGTTTCCCCTTGCTTCCTCTTCAGTCAGGGCGTAGCCTCTAGTCCTCGCCTTCTGTTGTTCCTTTTCTTTTCCCGAACCAGATTGTCTAGTTCTCTTGCAATTCTTGGTTAGGTGTCCAAATAGTCCACAACCTTGGCATTTAGTGTCTCTTAAACATTCGCGAGAATAGTGCCCCGCCTTCCCACACCTATAACAGACGGTGGAATCAACTAGGCACACGCCTTGGTGTTTCCTCAAACATTTCTTACAAGCTTCGTATTTTTCAGTTCTTGGCTTCTTAGCCTCAGCTATATAGTTCCCCTTTCCAGTTCCTTTAGACGCGTTTTCCCTTTTCCTTTTATGTGTCTCAGGTAATAGACCAGGCAATATGCTCTTTAGTGTCAGTACAACCTCACGGGCAATAGCATCCCTAAGTTCGGGTTCCAATCGTAGTGCCCCTTCATTGTCACCTCCCGGTGGGGTCACATTAGTGTCATGCACTCTCTCGGTGTATTTCACGTGCATGCTTTCTTCTTTCTCTTGTCTTTGGTTCATTGGCGGTCTACCTACTCGGCCCGTATGGCCGCCTTGGCGTGCAGTTCTTCCTCTACTTGCCATAGTTTTCTAGAAATTTCTGATATGAAAAGGGAATACATCAATGTCATTTCTTCAGATCATAGTTTGGAACAGTACGAGCAAGGTAAATTCTTAATTACAGTGACCGGTTTGCGATTACTAATTTACATTGCTTTTCGGGTTCAAAACTCTTCAAATCAGTCGTGGCATTAACATCTATTTGTTCTAAGTTAAGGTATCTATTCTTATGCAGGAGCATTTACTTTATGACTTACTTACCGTGCTAGCGTTGGCGTTGGCTACCCAGACTGACATCCGTGCGTTGGTCCCATAATCAGTTTGAGTCCAGACATTTAGGGATGTCTGAATCTCTCAAACTATTGCTCTGATACCAACTTGTAAGGCCCCTTTCCCGGGTGACCTCACTTGTTGGATTTACTCATAAACATAGCCATAAATACTGAACTTAAATTTAAAACATTCATCATTCAATTACATTACATAACAGCGGAAGTCTTAACAATTAAAAACACAACATTGTCTTAACAAACAAAAGGGGGATGTCAGTCTTGTGCCGGGTAACCCTCACGCCATCGCACGACCTTTTCTTCCTTTACCTGAAATGTATACTAAAAGTCAGCTAACGCTGGTGAGTTCTAGTTTAATGCAATTTGATATAAACATTCTATTCTTTACTTTATAAGTATGCATTACTGTATAGTCATTCATATAAATACGTATTCATAACTTTTGTCTTTCTTTTCATCTTTCTTTTCTGTATTTTTGTGATTTCATATATATATATATATATGCATTCACCCTTTTCTTTCTTTTCTTTCTTTCTTTAATTTCATGGGTCATACTATATAAGGGTGATCAACCCGTCATTTGCTTACGAATGTCACAAAGACAATCGCCGTGGTCCATCGTCATGGCCCACCTATACTTACAACCGTCCGGCAACTAGTGCCGTCCGTCATTTTATTCTTACAACCGTCCGGCAATCTTTGTCCGTCCGTCATGACTTACAACCGTCCTACCGTCGTAGGCCGTAATTCGCCCGTCTACCCGAAGGTATCCGTTTCCCATGCGACTATTATTTATACAACCGTTCTACTATAATATGCCAATTGCTTCGACCGTCCATTAATGGCATTCGTACGTCCTAGCCGATGAAGGAGCGCACTTGTCCCGGTTATAAAATAGTCATATGGTCGTCCGTCTACCGAAGTAGCCGTTATCATCGAAGCGTCCATAACATTTTCTGTACTTGGCAAGCAATATATACATGGATATAAAGCAGGATTTCATTCTTTCATATTGTGTTATACTTTCATTCATTCTTGATAATCATGCTTTTCATTCTTTATTCATAATTTCTCTTTCATGTATAGGTATATATATATATATACTTGTATAACACATATGATCACATTGGCATTCATAACATTTATTCACTTAGTGTATACATCTCAGCCCCAAAAAATTTGAAAACATTTGCACATAACATAGAAGGGGGCACATAGAACTCACCTGATGAGTAGTTTCTGTAATACACTAAGCTGGCTACTGGGCTTCACTAATGTCACTCACGATCTGTATAATAAAGTCATACACATAAGATGGTGCTCCTAGATGACACTAGACATTACTATGCTTGAACATAGTAGTTTCGATTGATTAGCTTATATCGAAACTTGGTAGTTTCGATAGGTTGTTTCTGTCGAAACTTGGTAGTTTCGATAGGTAGTTTCGATAGATAGTTTCGATAGGTAACTTATGTATTATCTTAGCTTCGGATCGGAGGCTCATATCGAAACTATGGTAGTTTCGATTGGGCCTGCATATATCGAAACTGGGTAGTTTCGATAGGTCTGCACATATCGAAACTAAGTAGTTTCGATGGGTCTGCACATATCGAAACTAAGTAGTTTCGATGGGTCTGCACTTATCGCCTTCCCCAAAAATCCGAATGTTCTGCATGCGAATCTGATCATGTCGATATCTAGATTTTCTTTGATCAAAACGTTCGTTTTTCATTCTAGATGCTATACCTAAGTTCACTTTCAAGTTTCATTCGCAAAAATCGTTATCTTTTAGCCAAAACCCGAAAACTCCCAAAACGAACAAAAACTCATAATGTGATCGAATCGTTACCTGGATTGGATTTCTGATTCAGAGGATATGATCACGAGAACAGCAGCAACGTTCTCCTGAATTCCCGAGTTGATCCCTCACTTTCTCTCTCTAGACCCGAGCTCTCCTTTCTCTCTCTAAAAACTGCGTGAGTTGAGGAAATGAGCAGGGAAGAGGGCTGCCTTGCCTCTTATGCGCATGGGCTTCCCTCGGCCCATTGAAGCCGGGCCCAGGCCTGCTCCCTTTTTGTTTAAATATTCCAACTAAACCACCGGTCTCGCTATATTTATTCGTTTTATTATTTTTAGGATGTTACATGTTGCAAGAATTCGATATCGAAATCTGCGATAAGAGGGGAGCAGAGAACGTTGCAGCAGACCATCTCTCAGGTCTTGAATGTCCAGCCTCAACAGAAAACATGAAGGTGAATATCAATGATAACTTTCCACATGAATTCCCGATGAGCATAGATACGGTTGTTGAAGAACACCCTTGGTTCGCTGACTTTGCAAACTATCTCATGAGTGGGGTTATCTTGAAAGGATTGTCATATTAGCAAAAGAAGAAATTCCAGGCAGATGTTAGGCATTATTTTTGGGAAGACCCATACCTGTTCAGGATCAGAGCCGATCAACTCGTCTGAAGATGTGTATACGGAGAAGAATCACAACAAATCCTAAAGCATTGCCATGAAGGTCCAACCGGTGGACATCATGGAGTTACCTTGACCGCAAAGAAAGTATTCGACTCCGGATTCTTCTGGCCTACAATCTTCAAGGATGTTCAAACCATGGTACAATCATGTGACGCTTGTCAAAGGGCAAGTAACTTCTCCTCAAGAAATGAGATGCCCCAAAGACCTATCCAGGTTTGTGAGATCTTTGACGTATGGGGAATCGATTTTAAAAGACCATTACCCATATCCTTTGGGAACCGATACATCCTCGTAGCAGTCGACTATGTTTCAAAATGGGTAGAGGCTCAAGAACTACCCACTAACGATGCCAGGACATTAGTCAAATTCCTAAAAAAAACTGTTTTCACAATTCGGTGCACCAAAAGCTCTCATTAGTGATAGGGGAACACATTTCTGTAACACGCAATTAGAAAAAGCTTTATCGCGTTACGATGTTCATCACCGGTTTGCTACGCCATACCACCCACAAACAAGCGGACAAATGGAGGTAACAAACCGAGGTATCAAAAGAATTCTTGAAAAAACCATCGGTCACAATAGGAAGGATTGGTCTGAAAGACTCAATGATTCATTATGGGCATTTCGTACAGCCTACAAAACTCCCATCGGGACCACTCCATTCAAGTTGGTCTATGGGAAAGCATGTCACCTTCCCGTGGAACTGGAACATAAAGCATACTGGGCATTGAAAACTGCTAATCTTGACCTAGCACAGGACAGGCAAAACAGGTTCGTTCAAATCAACGAGATCGAGGAACTACGATGTTAAGCTTATGAGAACTCCAGACTCTACAAAGACAAAACAAAGAGGTTGCATGACTCTCGTCTGAAGGGGAATAAACAATTCCAGGTAGGGGATCGCGTCTTGCTTTATAATTCCCGCCTTCGTTTATTTCCTTGGAAATTAAAATCTCGATGGTCCGGACCGTATACCGTGAAAGAAGTTTTCCCGTACGGAGCAGTTGAAGTCGAACATGAAGACGGGAGAAGTTTCAAGGTCAACGGTCATCGTTTGAAACTTTATATTCAAGAACAATTGGAAATAATGTCGGAGGTCATCAACCTCCACCCCAAAAGCAACTAACAAAGGGGAGGGTCTAGCCAAAGACCCTTAATTAAACATTGGCATCTTCTAATTAGCTTTAATTTCAACTTTTATTAAAATTTGAGTCTGGTAGGTGAAGCACGCCCCCGTGTCTGACCAAAAATCTTGGCCACGATCTCCGCTGAGTCCGTACCTGCTTCAGACCTGATACCTACGTCGTAGCATGTCAGCACGGGCCGTGCCCCACCAGGCACGCCCTCGTGCCTCACCATCTGATCTACCTATAAATTCAATGCTTGGTCTTTGGTTCAATCACAACCAAATGAAGATGCCTTCCAGGGAGAGTACGTCCGAATTGAACCCGGTGAGGAGGCCGAGGACCGAGACTCGTGAGCCATCAACCGCGGAAGTAATCCTCAAGCTGAAAGAGCTCATAAAAGAGTTAACTAACATGAATGTGCTTGCTGAGATGCAACTGCTGCAATTGTGTGATCAAGTGGAGCAAATGAAGGAAGAGCTACTCTCGCTCAACCGTCTAATTGCGGACCTCTGCAACCGCACCTCCCAATACCCGATGCCCATGCTCCCGCATGAGATATTCGGAGGATTTATGTAAACACCTAAGTGTAGGGAGGGTGTATGTTAGAGTCTTGTTTTGTCCGTAAGGCTCTCAGCTTGTATTGTTAAATTCTAATCAATGAAACTTCCGATGTTATGATTTTCACCTACTTTAGTTTTGAATTATCCAAACAAATCTTGATGAAAATAAAATGTGTTGGTGGAATAAAAAAAACCAAACAGTACATTGGAACACGGGCTGTGCCCCACCAGGCACGCCCCCATGCTTGACAGTTGCTGTAGCTTTTTCTCTTTTCTAAAAATACCATCTTTTAACCTCATTTCACTCTAATAATTCAAACGAAAAAACCTTTTGGTTTTGGCCACCAAACACCCCAAATCCACCATTTTCATCAAGATTTCACTCAATCCTTCCACCAAGGTTTGTTTAGATCGTTCGGTTTTGTATATTTAGGGTTTTTATTTCAATTTTCAGGTGATTCTTGTCATAAACCGGATTTCACCCCCTTTCTTGAGTCAATTCTCTTAAATCTATTGTTCGTAGGGTTTAATTCTTAGTTTTCGTTGTTGTTTTACAACTTTCGGGTTTTATTTGGGTTTTTCACCAGGATTGGCCCATTTGTTCATATTTTTGTTTCAGTCTTAGTTACCATTGTCGTTTAGCAAAAAGTTCCACAACACCCAAAACATAAAATCTGGGGTTTGTGTATATGGACACATGTACGGGTTCGGATATCTGATTTTACCCTTTTTAGTGCAACACGGGACGTGCCTCACCAGTCACGCCCCCGCGTTCGACCACCAGCAGGTTTGCTGTGTTCCCGTTTAACATCCCCATGTCTTGAAGTAAAGCACGGGCCACCAGGCACGCCCCCGTGCTTCACCCTCTGATCAGATTCAGATCAATCTCTTGTGGTTTAATTCGTTTAGACTGATTTGCTAATTAATGTCTCAAGATCATGGCTCATCCGTTCCTTGTGTTCAATAACCAAAATGAGGCTTGGTGTCGTGAAAGGTTGCGCACACTCCACCGACGGGATGAAGAATCACATCTTCGAGTTTGCTATGACACCTTGGACACCGTCGGGCATAGGGGGTGCTTTCTCAATCTTGTCACCCCTCCATGGCGACGTGTATTTGAAAATGATCGTGATTCCGTACGAGAACTCACAATGGAATTTTTGGCAACATTCAACTTTTAGCAAAACAATCTAGATTATTGGGATGAGGATGCTGTATCCTTTCGGTTAGGAGGAACTTGGCATAGCACCTCTATTGCACTATTTGGGATTGCTCTAGGAATCTACACGTAGGAAGAAATTTATGAACCCACCTTTTCAGCATCAAATCACAGCTTTCCCGATGAGGAAGACAGGCATCATCCCAATTATGGAAGTACTAGGACAACCTTCTGGAACGAAGTCGGTACTGGGGGTACAATGCAAGCCGAACCAAAAGCAATAAACTCAAGGATCCTTTGCTTCGTTACATTCACCGTCTGCTCAGTCACTCAGCTACCCAACACGGTCAAAGAGAGGTGGTGATTAATCTCAGGGACTAGTATGTCCTCTACTGTCTAGTGAGGCATGAGCCTTGCAACATTGCATATCTTTTCTGCCGCCTTTTCGTAACTAACTCCACAGCCGGGGTAAACACCCCCATGTTCGGTGGCGGCTGGATTGTGCAACTCTACGAGTAAATCGTGGCACCGACGAACCATCTCCGGGATTGCTAGACTTGTCTCTATGCACCAACATGGGTATGGTTACCTACCTACCCGATAGTCGAGCACGTTTTCAGGATTCTAGAGGACAGGTTTGGGATCCGGAGGACCCGGAGCGAGTTATAATGGACCTTGACATTCACCATTCACCCCAACATCAGCACTCTCCCCATTATCAGCATCACCGTGACACTGGAACATCATCTTCTCACGCCACGGGATTTCCATCCATGATGGACCTTTATCAATCCATCGAGATAGCCAGCACTTATGCCCGCCGTTCTTTCGAGATTTGTGAATCCACTTCTAGGAGAGTCGACAATTTATCTGACAGGGTTGATTTGATTGGGAAAGATGTCTCCTACATGAGGCGCAGGATGAACAGGAACTGGGGCGAGGAAAACCTCGACCGGTGAGGGATAGTTGGTTAAAGATCCTGTTGGTGCAACATTTTTGTCACAGTGAATCTGTGTTCTTCGGATATGTTTTTATTTTATTTTATTCCATGTGTTTAAGTACTATCCGGCACTGGCTGATCCGTGCCATTTTAAACTATTTTACTTTTGTTTGTAGGATGTTAATTTTCTAAAAATTTGTACTAATATTTTGTGTGACCACATTGGATTCTTGCTTTTCAGGCCGCTGTGAGTATCGATCACAAGCATTGGATACACCATCTTTCATGGGAGTTCTTCTGTCCCTTTACCTCTTTTATGCTTTACAATTGTTTGAAACCATGTACATTGAGGACAATGTAAGCTTTAAGTGTAGGGAGGGGAGGGTTTCACCATATTAGCACTTGAACTTTGATCACCTAACTCTCAAAAAGAACTCCATTTGGCACAAAATATATACTTCAAATTTTCTGAAAACTGCAAGAAAGAAATGCATTTTTCAAACACAAGTTTTAAACAAACAAACGAGTAGAATGACACAAATCATTCTAGGGCATGGAAAGTTAAGCTCAAATAATAGACATGCATAGATTTTTCACTTTTACCCAAATTCATCTGTTTTCGTGAGCACATTTTCAAGCCTTTACAGCTTTCATTCACAGTAATGATGCTTTCATTTTTATCAGATTATTGAGGGTATCATATGTTTTGTGCAAATTATAACTTGTTTTGGGCATACGAGGCAAAACCACAAAAGGAAATTATTGCATGAAAATGATCTAGGTATTAGGACACCCACCTTTTTACCCAAACATCCATTAACAATCAAAAACACCTAGCCTACCTCATCAAATCCATTTCAACCCATCCTCACCAACAACCCTTCACCTTTGTTGCCAAGGACTCGACTTTCAATATATATATATGCATCCTTTTGATTTCAATTTACTTTCATGTCTTCATTTCGCAAAACCGGGACTTCCCCCAGAAATTCGAGAACATCTCTTTGTACTTATGTTTGAATCAAGAAAGAGTTGGAGAAAATTGGAACAAAATCCATCATTTTGTGGAGCTTCAAAGAGTGCCATGAAAAGAAGGGCAAAAAGATACAAAAGATGCCTTAAGTGTGGTAATTGGTCTCATGATGGAAAATGTAGTAAAAACCAAACAACCTCCCAGCACGAGTATACAGAGTTGATCAGGTTGGGTGCTATTAGGCTATAAGCCGAACGAACCCATAGGAAGGATAGCTATGTGTACCTCAAGGTTAAAAAGGAAGTAAGGTTTTTAAAGATGAGATTCGGTCTTGACAATCTGACCTTAAACGAGTCCTCGAGTTAGTAATACCCCTTCTAACCAGAGCATTGTAGAGGGATTTCTAGTTTTAGATTTAGTTTACCCTTTCTTTTTAGTCAAATAAGCCAAAGTCAAGCCCTAAGCACCAAACCACTCTCCAAAAATCACCCTTATCCAACCCACAACCCAATAGACCTTTTGATTCATGCAAAAGTATCCTATAAAGTGGTGGAGTTTTGATCTCTTAACAAGCATATAAGTAAGCACATCTCATATTGATAATCAAGTGTTCTAAACATACGCCATTACACGTATGACTACAAATATTTAGCCGAGTGTGTGTGAACATTGTGAGTAGTGCTAAAGTCTTGCTTGTCTATAACTTCATAAAACAAACCATTGCCTCAAGGATATCACTTCATAAGTTCATATTTTCTTGATTGAAACTTGTTTGCTTGTGTCCCTTCCTTAAAGAAGGAAAATCATTTCTTGCTCAAAGTTTGTTCGAATTTGCTTTTGAAATTGCCATTTAGAGTAATTATTCAAAGTATTGCTTGAGAACAAGCATGGTTCAAGTGTAGGGAGGTTTGATGTGCTCTAAATTATACATATATTTCACATCATTTGCTTCCATTTATTTTCAATTTTTCTATACATTGATTGAATTTATCGCTTATTTAGCTTCTATTTGAATTCTAGGGAACTCATGGCTTAAAAGGAACAATCAAGCAAATAAGTGGCGAAAAATGAAGAAATTAGACAACTCAGAAGACCAAGCACGGGCCGTGCCCCACCAAGCACACCCCCGTGCTCCACTTTTCAGAAGAAGACAGAAGTCTCCCAGCCAAGCACGGGTCGTGCCCCACCAAGCACACCCCCATGGTCAACTTAGAATTGTACCAGTTTGTCCCCCGACCAGGTGCAACACGGGGCCGTGCCCCAACAAGCATGCCCCCGTGCCCAGAACATGTTCAGTATGTACGCGACAGAAAACAAAACGGTTACGCTGTGGTCTCAGCACGGGGTCGTGCCTGGTGAGGCACGGGCCGTGCCCCATTGCTCAGATGATATAAATAGAGCTTCTTGGCTCATTTTTTTAGAGAGCCCTCTTGAAGAAAATTCCAATCACTCAAACACTCGGGAACCAGGCTTGGGAGACCATTTGGAGGATAAGGAAGGTCCATTTCATCATGAAAATACACCTAGAAGATCACCACACTACTCCACTTGGAAACTTTGGTTATATCTTTGATCCTAATATGATTTGCATGTATTCCATTTGTGTTGTTGTTGTTTGCAAGCTCACCATGAGCTAAACCTCTTTTCAATCATCTTAGTTTGATGAAGCTTAATTAATTATGTTGAACTTATGACTATGGCTAAAATATTATGTTAATGCAATGATAATCTTGTGTTAATTTCTTGATGGAGTTGCATGTCTAAATGTTTATGAATCAATTAAAGGTTTATAAATGCGAAATTATATTGTGTTGGAAAACCTGTCAGACTATCATTTATTTATAACTTTATTATCTTTTAGTATGATGTTATAGCTAAGAATTAGGACTGAATCTTTGAAACTTTTGTTGTGAAATAAATATTGAGACACGCAAACCCGTTAATTGTATTTGGAAAAACTAAGAGAAATATTATGATTCTTCTTTGAACAATAGTTGTGTTAATTAAAGTTTTGATGACTCAAAAGCTAGAATTTCATAAGTTAAGAAATTACACCATTTTATCTAATTAAACTAATCATAAGTGGGCAACATGTAATTTACTCATTGATGTCTTTCTTAATGATTATGGGATTAAAAACCTTGACAGGATTCTAATTCAATTGCTTCAAAGAACATTAACATAATTGCAAGTTTTAGCCATATAATTTGTCTCGACATAATTAAGTAAGTGGATTCTAAACTAAGATGGTTGTCTCACTAAAACATTTATCACTTTTAAATTAAATCCTTGCAATTTTCTCAAAAATTAATTATTGACATTTCAGAAGAAAAAAAAGTCACAAAAAGAAATCAAAACATTAAAATATTTTCTCTACTTAATCAAACAATTGAAGATCTGGATTGAACGTTAAACTGTGTACATGGATTGACATCCGGTTCTTATCGATTCTATACTACCACCCGACATGTGCACTTGCCTTCGTGTGTTTGGTTTAGTTTAGGTGAAAATCAATTTTAAAAACCGACATCTGTGTGAAAAATCTTTATTAAAAATTTATATACTCCACGCACATCAGCGTGCAAACACCTCGGGAATCAAACAGGGTACAAAGGACAGTGTACCGGGGTCAGGGAGAGCAGGAAAGCATTTGCACGGTCGTGCATGGCATTGCACGGTCGTGCATGGCATTGCACGACCGTGCAATGCCCCACTGCCTCCCAGATTCGTCTTTTAGCTGCTGGTTTGACTTATGTTTACCTGGTTTGACTTCTTGGGGTCAATGCTCGGGTTTGGTCATTCAAAAGCTTGATTTCTTCATGTTTTAGGCTGGTTTTTGCTCTGTTTATCTTGGAATACCGAATATCCTGCAATTGTGAAATATTAACGCATTAAGTATCATTTGCAAGGATTTTTGTTTGATTAGTACCATAATATGGGGATTATTATGCATGCAAAACATGTATAATTTAGGACATATCAGTTTGATAAGGCATCAGCCTTAGTATTATCTTCTCTAGGTACCTGTGTAATGTTAAAAATTTCAAATTCCACATATAGTTGCTTAACTATTGTGAGATATTTAGCTAACTTCTCACCTTTTACAGCGTATGAGCCATTGAAATGGTAGCAATTAATAATATCTACGTATACTTAGAGATACCTGATCTTGATATCCCTGGCTAATTGCAATCTTGCTATTAGTGCCTCATACTCTACTTCATTATTCGTAGCGTGGAACTTATGGATTGGGGTAGTAAGTCCCCTTGTGGCGATTTCAGTATGATCCCTAGACTTGTTCCTCTTACATTTGATGCACCGTCAGTGAATAATGCTCACTTATCCTTAGCTTTTTCTAATTGCTGAACTTTAAGATCTGCTTCATGTTGTATATCAGTGCTGAAATCAGCCACAAAGTCCGCAAGTGCCTGAGACTTTATTGTTGTTCTAGGTTCATATATAAGGTCATAGGCGTTGAGCTTGACTGACCATTTAGCCATCCCTCCTGACATCTCTGGCTTTCTTAATACACACTTAATAGAATAGTTAGTCTTAACATGAATAGCATGAGTTTCAAAATAATGTGTAAGTTTAGTGGATGCCATTATTAAAGCTAAGATTAACTTTCTAAATGAGAGTACCTAGTTTCCGCTGCTAGCAAACTTTTACTTACATAGTATACTGGATGTTGTTGTCCCTCATGATCTTTGACCAGTACGACACTTACGGTGCTTCGAGATACTGCCAAGTATAGGGATAATGGTTCAACGTCTTCTGGTTTCATTAATAGAGGAGCTGATGACAAGTATTCCTTTAATAATTGGAGTGCTTGTTCATGCTTCTCTTCCCATTCGAATCTCTTGTTCTTCTTCAGGATGTCATAGATTTCCTTGCACTTTTCTGAGGATCTTGATATAAATCTTTTGAGTGCTTCTACTCTGTCGGTTAGTCTCTGGACATCCTTGGTGTTTGCTGGGGATTTCAGATTAATGATCGTTTTGATTTGCTCTGGACTGGCCTCTATTCCTCTTTTGGTTACCATGTAGGCCAATAACTTTCCCACTCCCACTCTGAAGTGGCATTTAGAGGGATTCAACTTCATGTTGTACTGGTCCAGAATATCAAATGCTTCTCTGAGATCCCTGAGATGATCCTCAGCTTTCTTTGACTTTACCACCATGTCGTCTATGTAGACCTCCATGGTGTCCCCTAGTTTCTCTTTGAACATCATGTTTACCAGCCTTTGATATGTTGCACCTGCATTTTTTAAACCAAAAGGCATAGCAATATAACAATAAATACATGTTGGGGTCATGAATGCAGTATCCTCCTGATCTGAGGGTTCCATCTGAATTTGTTGGAATCCTGATGAAACATCCATGAATGTCAGCATACCATGGCCTGCCATAGCGTCAACCATCGAATCAATGTGTGGTTGTGGAAAAGGATCATAGTACATGCTTTGTTCAAGTCAGTGAAGTCTACATAGACTCCATTTCCCATTTTTCTTCTGGACTACCACCACATTAGCTAGCAACCTTTGGAATTTTACTTCTCTTATCATCCCTACTTTCAGTAGCCTTTCAACCTCTTCATGAATAACTATATTCCTTTCTGGAGCAAACTTCCTTCTTTTTTGGTGTATGGGCTTGAAACTGTTATCAATACCCAATTTATGTGTAATAATATTTTTAGAGATATCTGTCATGGCTTCATGTTTCCAGGCGAAGGTTGAGGTTCTGCTCTTTAATAATTCGATAAGATTTTGCTCAATATCCTTGGGGATACTGGTTCCAACAAGCACCTTGACATCAGGATCCTCTGTACTTAGGGATATTTCTTTAATATCCTGTTCTTTGGTTTCCAATACGTCTCAGGCTTGTTTCTTTAGTTGCTATGCTTGCCTGGTTTTGGCGGAGGCCTTCATTAAAGAAGTGTAGCAGTCCTTAGCCTCTTTTTGATCACTTTTAATCTTCACTAACCCCCCCCCCAAGGGGTTGGCATCTTGACACATTGATGGTATGTTGAGGGTACCGCCTTCATGTCGTGTATCCAAGGCCTTCCTAAAATGATATTATAGCAAGACAAAGAATCTATTACACACAAAATTTGTATAGCATTTACCCCTTCAATGTACATCGGTAGTTTTATTTCTCCGACTATGCTTTTAACTTCTCCGTTGAATCCCACCAGCACTGAGGATTTTGAGATAATTTCGGAATCCGTGATCCCCATTCTCTTCCGGACTTCATGCTGGATGATGTTTACAAAACATCCTCCATCGATCAGTATCCTACGGATGAAGTGATTCGCAATGTACAGTGTGATCACCAGGCCATCGTGATGAGGATCCTGTACGTCATTTATGTCTTCTTCGTCAAAATAGATCACCTTCTTTTCAGTCAGGCTGGAGGTCTTAGTAGGCTTGTCCCCTTTCTCTGTTTTTGCTTCTTTAGCATTCCTTTTGGCTGCAGAGTAAGAAGTGCCACAAATATCAGATCTAGCGGCTATAAGACCCATTACCTTGGCATCAAGCGGCGGGAATGCTGCTCTTTGCGGATCCTGTCATGATCCTTAGCTTTATTCTTCCCTTTTCCTAGAAACTCTTTGAGATCTCCCTTGCTTAAGAGATAGCTTATCTCCTTTCGCAAAGCAATACAATCTTCTGTCACATGATCGAAGTCCCCGTGGAATGCACACCACTTGGAATTGTCCTTCCATCCCGTGCCCTTCTCAAATTTGCGAGGCCACCTGGCTTTTTCTCCAAGATACTGCACAGCAAATAGAAAACCAGTTGTATTAAGAGAAAAACAGTATTCAGACAACTTAGGATATTCTTCTTCGTCCTCGTCATCTTCCACAACGTTAACTCTGTGATTATCAAGCTTAGAGTAAGGCTTGGATCTGTAAGGTTTGAAGGGAGCGGACTCAGTCTTTCGTTTGGGTTGATTGTAACTAGTTGGAGTATCCATCCATTGCTGGATTTTCCTGTCTTCCTCGAGCCTTATGAAGCTCAGTGCCCGATTTCTGACTTCATCGAGATTCCTACAAGGATTCATGGCAAGGTCTTCGTAGAATTGAGAATCCTTCTTTAGTCCCATCTTGAATGCCTGGACTGCAGTGGCAACGTCAAGGTTCAGGATATCCAGGGATTCTCGACCAAATTTGCTGACATAATCCCGAAGGGGTTCTCTGCTGTTCTGAGTTATCTTGTATAAATCACTTGTTAACCTTCCAAACGTTCTGCTGCAAGAGAATTAATTGTTAAATAAGTTGATCAAATAAGAAAACGAAGTAATTGAATAAGGTGGAACATTAAGTAGCCATTTTAAGGTTGATCCTATTAGGGTAGAGCCGAAGCCTTTACACAGGCACGCTTCCTTTAGGTCCAAGGGGATGGGATTTATCTCCATTCTCTCCATGTATTGCGTAACGTGCTCCTCGGTATCCGTAGTTCCCTCATACAACTTCATGTTAGGAGTCTGGAAGCGTTTAGGGATCTCAACATCACATATTGGTGGATCGAATCTGGAGATCCTGTGACTGGTAGAGGACATCTCCGGTATAGGTTGGACTACACCTGGTACATTAGAGATCATCTCTCTTAATTTCTTCAACTCCTTTGCTATGGATGGAGTGATTCCTGTATCCTGTACAAATTCATTAGTGTTAGAAAATTGGTTGAAAGTGTTACCGTTATCAGGATTTCGGAATGATGATCCCAGAGTAACTCCAAGATCCTGATTTATAGTAACCCTGACAGCTGGAGTAGGGCCGGCTGTAGTGATTCCAGAATGCATGGGAAGAAAATCTCCCTTATGGACTCCTGAGGATCCCAAATAGTTAAAATCCAAGACCCTTGATTTCAATGGGGTCGTCACTTCCACTGGTTTCTTTGATTCTTTGACCTTTTCGAGCTCTCTAAACAGCATCAGATTAGTCTTCTTCTGTTGCTCCATCTGTTGCTTCATTTCTCAGAATAGATTGAGGATATCATCATTTGAAACGGGCACCGGTCCTCCAGCAGGTATCCCGGATCCTGAAAAACCCGTAGAAGTAGTTTTCTTCGGCTGATTAACATTCTTCTGTAATGGAGGAGGAGGAATAGGGTGGTTCAACCCAGAGCTTGAAGATGGAGCAGAAACAGAAACATTTTTGGACTGGCACGACATTTTTGAAACCAGTTTGGAAAGATATTGATTGAACACAAATTTTAGCAAAGATTTTAAGATGAAAAGCACCGCTTGCCCCACGGTGGGCGCCAAATTGTTTTGGGTAAAAATAAACTAGGGTAATTTTGTAACCAAACTTAGTAAATGAGGTAGTGTGCTTGTAAGATTCGTGACGAACAAAGTGTATTAAGCAATAAAACGACACGAGTGTTTATAAGGAAAGCCCTTAATCCCTAAGGATCGCCAGCATAAAACCTCGGGAAGTGACTGAAAGTCACTTGCCTCCTAGTATTTTATAAAACAATGAAAATGATTACAAGTACGAGCAGTAGATGATCGATATCTCAGTGTTACAAAGCTTGTTGTGAGTATATAGTGCTAATAGTGTTGTGTGTATCGTGCTTCCTAATCGATCAAGCTGCTGATTATATACAAAATACAAGTTAACTAACTATCCGGGAATCCCAGAATCGACTAAGTCCTCTAATATGACCGTTTGAGTCCACTCCACGCGTCTTCTACACTTTCTCCTTGACTTCTAGAGCGATTCTTCAGAGATGAGCTTGACTACGTACGTTTTACCTGCGAATAAATCAAGATAGAAGAAAGATATAATGGTTAAATATTAAGGATACCGAAACCTGTCAGGATACCGAGGTATGTTGAAGATCCAGGATCCTTAACTGTAAAATGACCCCTAACAATAGATTGCAACAAAAAATTAATGAAAAGTAAATCGGGCTTTAATAAATGAATTGTTGAGATCATTAACAAAGAATTGTTTCGTCGAGTATTCTTGATCTATGTTGGAGTTGTATTGAATTGTTTTATATTGTAACATCATTCGATGTTCAATATAATCTCTACATTATATCAATATCTCTTCTGCGTCTGTGAGTGTGATAGTTTTGATCTCTCTTTCTGGATAAATATTTTATTATTTGTTGAGATCATTAATCATCGAACGTACATACACATGAGAGCAACAATCGGTATCAGAGCAAGTTGGATAACTCAATATCCAGATCTGCTAAGTTACTCTGTTCTTGAGACAAAGCTCTGTTTTTCTTTAAATTAAAAATCTCAAAGTAACGAACTATCAACCGTGGAATGTAGCAACGAACATTGGTTCAACAACCAAGCCACCGGCATTAATCAGAGAAGAATATCCACAATGGAAAATTCATACGATCTACTTTTTGAATGGAATTGATCTAGCATTGTGCGAAGAATATCCTTACAGTCACTGTACCATAAATCAGCTACAGATAAATCTCCAGACACTCCTCCTTTAACAAAACCAAAACCCAGGAAATTATGGAGCGTTGAAGAGCTTAAAGAAGCATGAATTCATGAGAACGCCAAATCACTCCTGATTATGGCCATTTCGAACGACATCGTTTAGAACGTAGATTTCTATGAAACATATATGGGATGAGTTGGAGAAAATCTTTGAATATGGTATAAAGATGAACAAAATGCTACAATGACTACGATTGTTTCAGAGCATAACGAGAAGAATCTGTACAACAAGTTTTGTTTTCTTGTAAATTCCTTTAAACTGAATAACATCATGAAAACAAATGAAGATAAGAACATCAGCTTTCCTTGCGTCTTGCCAAAATAATGGAGGTCACTAACTTATTTGGCATCCTCGTCTCTCAAGAAGCTGAAATTGTAGATGAGTCAAAGGCAAAGGAAGGATCCATCGCCTTAGTATTAGAAGCTTGTGGAACCATGAATATCAAAAGTCCATATAACAAGCCTCTGATAGAAGAACTTGAGTACCGATCCTTTCAGACGGCACCTGAACCACATTAAACTCACCAAATATAAAATAATTACTAGGATGTTGACCCACAAACGAGATAACAAACTGCCATAATCTCTTTCTATCACCTTCTCCTTGAGGGGCATACACATTGATCATGTAACTGCTCACATTAAGATCTATCAAGTTACTTCCACAATAAGCAAATTGTCAAAACAAACAGTAGAGGATTTAGCAAACGCCATCAGATCCCAAATAGCTAGTAACCCACCGGGTCGCCCCCGAGAACTAGATTTCGCAAAACCAAATGCATAGTTACCACATAATGACTTCAGTTTACAAATATCTATAATCGACATGTGTGTTTCTTGGATTGTAAGAAAATTGACCTTATGTTTATTACCAAGATTCATAACCTTTTTTCTTTTTACCGAGCTCACGATCCCACATACATTAATTGATTGGTCTCTTAAAAGACAGAGACCAACCATAATGTCACACCCTCAAAATTCATCTGCGGGGTTATACCGCAAGGCGTGTGACAAACCAGGATCATTGTTATTAGTTATATTGAACGACCACTATATGAGTTTCAAAATTCCAGTGTTGCTCATAGTCACGAGACAATACCGTTAAGTTTGAAAATATCGCGGAAGCGTAAATAAAACCAAGTGCAAGATTAACCAAATGCGCAAAACAAGGCGCTCAAAACCAAAGTAGTTAAGTATGAAAACATGTTCAATGCAAGTCATGCAAACTCTGATGCATCGTATTCATGATGTGTACCTTAGCGACCTGAGAAAGACATGCTTAAAGTGTCAACACAATGGTTGGTGAGTTCACAGGTTTATAAGTAAATAAATGTTCCATTTTTGTCAGATAATGTAACTAAAGTATATCAATAGATAGGTAGTTTATGTTCATGCTACTATATAGTGTTTCGCAACCGAAGCTGACTGTTTGGTTTGTTTGTTTGCCTTCCGCCATGTCCACCAAAACAATGACAATGTGTTTAGGTTAATATTACACACGTTCGACCTCCAGTTGTGTTAGCGTGACTAACGCGGGTGGAGTTTGTCAAACCCAGTAGTACTACTCAAAATTACCTCGCTATGTTCCAATACTAACGGTTCGAGATATAAGGACTTTCATGGTGTATGTGCAATATAGTACGCAAGTGATAATACAGTAATACAAGATCCAAAAGTGTTTGTGTGCATGCTTTCTCCCCTAAAAAGGAAAGTAAGTAAAGAGAGGGGCCGTGAAAACTCACCTTAGAGTATATGCTAGAATGACAAGTGAAAGACAGGTGACCCGCTAACAGCTACCTATATTTCATAAGTTTATGAGTGTGTTTGTGTTGGTTCGTAAGACCTTTGCATCCAAACAATCCCATTGTTTATGTGTTTTGAAAAGAGTTACAAGTTTGACTCAAGTTTGACCAAGTTTGACCCGACGACCCGTTGGTGAATCAATGTATGAATTAGTGTTTGATTAGCATAAAACTAACATATATACACATAAGATCATGCATGTAACACTTAACAACAAATCCTTATTGTTCTAGTATACTAGCACAGTTTCCACATATAGCAAGTTTTCATATTTAGAAAGTTTCCATATTTAGAAAGTTTCTATAATTAGTAAGTTTCCATAATTAGAAAGTTTCCATAATTAGTAAGTATGTTCGAGACTCGCGTTTCGTGAAAACTATCATTACTAATATGTTCATCAGATCAATCTAACATGTCCTAGATCGTCACATCCCATATCAAGTGCCTAGAACTCAACATGCAGTTCACAATTCAAGTTAAAGTTTCTATTTATAGTAAGTTATGATTAGCATGTGTGATTTCTAATATCTAACACGTTACAACATGTCATTATGTCCTAATTAGCATAGAATTATCATCATACCATAGCATGCATGTCTAAGTTGTAAGTTATTAACATTCTTGACAATTAAAGTTTTCTTATTTAGAAACTCTACAAAACCGGACTAGATATACAAAATCAAATTTCACAAATCACGTAATCATGCATCAACTATCCTATAAACATCATAATATCACATACATCATGTCTAACATGCAATCTAGAATATCAATAAAGTTTTCATATATAGTAACCCTCGGTTTTATGAATCTAGGGTTTCACCAATAACATCAAATCTAACAAATATCATAACAATACTCAATTACTCGTTAAAGTTTGCATCTTTATTGAAAGAATCATTGTTTGGATGAAACTAGGGTTTTACACAACCCTGATTTTCGAAAATATATATATAAACATGCATAAAAACCTTACTTGTTGCGTTAGTGGAGATGATTGGTACTCGGATTGATCGAAAACACCAACAATTGCAAGATGGAACTTGATTTGAGAATGGTTTGATGGTGATAGATGGTCAACGGCTCCAAGTAGAGGGTGGGGGTGGGTTACGGCCAAGAAGATGGTAAATGGGGTAAGGTTTTAACCTTAACTTTATATACAAAATGGATTAAAATTTAGATGAGGTGGCCCGTGGGTTAATTAAATGGATTAAAAATACATTTAATTAAATCTAACTAAATAAAATAGTTTCTAACAAATATTTTTATAAAATCTATTTATAAAAATCACTAACGAAATAAAAATCATGCAGTTACACGTAAACGTACGCGGTTTCATGAAAGTTCACGAATTAATCATATAATCAAAAAGCACATAATTTCACATAAATTATATTAAATATAATTAAGAGTAAATTACTTTTTAAGTCCCTGACGTTTAACCATTTTAACTATTTGAGTCCCTTATGTTTAAATCTGTCTCTTTTAACCCTGACGTTTCATTTTTGCTTCTATTTGAGTCCAGATGACTAACTTTGTTAGATTTTCTATTAACTTTTTCATAAAATGACCAGAATACCTTAGGACTCAAGTGTTTTAAATACGTTTATTATTTATAAATTCTTTTTAACACCCCACCCTTTCCCTTCTTCCCCCATCAACCTCTCATTCCAACCCAAGAACCCACCTCTGCCTCCCCATTCTGCTGTTTTTAATTCCTCCCACCATCACCACCGCCGCTGTCACCACCATTGTGTATTTATTCAATGAAGATATGACAGATCTGATGTTTATATTCCTTACAAATTGATTCAAGGAATCCTCCGACGTCCAGACGTTTTAATCACCATCTGCGCCGAGCAATCCTCCGACGTTGGAACCTAGGACGCCGGAAAGCGGATGGATATCAGCAGCATCGGCGCCGGAAACTGAGGAAGTGAACGCCTTTTCCCTTGCTGAAGGGACTTGATTCCTGACTTAAGTGAACATGTTATCCGATCATATAACAATCAAACAGAAAGTTAGCACACAAATTGGCGGGAAATCATTCATAAGACGGAGAACGTCAACATAAAACAAAGCCTTAACTTATAATCAACATAGATTGAAATAAAAATTCAAGAAATTGAACACAATTCTGTAGCAACTGTGATTACTGGACTGCGAATCAATAAGAGAATTGATGTTACCGCCGCCATTTGAAACCCATCCTTAAAAATGCATTGAAACCCCATTTGAAACACATCCTTAAACCTTCTTCTTATATTTTGATCCCTGGGAGAATAGGAACTCAATTTTGACCTCCCAAAGGTCAACCCACGTGAATCCACTTTCAATCCCAGCTTCCCCTGCATAGATTCAAGGTTCTAAACTCGTTTTTTCGGAATAGGTCGGCGGCGGAAGTTTGGGTTCCAGTGGGTCCCGTTTTTCTGAAGAACTTAGATGAACGGACATGACGATGGTGGTGGAGCCCAGAGGGTGACAGTCCTAGGCGGCTCAGGTGAGTACTCTGGCGACGTAGCACCCGGCTATGACGACGGCTAGTGTTCAGATCAGGACCCGGCTACCCACACTTTCCGGTAAGGTAGTGGCGGCTTTGGTGTTGGCTAGGGTTTCGAGGTCAGATCGCGATTCCGGCGGTGGTTGTGGTGGAGGGGGTGGTGGCTGTGGAGAAGTGTGAAGGTGGGTGGGGGTCTTGAAGATGGAGGGGAGGGGAGGGGAGGGGAGGGTGAAGGGGGTGGTGGTGGTGGTGGTGAGGAGATGATAGAGGGTAAAATTTAAAACGTTTTTTTAACCATTTTTGTCCCTGAGTGTATTTTAGTCTCTTCATAAAAAATTTAACATAAAATCTAACAGAGTTAGTTATCTGGACTCAAATAAAAGCAAAAATGAAACGTCAGGGTTAAAAGAGACGAATTTAAACATAAGGGACTCAAATAGTTAAAATGGTCAAACGTCACAGACTCAAATAGTAATTTACTCTATAATTAAATATCATTGTTCAGAATATTATTTTAATTTATCACCAACGTTCGGGGACAGACTCGTGTGACTTGGTAGAATTACCGTTACGTGAGTGTTTGTGCGAATACTGACACACTTAATTAATCTTAATCTAGTGTAATGCATAAATGAATGTTTGAGATAACTGAGTTTGTGTTAACGAAGTTAACCTGAAAATGTCGGGTGTCACACGGAAAGTCTCATTCACCAAAACCTCATTCAGATTGCTCTCTATTTTTACCTTAATTTTCTCCATAATCCTCTTATGTGTCTTAGTAAGAACACATACTCCACCTAGGGACATCGGTTCTTCTTTATCCTTGTCAAAAAACAAACATTCTCGGCAATGAATAGCTATCTTTTTATATCCCTTATTGACCACCCAATTAACGCAAGTCCACTTATTTCCAACCAAACAATCCTTTTGTCTATGAACATGTTCTTCGTTACCTGACGAATCTCTTTAAAATATATTCATAGCCTTACATTGCTTGAATTTTATTGAACATAAGCAAAAGCATCAGTAACGGTCGGACGATAATAAAAGGTCATAGCAAATCCCGAAGCCACTTGTACTAAAAAACAAGTAAGCGTCATTCCCCCTAGACAATAAAATATGTTTACATGAGGAGGAACATATTTACTAGATATATCATCTGCAATCGCCTGAATCTCGAGAATTCTAATCCACAAACCACCCAAATACCAAAAGTCTAACATTGATAAAGTTCTCTTCACTACAGTGAAAACAGTCAATAGTGGGGACATTTCTCGTCGCTAAAACCCCAAAATTTCGCCGCTAAAACCCAAAATGTCGTCGCTAATACCTTTAGCGGCGACTGTCGCCGCTATTTCTTCGTCTCTAAAGACGACTTTGTCACCGCTACTGATTAGGTATTAGCAGCGACATTTTTCGCCGCAAATGCCTCCATGTCGCCGCTAATGCCTTTCTCACCCGTTTTGTAGTTTTTTTCCACGTTTTTGATATTTCTAGTTTTCCTACATACATTACAAAACCTGTATATTTTTCAGTTTTTTGGCCCAATATAACATAAATATAAACACAAATACATTAATAATATATAAAATTAGAACATAATGTTAAGTTTTTTGACCCAATCAAGCTATTTCGAATCTTAAAACAACATAAAAACTAAACAACTAATCTTCATCCTCGTCGTCGTCCTCATCTTCATCCCTACTACTTTGTCCCATTTGCGAAAAATTAAACCTGTTAAGTTTATCTCTAAAACTCGGGTCGTCGAACAACATGTTAGCTAGTTCCTACAATTAAATTAGATTATAATTTAAAACAAACATTTAACAAATTTTGGGTCTAAACGGTTCGTTTTACATACATATATCTACTTGCATACAAGTTTCGGGTCAAAACGGGTCAAAACGTGCATTTTACATATATCTATATACATATATATAAGTTTCGGGTCTAAACGGTTCATTTTACATTTATATATCTACATACATACAAGTTTCAGGTATAAACGGTTCATTTTACATACATACAAGTTTCGGTCAAAACGGTTCAAACGGTTCGTTTTACATATATATATATATATATATATATATATATATATATATATATATATATATATATCTACATGCATACAAGTTTCGGGTCTAAACGGGTCTAAACGGTTCATTTTACATACATATATCTACATACATACAAGTTTCAGGTCAAACGGTTCATTATATATATATATATATTTATAAGGGACGGTTCCACTAAAAAGTAGTTTTTCGCTAAGAAATACTAAGAAGTGGGTCAAACGAACTCCGATTGAGCTCATTCCAGCGGCGTTGAAACCGTCTCATCGAACCCAGCTGAAATGAGCTCAATCGTAGTTCGTTTGACCCACTTCTTATTTTTTTAACGAAAAACCACTTTTTAGTGGAACCGTCCCCTATATATGTACATGCATACAAGTTTCGGGTTAAAACGGGTCAAAACGTGCATTTTACATCTATCTACATACATACAAGTTTCGGGTCTAAACGGTTCATTTTACATATATATGTCTACATACATACAAGTTTTGGATCTAAACGGTTCATTTTACATACATATATCTACATACATGCAAGTTTCGGGTTAAAACGGTTCATTTTACATATATATATACATGCATATAAGTTTTGGGTCAAAGGTTTCATTTTACATATATTATGTCAATCATTAATAATATCATAACAAAAGATTTTCAAAGAAACCGCAATATATCTCACCTGATGTAAACATGAAACACGTATCCCTGTTGTTGATATTTTTTAGGGTTTGTTGGTCTAAAAGGTGGGTCAATTTGTAAGCAACAGTTCCAAGATGGTCAACCGCATTTCCCTATATTATTGACGTCGGATCACATCAAAAAAATTCGAACAGTCCGTTAGCCGTTGGATCAAGGACAGATTAATCATGTCCGTCTTAATTGTACCCGCTTTTTAGCGGTTTCTACTCCTGCTCATTTCAGCCATAGATCAGCATAGTTGATAATCCTGGACGGTTAAATCTGAAGACTCATAAACACCTGATTGCAGCCCCTGGTGTTGATTATGTTATGCAAACTAACGGCCAGGATTGTGTTATTAAAAAAAACTGCTGAATGTTTATGATCACACGGATTTTCCTCATTCACGCGGATCACCCACGTTCCTCACGGTTATCACCTTCTTAAAACTTCTCCGGTTCTCCCCCACTCCCTTTCCCTCTCACATACATCCCTCCTCCTCAAATTGATTGTTCCGCCATTGAAAGAGTAGTGAAAGAAACAACGTCTTCATATTGCCTCAAGCCGAGATGAGCAGCGCCGTGCCTATAAAACAACCTGTAAACCGGGGTGAACCAGAGGGAACCGGTCAAAGAAAATCGACGAGATATGAACCAGCCGGAAGACTCCGGATGAGAGGAAAACGTTGGCAGATCTGGAAGAGCCGAAGAGTGACAGATCTTTGAAAAGGGAGCACTGAGATGGCGGATGAAGAAGAAAAAAGTAAAAGTGAAATATCAAATATGGTTATGGGGGAAATGAAAGAAAAAGATAGAGTGTTTGTGCTTTTAAAAAATATCAAAGATTGCTTTGGAAAATGGAATTGAAGAAACGTGTATATCATTCTTTCACTTTTTATGTCATACTTTAGTTTTCTTTTTATTCTATTTTCTTTCACTGAAATGTGGTTATCGTATTTTTTTTCTTTTTATTATATTATCTTTATCTATTAGTTATTTGTATTATATTTTAGTTTTTTATATAATTTTATTGTAGATTTATATTTTTAAAATATTATATTACTTATAACGTCATCCGGTTTTTAGTCCGGTCCAACCGGTTTGACCAGTGAATCTCTGATGTGTCTGGTTCGTTGTTCGATCCGGTTCTGAAACATGGGGTAAAAGATGGAATTATAAACATAGTTACCGGTAAGAATATGAGAATGTTGTTTAAAAAAGGAAGAAGATGAGTAGAAATAAAAAAAAAGTAAAAGATTGACTTGAAAATGGAAATAAGAGATGTGATTATATGTTGATTTTTGTGAGTTCCAAAGTTATGTCCGCGTTTTCTTTTATCAAATTTTATTTTTATATGAATTTCTTTTATTATTTTATTACTTATACTTGATTTTTACGCTAAAAGATGTGATTATGTGTTGATTTTTGTGAGTTCCAAAGTTAGCCTTTTCTTTTATCAAATTTTTTTTATATTAATTTTTTTTATTATTTTATTACTTATACTTGATTTTTACACGACATTTATTTTCAAAACATTAATTTTCAAAACATAGTCTTTTCATGACTCTGTTTCTTTATTATTTAATTTTGATTTTACCATGTTATTAGATTTGTTTATTAATTTAAAAGAATTATTTTCTTTGTTAGTCCTTATTATGTTTTCAAGTTTATGTGTTTCATGTAAATTTATATTTTTAGATTAAATATGATGCACATTGGTTCTTAAAAACGGTTCTTAAACATGATTAGTCACTAAGTTTGGTGAAGGTAAAGTATTGTTGTTAAATGATATGTAATGACCAATATACCCTTATAAGTATAAAAAATTATAAATGTATATTCGCAGGTGGTGAAGTTCATTTGGTATTAGTTTTGGTAACATTGACTGTGACGGGTATAAAACTAGGTACATAATGATGGATAAACAAATTTCTTTGTATTATAGATTGGATTTGATTTAATCCTTTATTTCAGTTTTAGTGGTTGCAATGCATGCAAGGATCCATATACTTAAGATGAAACAGGCCAGCTATTGAAGCCGAAGAGACGTTCGAATAAGCCGAAATAATTCCTTTTTTTATGTTTTTTGAGAACCCCTGAAGAGAAGGAGAAGAGGTTATAATACAGCTTTTCCATATTAAAAAGTACGTTAAAACGTCCGACCACCGGATGGGTATAAAACTAGTTTACAAGGGCTCGTATAACATAATCTTTCAGGTTATCAAGGACGGTGCAAGAAAATGAGTACAAAGCAAAGACTAAAAAGGGGAAATCACACCATTAATTCTAATGAAATCCATAATCCTTTTAACCCATGTGAATTAGATCTACAACAATTTCAGAAATCAGTTAAAAACAACCAACCAATCCTTTTTGACTAATTCCATTTCAAACCTAGTATATCTGGAATGCAGAACTGGTATGGATTTTGAGTCCATTAACACACAATTTCATTCCAATTGTAGACCTTGCCATACAGATTAATGCAATTTTCATTTTTTACTTCAAAAAAATTAACATCTGTGATATGAATTCTGAATTTAGAGCTAACAATTACTAGGATATGACGATACTCAGATCTGATATGAAATAAAAATGAAAAATTATCAAATTAGCCCTAAAATTGAAATCTGACTTGAAGGGCTTTAACGAAGCTAATGCTCTGCTCCATGGATGGCTCTTTGAAGGTCATTGCTTGATTTGATTCCATATCTCTCTTTCTCGCTGTATTGAGAACATAAAATAACAAATTTGGGGAAAAATCATATCTTGCTCAAGAATTCATCAAATTACAGAAATCCTAAACTAGCACCATCCAACTATATCCAAGGGTTAAGTAAGATGCTCCTCACCGAAATAGTGAGGGTTTGTAAACAATCCATCAAAATAAAAACACATGCTTTAATACCTGAAGAGTGCAGGTTCTGGTGGTGGTGGTTGCAGGTGGTGGCGGTGTGTGTGAGCAGATGGAGGGAAAATAGGTCAGATCGATTTTGGGAGATGAAGTGAGGTGAAATTAGGTCTGATGGAGGGAAAATACCCAGCTAATAGTGTCGCCGCTATTGCCTTCAAAACATCAGCCGTCTGATTAACATTCCATCAACGGTCAGATCTTCAATTAAAAATAGAACATGGATCAAGAGCCAATAGCGACGACTTTCCTGATGTCACCGCTAATACTATCGCCGCTATTGCCCCTTTTTCTTGTAGAACTTTATGACAAATAAGAAATAAATTTTCCATCAGGTTCACATCCCTAACTTTGGCCACAAGTGAGCTATTAAGCTCTTCCATCTTAGTTAGTTCTGATTGACCCAATTCCATGATTACGTCCTCTGTGTTCTTTTGGTTGGACTCTGATGCTTTAGTGTGTTTTTGGGTTTTATCTTAGTGGTGTTTAGAGGTGGTTGACGATGGTGAATGTTGGTGGTTAATAGTGGAAGTCAGTGGTTCTTGGTTGTTAGTAGTGAACTTTTGCCCATGGCCTTAGTAGCCTACTCACATTAGCGATTGTCTTTCACAAAATTGGTGTGGGTTCAAATCATGCAAATGCATACTAGGTGGTATTTACACGTAAAAAGATTGTTGTTAAAAAAAGTTAGTGAACATTGTAATGCATTTAAGTATATATGCAAACAATTTATAAATAATAAAGTAATTTCGTTTCGTATAGAAAAACTAACCGGATTATAGAAACTAGAAACATTGTCCCGTGCTCTGCGCCCGGAGGCGGACCTTAAACGGTTGAGACAATGACATTAACGTAGCTAAACACGAAAAGAAACGTGGTTAAATACATAAAAGAAACGTATGAAGTTACGGCGACTCGGCTGTGGAGATCGAAGCATAGATAAAAGACAGTTATATAACGGTACCGATGTTTTTCAGTCGGTGTCCGTCTCATTCTTCATGGTACCAGCCAAGACTTTCATGGTGAACGAATCACTGAAAATGGAGGATCTAAAGGTGTGTACAAAGTTCATACTTTTTTAAACGGGATGCAATGACTAAAGATATTCGTCAGTGTTTCTGTGGACTAGACTGCTTTCATAATTGTGTTGGTGTACAGTACGGGTATTTATGTGCAAACACAAGTGTTGGTGTTAAAAAGGACGTAATACACAATGACACGGAAAACTTTAACATTTTTGTAGATGAAAGCACACACTTTTTTTTCCATTTATTAGCTGTAACCAGCTGAGCTATCTGGAACTCTTTCTTAAATATGCTTTTTGCTTACGCTTCTTCGTCAAGCGTTTGGGCAGAATATCCATAACTTTCTTTTAGTAGTGAATGAGATGCTTGACAATAACGCTAAATCCAGACATTTAAGGTGTAACACAATGCCTTAAGTGTGGAAGGGCATCCTATCCGGATTCCTTCGCGCTCATCTAATGTTAGAGTAGGGTGGATTTGACAATTTTGGCTATTTTTTTTTTTTTTTTTTCAAAACCAAATCTTTTCTCAATTTGATGATCAACAAGGCAAATTACATAAGGATAGCAGGTAGACGGGCAACAAACTGCGCCGCCATCCCCTTCTGAATGGAAAACCCTAATCTACTAAAAACAAAGCCTCGCCCCTGAGGAGTCGTAAAGTTGCTGTGGACCACACGCTGAACTCTAGCCAAGAACCGAACCGCCTCCGGCGCCAAGGAGCCGAACGTGTCAAACGCTAGGGGGACAAGGCATGCTGATTATCCTCACAAGCTTCCGCGTGCTTTTCCACCTTCTTTGACTCTGCTTTCATAACCGCTTGCCCCGCCACAAACCCATTTTCCCGCAACCCAGCTAGGGGGGATACACCTGTGAGATCGACACAAGCATGTTTCCCGCCCTCCCAACCAAAAACTAGCACGTCCGCCGGGCGTAGGGTGGACCTCCCTTCCGCCGGGTCCGTAAGAAAATTATAAAAGTGAGTATAAAAGTTGTAACAAACGTATATTACAGGGTTTGTCTACTAAGAAAATCTTGAGTTAGAACTGAAGTTGAGATACTTTCTAATGTTCGTTATCATCACTTGATGTGATGATCCTTTTGTATGTTTATATATGTTATGAACGATATGCAATCATCTACATAATACTCGTACAAACTTTTTAATTAGATTTGATTATTATACATGCATGATATCATAGATGTTATATGTGGACTAATTTAGCTTGTGATCATCAAATCGTCTTCTTTTTTTTTTACCTCGAACTAAGTCTAGGACTGAAATTGATATGGCAAAAAATAATAAGAGAAAATTAGCAAATTGGTGGACAATATTTACAAAATGATTGTAATCTCTAATTTGTAAGGGTGGAAGGAGTGGACGCGGGTTGGCTCGGGTAACATAGGAACACCGCCGCAAGTGGCGCGGTTTCCGTTGGCGGGTTGAAAATCGGGTTCATGGACCCGTGGATGAAGTCATTGTGGGGGAATGTAAGGTTGTGAGGTGTTACTACCTGGTTGGTTGGTTCAAGGGGTTAATTCGGGAACACCGTCGCAACTCATTCGAGTACTTTAGAGTTCATTCGGGTAATATGAGGTGGCACTATATGGTTGATTGGTTGAGGGGTAGTTTGGGGTTTTGCCCCTTCCACCCTAAGAGAAAATAAAGTAAATAAATTTGTGATCTTATACAAAAGATAGTCCCCAATTTATGATACCATAATCTTGAAACCAATCATACTAATATTGATTATTGAAGATTTATTTAGCTTGTGGTCATCAAATGGTTGAACTTGATTTCGAACCTTGTAAAATTTAAAACTTTTTCTCGAATTTAATACCTGAAAGCTTGGGTTTATTGGCTAATCCGGACCTCATCAACCACGGCCTCAGTGGGATAGACGACGTGAACATGCCTAGGTGTGCTTGCACACCGAACGCATCATTGGTCGCGAGTTATTGCCGCTCGCCTGATGAGTGCAAAACAGGACGAAACCAGTAGACCATATCATAAGCGGGATGGATTGGCTGGCCCTAAGGCAACCCAGGGCGCCACACGGGGCCAGGAAAGACGTCCCCGTGACACTTACCTGCTATAGATACTTGACACGAAGTCTGATATGAAGAGAGCTCAAACATTAGTTTGAAGAAAAAAATTGGACAATTTAAGAAACAAACTATAAGAAAATTGACAATATTTGATACTTTATTAATCTAAAAGTCAAGTTCTCTGTAATATAAAAGTCAAATTCATCTTTCCAGAGAACTAATCACATACTTGCATTGCAATATATCACAGGATTTCTAAACAAAAATCATCAAGATTCATAGCTCCATGGATGCCTTCCAATATTGCATAATCCACTTTCCTGTATTGCCTTTTTGGTTCAGGACTTGATCATGCTCACCACATCAGAAAGCTTAGCTTTCTTGATTTCATGGTCTTTGACAGAAATCATGAACCCACAGAAATTTTCTCCAATCACAAAAAAACCCCAATCCACAAACTAACCCAAGCAAATTCTAAAATACAAATCATCTAAAATCACATCACCAGAATATAAAGAGTCTATAGCTAACAATCAAAATGATATATGCTATCATAACTGTTACAACTGATCATTTTCACATAGTTTAAGTTAATTTTTCACCATTTATCATACATCATTATAAAACACAAACAAATCTAGTAAACCAAGATCAATAACTTGAATTTACTTGATAAAGTATACTTAAAATTGGTTCAGTATTGAAAACATCCGTTACTTGATAACACACAAATACGCGATCTAAACATAAAACTACTCCAATAACAAAAGATTCAATCTTTTTGTCCACATACTTTAGTCCAATTCAATTTGGGGAACTGAAAGTAGACACTAGACACCCACATAATATTTCATATGGGTTCCCAATCTTGACTCATCATCAAGTTCAAAACTTTTCAAGAAACTAAAATACCCAAATCACACAACACATTCATAAACTATAAACTGGTATAACAGATCATATCACACTAGTAAGCAACAACTTCAAGATCAAACGCCATCACAAAACAGATCACACAGTTTCACATAGTAGAACTAACATAGATCCAATAGATGACACAATCACACAACTAATCAACCATATAGACTTCTTTCTTATGCAAGCACCTCGTAGCGGTCAACGTCCCGATCTGGATTGACGCATAAGATAGCATAAAGGGCGTAAATTATCCCAGGAAGATAACCCAGAATAGTCAGCACCAAACATATGAAGAACTCAACCTGCCACAACAATCACATCTGGGTCAGACATTTTCACAAACAGTTGGCGTGCATAATCAAATCACTTTTTACCGTGCAGCAACCGTAGCGGAGACAGACGCCCAGAGGAGGGAGGATGACCGAGAGGATGATTTCGCAAAGGAGAAGGCATCCTGATGACATTTTGGATGGAAATGATTGGGGATTTTTGGGTTGGAGTCGGTGAGTTATTGGGTTCGGAATGAATAAAATAATCTTGTTAAAATTAAGGTCCCTTGTGTATATACATGTTTCAAAGTTAAGTCCTCAAAGAATATAAAAGGTTAAAATCATCAAAACTGTTTGTTAAACTAGGTGAAATTATATATATCCCTTTATTTTAAAATCTAATTATATATATATATATATATATATATATATATCTAGTTTAAAATTTAAATTACATATATTTTCTTATTTTAAAGGGAAAATACATATATCCCTTTATTTTAAAACCTAATTACATATATACCTAACTCAAAACTTAAATTACATATATCTCTTATTTATAAAAGGGAAAACACCACATAATAGTAACCAAGTTTCAAAAGTGTTCCAGTTAGGTCACTCACCATAGTATACCCGAGGGTATATACCGTGTAAAATACGTATTGAGTGACCTAATTAGAACACTTTTGAAACTTGGTTACTATTTTACAAAGTTACCCCTTTATAAAATTATACATTATGACAAAAATAACATTTTAAGCTTATAAGAAAAGCACGACTCTTCTAATTCTCGAACCAGTGATACGACCTTCTGATTCAAACCTAACTGATAATTCAACCGACCCGACGATCGGAAATTTTGACCGGAGAGGTAAAGATGGTTGGGTTTGGAATTGGAGACGTAATTTAGGGGGCGAGAGGAATTTCAATTCAACCTGTTACTAGAAGAGTTGGACTCGGTTCGGTGGTCTCATGAACCTAATAGATGGATGCGGGACTTCGATTCGCAAGATGATTTTTCTGTAAAACATGTGCGAAAATCCATCGATAGGATGATTCTTCCGGAAGCTAGTAATCCTACTCGGTGGAATAAAAGGATTCCCAAAAAGGTAAATATTATGATTTGGCGTTTATTTTATAATCGTCTTCCCACAAGGGAGAACTTATGTAAAAAAGGTATCGATATTCCTTACATCATGTGCCCGTTTTGCTCAAATGAGATTGAATCGGTTGGTCATATTTTTGGTGGGTGTGGTGTTACTCATTCTACATGGTTATCACTTGTTGCCTGGTTAGACTTACCGGCACCGTCGGATACAAGTCTGCATGCATTTGTTTCATGGTTGGATTCTGTTAGAGTGGATAGTAAGAAAAAAGAGATAATTGAGGCGATTCTTTACACAGCGTGGTGGTTGATATGGAAGTCAAGGAACAAAGATATCTTTCAATCAAATGACTTGAAGAAGGGATTAATTTTTGATGTATCCAACAGTTTTCTTTTCTTTGGATTACTAATAGGTACAACAAACTTAATCTCAATTGGACCGCGTAGTTGAGTAACCCCTTATTATTCATGTAATATTTTTTTATTGATTGTTGGTTAGCTTTTTCTAACCGACAGTGATATAAAATCTTCTTTGCTGTCCAAAAAAAAGTACTTAAAGAGTAAACACATTTTAAAAAATATATATATAAATATATGGGTCAACCAGTGAACCCGTTGGGTTGACAAGAACACGACTTGTTTAGCTAAATGTGTTCACGGGTTTGACCCAAAATTGATCTGAACCCGTTTCAACTAAAGCCAAATCCACGAATTTTGTGTTAGGGTCGTGTCGTGTTAGAAATTCACACTCCTATTTTAAACGGATCGTGTTGCAGGGTGACGGGTTAATTAACTTGAATACATGAGTTTGTATACAATGTGAATATGAAAATTATGTTAGTCTTAAAGACACGACACGACACGACACGACCCGTGTATTCATGTGTTGATACATACACGATTTGTATAATCTTAGCAAAAAAATTTTTTGCATATTGGTACTCTAAATTAAAACTTACGCACAAAAACACAAATGTCTATAAAATAATTACTCTTAAAGTACAAAACCTAATGCTCGTTTCACATTGGACTTTTAAGTTTTGAACATAAAATACTTTAGGGAAAAATACCAAAATAAACATTTGTCCGGGCTAAATTAAAAAGGCGTCGGCTAAGCTGGCTAAATTCAAAGGCTTAGCCGGCTTAGTACCGGCTAAATATCCATTTTGATATTTTTCAGATAACTATGTCCATTTTGTTATTTTTCCCATTTATTATTTTAAGTTATATCGTATAATACCCCTTTAAACATTCTCAAACTAAATGGATCAACTTATGAACAAATTAGTTTGACTCGAGATAGCCTATTTAGCTAAACATGTCCGCAGTTTCGAACCGAAATTAACCTAAATTCGTTCAGGCTAAACCCAAACCACATTTTCATGTTAGGTTTGTGTTTTTTTTTTGTGTCAAAGCATAGTTTGACTTGACTATTTTAACATCAAAATTCTAGTCACATGCTAAGCTCGATCATTCATGTTTACAAATTAATGGACTTAGTAAAATCCGTCAAACAAGCCAAAATTGGTTTTGTTCGATCCGATTTACTGACTAGATCAGATTATAGAAAACAAAAATTTAAAGTTGTTCGTCTATGAAAACCGTAAGAAACCAACTTTATTTAATAGCGTACAAGTTTAAGTTTTAAATAGAGAGTCATTTAATATAGAACAAAATTTATTTGATAGCGTATAAATTATAAGAAAAGAGTCGTTTAATACATAATTGTATAACATACTCTCAATCTCTCTTCCATTATATCCTACAAGTGCTACAAGTATTTATATGATTCCATAGTTAAAATTAAACTTATCTATTCCAATTTTCATATACATACTGTAATCTAACTCAATTACAAGTGTCGGTGGACACTTTATGTAATTGACAGTTTCACCTTCAAACTCTGTGTAATTACAAAAATAGTCTTCAAATTTGTAATATATTACTTTGACGTCCTCAAGTTTTTAAAGTTTCAAGTTTACCCACTGTAATATATATAATCTGTTTTTCCTTAATAATTTTCGTTTGTTTGTTTAATTTTTTTTCTTGACGTCGCGATATTAATTTTGTTAAAAACGGAATCGTATTCAAAATAAAGTATTTTTTTAGATATTGTGGGTTAAGTCGGCTGACGGTAACGTGCTGGTACGGTGAAGAATGAGACCGAAACCGACTGAAAAACATCGGTACCGTTATGTCACTGTCTTTTATCTATGTTTCGATCTCCACAAACGAGTCGCCGTAACTTCATACGTTTTTTATGTATTTAACCACGTTTCTTTTTGTGCTTAGCCACATTAATGTCACCGTATCAACCGTTTAAGATCTGCCATTTTAACAAACGGAGCGCGGGGCAAAAATTCTAGTTATATTGTATTTTCATGTTGCGGTTGTTACTTGTACATGTTGTTTAATAACTTACCATTTTGACAAAGTCAAAATTATGTGTAGAATGCAAGTACCATGATGATAATATTCCGGCCACAGTTGTTTTACCTTGCCTAGAAAGAATATTGTCACAATGTATGTTTGATATTGAAAAAACTAAATATATAAATAAATAAATAGGAAAGGGATAGTGATAATAGTAATGATAGTAATAGTAATAATAATAATAATAGCAGTGGTGGTGACGGTGGTCGTGGTAGCCATAGCAGTAACAAACTCTTATGAATTCCAAATTTCATATTTTGGAAGAAAAAACCAACGTTTACAATAGAAAAATGAAATAGTATGATACAACAGTTATTATATTATTCATTTTGTAAGTATATACTAAATAAATATTTATCACGTATAATTTTTTTTGTGTGTCATAACTATTATTTTTAAACATTTAAAATGAATCAAGTTAAGCTCTACTTAAGATAATTAATATGTTATATGTATGAACAATTTTGATATAAAAAGGGCAGGTGATAATCAGTTTGACAAAGAGGATAATATATATAATTTTTTGTTGAATAAATAATTTAAAATAATATGAAAACACATGTATTTTGCCTTTCTTTTCACTTATGGTGTGGGGAATAAGAATATTGTACACCCTACATCTAAGGGGTGTGCATGTATATAAGTAGGCCTATATGTGTTGATGGTTCACAACTTCACATGCATTGAGGTGCAATGGAGGCAACACAAGCTCGTGATTACAATGGTGGTGACCAAGGAGAAGGCGTTGGTGGTTATGGGGATGTAACTAGTTATGCCATCGGAGATGGAGATGGTGGTTTGAGTGAAAAATCTTGCGGTCACATTGTAGGAGTTGGTGATTGTTGTGGTACTAGCTGCGATGGACCAATGGGATCGGAACCTCCAAGTCCAATGACTAATACAACGCGAGGGGGGATAGGAGACAACCATGATGTACCCCCATTCTTGATCAAACTATACTTGATGGTTGACGATGAAACAACAAACTCGATCATATCTTGGGGCTCATCTTGCACCACATTCATCATATCCGATGAACAAAACTTTATCTCACAAATTCTCCCTTGTTACTTTAAAACGAGTCGTTGGATAGCTTCATTTCTCAACTCAATAACTATGTGAGTATTGTTTCTTGTTCTTGATCATATTATGCATGATTTTAGATAGTTTTGTTGAGAATTTGGTTTGATTTAACTGATTAATTCGATTTTAAAAGGGTTTCAAGAAGAACGAATGGAATCGACTGGAGTTCAAGCATGAACATTTTCAACAAGGGAAACTACACTTGTTAAAATCCATCAAGAGGAAAAACCAACAATCTAATGTCATCAACAAGCCTTGTGTCCCTATAAGCGAGCTCAAAGCTACATTTCGAATGGTAAAACACGACCAAAAACAAATTAGCAACAAAGTACGACGTTTCAAATATGTCATAGAACAAACTTTATCCGAGATTCAAGCTATAATCGAAGCCATGATCAACAAGCTTCTATTCACATGTTATGAGACAGTTGGACGAAAAAGAACTTTTCTTGACATTGACCTTTGGATTCATTTTGTTGATATCAAGAAAGATTTTCAATCAATTTGTGATCAGTTTGATGGATCAAGGAGTGATGCTGATTGTTTCATGACATTGAGTGACTTGGCCGAAAGAGTGATCACCGGATATGATGGTGGAGGTGGTGAGGGTGGTGGGCGTGGTGATAGTTGTCGGATACCAAAGTTCTTGCACACACTCTATAACATGGTGTCGAAAGAAGAAATAGATGATCTTATATCATGGAAGCTCCCTCATTGTGATAGTTTCATCATTGGGGACATTAACAAGTTTGCAACTCATGTTCTTCCCATGTATTTCAAGCATACAAATTTCAGTAGCTTCAATTCACAACTCAACATATATGTAAGTGTTAGAATGGAAAATGCAATGTTTTGACTTTTGAAGTCAAACATATTAGTTTTGAAATACACATTCATATGCAATTTTTATGAAAATCTTTTCTTGGTATTATTATTTTTTTATCGGGAAAAATACCAAAATAGACATTAGTCGACAAAAAATTACCAAAATGGACATTTATCCGATACTACGTCGGCTAAACTTTTGGTTTTTTGCCGGCTAAGCCTTTGAATTTTGCCGATTAAGTTGGCGCCTTTTTAAGTTAGCCGGCTAAAAGCCCATTTTGGTATTTTTTCCCTCTTTTTTTTTAACGGCAACACCTAGATATTCTAGGATAATTGAGTTTCCTCGGGGCAACACCTAGAATATCCAGGGCAGCCCACCACAGGAGGAACCCCCAACTGGGTAAACCCCCTGACCTGGTCACAGACCCCCTTTTTTGCTATGGTCAGGATTCGAACCCAAAACCTCCACTATGGAAAGTCTTGGGGCTACCATTGCACCAAATGGCCAACGGTCCCTCTTTTTATCTAGGGAGCATTCCCAACCCATTCCCCATACCCATCCCTATCTTTAAAATTTAGGAAATCACTTACAAACACCACTCCATTTCATTCCTCATTCTCATACACTATCCTTATATTTTTAAAGTGAGTCTTTATATTTATCACTATTCATCACCCCAAAACTATTTTAATTTAAATCTTTAAATTTTTCACCCTATCCTTATATTTTTAAAGAAAACTAAAGTGAGTCATTATATTTAGAGACTCACTAATCATCACTCCAAAACTTTTTTAATTTAAATCTTAAAATTTTTATTTTATTTTATAAAACATCATAACTTATGTTTCTAACTTTTTTTAACTATTTATTATAATTTTTAAGAAAATTATAGTTATTAACTTAAAGTTTAAATGTTTGGATGCTTAATTTTTATTAAATTTTTTATTTAAAATCTTTACAAGTTTGTGAACATTACGATCTTTAGATTCATTACATTTATATACTAATCTTTAGATTTTCTTGTTTTTTAAATTGACCCGCCCTAACCCGAACCAAAATGACTATTTTCATATGGACTCGTTCTATAAAAAATTATTACAAATCAATTTTAGAAAAAAAAAAGATAATAAGTCAAAATAGTTATTAGTTAAAATAGTAAATGAAAGAAAGAAAAACAATAAAAAAAGAATATGGAGATAGGGATAAGGAATGAGATGTGAGAGTTTTTAAAAAAATAAGAAATAAATTTAGATAATGATGATTTTTAGTTAAATTATAGGGATGAATATGAGGAACCCACTGTGAATGCTCTAAGAGGTTGTGGTACTCCCTTTTTACCACTAGACCCCCACCCCCACCTGACTTGTTTATTCTTAAGCGAGTTTATTCAAACTATCCTTCTTTCTGTGGAGATTTTCATACGTACCCTATTGAAATTGGATCAATAAACCACCATAACAACACCAAAGACTCTAAAAACAATCAATTATTATGAAGAATTTGAATGTAAAACTAAACGATTTCAATGTGATTGATACTCAATTGATTACAAAAGAAAAACCCTCTAATCAGGAGTGAGAATAAGAACGAACAACTGATCTTAACAACCCGAAGAACAGGTCTTATACCTAATACAGAAAAGACACGTTCAGTCTATGAGCTATTAATGAGACAATAATAGCCCCTGAACTTATAGTATCAGAATTGACAATAACAGTACTAGGACTTATAACATGAACTTTAACCAAACTTTAAACTTTAACGTCCTGGAATTGACAATAATAGTTTAAGTTTCAACCATAGTTTTCCATTCTTTAAACTTTGTAAATGTTTCATGTTTATGCTTAAGAATAAACACACAAAGTCTTCTTGAATAGTCATCTATTATTGACAAGAAACAATGACCTCCATCCAAAGAAGCCATCTTTGATGGCCCCATAAATCCGCATGGACATAGTCTAATATTTCCTATGTTTTTATTGTTTTTCTATTTATGTAAAACACGTTTCGTTTTTTTATTTATTGTTTTTTTTATAAACTTTTTTTCACCAGTTTTTATTTTTTATGGTCTTTTGTTTGCAACGGTTTCACACGGTTTTATCTTTTCGTTAAACGAGTTTTTTTATTCGTTTTCATTTTTTTATTTATACAACATGATTTCTGAAGATATCGTCGCTATATACTTTTTTTCAACGTTTTTATGTTCGAAACTGAGCCAACTGCGTGGCAGCCAGCGATTTCCCACGTGGCAGCGGTGTTTAGTTTATATTTTTTTTCCATAATAAATTTTTATGTTAGGTAAAATATATATAGGATTTGAACCAAAGCAGGCTTCGAGCCTAATGTCAGGCGCGCCTCCCCTTATCACAAACGACGCTGAATCGAATCCCCGCGATTTTTCACCTTTTATTTCTTTTTTTATTGTTTTTTCCCTGGTCTTTTTTTGTTTTGTTTTTTCAGGCAAGCGATATTGTGACTTAGGTTTGCGATAGGGTTTCTTGATCTTTTATGTCGGCCACGTGTTTTTGTATCTGCGTTGTCAATGGCGAAGCTTAGTTCCGCCCCCTTGTGTTTTTTTTCAAGCTTCACCACTGTGCGTTGTGATACTGTAATACCCCTATTTTTATAAGGAATAATAAACCCAAGGACCAGAACAGACAACTCCCTAAAGATCAGGGGCTGAAAATGAAAAATGGTGAAAGTTGGACGATGTCGGACCGACATCATGAGGATAACGGTCCGCTATGTAGGGCGCAAGGAATCACTCAGGAGGTGACATGTGTCGGGTGACTAATCACTGAAATCTGACGCGTGGAAGGTTGATAGCGGACCGACATTGGTTCCATTGCGGTCTGACGCGCCGCAATATGGATATCGGACCGATATCCCAGCCGCACACCTATCAATATAACGGTCCGTTATTTGCTCGCCAAGCAAATAAGCCGCCTCATATGGATGTCGGACCGACATCCATATGTATAACGGTCCAACATGGACCCGTCAAGTAGCCTATAAATAGATGGAGCTTGTTGTGACATTTCAAAGATTTTCGTTGCGAAATTTATCGTGTAAATATTAACATTTTATTTCAAAACATATACACGTATATTTAATCAAATTTATACAAATCGGTGTATTGGCAAATTTCAATTTAGATATTTTTAATTTAAAAAAAATATATATATATATATTTGAAGGTTATAAACTATATAAATCATGTTATCAAATTAGATAATTTATATAAATAAATCAATGGTTTTCAATTTTATTAACCATTCAAAATGATTGATTTTAAATAAAAACATAAGTTTTATAAAATTCTATATGCTTAAGTTTTATTTGGTTTTATACAAATAGGTATCTTATTTTATGGATTTAAACTAATTAGAAATTTATAAATTTTAAAACTAATATAAAATTTTATATAAAAATCTAAGTAAAAAAAAAAAAAAAAAAGAAGTTACATATTTAATAAAATAACCCATTTGAATAAGATGAATAACCTTATAAAAATTATTTATAATAATAATAATAAGTAAGTTTATAAAAATATTTAAAATATAATGTTAAAGTAAATTGATTTAAAAGAAATTAAATTAATTTATTTAATAAAAAGTTTAGGGTTCGTTTTGTAATTAACTAAACTAGAAGGTTTTAAAACTAAAATCGTTTGAGGGACTATTTCTGGACAAATGAAACCACAAGGATCCATCCGTAATTATTTTAAGGGTTGTTTCGAATTAAATCAAACCACAGGGACTAAACCTGCCATTTTCCTATTCGCGTTTCCGGTCACCCCCAACCTTGGTCCGGCGGTCCGAAGCTTTCTCCGGCGAACACCCCGACAGGGCTGTTCCCTGCACCTCAACGCCCGACAAAAGTTTCCCCGACTTCGTCTCCCCCACGCGAACTAGACCCCTCGACCAATTGGTCTCCCCATCACACGGATTGTCTGATCCTGTTGGTGGCCGAGAACCCACGCCCGAATTCAGGCCCGACAGGCCACCTCCACGCCTGTCGATGGTCTGGTTAGCTTCGTCTCGTCCAGACGAATGTTCAGGCATGCTCAATTGCTTGCCTTATTATCAGGTTTAGGCTCGACTATAAATAGCCATTAACGAACCTGTTCGAACTCGATGCCCCTCTTACACCCACTCTCACCCCAAATTGAAGGCACCATTGCATTCGTCGACTCTGAGTGAAGCTTGGACCAGGATATCAAGGCCTGATTCCACCCCGAAGTCTGATTCCCGTTTTGGACATTTCGATTCAAAAGTCTCTGCCGACCAAGCCCTTCGCGACTGGGTTCGAGCCTCGATTCGATTCCTGTACCTTCTGTTATCATCAGGTAACCTCCCCAAATCGAAATCACGGCAATAGACCGTTGATTACCGGGCAAACCAATGTCCTCGGACACGGTTTGCCGGTTGCCGAGGACCAGCGACCAGGGTCGCGTTTGTGTATATCAATTAAATGACACACACATAACCAGCGATGGGCAGTAGCCCGGCTGGTTATGCGTGTGTGTGGGTTTGTGTCAAAGGTCGCGGGTTCGATCCCGGTTAGCCTACGGCCAAATTTTTTTTTTTATTTTTAATTCTGTTTTCATTTATTTATTTTATTTAATTATCATAATACTCTTTTTATGCAATAAATACTAAAACGAGTCGGTTTACTCGTTCGTTTATTTTAAAATCAATTTAAACTATATTTTTATAAACCATCCCATTTATTTTATATATATAAACTTATTAAAATACATTATAATATATATAAAATATCACATACTTTTATAAATCTTACAATATTTATATAAACTTAATTAATTACATTTTTAGACATAAAATATCCTATATTTTTATAAATCTTGTAATATTTTTATAAACTTACTTAATTACATTTTTAGATATAAAATGTCCATATTTATATAAATCTTGAAATATCTTTATAAATTCACTTAATTACATTTTTAAATATAAAATGTTCTATATCTTTTTATAAATCTTGTAACATTTTATAAACTTATTAAAATACATATAATATATAAAATGTCTCATTATTTTTATATGAACCTAGCATTATATTTTTTTTATTTTATGAACTTGTTTAAATAAATAAAGACTTTTCTTTTGTTATTATTATATAAATACATTGAATATAATAATACTTGTTTAAAACAATATATATATATATATCCTTATAAGTTAAAGTTTTACAAAAAAAACCCATTATCATTCTATTTCTATACTTTATACAAATAAATATTAAAGAAAATTATATTAGAGCCTATATACATTTAAATACAAATACACACCTATACGCATACAATAATACCCATTTGTCTACATAGGGTATCAACGTGCTTAGGCTTCCGCATACTTATCACCTACGCGCGTGGAAAATACCCGCTTGCAAGGTGAGTTACATAGCCCCTATTTTACATTTTTATACGTTTTGGGGTGAAACATTATACATGCTACTCACATTGTTTATACGTGTTATACATGATACTATATGCTTATTCTTTGGATGTACATACATTTATACACAAGACAACCAACTGTAATATTGATAGATCTATTGTGCCTGACCAGCCCACCCGGTTAGGGTGTTTATTACTGCATACTCGGATATAACCGCGTGTTATATTCAAACATACCGGATATAGTGGGTAACTATATTCAAGCATACCGGACTTAGCTGTTGTGCTCTGTTCAAGCGCGTCAAACTCGGTTTGAATTGTGATTAAATAAATGTTACATCATATACTATGTTTAACAATATAAACAATGAGTTGCAAAACGATTTACAACCACTATTTACAGGAAATACTAAACCTATGTACTCACCAACTTTTTAGTTGACACTTGATTTAAATAATGTTTCAGGTTTGGATATGTGACTGCTTGCCGAAGATCTCTCCATTTAGGAACTATGGACCTAGTTAAATAAACTAATATTTTGAACTAGACTAGGTTATTTGAAATGTATTGTATTTGGAACTTGTTGTCTTTAAATTAAATTAATGAATTATGCAATCCTTTAGTTATCATGTGCTTTTGAACAATCATCACATTGTCCGCCTCGATGATTTCCGCCATCGGTCGGGGTGTGACAGATTGGTATCAGAGCCATGGTTATAGGGAATTAGGTTATTAGACACAATGACCTAGACTATAACCCTAGGACTCCCTTTTATGTGTTATGTGCTAAATGATTAATTGCTATGTGAATTATTTGTAGTTAGGTATTATTTGAATTTTCCCAAGTTTGGTACATGAGACTTATACACATACATACAAGACTTTGATACATGATACATACTTTACATACACATTTGATCAACACACTTATGCAAACAAATACACTACAAATCCTTGTCCATACTCTCTCCTCATCCATATAAATTGCAACATTTCTACACATTTTATACACATAAACTCTCAATTCTACTAAAATCTTAAAATCTCGTCAACGACTTAATTTCTTGAAACCAGTAAAGGACACGTGCAATCTGGAAGGGTGACACCTGTACATTGGGTTTTCTGTCTAGGAAAGCATTTCGTATAAATCCAAATAAACGGACCCGTATGCTTTCCTGGGAATTCCTGACGTGAGTGTTTACCTATAGGCTAAAGCATGTCTCTTTGAAAGTTTTGAGGAATTATTTAACGTTGATAAGTCAATGTATTCGCAAGGATACAATCCGAACTTAAACTCAAAATCTGGGGACATTATAGCAAAATAGGAAAAACTAGACGAACATGCAAAACAAATCATTATTACGGGTGCACACGTAATAACAATTTGTAGTGCATGCAAGTCCCGGCAATTCCTATTACGCGAATAATGACCTATAACATCATGTTCTATCCGGAATAGATGACTTAGTTTCCCCCATCAACCTAGAATAAATACACATGCACTGGCACGCGTCATGATGAATCCCGTTTTTCTGCTTACATTATTTCCCGCTATAACTCATATATATCCATCTTATCTAAAATATCATTGTCTTTTCTTATGGTGTTAGAATGCCTCCTCGACATGCTAACTCTAGCAACTCCAACGTTGACCTTGCTGCACTACTTACTCAACTAGTAGGCCAAATGATCCAAGCTAACAACAATGGTAATGGGTCTAATACGCAAGGGAAGGGTGCAAACCCACCATACTGCACATTCAAGCATTTCAATTCTTGCAACCCCACCAAATTCTTCGGGACGGAAGGTGCTACTAGCCTTCTTCAATGGTTTGAAAGTATGGAGAGTACTTTCCTAAACAGCGGTTGTCCCGACGTCCTCAAAGTCCGTTATGCTGCCAGCGTCTTCCAAAAACGAGCACTCACCTGGTGGAACGGTGGGAAGCGTACTCGAGGCAACGAATCTGCTATGTCCTTGTCTTGGGACGAAATGAGACGTCTTATGACTGACGAGTTCTGTCCTCGCAACGAAATGAGGAAGCTCGAAGCTGAGTTTTGGGATCTCACCCAAGATAGCGGAGAAAATTTGGCTTACACCACTCGTTTTCAAGAACTAAGTCTGCTCGTGCCCCACATGGTTACTCCCTTAGCACAGAGAATTGAGAAATACATAGGTGGACTGCCTATGCCAATCCAAGACACCGTATCGGGAAGTGATCCCTCCACTCTCGGGGACGCTATCCGTTTATCTGCTGTATTGACTGACAATCACGTCAAAGCGGGTACCTTATCTAGGAAGAGTACCAAGAAGGTGGTCGACAAAGCTGCTACTTCTGTGTCCGACAAAAACGAAGAGCTCAAATCTTCCCATCATGATAGGAAGCGCAAGGCCCAAAACTTTGCGGCCATCATTCCTGCCATACCTATGACCCAAGTTACTCCTACGGGTCAAATTCCGAGAAACTATGTAGGTTCATTTCCCCAATGCCCTACTTGCAAGTATCACCATGCCCCGCATGCTGCATGCCGTCTATGCTCAAAGTGTGGACGCTATGGGCACGTTGTTACTACTTGCCGTGCTCGCACTATCGTTAATCAAGCTACTCAAGGCAATCATTCAATGCCTCTCACTGTCACCTATGGACGGGCCTGTTACGAATGTGGAGACCCAAACCACTTTCGGAACCAATGTCCAAGACTTCAAAATCAAGGTGGTCCTCGTGGACGAGCCTTTAATATAAATGCTAACGAGACTCCGGCCAATGACGACACTGTTAACGGTACGTTCCTTTGTACACTATTTTTATACATCCGATTTATTCAATATTCATGCCAATAGAAAAATTGTGTCTCTTGCTTTTAACCAACTGTTTGCTAAACCATCAATCAATCTTGATAACTCGTATATCATGGAAATAGCGGATGGGAAATCCATTGCTATGAGTTTTATAACCCGTAATTGCATATAACAGCTATGCTATCACCATTCATCTCATTCCTATACTTTTGTGAGACAAACCTATTAGGTTTAAACTCGGTCATACAACTTGCTAGCTCTGTTAAAGTTTACCTAAATTGTTGAAGTTCCAAATCCTAGTAATTATGCACGGGGAATCCCCGGTATATCAAAGGGGTGGTGGGTTAGCCGCTGGTACACCCTATACATAAACCCACTTGATATAACGAGTATAAACCGTGCATAAGTACTAAGAGGAGGACCGGTTTTAGAAAATGTTTTTGCAAAATTTGAAAATATGAACACCCGTGGGGTGGAGTTTTAAAGGAAAATGCCATGTCACAAAGTGATTGGCACCAATATTGTTAAATCTGGGTTCTAGTAGTTTACACTCATGCATTGTACGAACAATTGTATGCATAAATCTCATTATACTATTAGATCAACTAATTGACAACTCGACTCGAATTAGCATCGTCATCCGTTATCATACGATATTTCCCCGCTGAATCTTTCTCTTGTGAAGTAATTCCATTCTAAGTCTATTGGCACCCCTTTTCCCGTTCCCATAACCTTCGCTAATCGAATTTCGGGACGAAATTCCTTCAACTTGGGGAGACTGTGACATTTCAAAGATTTTCGTTGCGAAATTTATCGTGTAAATATTAACATTTTATTTCAAAACATATACACGTATATTTAATCAAATTTATACAAATCGGTGTATTGGCAAATTTCAATTTAGATATTTTTAATTTAAAAAAAATATATATATATATATTTGAAGGTTATAAACTATATAAATCATGTTATCAAATTAGATAATTTATATAAATAAATCAATGGTTTTCAATTTTATTAACCATTCAAAATGATTGATTTTAAATAAAAACATAAGTTTTATAAAATTCTATATGCTTAAGTTTTATTTGGTTTTATACAAATAGGTATCTTATTTTATGGATTTAAACTAATTAGAAATTTATAAATTTTAAAACTAATATAAAATTTTATATAAAAATCTAAGTAAAAAAAAAAAAAAAAAAGAAGTTACATATTTAATAAAATAACCCATTTGAATAAGATGAATAACCTTATAAAAATTATTTATAATAATAATAATAAGTAAGTTTATAAAAACATTTAAAATATAATGTTAAAGTAAATTGATTTAAAAGAAATTAAATTAATTTATTTAATAAAAAGTTTAGGGTTCGTTTTGTAATTAACTAAACTAGAAGGTTTTAAAACTAAAATCGTTTGAGGGACTATTTCTGGACAAATGAAACCACAAGGATCCATCCGTAATTATTTTAAGGGTTGTTTCGAATTAAATCAAACCACAGGGACTAAACCTGCCGTTTTCCTATTCGCGTTTCCGGTCACCCCCAACCTTGGTCCGGCGGTCCGAAGCTTTCTCCGGCGAACACCCCGACAGGGCTGTTCCCTGCACCTCAACGCCCGACAAAAGTTTCCCCGACTTCGTCTCCCCCACGCGAACTAGACCCCTCGACCAATTGGTCTCCCCATCACACGGATTGTCTGATCCTGTTGGTGGCCGAGAACCCACGCCCGAATTCAGGCCCGACAGGCCACCTCCACGCCTGTCGATGGTCTGGTTAGCTTCGTCTCGTCCAGACGAATGTTCAGGCATGCTCAATTGCTTGCCTTATTATCAGGTTTAGGCTCGACTATAAATAGCCATTAACGAACCTGTTCGAACTCGATGCCCCTCTTACACCCACTCTCACCCCAAATTGAAGGCACCATTGCATTCGTCGACTCTGAGTGAAGCTTGGACCAGGATATCAAGGCCTGATTCCACCCCGAAGTCTGATTCCCGTTTTGGACATTTCGATTCAAAAGTCTCTGCCGACCAAGCCCTTCGCGACTGGGTTCGAGCCTCGATTCGATTCCTGTACCTTCTGTTATCATCAGGTAACCTCCCCAAATCGAAATCACGGCAATAGACCGTTGATTACCGGGCAAACCAATGTCCTCGGACACGGTTTGCCGGTTGCCGAGGACCAGCGACCAGGGTCGCGTTTGTGTATATCAATTAAATGACACACACATAACCAGCGATGGGCAGTAGCCCGGCTGGTTATGCGTGTGTGTGGGTTTGTGTCAAAGGTCGCGGGTTCGATCCCGGTTAGCCTACGGCCAAATTTTTTTTTTTATTTTTAATTCTGTTTTCATTTATTTATTTTATTTAATTATCATAATACTCTTTTTATGCAATAAATACTAAAACGAGTCGGTTTACTCGTTCGTTTATTTTAAAATCAATTTAAACTATATTTTTATAAACCATCCCATTTATTTTATATATATAAACTTATTAAAATACATTATAATATATATAAAATATCACATACTTTTATAAATCTTACAATATTTATATAAACTTAATTAATTACATTTTTAGACATAAAATATCCTATATTTTTATAAATCTTGTAATATTTTTATAAACTTACTTAATTACATTTTTAGATATAAAATGTCCATATTTATATAAATCTTGAAATATCTTTATAAATTCACTTAATTACATTTTTAAATATAAAATGTTCTATATCTTTTTATAAATCTTGTAACATTTTATAAACTTATTAAAATACATATAATATATAAAATGTCTCATTATTTTTATATGAACCTAGCATTATATTTTTTTTATTTTATGAACTTGTTTAAATAAATAAAGACTTTTCTTTTGTTATTATTATATAAATACATTGAATATAATAATACTTGTTTAAAACAATATATATATATATATCCTTATAAGTTAAAGTTTTACAAAAAAAACCCATTATCATTCTATTTCTATACTTTATACAAATAAATATTAAAGAAAATTATATTAGAGCCTATATACATTTAAATACAAATACACACCTATACGCATACAATAATACCCATTTGTCTACATAGGGTATCAACGTGCTTAGGCTTCCGCATACTTATCACCTACGCGCGTGGAAAATACCCGCTTGCAAGGTGAGTTACATAGCCCCTATTTTACATTTTTATACGTTTTGGGGTGAAACATTATACATGCTACTCACATTGTTTATACGTGTTATACATGATACTATATGCTTATTCTTTGGATGTACATACATTTATACACAAGACAACCAACTGTAATATTGATAGATCTATTGTGCCTGACCAGCCCACCCGGTTAGGGTGTTTATTACTGCATACTCGGATATAACCGCGTGTTATATTCAAACATACCGGATATAGTGGGTAACTATATTCAAGCATACCGGACTTAGCTGTTGTGCTCTGTTCAAGCGCGTCAAACTCGGTTTGAATTGTGATTAAATAAATGTTACATCATATACTATGTTTAACAATATAAACAATGAGTTGCAAAACGATTTACAACCACTATTTACAGGAAATACTAAACCTATGTACTCACCAACTTTTTAGTTGACACTTGATTTAAATAATGTTTCAGGTTTGGATATGTGACTGCTTGCCGAAGATCTCTCCATTTAGGAACTATGGACCTAGTTAAATAAACTAATATTTTGAACTAGACTAGGTTATTTGAAATGTATTGTATTTGGAACTTGTTGTCTTTAAATTAAATTAATGAATTATGCAATCCTTTAGTTATCATGTGCTTTTGAACAATCATCACATTGTCCGCCTCGATGATTTCCGCCATCGGTCGGGGTGTGACACTTGTGAGCAATTTTGAAGCATCCCACACACTCACACATCTACAAAAACACACACATTACCTCGATAAACGTGCCCTGAAGACTCGATTCACGTTTCCAAGTCCGGTTCTTCGATTTTTCGCATCAAATAGCCATAAATAGCAACGAGGTAAGGTTCCAACTAGTTCTTGTAAGTTCAGTTAATTCCATTAAGATAGATATGCATGTCTAAAGTGCTATAATAATGAACTAGGACTATAGCCAAGCATTGAGACGTTACAGTTTTGAGCCTAGAAGTTAAACAAAGAGGATGTAACGCTATAGGTGAGTTCTATAACGCCCACTTTTAAATGTTTTACTGTTTTGGGCTGGCAGACAAGCTAAGGTAAAGTTTATGAAAGTTTAATGAGGCTCTGACTTCAAATGTTTTTAATGTTCGGAGTCGGTACGCTTTTAAAGGAAAGTTTTTAAGAAAAGTTTTAAGCCCACTGTTAAACATTTTATAATGTTTGGGTATTATAGATTAAGGTTTTGACATGTAATGTCTCCTTAAAGAATGTTTTGACCTCATGGTCTAAGGAGGGGGGTTATGCCACAAGTGGCAATATAACCAATAAGAAGTTTAGTCCCTTTTTGGGACAAAGATAGAGAATCCCACTGTACAGTATATGTAAGACTCAAGTGATGACGATCACTTTGAGGACATGCTAATGAGAAATTACTAGTGGTAGGCTTTTGGATGCGGTCACGCTTATCCACGTATGTAGTTCTCATAAGTTATAAAGAGGAACGTAGGTCGGTGAGTAAAAAAACACTGATGTCTCAACAGTGGTATTGCTGAGATCATGGAAGGCGATACGTAACTCTTGATCAAAATGCATACACACTGGGGTCATGGAAGGCGATATGTAACTCATGACCAATGGCCTATATCTTGAATCAAGCATTCATGATAGTCATTTAAGGAAGAGACCCCCGACAGTGCCTTTGTGGCTTGTCACTTAGAAATATATGTATATATATATATATATACTATAAGGTAAAGAAAAGAAAAGAAAGTAAATGAATCTGGGTATATTACCTAGATGTGTACATCATGGTAATCACCATACTAATACGAGAAAGAAGTATTGTAGTAATACAAGCATAAGAAGTCTTGTGGGCAGTAGTCTTATGGTTGTGCCATTTTACAAGCATTAAGAAAAGAAAGAATCCTATTTATTAGGATATGAAAGTAAAGAATAAGGAAGAATGAGAAGAAATGTTTTATGAAACTGTTTTAAATACCGAATCTCTATTCGGTAAAAGATAAAGATAGAACTCACCAGCGTAAGCTGACATGTTTTAGCTTGTTTGTCAGGTTAAGCTCTGATAAGACGGGAAAGGATGTAAGGCAGGTGAAGGCTACTTGAACAGAGAAGACTGACATCCAAATTAGGAATAGTTATGAACAGATATTGTACATTTCTTTTATCTATTTGTACGTTATGTTTCTGCTGCAATAAAAGTAATCATTTCCATTACTAATTTGTGATGCCAAAGAGTAAATCCAACATACGAGGCAACCCAGGATTCGGGGCGTCTCAAGTTGGTATCAGAGCACATAGTTTAAGAAATTCAAACATCCCTTAATGTAAAAGAAAGGGGCATTTACATATATTCACTTCCTAAGTTCCTTTATTACATATTTACCCAACCCTAAAATTTAATTACATATTTCCCCTTTCTAAAACTTATATATTACATATTTATCCAATTCATTTAAAATAACTTTTTTTATTATCATTTTACCCTTAATGAACCAATTAAAGTACTATTTACATATATCCACTTCCTAAATATTTGTGAGTGACAATTGAGTGATTTTAAGTTAATTGGGGAAATATGTAATTAAAGTTATGAGTTGAAGATATATGTATTTTAAAAGTTTAATAGGGGGAAATATGTAAAAAAAAAACCTAAAAGAAAAAGGTGCAGTTTAAAAAAAATTAAATAAAGGCAGGATGCTGTTGGTGCGTTTTTTAAGGCCAAATAGGCAAGTGGCACGTGTCATGTTGGTCTGAAAAGAAGCAAGAACTATTCATCCAAAGTTCTCAAATTATACGTATATAATTTAATCATAAACTAATTCATCCTAACATAATGTATTTTTAATGATGAGGCTTAATTTATAATAAAATTTATCAAACGTAGATAAAGGTACACTCATAGTACCTGTATATATATTTGAATTCTATATCAAAAGTTATTAAAAATATTCTAATTCAAATTGAAAAACAGCAAAAAAAAAGTTAAAAATATATACATATAAAAAAAGAAGACGTCAAAAGGTGTACTTTAGAATTTTAGAGATGTAAATAATAAGAACACACATGAATTCAATTTATAACCTCAGTTCTTTAACACGTAATGGAAAATAATATTAATCATAAACATGTATCTGGTAATCCAGTAACGTTAGAGAGGAAAGACGTCATGATCTTGATGATGATCGGGTTCCCGTTTAGGATGCACCGGTTAGGATGGTTTAGCATGAGAGGAGTCTCACGAGTTTGAGAGAGAGAGAACGAATTCTTTAGTTGGTAAATTGAAGATTAGTTAATTCTCTCTATTAAGCTCTCTATATATACATCCATGGGGAAACCCTATTTATGACAGTAAGGGTAATTATGTTCATCGAATAATTACCAATTAGTCATAAAGGTATTTAAGTCAATGATCAATAATAAATAAATGATAATAATGGCCACATAATAATAGCGAGTCTTACATTCTCACACTTGGCCGAGTGATCATTTATGATGAACATTAGTAAGTCTGGCCAGATGTTAATACTCATTTTAGTTTTAAACTGAAACTGTAGCAGAGAAATACAGTCATTGAATTAGCATTCAACTCAAACCCCCATTAATCATACTACAATCTCAAATTTAAAACTTAAGTGAACTTAGGATCAAATTGACAATTAAGCCTTTAACGTTGATTTGTATAATTATTGTCTATGTCTTTAGGCATGCATGGACATATTAAGAGACAAACAAATTCAAATAAATGAGAAAATTTCATTAAACGTAAGTAAGTACATTATGCTACTAAATAAGGTCTTTAGAAAACTCATCTTCGAAACATTTTCTTCGAATACTTTAGGAGGGAGACCTTTAGTCATCGAATCCGCAAGCATAACTTTAGTACTTATATACTCAATACAAATATTATTTTCCTCAACTCGCTCACGAACGTACAAGTACTTTGTATCAAGATATAATCCAGCTCAAGTCGAACTGTTACTGTTCGAGAAACTAACGGCAGTTGAGTTATCAGAGTAAAGCTTCAATGGTCTAGAGATGGAATTAACTACTTTGAGTCGATAAGATTCTTTAGCAACATGCCATGTCGCATTATAAACAGCGATGTATTCTGCCATCATAGTGAATGTTGTAGTCAACTGTATTTATGACTCTTCCATGAGATAGGTCCGTCGGCTAACATAAAGATATACCCTGAAGTGGATTTCTTGTCATCCGTGCATTTAGCAAAGTCAGAATCAGAATAACCAACCACTTCTAAATTGTCACTTCTTCTATAGGTCAACTTGTAGTCTTTCATCCCTTTTAGGTATCGAAGCACTTTCTTAGCTTCTTTCCAATGATCAAGACCAGGATTAGTCTGATAACGGCCTAGCATTCCAGCAATATAAGCGATATCTGGACGAGTACAAACTTGAGCATACATAAGGCTTCCAACGACTGATGCATAAGGTATCATTCTCATTTGCTCCTTTTCAAGCTCTGTTTTGGGACATTAGAATGAACCGAAAACATCTCCTTTAACTGCTGGAGCTACAGAAGGAGAGCGGTGATGCATGTTATAACGTGCGAGGACACGCTCAATGTAAGCCTTTTGAGATAATCCTAAGATCCCATTGACTCTATCTCGGTGTATTTCGATGCCAATAACATAAGAAACCTCTCCAAGATCCTTCATGTCGAAATTACGTGAGAGTAAACGCTTCGTCTCATGCAACATGTCTAAACTATTACTCAATAGAATGCTATCTACGTAAAGGACAAGTATAGTAAAGTTGCTCCCACTCATCTTGAGGTAGGTGCATTGATCAAATGTGGTTCTTAATGAAATCTTGTTTCCTTATGGTTTCATCAAACTTTAGGTACCACTGACGTGATGCCTACTTCAACCCGTATATGGATTTCTTTAACTTACAGACTAAATGTTCCTAACCTCCAGGTTTAAAGCCTTCAGGCTGTCTCATGAACACGTCTTCGTTCAAGTTGCCGTTAAGGAAAGCGGTTTTGATGTCCATCTGATGTAGCTCAAGATTAAAGTGAGCTACTAGGGACATCACGATCCTTAAAGAATCCTTTCTAGAAATAGGAGAAAAGGCCTCTTGATATTTGATTCCTTCTTTCTGAGTGAAACCCTTTGCAACCAATCTCGCTTTATAGCGTTCAATGTTTCCATTCGGATCCAGTTTAGTTTTGAAGACCCATTTACATCCTACGGGTTTGACTCCATTAGGTAATTCAACTAAATCCCAAACATCATTTTTCTTTATGGAGTCAAGCTCGTCAATCATAGCTTTATTCCATTCAGAAGACTGATCACTGCTAATGGCTTCATTATAAGAAGTAGGATGTGTAAACTTTTCGACATCCATTTCAACTTCAGTCAGGAAGGTTACATAATCATCAAAGTTAGTAGGTCTTTTGGACCTAGATGACCTCCTGAGTAGATTATCGGGTTCGGCATTGTCTTAATGTCGGTTGTTTGATCTGCCTTCATTCTCAGGTATAAATGGAGTAGCATTATGTTCTGTGTGTATAGGAGGTGGTGTAGTGACGTGCGGTGCAACGCCGTGTACAAGAGGAGTAATCGGAGGTAAAGTAAGCGACGAATCTCCCCCCCTTCTTGTACTTCTTGCAAATCGTGATAAGGATTTTCACTGCTCTCACTAACCTTAAAATCCTCAAGGAACTCAGCACGCTTGGTTTCTACAATACGAGTGACGTGAGAAGGACAGTAGAATCTATAACCCTTTGAGTGATCAGGATATCCGATGAAGTAACAAGTGACCGTTTTCATGTCAAGTTTCTTTAAAAATGGATTATAGAGTTTAGCTTCGGCAAAACAGCCCCATACTTTCATATATCTTAGACTTGGTTTCCTTCCTGTCCAAAGTTCATAAGGAGTTTTAGGGACAGATTTCGAAAGAACTCTATTAAGTATATGAACAGCTGCTTTTAAGGCCTCAGTCCAGAGGAATGAGGGTAAACCTGAGTTAGCTAACATACTGCGTACCATGTCCATTAGGGTCCTATTTCTTCTCTCAGCAACACCATTCTACTGAGGAGTACCGGGCATAGTGTACTGGTTCACGATCCCCTGGCCTTTACAAAACTCATAAATGGACGAGGAGCCTGACCCACATCAGTATGTCGACCATAATATTCACCTCCTCTATCTGATCTCACTACTTTTATTTGAAGATCGAGTTGTTTTTCAACTTCAGTTTTATAATCTTTAAAGGTTGCAAGTGATTCAGATTTTTCTTTAATAAGATACAAGTACATATAACGAGAATAATCATATATAAAAGTGATAAATGAAATATGTCCAGTTATTCCAGTGATGGGGTAAGGGCCACTAATGTCAGTGTGAATGAGTTCTAATAAATTAGAGCTCCTAGTGGCACTTTTCTTATTCGCTGCTATCATTTTACCTTTAAGGCATTTGACACATATTCCAAAATCATTAAAATCGAGAGAGGGTAAGACTTCATCCTTCACGAGCCTCGTTAAACATTCTCGTGAAATGTGGCCTAAACGTTGATGCCACAACATGGATGAAGTTTCTAAGTCTCGTTTTCGTTTAGTCTTTGTTAAGTTCTCATCGATATTATATGATAACAAAGACTTGGAAAATTCATCATTTTGTTCTAACTTATAGAGACCACCATCCAGAAAACCACGTTCAAACACTTGAGAATTAAAGCTAATAGTAAGTTTGCCATGACCATGAGAAACATCAAAACCGTCCACGTCTAACTTTGGTCCTGATACAAGATTCCGAGTAATCTCAGGAATATATAAGGTATCATAAAGTTTAATAAATAAACCAGTTTTTATTATTAATTCTAAGGTTCCCACGGCTTCGACAACTAGCTCATTTCCATTCACCGGTTTAAGTGTTCTTCGGTTTATTACCAGCTTCTGGATTGTAAGGAATCCCTGAGTAGAATTGGTTACACGAACCAGAGTCAAACCACCATGTGTTAGTTGGAACATTTAAATTAAAGGACTCAAGTATCATGTAAAGATAATTACCTCTCTTAGTCAGCCACTCCTTGAAGTCTGGCATTCTTTCTGCTTATGTCCGGCCTTGCGGCAGAACCTGAAGTGAAACTTCCCTTTGGAGTTCTTAGAGCTGGAAGCAACACTTGAATCTTGCTTTTAGACCTTTGGAAATTCCTTTTTATGGAAATTTCCCTTCCTCTCCTTAGAATCAACAGTCATGAGGTAAGCCACATCATGTTTCTCCAACTTTAGGTGTTCATCCTCTTGCACACACATAGCAATCAACTCACTCATCTTCCATTTCTCTTTCTGAGTGTTGTAGTTGATCTTGAATGCTTCGAAAGACGCAGGTAGAGAAGTCATAATAAAGTGCACCACGAAACCATCATTGATCTCCATTTCAAGTCTCTTAATCTTATCGGCCATGCTGTGCATCGTCAGGATATGCTCACGAATACCGCTGATCCTGTCATACTTAGCACCATCTTCAGAATAAGAGTGCTAGCATGCGTCTTAGAAGTTCCTTTGAACTCTTCCTCCACAGAAGCCAGATAAGTCTTAGCATCAGTTGAATCTAGAATTGCTCCCCTGATGGTGATGCTAATGTTGCCTTATGAGCATAAGAGACATTCGATTGCACCTATTCCACTTCTCATGGAGTATCTTGTCGTCAGCGATACTCTTATCAGTGAGAGCAGGGGGTGCAGCCTCTCTCAGTGCATAATCAAAATCCAGCATTGCGAGATTCAACATTAGAGAATCTTTCCAAGAATGAAAGTTAGAACCGGTAAGAGTTTCAATTCCCATATTGGGAGCTGCAGTGAATTTAGATGAGAAAAATAAGATACATAACTAAATAGAAGACCTTAGAGTGAACTTATGGGGTACTAGACTAAGGCAGGTGGAAAGTAAGGACCATTAATGAAGTTGTGATAAAGTTTATTATAACACCAAAATAATAAACTAATTAAGGTTCTACTTAAACAATTGGCTTTCGCTTTGGCTATGACCAATTATTTACGTATTAGGAACAAATAAGGTATGCGGGTTAAATGTAACATATCACCTTTGGGCAGAAGTGAGACATTTAATTTATACAATTTAAGTTTGCATGACACAAATGCAACACATCATCTTTGGACAGAACTGAAACATTTATGCATTTAAGGCGGGTGTCATGTGAATATCTATTAATTTAATGATATACACTAAGTGACAATGCTTAATTAGACTTGAATAAATTTACACATGTATCACATCACCTTTGGACAGAAATGAAACTATTAGGTGTTACTCAAGTAATTTAAGGTTTTACAAAACATTTAAAATTTGTTTCACAAAAATATAAAAGCATTAGTTAATAGCAAACCCCTCGAAAAATTTTATGGACCCGAGTACCTTTTAAGGGCCCAAAAACTTAAGGAGCCGAGTACTTTAGAGATTAGCCGAGAACTTTGTAATTAGCCGAGAACTAGAGGTGAGCCGAGAACTAGAGGTGAGACGAGAACATTCATTGAGCGGAGAAATTATGGATTAGCCGAGAACTTGACACAACCAAGTTCCTAGGAAAATTGATGTTCACGGGAAAATGGATGTTCACGGGAAAACTGATGCTCACGGGAAAGCTGATGTTCACGGGAAAACAGATGCTCACGGGAAAGCTGATGTTCACGGGAAAGCTGATGTTCACGGGAAAACTGATGTTCACGAGAAAATAATAATCCGAGTACTTTTAGGAAATTTCAAGATCTTTAGGAAATTCCGAGAACTTAAGGAAAAACCGTAAACTTAAAGGAATTCCGAGTACTTTATGGAATCCGAAAATAATGGATAGATTTTAGGGATATCTTTTATTTCGAATTTTAAGTGTTTAATTATATCCAAGATTTATCAGTTCGTAAAATTTAAAATTTAAGTACTTTATACGAAAACTTGGAGATAAACTTAAACAATTTTATGAAACAGATTTGTCCAATCTACCTACCAAAACAAGTGATGATTTCACCAAAAATAAGGATGAACATCAAGAACAATTCTGATGAACATCATAACTGTTCTTGATTAAAATCATGGAAAATAATAATTAAGTGTTTTGAAAATTATCAAAGCTTTATGGATTAAAACAGGTTATTCAGATCAGAAAATAAAAAAAAAACCAAAAACTTAAGGTTTAGATCCGAGAACTTAGATAAATCATAAAAACAGTTTATTTGATCCAAATAAGGGTTCACAACAGGTTTTAGAAACTGTTAAACAAATCAGATCTAGAAAACATAAGTCCAAAACCGAAAACTTTCATAAACAACGATTTTTCGATTCATTCCAGCTTTAGGGAACGAAAAGAACCGGTTAATCAACATACGCTATGATACCACATGTTGATAAGTTCTTTAACACGTAATGGAAAACAATATTAATCATAAACATGTACCTGGTAATCCAATAACGTTGGAGAGGGAAGACGTCATGATCTTGATGATGATCGGGTTCCCGTTTAGGATGTACCGGTTAGGATGGTTTAGCGTGAGAGGAGTCTCACGAGTTTGAGAGAGAGAACGAATTCTTTAGTTGGTGAATTGATGATTAGTTAATTCTCTCTATTAAGCTCTCTATATATACATCCAAGGGGAAACCTTATTTATAGCAGTAAGGGTAATTATGTCCATCAAATAATTACAAATTAGTCATAGAGGTATTTAAGTCATTGATCAATAATAAATAAATGATAATAATGGTCACATAATAATAGTGAGTCTTACATAAACCGGATGAACAAGACACAATCTACCACTCATTCCACTTATCTAGCAAGTCCTTGTTTATGAACATCATACTGTTAAAGCCACAGGGTCTTGCCAAGAGATCTTCCTCTTTCCCAGCTGACCGCTCGACCCCAAACCCGACCCAGAACCACCCTTGACATTTCTGGTTAAACCATGTGACCAAGATTCAAACGGTTCATATCGATCTTGTAATTCTTCTTCTCCTCCTCTCTGTAGTCACGACACAGAAAATTAGAACCAACAAATAACGGTCAAAACCAGTTCATGTTGAAACGGGTCATTTTTAAATTAAAAAATTTAGAGACTATATTTGACCCGTTTGAGGTGAAACACTAAATGGGTCAAAATTACAACATCTAAGCTTAATAAAGTCTTGATAACTTACAAATATCTGGTTCAAGTCAATTACATGCTTTCAGGTTTGACTTTGACTTTGACCCGGATGTTCTTGACTTCCAAATATGTCTTCCCGCCTTAAATCAACAAGCCGAGACCCCTTTGGTCCATTGACCCTGACCCGTTGATTAGCAACCGCTCTTTGAATCGATTGTTGGTTTACGCCATGTACAGAATTTCCAAGAATCAAGTCAAGTTCAGGTGACGGTAAGTTGTGTAAAGTTTTCTGCTTTTCAATATGGATCTTATCTTTTTTACTTTTTCTCAAACGGGTCGGTTGTGTGTTCATAAAAACCCGTTCTTGCAGGCTCGTTGACTTGTTCTGCAATAGAAATTTGCGTCTTCGCCTCAAGAACCTGTGAATAAAATGAAACGGGTCAAATGTGTCGAATGATTGTATGTTTTCCAAAGTGTAGTCGACCCGACCCGCCATCTTTTGACCCGTATTAGAAAAGGGTATTGGCGGACCGGGTCATACCTAACTTCAGCTTGCAAGGTCATTTTCTTTTGCTTCAAGGGCAACAAATTGTTTCTTGCAGCCTTTGTTTCCTGTAAAATCAAAATACAGAATATGTTGCAAATTAGATGAAAACATTACCGGCTAAAAAGGTAAATCTTTGTTCAAAACTTGAAATTAAGAAAGATTTTGACCAAATCACTAAAAGAAAAGAAAGAGATATGCAAAAGAAGACCATTATTCGTTGTTGCGCAAAATACAATGTTCTTTAGGAGTGGTTACGGTCTGGTTAAGAAAGGTTTTGATGAGAATTCTAGGTCAAACAACTAACTACAGTTTCAAAAAACGGCCAACCAAACGAGTCAGGTTTATTGGATCAGTCGGGCTAGCCAAGCTTGCCAAAACAGTTCAGTTTGCACAGTTGAACAAGTTTTTTTATTTTTTTTTAAATCGTTAGTTTGTATAAAAAGATTTAAAAATGATAAAAGATGATTTATGAATATAATACATATATATACATGACTAAAATCCAACAAAGAGAGAAAAGGTTAAATGATAAAGGTAAAGGGCTGTCACGACAGGTTACAAGTTCCATACCATAAACAGAATCAATAAACCCGGTTTCTCGAATAGTAACCAAACCCACAGATTTTGTGTTTCGGAGTTTAATATTAATAAATGAAAGAAAAGAAGGGTAAGGGAACCAAGGAGAGAAAAAGAAAAGATAGAAGGGAAATATATAATGTAATTTCGTGTTCACAAGTTGAAAGGAAGAGAAAAGAAAGTTACAATTTTACAAGTATACCCTTTAAGATCTTTTATTTATTATTTTGTACTATATTATATTAAAAGCAAAGAAATGTCCTAATAAAATATTGATCCAATTAGGGATCAAACATTATTAAATGCTAACACATAATTCAACACCAAAAAAGAAACTAATAAAATTAATCCTTTAATCAGCAATTGTTTTCAAGATCCATAACCAAAAAATAACATAAAAAAAAGAAATAAAAATGTCATATTTGTCTGAAAGTACCAAACAAAAAAAACTGCAACTATATAACTGCATGAGATTAATCCTTCACCATCTCCTGAACTCACTTAATTACCCGCATCCATCATATCTTTCAGTACACTCATTTGTATCTAAAGAAGACAACTAAATAATGTCCTTGCTTTTGCTTCATTGACCGCCAAATAATTTAAAGCCCTCGGTATTTCATGGGGTTCCAATTCCATAGACTCCAATTCTCTATAAATTTTCTTACCTACATACTCGTGATGATAAACTCTATCAGATATTTTATTGCCTTCTACAATAGCATTAGCCACATTGTCAACGGAATTCATAAGCTTTGAGTCGCTTCATCTTCTTGTTCAAGTTTCCTTTTTTTACTTTTATATATCTTTGCATTTGAAAACTGCCCAGGTGGAGAAGGTGTAGAATATACCACTTGAATGTCGTCATCCTTATTGTATTGGTTCTCCACGGTTACTTCATTGGTAGCTAATAAGGCATCCACTTCTGTAATTGTTTCTATTTAAATGTTATCATTCTTGTGCAATCGAGCATTTCTTTTTTAGCAGTTTCAGCATGTTTCCCGCATGCCCTATACCCTGCAAATAGTCCTAACATTTCGTTTTAGTTTGACACTTTTATCGTCTTCAACATCACAACCTCAGGCTTTGATTGTTTTACAAAACAAAGATAATTAGTATTATAAACGATAACATAAATATTTAAGGAAACAACTAAAACACTTACATCTATTAATCATCCCATACTTAGTCCTCTTATTCAGTTAATTGAGTATTAGAATTACATGAGAACCCACTTAATGAAGTTCCTCGAAACATATCATACCATTGGGAAAAACGGTCTTTCAATGTTTAAATAAACGATTTTTGGCAAAATCCATTTGAAGCTAACTCCTCAAGCATATTAATATATGCTTGTGAAGTAAATGTCCGGTTAAGCTTATTACCCTTATCTTGTTGCGTTACCATTGCTTGAATGGATGCATTATCCATTTTCACTATCCACTTTAATTGTTCCTTCTTACCCGTATTTCCAATGGCTTCATGTTTGCTCATGATGACTTTCTACATGGTAACATAAATAAAAGAAGGATACATTGTTAGAATAATTAAATACTTGCAAATGGTAAATGTAATAATTATGATCAATACAAATACTAAATAATACAAATAATTTCAAACACCAATCATCAATACAATGTCAAAATGAAATACTATAATGTACTATTGTGATACTATTTTGACATATCTATTTCATTGTTTGGATACATCAAATAGTTAGTCCATATTTCATTTGCAACTGAGTTCCTTAGTTGGTCACTCTGGTACTACCCTCACGTATGTCTCTTGTATTATGATGCTTTTTCCTCTTGTGGTCCATTTAACCCCCCATGTATGACCTCATCTTCAAGATCTTTGTCACGAGCTTCCTCTAGTAAAAAGTTATGTAAAATATAGCATGCCAAAAATATGTCACATTGTGTTTCACATGAGTAAAATGGTTCTGTTGTACTTCTAATAACAGGAAACCTCTTTTTAGGACACCAAATGCCCGTTCAATTGAGCTAGTAATTCAAACGGGTAATTTTCTTAAACCGAATTTACCGAATTGTGTAATATTTTATAATAATACTAAATACAACCTATTTATAGGTAGATATTGTTTAGTAGATGCGGGTTTGCCTCATACAAGTACACTATTGACACCATATATAGTTAGGTGTAATTTGAAAGAGTACTCCACTCGTGCTCCTAAGAATTCAAAGAAGTTGTTTAACTTTCGTCATGCATCATTATGTAACACAATTAAATGGGCATTTGGTTTCCTATTATTAGAAGTACAACATAACCATTTTTCTCTTGTGAAACACAATTTGACATCTTTTTGGCATGCTTCATTTTACACAACTTTTTGCTAGATGAAGATCATGACAAAACTCTGAGGTCATACATGAGGTGTTAAATGAACCACGATAGCAAAAGCGTCGTAATACAAGAGACATGTGTGAGGTAGTACCCTAGTAGACCAACTAAGGAACTCAATTGCAAATGAAATGTGGACTAACTAATTGATGTATCTAAACAATGAAACGGATATGTCAAAATAGTTTCACAATAGTACATTATAGTATTTCATTTTGACATTATATTGACGATTGTTGTTTGAAATTATTTAAGCTATTTAGTATTTGTATTTATCTTAATTATTACATTTATCATTTGTAAGTATTTAATTATTCTAACAACGTATCCTTCTTTTATTTATGTTACTATGTAGAAAGCCATGATGAGCAAACATGAAGCCATTGGAAATACGGGTAAGAAGGAACAATTAAAGTGGAATGAGAAAATGGATAATGCATTCATTCAAGCGATGGTAACGCAACAAGATAAGGGTAATAGGCTTACGGGACATTTACTTCACAAGCATATATTAATATGCTTGAGGAGCTAGCTTCAAATGGATTTTGCCAAAAATCATTTGAAGAATCGTTTAAAAACATTGAAAGATTGTTTTCCTCAATCGTACGATATGTTTCGAGGAACTTCATTGAGTGGGTTCTCACTAAATTCTAATACTCAACTAATTGAAGTAGAGGACGAAGTATGGGATAAATTAATATATGCAAGTGTTTTAGTTATTTCCTTAAACATTTATGTTATCGTTTATAATACTAATTATCTTTGTTTAGTAAAACAGTCAAAGCCTAAGGCTGTAATGTTGAAGACAAGAAAAGTCAAACTACAATGAAATGTTATGACTATTTGCAAGGGAGAAGGCATCCGGACACATGCTGAAACTACTAAAGAAAGAAATGCCCGATTGCACAAGAATGACAACATTAAAATTGAAACAATTACAGAAGTGGATGCCTTAAGTAACCATGGAGAACCAATACGAAAATGATGATGATATTCAAGTGGTATATTCTCCACCTTCTCCACCTGAGGAGTCTTCAAATGCAAAGAAACATAAAAGTAAAAAAAGAAAACTTGAATAAGAAGATGAAGTGTTTAACTCAATGCTTATTAATTGCGTTGACAATGTCACTAATGCTATTCTAGAAGGCAATAAAATAATTGATAGAGTTTATATCGCGAGTGTACAGGTGAGGAAATTTATAAAGAATTGGGGCGATGGTTTTGGAACCCCATAAAATACCGATGGCTTTAAATTATTTGACAACCAATCAAGCAAAAGTATGGACATTATTTAGTTGTCCTCTTCAGATACGGGTTGGTGTACTCGAATCATTACCTACAATATGTAAAAATCTTGCAACATGCTCTTCAACGGACATGCGCTGAGTAGGTCGAAGACCACCGTCACGCTTTAAGATATTGCACAATCTCCTAAAAGCTTTCTCACTCACATGGATAAGTTCACGACATTTACCACTATTTGAAAGGCCGTGTAACATCTCTTCTCGTACGTATTGTCATTGTAAAATTTCATCTCTAGTAGGTAAATCAACTTATTTTTTATAGACAGTCTGATACGGATGAACAGGGTTTTGAAATCGTCAAAGAATGAGAGAAGAGTTAAACTCAAAAACCTAATTCTACTCAACTTCCAAATAAAAAATCCATAGATCCCAAAGTATTTAAAAGACTCCCAAAAGATAAAGACCAACAAAAGATAGACTAATTTCAAATAACCACATAGATAATTAATAAAAAAAAAGAAGTCAAACGTAAACTCTTGGAGATAGGCTTCAATCTTCATGCAACCAATCTTGAACATAAATTAGATAAACTTCAATTATCATGCAACCAACTTGACTATTCGATTCAATCCAGGGCCGGTTTCTGGGTTAGCAGCGGGTTCAAGTTCTGGGTCAGCAACGGGTTCAGGTCCCGGGTCGAAATCATCGGGCAACCCAGTATCATCCTCCCCTACTGGGAAAGGACTCGTCCTCGAGTCAAAAGGGTCGCCATTCTCCCCGACATACGGAGCTAAATCCGCCATATTGAACATGGCAGACACCTTATAGTGTCCAGGAAGCTCGATAAGGACAAGGGCTTCTTTAGTAGCCTCTCGCGAGTCAAAGGGAGTTAACGTAATCAAAACGCCATCCTTCTTGAAACTGTAAGTATTCCGAAACCCATCATGTGTGGTTCGGCGATCGTATTGCCACGGCCGCCCTAACAAAACATGACACGCATCCATAGGAATGACTTCACACCAGACTTCATTCGTATATGTCTTACCAATAGAAAAACTTCACGAGGCACCTTTGATTAACTCGAACAAGATTACCCTTTTTAAGCCAAGTAAGTTGGTACGGTTCCGAGTGGGGTTCAACGTCTAAGCCAAGCTTCTCCACCATGCTAGATGCAACCATATTTTCACAACTTCCTCCATCTATAGTAACATCACAAACTTTACCTTTAGCGGTACATTTAGTGCGGAATATGTTGTTGCGAAGCCACAACGTATCGTCGGTCGTTCTTGCAACCGAAGCGCTGAGAACCCGTTGGATTATTAATGCTTCGCCTCTATCGGGATACACGATCACGGTATCATCACCCACTGTTTCCTCTTTCTCTTCGTCAAATGTCGGTGCCGGTTCTTCCACAAAGGTGACAAGTTGCGTGTTCAAGCAATCCCGAGCCATATGACCCAATCCTTGGCATTTGAAACACCGAACGACACAAGGACTAGTCGGTGGCGTTGCGCTGGAAGAGGGACCTGCCTCCGGTTTGATCGTACTAGGCGGAAGGGTGGCTGACGCGGGTCAAGTCGTTGTGGATTTGGTGCGACCTCGGATCTGCTTCTTTACCTTAAGGGCTAATCGACAAACATCATTGAACGTCCAGAATTGTTGTAGGTGTACTACATCTGCCACATCTGAACGTAAGGCACCCAAAAACCGTGCAATAATATGTTCTTCTTCTTCGGCCCCACAACGCATGCGTAACCGGTCAAATTCTGCAATAAAATCTGAAACAGAAGAAGTATGTTGGGTTAGGCTATGATCCTCAAGGAAGGCGTCTCGCCTGTAGTTAATTGGTAGGAACTTTGCGAGAAGTAATTTCTTCATCTTCCACTTTAGATTTGCCTTCCTGTACTCGCTTCTTCTTCACATGATCCCACCATAAAGAAGCATATTTTCGCAACTTGATTGCGACCACCTTGACCTTGAGATGGTCAGGAATCTCCCGTAGCTACTCGTTCCACGGTACCCAACCAATCGATAAATTCGTCCGGTTGTGCCTTCCCCTCGAATTCTGGGATTTCAACTTTCATGCCCAGATGTCGTAGAGGGTCTTCACGGTACGGTCCATTGAATCGGCGAGGTGGGGGACGGCCAAAAGGATTCTCCTCCTCGTCATCGCCATCGTCCCAGACAACAGTTTCAGACTCGGTTTCCTCAAGTCGTTCCTCCTGCTGTAGTTCTAGTTCTTGGATCCTCTGTTGAAGACGTTCAATCTCTTCATCCCGGGGGTCTCGTGGCTGGCCACCACCGCCCCTGTGGTTGGCGTTGCGAGTTACTCGTCCACGGCCGGCCATGAGTATCAAGCTCTGATACCACTTGATACGGATGAACTGGGTTTTGAAATCGTCAAAGAATGAGAGAACAATTAAACTCGAAAACTTAATTCTATTCAACTTTCAAATAAAATCCATAGATCCCAAAGTATTTAAAAGACTCCCAAAAGATAAAGACCAACAAAAGATAGACTAATTTCAAATAACCACATAGATAATTAATAAATAAAAAAAAAGAAGTCAAACGTAAACTCTTGGAGATAAGCTTCAATCTTCATGCAACCAATCTTGAACATAAATTAGATAAACTTCAATTATCATGCAACCAACTTGACTATTCGATTGAATCCAGGGCCGGTTTCTAGGTTAGCAGCGGGTTCAAGTTCTGGGTCAGCAACGGGTTCAGGTCCCGGGTCGAAATCATCGGGCAACCCGGTATCACAGTCTATGTCATGTAATGAAAGCCACTAATAAGCAAATCAGGTTAACTGCTTGCAATTGCCTGGCTCGTACAACATGAGGCGTATTGAGCATCTGATTATCCGTTATAACTTTACTTGCTATTGAAAAGTGTTATATGATTAGAAAACAAGACATATACGAAGGTTTGTACCTCTACCTCCAGATTAATTAAAAAAAGATACACTAGCCAAAATATTAGTTGATTGGGATATGAAGACGAGAATCACAGGAGGAGGGGCATAGGGTCGGGGCAGGGGCAACATCCGGAGATGGACAAAGGTGGGCAATGGCCGCCGGAGATAGGCAGATGACGACGGGGTGTTTGTTTCAGTTTTCTGTTTGTTTTAGTTTTCAGACCTTACACAGTTTTTATGGTTTTTTTAGGGATAGACTAGCTATAACCATGTAACAGAAGAACGAGTATAATTCCTTTACCAAAGGATCGAATGCAAGCATAAAGAAATAAAAAAAAAATTCGAACAAAAATAAGGGAAGCATAACGTACGAGAGAGAGGGAGAGATATAGAGACTTAGGGGCAAGAAGAAGCTTGGGGAAGCCGGAGTAGACCGCAACCGGTGGCGAAGCTTGAAGAAAAACGCAGGGGGGCTCGGATTTTTTTTTCCTATTACGGGGGCCGGAACTATAAAATTTTCGCTGAATAGATATAAATTAACACTATTGAGCGAAAAACGGCCAAATACGTATAAATTAACACCAATGAGCGAAAAATCGGGAGGGGGGGCGTAAGAAAGCTTCGCCCATGACTGCAACGGTGAAACATATCGGCCTATTGTTTTTATAATAGGTTGAGTGTAATTTGTGAAATTTCGAAGAGTTAGAGTTTGATCATACTTCTTTCTCTCCAAATCTCCTGATTTAGCCGGGGAAGTCAATCTTCCTTCCTTTTCTCCCCACTTCTGAAAGCTCTATGAAACAAGACTTTTCCCCGCTTCATCCCGGTAGGTTTGAGCGGTTTCAATGGACTATGAGTTACTCAAATGTTAAAGTGAGTAGTTATTGTCGATTTTGAAAAAGGAAAATTACCCAGAAACCATTAGCACACATAAATCAAGTCTATTTTAAATCCAAACAAAGAATATTAAATACCCTACCTAAATAATACCATAGATCAAAGATGATCAAGAACCCTAAAAGATATTAAATCATATGATCAGAATAACAAGAACCTAAACACAAAGATTTCACCTTTTGCAACTGCATGAAATCTTGAACAAGAGTTTGATGTTTGAATCTTGCCCTAGCATCCTCGTACGAATCAAAAGCAACAATCTTGATCTTTTTGCTCATCATATCTCAACCGTGAACTTTACCTCATACCGTAAACTTTACCCAGACCGCAAACTTTACCCCAACCATGAACTTTACCCCATACCGCAAACTTTACCCAAACCACAAACTTTACCCAGATCGCAAACTTTACCCCAACCGTGAACTTTACCCCAACCGTGAACTTTATCCAAAACCGCAAACTTGCATGGATTCAGATCTGGATCGATTGATTCGTCAAGTTTGAAACTTTTTACGTTCAAAACGCGTATTTTCCTCTCGTGATTCCAGATCTATAATCCTTTTCTCATTTGGTTCATAAAAACTCGTCCTTTTTACGAAAATACCCGAAAACCCAAAAAGAATAAAAACTCGGATTTGGTTCGGGTTATTACCTGTTTCGAGATTCCGAATCGGAGAACCTACTCACGAGTAGTAGAGGAATGAGATGCTAGCTCTTCGGGTCGATCCGTCAACTTTCTCTATCTACGGTTTTCTCTCTCTAGAAGGTGGGGAAGTTGAAGTGTGAAAATGAGGTGGTTGGAGTGAGGGTTAGGGTCTTAAGGCCCTTCCTCATCCTCAGCTCAGCCCACCTAGCGATCCGGCCCAAGGCCCGGTCCATCTCACTTCCTTTTCCTTAATTTCATGTAAATCCCGTGCTCGTTCTATCGCTTCGAAATACGGAATGTTGCAAGTCTACCCTCCCTACAATAGGTTTCGTCCTCGAAACTTGCCATAAGCTATACTGGTAGCAAATCACAGAATGGGTGGCATAAACCGTAGCTATGCAAGACAGCTTAGTTATGAAGGCCATTGTGATTAACTACTGCTGAGGGTCTAATCAGGGAAATATCTAGTTCTAAGGCTTCTAATCTAATGGGGCTAACTAATCATTTAAGGAATCAATAACATGATCATGCCATAGTAAAAATAGGAGTTTGCAACGTACCTTACTAAGTTATCTGGTAAGCCCTTGCTTTGGCCTTGTTAATGTAGGGTTCCTTCTCTGCACCCTTACCCTTTCCGGATCCTCCCGCTTCCGGCTCTTTGTGATCTCTACAGTCTCGGCTCAAATGCCCCAGCTCTCCACATTTATGGCACCTAAGCTTCACCGGGCAGTCACGCGATTGGTGTCCAAACTTGCCACACTTAAAGCAACCCGCTTGCCCAGCTCTGCACTCTCCTCCGTGCCTTTTCCCATATTTTCCACACAGACCCTCCGCTTCTAACCTTAACCTCCTATCACTAGGACCCTGTAGGTCCTCCCCAGTCCGCTTAGCCGCCTATTTCTTAGGCGCTTCAGAAATGACTTCAGAGGCAATGTCATCATAGACAACTCCGCTCAGAACAACCATCGACTCAAAGGTACTCGGTGTGTTGGTCTTTACAAAGGTACGTATCTTTGGAGGCAACCCCTGAACATAATAACGAATCCTCCTCTCCTCTGTGGTTACAAGATGAGGCACCAGGCATGCCAGTTCGTTGTACTTGGAAGTGTATTGCCTGTGAATCATGAGTCCGGCTTGCAAAGTTAGGAACTCTCTCTCCACCTTGTGGACTTTGTTCTTGGGGCAGAACTTCTCAATTACTAACGCTTTCAGATCATTCCACCTCATTAGCTCGACCGCTTGGTCACCCTTAGCCTGTTTCACAGTCTCCCACGAGTGTGCTGCCTCTCCCTTCAGTGACTTAGCTGCGAACCTGACCGCTTGATCCGTTCGGCAGTCACTGAGGCGGATGGTGGATTCCATTCCATTGATCTAATCTAAAGTATCAGCTGCTTCTTTCTCCCCAGTTAGCTCAAGGTGATCACCACCACGAAATGCCTTGTTGTCACACCCCCAATTTCAACTAACGGAGTTTTACCGTTTGGGAAGTGACAAACCAGGATCTCAGTCATTAGTTACATTGAACGACTCTATATGGGACTAAAATGAAAATATATCATAAATGATCAAAGTAAATGCGGAAGCGTATAAGGAAAAGTAATTGCGCAAAACACACGCGCCCCAAGAGTCCAAAAGTCCAAACCAAACATAATTCAAAACAAAATCCAAAGAATTTAATAAAACATCAATCAATAGGAGAATCCCATGCATGTCCTATATGTGCACCTGTGCCTTATCTTAGTGACCTGAGAAAACATGTACGAAAAGATGTCAACACGAGGTTGGTGAGTTCACAGGTTTCAATATTTAAATAAACGTTTACCAGATTTATTGTACAATCAACATAAGTATATCAACGGGTAGCTAACCCATAATCATGTTTGCTATTACGCTCGCAACCGTAAACTGACTGTTTGCATTGCCTCCCACCAGGTCTATAACCATGGTGCACGTTTAGGTCAATATTGCACCTGTTCGATATCCAGTCTAGTTAGCGCGACTAACGCGGGTGAGGTTTGTCAAACCCAGTAGTACTACCCAACATACTTCGCTATTCTCATATTTAAAAGGCTTGATGTGAGGACTTTCATGATAGAGTTTACGCATAGTCATAACAAGTTATATAATATGAAGTACAAAAATAAAAAGAGTTTGCATCATGTTTTCTTCCCCAGTTTAAAACAGTAAAAGGGGCCGTGAAAACTCACCTGATTTGCGTAGGTAGTGATCACACAAGTAAGAGATTGAAACCACAAGTGTTAGCCCGACATGGCTCACGAATGCCCTAGAATTATACACATAACAATTAGGGATACAATGGAAATTGTGACGACGACACGGAATGTCAAACATCCTAAACGATCTATCAAAGAGTAGACGAACGCATGGGAGTAAGAATTCTTTATTTAATAATTAAGATATATACGTTACGCGACGAATGGCAAAATAATATATAATAAATATATTCGAGCATTTTGTCATTAACTATAAGTCTAGGAAAATAATATAATTTATTATATTATTTTTAAATTTAGCGAAGTAACATAAATAATTAAATTACGTGACAAAATAATAAGTTTATTAGTTTTATTCGATGATATGAACGTGAGTAAATAATGTAACTAATCATATTATTAATTAGCTTGAAACGTTACATGAGGATTATAAACGAGGAGAAATAATATATATATATATATATATATATATTATCTTATATAAGGAGTCACGGGTTGAAAATAATATAAACATATCATTTTATACGAAGTCGGGGTTTGAAAATAATATAAATATATATTATTTTAAAAGTGAGATTGATATTAAATACGGGTTATAAAACTAAACCCGAGCCTATGGGTGTTTTCCGAGTGCAAAACATTTTAATTTAACATTAACAAACCAACGGGGAATATTTTATAAAAGTATAACAGTGGAAAAAGCCCCCAAAAAATATATGCAGGAGACCGGACTCGAACCCGGGTCTCCTGCACACGAGTCCAGCGTCTTAACCATCTCCGCCCGCTAGGGTTTCGCGATATCAACCGGACGAGAAAGATTTTAACATACAAGTCAAGTGGGTTCTTCTCCCCCATTCAAGCCGAACCAAAACCCAACCAATTACCCACGAATTCGACCACGATTGGAATCAAGTGCATAGGGGTTTAGTTAATCGGGATAAGGCGAATCTGTGGATGCTTTTAATTTTGAAAATAACAAGTTCACGATCGTTAATTTCTCGATTGAAAACCGAAACCCTAGATTAAGAACGCGTAATCGAGTTGATCAAATTCTGTAATATCAAGTATTGAATCCATAGGGCTTTTAACAAACAATGAATTGTGAATCTACTGATATGGTTTAATTTCGTTTTGGTTGAGTTCAAGATCAAAAACCCTAAATACGTATTTGAACAAGTCCTAGCTTTAGGATGGAGTTCAATTCGATGTTACTATATAAAATTATCATAGGGTTTTAAGAGGGTGACTGATTGTGATTCCAACCCTATGATTTAATTTAATTGATATCGTGTTAAGAATAGGATTCAATCAAACCGTATTAGGATGAACCCTAGAAATCGGCTCATGATTAATTCGGTAATGTAAGCCCTAATTAGGTTAGGGATTTCATTCTATAGACTAAAACAAATCAGAGGAGGGTTTCAATTACCAGATTGGATGTCGGGTTGATAGTGCTTGACCAAAACTGAGTCCGACGACGTGCGGGTTAGTCTCCGGTGATCACAGCTTTGTCTCCGAATGAATTGGCGAGTGCAGCAGCTTCAAAGGGACTTGTACAAGGTGCGTCGGTGATCAATTTGCGAGAATAACATACTAATGGTGCGAATTTGGTAGTAATTGATGAGGGTGTCGACGGTTGTGAGGTTAATAACCATTATTGGAATTAATTCGTGTTAATGCCGATGATTAAAGCTCAATGATGATCGGTTATGACATTAAGGTGTTAATCAGTTACGAAATCAAATAGAAGTTGTTGCGAGTTTGACTTTACAAAGTCAAACATAACTCTCAATTCATGATTTTGACTTTTCAGAGTCAACATAATAGGTTTTAGGAACTTAGCAGAACTAGTCCCTGAAGTTTGAGATACAAAACTGACAGAATTAGTCCCTGGGGTTAGATTTTGTTAAATAAGTTAAGATTTAACTGGATTTAGTTAATAGGGTTATGTTTTTAACAGAATATTTAACGAAATTGTTAACAGAGTTAACATGAAATGTCAGATTGTCATATCATCCCCTAGTTGAAAGAATTTCCATCCCAAAAATTAATAATAAAAAAAATTCCGGATGTCACATCATCGCCTAGTTGAAAGAATTTTCGTCCCGAAAATTAAAATAGTACCTTAAGAGTTTGACGTGGAGTGCTTGAACAAATTAGGATATTTGCGTATCATCTGATCCTCGCGCTCCCACGTGAATTCCGGTCCGCGTTTCGAGTTCCAACGGACTCTAACAATAGGAATTTTACTGTGTTTTAACGTTTTGACTTCCCTATCCATAATTTCGACTGGTTCTTCGATGAAACGCAACTGTTCATCAATGTATAGTTCCTCAAGAGGAACCGCGAGTGATTCGTCTGCCAGACATTTCTTCAAGTTAGAGACATGAAAGACGTTGTGTATACCACTAAGTCTGTAACACCCCGTAAAAATCCAGGATCTCAAAACGTAGTTGTTGGGCTAAGCCTAGGCCTAACAAGGCCCATAAGAACTACAAGGCCCATTAACGGCCCATTTATGAGCCCAATAAGGTGTGAAGTCCACTAAAGGACCAGTTGTAGGCTCAATAGGTGAACCAAACTCTTAAATCTACCTAACGAATCATAGTACGATTCGAGATAATATATTAGGGTTTACATAACCTAAGGTTACGGTCATAAAGATTAACGCGTATGCGACTGATAACCGACACACAAATGCTAAATATTAATAAACATTATTAATATTTATTTCAAACGTGTATTTAGAAACTTACGTGTGAGTTACACGACACAGAACACGTTTAGATACGCGGTGCATGCATGTACCGGCTCATACACTAAACGAAAAGGAAAATTTCACAATTTAATACACGAATATTATTATTAATAATATATTGTAATTATGAGAATTTTAAAATAATAAATCGGATATTTTAGACATCACGAGACTCGGACGAATACCCGGTTTCACAAAACCAGTATTTTTAATCCCTTCCAAACACCCACCTTTAACCCTAGGTATAAATACCCCTTTAAGAGGTGTAGCCTCCATCTTTCTCATTTCTACACCTTCAAAACACACACAAACACTCTCATTCTAGAGAGAGAAAGTGCCAACAAGAGAGAGAGAAAGGAGGGGCCGACCACTTCCAGGCGGCCTGGCGGAAGACGGGGGCGTCGCAGCAGTGGTTTTGGTGGAGCAGAAGCGGCGCGCGGCGGCGCTATGGTCGTTGGCGAGTGGCAGCGAGTGGTGCGGTGTTCCGGGTAGTCCTCGTCATCGTAAACTCAGTGATGGTGGTGGTTTTCCCTGATTCACGATGGTGGTGGCGGAAATCCGGCTCAAAGGGGTGGCGGCTCTAGGGTTTTGCCACCACAGAAGGGTCTCCGGTGACCTCTAGGGACGAAGACGATGGTTTTGCAGGAGCAGGAGTGGCGGAGACGAAGGTCCGATCATGCGTGGGGTCGGAAACGCGATTCCGGCAACTCATATAGGGTTCCGGCGAGGCTCACGTTTTTCCGGCGAGTCTCCGGCGACGGAACTAGCCTCCCCACACCTCCGATTGTCCATGCATGTTCATCCTCGGTCCAGATCTACGATTATCCTTCCTTTTTTTTCTACCAACAATTAAGGTAAAAACGAACCCGAACCCATTCCCTCGTATACATCTCTCTAATATTTGTATCCGCCATTGCATGTTGTTGTAGATCTAGCTAGCTTGGTAGTCTCGGTTGTCGGTCAAACTTGGTCAACTGGTCACGCGGGTCAGCGGGTTCGTATGCACGAACCGAACATACGAAAGGTATAAAACGCGCACTAAAACATTATATTTATCTACGCGTGTGCGGTTAACCACGTAGAGCTCTAAACGGTTCGTTAGCGAGAAATAAATATTAATATAACGATAAATAATAACGAGTCGTATTATTGTGTTGTCGGCAAGAGAACATCGGGTGAACATATATATATATATATTAATATTTGTTAGACGAGAGCTATGCGTAATTGGTAAAACGAGTACTTTAATGCTACCAATAAATAAAACGTACGCATAATATATATTACGGTGATAAATGATTATCTACATTATGGCAGTGATATAAAGACCGTTAGAAACAAATATATAATTAATATTATTAAACGGGAAAGTGTATTTGTAAATGTATAATAAGATAAACGAGAATTTTGAATACGATTAACGAATGGTATGTAATATTATTAAATATTGTTACTGGGACGTGAAAACAAATATGTTATATTTTGACGTGAAAACAAATATGTAATATTTGGACGTGAGAACAAATATGTTGTATTTTTTATATGAAACGTGTTATACAAAATAAATATTATTGAACGATCTAAACTTAAAATGTTTTGTACAAACATAAATGCATATATCTATCTAATACGTCGTTGAATGGTATCCAAATGCATAACCAAACAGACTAAACAAGGGTTGATACAACTATATGTGTAAAAAAATATATATAAACGTGTCGTGTAAATATATCTATACCTATATATGTACATATAACATTAAGATGTTCGGATATATGACACAACGGAATTGTAAACTTAAACAATTATGTTAGATACCTTGATATATGTGAACTCAAATCAAATGCTTCGTCACACACACACACACACATATATATATATAATTGTAATTATATATAAATGTAAAGTCGTAAATGTCTATATTTCATATTATATAATACGAGGATTATTACAATCACATATATATTCATATGCAATAATATTATGATGATACACGTGTTTTCTGCATAAACATGAACGCGTGATTTCTAAATACAATACGGTACAAATATATTCCAAGGTTTTGAAATATAGATAAATACATATAATTATGTATATTATTATGAATCTGAATGTATTATAAAAACCTTGAGATAGTTATATTAAAGCATATGGTTGCATACATGCCGTTAAAGGACGCACGAACGTGAATTATTGTTATTCATTATACATACACATGGCTTTATACGATCGTGTCCTCGACAAACTAATATTTTTGAACATGACTACTGAAACTTATTCGAGTTAAGAATCCAGATTCGATCTAAGTAACTAATATTACCGATCGTCAAACCGACATCATATATTGAACCGGTAGTATCTTCAAGAATTATCAGAGCTCAACCGCACGCGTGATAACTCGACTCGAGTTTAGTCTCGCTTAACATTATTAGGGTTATTCTATAAAACTCATTAAGTGACTACAGGTATCGTAGGACTCGAATAGGACGTAACCCGAGATTATCACATGGACATTGGTTTCCATTGCTAACAGAAGGACATTAGTGTTCTTGACACGTCACCAGGTGAGTTTCACGGCCCCTTTTAGTTGTTTTAATGTTTTGTAAACATGGGGGGAAACATGCTTATATGACATATTTGAAAGAATGAAACATATTTGTTTACACTCCGGATAACATGAACATTTTGGTTTAACTCCTTGTGAGTTTCACGACCCCTTTTTATTGTTTTCTATTTGGGGAAAAACATGTTAATTTCAAACGGTATGATAACTAGAAAACGAGAAACAAGCATCTGATTCCCTTGTGAGCATGAGTTAACACTAAAAGGTCCTCGGTATTTCGAACTATAACCATTAGCTATGGACTTAGCCGTAGATCGATATGAATAGTACTATTCGGGTTGACACCCCCAATCATGGTTGGTCGCGCTAACCTGACCAGCAGGGTCAAATGATTGCATATTAGGTCTTGTTGTTTCTCATTGTTTAAAGGTACAATGGGCTAGGGCAAATTTTGATAATTCGTTAAAGGTTTGGTTATAGGCTCGTGCATCACATAATTCGTAAGTGCTAGCTAGACTTCGATGAATCAACCGCTAACTTGTTTTGTTTATCATATGCATAAAGTAAATTTCGAACAAATAATTTCGCCAATGGTATACGTACCAATGGTTTTATCAGTCAATTTCGAGAAACGGGTTTTGCCATTGGTATACGTATCAATGGTCTTGACAGTGAATTTCGAGCAAAGGATTTTGCCAATAGTACCCGTACAAACAGTTTTGTCAATCAATTTCGTGCAAATGGTTTTTGCCAAAGGATTTCGTATAAATAGTTTTTGACAAACGATTTCGTAAATATGGTTTTACCAATTGTATTCATTTAAAACCTGTGAACTCACCAACATTGCGTTGACATTTTTGAGTATGTTTTTCAGGTAATTCATACAACACGGTTGGAATAGGTTAACCACTTGGACTAAAACCTTAAAAGCCGAAGAAGCATAATTGCCAAACCTCAAGTAGGTTTCGACCTACGTAGTTATAGGTCAATGTACTACTTCAATTTAGTATTTGAAATGGCGTTCAACACCTAAGAAGTCTTTATTTTAGCTTCCGCTGTTGTGTAATGTTATCAATCGTTGCAACCTGATTTATTTATTTATTAAGTGAATAAATTTAGGGGTGTTACAAAGTCCTTCAGGTAGGTTCAGTTGATACGCTACTGGACCAATTCTCTTCACTATCTTGAATGGTCCAACATAACGAGGATTCAGCTTGCCTCGCTTTCCAAAACGAATGACACCCTTCTAGGGTGAGACTTTTAACAAGACCATATCCCCTACTTGAAATTCTAATGGTTTACGACGCTTATCGGCATAGCACTTTTGATGATCATGAGCTGCTTCCATACGGTTTCTAATTTGAATGATTTTCTCAGAAGTTTCAAGTACGAGTTCAGGACCTGTAAGTTGACTATCCCCAACCTCGGCCCAACAAATAGGAGAACGACGTTTCCGTCCATATAGTGCTTAAAATGGAGCTGCCTTGATGCTAGTGTGATAACTGTTGTTGTAGGAGAACTCCACCAACGGTAGGTGAGACTCCCAAGTGTTACCAAAATCCATCACACAAGCTCGTAGCATGTCCTCCAGAGTTTGAATAGTACACTCTGTCTGGCCATCAGTTTAAGGATGGTATGATGTGCTCATATCTAGACGCGTGCCTAAAGCTTTATGTAACGATTGCCAGAAACGGGAGGTGAATCATGCATCACGATTCGAAATGATAGAGATTGGCACCCCGTGCCGAGAGGCTACTTCTTTCAAGTAAATACGAGTAAACTTATCCATTTTGTCGGTTTCCTTGATTGCTAAGAAGTGGGCGGACTTTGTTAAACGATCGACTATTACCCAAATAGTATCACATTCGGTAGGAGTTCGTGGCAATTTTGTGATAAAGTCCATGGATATCTGTTCCCATTTCCACATGGGAATCTCTGGTTGGAGAAGACCAGAAGGCTTTTGATATTCTACCTTGACCTTTGCACAAGTCAGGCACTTGCTCACATAGTTGGCTATATCGGCCTTCATCTTTGGCCACCAATACAGCACCTTTAGGTCATGGTACATCTTGTCGGAACCTTGATGAATAGAGTAACGAGATTTATGAGCCTCATCCATGACTAGTTCCCTTAAGTTTTCGAATACTAGAACCCATATTCGCTCAGTGAAGTAGCGAATACCGTCAGATTTGACCTCAAGTTGCGCTTCCATACCACGTGTACCTTCCAACGGCAGGTTCTCCTTTTTCCAAGGCTTCGAGTTGAGCACTACGGATTTTGTCAGGTAATCCGGGGTGAATAGTAAGCTGTAGCGCTCGAACTTGTTTGGGCTTGGTTTCCTTTCGACTTAGGGCATCAGCTACAACATTAGCCTTACCCGGATGATACCGGATCACACAGTCATAATCATTCAAGAGCTTGACCCAACGACACTGTCTCATGTTCAGCTCTTTCTGCTCAAAGATATGCTGAAGACTCTTGTGATCGGTGTAGATGGTGCACTTGGTACCGTACAAGTAGTGTCTCCATATCTTTAGTGAGAAAACCACAGCTCCCAACTCTAGGTCATGAGTGGTGTAGTTTTTCTTGTGAATCTTTAGCTGACGCGATGCATATGCGATCACTTTTTCTCGTTGCATTAACACACAACCCAAACCGTGAATTGGTGCGTCACAATACACCACAAAGTCATTCGTTCCTTCCGGAAGAGCTAAAATGGGTGCACTGTAAAGTTTCTGTTTAAGGAATTGAAATGCTGATTCCTGATTATTACCTCAGTTATAGACTTTACCCTTTTGAGTTAAGGAAGTGAGAGGTTGTGCAATCTTTGAAAATCCTTCGATGCATCGACGGTAATAATCAGCCAATCCTAGAATTGTCGCACCTCTGTCGGAGTCGTCGGTGCTGCCCAATTCTTGATGGCTTCAATTTTTGATGGATCGACATGTATTCCCTTCTCGTTAACCACATATCCTAAGAATTGAACTTCCCGAATCCAGAATTCACACTTGGAAAACTTAGCATACAACTGCTCCTTTTTAAGTAATTCCAGGATTAAACGTAGATGTTCCTCATGTTCTTCCTCGCTCTTGGAATAAATGAGAATATCATCGATGAAAACGATGATAAATTGATCAGGGTATGGCTTACACACACGGTTCATGAGATCCATGAATACCGCGGGTGTGTTGGTTAATCCAAAAGGCATGACCATAAACTCATAGTGGTCGTACCTTGTCCTGAAAGCAGTCTTAGAGATATCTTCATCTTGGACTCTCAATTGATGGTAACCAGATCTAAGATCTATCTTGGAATAGAAACTTGATCTTTAGAGTTGATCAAAGAGATCATCTATACGAGGCAGAGGATAACAATTCTTGATCGTCACTTTGTTCAGCTCACGATAGTCGATGCACATGCGGAAAGTCCCGTCCTTCTTCTTGACAAACAGAACTGGAGCTCCCCATGGCGATAAGCTAGGTCGGATGAAACCTTTATCCAACAATTCCTGCAGTTGAGTAGATAGCTCTTGCAATTCATTTGGTGCTAATCTGTAAGGTGCCCAAGCGATCGGTGCCACTCCGGGTGCTAGATCGATATGGAATTCAACTTGACGGTGTGGTGGCAAACCGGGAAAATCCTCGGGAATCACTTCCAGAAAGTCACGCACGATGAGAATATCATCAATTTTCTTCTCTTCTGATGGCTGCTCAGCAACGAGAGCCAAAATAACAGTATGCCCTTTTCGAAGGCATTTCTGTGCTTTCATAAAGGATATGATGCCTACAATTGCACCACTCTTTTCGCCTTGAACGAAAAGGATATCTCCACTAGAGAGAGGAATACGAATAATTTTCTAACAATAGATGATTTCAGCTTGGTTTTTAGATAACCAATCCATGCCGACAATTACATCAAAACTACCAAGTGTGACCGGCATAAGGTCGATATCAAGTATATGACTAGCTAGCTCAAGCTTACATCCCTTAAGAATGTGGGTTGCTTCAATTATTTGGCCATCAGCTATCTCTATTATATACTTAGCTTCTAGCAGAGTTGGAGTTCCTTTTATCATATCACTAAGTTTCTTAGATATAAAACTCCTATCAGCACCAGTGTCAAAAAGGACAGATGCAAAGTAATTATTTAAGAGAAACTTACCGGTGACCACATTATGATCATAACGAGCTTCTCCAGACCCTAGCACGAAGGCTCGTCCCTTCGCACCATTCCCTCCATTATTTCCGTTGTTGCCACCATTGTTGTTATGATTATTGTTGTTACCGTTACCATTATTATTTCCATTTCCATTCTTCTTCAACTAAGGACAATCCCTTTGAATGTGTCCCTCCTTGCCTCACTGAAAACATCCTCTTGTAAATCCCTGAGGTCGGAATGGTTTCTTGTTCGGAAGTGCAACCCTACAGTCTTTCGTAGCGTGGCCCATCTTACCACATCGCTGGCAACGTTGTCGGTCACAAGTGCCTGTGTGGTGATAGCCACATTTGTTGCACTTGGGATGCCTCCCAGCATATTCACCCTGATTCGGACCTGAAGAGATCTTCTGATTGGAGTTCTTAGCAGGCTCAAACTTTCGCTGCTGCTGATGAGGTTGATTAAACTGGGGTCCTTTGGAGTTGGAGTGAGAGTTGGAGTTGTGATCAAACTTGCGCTTATGAATATCGGTAGCTTTAGAAACCGAACCCCTCGGGGTAGAGTCCCTTGAGTTACCGCCTGGTCAGCTAACTTGTGGACAAGTCTGATAGTCTGCTGGATGGTAGTAGGGTTGGACGAAGTAACCATACTTTGAATCTGTGGCACTAGACCTTCAATATACAATTCAATCCTTTCGTAATCATGAGTCACCATATGCGGGCACATAGTAGCAAGCTCATGGGAACGAGTGGTATAAAGCTCAATTTCTGAACCTTCTATCTTTAGGTTCCAGAATTCTCCTTCCAACTTTTGAATTTCATCCCGATGACAGTACTCCTCCTTCATCATCGTCTTAAACTCCTCCCACGGAAGTGCATTGGCCATGGCTAGACCCAACATTTGGACCTGAGCATTCCACCACGTGAGAGTCGGGCCCTCCAAAGTACCAGAAGCAAACTTGACCTGATTGGTCAAGGGGCAGTTGCCCATAGCGAATACCGATTCTACTTTTTCGAACCACCGGAGTAGTCCGACAGCTCCTTCGGCTCCACTAAAGGTGTGGGCCTCCAGTCCATAAATGTTTTGAAGGTGCAGGCTCTGGATTTAGAAACATAATATAGGATCGGGGTTATAAAGCTTGGGAAAGGCGCTTTGAGAGATGAATTGACCTCACTAGTCAATGGTTATAGCATTTACCTGTAGCATTCTGTGTTGCTAGAGCCTCAGTCACACTATCGTTGATTAGTGCCGCCAGTTCAGTTGCTGTCATGTTGATGGTACCTCGGCCACCAGCACGACCTCCACGTCCTCTTCCCGACATGATTCTTCACATTCACAAATACAAAACAATGAGAAATATATCACATATTAAACATTATTTATGTACAAGTAAGGAAATACAACATCTAACATTTTTGAAATTAAATAAATTGTAAAGCTACAAAATAAATAACTCAAAACATTGAACTTCTCGTGCTTTTATTGAATGGGAACAACCTTACCCATTTAGGTTTGGAAAAAGAAATAACATAAACGAAACATGAATGAAAAGGAAAGACAGAATAGAAGGATCATCAAACATCCTCGTCATCGGAAGAAACGTATGATTGTGCATCGTCGATCTCCACCGGTTCTTCCTCGGGTGGCTCCTCCTCCAAGGGCTCATCCTAGTCGTCTGAAAGTGGGATGTCCTCCGGGAATAGGGCCGCTTGCAGTTGGGCCTTCAAGTGAGTCACCCTCTCCCGAAGTCCTTCAGCAGCATGATCTGCTACTTGCAGATGGGCTTCCAGTTAGCCACTCTCTCCATAATTCCTCCTACATCATGGTCTGAGGTGTCCACCCTCGTTTCCAAATGTGTAACCCGATCCACCAAAAGGTTATGGACCTGATCTGTTGCTGCTAGCTCGGCGGTCAAAAGCTCTAACCCTACCTTATTCTCCTCTATTTGTGAATCTCGTTCTAGGATGTCGGGTATCTCATCAGTGGACTCCTTCATCTCCTTTAACTCCTTAGTTATGATGAATACAAAAACTGCAAAAGATTGCTCCATGGTGCATGGCAAGCTTAGCAAAGTGGAGGATGAGGAAGTGGAACCAAAATAAGGCGATGGAACATTTCCCATCTCGATCCACCTTTGGATCATCTTCGGATATGCACTCCAAATAAGTGTTGTGTTCCTTGCTCGTGCATTACTATGTTCACCCTGTTCCACCGAATTGTCACTAGAACTAGTCCGGCGCCTTTTGGGCTCCGGGGATGATAAGATAGGTGCCTTAGGTGATAGTGGTGGGGTTGACGACATGTTCCTGTAATATAACATATAAGTGCCAAACATCCAAGGTTTATGACATGTAACTAATGTGTGAGGTTATAGTCTAGTATGCAATCCTAGTTCTCTATAACCAATGGCTCTAATACCAATCTGTCACACCCCCAATTTCAACTAACAAAGTTTTACCATTTGGGAAGTGACAAACCAGGATCTCAGTCATTAGTTACATTGAACGACCCTATATGGGACTAAAATGAAAATATATCATAAATTATCAAAGTAACTGCGGAAGCGTATAAAGAAAAGTAATTGCGCAAAACACACGCGCCCCAAGAGTCCAAAAGTCCAAACCAAACATAATTCAAAACAAAGTCCAAACAATTTAATAAAACATCAATCAATAGGAGAATCTCATGCATGTCCTATATGTGCACTTGTGCCTTATCTTAGCGACCTGAGAAAACATGTAAGAAAAGATGTCAACACGAGGTTGGTGAGTTCACATGTTTCAATATTAAAATAAACATTTACCAGATTTATTGTACAATCAAAATAAGTATATCAACGGGTAGCTAACCCATAATAATGTTTGCTATTACGCTCGCAACCGTAAACTGACTGTTTGCATTGCCTCCCACCAGGTCTATCAACCATGGTGCACGTTTAGGTCAATATTGCACCCGTTCGATATCCAATCGAGTTAGCGCGACTAACACGGGTGAGGTTTGTCAATCCCAGTAGTACTACCCAACATACCTCGCTATTTTCATATTTAAATGGTTCGATGTGAGGAATTTAATGATAGAGTTTACGCATAGTCATAACAAGTGATATAATATGAAGTACAAAAATTAAAAAGAGTTTGCATCATGTTTTCTTCCCTAGTTTAAAACTGTAAAAGGGGCCGTGAAAACTCACCTGATTTGCGTAGGTAGTGATCACACAAGTAAGAGATTAAAACCACAAGTGTTAGCCCGACACGGCTCACGAATGCCCTAGAATTATACACATAACAATTAGGGATACAATGGAAATTGTGACGACGACACGGAATGTCAAACGTCCTAAACGATCTAATGATCAAATAGTAGACGAACGCACGGGAATAAGAATTCTTTATTTAATAATTAAGATATATACGTTACGCGAGGAATGGCAAAATAATATATAATAAATATATTCGAGCATTTTGTCATTAACTATAAGTCTAGGAAAATAATATAATTTATTATATTATTTTTAAGTTTAGCGAAGTAACATAAATAATAAAATTGTGTGACAAAATAATAAGTTTATTATTTTTATTCGATGATATGAACGTGAGTAAATAATGTAACTAATTATATTATTAATTAGCTTGAAACGTTACGTGAGGTTTATAAACGAGGCGAAATAGTATATATATTATCTTATATAAGGAGTCACGGGTTGAAAATAATATAAACATATCATTTTATACGAAGTCGGGGTTTAAAAATAATATAAATATATATTATTTTAAAAGTGGGAATGATATTAAATACGGGTTATAAAACTAAACCCGAGCCTACGGGTATTTTCCGAGTGCAAAACATTTTAATTTAACATTAACAAACCAACGGGGAATATTTTATAAAAGTATAACAGTGGAAAAAGCCCCCAAAAAATATATGCAGGAGACCGGACTCGAACCCGGGTCTCCTGCACACGAGTCCAGCGTCTTAACCATCTCCGCCCGCTAGGGTTTCGTGATATCAACCGGACGAGAAAGATTTTAACATACAAGTCAAGTGGGTTCTTCTCCCCCATTCAAGCCGAACCAAAACCCAACCAATTACCCACGAATTCGACCACGATTGGAATCAAGTGCATAGGGGTTTAGTTAATCGGGATAAGGCGAATCTGTGGATGCTTTTAATTTTGAAAATAACAAGTTCACGATCGTTAATTTCTCGATTGAAAACCGAAACCCTAGATTAAGAACGCGTAATCGAGTTGATCAAATTCTGTAATATCAAGTATTGAATCCATAGGGCTTTTAACAAACAATGAATTGTGAATCTACTGATATGGTTTAATTTCGTTTTGGTTGAGTTCAAGATCAAAAACCCCAAGTACGTATTTGAACAAGTCCTAGCTTTCGGATGGAGTTCAATTCGATGTTATTATATAAAATTATCATAGGGTTTTAAGAGGGTGACTGATTGCGATTCCAACCCTATGATTTAATTGAATTGATATCTTGTTAAGAATAGGATTCGATCAAACCGTATTAGGATGAACCCTAGAAATCGGCTCATGATTAATTCGGTAATGTAAGCCCTAATTAGGTTAGGGCTTTCATTCTATAGACTAAAACGAATCAGAGGAGGGTTTCAATTACCAGATTGGATGTCGGGTTGATAGTGCTCGACCAAAACTGAGTCCGACGACGTGCGGGTTAGTCTCCGGTGATCACGGCTTTGTCTCCGAATGAATTGGCGAGTGCAGCAGCTTCAAAGGGACTTGTACAAGATGCGCCGGTGATCAATTTGCGAGAATAACATACGAATGATGCGAATTTGGTAGTAATTGATGAGGGTGTCAACAGTTGTGAGGTTAATAGCCATTATTGGAATTAATTCATGTTAATGCCGATGATTAAAGCTCAATGATGATCAGTTATGACATTAAGGTGTTAATCAGTTACGAAATCAAATAGAAATCGGTTACAGTTTGTGAATTAGAAACAATTGTTGCGAGTTTGACTTTACAAAGTCAAACAGAACTCTCAATTCGTAATTTTGACTTTTCAGAGTCAGCATAATAGGGTTTATGAACTTGACAGAACTAGTCCCTGAAGTTTGAGATACAAAAGTAACAGAATTAGTCCCTGGGGTTAGATTTTGTTAAATAAGTTAAGATTTAACTAGATTTAGTTAACCGGGTTAAGTTTTTAACAGAATATTTAACGGAATTGTTAACAGAGTTAACATGAAATGTCGGATTGTCACACTTGTAATCGCATCCGCGCGTAGGCGGTGCAACATTCTCCACCAGAACTGGACCTCCCATGGCTGGAAGCACCACTCGCCCTTCAGTGGCTGGGATTATGTTGGGGTTCTCCTTGGCCTTCCTCAACGCTTCATCTAGTATGGCCGATAAGGCTTCCTTCAGCAGTCGGATGAATTCCCGGTCGAGAGCTGCTTGTACGGCTGGTTCAAACTCAAACGGTTGCTCATCTCCTTCTGCATGTTCAACCTTGTGCTGACTAATCTTCGTCTCAGTATGGGTAGTGTGAACACTCCCCTCAATCTCTTGGTTTGTGCTAGCTCCACCGCGACGGCCTGTACGTCCACCACGTCTTCCTCCTCCACTTCCTCTAGTTCCTCCACGTCTAGCCATTTCTAACTGAAAGATAGAGAACAAAGGGATTTAATTTCATCATGCTAGGGAATATGTAGAACACAATAAATAAGGTAAGATATTAATATACACTGGCCATCTGCAATTAACCATTACATCACTTCTTGTTTTCTAATTATTCACTTTCATGATTCTAATAAATCCTCTATTCTTACCTTGATACTCTAAACAAGGAAAGAAAACTTTACTTACTATATTCTTCAGATGCTTTGGCTTGAGTTACCCGTTACTGGCATCCGCTACATGGTCCCATTCTCAGTTTAAGTCTGGACATCGGGGATGTCCAAATCTCTCATATTATGGCTCTGATACCAACTTGTAAGGCCCCAAACCCGGGAGGCCTCACGTATTGGATTTACTCATCAACACATAGCACTTTAAACATAAGACATTCATTAACACAGCGGAAACGATTTAAAACTTCAACATATGCAACGGAAACATAAACATGTCTACTACAATTTGTATTTAACAACATCAAATTAAAACATAACATAAACGTAAACAGGATGACAGACGCTGATCTTCGGGTAACTCTTCTCGCTAAGCTAAGCATCCACATCCATCAACTGCAACTGCACTTAACTGATATGCATACTAAAAATCAGCAACGCTGAGTGAGTTCTAACGTTTACTTTAAATCAATTATGCAAAAGATTTACTAATACATACATATTGCCCTTAAGGCAAAACTTTACATACTTCACTTTAAAAAAACAGCTTAAAACATTCATAAGGTAGCCGTCAATCCCTTGTCACTGTTGGTACTGTCGTGATCAATACCGCTTAATCGTCAATTCTAATCACTGCTGGTATTGTCCTCGTGATCAGTACCACTTATCCGTAAAATCCTTGTCACTACTGGTATTGTCCTCGTGAGCAATACCGCTTAGCATGATGTTGTCCTCGTGATCAACAACTGGTATTGTCCTCGTGATCAATACCGCTCAACATAGTTTGGTCCTCGTGACCCATTGATGTTGTCCTCGTGATCAACATCACATGACACGATGTTGTCCTCGTGATAAACACTAGGTATTGTCCTCGTGATCAATACCGCATAACTGGTACATGGGGGATTGCGTAGTCCCCCGAGCAACCGCCGTCACTCATCCCAATTGTACAAATGTTAACGAGCCATGAAGACTCTTACTAATGGGTAGCACCCATATCTGGCTTCCTTTACAAGTAACATCTGTCCCAAGGACCTTATCCAACTGGTTCACTTCCCATAGGAAGACTTTTCACTTTCTGTTCATAAACTTTCTTTAACTTGATCATACTAAACATATATCATGCCTTTGTTTATGTATATGAAAATATAGTAAACGCTTGCCAATGATATAACTATACTTTACTGGAACATAACTTGTCATAAATATCATGCCTTTGTTTATATATATGAAAATATAGTAAACGTTTGCCAATGATATAACTATACTTTACTCAAAACGTACTTTTGTCTCTTTTAAAATTGTCATAAAAATACAACTTTCACTTTGTTTATTAATATAAAAATATATAATAAACGCTTTACACTAAGTATGCACACCACCCCTAAAGAAGGCAAAAAGGGGATTAGAACTCACATGTGATCTTCTAACCTGTAGGTACGCAACCTAGTCTTAGCTTACATGCATCTCGTTACATTTTGACCCCCGCTATACCGAGAACCTAGGGGTACATGGTTCTTTCCCTTGACATTTAGGAGTTCACGGCTTAATCTCGTGAACATGGAAGTATACGGCTTAAGGAAAGTTCTCAGGATTTTACCCGCGAACTAGGCCCGAGAACTTTAACCGCGAACAATACCCATACCGCAAACTTTACCCAGACCGCAAACTTTACCCCAACCGTTAACTTTACGCCATACCGCAAACTTTACCCAGACCGCAAACTTTACCCCAACCGTGAACTTTACCCCAACCGTGAACTTTATCCCAAACCGCAAACTTGCATGGATTCAAATCTGGATCGATTGATTCATCAAATTTGAATCTTTTTACGTTCAAAACGCGTATTTTCCTCTCGTGATTCCAAATCTATAATCCTTTTCTCATTTGGTTCATGAAAACCCGTCCTGTTTACGAAAATACCCGAAAACCCAAAAAGAATAAAAACTCAGATTTGGTTCGGGTTATTACGTGTTTCGAGATTCCTAATTAGAGAACCTACTCACGAGTAGTAAAGGAACGAGTTGCTAGCTCTTCGGGTCGATCCGTCAACTTTCTCTCTCTACGGTTTTCTCTCTCTAGAAGGTGGGGAAGTTGAAGTGTGAAAATGAGGTGGTTGGAGTGAGGGTTAGGGTCTTAAGACCCTTCCTCATCCTCAGCTCAGCCCACCTACCCACCCGGCCCAAGTCCCGGTCCATCTCACCTCCTTTTCCTTAATTTCATGTAAATCTCGTGCTCGTTCTATCGCTTCAAAATACGGGATGTTACAATATACCCGCATTTCCCTACCCATGTGCTAACCCGCAACAAAGGCGGCGGTGTACCCGATCAACCCGCCTACCCGATTCTCCCTACCCGAAGGCGCCCCCTTCACCCTAAGTGGTATGACTTGGTGGTGGTGACGTTGATATCTGTTGGTAATTTTAGTGTTATCAACGGTTTTAGTGTTATTGGATTGATTTGATGATCGAGTGAATATTATTGGTTATTAAACGAGTTAGGATATGCGGGAGTGCATGCTCGTTTGAATCTAATAATATTGGGAGTATTTAATTGGATAATTATTTCGATTGAGTTTTGAACTAAATATCATGAGTTGGACCTAGGCCTGATACTTTCATTTATCTAATTGGGCTTGGAATCCAACAAAGGATCCGGGTCAATCAGTGGTTTACAAAACCAAAGCATACACAGACATTATTTGATTCGATCAGTTTTCTTCTTCATCCTTTGGTACGGTTTCTTCTTCTCCAAAGAAAGTCAAATTCGTTCTTGATATATGATCTTAGTCTAATCCGATTAAACATTGAGACGTACCCTCAAATGATTTAATTTGATAGTGATTATCACGATTCTATGATTAATCCAAGTTTGTGCCCTATTTGTTCGATTGGCGATTTCGTGGTTCATATTGCAGAAATCTATTGAAGGTTTCAACCACCGGAAGTAAAAGGTATTTAATTCCAATTCAAAGTTCTCTGTTTAAGTGTACATTTGGTATTTGGGTTTGACTTAGGGTCTTGGATAACTACCAAATACAACAAAGATTAAATCATTTTATTTGAATTTGGGGTTTCTACGACTTAATCAGCCAATTATAATCTCCATCGTTTTTTCTCGGAATGGCCCCATTATTCTGTCGCTAAAAGTCAAAGTCAAGGATTGGAAGAATTGAAAAGGAAACTTGGATTTGGGTCTTTAATCGCTCAAAGTCAGAAGCAAGGAAAGAAAAGATAAACCAATTTTGGTTGTATTCGGTATTGCCTTGTTCGTTTCTGCCAAAGTTTTCAAGGTTAGCAATTAATTGTTTCTGTTGTTATAAAATTTGTGGAAAGTAAATTTGGGATCAGCAATTATTTTAAGAGTTTTGGCACTATGGGTTTGGAATGAACAAGTTTAAACCAAAATAAAGCAATCTCATTTGTTTCTGCACATACGTGTCAATTTGGAACAAGAATAGGGATTGTGTCAATTTGGGTTTAGCCTGTGATATTTGATTTTGGTTAAAGTAAAATTAGATTTTGGTGGAATTTTTCTGTTCGGATCATTAGAGTAAAGTTGGCGATTTATATTCTGTTTGGAATATAATAAGAAAGTGATTGTGACTCAAGGATTTTGATTTTGATGATGTGTTTACGTGGTTTGAATCAAGATTGTATTACATGGTTTGGTGTATAACAAGGAGTTGATTCATGGAGTTTGGAATTCTGTTTGTTTCAATCTTCAAGGGTTAAAAGATAACAGGAGTTTGAAATTCGTATTTGGATTGAGTTAATTTAGGATTGAATTTCGTGGCCTGTGATTTTGGTGTGAAACTCTTATTCGGAACTGTTTGGAACTTGTTTTGGGATTTTGTTGACTTTAGGAATCAAACATGGCAAGTGGTGAATCAGTTCGGGATATGTCTAGCAAGTTCGCTAAGTTGGAAAAGTTTGAGGGACAAGATTTTAGGAGGTGGAGGAAAAAGATGCATTTCCTTTTGACTACCTTGAAAGTGGCTTATGTATTATCTACCCCGTGTCCTGAGATGGTGGGAAATGAAACACTAGAACATTCTAGGAGACACCTCAAGTGGGAAAATGATGACTATATATGTCGGGGACACATCTTGAATGGCATGCCTGATGTTCTGTTTGATGTTCCTCAAAACGATGAATCTGCTAAGCAGTTGTGGGACTCTCTAGAATCTAAGTACATGGCGGAGGATTCTTCAAGTAAGAAATTCCTTGTTAGTAATTTTATGAATTACAAAATGTAAGATTCTAGGCCGGTAATGGAGCAATACAATGAGCTATTGCATATCTTGGGTTAATTCACACAACACGGCATGAAGATGGATGAGTCCATATCTGTTTCTAGTATCATTGATAAATTTTCACCATCTTGGAAGGACTTTAAGCACACTCTTAAGCATAAGAAGGAAGATATGTCTTTGGTTGAATTAGGTAGTCACATTCGGATCGAAGAATCGCTTAGATTTCAAGAACTTGAAAAGGGGAAGGAAAAGACTCAAGCTTCATCTTCGGTTAATGTGGTTGAATATGATAAGAATCTAGGAAACTTCAACAACTCCAAGGGTGACAAAAGGAAGTTTAATGCGGATAACGATTATTCCAAAAAGAAGCCGAAGTTTTCATGTTGGAGATGTGGTAAACTGGGACATCTCAAGAGAGATTGTCGAGTGAAGATTCCGGATGGAAATGCATCTCATGTGGCGGGTCCAAGCGGGTCGAACGACCCAAAGGCTCCACCAGGTACGCTTACTAATTCTAATTTAATTTTGAGAAAACCTATGAGTTTTGTAGTGATTCAATGGTTCATTCGGAACATGTTAATTATGTATAAAATTTAAACCTGTTTTTTAATTCAAAGAAACATAGTTTAATTGATAATCCCGTTGGATGTTTACAAGTCGGGAAAACCCATTAGGTTGTGAAATGAATGAAACCCGGTCTTCGGGTTTGTGTTTGGACTCAAGAAGTCCAATGGTCTTTAACAATAATTCGGTTGAGAATTATGTGTTGTTTATTTATGAATCCTTCTATGCACAGGATGACATGCTTGCATGGTGGGTAGACTCGGGTGCTACGAGTCACGTATGCAAGGATCTAAAGTGGTTTGATGTATTTGAACCAGTTGAAGATGGATCTATGCTAAGGCTGAGAAATGTGGCAACCGAGTCTATTAAAGGAGTTAGAAGTGGTAGACTTGTGGTTACATCTGGAAAATATTTATTATTAAATAATGTGTTGTTTATACCGGGGATTCAAAAGAACCTCTTATTTGGGATTATGCTATATAACTATGGTTTTAAATAGGTCATCGAGTCGGATAAGTTTGTCTTGTCTCGACACGGAACCTTTGTTGGATTTGGATATATATGTAATGGCATGTTTAAACTTAATTGTAATGTCCCGTTTAATGTTGAATCAGATTGTATTGCATTCACGTCTTCTAGCATAATTGAGAATGATTCTAGTTTGTGGCATGCTAGATTAGGTCATGTGAATTATTACAGGATGAAAGATATGTCTAAAATGAGCCTAATTTCTACTATTGACATGCAAAACTGTAATAAATGTCATACTTGTAAGTTGACTAAAATCACTAGGAAACCATTTAAAGATGCTAAAATGGATTCTAAGGTATTAGAATTGATTATTCTGATTTATGTTCACAAAAAAGATGAAAACACTTGATAAACTGAAGATTTATAAACACAAAGTTGAATTGCTTCAAGGTGACTTTATTAAAACTTTTCGAATTGTTCAGGGAGGGGATTATCCTGATCCAGTGTACTTTCAATCAACTGGAAGAATAGAACCTTGAAGGAAATGGCCAATTCCTTGTTATCTTACTCTCGTTTGAGTGATGGGTTCTTGGGAGAAGCTATGCTAACTGCATATTGTATACTAGACAGAACTCCCAATAAAAAGGATAAAATAACTCCATATTAGTTATGGAAAAGGAAACCTCTAAATTTGAACCGTTTGAAAGTGTGGGTTGTAGGGCTGTTGTAAGTCTTACTGAGCCTAAGAGAAAGAAATTGTATGAAGAGGTATACATGAAACAGCCTGAGGTTTTGTATTACATGTACAAGAACACAAGTGTGTGGGTCTCTTACTTGGAGGAGTTGTTATCTCCTTGGCTTCAAAGAAGCAAGTTTTCATTACCAATTCGATTCTGGAATCTGAGTTTGTGGCTTTAGCTGCAGCTGGTAAAGAAGCTGAACGGTTAAGGAATTTAATCTATGAGATACCATTATGGTCGAAACTGATATCACCGATCTCTATCAGATGTGATAGTGCAGTTACATTGGCTAATGCGCATCACTTAGGTGTTAGACATAGTATGATTAGAGAATTAATCAAGAACGTTGTGATATCTATCGAATATGTAAGACCTGAGTTTTATTTAGCTGATCGTTTAACCAAAGGGTTAGGAAGAGATCTCGTGAACAAATCAGCTAAAGGGGATAGGTTTAAAGTCCATTTAAATATCTTATGTCAAGACACCCAATTCCCATCTAATACAACGTTAGATGCTGAATTCAATGTGGAAAGTGTAACACCCTTAATTTTAAAACACCGGCTATAATAAACAATTACACACGCGGAAGCATTCGTCTCAAGAATTTATTTTTTTTTACATCTTCGTGTGTCGCGAAGAACCGGCTCCCTCCCTTCGCGTGGCGCGAGGGAGTCCAAAAAGTGCAGGTCTAGGAAACCAGGTCTTCGCGTGTCGCGAAGACCGGTCCTCAACTTTTCACGTGGCGCGAAGAGTACCTTTTTCCATAAAGTTTCCAGGCCTGCAGATTTCAACACTTAACCATTTTTCTAACTTTTACCAATATAACATGACACCCAAAATTTCCAACACATGGGTTTTGACCAAAAACATTCATACCACATTTTTAACATCAAAATACATTTTCAAGTAATCCATTTACATCCATTAGATGGACATCTAATTTCACCCGAAATCACTAAAAGCGCATACGAGAATCTAACGTTTGCCATAAACTTGACCTTGACTATCCCGGAGCTTTTCCTACATAACACCACATATAACACTATTAGTAATGAAGATAAAACATATCAAACAAGTAAATATTACTTGTTTTCATCCGGTCACCCATTTGACCCGTTTCCACCTAAATGTGTCGTTAGGCTACATATCACTTGCATTTCACCTATAAATTTCATTTTCATTATGATTCTTAGATCATAACTTCATATCCACATATCCATTATGGTACTTAGACCATAACTCCATATCCACATATCCATTATGGTACTTAGACCATAACTCCATATCCACACATCCATTATAGTATTTAAACTATAACTACATTCATTCACTTACTCATACACCTCTATGCACATTCATACCACATAACACATTATGCAACTTAACACATTATGCATACAACATTGCATATAACACTATTTATCATTAATTACTAAGTAAGTGCAAGAGCACTTACCTTTCGGGTTAGAAGATCCTACACCACCTTCAAGTTTTGCAATTTGAGTACCTAAACATATACACCTAGTTTAGTAATCTAACCATACATCAAAATCACATTATAATTGGGTTTACAACCCAATTTCCCATTTCCAACCCAAACTGACCCGTTTGAGTTATACTTATATCCAAACACCCTCTTTCACCCCAAACTCACCTACTTGAGTTTCATTACTACCTATAAGAATATGAAATTTAGCCGTTTCAAGAAGCTTTGGACTTAAGCTTTGATATATTCTTTGAAGGATTAGGTCACATGCTAGTAAAATATTGTGTCAAGTAAGAACATGTGAATTTGTGAACTTATGTGTATATTAACTTCAGGTATTCAAATGGATAGCAAGGGTTCAATCCATAGTGACACCCCGATATTCGAACATTTGGATCGTTTGATATACTAAGATGAAAATTCAATCCTTAGGACATTTTCATTTGTGCATAAGTTTGTGTTTCTTTAGAGAAGTAATTTAAATTAATCATGGATATCACTAAAATAGAGGAGGAATGTTGGTAATTTTAGTGTTATCTACGGTTTTAGTGTTATTGGATTGATTTGATGATCGAGTGAATATTATTGGTTATTAAACGAGTTAGGATATGCAGGAGTGCATGCTCATTTGAATCTAATAATATTGGGTGTATTTAATTGGATGATTATTTCGATTGGGTTTTGAACTAAATATCATGAGTTGGACCTAGGCCTGATACTTTCATTTATCTAATTGGGCTTGGAATCCAACAAAGGATCCGGGTCAATCAGTGGTTTACAAAACCAAAGCATACATAGACATTATTTGATTCGATCAGTTTTCTTCTTCATCCTTTGGTACGGTTTCTTCTTCTCCAAAGAAAATCAAATTCGTTCTTGATATACGATCTTAGTCTAATCCGATTAAGCATTGAGATGTACCCTCAAATGATTTAATTTGATAGTGATTATCACTATTCTAAGATTAATCCAAGTTTGTGCCCTATTTGTTCTATTGGCGATTTCGTGGTTCATATTACAGAAATCGATTGAAGGTTTCAACCACCGGAAGTAAAAAGGTATTTAATTCCAATTCAAAGTTCTATGTTTACGTTTACATTTGGTATTTGGGTTTGACTTAGGGTCTTGAATAACTACCAAATACAACAATATATATGACATATCTTGCTGCAATTCGAGCATCGTCCCGAGTTTCAGCATCATCATGTCCAGATTCGACATTGTTGTGTTCGGCATGCTACTTTAACCGGTTTCGATCATTATCCGGTTCCACAACCATAATCGACCGATTCAATTCTAAGACATCCAACTTATGCACACCCAATCGTGAAATCGGTGAAGAAACTGTTTTCAATTTAACTAGTTTGGTATTGTTTTCAAAACGATAGTAAAAAAAACCATTTAATATATTATTTATAATATTCTCATAATTTCTCTATTCTATCATTTTTCTCTTAAAAAGTTAACTTATCTGGTAATAATAAATGAATTTAAAAAAAATCCAAAATTGACAAATAAACAAAATATAAAAAATAATAATATCAATAATATTTTTTCTCAATCATGACTATTCTTCAGTTCGGAAGCGGCTTAATGGAAAGTGTAATATAGCAAGAGTTTTGGGTCCCCACTTCCTTAGGGCTCCAAATTCTAAAAGAAACTTATATGTATGCAATTTGGGTTTTGGGATTGTTGACGATAAGGTTTGTGGTCTATAATTATGTGTACATACAGATAATATGGGAATCATAGAATCAACAAAAAAGGCCCCAATTTTATTATTTGCTTTGTGCCCCCAAAAAACTTAAGATGGTTCGGCTTCAATTAGGGTAGATATTGATGATTCCTTCATGTTAACTTCATATTCAGACACAGATTATTCATTAAAATTGTGACGTCTTGTGATTTTCAATTGACGATTACGATTGAAATACGATTTTGGTTGGTCCACTACTTGAAATGTTCACTTTAAGCTATGTGTGCTTTTCAATTGATGGTTACGATTCAAATACGATTTTGGTTGGTCCTCTCCTTGCCATTGGCATTTTAGTTTCTAGGTCACAAATGCCTTGTCGTTTAACAAATATAAACTCATCATGTATGTAATAAATATAAGTTTATAACTTATCTTTAAGGCCAACTTATATTTTAAGGCCACCTTGTTTTAAGTCCATTACCATTACCCTAACACACACACCCCTACACCACCAGAATAAATAAATAAATACTGTGATTTTAAAGGTTCTTGAACATGCGACTCCATCCCCCTAAAAACAATCTTGCCCACCGAAAAGTAACCCCCGAACATCATTCACTTATGTTGGTATGTCGTTTATTAAAGTTATTATTAGTTTACCTGTTGCTTAAGAATGTTTATCTAGAAGATGTAATACATCGTTTTCTAAAGATGAAAACTCGTAATGAACAAATGTAAGATTATTATATTTTTATTATACATTTTCCAATACTGTATTTTTATCGTGTATTTTCTAATGAATTTGGTATTATTTTTTATTATTTGACCCAACCTGACATGAAAAATCTATAATATAGTGATAGACTAGTTTAGATCCCGTGTCTACACACGGGGTGAAATATATCAATACATAAAAATTTTAAATCTTTATATATATATATATATATATATATATATATATATATATATATATATATATATATTACATGTGTAAAAAAATATTATATATAGTAAGGATAGAAAACAAATTCAAAATATGTAAAAATTAATATATAATTGGGTTTTAAAAATACGTTAATTACTATTTTTTAATATAATTTAACTTTTATTTACTATTTGATTGAAAATAAAAGTTATATAATTAAATTTTAAAGTTTCTTATGATAAAAGATAATTTAAAATAAATGTGTTTTATTAGTATAATTAGTATTTTTTTCTTTAAATATATATTAAAAGATAGAAGTGCATTAAATAGGAGAGAGAGGCCGGAAAAAAATGGTGAAAATGAATATGGAGGCGACATGTGGCATGCAAAAACCTTTATTTATTATATAGTATAGATATTTGAACACAAAAAATTATTGACATCCATGAAGAAAAAAGTTCATGGGCTCGCCACTACGTAGAGATAACTCATTAAGTCATGGATCACTTGGATCGTGTATAAACATATTTTTCAGAAATAAGTATTTTGACCACGTAAAACCACTCAAGCTAAAAGTTAGCATTAAGATATAGGATACTTTGGTATGTTTGTATGTGAATTTTGCTCTCAAGAATCCATAAATCGTAATCCATTGCTATTATATATGGAGACCACATTTATACCCCTTAAAAAACATAATTTATGTATTTTGAAACACACGAAAATGGTTATGCGCACCTTGTTGAAAAAAAAAAGACTCGTAATTTTGAAAATCGAACAAGACATGTGACTTCACTTTCACATACTCGTATGTCATTTTGGCAAAAGTTAACATTTATATAATCAAGTTTTTTTTTTTTGAACGGCAACACCTAGATATTCTAGGATAATTGGGTTTCCCCGGGGCAACACCTAGAACATCCAGGGCAGCCCACCACAGGAGGAACCCCCCAACTGGGTAAACCCCCGACCTGGCCACAAACCCTTTTTTTGCTGTTGCCGGGATTCGAACCCAACCCCCCCCAACGGTTATATAATCAAGTGACATGGCTTTGTGAATTCCCTTCACATATACCCCTTCGTCCAAAAACCAAACTTCTCAATTAACTACTAAAACTTGTATTTATTGTGTTGCAATAGCATAATCTAGTAAAGTGGTGTATAACTAAAAGAAAACAGTGAGGTGACTAAATGTTATTAAGCCAATACACATAAATTCATAACAGAACATTCTACTATGATACGCACAAAACGACAAAAACACTACAACTACTTAACTATACTCCTCGGAGATTATCAGTTCATAGACGGTGAGATACCAACGGTTCAGGTCACAACCTAATCAACTATGTTAACTTGTTAAGTTCTTGACCACTGTTTTTAGAACTGGACCAGACCGGTCAATAAGACCGATAATCAACTACATAGCTGGTCTGGTTGAGTCTATTTGTAACACCTTAGGTGATGTCGAGTATGACAGAGATTGAGGCTGAAATTGTTTTTATTTTATTATTGATTACAAAGTATTGAGATATAATATATAGGCTAAACATAAACATATATATGGAAATACATAAGCTGTCAATGGGCTGTAAATGAGGAGGGTGAATCGCTTATTGAATCTATTTCGGGAGATGATGCAATCCATAAAAAGTTGATCCCCTGATTTGTAAACCAAAATATTTTTCCTTTTTAACACTCACCCTCAAGTTGAATAGTGGGATCTCCAAAATTCAACTTGTCCAAAATTCAACTTGACTAAGCATTTGTTGAGGATTCTTTCGTTAACAACTTTTGTTAGTATATCTGCCAATTGGTCTTCTGATCGAACAAATGGCAATTCTATGATCTCTGCTTCTAATTTTTCTTTGATGAAGTGTCATTCAACTTCCACATGCTTTGTCCAATCATGTTGGACTGGATTTTCTGAAATTTGAATAGCTACCTCGTTATCACACATAACCCTGCTTGTTTCTTTTGGTGGGAAACCAATCCTAGTCAGAAGCTTTCGTATCCATAAAACTTCTGCCACTCCTCGTGCTATTCCTCTGAATTTTGCTCCAGCGCTTGAGAGAGCGACCACCTTTTGCTTTTTTATTTCTCCATGTAACCAGATTTACACCAACTAAAGTGAAGTAGCCTGACGCTGATCTTCGATTTCCTTTGTCTCCTGCCCGGTCAGCATCAGTATACACTTGGGTTTTTAGATGCCCGTTTGGTTTGAAGAGGACTCCATGACCAACTGTTCCTTTGAGATATCTGACAATTCTCCATATTGCCTCCATGTGAGAGGTTTGGGGTTGGTGCATAAATTGACTGACCACCCCTACAGCATAGGCTATATCTGGCCGGGTATGTGAGAGATATATCAGTTTCCTAACAATCCGTTGGTACCTTTCTTTGTCTGTTAACTGCGCTTCTTCTTCCATATACAGTTTTTGACTCACAACCATGGGAGTATCTGTTGGTTTGCAGTCAATCATCCCTGTTTCTGCCAACAAGTCGAGAACATATTTCTTCTGGCAAATGAAAATCCCTTGTTTTGACCTTAGTACTTCAATTCCAAGGAAGTACTTGAGTCTGCCCAAGTCTTTCATCTCGAATTCTGCAAACAGATTTGTCTTCAACTTTGTCATTTCTTTTTCATCATTCCCAGTGATAATCATATCATCAACATAGATAATTAAGCAGGTTATGAGTTTGCCTCTTTGTTTAAGAAACAGAGTATGATCTGAGTTACTCTATTTAAAACCATATTTTTTCATAGCTAGAGTAAATCTACTGAACCAAGCTCGGGGGGATTGTTTTAACCCATACAGAGACTTCTTCAAACTTGTCACAACCCGACCAGGGGCTAGGCGTGATGATCGAATACCAAAACAAAACACAACGGAAATAACGTGACATATATATTATAAATGTCATAGGTGCAAACTAAGTCAAAATTTACATTTACAAAGGTACTTGTCATCTATATACTAACTAAAAATAAAATAAAGTAAAGTGATGGGTTCTATTTTCCCATCAAAGCTTTCTCGGGTGAAGTCCATGGCTCGGCATAAGTCTTCTAAAAGGAGTCATCTATCTTCAAGCAAGCTCGTGTCTAAGTTGTTAGTTTCCCAACTTGAGAAGGGTACCTGAATACATGCTTAAAAATATTGTGTCAACTAAAAAGTTTGTGAGTTCACGAGTTTAGGTAATAAAGCATATGTATAGAGAATCCAAAAATGTATGGTATAAAATTAAACAAGTTCACAAACAACCATGTGCCCACAACCCGTGGACATCTAGAAATAATAATAATATACCCCTAACCCATACCCCTTATTGTTATGGGTCTAATTACTCATGCCTGCAAACATAAGTTAAACTGTTAAACGAATATATGTCACAAGATATATATTATCATTATATGATTATCATTCCATGGGAGGTTGTCCCGGTTACGTCGGGCCCATGGTGTGCGGGGGTTTCACCAGATAGTACTACCCATATATTCGCTGGCTCCAACGGAGTTAATGATTGTGTGCTAGAGATCGGGGATTCGTTATGGCAGCTAAAACGGCTTTATTTAATTATTACACCAAGTATGTAAACAGTATCGAAGCATGTAATCACCCCAAAAGTTTAAGTAAAAGAGGGGAAAATCACATGAACTCGCCTGGTAATCTTGTATATGCCACATCAATATGCTAAAGTTGCGAGCTTGTTATCGTGTGTGTATTCATTAAGACAAATCCTAATTATGATTGTGACATTAGTATATTGAACTAGAGTAATGTCATTAACCGTGTGGTTGAGCTCGACCGATTCGCTAAAGTGTTGGGGTCGTTTGGTAAAAATCTCAGGTTGTAAACCTCCATTTATTATTCTAATAGTTGTACTATAAAAGCGTTGGTTTGACTTAGTATTCGTGTATAATTGTAATACTTGTGTATATGTTTTAATGAAAGTAGTAAAATAATGTTTCGACCCGAATCAAAGTAATACTAAGTATTATAATAATGATTCGATTCAAATAAGGTTGGTAGACATTATTTACTTACGTGATGTATTTATATATGTAATATATATATATATATATATATATATATGTATAAATAACTAAATATATATACAAGTAGTTATATTTGTTTTGAAGATAATAATCAAAGTCTATAGTTACGCATATACATATGTTCAAAATATACTCGTATAATATAAATCATAAGGGTTGACGAAACTATTTATGTTCGTCTAATACTAAAACATAATTATAGTGTTTAGTTTACAAATGTGGGTAATGTCTAAGTTTGTATTTACATAAAGTCACATAAAAATATATTTGTATTGAAAGTAAATGTGGGGTTTATAAAATGTGTGTACATATGAATATATATAATGTATAAAGTATCATGTCAAATCTCGTTTTCGTTGCTAATGTTAAGTAAAATAAAATAAGGTTAAGTAAGCATGTATGCATATATAAGCAAAACAAGGTTATACATGTATATGTATATATGTCACTTATAAGTATGTTTGTGTTTGACTCGAACAATGTATGTTACTTATATAAATATGTTTTCCTTGAAAATAGATGTTTATGGTTTATAATCATGCGTTTGGTTAATAATAAATATAAAAGTAAGTATAATAACATAACTATGTACCAAAGTAAAATATCGGTTTATAAAGTCATATAATAATAAATTTCAAGTAGTAATAATAATAATAATAAAGATAATAACATTTTTAGTAATGGTGATGACTTAAATAATGTTAGTATTAGTAAACTCAAGTAATAATAATAAGAATGAGAATAATTATGATTTTAGTATAATTTAAGCAATGTATATCATGAACTCTAATAATAATAACGATACTAATAATATCGGTAAGGGTTTATAATAATGGTACTCATAAGTTTATAAGAAAATTTTAGTACTTATACTATCATGTTACAAATTAATATTTAATGTTAAAAATCATGTTAGTGATATTCATAATAATATTTATAATAATAATTAATAAAAGTAATGGTAATAATAATGTATCTTTAGTAATTATAAAAGTAGTAATATTAATAATGAGGGTAACAGTTTTGGTAAAGAAAGTGTCGGTTTATAAGGTTTCACTATAAATACATTTTTAGTAATAATAATAATAATAACGATAAACATATTACTTTTAATAATAAAAACGGCTTGTATGTAAGTATTATTTAGTTTTAAATAAATATTTATAGTACTTAATCTAAATATAAAATAATAACAGTAATAATAATAATAACATAACTCTTTTAATAATATTAGTAATAATAATAACACTAATAGTAATAATAATACGATATTAAAGTCATAATATTTTTATCAATATGTTCATATAAAATAAAAGGGTTGTAAGTTTTAACATGTTTATAAAATAATAATGCATATGTATCCGTAAGTAAGTATATGTTTATAACTATGCATTGTGTGTTATTATAAGTTTGTATGTTTTATTATATGTGTATATATTCCTGTTAAGAAAGTAGATATGTGTATATATCTACAAATGTATTTATATATAAGCTTCGTGTATTGTACAACTCATCTTTTATTTATATTTACTATTATTTCCGTTTATATATATATAGTTGTAATAGTTTTATAAATGTAGCTACAAGATAATGTAACTTATAATTATTGATAAATATATGTTTTATATTTCTAAATAAAGCGTGTTATCTTTATAATTAAAATGTGTTATCTTTATAACTTATGTTTATATACTCGATTTTTATAGATTTCGGTTTCTAATTAATTATACAAGTGTAAATATATGTATATCTATATTATTTTTATATTTTCGTTTTGTTCGGACGGAGACCCGGCTATTACAAATACACGACGAGGTTCGGTTTACATCTAAATCCCGAGTAGTCGGGATGGAGTCGGTTTAGCTCAACTAACTAATACACACGTTTACACTTTACAAATCACAAAAATAAATATAAATTTAACACGTGTTTATACCTCACTACTCGTACGTGAACCCGCTCGTTTGACGACCCGTTTGACTCGGTTTCGCATCCGGGTCGTTTCCTTGCTCGCCGTTTATGCCGTTGAACGTCCTTGACCCGCACTGACCAGGTATGACCTGAGTTGACCGAAACCCGGGACTGTCGGGAATGACCCGAGCAGCCCCGCCTATCCGGGTGACGTACCGTCTTCACCATGACCTGTCAAAATACCTATTTAACATCCGAGAATGGAAACCCGGCCACTATACACAATCGGTCTAACCGGAAAAGCTTGCTTGAAACGTTAAATAGAAAGCAACGTCAAAACGTGTGTAGCTTTATGCCCGGACTTTCATGAAGACTGGAAATCAACTTACCGGATAAACAGGCTTCGCCGGAAAGACGGGTTGGTGCCGAAACCCTAGTTTCTCGCCGGAAAACCGGGTAAGCTACGGAATGGTCGCCACTGCTGCTGCGGGAGTTATGGCGGCAGCCGATCTTCCTCCTCCCTACTTCCTCGTCGTCGATCGGGGTTCAAAAACCCTAGCCGCCTCTTGTTCTGGCCATCGTCTCCTTAAACCACAGACCCGTCACCAAAATGGGTGTATGTTTGCAATCGGAAATGACAAGAAAGCTGGAAAAAGGAAACTAACAGGAAAAACGAGTTCGCCGGAACCCTAATCAGGGATTGCCGGAACCCTAGCCGTCGTTGTTGGGCTCCTTCCTACCAACTAAGTCACGGCGGAACCCTAACTCCATCGCCTGTCTTCCTCCCTTGAAGCCGCCGCCTACTGTTGTGAGACCACTACCGTAGGCCGGCCGGATAGAGTGGCCGACTCTCTCTCTCTCTCTTTCTAGGTTTTGTGTGTGGGGTAGAGATATGAGGTGGAGAAACGAAGAGGACGTGATGCAGACGAAGGTGGCCGGTGATGGCGTTGCCATTGGGAGGTCCTCCGTGAGGGCCGGCCGGATCAGGAGGCTCCTCCCCCCCTCTCTCCCGTATTCTCTCTAAAACTCTTGAGAGCTTCTAGTTTGCTTGGAATGAAATGGTGAAAATGGGATAAGAGTCTGGGTGTTTGTTTGAAAGAAAATAAAAGGGAAAAAAGCAATGTTTTCAGAACCGGACCGGACGTCGAACCGGTCTCCTTACCGGTCCACTGGTCGGACCGGTCCGACCGGTCGGACAGGATTTAAGAACCGGACGACGTAATAAATATTATAAAAATATATCAGTCTAAATAGCTTTTAATCCTTTCAAAAACCACCAACAAGTCAATTCAAATAATTTTAAACTAACAATTACCTACGAAATAAGAAGCCAAGAGACTTAAAAAAAATTAAAAAAAAAAAAAAAAAATAGTCAAGCGGTTCAACCGGTCCGACCACCCGGTTTCCGGTCCGACCGCCGGTTCAACCGGTCCGACCACCGGTTCGCTGCAGAAACGGTTCAACATATGTAACCGGACCGGCCAGACCACCGGTTCCCGGTCCGACCGGCCGGTCCGGTCCGGGTTTCAAAACATCGGAAAAAAGTCAGCTTCTTGGTTTTCACAGTATTTGGTGGAGATTGTGTATAGAATTTAGATTTGTTAATCAAATCTATTAAAATCTTTCATCAAATCGAGCATTTCGAAAAAAAGATATTATACGATTTTTATTGGGAAAGAAAAAAGAATAAATAAATAATTAATAATCGAGTAACGCTCCTGTAACGCTGGTCTTACCGCGTATGCTTAGATTAAACGTTTCGTGTTTCAAAAATGATTACTATTTTATAACTCTTGTAATTATATGTTCTGGTAATATATATCACTTAAAGATCTATTTTTTTATAAACTCCGCTTCGGCCGTTATCTAAGCCGGTACGTGCTAATACCGCGTGTTCAAACTCGAGCTCTCATTAGGTCCATTAAATCCAGCTTTCATTCTATAATTTATATTTTTATGTAACATTATAATAAATATTATTTAAATATTTATTTTGTAGTATCTCCGTACTGGTTGTTGTCTAAGTCGATACACGTTGACACCGCGTGTCCAAACGCATTTGCTTAAACTAACGATCCGTGCTCAAATAATTTCTATTATTTATTAATAATAATATTATTAACTATAATACTAAATACTTATATATTTTATTATGATATTTCTAAAATAGTGGGATATCGTTCTTGTACCGCGTGTTCACAGTGTCCGCTCCGGGTAAAACGTGTCACGTTTCGGTAAGTAGTTATTAATTCCTATATAATAATAACATTAATAATTTAATACGATAGATATAGGGTAAATACTTGTTTATATTATTTAGTTATATCGAATCTAGTAAAACTCGTTGATGTCTACACTGGTATTTGTTGCAGTCGCGCGTCCAACGTTGCATTTCTCGCGTAAACTCCTAACCAGTCGCCCGAATTAAATACTAGTATTTAATAATACTATTTATTTGAGGTTTGACGTCTAAAATATTTATCGCGTCGGATAACCAGTAATAACTCGCACTAGCGCGTTAATCGTTTTAACAATTCTCCGCTTAAACGGTTTAGTTAGTAATTATTATAGATTATATTGAATCGTGTAAAGATCCGTCAAACAATGTTCATTACTTTGTTTTGGACTCGGTTCGTATATTGGGCCTTTAGTTGGGCCGTTACTAGGCCAAGTTCATTTATCTACAGTTGGGCCAAGCCCAATGGGCCTAGTTCATTTGTGTGAGCACAATGTGTTTATTGAGTTCTAAATGGTAGCCCAAAGTGTTCAAGTTTGCTATCCAGTAGTTCAAGTATCAAAATAGATAACATGTAAATAAAAAAAATTAGGCCCTAAATTTGGGGTTGTTACAAAACTTCCCCTGTTTTAAAGTTTTCCGTGAATCCAGGTGGAGCTTCCATATACACTTCTTCTTTGAGTTCTCCATGTAGGAAAGCGTTTTTAACGTCAAACTGATGAAGTGGCCATCCTTCATTTGTATCTATTGAGAAGAGAACTCTAATCGTGTCAAATTTTGCAAATGGAGAGAAAGTTTTAGAGAAATCAATCCCATATGTCTGAGTATACCCTTTGGCTTCCAATCGGGCTTTGTATCTTTCAATCGTTCCATTCGGTTTGTGTTTTATAGTAAACACCCAACGACATCCCACTGGTTTCTTTCTAACCGGGAGGGTACATTTTTCCCATGTATCATTCTTTCTTAGTGCATCCATTTCTATTTTCATTGCTTCGTTCCAGTTTCTTGATTTTAGAGCTTGCTTGATCATGGTTGGAGTTTCTTCAGAATATAGTGATGCAGTAAATGCCTTGGCTTCTTTTGATAAATTTCCTTTAGCTATGTTTGCCATAGGATATTTCGAGCTCCGAGCCTCTTTTTCAGGAGAATATCTCTTTGGAGGAACTCCTCTGTTCGCCCTAGAAGGAAGCATATATCTTTCAGATGTTTCTTCAGGAACTGATGGAGCCTTAATTTGATCATTCTCATGGTTATTATGAGTAGAAACAAGATCCTTAGAAGATGAGTTATCAACATTAATAACAGGTTCATTAGAAGCATCATATGAGTTACTTACCTTAGATATCAGGATGGAAGGGACGTTCTCAAAGGTAGGGACACTGGTGATTGGCACTTCGTGTTGTGTGGAGGTTGAGAGTGACTCATCTTCGGTACTGTGAGTGATTTCTTCTTCTATGAATAGGAAATTTTGCAACCAACTTAGTGTGTCTGAACATTCCTCCCCCTGAACACTGTGTTGGGAGGTGTAATAATATTTCGTTTCAAGAAAATCACAGTTCATAGTTGTGTGCATACGTTTTGTCTTTGGATTATAGCATCTATATTCCTTTTGATTTATTCCATAGCCAACGAACACACATTTTTCGGCACAAGGGTTAAGTTTGGTTCTATTGGTCTTGGGTATGTGAACAAAGACAGAGCAACCGAAAACTCATGGTTGAAGAGTAAGGATATGAGGTATTTTCGTGAGTTTTGAGAGGGTTTCTAATGGGGTTTTTAGTTTGAGAATTTTGGTTGGTAGACGGTTAATTAATTAAGTGGCGGTGGCAACAGCTTCAGGCTAGAAACTACTAGGGACTTGAGATTCAATCAATAATGCCAGAGTTATTTCCAAAAGAATTCTATTCTTCCGCTGTACGACACCGTTCTGTTCGGGAGTGTGGGCACATGAGGTTTGGTGGATTATGCCTTTAGTTTCAAGAAATTGTTTCATGTGTGTGTGTTTACAAATTCACCACCATTATTGGATCGAAGGGTTTGAATTTCTTTTTGAAATTGGGTTTTAATCATAACATAGAATATGGTAAACTTATCAACATCCTAGGATTTGTGTTTCAAAAAACAAACCCAAGTCATTCGAGTGCAATCATCCACAAAGAGAAGAAAGAAACTAAAGTTTTGTCCTCCGGTAATTGGGGCAGGACCCCAAACATCGGAGTGAATCAAGGAGAAAGGTAGGTCAACTCTTGTATTGTTAGGTTTGAACGTTTGTCTATGACTTTTGGCAAACACACAAGTATCGTAATTTGGAATATTCTTGTAAGGAAATAATTTTGGAAATAAAATGTGCAAATAACCCGTAGACGGATGTCCCAATCTTCTGTGCCATAACCAGGCTTCCCTGTCTGTAGTTCCATGAGCTAGCATCACAGTACCTGATTGAGTCACCTCGTCCACATAGTATAATCCTTGCCGTTCAGTGCCACGACCAATGATTACTCCCGTCCTGATATCCTGTAAGATTTGGATGCATTAGAGCTGTGCAATTAAGTTCCTTTGTCACATGGCTTATTGACAAAAGCTTATGTGATAATGCGGGAACATAAAGACAATTTGAAAGTTTAAGCGTCGAAAAATTTTCAATTGTTCCGCCCTTTTTCACATCCATAATTCCACCATTTTCCGTTTGTATGTGTGCTCTCCTGTGTTTGGATGATGAGATAAAATCTGATAGTTCATACGTCATGGTGTCGGTAACACCACAATCAAATATCCAATATTTATCTTGTTTTCCATCATAGAATTGAACCATGTTTGCCATTCCATCAATTTATTGGCTATTTTTGCAACTATTAAAACTCTCATTTAAATAACAAGTAAATGAATTATGAGATGCATTTAACCCTTTTATATCTTCAGGGTCCAAACTGAAATATTAAGAGTGAGAATTTAGAAAAAGGGGTTGTGAGATGGTTTCCTCAAACCCTTTTCCCATCGAGAAGTCTGAGGTGGTTTCCTCAAAACCTTCACTTGTTCCCATCAAGAAATTAGTCTCATCTCCTCCCCCTGCCTCTGCGATGCCACCAAAGCCACATTTCAGGTGAGTTCCGATGAAGCCGCTACCACCAAATCCGCCACCGCCAAGGTCGCCGTCGCTGTTGACGGTGGCACCAGTGTTACCCACAGCGGCGACTACTTCTTTTTTCGGACCGACGTTTTTGGTGCCTTTTTTGTGGCCGTCGTTCAGGTGAGTCTTATCTTGTTGCGATAGTTGTGGTCGGTGAAGACCCTTTGTCACGAAACCAGCCCCGCTAGGGTTTTCGGGTTCAGTTGCGATTAGGTTGTCGGATAGTTTTGGATTTTGGGGTTGGAGATTGAAGCCATTTTTGAACAGATTGGCTAGTTGAATTGATAAATCAGAACCCGGGTTACGGTCTTTGGACATGGCAGCTAGGGTTTTTGATAAAAGGAAAAAAAAACGGATTGGAAGGCTTTGGTATATGATGAGCAGGTTGGTCCTAGAACCAGAAACACTGCTCTGATACCATGATGTCGAGTATGACAGAGATTGAGGCTGAACTTGTTTTTATTTTCTTATTGATTACAAAGGATTGAGATACAATATATAAGCTAAACATAAACATATATATGGAAATACATAAGCTGTCAATGGGCTGTAAATGAGGAGGGCGAATCACTTATTGAATCTATTTCAGGAGATGATGCAATCCATAAAAAGCTGATCCCCTGATTTGTAAATTAAATGTTTTTCCTTTTTAACATTAGACACATCTCACATCGGTCATTTACAGGATAGATGTTGGGTTCACAAGGAATGTTCCGACTCAAACATCACCAACACATTTTGGGCGCAATCGCAGTTAAGCATGCTTAGATGGAAGTAATACTATGACGGTGACCTCATGGGAAGTCTCAACTCGGATAACCAAAAGCAAACATGTGAGACTGCCCAGTGAACAATATTGGTTGGTGAGAGAGGTCAGATGTTACACTATTTGAACTAACTTCATTTGAATTGGCAAATTAGACTGCGTAATTGGATCAGATTTCAAAACTTTTTATCATTTTTATTTTCAAAATCTCATTTGTTTATTCTTTTACTATTTCAGACTCCATAGCTTCATATTTTATTAGGATTGCAAATCTATATAAAAAAGTAAAGTGTCTCTTTATATATGTACACACTAAATTTTATATTTTTATTTTTTTTATAATGTTCTTTTAAAACCGATCCTATTAGTGAACCGGTTAGAACTGGTTTGACGCCCGGTTAATGACCGGTATTGTTACCAAAATATTTTTATTTGTTAAAAGAAAAAGAAAAAAAACCGGTAGGTTGTGAACACATTCTAATTGGTCCGTACCTTAACAAAAACGACGGTCCGTTACTTTAATAAACAAGCAAAAAATCAAAGAGAAATAAAATATCATTTATCAAACAAATCTCTATCGTCATTCATCTCTGTCTTCCAAACCCTCACATCACCGAAAATGGCGTCCGCGAGTGCTTTCATCAGATTTCAACCTTCAATGGCGGACCATCATGTGATCGAAAAATGTTCACCACTTCATCACCGTCACCATCTCCGTCGTTCCGTAAGCTCTCTCTTTTATACTCAAATTGAACTCCTATGAGTTGGATTATCATGAAAGGGATACTTTAGGGCTTTAATTTACGACTTTTAGTGCCTGATTTTTAATCTGAATTGTGAAGCCTATTGTTTCCTGTACTAATTTCTGATGTGATTATCGATTGATTTTGAGTTAAGTAAATTCATATGAAATTGAGGATGAAAAAGGACATTGGAGAGCCAAATATGGATGTTATTGTTTGAATTTGATGAAGCTAGGTCATATTCTGACATCCTTATACTGAAGGCTGTTGAATTTTACAAACCCTAACTTGAGTTCAAGTACTTTTAACAATGGACTTGGAGTCACCAATCAAAGACAATGAAATTATAGGTCAACAGAAAACAAAAAAAAATGTTGTTACGTGTATGTAACACAATACGTAAAATGATTTTTTGGTAAAATGTGTTATATTACATTGATACCATTAGAAATAAATTAAAAGAATAAATAATTTATAAAATTTCTGATTGGCTGGAATCGGTTTTCGCATAACTATGTGGTTTTCTCATGATCCATATATATGTGTGTGTGTGCGTGTGCGTGCATGTGTTTCATGAAGACAAAACTTTGAGATGGTGTTTTTTTATCAAGCATCTGGTTTCATGTCCCGACTCCTAAGGATTGTTTTCTAATTTGCAGAAAAACTAAGTCTAAAACCAAATTCGGTTGGTATGAGAGTTCCATCTCGGCCTTGTCATCTGAAGGTTGTTGATAACCGCCGGTCTATTCGTGTATTTGCCCTATTTGGAGGGGAAAGAAGGACAATGAAAAGGATGATGGAAAGGTAAAAACTGATATTTTTAGCATGTTTTCTTGTGTATGTGTGACATTTTACAGTAATAATTTTTTGCTTTGTTTTAGTCTATGTTGTCAAAAGCCCTTCGGGCGTGCGCCTAGGCCCTCAGGCGAGGCGAAGCGCTGGGAAAGCACCTTCCTGCAACCCAGGTCCTCCGTCGACCTTCGAGCGAGATTCCGGTCGGATTCTAGTGAGATTCCAGCCAAATCCTTAAAATTCTAGCAAATTTCTACAAATTCCGGGCAAACTAGTCTTAACAATCTAAAAATGGCCTGCAACTAGCCTACACTAGCCCTAAACAAGCCTAAAACATGTCTAAAACCTCAAAAAATGGTATATTTGTGCTATGCGCCTTGCTTATCTCGGGCCCTCGCTTTTTAAGCTCCTTGCGCCTAGGCCCGAGGCTCACCCTTTGCGCCTTGAGTGCGCCTTTGACAACTATGGTTTTAGTTTTACTTTGTTAGTAAGTTATTATAGTCTTTCGTGTTATCTTGTTTTTTACTTTTGAGTTGTATGTTTTTTTTAAACAGCAACACCTAGATATTCTAGGATAATTGGGTTTTCCCCGTGACAACACCTAGAGCATCCAGGGCAGCCCACCACAGGAGGAACCCCCAAACTGGGTAAACCCCCCTGACCTGGCCACATTCCCCTTTTTTGAGTTGTATGTGGCCAAGTTAAATGTTACTGGTTTAAAGATTTGATGGAAACTTCACTAGCAAATAAGAATATCATATATTCCCTGATTTCCCTTTGTCCCAAAAATAAATGCAACACTTTGTTTTTTGGGTTCTTCCAAGCAAATGTAACTTATCCCTTTTAAGCAAAGTCATATATGATTTAGTTTTTTTTTTCTATCAAGTAAAGTACAAACTCCTGATAGATTTAGTTTCACTATGTTCATCCATTCTGTCACAAACAAATGCTTAGTAGGGTGAATATATGAAATGTGGATAAAAACTGATATATTTCATGTTAATTTTAATTTTAGGCAGGGGTTTTTGGAAACATGCAAAATCTATATGAGACCGTAAAAAAGGCGCAAATGGTTGTCCAAGTTGAGGCCGTGCGTGTGCAAAAAGAACTTGCTGTGTATGTATATTACTATATTTCCATTTTTGTAATAAGTGAAATCCGTGTTTCTTTTTTTTACTTGAATATTTATTTATTATTTTTAATTATAATTTTTTGTTGATTCAGGATTGAATTGGTTGGTTACATGTTAGTAAGTTATGACAGCTATTTTGCTTTGTAGAGCTGAGTTTGATGGTTATTGTGAAGGTGGGCTAGTGAAGGTATGTAGTTTTTCCATATGACCATATCTTCTACCACTATTTTCACGTTATATAAATAGTATCTCAAGTATGAGTAAACTTTTAACTTGTGCCCCAATATCAATTTCTTGGTCCTTGATGAGAAATTTACATAATATTTTAGTTCTCTAGTTATTATTTTCATATGAGAACCATGGTAGGGCGCATGCGCAAGCACCTTTTAAGGGGCATTTTAAGTACATCAACTCAATTAATCACGATCTCTGGTTACCCGATCAAAGGACCCTCATTTCATTATGTTGTTAGATTTGTGACTGTCTATATTACATCGTTTAAGATTAATATTAGGTAATATTCCACCTAATAATAACCAAGTTTCTTTACTGTTTCACTAAAGTCATTCACATACACTTTTTTCTTACAATAAAAACCACTCAAGTTTCAATATTTGTTTCATTATTGTGAATTTTTTTTATAAATGTTTTTAAAAGTAAGCGACCTAGATGGAACATATATGAAACTTGGTTACTATTTAGTGAATTTTCAAGTTTAACCTCAAGTAGGAGGTTGTTGTGAAGAAAAAAATTCACTAAATAATAAGTTTCATAATTGTTCCATTTAAGTTAACTCGAAAAAAATAATAACTAAATATTATTCAAGTTTTATATGTATTCCATTTATGTCACTTAATTTTAAACAAATTGAACATTTATAAAATAATTTCCCAAAAATGGAACAATAAATGAAACTTGAGTGTTTTTATAGTCAAACAAGTATGAGTGACTTTATTGGAATAATATTGAAACTTGGTTATTATTTCATGATTTTATTCTAAGATAGTTTATTATCTGGATTCTGGCCTTCTTGGGACATTTTGGTCCTTCCAAATTCCTTGGTTCCAAAGCAGAACTAGGGTTTCCATTCTCTAACTGTATTTATATCTGAAATCTTTAGGTAACACTCTCTGGAAATCAACAACCCGTACGCACAGAAATTACCTAGGCTGCAATGGAATTAGGGTCGGAAGTGAGTATATATTTTTTACTTTATCTTTGGGTATGTTATAAAATTGGATCTCTGTAAACATACAATGTGTGTTTTACTAATAATCAAACACTAAATTATATAAATTTCTTGACATTTTATATAAATTTTATTATTAATTTCTTGCAGAAACTCTCACTTCTGATTACTGAAGCATATAGGGATGCCCATCAAAAAAGTGTCCAGGTTCTTAAAAATTTAAAAATAAATTTTCACCTCTGAAATGTTTCTGCATAATATCTGAGGACCGTTTTGGTAATTTCAGGCCATGAAAGCGCGGATGGGTGATCTTGCTCAGAGCTTAGGAATGCCGCCTGGTCTTGGTGACCAGTTCAAGCAATAGTCCATCCCTCTTTTGCAGCCATCCTCTAAAAAGCTGCAGTTTTGTAGACTCACTGTGCGATAAGTTATATTTTATTCCTTAACTTGTAATAAAATAATGACAAGTTTCCGTCATTTTGGTCAAAATTCTATAATTAGTGAAGTGTTTAATAGTTATTTATGATCATCGGTTTGTCGTGTGGATAGGTTTTGTGTAGAGGTGGCAATTTTAACCGTTTGACCTCTGAATGGGTTGATTTGACTTTTATCTTAAACGAGTCAAATAAACACGTGGAAGGTCGTGCGAAGTATACTACTAATGCATACACATAAATCACTTTATTCCGAGATTTAGATTATTATTCTAATAATGTAATCGGATGTTACTAGATACTTCCTCTTTGGCCCATGTGGTAGAGGAAAGATTTAGAGAAATTTTAAACCGGTAAAACCGTTGATGTTGCTAGTTAGGATGGACATAACACTGATAAACAAGTTGATTTTAAGATGTTATGCTATTTTCTATATTAATTATACTCTTGTAGAGTATTACATTGTACAAATCACCTTTTATTTTAGGGACGTTTACATACCCTTTTAATTTCTTTAATTTTTTAAAAGAATATTCACAAAAGCAAAAAAAGGAAGTAAAGGAACTGAAAATGATTATCCAACAAACAACATGAAACTGATTTTTCATCAAACAACTTGGGGAAATATGTAAAATATGGTTTTCGAAAAGGAAAATATGTGAAAACCTCTTAGTAAAAATAAGGGTGAATTAGTCATTCAATAAGTTTATTTTAATGAAATGTGTAACACCCAAAATTTACACTCGATTTTAACTTTCAAAATCTTGAGGAATTAGGTCCTATTTAACGTCCATTTGAAAACAACACCATCAATAACCTAATATACCTAAGCGTTATTGTCATCTCCACACAACAACTCCTTAACAAGTTTCGGCACATACAATTCACCTTGGACACCACATTAAACGACCAAGGACAATAAACATTACTAACCTTTCTCCTTTAAGCTCCGTGCCTCGGCCAAACCTTCATTGGATTCTCATTTCACCCCCACCTTATCAAGAGCATCAAGTTTGAGTTTGGTGTCCCGCACATACAAATCCCTCAAACCATCGCTCTGATACCAAGTTGTAACACCCAAAATTTATACTCGATTTTAACTTTCAAAATCTTGCGGAATTAGGTCCCATTTAACGTCCATTTGAAAACAACACCATCATAGTTTACAAACCTTCCAACCATGACTTAACTTTACCAAACTAAAGTTAGTCAAAACATTTTAGCGACCGGCAAGTTTAAACACCAATCAACAAGTTTAGACATCCAACTCCATTACAAACAACGACTTAACTGGTTTAAGAAAAGACTCTAACCAATTTCAAATGACATCATGTTTAAGACTCCCCATCATGTTACAAACATAATTTAAACCCACACACCGGGTTAATGTTTCAACAAAACAAACGCCAAGCTTCCATGAGAATCCATCCAACTTTGAAGCATGACCCGAGGCGTATACCAGAGCTTTACCTACATAAAAACACCATATATAACGATACAACATTGCACAATAACCCCCAAGTGCTTAACTCCCCAAATCGCTAAAAACCCCCCAAAATCACCCACCGGCGTATGGGTCGGCGTTCCACAGACAACCACCTGCGTCCCATACGCCGGTCTCAGGTCAGCACACCGAGTTTTCCAGTTTTCGACCCTCCCGACTCGACCCCCAGTCGTTTTAAGCAACCAACAACATTTTGTGAATGTTTTAAACACCTTACATCCCTACCATACTTCTTTGTGAGGTTCTAAAGACCCCATGCCACCACAAACAACTATGTGAATTTCATGAACTCAATTACTTCCGTGTGAGGTTCTTAGACTTTAATTATCACAAAATGACTTGTGAAGTTCGTGGCCTCAAATGATTACCGTGTGAGGTTCTTAGACTTCAAACTCCTCTATATGAGGTTCTAAAGACCTCAAACGCCACAACACAACATTGTGAAGTTCTTAGACTTCAAATAATAACGACAAAAGTGAAGTTCAAAAACTTCAAGCTACAACGACATAAGTGAGTTCTTGACCTCAATTAACTACCGGTGAGGTTCTTAGACTTTAACAACCGACTCTTTAACATACATACAAGTGTACACACAAGTTACTAACACATCCTTATAACCCATACGTTATACCCGACCTTGTGAGGTTTAAAGACCCCAATCCCACCAATTACTTGTGAAGTTCAAAGACTTCAATTACATCATATTCACCCCACCTATACATTCGACATATACCTAAAAATGACGCCATAGAACACATAAGAAATTCTATGACTGTAATTCCTATACGACATTGTGAGGTTCATAGACCTCAAGCACCCACCCTTCGCATACATACACCATATGCAATTTCACCAATCAACATACACACATCTGCACATATGATAATCAATAAAATCAACATGTATATCTAGTATGTGCATTTACTACCACCTATCATTACTAAGTAAGCGCCAAGCACTTACCTTTAGCCAAAGATGATCCCACTTGATCTTCGATGCTAGCTTCCTTAACACCTTGATCACCTAGAAATCAACTTGCATTTATAAATCATACAATCTCAATTCATTCACCAAATTGAGATTCATGACACACCTATAATCTAAAGATCATACCCCAACTTAGTTTGGGTAACACAACCTTAACCAAACCTCCAATATCTAAAAACAACCTTTCAACCCATTTGACCCGTTTGACCCATTAAAGTTAAACTCTCAAATTCACCAATTTGAGGTCTAACACCCACCCTAGACCTTATGGATTACACCAATTCTAAACTTGATTAATTACACCTTAAACAAGTTTTAACCTCCCTACACAATCATTCACCCATTTGATCTATTTGGGTTCCACCCAATTTCACCCAAACTTCCAATTTCTTAAATCACCAAATTCATTGAGGGTTATTACTTGGTTAAGTGTTTAATCACACCACAAACACTTACCGACCCCCAATTACCATCCAAACAACCTCAATTTCAAAAACCCCCAATTTCACCTCAAGAACCCTAATTTTTCAAACATCAAATTAGGTGTTAAAATCATGTAAAACGTGATTCTCCAACATTAGTAATATTAGATTAAGGTTTATATATGACATTAAACCCAAATCACCTCACCAATTGGGTTTTCTACCCAAAACCCACCAAAACTCCATTGATGGAGGTATAGGTGAAGAAGATGAACTTACTTGATGGTTGCTTGAGCCTCAAACATCATCAAATCCATGATCTTTCACCTCCATCTTCCAGATTTAAGCTTCTTGGCTCATCCTCCCCTTTCTCCTTTTTGGTTTTCATGAACACACACACAAACACACACTAAAATGAGTTCATTTCCCCTCCACTTTTTCCTAAAATGCAGAATTTTGTAACTTACACAACTAGTCCCAACACTTTTAGTTTTGGCTCCTCCTTCCCAAAGTTAAGAAAGTCCACCTTTTGTAACAAACCCTCAACTTTCATTTTTATTTATTTACACCCTTATAATATGTTTAACATATTATATTATAAACTCGAAAGTTGGTTTGTTACAAAATGGATAAATATGTAATATATATGTTTTAGGAAGAGGAAATATGTAATTGATTTTTTGGCTTGAAAAAATATGTTATTAATGATCTTAGCAAGGAGAAATATGTAAATGCCCCTTAATGAAATTGATAAATATGTAATATATATGTTTTAGGAAGGGGAAATATGTAATTTATTTTTTAGTTTGGGGAAATATGTAATTAATGCTGTTAGCAAGGGGAAATATGTAAATGTCTCTTTATTTTATGTCATCTTTTATATAACACACAGATGTGCAATTACATAAACGTATAATATTTTCGTTTTAATATAAAAAATATAACATATAACATGTTATAATATATTGAAAAATTTCAAACTTTAAATTGTCAAAAGCTATAGATCCGGAAAAGTTTATATTTAGACATCCTCCAGAATTTGATCATAGTCACATATGTGTCAATCACCCACAAAGCTCTTCTCTCCATACATTTCTCTACCACTCACATCCCCCCAATTTCTCTATCATTTTCATCCTTCAACTAAACTTCATAACCACCTTGATCCATCAAAAGAAAGCTTCAAGATTCCCACACAACTTTATATCACAATTAACAAAAACAAGAGTGAAACCGCGATAAAATAACAATGGTAAGATTTGGAAATGTGATGAGACAAGGCGAGAAACAACCACTAGCCGCAGAGGCGATGGCTAAGGACCAGGTTCTCCACCAAACTGCAAAGGGCGCACCAAAGTCGCCCCTTAGTATGATGTTTGGTGGTGCCGTGGTCATTGCGGGCCTAGTTTACTTTACATTGTATTCTCATAAAAAACCTGAGGCCACTGCTTTAGATGTGGCCAAAGTTGCTACGGGTACGGCTACAACCGAAAACACCCGTCCTCAAAAGTGATTATCGGTGCACTAGATAACCATGTTATACAAGACTGCTGAAAACATGTGTTCGTGATTGATTAGTTGTTATTTGGTTCCCATTTGTTTGTAATCTCATTGTTATAGCTCTTTATAATATACCATTGAATATGAATAATATGCCCATTATGTAAACAAAAGTATGATACTTTTGTTCTCTATGTTACTTTTACAATTTGAACACAATCTTAGTATTTATAAAGCTACATCAACTATTATGTTTATATATGCTTTATGTTTTGATATTCTTATATCGGACTATGTTTTAAGGGGGAATTGCATATACCCCCCTTTAAACTTGTAAAATTGTATATTTTCTTAAAACATAAGTTTTTAATGCATAATGTACAATGCTCTTCAAGCACGATTTACGAAAATATGTAATTTTACAAATTTAGAGTGTGATATATGCATTTGCCTCGTGTTTTAAAGTAGTTAGCAGTTGTTCCTGAAATATCTAAATCACATGTAAATAAAATTTTTTATAAGATTTTCAAAATCTGAAAGTGGAGAAATAAATATATAATTAAAATTTATATGACATGAATTTTTTTGAGTTATAAATGAACTAAACAAACATGAACGGTGTTATGTCTGTGTTCATTCGATTACTTTAACCAAACTAATAATAAGCATGAACACATAAACAAACATATTTTTTTATTTGTGTTAATATGCTATAAAAATGAATTTGTTCGTAATCATTTATGCCTATTTGTTAATATTAACCAGATGGTTATACCCGCGCTTCGTAGCGGGTATCGGGCCAATCGTTAATAAAATTTAAATGAAAACGTAGGTGCATCGGTAAAAATAACGTTAATAAAAAAGAAACATAAAACTAAATAATGAAAAAGGAAGAAAATAAAATAAAAAAATTAACGGTTCGGGTGGTCGAAAACCATAAAAACGAATAACAATACGAGTTCCGATAAAACAAATACTTACAATGATGTTGTTCGCTCATAATAGGTTCGACTCGTCACGGTACCACAACGGTAACGGCACTCGCTATAGACAACGATAAAAAAAACCTCGATTTTGAATACAACTCCATTTAAAAAAATATATATTAGAAAGTTGACAAAAAGAAAACTAAAAACAATTGTGCACTCCATATTTTGAAAAAAGTTAACGAACGAAAATTATTAAAGTAAATGAAATTAATAGAAAATGAAATGGGCTAAAAGCGTATATTATATATAGTATAAGGGCTAAAAATAAAAAAAGTTAAATGACAAAATTTGTATGGGAAAGCCACTATTCATTTAAACTTTATTTTAATCTTATTCTATACTACTATATAATACATACTAGCTTAGAACACGTGTAATGCACATAGGATAAAAAATATTAATACATAAAATTCTTAAATCTTTATGTATATATTTTACATGTGTAAAAATCTATATCTATACTATATAATAAATAAAGGTTTTAGTAGGACACTTGTCACTCTCTTATGCATCCTCAAAATTTTTTTCCCACCTCTCTATCCTATTAATTAATTGGAAAATCACGAAAATAATTGGGAAAATCTAACTTGCCAACCCGTTTTAGTTGGACACCTGTCATCATCTTATGCATACTCAATATTTTTTTCCCTCTGCTCTCTCCTATTAATTATACAAATTTCTTTAATTGTTTTTATAATTTTTCCCCACTTCTCTCTCCTATTAAATGATAATGATTCATTTAATTGTTTTTATATAACGTTTTTTATTTAAAAAAATAGGTTGTTCATACAACATTTTTATAAATTGAACACTATTTTTCATTCTTTTTAGAGTAAATTTCGTTTTGCATCCCCGTGGTTTGGTCAAATAATCGCTTTGAATCCAAATGTTTCAATTGAAAATTTTGCGTCCCTGTGGTCTGCCAATTTTCCCAATCAAGTACCTCACTCTAACGCCATCCAATGTCCCTGTTAATTTGCAGACATGTGCCCCTCACGTGAGAGGCATTTTAGTCAGTCTTTTTTTCTCTTTCATTTTCCCAACCAAAAAACCCGTTTAATATTCAAACGTCCTCATTCAATCCCATACCTCCACCTCCATCTCCAAATTAAGCCCTAAGGTTTCTACCTGCATACTCATCGATTATTTCTTGAACGAGTGCACTAAACAACTTGCAAGAATTGAACTTTGATTATCTCATTTTGGTCGCTGCTATGGTGTTATCGCTCTGGTATGTTCGTGGTCCAGGAGACAATAACGTCGATCCTTACCAGCTATATGGTAAGTATACCCTACATGCTTGAACATTTTTCTACGTTTAGTACGGAATGTACTTTACAAACATTGTTTCTTATATTTTGCTTGATTTTTATGTAGGTGAAAACCCTACATTGTTCTCAGTGAAGTTACACCATAGAGGATATTTCACCAAGTTCACAGGAAGACAGTATGTTAATGGTCAGGTAAACTTTGTTGATCTAGTGGATTATGATGAGTTTTCAGTGCGTGAGATAAATGACATGGTTCAGGATTTGGGTTGTCACAACCCGGCCGACGACGGATTATACGCCGAGGCTGACGCGGTTGTTCATAAGCACATGATCATCTATTTAATAAGTGACAATATTATTTCATCATAATTAAAGCAGCCGTTACAATTAGAAATGGAGAACAAGGAGTTCAAACATAACTCAAGTTAAATTCAATCTTTAATAAAGCTAGGTCCATAGTCCTATGTGATCATGTAGTGTCCTCAAACTGGCGCACCTGAAACATATGAGTAAATGTCAACTACAAGTAGTTGGTGAGTAACATAGGTTTTGACACCAAACAAAAGTTAAGTATAGGTTTACAATTCAATATGTTCAAAGCATGTCTAAAGCATAAATGTGAAAACATACAAGGTTCCAATCGTACAATTCAATCCTGGTAATAGAAAACTAGATACGCAATCTAACTGATTGCCATTTAAAAAAAGGGGCAAGAGGATACCCAAGTTGTAAGTTGATACCCAACAAAAACCCGCCAAGGTTTTGTGGTAAGTTTTAGTTTTGGATTCTCGTATAAATGATCATAAAAGGCAAAAAAAAGGGTTCAACTAACATTAGGGGGGGTGTTCAAAAGGCAATTTAGAGGGTCCTTTTTGGCTTGTAATAGTTTAGGAACAATAAGGGGGTTCAAACTATGCTTAATTATTTTAATTCTTTTATAAACTTTATAAAAACTAATTATATTATAAATTTAAAATGATTTATTTAAATTGTCAAATATATATATATATATTTGTTAAACAAATATTCTTGTGTGATAAAATCAAATATATATATATATATGTATATATATATACATACACACATACACAAACATGTGTTATAGGATTTAATAAATTTAAATGAAAATATTAATTAAAATAATAGTTATTGTGACATAATGTGTTGAGCAAGTACGGGATTTAAACGTTGTGTTATTATAAATAAATAAATATATAAGAAAAAAATATGGCAGGAAAATCATGCATGTTACAATATCCCCTAATTCAATTCACCTGATGGAGGCTACTGAAATAGGAAAGATGAGGGCACTTAAGTTTCACTTGATCCTTACGTTTTCTTGTAAACCCAGAGTCACGTTTGAGTTTCCAACGAGCGTTGACTGCTGGTTCGAGTGGGTACCATCGATTAGATGATTCAGGTCTGATGCTCAAGGTCAGGTATGAAGGATGATAGTGAATTTAATTTGAAGAGAATTGAGAAGAAAACTATCGAAGAAATTTTTTTTTTTGAACTTCAAAGATGGAATGCATCACTTGAAGTGAGAACGATGAGAATTTTGTTGATCACAACTTGTTTAGGATGTAGTCTAATATGTTCAAGAAATGTCACTGGATAAGAGGTTTCACAAACATTGGTCAAGGTCAAAATAACATAAAACGTCACGTGACACGTACAACGCTATTTCTAACGATATGACAGGAAAACTTATATATAGGAAGTACCAACGGCGTATCCACCATGCCCTTATCATATCGCATCAGTTTCGTTATTATATATCATGATAGGTTTTATGTCATAACGCACGACAGAATTCACTATGTTTTCCATGCGCTGACTTTTATAATTACGTGTGCACCCGTAATTACTTAATTCATCGCATGGTCCGTATTGATCATCTCATTGTGTGTGGATCGAGAGAGGACAAAAAATTACTTAGTTCACATCTATTGTTTTCACGTATGAGTTGCTAATAAATAACCGTGCCCCTAGATAGTAAGGTCAATCAGAAAACTAAAGAGTAAAAATGTGGCATAACTTAGAGTTCCATAGCTTCCTCGTGTTTGATCAAGAATACGTCAAACCCCGAGTAGCTTAAAAGTTTATAGCTTCTTCGTGTTTGAACAAGAATACGTCAAACCCCGAGTAGCATAAAAGTTTATAGCTCCCTCGTTTTTGAACAAGAATATGTCAAACCCCAAGTAGCTTAAAAGTTTGTAGTTTTCAACCTTAATGGATAAAGTGAATTATCATGCCTTGTGATCTTGCAACAATTGCACCCAATCTAGTTCCGTGTATAATGTAAACATCCAAGTCTCACGTATAATGTGATCAATCTAGTATCATGTATATTGCATTCAACCATGTATCATGTATCATGTGATCAATCTAGTATTGTGTATCATGTTCTAAATCTAGTATTATGTATATTGCAAACAAACAAGTTTCATGTATCATGTGATAAATCCAGTATTATGTATCATGTGAATGCTTATATGTAAGTTACTGAATCTCATGAGTAACGTAAACTATCGAATTTTGTGGGTGGTCGAGTGTTGCGGACAAGCGTGTTGCTTGACGTTCATGTATAATATGGGTGGTTGGGTTCAATCTTCTTGATGTTTATATGGATGGTTAACGCCTACGCGAAAGGATTCATCTCCTTGAAGTGCCTAGTATGTTAGTATATTTCCTAAGGTGCAAGATAATGAAAAGGTTTTGTAAGTGTTTAGAGTGATTTGCGCCCTTTTTTTGTTTGTAAATAGACAAGTAATTGTAACTTATTATTGTTTGTAATTTATTAAAATAGTGAGAATAATGAGTTGAATAAATAGATAAACAGATGAATAAATAAAACTGTTTATTTAATTTTAGTTATCATAAAGAGAATGTTTCGAAGGAAAATAATGGCCAAGTCATTTAATAATTGAGCCAAGATTTAATAATAATTAATTTAACGGAGTAAAAGTCATAATTAATTATTAATTAAGAAATTTTTTTTATAAAACAAGTTGTATTAAGTTTTCTTACGGGGTGAAAAGGTTTATAGAAATTCCAGAATATATTTATAAACTAAGGATTTGATAAAGGTTTTGCTTGAGCGAGATAATGGTGTTAATAAAATAGTTAGTTTACAAAGAAAGGTTTAGGTATGTGTACTAAGTTGCAATAAATAAAATGACGGTGTTTAGATGGTACCCATTCGGTATCATAACTAAATGGATACTTTGACAAATCAAAGTGATTCAAATTCTTAAACTTTCAAGAACACTTGCTTTAGCCTATAGGTGAATACTCACTTCGGGAATTCTCAAGAAAGCATACGGATCCTTCGGTTGATTTGGATTTATATGAAATGCTTTACTAGACAAAAGACCCAAAGTACAAGCATTCACCCTTCCGGATTGCACATGTTCTCTACAAATTTTCAGAACTCAAAACTTTGACAGGATTTTAAAAATTTAATAGGCTTTAGGCCTAAGAGTTTAAATTTTGTTCACAAATGATGATGGTGGCATAATTCTCAATGTGTAAGTGTGAAGGTGTATAAAGACTTAGGAATGAATAAGTGTGTGGTAAGACTTAGGATAACATTTAATGTGTAACATCCCAGAATAGTAAATAAGTAAATAATAAAGCGATAGAGATTTAATCGTCAAAAAATGAAAGAAAATGGATGGGCTTGGGCTCGGCTCCAACGGGACGAGGGAAGCCCAGGTATATAAGGGTCGAGGCAGGCTTAGACTCTCATTTTTTCGCCAACACTTGCAATCTAGAGAGAGAAAGGAGAGCTCGGGTGTAGAGAGAGAACATTGACGGATCGACCCGAAATTAAAGGAGCACGTTACTACTGAGCCCGTGAGCAAAACCTCCGAATCAGAATTCCAATCCAGGTAACGATTCAACCATAAACTGAGTTTTTGTTCGTTTTGGGGTTTTTCGGGTTTTAGCTAAATAAGAGACGTTTTTATGGATGAAACTTGAAAATAAGCTTAGAACTAGCATCTAGAATGAAAATTGCACCTTTTGATCAAAGAAAATTGTAAGATTGGCATGATCAGGTTAGCATGCAAGAATTTTGGACTTGTTCAGGAAACAGGTCTTTCGTACTTATCAAGTACGCAAGAAGGATGTCATGCGTACTTATCAAGTACGCATGAGGAAGATCCTGCGTACTTATCAAGTACGCAGGAGGAAGATCCTGCATGCTTATCAAGTACGCAAGAAGAATGTTCTGCGCACTTGTCAAGTACGCATGAACCAGGCCCTGCGCACTTGCTAAGTGCGCAGGCATCAGGCTAGATAGTGAAGTCAGTAAACCGTTAGAGTCGGGATTGGGTCTGATGTGTATTTAACTACCTAATTCAGATCATACGTGACGTTGTTGGACCTTTGCTTAGGACAACCAAGACTAGCTTATCAGGTGAGTTCAATGTGCCCCCTTCTATGTTATGTGCGAATCATTTTAAATGTTTTGGGGGCTGAAGTGTATACACTAAATGAATAAATGCTATGAATGTCAATATGATCATACGTGGTATACAAATATATATATATATATATATACTTATATATGAAAATGAATTATGAACAAAGAATGAAACGTATGATTATAAAGAATGAATGAAAGGAGGACATAACGTAAATGAATGAAATATTGCTTTATATTATATATATTGCATGTTATGAATGTATGTAAACGTTATGAACACTTCTATGACAACGGCTACTTCGGTAGACGGATGGCCACGTGACTATTTTGCAACCGGGACAAAAACGTTCCTTCGCAAGCTAGGACGTATAAAAAGGCACTCATGGACGGTCGAAGCAAATGCCTTAACTCATGTAGAACGGTTGCATACATAATGGTCGTGTGGGAAACGGATGCCCTAGGGCAAACGGACAAAATGACGGACTACGACAGTAGGACGGTTTAAGAGCGGACGGACAAAGGTTGCCGGACGGATTTATGTTTCGACGGACGATTGGTTTATGAAAAGGGCTACGACGGTAGTTCTCACTGCGATGACTTTGTGACATTCACGACAAGTATGATGGGTTGATCACCCTTATGTTTATGGCCAAATGAATGTTCTCCCCTATGTATGTACATATGTATATACTCAATATGAATGTTATGTGAGAACAGTAAGTCAAAGAATATGTTAAAGCACGAATATTACGTATGTTATATATACATACATATAATACTCATGATAAGGTAAATGTTATGTATGATTGTATTTAAACTAGAACTCACCAGCGTTAGCTGATTTTTAGTATACATTTCAGGTAAAGGAAGGAAGGGTCGTGCGATGGCGTGAAGGTTACCCGACACAAGACTGACATCCCACTTTTATATACGTTAAGACAATGTTATGTATTTAATTGATAAGACTTCCGCTGTTATGTCATGTTATGTTACGTTATGTAATGATTGAATTCGAATGTATTAAATTTAAGCTCAGTATTTATGACTATGTTTATGAGTAAATCCAACAAGTGAGGTTACCCGGGAATGGGGCCTTACAAGTTGGTATCAGAGCAATAGTTTGAGAGATTCAGACATCCCTAGATGTCTGGACTCAAACTGATTATGGGACCAACGCATGGATGTCAGTATGGGTAACCAACACCAACGCCCGCACGGTAAGTAAGTACTAAAGTTAATGCACTTGGATAAGAATAGATACCTTAACTTAGAACAAATAGATGTCAATGTCACAACCGATTTGAAGAGTTTTGAACCCGAAAAGCAATGTAAATTAGTAATCACAAACCGGTCACTGTAATTAAAAATTTACCTTGCTCGTACTGTTCCAAACTATGATCTGAAGAAATAACATTGATGTATTCCCTTTATAACTATCAGGAAACTAGGAACTATGGCTGGTGGGGGAAGAACAGGACGCCGAGGCGGTCGCACTGGCCTAGTCGGTAGACCTCCATTGAATCAAAGACATAAAGAGGAAGAGAGTGTGCACGCAGAACACACTGAGAGTGTGCACGAAACAGAGGTGACCCCAACTAGGGACGACAATCAAGGGCCTTTACAGTTAGAACCAGAGGTCAGGGATGCTATTGCCCGTGAAGTGGTACTCACTCTGAAGAAAGTATTGCCTGATCTACTATCCGAGGCACTAAAGAAAAGTAGAGAGGAGGATGAAGGAGACCATGAAGAGAAAGTGTACGACAGTGATGGGGATGAAGTAAAGGTGGGATCAAGCAATCGTGGGTGTACTTACAAAGGTTTCAAGGACGGTGACCCACCCAAGTTCGATGGGAACAAGGATTCAGCGGCTACATTCAAATGGATTGAGAGGATGAACGCTGTAGTCAACATCAGCGAGTGTCGACCGGACCAGGCTGTTAAGTATGTTGCCCATTCTTTCACCAATGAGGCACTAAGTTGGTGGAGGAACATTCAGAGGACAAAGTCGCCAAACGCTCTTGCCAGAATGACGTGGGACGACCTGAAGAAGCTGATAATCCAAAAGTTCTGTCCCCAGAACGAAATTGATCGAGTGGAAAATGAATTCCTAAACTTCAAGGCTGGCAGCAAGACGCACCGCCAGTATACTTCCAGGTTCAATGAACTAGCCCAACTGGTACCCCACCTGGTGGAGACAGTAGAACGAATGATTAAGTACTATGTAAAGGGCCTACCTTAAAGGGTCCGTGTTCATGTAAAAGCTAATCTACCAACGACCTTCGAGGTGGTAGTCAACCTGTCGGGGATCGTCTATGACGATTATGCTAACGAGGACACAGCTCCCGAAGCTACAAAACGGAAATGGGAGAACTCGTTTAAAGGAAATGGAAAAGGGAAACTACACCGCTGAGGCGAAGAAGCCTAGGGTAGAAGGGTATGAAGTTTGTAAGAGATGCTCAAAGAAACACCAAGGCGAATGTCTTGTTGGCCCGACCATGTGTTATAAATGCGTGAGGCCGGGGCACTACTCCCAAGATTATTTGAAGGACGTCAAGTGCCAAAGTTGTGGAAGATATGGACACCAGACTAGGGATTACAGGAAAACCAGACAATCCGGTTCGGGAAAGGAAAAGGAAGCTGAAAAGGAAGAGCCGCAGGCTAGGACTAGAGCCTACGCCCTGACTGAGGAGGAAGCAAGGGGAAACCCTGATGTTGTGTCAGGTACGTTCCTAGTTAATAACGAACATGCTGCTATTTTATTTGACTTTGGTGCTAGTAAAAGTTTTATATCCAATGCATTTAGTCGTAAACTAGATTGCACTATCAACACCATAGTAAAGGCCTTTAGCGTACAAACTGCCGTTGGTAAAAATTCGGTAGTATTTCAAGTAACAGAGGATTGCATCATAGAAATAGAGGGTCATAAGTTCCCTTCTAGATTGTTCCTTCTCACCTTAGGAGGATTCGATATAGTATTGGGTATGGATTGGCTAGCTGCCAATGAAGCTCAAATCATATGTAAACGTAAGAGGATACACCTTAAAGCTCCAAGCGGCAACCCAATTACGGTTTATGAGGATTGGAATTGCACGATGCCGAACGTCATCTCGATGATCAAGGCCGAAAGTTACATGAGGCGCGGTTGCGAAGCTTATCTGGCATATGTTATTGATGATAGAATGAAAATGAATGAACTCAAGAATGTACCCGTGGTGTGCAACTTTCTAAAAGTATTCCCTAAGGATCTACCTGGGTTACCACCCGATCGGGAAATATAATTTCAGATTGACTTACTGCCAGGAGCTGAGCCCGTTGCCAAAGCCCCCTACCGATTGGCTCCGTCAGAAATGAAAGAATTGATGTCTCAACTAGAGGAACTAACAGAAAAAGGATTTATTAGACCGAGCATCTCACCATGGGGCGCTCCGATACTATTTGTAAAAAAGAAGGACGGTAGCATGCGCATCGACTACCGCTAGTTGAACAAGAGGACAGTAAAGAACAAATACGCACTGCCTAGAATAGACGACCTTTTTGATCAACTGCAAGGTGCGAGTTGGTTCTCAAAGATCGATCTTAGGTCGGGTTACCATCAGTTGAAAGTAAGAGAAGAAGACGTACCAAAGACCGCGTTTCACACGCGTTATGGGCATTATGAGTTTCTCTTGATGTCCTTCGGATTGACCAACGCACCAGCAGCGTTCATGGACTTGATGAATAGAGTATGTCGACCCATGTTGGATCGATCAGTGATAGTTTTTATAGACGACATACTGGTATATTCGAAAAGCGAGGGTGATCACCACTGCCACCTAAGAGAGGTTCTGGAGGTGCTTAAGCAGGAAAAGTTGTACGCAAAATTCTCCAAATGTGCGTTCTGGCTTAGGGAAGTCCAATTCCTAGATCATGTAATAAACCCAAATGGAATCATGGTGGATCCTGCAAAGATCGAGACAGTAAAGGAATGGAAGGTCCCAAAGACACCAACAGAGATACGAAGCTTTCTTGGATTGGCAGGCTACTATCGAAGGTTCATTCAAGATTTTTCAAGAATAGCCTCGCCGCTAACTAATTTAAAACGGAAGGAAGTGAAATATGAATGGGGTCCAACCCAAAACGACGCCTTTGAGGAACTTAAGGCACGATTAACCCAAGCTCCAGTCTTGGCACTACCTGAGGGAAATGAAGACTTGGTAGTCTACTCTGACGCTTCGGGGCAGGGTTTAGGTTGCGTACTTATGCAACGAGGAAAGGTAATTGCTTACACCTCGCGACAACTAAAGATTCATGAGGTTAACTACCCAACACATGATCTAGAGTTAGCAGCAGTAGTTTTCGCGTTGAAAATATGGAGGCACTATCTGTATGGAGTTAAATGCACCATTTACTCTGATCACAAAAGCCTGAAGTACTTTTTCGAGCAAAAGGAATTAAACATGAGACAAAGGAGATGGTTAGAGCTACTGAAAGACTATGATTGTGAGATATTGTACCATCTAGGCAAGGCAAACGTGGTGGCCGACTCTTTAAGTAGAAAGGAAGAATCGACACCTATCCGGATCAAAGCGTGTCAGCTGATTATAACGCCAGATTTGATGAGTGAAATATCAAAGGCACAAGACGAAGCACTATTAGAAAGAAATATAAAACGGGAAAGAATAATGGGACAACAAGGGAATTTTGATGCAAATGCATACGGTGTACGAACTAGGTTTGGCCGGATGTGGATACCTAAGATTGGCGAGCTTAGAGCCAAAATACTCGATGAGGCCCATAAGTCTCGCTATTCTATCCATCCCGGGACAAAAAAAATGTATCAAGACTTGAAGAAAGAGTACTGGTGGCCTGGCATGAAGAATGATGTGACCGAGTACGTGAACAAGTGTCTAACGTGCTCACTAGTTAAGGCCGAGCACCAGAAACCGTGCGGTAAAATGCAACCCCTACCAATACCAGAATGGAAGTAGAAGGAGATCACGATGGACTTCATTACCAAGCTACCACGAATAGCTAAAGGCAATGATACCATTTGGGTGATCGTCGACCGCTTGACGAAAAGTGCTCACTTCTTGCCAATACGTGAGACTTCTTCATCAGAAAGACTAGCAGAAATATTTATCAAGGAAGTTGTGAGTAGACACGGTATGCCGCTGTCTATTGTGTCCGACAGGGATACTAGATTCACGTCAAGGTTTTGGAAGAAATTCAATGAAGCCACTAGGCTGAACATCAGCACCGCTTACCACCCCAAAACCGATGGACAATCGGAAAGGACCATTCAGACCTTGGAGGACATGCTCCGGGCCTGTATAATTGACTTCGGTGGAAGCTGGGACAGCCATTTACCATTGGCAGAATTCTCATATAACAACAGCTATCACTCAACTATTGGCATGCCGCCATTCGAAATGTTGTATGGAAGGAGATGCAGGACTCCGGTTTGTTGGGGGGGAAATTGGACAGAAGGATTTTACAAGTCTCGAAGTAGTCAAAGCTACTTTCGAGAAATTTGATCAAATCAAGGCTCGAATGAAAGCCGCAAAGGACAGACAGAAATCATACGTGGATAAGAGAAGAAGGGATTTAGAGTTTCAAGTAGGGGACATGGTACTGTTAAAAGTATCACCATGGAAAGGAATCATCCGATTCAGAAAACGTGGCAAACTAAGTCCAAGGTTTTTCGGAACATTCAAGATTTTAGCGAGAGTGGGTCAAGTTGCTTACAGAATCGACCTACCCGTTGAGCTTAGTGGAATACACCCTACGTTCCACGTGTCGCACTTACGCAAGTGCCTAGCTGACGACACAGCTCACATACCTTACGACAAGATCGAAGTGGATGACAGTCTAAATTATGTAGAGGAACCGATAGCCATCCTTGACAGAGCTGAGAAACGACTACGCAATAAGTCGATTCCTTTAGTCAAAATACAATGGAAGCACAGAAAAGGGTCAGAAGCTACGTGGGAAAAAGAAGACGAGATGAGGGGACTATACCTTCAATTGTTTAACGTATAAGCGGTTTCGAGGACGAAACCTCTTTAAGGAGGGTAGACTTGTAACGTCCCAAAATAGTAAATAAGTAAATAATAAAGCGATAGAGATTTAATCATCAAAAAATGAAAGAAAATAGATGGGCTTGGGCTCGGCTCCAACGGGCCGAGGGAAGCCCAGGTATATAAAGGTCGAGGCAGGCTTAGACTCTCATTTTTTCGCCAACACTTACAATCTAGAGAGAGAAAGGAAAGCTCGGGTCTAGAGAGAGAAAGTTGACGGATCGACCCGAAATTGAAGGAGCACGTTACTACTGAGCTCGTGATCAAAACCTCCGAATCAAAATTCAAATCCAGGTAACGATTCGACCCTAAACTGAGTTTTTGTTCGTTTTGGGGTTTTTCGGGTTTTAGCTAAATAGGAGACGTTTTTATGGATGAAACTTGAAAATAAGCTTAGAACTAGCATCTAGAATGAAAACCGCACCTTTTGATCATAGAAAATTGTAAGATTGGCATGATCAGGTTAGCATGCAAGAATTTCGGACTTGTTCAGGAAACAGGTCTTGTGTACTTATCAAGTACGCAAGAAGGATGTCTTGCGTACTTATCAAGTACGCATGAGGAAGATCCTGCATACTTATCAAGTACGCAGGAGGAAGATCCTGCGTGCTTATCAAGTACGCAAGAAGAATGTTCTGCGCACTTGTCAAGTATGCATGAACCAGGCCCTGCGCACTTGATAAGTGCGCAGGCATCAGGCTAGATAGTGAAGTCAGTAGGATCGCCTAATTCAGTATGATTAAACCGTTAGAGTCGGGATTGGGTCTGATATGTATTTAACTACCTAATTCAGATCGTACGTGACATTGTTGGACCTTTGCTTAGGACAACCAAAACTAGCTTCATAGGTGAGTTCTATGTGCCCCCTTCTATGTTATGTGAGAATCATTTTAAATGTTTTGGGGCTGAAGTGTATACACTAAATGAATAAATCCTATGAATGTCAATGTGATCATACGTGGTATACAAATATATATATATATACTTATATATGAAAATGAATTATGAACAAAGAATGAAACGTATGATTATAAAGATTGAATGAAAGGAGGATATAACGTAAATGAATGAAATCTTGCTTTATATTATATATATTGCATGTTATGAATGCATGTAAACGTTATGAACACTTCTATGACAACGGCTACTTCGGTAGACTGACGACCACGTGACTATTTTGCAACCGGGACAAAAACGTTCCTTCGTAAGCTAGGACGTATAAAAAGGCACTCATGGACGGTCGAAGCAAATGCCTTAACTCATGTAGAACGGTTGCATACATATTGGTCGCGTGGGAAACGGATGCCCTAGGGCAGACGGACAAAATGACGGACTACGACAGTAGGACGGTTTAAGAGAGGACGGACAAAGGTTGCCGGGCGGATTTATGTTTCGACGGACGGTTTTCTAGAGCCGGACGGTTTATGAAAAGGCCTACGACGGTAGTTCTCACTGCGATGTTTTTGTGACATTCGCGACAAGTATGATGGGTTGATCACCCTTATGTTTATGGCCAAGTGAATGTTCTCCCCAAGTAAGTATGTATGTACATATGTATATACTCAATATGAATGTTATGTGAGAACAGTAAGGCAAAGAATATGTAAAAGCACGAATATTACGTATGTTATATATACATACATATAATACTCATGATAAGGTAAATGTTATGTATGATTGTCTTTAAACTAGAACTCACCAGCGTTAGCTGACTTTTAGTATACATTTCAGGTAAAGGAAGGAAGGGTCATGCGATGGCGTGAAGGTTACCCGACACAAGACTGCCATCCCACTTTTATATACGTTAAGAGAAAGTTATGTATTTAATTGTTAAGACTTCCGCTGTTATGTCATGTTATGTTACGTTATGTAATGATTGAATTCGAATGTATTAAATTTAAGCTCAGTATTTATGACTATGTTTATGAGTAAATCCAACAAGTGAGGTTACCCGGGAATGGGGCCTTACATAATGAGATCAAATAGGTTGCATGTAATCAAACAGTATGGTAAATAAAGTATTACATAGATAACAATTTTATAAGCATAAGAGTTATCAAGTAGTGTAGCACATAAAATATCGTGTATTGTATCATGCGGTGTAATACCTATGATAACATGTTAGATAATCACGCAAGGGTGCCCTAAGGTTATAGAGTAGGTCATTGGTTTCTAATAACCTAATTCCCTATAACCATGTCTCTGATACCAATCTGTCACACCCCAACCGACGGCGGAATACGTCGGGCCGGACGTGTAGACTGTTCATAAGCACATGATCAAGCTAAAGTTTCATATATTAATTACATCTAGATTTCGTTACATAAATTCAATCAACAACCAAAATAAAATACATCCACATGTTCTAGTTCTTTGTTCACTAAGTCCAAATCCTATATGTTGTATCTTGCATATGATCTCATATACTAGTACCGGAAACATGATGAAAACATGGTCAACTAAAATAGTTGGTGAGCATACATAGGTTTTGACACCACAAGTAATATCAAGAGTTTGTGTACAATTCATATGATGCATAGATTAATAAGGCGATTATGAAGAACCACTATTGTTTAAACTGGGCGCACAATCAAACCTTGTGACTGATTGGCATAACACGCAGGTTATCCTTAAGTGTTTTCGGAAACAATCACCCTAACCCGGTGGGTTGGTCAGACACAATAGATCTATCATTGTATACCGTCGGCTTGTACTGAGTTAATGATTGCATTTGCACTATGCATAAAAAGTATGTAAATGTTGTTTGCACAAATAGTGTTCAAGCATAAGGCACAAATTGCACACATGATCATAAGGTTTGAATTGTAATAGTTGCAAATAGTTTGAATGTAATCATGTTTCACCCCAAAGACTTAAAAGTGAAAAAGGGGCTATGTAAACTCACCTCGCAATGAGTAGCTTGATAAGCACACAAATAGGTTGTTGTTGTTGCACAAGTATTCTAGCTAATCTCAAGATTAACCTATATTTAATGGAATATGTGTATCAATGATTTGTACAATTAAAATAGGAAATTCTAATGCGCAAAGGGATTATGTGGGTTTTTCGTTAATTAAGTAAGATAACATTTGTTTGAGTTTCAAATGTTGTTCATGAACTCCCTTGTAAAAATATGTGTGTAAGGATATATAGTTTCATTCGTTTTTGTGTAAACAATTGAATATGTGTAAATATGAATAGTAAATTTATGTATTTTTTTTATAATAGGTAATTTAAACGAATAATTAGTTTGCTCTTGTTTGTAAATAAATAAATAGATAAGTGAATAATAAGTTGGATAAATAAATAAAAACCTTTTATTTATTTAGTTTCATTCACATGAACATAAGTGTTTCAAAAGAAAATAATGTTCTAATTATTTAGTAATTAAGCCAAAGTTTAAATAATGAATAGTTTGATGACGTAAATAAAAACCAAAATTTTGAAATATAAAGTTTCTAACTGAATAATTTATCAAACCGTAATTTATTATTAAATAAGGAATGAATTATGTGTTAAAGTTTGATAAAAACAAATCGTTGATTAAATAAATAGATAATTACATGAAGGGATAAATAAATTATTCTCTTTATTTAGTTTGATTTCTACGGTAAATAAAAAATAATAATAATAATCTTCTAATTAATTTTATAATTAAATTAAAGTTAATTATTGATTAAAATATATAACAAAAATGATTATAACTGTTTTACAACTATAAATTATAAGCCAAGAAAGATAAGTGGATAATTTTCTTTAGAGTACATATATTAAATCACTAAGTTTTATTAGGTTTTAGTCCCAATAATATTAACAAAAAAAATGGTTTCCTTGATAAATTCATAATTCGAGTTCGTGAAATTGATCAACGTGATAAAGGGTTTATATAGATAATTTTTATGAAAAATATTGGATTAAAATAAATTTTAAATCTCAAAAACAAGGAAAAAATTTCCCAAAACAGGTCTGGCCGGGATCAAACCCGTTACCTCTTGCGTATGGGGTAAGGGCTTTAACCGGTGGGACTGGGCATTTGCCTTGATGAGAATGAAATTTCTTAATTTAAAACTACCAGTCACACACCTCCTTCTTCCCCAAGTCATGAAACTCGTAAACCCTAACCCCAATCCACCATGAAATCTCATCAATACGAGTTCAAAATGACGGGGCTTTTGATCAGTAGATCAAAACGAGTAGAAGGGTTATAGGATTTACCTGAAACGATTACACAGAAGGCGAGATCGATGGGAACCGTAAACTCAGATTCTTCAACATTTAATCACGAGCCAGAGATGTTTTAAGGTGGATTTCAGTAATCAGTTAGTATCAAAAGGAGGTCGCGCACGTTTATGGGTCGTTATAATAGTCCGATTTCACACGAAACGTATGATTGATTCGGGTTTGGTCGAAACGGTTACGGCTTGGTTTTTGAGTTAAGATCCTATAATTACGAGTGAATTTGGTTCATTAATAGCATTGAAACACATCACATAACGCCCACGCACGTTTTGCTAGCATTAACAGTCTTCAAATTCACGAATTTGAGTTTGATTTCAAATGGTTTGACTCTAAGAAAAGTCAAAATCATCCTTCATGATTTCCAGGGTTCAGCTCCAAAAAGAAAGGGTTCAACTAACATGGGGTGGGGGGGGGGGGGTTTCAAAAGGCAATTTAGAGTTAATGGTTGTTTGCACAAAAAATGTTCAAACATAAGACACAAATTGCACACATGATCATAAGGTTTGAATTGTAATAGTTGCAAATAGTTTTAATGTAATCATGTTTCATCCAAAGACATAAAAGTGAAAAAGGGGCTATGTAAACTCACCTCGCAATGAGTAGCTTGATAAGCACACAAATAGTATGTTGTTGTTGCACATGTATTCTAGCTAATCTTAAGATTAACCTATGTTTAATGAAATATGTGTATCAATGATTTGTACAATTAAAATAGGAAATTCTAATGCGCAAAGGGATTATACGGGTTTTTCCTTAATTAAGTAAGAAAACATTTGTTTGAGTTTCAAATGTTGTTCATGAACTCCCTTGTAAAAATATGTGTGTAAGGATATGTAGTTTTATTCGTTTTTGTGTAAACAAGTGAATATGTGTAAATATGAATAGTCAATTTATGTACTTTTGTTTATAATAGGTAATTTAAACGAATAATTAGTTTGCTCTTGTTTGTAAATAAATAAATAGAGAGGTGAATAATAAGTTGGATAAATAAATAAAAACCTTTTATTTATTTAGTTTCATTCCCATAAACAAAAGTGTTTCAAAAGAAAATAATGTTCTAATTATTTAGTAATTAAACCAAATTTTAAATAATGAATAGTTGGATGTCGTAAATAAATAAAAACCAAAATTTTGAAATATAAAGTTTCTAACTGAATAATTTATCAAACCATAATTTATTATTAAATAAGGAATGAATTATGTGTTAAAGTTTCATAAAAACAAATCGTTGATTAGATAAATAGAAAATTACATGAAGGGATAAATAAATTATTCCCTTTATTTAGATTGATTTCTACGGTAAATAAAAATAATAATAATAATAATAATCTTCTAATTAATTTTATAATTAAATCAAAGTTAATTATTGATTAAAATATATAACAAAAATGATCATAACTGTTTTACAACTATAAATTATAATCCAAGAAAGATAAGTGAATAATTTGCTTTAGAGTACATATAATAAATCACTAAGTTTTATTAGGTTTTAGTCCCAATAATATTAAAAAAAAATGGTTTCCTTGATAAATTCACAATTCGAGTTCATGAAATTGATCAATGTGATAAAGGGTTTATATAGATAATTTTTATGAAAAATATTGGATTAAAATAAATTTTAAATCTCAAAAACAAGGAAAAAATCGCCCAAAACAGGTCTGGCCGGGATCGAACCCGCGACCTCTTGCGTATGGGGTAGGGCTTTAACCGGTGGGACTGGCATTTGCCTTGATGAGAATGAGATTTCTTAATTTAAAACTAACAGTCACACACCTCCTTCTTCCCCAAGTCATGAAACCCGTAAACCCTAACCCCAATCCACCATGAAATCTTATCAATACGAGTTCAAAATGACGGGGCTTTCGATCAGTAGATCAAAACGAGTAGAAGGGTTGTGGGATTTACCAGAAACGATAACACAAAATGCTAGATCGATGGGAACCGTAAACTCAGGTTCTTCGACGTTAAATCGTGAGCCAGAGATGTTTTAAGGTGGGTTTGAGTGATCAGTGAGTATCAAAGGGAGGTCGCGCACGTTTATGGGTCGTTATAATAGTCTGATTTCACACGAAACGTATGATTGATTCGGGTTTGGTCAAAACGGTTACGACTTGGTTTTTGAGTTAAGATCCTATGATTATGAGTGAATTTGGTTCATTATTAGCATTGAAAAAGATCACATAACCCCCACGCACGTTTTGCTAGCATTAACAGTCTTCGAATTCGCGAATTTGAGTTTGATTTCAATTGGTTTGACTCTAAGAAAAGTCAAAATCATCCTTTACGATTTCCAGGGTTCAGGTCCAAATAGAAAGGGTTCAACTAACATTGGGGGGGGGGGGGGGTTAAAAAGGCAATTTAGAGGGTCCTTTTTGACTTGTAATGGTTTAGGAACAATAAGGGGGTTCAAACTATGTTTAATTATTTTAATTCTTTTATGAACTTTATAAAAACTAATTATATTATAAATTTAAAATGATTTATTTAAAATGTCAAATATATATATTTGTTAAACTAATATTCTTGTGTGATAAAATCAAATATATATATACATACACAAACATGTGTTATAGGATTTAATATGTAAATGCAAGGTTTAAATTTAAATGAAAGTATTAATTAAAATAATGGTTATTGTGACATAATGTGTTGAGCAAGTACGGGATTTAAACGTTGTGTTATTATAAATAAATAAATATAAAAAGATATGGCAGGAAAATCATTGATGTTAAAGTATCCCAAGTTGAGTGAATTTCGTCCCGAAATTCACCTGATGGAGGCTACTGAAATAGGAAAGATGAGGGCACTTAAGTTTCATTTGATCCTTACGTTTTCAAGTAAACCCAAAGTCACGTTTGAGCTTCCAAGGAGCTTTGACTGTCAGTTCGAGTGGGTACCATCGATTAGATGATTCAGGTCTGATGCTCAAGGTCAGGTATGAAGGATGATAGTGAATTTAATTTGAAGAGAATTGAGGAGAAAACTATCGAAGAATTTTTTTTTGGAACTTCAAAGATGAAATGCATCACTTGAAGTGAGAACGATGAGAATTTTGATGTATCACAACTTGTTTAGGATGTAGTCTAATATGTTCAAGAAATGTCACTGGATAAGAGGTTTCAGAAACATTGGTCAAGGTCAAAATAACATAAAATGTCACGTGACACGAACAACGCTATTTCTGACGATATGACAGGAAAACTTATATATAGGAAGTTCAGCGGTGTATCCACCATGCCCTTATCATATCGTATTAGTTTCGTTATTATATATCACGATAGGTTTTGTGTCATAACGCACAACATAATTCACTATGTTTTCCATGCGCTGACTTTTATAACTACGTGTCCACCCGTAATTACTCAATTTATCGCATGGTCCGTATAGATCATCCCATTGTGTGTGGGTCGAGAGAGGACACAAAATTACTTAGTTCACATCTATTGTTTTCATGTATGAGTTGCTAATAAATAACTGTGCCCCTAGATAGTAAGGTCAATCAGAAAACTAAAGAGTAATAATGTGGCATAACTTAGAGTTCCATAGCTTCCTCATGTTTGATCAAGAATACGTCAAACCCTGAGTAGCTTAAATGTTTATAGCTTCCTGGTGTTTGAACAAGAATACGTCAAACCCTGAGTAACTTAAAAGTTTATAGCTCCCTCGTGTTTGAACAAGAATACGTCAAACCCCGAGTAGCTTAAAAGTTTGTAGTTTTCAACCTTCATGGATAAAGTGAATTATCATACCTTGTGATCCATCAATTGCAACAATTGCACCCAATCTAGTTCCGTGTATAATGTAAACATCCAAGTCTCACGTATAATGTGATCAATCTAGTATCATGTATATTGAATTCAACCATGTATCATGTATCATGTGATCAATCTAGTATTGTGTATCATGTGCTAAATCTAGTATTATGTATATTGCAAACAAACAAGTTTCATGTATCATGTGATAAATCCTGTGTTATGTATCATGTGAATGCTCATATGTAAGTTACTGAATCTCATGAGTAATGTAAACTATCGAATTTTGTGGGTGGTCGAGTGTTGCGGACAAGCGTGTTGCTTGACGTTCATGTATAATGTGGGTGGTTGGGTTCAATCTTCTTGATGTTTATATGGATTGTTAATGCCTACGCGAAAGGATTCATCTCTTTGAAGTGCCTAGTATGTTCATATATTTCCGAAGGTGCAAGATATTGAAAAGGTTTTGTAAGTGTTTAGGGTGATTTTTTTACGAATACTTGATTTGTGCCTTTTTTTTGTTTGTAAATAGACAAGTAGTTGTAACTTATTATTGTTTGTAATTTATTAAAATAGTGAGAATAATAAGTTGAATAACTAGATAAACAGATGAATAAATAAAAACGTTTATTTAATTTTAATTATCATAAAGAGAATGTTTCGAAGAAAAATAATGGCTAAGTCATTTAATAATTGAGGCAATATTTAATAATAATTAATTTAACGGAGTAAAAGTCATAATTAATTATTAATTAAGATAATGTTTTTATAAAACAATTTGTATTAAGTTTTCTTACAAGGTGAAAAGGTTTATAGAAAATTTATATTTCAGAATATATTTATAAACTAAGGATTTGATAAAGGTTTTGCTTGAACGAGATAATGGTGTTAATAAAATAGTTAGTTTACAAAGAAAGGTTTAGGTATATGTACTAAATTGCAATAAATAAAATGATGGTGTTTAGATGGTACTCATTCGGTATCATAACCAAATGAATACTTTGACAAATCAAAGTGATTCAAATTCTTATGTCACACCACCAAATTCCACTAACGGAGTTTTACCGTTTGGAAGGTGACACACCAGGATCTCAGTCGTTAGTTACATCAAACGACTCTATATGGGACTTTAAATGTCATAACATAAAAGTTCATAGTTAATGCGGAAGCGTTTAAACAAGATAGTTACTGCGCAAAACAAATGCGCTCAAGTTTAATTTAATAAAAGCAAGTGAATTGTCTCGAATGTTTGCATATGAATGAAATGACAGTAGGACTCCATGGATGCCCTAGATGTCCAACTTATGCCTTAGCGACCTGAGAAACATGTAAGAAAAAGTGTCAACCCGAGGTTGGTGAGTTCACAGGTTTCAAGTTTGCAATAAGAGAGTGTTTGCCAGATTATGTACATTCAATATGCATATCTATAGGTAGCTAGCTTATGTTCATGTCTTACTAAAGCACTCGCAACAAAAACTGACACTGTGTTTGTTTGTTTGCCTCCAGCCAGTTCTATCAACTCTGACTAATGTGTTAAGGTCAATATAACACCCGTTCGACCTCCAATCGAGTTAGCGCGACTAACGCGGTTGGGGTTTGTCAAATCTAATAGTACTACCAAAATTATCTCGCTCATACCATATTAACGGTCCGATGTGTGTGAGGAATTTTCATGATAGTGTTACGCTTAGCCTCAACAGTGATATCATATGAATTACAATAACCCAAAAAGGGTTGTGACATGTTTTCTCCCCCAAATAAAAATAGTAAAAGGGGTCGTGAAACTCACCTGAGTTGTGTACAAGTAGTAGATTGCACCACACAAGGATGCAAGTAGGAAACACAAGAGTTTGCATGTGAACTGCTTACGTATACCCTAAAATTATAAGCATAATAGTTAGGGATACAATGGGTTTTGTGACGACGACACGAAAGATTTGGATGTCCTAAAATACACGTAGGACCAATGAGTAGACGAAGTGTCCATGGGAATAAGGGTTTCTAATTATTATGAAAGTGTTTTGTGTCGAACGTCTCTAATTACGAATAATATTAATTAATAATTATATTCGTGCGTTTGTACCATTAAAATAATGGCTAGGAAAATAATATAATTAATATATTATTTTTAGAGAAATAACATGATTATATAAAATGTGTGACAAAATAATAAAACTATTATTTTTATCTGGATCATAACAACGTGGATAATAATATAAATGAGTATATTATTTATTAGTTTTGAAACGTTTTACTAAGTTTATAAACGTGGCAAAAATAATATAAATATATATATTATTTTTAATTGAGTTACGGGGTTGAAAATAATATAAATATATCATTTTATTTGAAGTGGTGGTTTTGAAAATAATATAAATATATATTATTTTAAAAATGGATATTAAATAATAGTTATAATTTCAAAACCGAGTCCACGGGTGGTTTACGGGTTCAAAACATATTAATATAATAATATAATAATATAATAATATGAGAAATGTTTTTATATTAAAAAAAATAACAAAAATCGTTTTTTAAAAATAACAATGGGTGGAGAGGCTCGAACCCGGGTCTCTCCCCCAACAGCACACAAACTTAACCATTACACCCGCTAGGGCAATCACATACGAATCCGGATTGGGATGGTTTTATCCCAAAGCTCCAATGAGCTTCCCTCCCCAAACGCATACGTGTTCGAACCCGTCCCAAATCCCACAATTTTGATCACGATCGAGCAAGATGAATTAGGGGTTTTGTTAGTTAGTCAAAAGTGAACTGGTGTGTGATTTTAGTTTCAAACTCAACTAGTTTTGGATCATTAGATCTGGTTTAAGAAAGCCGAAACCCTAGAATTAGGACTTGGAATTGATTTGATCAATTTGGATAATAATGGTGGATGGATTCATGGGGCTTTTACTGATTAGAGTGTTGCGAAACTACCCCTGTAGTTTAATTGCATTGAGATTGTGTCTAAGATCAAAAACCCCAAAACGTATTATGAATAAACCCTAGATTCCGGATCATGGTCAATTCGATGTCATATGATCAAATTAGCATAGGGTTATCAAAGTGTAACTGATTGCGAACCCATCCATCTAATTTGATTGAATTGAGATCGTGCTTGGATCAAGGTTCGATCAAACCGAATTTGTATGAACCCTATAAACCAGTTCATGATTTAGAGATTGAAATGAAACTAGAGATGTAATCAATTACTAGAACTGATGTCGGATTGGTGGAGCTCGACTAAAATGGACTTCGGCTTGCGCGAGCTTGGTCTTCGGTTACTCTAATCGCGTCTCCGAACGAATTGGTGTGTGCAACAGCTTCTGATGGATGCGATCAAGGTGTGCAGGCGTATAATTTGTGAGGATAATGATCGAGATGGACGAATTTGTGCGCAATAGGGATGAACTCGACGGTTATGGGTTTAATGCCCATGATTGAGATTAATTTGATTTAATAACAATGTTTAATGCTCAAATGATGTACGTTAATGACATTATCGCGCATGACAGTTACAAGCTTGGATGAAAGTCGGTTATGGAACTCGAATTTGGCTCAAGAACACACAGGTTTGACGTTTAAAAGTCAAACAGGACATAAACACTAAATTTTGACTTAGCAAGGTCAACATAATTGGTTTAGGGAAATTACAACTTTGGTCCTTTTAGTTTTAGGTTAAATAATGATAGAAATAGTCCCTGGAGTTTGTGATGAGGTTAAATAGGTTAAGATTTAACTGGATTTAAATAACGTCGTTAACCTAAAAGTCCGGATTGTCACATCATCCCGTAGTTGAAAGAATTTTCGTCCCGAAAATTAAGATAAATAAAAAAAATTCTGAGGTGTCACATCATCCCATAGTTGAAAGAATTTTCGTCCTGAAAATTAGAATAGTACCTTAAGAATTTGACGTGGATTGCTTGAACAGATGAGGATACTTGCGCATCATCTGATCCTCGCGCTCCCAAGTGAATTCCGGTCCACGTTTCGAGTTCCAACGAACTCTGACAGTAGGTATCTTACTGTGTTTGAGCGTTTTGACTTCCCTATCCATGATTTCTACCGGTTCTTCAATGAAACGCAATTGTTCATCGATGTGTAGTTCCTCAAGAGGAACCGCGAGTGTCTCGTATGCTAAACATTTCTTCAAGTTCGAGACATGAAAGACATCGTGTACACCACTAAGTCCTTTAGGTAGCTCCAGTTGGTACGCTACTGGGCCAATTCTCTTCACTATCTTGAACGGTCCAACATAACGAGGATTTAGTTTGCCTCGCTTCCTAAAGCGAATTACACCCTTCCAAGGTGAGACTTTGAGTAGAACCACGTCGCCTACCTGAAACTCTAACGGTTTACGACGCTTATCGGCGTAGCTCTTTTGACGATCACGAGCTGCCGCCATACGGTTTCGGATTTGAACAATCTTTTCAGATGTTTCGAATACAAGTTCGGGACCCGTAAGTTGGCTATCCCCAACTTCAGCCCAACAGATAGGAGATCAGCATTTACGTCTGTACAATGCCTCGAATGGTGCTACCTTGATGCTAGTGTGATAATTGTTGTTGTAGGAGAACTCCACTAAAGGTAAGTGAGACTCCCAAGTGTTACCGAAGTCGATCACACAAGCTCGTAGCATGTCCTCTAAGGTTTGGATGGTACGTTCCGTTTGATCATCAGTTTGCGGATGATACGCTGTAGTCAAGTCTAGACGTGCGCCTAGAGCTTTTTGTAATAATTGCTAGAATCACGAGGTGAATCGAGTGTCTCGATCCGAAATAATAGAAATTGGCAATCCGTGCCAAGAGACTACTTCCTTTAAATAAATACGGGTAAGTTTTTCCATTTTGTCAGTCTCTCTGATTGCTAAGAAGTGAGCGGATTTGGTCAGACGATCTACGATCACCCAGATGGTGTCGTATTCGCTAGGAGTTTAGGGTAATTTGGTTATGAATTCCGTAGAGATTTGTTCCCATTCTTACATTGGAATTTCTGGCAGCTGAAGTAAGCCAGAAGGCTTATGGTATTCCACCTTGACCTTTGCGCAAGTCAGGCACTTGCTCACATAGGTGGCTATATCCGCCTTCATCTTTGGCCACCAATATAGCACCTTTAGGTTGTGGCACACCTTGTCAGAACATGGATGAATAGAGTATCAAGATTTGTGAGATTCATCCATAACCAGTTCTCTTAAGTTCCCATACGCTGGAACCCATATTCGCTCTGACAGGTAGCGAATGCCATTTGATTTGACCTCCATTTGTTCTTCCATACAGCGTGTGGCTTCCAACGGTAGGTTTTCCTCTTTAAGGGCTTCGAGTTGAGCACTACGTATTTTTTCAGGTAATCCGGTGTGAATAGTAAACTGTAATGCTCAAACTCGTTTGGGTTTGGTGTCCTTACGGCTTAGAGCATCAGCTACCACATTAGCCTTGCACGGATGGTATCTGATCGCACAGTCATAGTCATTTAAGAGTTCGATCCAACGATGTTGTCGTATGTTCAACTCTTTTTGTTTGAAGATATGCTGAAGACTCTTGTGATCGGTGTAGATGGTGCATTTGGTACCGTACAAGTAATGTCTCCATATCTTTAGTGCAAATACCACGGCTCCCAACTCTAAGTCGTGAGTCGTGTAGTTTCTCCTCATGGATTTTCAGTTGATGAGAAGCGTATGCGATCACTTTCTCGCGTTGCATCAGTACACAACCAAGACCTTGGATAGATGCATCACAGTACACCAAAAAATCATCCGTTCCCTCTGGAAGAGATAGGATGGGTGTACTGCAGAGTTTCTGCTTCAGAAGTTGGAATGCTGATTCCTAGGTATCACCCCAGGTATAAGGTTTACTCTTCTGAGTTAAAGGAGTGAGGGGTTGTGCAATCTTAGAAAAATCCTTCAATGAAACGACGGTAGTAGCCAGCTAATCCCCAGAAATTGACGCACCTCCGTCGGCGTTGTAGGTGCTACACAATTCTTGATTGCTTCTACTTTAGTTGGATCGACATGTATTCCTTTCTCGTTGTCTACATGTCCTAAGAATTGCACTTCACGAATCCAGAATTCGCACTATGAAAGTTTTGTGCACAATTGCTCTTGTTTTAGCAATTCCGGAATCAACGGAGGTGTTCCTCATGTTCATCCCTATTCTTGGAGTAGATGAGGATGTCATCGATGAAGACGATAACGAACTGATCAAGGTACGGTTTACACACACGGTTCATGAGGTCCATGAATACCCCGGGTGTATTGGTCAATCCGAAGTGCATGACCATGAATTCGTAGTGACCATACCTAGTTCTGAATGCCGTCTTTGAGATGCCCTCGTCTCGGACTCTCAGTTGGTGATAACCGGATCTAAGATCTGTCTTGGAATAGAAGCTTGATCCCTGGAGTTGATCAAACAAATCATCGATGCGGGGTAAAGGATAACGGTCCTTGTTGGTTACTTTATTAAGTTCACGGTAGTCGATGCACATGGGGAAGGTCCCGTATTTCTTCTTGACAAATAGGACTGGAGCTCCCCATGTCGATGAGCTAGGTCTAATGAAACCTTTATCCAATAACTCTTGCAGTTGTGTGGATAGCTCTTGCAATTCACTAGGTGCAAGTCTACAGGGTGCCCAAGCAATAGGCGCTGCTTCGGGTGCTAGATCAATTTGGAATTCGACTTGACGATGAGGTGGAAGACGTGGTAGATCTTCAGGAAATACCTCCGGATAATCATGAACGATCGGGATGTCGTCAATCTTCTTCTCCTTAGATGGCTGCTCGGCGACGAGAGCCAAAATGACAGTATGACCTTAACGTAGACGCTTTTGTGCTTTCATGAAAGACATGACCTTTACGTAGACGCTTTTGTGCTTTCACGAAAGATATGACCTTTACGTAGATGCTTTTGTGCTTTCACGAAAGATATGATGCCCACGACAGCACCACTCTTTTCTCCTTGGACAGAAAGGGTTTCTCCACTAAGAAGGCGAAAAAATTTGCTCATGACAAATAATTTCGGCTTGGTTCTTAGATAACTAATCCATACCGACAATTACGTCGTAATTGTCAAGCGTGACTGGCTTGGGGTCAATGTCAAGCTTATGACCAGCCAATCCCAGTTTACATCCTCTAAGAATGTGAGTTGCTTTGATTATTTGATCGTCTACTATTTATATAGTGTACTTAGTTTCTAATAGAGTTGAAGTACGACAACACCAACATGAAATTCATGAAGTCATGCTGAGACTTCTAGTGAGACCTGCGCTTATAAGGTAAGCGTCGGTCAACACAAAGGCTGAGGGAAGAGGTTCACATGTAGGAAAAGAAATTTAATGAGATACAGATCCAGTAACATAAGGGATATGATGTCTGTTGAAGTAGTCGCGTTCAACTGATGGTTGGTTAGATCAAATCCCAGTTTCCTAATGTCATTGAAATATCTGGATATACTGGGGTATAAATCAAGTTACACTCAGGATTAGTCACAGGATAAAGCAATAGGGTGAAATGGAATATATTAGTTTAGAAAGAATTCCTCAGATTCCGTTTACATAGTTGGAGTCGGTGGGTTTACCATGAGGTTCTACTAGAGTTTCGATCGAGATGGTTTCATTGATCAAGTCTGGATGAGAGTCTTAGGTTCACTAAGGCTCTTACATGAGTGGAATCAAATGATGGATCCTATGGATGATAGTTCAGTGTGTTCGTAAATACCTTCAACATGATAGTCGCGTCTATCAACTGTTAAATAGGTTTAACGATACCAACTAGTCGTTGAGTGGTTTTAGAGAATTTCTACTGACAGTGGAAACTTAAGTCTGTATATCACTGAGTAGGACCATTTATCCACACACTAGGTTTCACCAGGACTTACATGCACCTCAAATTACTATTACGTGTGCACCCGTAATGATAATTTGCTTTGAATGCTCTGTAGAAATAAAGACTGATGGCTATAAAATTCTCTAAGTACAACTGCTGTGGACCTCAGAGTTTGCTGTAGATCGAAAAAATGTTGCGGATAAGCTTATCCGTAGCGGATACTTGTTCTTCTGTTGACAAAACAAATCTGCTAGGATATCCTTATCTGCTGAAGACCAAAGTTGCTGCTGATAGGAAAATCATCAGCATCTGTGGACAGTTGTGTCTTGCTGCTGATCAACAACATTGCTGCTGATAGCCTGTTGGGTATAATTTTGAGACTGATGCTGTCAATCGAAATTACAGTATCGAAACTACTAGTTTCGGTTGAACTTTTGTTCAATCGAAACTACTAGTTTCGGTTGAACATTTGTTCAATTGAAACTAGGTAGTTTCGATACCTGTTTTTCAGGCCCATTGGGCGGTGGCTTGGAAAACAAGGCGCATGTGCTTGGCCTCCTATATATAGCAGATTATGCCCTAGGAGTGAGTGTGTTTTTGTAGAGGGAATCACCACCCCAGGGGGAGCTCACCCTGGGGGAGACTAATTGTTAGTGTATGATCGAGCGTTTATTTTCATTTCAATCAAAGAATCATACGTTTTATGCTTTCAATTATCTGTTCTTTTCATTTTCATATGTTTATGTTCGTGTATGTGATTTCCGCACCCGTCTCTACCATTTCTGATTTGAGAGTGATACCGGATCCAGAGATTCTGCCTCTCGATCCGGACTGTTTGAAGAATTTCTCCGCAGATCTGTTCTCTCGGGTCTGCTCAGGACCTACATAGCCATTCCCTCTGAAGATCAAACGTTGCAGTTGACTGGCTTCGATAAAGCAACCATTACCATTGAAAACTTTCTGCTGCAACACTGACACACTCCACGCAGAAAGAATGTTACTGGTGCAAGACAATAAAAGACAACGACGCTCTTCTTCCAAGGACTCAAGCAATGAAGCCTAAGAAGACGTTTGAGAAAAGATAACTTTTGTAGTTTTTATTGCCGTTACATGTAGAATAGCTTCAATACAAGATCAACGGCTTGTGTTAGATCTGATTCTTAGAATCAAAAGTCTGTCTTTATTCTAAGTTACTATATAAGTAGTACTTAGAGTCATTGTATACGTGTGCTTTTTCTAAATGAGTTTTCTCTGTAATCTTGTAATCTTTGAAGCTTAATAAAATTGCATTTATCAGTATTCTTCTTGTTTACTTGTTTACATTACTTAGTTGTGATTGTTTCCGCCAATCTCAACTAGAATAGAACCATCTTGTATTCACCGATCCTACAAGTGGTATCAGAGCTTTGGCTCACAGAAACAAACTCACACTTGTTTAATCATTCTCTGGTTCTATTCAAAACTATCTCTTTGCTAAAGTCACCCATTATCACAAATAAAAAATGGCATAAAACAATGGACTTGAAGATATTGGAAGCATCAACAGAGCACCTAGACCGGTGTCTGGAGAAGACTACGATATGTGGAAGAATAGAATAGAAAGCTTCTTCTGCTATCAAGAATATGGGATGTGGAAATCCATTAAAAATGGACCATACATACCCATGGTGGCCTCCGCTGATTCCGGAGGTACACTGGTTCCCAAAGAATCCTCCAAATACTCTGATGAAGACATCAAGAAAATGAAGGTAGATTTCAAGGCCTTGGGAGCCATCCAGATGTGCTTACCAAATGAAGTTTTTCACAACTTCAGAGGATACAAAACTGCAAAGGAAGCTATGGGAGGCTCTTGAGAAGATGTTTGCTGGTTCAGAGGAAGTAAAAGAAAACAGAAGAGACATCCTGAAGCAGCAATATGAAAACTTCGTCTGGAAGGAAGGTGAGTCTCTAACTGTTTTATATAACATATATAATTATCTTGTAGGTGAGCTGCAGTGCTCAAAAGTGAAGCTGGAGAATGAAGATATTCTCAAGAAGTTCATCAGGTCTCTACCCAGTTGCTGGACACTCTACACAGTATCCATCAGAAGAACTGAGAATCTGAAGACTCTACAGATGACTGAGCTTTTCGGTATGCTAAAGACCTATGAATTAGAGATGATTCAGGCCAAGGAAAGAAACTCAAGCTATCAAACAGTTTCAACATCCACCACCACTTCTTCTGCCCTCCACTCTGACTACTCAGGTCCTAGTTCAAGTAACTATTATCCTCCCATCGTCACTCATCCCCAAACTCCAACCTCTCAATCAAACAGCTCACCATTTCTTCTTGAAGCCCCACCACAAACATCAATCTCTGTTGCTTTTATCTCTGAAAAATCAAGCAATATATCCTTTATCAAGGAAGATCTGGAATGTTTTCATCCAGATGATCTAGAAGAAATGGATATACAGCACTCCTATGCCATGCTCTCTCTAAGAGCAAAAAGGTTCTACTCAAGAACAGGAAGACCCGTTCCAAGCAACAACTCTAACACACGGGTTGGCTTGGACAAAAGCAAATTGAGGTGTTACAACTGTAACCAACTTGGTCATTTTGCTAGAGAATGAAAGGCACCAAAGGCAAACCCAGTTGCTGCTAATACCAGACAAGCTCACCAAGTTCAGCCAAGACAGCAACAACAGCAATAGGCCACTCCTCCTGCACAAACTGAAGCTTGTGCAGTTGTTGGAACTGCTGACTTTGATCGGAGCTTCCAGTATGAGGATATCCTGGCAACAATCAAGCTCTCATGGCAGACACATCAGAGGTACCACCTCAGGTATATTAAAATCTTTGTACTCAAGCTTGTATTGATAAGGTCCATGGATACAGGAAACATAACCAGAATCTCATTGATCAAAATGAAGAATTTCACCAAATGAAATCTGAATTTAAAAAGGTTGAAAACAGTTACAAGGAAAAGATTGATTGTTTAAAGAAAGAAATTTCATCATTAAAACATGAACAAACAAACCTTGAAACTCAAATTTATGATCTTCTGGTTAAGTTAAAAGCTACAAGGGCCGAATTAGCAGATCAAAAGGTCCATGTGGAAAAATATGAGTTTGCATCCAAAAAGCTGCAAAGGCTTTTGGATGCTCAAATTCATGAAAAGGTAACTGCTGGTCTTGGATTCCAAGCTGATCAACCCTACAATGCTGTTCCTCCACCCATTGACTGTGTAGCCATTCATGAACCAAGTTTCAATCTTTCCAACCTTGACATGGACAACCAAAAACTTGACCATTTTGTCCAAGAAACCCCTGTGCAAGAATGCACTACTTCATCCGAGTCTGAGTCAACATGCTCAGACTCCACTGAAACCAATAAAGTTTCATCACCACCTACCTGTGAAGTTATTAAAGCCAACAATCCAAGCCCTTTCATCCCTTCAAAAATAGTACCAGTATCTCAACCAACCAAACAAATCAGCAACAACTATCCTCCAGAAGGAAGAAAGCTAACTGTTGAAATGGGACAGTCTTCAACCTCCACCAACTCAAAGCCTCAATCCAAATCAATCCAACAAAGGAAGGTGTTTGATGTATGCCATGCACCTGGAGAGAGAGCTCCATATGTTCAAAAGACATTGGAAGAAGCCACCTTTAAGCACAACAAAGCTCACCCCTGGAACTTCAAAGACTTGTTCAAAAGAAAGGACTATGTGTACTTTCAAAGGGACAAACTAGTTAAATCATGCTTTGTGTGTGGGAAATACAATCATACTGCCAGCACCTGCTTCTATTACCTTCAACAACAAAGAAACCAAAAGCAACATGCTTTTGAGAAAACAAACGAGAACAAAAATGTAAGAAGCTTTGAAGCCAAAGCAACTCAGTTCAGAAACTCTCTATCCCCACCAAGAAAGCATCTTCCAAGACCTCAACAATCCTGCATCATCTGTGGGGAATCAGACCACTTTGCTGCAAATTGTAAGTTTAATCCTCTCAACCAGGTTCTTCATCAAATTCCTCTTCAACAAAAGCCTATCAGTAAGATGAAGAAGGGTAGGCATACTTCGGAGATTAAACCATCAGCAGCAAACAAAACAGCTACTTATCAAGTAACACACATGTAACCAAAGGAAAAGCCTTCAACAGCAACCAAGATTGCTGCTGCCCAAGTTAAACCATCAGCAGCCAACAAAAATGTTGCTGATCAATTAAAACCCAAGCGACCCAAAGACAAGTCTTTAGCAGCAACCAAGATTGCTGCTACTCAAGTAAAACCATCAGTAGCAACAAAATCTGTTGCTGATAAGCCAAAGTCCTCAGTTGCAACATCTGCTGCGGACGAAGCAAAGAGAGCTGGAAAACCACCAATTCAGCATTGGAAAGCCAAAATTCCTTCAAGAATCATCATTGGTTCCGTTAAATGCACACATGCTGATACTGATAATCTGAGAACCCTTTTTTACAAGGATTCAAGCTATTGGATTTCTCCCACTAACTAGATCTCTCTCATGTGCAGGGACAACCAGGTCATAAGAATAACACCTGGGTGGTAGACAGTGGTTGTTCCAGGCACATGACAGGAAACATATCCATCCTCTCCAACTTCAGACATTTCAATGGAGGATATGTCGCCTTTGGAAGTGACTCAAAGGAGGATCTATTACTGGACAAGGAACTGTGTCCAATGAAAGAATGAGTATTGAAAAGGTAAACTATGTCAAAGAATTGGACTTCAATCTCATGAGTGTTTCCCAGGTCTGTGATCAAAAGCATTGGATGCTCTTCACAGATAAAGAATGCTTTGTACTGTCTCCTGGCTTATCCAAACCACCACAAGAAAAGATTTTATTAACTGCTCAGAGAAAAGAAAATCTTTATGTGCTTGTCATGAATGAGGTCACTCCATCTGGCAGTGTATCCTGTTTTCTGTCAAAAGCTTCAGTTGATGAATCAGCTCTCTGGCACAGAGATTAAGCCATGTTAACATCAAAACTATCAACAAATTGGTGAAGGATAATATTGTCAGAGGGCTTCCTGACAAAGAATTTCAGCTAGAAGATCATTGCATTGCTTTTTTGAAGGGGAAGCAACACAAGAGTTCTAACCAGCCCAAGACTTTGAATACAAATTACACTCCACTACAGTTGCTGCATATGGATCTCTTTGGTCCTACAAATATTATGTCAATGGGTAAGAAGTCATACTGTCTGGTGATAACTAATGACTTCACCAAATTCTCATGGGTATACGTCTTAAGAACTAAAGATGAAACTCATAAGGTGTGATCAAGGCACAGAGTTCAAGAACCACACTTTGAACTATTTCTGTGAGAGCAAGGGAATAGAAAGACAATACAGAGCTCCAAGAACTCCTCAACAAAATGGAGTTGCTGAAAGAAGAAACAGAACTCTAATTGAGTCAGCAAGATCTATGTTGGCTGACTCAAAACTGCTTCTCACATTCTGGGCAGAAGCATTAAGCACAACCTGCTATGTGCAAAATAGAGTTCTCATAGTCAAGCCTCTCAACAAGACACCTTATGAACTATGGTTCCAAAGGGTTCCCTACATTGGATTTCTAAAACCTTTTGGATGTCCATGCATAATTCTGATCACACATGGGGTTCTTCCTAAGTTTGGTGCCAAATCTGATGAAGGACATTTTGTGGGCTATTCCTCTCAATCCAAGGCCTATAGAGTATTCAACTCAAGAACAAGAATTGTGGAAGAATCAACCAATGTAAAATGTAGAGAACACATTGTCTGTGAACAGGGAAAGGCCCAAACTGGCTCTTTGACATAGACTCCTTCACCCAAATATTTGAGCCTCTCATCTTCTCAACTATGGAGTCTACCTCTTCACAAGCACCTGCTTCCGCTTTCTCCTCTGACTACAGGCTGGATTTTCCTAAATCTTCCATTGGTATGAAAAGACTATCCATTGATCCTCCATCTGTTATGGAAGCCATTAAAGCAAGTGAAGCCAGAACCAGACTCTGCAATGTCACCAGCAGCAGCCTGTCTGAAAATGAAAATTTGAATGAAGACTCTTCGGTAAATGTTGTAGATGCTGCAAATACTATTGCTGATAATACTGATGTAGCTGTTGATATTGAAGACTCTTCAACCATGAATGAAGAAACCCTTGATCAAAATCAAAGCAATCTTGAGCAAGGGATACAGCTGGAGGTGGTACCAGCACAGAGGATCAACAAGGAACATCCTCGGGAAAATATTATTGGCCAAGTTCACCAAGGAGTTCTAACAAGAAGAAAATCTCATGAGGCCAATATATGTTTGTTTTCATGTTTTCTATCTCAGGTGGAACCCAAGAAGATCGATGAAGCTCTGAAACACAACAGCTGGATTGAGGCAATGCAGGAAGAGTTGCTACAATTCAAGAGACAGGTTGTCTGGAAACTTGTTGATCTTCCACCTGGTCAATCTGCCATTGGCACAAGATGGGTATTCAGGAACAAACAAGATGAGAGAGACATTGTAGTCAAGAACAAAGCCAGCCTTGTAGCTCAAGGCTACACTCAGGAAGAGGGAATTGACTATGATGAAGTCTTTGCTCCTGTTACCAGGCTGGAGGCCATCAGAATCTTCCTGGCATATGCTGCATCCAATAATTTCATGGTCTATCAAATGGATGTCAAGAGTGCCTTTCTGTATGGGAAGATTGGTGAAGAAGTATATGTCAAACAGCCTCCAGGCTTTGTAGATCCCGCACATCCTAACCAAGTGTTCAAACTAGACAAAGCTCTGTATGGCTTACATCAAGCCCCAAGAGCCTGGTATGAAACTTTGTCTGGATATCTACTAAGCAACAACTTCAGAAGAGGTGTCATTGACCAGACCTTGTTTATCAAAGATGAAGGGGGAGAAATCTTACTGGTACAAATCTACGTCGATGATATCATCTTTGGATCAACAAGGAAGAAGTTGTGTAAAGACTTTGAGATTCTAATGCACTCAAAGTTTGAAATGAGTTCAATGGGTGAACTAAATTTCTTTATGGGTCTTCAAGTCAAACAAGTTCCAAATGGAATCTTCGTCAGCCAATCCAAATATGTCAAGATCATTTTGGAAAGATTCAAGATGGCTGACTGCTCTGTTGCAAGAACTCCTATGCAAGTGCACCATCAACAGACTCCAGACAAAGATGGTCAAGACACTGATCAACATCAGTACCGTGCAATGATAGGGTCTCTCATGTATCTCACTGCCTTAAGGCCAGATATCATGTTTGCAGTATGTCTCTGTGCAAGATTCCAAGCAGCTCCCAAGAATTCACATCTTCAAGCTGTCAAGAGAATTTTTAGATACCTAAAGGGAGCCCCAAGACTTGGGCTATGGTACTCTAAAAATGATAAGTTCAATCTGTATGCATACACTAACAGTGATTATGGGGGATGCAACTTGGACAAAAAGTCCACATCAGGGGGATATCAGTTTCTGGGAGGGAGACTGATTCCATGGCAGTGCAAAAAGCAAACATGTGTTACAACTTCTATAGTAGAAGCAGAATACATTGCAGCTTCAAGTTGCTGTGCACAAGTCACCTGGATACAAAATCAAATGTTGGATTATGGGATGACTTTCATGGCAACTCCCATTCACATTGACAACATGAGTGCTATATCAATCACAAACAATTCGGTGCAACACTCCAAGACAAAGCACATTGACATCAGGTATCACTTCATAAGAGATCAAGCTGAGAAAAAGAGAATTACTTTAACCAAAGTTCATACCAATGAGCAATATGCTGATTTGTTTACAAAGCCATTTCATGAAGCTAGATTTGGATATTTAGTTGAATCTATTGGTATGATGAACTTTGATTAAAATCTGTCTCTAAAATTTTGTTTTGTAAGTGTGTTTGTCCCTTGTTGTAAATAAAAATTATAAGTCAGCAGCAATTTCGTTTTTTAGCTGCTGACAGGTTTAATCATCAGCAGCAAAGAATTTGCCACTGACTGCTTTAAGTTATCAGCAGGAATAAGTTTCCTGTGGATAGCTTTAAGGCTGTTAGCAGCAACATCCTTGCTGCAGATTATTGCATCCATCAGCAGCAAAGAATTTGCCACTAACTGCTTTAAGTTATCAGCAGGAACAAGTTTCCTGTGGATAGCTTTAAGGCTGTCAGTAGCAACATCCTTGCTGCAAATCATTGCATCCATCAGTGGCAATTGAGTTTGCTGCTGACAGACTTAACCATCCGTAGCAACCAAGCTTACAATGGATAGGCTTAACCATCCACATCAACCAAGTTTGCTGCTGATGGGTAAATCTAAGTCCAAATTATCCTTTACCCGCTGTAAAAATTACCTTCAGTCTTTACCATGACTGCTTTAGTGTATTACAGCTGTAACAGTAAAACGTGAATAAGGTTGTACTGTACAAGTCATTTTGCTTTTTCCCTCCTCTACCGTTATAACACAAATCAATTTTCTTCACCACCTCTTCACATTCAATTTCACCCTAACTCCCATCTCTTTCTCTTAAGCCTCCACAACATTCAAAGCTTTCCATCCTTAACCACCCTTCAAAAACCTTCCTCTTTCCCCTCAAACCCAACAAAATGGCAGAGGTCGACATAAACCATCCTAATGACAAGTTTTCTCCCTATCACAATCTCACTGCATACCTGGTTAAAGGAAAGAAGTCTGAAGGGTTCGATGATATGATCGATTTTCGTTGTAGATCAAATATATATTTTGCACTAACCGTCAACCCTACCATATACATCCCTCATTTGGAGGATTTTTGGAACACCGCCATCCACTCTACCGAACCGGGGATTCCCCAAATCCAAGCCACAGTAGACGGCAAAGATATCATCGTCACTTAAGCTACTCTCAGAAAACACCTCAAGATTCAAGATGAGGGGGCCGCCATTTCATACTCAAAAGAAGAATACATGAGGACCTTTATATCCATAGGGTACACTGGAAATCAGAACGAGTACACAATCGAAAAGGCGCTGATGGGCCCTCCATGGAAGTTTCTATGCCTCACTCTTCTACAATGCATATCCCAGAAGAGAAGTGGATGGCATCAAGTGAGTTCTGCTCTCGCCTCTGCTGTTCATGGTATGGTTTCTGGCCAGGGTTTCAACTTTGCACATCTCATCTTTGAAGGTTTGAGATATAACCTTCAAGAAGGTGCAAAACAATCATTTTTTGTGTACCCAAGATTCTTGCAGGAAGTTTTCAATAACGAATTAAAAGATCTTTCAAAATCTGCAAAAATCTATCTTATGCTGGGACATAAAAATAACATTTTTCAAAGTAGGAGAACTGTTTCCAAAAAGTTCTTAGGGGTCAATGTTCCATTGTTATCTACAATGATGAACATACAAAGTACCCAGGGTGACAGTTCAGCAATCCCAGCTGATACTGATCCCACACCCTCCTCTTCACATCCTGAACAACAATCTGCTTCCACTGTTCAAACCCCTATGCATACTACTAAGGATGCACAGGCACAGAAATTACTTACACCTGTTTTTTATGTTATCGTTTAACTGGAACAAAGGGCCCCAGTCGCAGCAAAATATACTAGAAAAAGGAGCAAGAAGACTCATTCTCTTCTTGTCTCAATGGCCCAATCCCAACCTAAAAGCCCTCATTCAGAATCCCAAAATTCTGATGAGAATATCAAAAGGGATAGCCACATTATTAGAGAGACTTCCTTGGAAGCTTCTCTATTAGGATCAGGATCACATCCCTGATCCATAGAACAACCCGCTGAGCCATTCCATTATTTTTCTTCTCTGAACTTAAGTGCAGAGGCACCTTGTCAAGATGGTATACCTTCTCCAACAACCACTATCTCGGAGGTATTGATTGACTTGGCTGCTAGTGCACCTAACCCAAGTTCATCACCCAAGAAGGTTCACTCTGGAAGTACTGATAGAGTGAATGTGGAAAGGGCTGTCACTACTCCTGGTACATCAACTGACCAGGAGGACAGTGATAACATCACTAAGACCCTAACCACGACAACTCATAGTGAGGATGTTTCTGTTGAAACACTCTTCACTGAGAGGAATCCCAGGTGCCAGGAAAACCAGGGTGATGGGGATGCAGAGGCTAGGCCTAAGGCCCCATCCAGCTCCAAGGATTCCACAACTGTGGATGAGGACAGTCTGAAACTCAAAAATATGGAATTGACGGCCAGGGTAGCTATGCTAGAGGCTGAAGTGTCCAAACTAAGGCACCAATTCTCTATGCATGAAGCCCATCAATGCCCAACTGTGCCTACTCTCTTCCCTTGTATCAATGGGAACTCAAATAGATGCAACCATTTACACTGATGCAACCAAAAAGGGGGAGATAGTCGCAATAGAAGATGATGCTGATAGCCTCGAAGAATGGATACAAGAGCAGGCTACTTTTCAAAGTTCTCTTTTCAAACCTGCTTTTGTTCAAATCCATGACTTGCCAAACTCAGTATACAAAGAGGAAGATATCAATGAGGATTGGAAGTTAGTTGTCCGAGCTGTTAATGAGGTGTTAAAGAATGAAAGTCAAAATGAAGACACACCTCCATCAGTCAGCATACTTCCTGAAGTCGCGGCCATAATAAGTCTAACCACTGCCCCCCAATTCACACTAACTGTAGACAAGCTAGATTTTGACTCCATACTAGCTTGGGGGTATGATGGTCAATCTAAGAGATTCTGGATTGGGAAAGAGTTCAGCGGAGTAGAAGAGCTGAACTGGGATGCACTAAATCCTCTTCAAGTGCTTGAACTGTATTTATCCAGCTGCATCAACACCTCTTCAGATCTCTCAGCAAAACTTGCAATCTACATGTTCCAAGACTTAATGGAGGAAAATCTGCCCTGGTTTGAAGCAATGTTAGAAGAAGCAAATAGGGTAGCATATCCTAAAGACCGCGCAGAATCTTCTACAGCAGCAGCACATAGACTGGCTCCAAGTAGACTTGACCTGATCAGGAGCAGTACTTTAACTGACGAAGAAATTGTTTGCTGGAGAAGCTTCATCCACAATGAGATGGTCAGGGGACTGGCAGTGCTAGGATGGTCATTCACTGGGCCCTTTTGCTTCACATTCTTTCTGAGTGATGGATCATCTATCTTCTTCAACCTCATCAATGAAATCCTACTCCTCAACTCAGACTTCCTATACAACATTTTTGAGCTCAGAACACATATCTGCAATGTCAACTCCTTAGAGAGCCAAGCAATGATCAAGACTTTCAAAGCTCGTCTTGAAAAGGAGGGACGCCTTGCAGAAGATGCCTCCTCTGACTCAGATTTCTCTTTTCTCTCCTCACCAACCGCCACTCTGAACACTGTAACAGAATCTAGAAGAACAGAGTTGGAGGATGTAAGGAAAAGTTAGAAGGAAGTAACTGGGTGTGAATGGGAAGAAGATGAAGCAAGAAACCTTACCCTATCCACTCCCCAAACTGCCAATGAAGCTGAAGCAGAGATCCTAACAGTATCTAAAACATCTGCTGTTGTGATCCATGAAGCTGAAGCAGAGGCATCAACCAAAGCCAAGGGGAAGGGAATAATGACTGAAGTGGTGGAAGAGATACTGATGAAAGAGCAAAAGGAAAGGGAGGAAAGAAGAAGAAGAAGAGAAGAAGAAGAGGAGATGGCAGAGCTAAGAAAAATTCAAGAGAGAAAAGCTGTCATGCTCCTCAGAGAACAACAAATCCCTGTATGCTAAACAGCTGGATGAACTCAAAGCCAGATTTCCTGCAGCTTCTCAACTACAAGAAGATGAAGCCCTAGCTCTTCAGCTGCAGGAACATTTGAATAAAGAAGAAGAAGAAAGGGAGAAGAAGAAAAGGGAAGAGGCTAAGTTCAGAATAACTGATTCTGAACTAGCCAAATAAATGAGAGAAGAATGGGTAGAGGCTCTGATTTCTCAAGGTGAGGATGCAGACTACCTTGAGAAACTATCAAATAAAGAAATCTACAGAGCCTTCATGGGTCAGCAAGGTCTATTGGCAAATAAGAAAAGGGATGAAGAAGAAGAAAAAGCCAAGCAAAAATCCAAGAAGATCATTGCATTCAACATAAGGACCCACGAAGAAAGGAAGGTCATGACTGACTTCCTGAAGGCCAGAGGAGAAAGTGGAAAAAGGCTAGGCATCATGAGTTTCATGAACTTGAAAGCCTTGTACTCCAAAGTCAAGAAGGAAGAGGAAGAAAGATTGGGGAAGACAGGCTCCAATAAAAGGGTGATAACTCAAACAGCTGATCACAAATCAAAGAAACCCAAGCCTTCTGCCTCATCCACTACTTCCTCCTCCCACCATACTTCCAATCTCCAGCCTAGACCTCATTCCTCTCTTCCCACAAAGTCCAAATCCCTCCACCCAGCTCCTTATCATCAGCAGCCTTCCAAGAAGAAAACCAAACCTACCATCACACCAGAAGACTCAAGAGAAATAGTTGTCTGGTTGTATTACAGTCAAGATAAATGGTTTAAAGTTTTCAGGGGAAAGGAAGAACTGAAAAGATCTATCTATAAATCTATTGATGTGGTACTGCAACTCCTAGACTCAGATCTAAGAAGAATATTGGAGTTGGGTGAAGCCCATGAGCCAGAGAATGAAGGTGGGAGACATCTTTTGCTAGTGATCAAACATCACTTCAACCCTAGTAAAGATGTAATCATTGACGCCAAACCTCTTCAAACCCATTCTCCATTCACCAGTTGGTTCTTCAAGGCTGATACTAACGAGTTTATCCTGATTGATGTTAGAGGACAGTAGATGATATGTTCAAGCAAGGCCATCTTCAAAATGTCAAGCAAAGACATAAAGACTCTATCTGAGCTTCCTCTAAACAATCCCAGCCAGGACCCAAGAGGCTATGAGGTAGAAAGGATAGTCTACGACATGAAAAAGCTTCAGCAGCAAAAGCAGTAAGAGAGTTTTGGTAGCATCAGTCTAGGGGGAGTTTGTAGAAATAAAGATTGATGGCTACAAAATTCTCTAAGTACAACTGCTGTGGACCTCAGAGTTTGCTACAGATCGAAAAACTACTGAGGATAAGCTTATCTGCAGTGGATACTTGTTCTTCTGTTGATAAAACAAATCTGCTGCGGATAGCCTTATCTGCTGAAGACCAAAGTTGCTGCTGATAGGCAAATCATCAGCAGCTGTGGACAGTTATGTCTTGCTGCTGATCAACAACATTGCTACTGATAGCCATTCCCTCTGAAGATCAAATGTTGCAGCTGACTGGCTTCGATAAAGCAACCATTACCACTGACAGCTTTCTGCTGCAACACTGACACACTCCACGCAGAAAGAATATTACTGGTGCAAGACAATAAAAGACAACGACGCTCTTCTTCCAAGGACTCAAGCAATGATGCCTAAGAAGATGTTTGAGTAAAGATAACTGCTGTAGTTTTTATTGTCGTTACATGTAGAATAGCTTCAATACAAGATCAACGGCTTGTGTTAGATCTGATCCTTAGAATCAAGGGTCTGTCTTGATTCTAAGTTACTATATAAGTAGTACTTAGAGTCATTGTATACGTGTGCTTTTTCTAAAAGAGTTTTCTCCGTAATCATATAATCTTTGAAGCTTAATACAAATTGCATTTATCAGTATTGTTCTTGTTTACTTGTTTACATTACTTAGTTGTGATTGTTTCTGCCATTCTCAACTAGAATAGAACCATCTTGTATTCACCGATCCTACATGCTCACCCTAGCTTCTCCCTGTCATGTGTCAAAATGTCCCTTAATTTGTATTGTCGAGTACAGAGTGTTGTCAGATATGATAAGTCATCGAGAGGCTTAGTCATCAACCACAAGTTGATCGACTAGGACTCATATCAGGATGAGTAGTTAGGAATCGTTTGATCCGAGTATTCACTCGAGTTGAAATACAATACGAGGGTCCAATCCAGCGGATTGTAGATGGGGACATGCACATGAAACAAACATACACAAGAAAGGCGGTTTCGAGAAGTGAAACTAGTTCAGGGATATGTGTCACTAGAAGAAGTAAAGTAGCCGTACTTCCAACTAAGTCAGGATAGGGTTTGAGTATGCAATGTGCAAGGCGTTCTCAACCTTGTGGTCAATCTTTCTTCAACTGAATATCGACCAAAGCGCGGGCCCATGGCTCAGGAAATTGATGACATCTACGTGTCAATGGATTCTGTAATGATGCGTGCAACAGTCTGCCTTCACACGGCGTATCATTGCTAGTGGGTACAGTAGGGACTCACCTCCGGCGATCCCAACTCCCAAAGAGACATGTGTTACTGCTGAGTGTCATCCATAACATGGAGCTGAGAAAGCCCACCATGCCTGACAGATGATGGTGGTGTGAGAGACTCCTCCGAAGGCTTCGTCTCGCTGCCCACGGACGAGAGTGGATGTTGTTCTGATGATTCACTGAGTGTCTCCAATAGGTATGATGATGCAATGCGAATGACGTGTTTCTCGTCAGCAGAGGGTAATATGGATGATGTCAACATGCCTGCAATGCAACGCATGTGTAGATGCTACGTGTAGCATGTATGAGTGTCTTTGTAGTGTAACTAATGTGTGTGGGTTATAGTCTAGTATGTAATTCCTAGTTCGCTATAACCAATGGCTCTGATACCAATCTGTCACACCCCAAAATTCCACTAACGGAGTTTTACCATTTGGAAGGTGACACACCAGGATCTCAGTCATTAGTTACATCAAACGACTCTATATGGGACTTAAAATATCATAACATAAAATTTCAGAGTTAATGCGGAAGCATTTAAACAAGATAGTTACTGCGCAAAACAAATGCGCTCAAGTTTAATTTAATAAAAGTAAGTGAATTGTCTCGAATGTTTGCATATGAATGAAATGACAGTAGGAATCCATGCATGCCCTAGATGTGCAACCTGTGCCTTAGCGACCTGAGAAGCATGTAAGAAAAAGTGTCAACTCGAGGTTGGTGAGTTCACATGTTTCAAGTTTGCAATAAGAGAGTGTTTGCCAGATTATGTACATTCAATATGCATATCTATAGGTAGCTAGCCTATGTTCATGTCTTACTAAAGCGCTAGCAACTAAAACTGACAGTTTGTTTGTTTGTTTGCCACCAGCCAGGTCTATCAACTCTGACTAATGTGTTAAGGTCAATATAACACCCGTTCGACCTCCAATCGAGTTAGCGCGACTAACGCGGTTGGGGTTTGTCAAACCCAGTAGTACTACCAAAATTACCTCACTCATACCATATTAATGGTCCGATGTGTGTGAGGACTTTTCATGATAGTGTGTTACGCTTAGCCTCAATAGTGATGTCATATGAATTACAATAACCCAAAAGGGTTGTGACTTGTTTTCTCCCCAAATAAAAACAGTAAAAGGGGCCGTGAAACTCACCTGAGTTGTGTACGAGTAGTAGATAGCACCACACAAGGATGCAAGTAGGAAACACAAGAGTTTGCCTATGAACTGCTTACGTATGCCCTAAAATTATAAGCATAATAGTTAGGGATACAATGGGTTTTGTGACGACGACACGGAAGATTTGGATGTCCTAAAATACACGTACGACCAACGAGTAGACAAACGTGTCCACGGGAATAAGGGTTTCTAATTATTATGAAAGTGTTTCGTGTCGAACGTCTCTAATTACGAAAAATATTAATTAATAATTATATTCGTGCGTTTGTACCATTAAAATAATGGCTAGGAAAATAATATAACTAATATATTATTTTTAGAGAAATAACATGATTATTAAAATGTGTGACAAAATAATAAAACTATTACTTTAATCCGGATCATAACATCGTGGATAATAATATAAATGAGTATATTATTTATTAGTTTTAAAACGTTTTACTAAGTTTATAAACGTGGAAAAAATAATATAAATATATATATTATTTTTAATTGAGTTACGGGGTTGAAAATAATATAAATATATCATTTTATTTGAAGTGGTGGTTTTGAAAATAATATAAATATATATTATTTTAAAAATGGATATTAAATAACAGTTATAATTTCAAAACCGAGTCCACGGATGGTTTACGGGTTCAAAACATATTAATATAATAATATAATAATATGAGAAATGTTTTTATATTCAAAAAAATAACAAAAATCGATTTTTAAAAATAATAAAGGGTGGAGAGGCTCGAACCCGGGTCTCTCCCCCAACAGCACACAAACTTAACCATTACACCCGCTAGGGCAATCACATACGAATCCGGATTGGGATGGTTTTATCACAAAGCTCCAATGAGCTTCCCTCCCCAAACGCATACGTGTTCGAACCCGTCCCAAATCCCACAATTTTGACCATGATCGAGCAAGATGAATTAGGGGTTTTGTTAGTTAGTCAAAAGCGAACAGGTGTGTGATTTTAATTTCAAAATCAACTAGTTTTGGATCGTTAGATCTGGTTTAAGAAAGTCGAAACCCTAGAATTAGGACTTGGAATCGATTTGATCAATTTGGATAATAACAGTGGATGGATTCATGGGGCTTTTACTGATTAGAGTGTTGCGAAACTACCCCTGTAGTTTAATTGCATTGAGATTGCGTCTAAGATCAAAACCCCCAAAACGTATTATGAACAAACCCTAGATTTCGGATAATGGTCAATTCGATGTCATATGATCAAATTAGGATAGGGTTTTCAAAGTGTAACTAATTACGAACCGATCCATCTAATTTGATTGAATTGAGATCGTGCTTGGATCAAGGTTCGATCAAACCGAATTTGTATGAACCCTATAAACCAGTTCATGATAAATTCTATATTGTAAGCCCAATTAATCATAGGGCTTTTGATTTAGAGATTGAAATGAAACTAGAGATGTAATCAATTACCAGAACTGATGTCAGATTGGTGGAGTTCGACTAAAATGGACTCCGGCTTGCGCGAGCTTGGTCTCCGGCTACTCTAACCGCGTCACCGAACGAATTGGTGTGTGCAACAACTTCTGATGGATGCGATCAAGGTGTGTAGGCGTACAATTTGTGAGGATAATGATCGAGATGGACGAATTTGTGCGCAATAGGGATGAACTCGACGGTTATGGGTTTAATGCTCATGATTAAGATTAATTTGATTTAATAACAATGTTTAATGCTCAAATGATGTACGTTAATGACATTATCGCGCATGACAGTTACAAGCTTGGATTAAATTCGGTTATGCAACTCGAATTTGGCTCAAGAACACACAGGTTTGACTTTTAAAAGTCAAACAGGACATAAACACTAAATTTTGACTTAGCAAGGTCAACAGAATTGGTTTAGGGTAATTACAACTTTGGTCCTTGTAGTTTTAGGTTAAATAATGATAGAAATTGTCCCTGAGTTTGTGATGAGGTTAAATAGGTTAAGATTTAACTGGATTTAAATAACGTCATTAACCTAAAAGTCCGGATTGTCACATCTTAAACTTTCAAGAATACTTGCTTTTGCCTATAGGTGAATACTCACTTTGGGAATTCCCAGGAAAGCATACGGATCCTTCGGTTTATTTGGATTTATATGAAATGTTTTCCTAGACAGAAGACCCAAAGTAAAGGCATTCACCCTTCCGGATTGCACATGTTCTCTACTAATTTTCAGAACTAAAAACTTTGACGGGATTTTAAAATTTTAATAGGCTTTAGGCCTAAGTGTTCAAATTTTGTTCACAAATGATGATTGTGGCATAATTCTCAATGTGTAAGTGTGAAGGTGTATAAAGACTTAGATATGAATAAGTGTGTGGTAAGACTTAGGATAGCATTTAATGGGATCAAATAGGTAGCATGTAATCAAACAGTGTAGTAAACAAAGTATTACATAGATAGCAATTTTATAAGCATGTGAGTTATCAATTAGTGTATGTAGGTCCCCGGGTGTCTCGGATCGTTACGTGTGGGTGTGTGACTAGTCGGACCGGGTGTGAAATTGTCACACCCCCAATTTCAACTAATGGAGTTTTACCGTTTGGGAAGTGACGAACCAAGATCTCAGACATTAGTTACTTTGAACGACTCTACATGGGACTCAAAATGAAAATATCATTCAAATCAGAGTATCAATGCGGAAGAGTAAAGAAAGTAAATACGCAAAATACACGCGCAAAAAACAAAAGTCCAGAAGTCCAAAACGTCCAACCAAAACAAGTACAATAGAATAATTCAAACAATTATAAATAAGTCATAATCAAATAAGTTGAATCCCATGCATGCCCTAACGTGCACATGTGTCTTATCTTAGTGACCTGAGAAAACATGTAAGAAAATATGTCAACACGTGGTTGGTGAGTTCACAGGTTTCAATATATGTAAATAAGCGTTTACCGGATTTATGTTCATTCAGTACGTGTCTATAGGTAGCTAACCTATGTTCATGTTCAGCTCAATCGCTCACGACCGAAGCTGACTGTTTGTTTATTGCCTCCTGCCAGGTCTATCAACACTGGCGGTGTGAGTAGGCTAACATTTCACCCGTTCGATATCTAATTGAGTTAGCGCGACTAACGCGGGTGGGATTTGTCAAACCCAGTAGTACTACTAAATATTACCTCGCTAAGATCCATATTAACGGTCCGATATAAGTTGAGGACTTTCTGTGATAGCGTGTTACGCTTAGCATTAACATTAATATCATACAAATTACAAAATCCCAAAATCGTTTAGTCATGTTTTCTCCCCCAAGTTAAAACAGTAAAAAGGGGCCGTGAAAACTCGCCTGCGTTGCGTTGTAGGTAGTATCACACAAAGGATAAGTTGGAACCAAGTGTGTAAGTCTCAAACGACTTACGAATGCCCTAAAATTATAAACACATGAATTAGGGATAAAATGGGAATTGTGACAGCGACGCGGAATGAGAAACGTCCTAACGAAACGCTCTAATATTCAAGAGTGAACGAACGTGTCCACGGAGTTAGAAATTTCTTAAATAAACAAAATATAATTACTTTACGCGACGAATGACAAAATATTAATAAATAAAATCGGTTGTTTTGTCATTCACGAAAATTAAGAAAATAATGATATATATATATACATACGAATAAATAATATAACTAATTATATTATTTTTTTCTTTAATCTCCGCCGATACACGATGTTATAAAATGATTCGAAATAATATAAATATATATTATTTAATAATACGGTTCACGGTTTGAAAATAATATAAACATATTATTTTATACGAAGTTACGGTTTGAAAATAATATAAACATATTATTTTTATTTGATAATAACAATACTATTTTATTTATAAAAGTTGGAATAATATAAAAATGGGTTAACAATTCAAACCCGAGTCCACGGGTTGTTTCCCGGGCTAATACATATTTATATAATAATATAATATTATAAGGTTTGATTTTTATATTAAAATAATACAAGGAAAACTGTTCAAAAAAAAGATGTGGGAGCCCGGCCTCGAACCCGGGTCTCTCCCACACACACTGCCTTAACCAATCCACCAGCTAGGGTCATCGCGAACATAATCAGATCCAAATAGTTTTATCACACAAGTCAAGTGGGTTTCCCTCCCATACACATACCGGTTCGAAACCCTTCCCCATCCGTCGATTTCGACCACAAACAACCCGAAGGTTATAGGGGTTTCTTCATCAGTGAAAAACGAATCTAAGGTTAGGATTAATTGCAAAAACAATACGTTTGAAGCTGTTAATTCAAGTTTTAAATCGCCGAAACCCTAGATTATAAACATGGATTCAATTGATCGATTCTGATATTGGAATGGTTTGAAATCATGGGGCTTTTAATAAGTAGAGATTTGCGATGTTATCCATGTATTATAATTGTATTAAAAACATGTCTAGATTAGTATCTGATTAACCCGAAAACGTATGAACCCTAAGTTCTGTATCTTGAAAAATTCGATGTTGTTTGACTCAATTAGCATGGGGCTTTCGTTAACCGAATGATTTCAAATCTATTGATATGTTTTAATTTGATTTAAACAGAGTCTAAGATCAAAATCCCCAAACTGGTTTATGAATGAACCCTAGATTACGGTTCACAACAATTTCTATAATAAAACATTAAATTGATAGGGGGTTTTCAAAGAAGATGATATTGTGAATCGAACTGTATGGGTTAATTGAATTACGATTGAGTCTAGACTAGTGTTCGATTAAACTGGGAATGATAAGAACCCTAGAATTTGATTTTGATCGGGTTGATGTTATAAACCCCGATTAGCATAGGGTGTTCAATCCATGAATAAAAACGAAAGTGTGGATGCAAACAATTACCAGAAACGTTGCCGGATTGATGGTGATCGGCTAGAACAGGTTCCGGCTGTGAATGACTTGTTCTACGGTGACTTTTGTTGCTATTCCGATCAACTTGAAGGGTTAATTAGGTTCTGTGGAGTTCGAGTATGATACGCAGATGGTTCAATTGTGAGGTTATCATATGACATGATCGAATTTGATCATTCTTGCCGGTACAGTCGACGGTTACGTCATTATTGTTCATAATTGGTGTTAATTCGAGTTAATGGTAGTGTAATAGTTCTAATGATGTGCGTTTATGACAAGGATCGTGTATTTCGGTTACAACCTCCACGAATTTCCGTTATGGAGTTCAATTTTTGAGTCAAGAACACACGGGTTTGACTTTAAAAGTCAAACTGAACACAAAACTATTCAATTTTGACCTAGAAGGTCAACAAAATAGGTTTAGGGTAATTACATCCTTAGTCCTTGTAGTTTGGGTGAATTTGTGTTTGGAAAAAGACATAATTTGTCCTTGAGGTTTTAGATTGAGTTAACTGGGTTAATATTTAACCGGATTTGCTAACGGAACTTACTGAAAAGTCCGGATTGTCACATCATCCCCTAGTTAAAAGAATTTTCGTCCCGAAAATTAAATAACTAAAAAAAATTTCCCGGGATATCACATCATCCCCTAGTTAAAAGAATTTTCGTCCCGAAAATTAAATAGTACCTTAAGAATTTGACACGGAGTGTTTGCACAGATTAGGATATTTGCGCATCATCTGATCTTCGCGCTCCCACGTGAACTCCGATCCGCGTTTCGAGTTCCAACGAACTTTGACAATATGGATTTTACTGTGCTTTAACGTTTTAACTTCCCTATCCATAATTTCCACAGGTTATTCGATGAAGCGTAACTGTTCATCAACGTGTAGTTCCTCAAGAGGAACTGCGAGTGATTCGTCTGCTAGGCATTTCTTTAAATTTGAGACGTGAAAGACGTTGTGTACACCACTAAGTCCTTCAGGTAGGTCCAGTTGATATGCTACTGGTCCGATTCTCTTCATTATTTTGAATGGTCCAACATAACGAGGATTCAGTTTGCCTCGTTTCCCGAAACGAATGACACATTTCCAAGGTGAGACTTTGAGTAAGACCATGTCACCTATTTGAAACTCTAAGGGTTTACGACACTTGTCGGCATAGCTCTTTTGACGATCACGAGCTGCCGCCATACGGTTTCTAATTTGAACGATCTTTTTGGAAGTTTCAAATACAAGTTCAGGACCTGTAAATTGACTATCCCCAACCTCGGTCCAACAAATAGGAGAACGACATTTCCGTCCATAAAGTGCTTCAAATGGAGCTGTCTTGATGCTAGTGTGATAACTGTTGTTGTAGGAGAACTCCACCAACAGTAGGTGAGACTCCCAAGTGTTACTGAAATCGATCACACAAGCTCGTAGCATGTCCTCTAGCGTTTGAATAGTACGTTCTATTTGGCCATCTGTTTGAGGATGGTATGCTATGCTCATATCTAGACGTGTGCCTAAGGCTTTATGTAATGACTGCCAGAAACGAGAAGTGAATCGTGCATCACGATCCGAAATGATATAGATTGGCACCCCGTGCCGAGAGACTATTTCTTTCAAGTAAGTACAAGTAAGCTTATCCATTTTGTCGGTCTCTTTGATTGCTAAGAAGTGAGCGGACTTTGTTAATCGATCAACAATTACCCAAATGGTATCACATCCGGTAGGAGTTCGTGGTAATTTGGTGATGAAGTCCATGGATATTTGTTCCCATTTCCACATGGGAATTTCTGGTTGTTGCAGAAGACCGGATGGTTTTTGATATTCAACTTTGACCTTCGCGCAAGTCAGACACTTACTAATATAGGTGGCTATATCGGCCTTCATCTTCGGCCACCAATATAGCACCTTTAAATCATGGTACATTTTGTCGGAACCTAGATGTATCGAGTAACGAGATTTATGAGACTCATCCATAACTAGTTCCCTTAGGTTTCCGAATACTGGAACCCATATTCGCTCTGCAAAATAGCGAATACCGTCAGATTTGACTTCAAGTTGTGCTTCCATACCGCGTGTACTTTCCAGCGGTAGATTTTCTTCTTTTAAGGCTTCGAGTTGAGCACTACGGATTTTGTCAGGTAATCCGGGGTGAATAGTAAGCTGTAATGCTCGAACTCGTTTGGGTTTCGTTTCCTTTCGACTTAAGGCATCAGCTACAACGTTAGCTTTACTCGGATGATACTGGATCGCACAGTCATAATCATTTAAGAGTTCGACCCAACGACGCTGTCGCATGTTCAACTCTTTCTGCTCGAAGATGTGCTGAAGACTCTTGTGATCGATGTAGATGGTGTATTTGGTACCGTACAGGTAATGTCTCCATATTTTTAGTGCGAAAACTACGGCTCCCAACTCTAAGTCATGCGTGGTGTAGTTTCTCTCGCGGACCTTTAGTTGACGTGAAGTGTATGCGATCACCTTTTCGCGTTGCATTAAGACGCAACCCAGACCCTGAATAAACGCATGACAATACACTACAAAATCATCGGTTCCTTCCGGAAGGGCTAGAATAGGTGCACTGCAGAGCTTCTGTTTAAGATGTTGGAATGCTGACTCTTGGTTATCACCCCAGTTATAGGCTTTACCTTTTTGGGTTAAGGCAGTGAGAGGTTGAGCAATTTTTGAAAATCCTTCGATGAATCGACGGTAATATCCAGCCAATCCCAGAAATTGTCGCACCTCAGTCGGAGTCGTCGGTGCTGCCCAATTCTTGATGGCTTCTATCTTTGATGGGTCGACATGTATTCCTTTCTCGTTAACCACATGCCCTATAAACTGAACTTCCCGGATCCAGAATTCACACTTGGAAAACTTAGCATACAGTTGCTCTCGTTTAAGTAATTCCAAAATTAGGCGTAGATGTTCCTCATATTCTTCCTTGTTCTTGAAATAAATGAGGATGTCGTTGATGAAAATGATAACGAATTGGTCAAGGTTAGGCTTACACACACGGTTCATGAGGTCCATGAATACCGCAGGTGCGTTGGTTAACCCGAAAGGCATGACCATAAACTCGTAATGGCCGTACCTTGTTCTGAATGCAGTCTTAGAGATATCCTCTTCTCGGACTCTCAACTGATGGTAGCCGGACCTAAGATCTATTTTGGAATAGAAACTTGATCCTTGGAGTTGATCAAATAGATCATCTATGCGAGGTAAAGGGTAGTGATTCTTGATTGTGACTTTATTCAGCTCCCGGTAGTCAATACACATACGAAAAGTTCCGTCCTTCTTCTTGACAAATAGTACCAGAGCTCCCCATGGAGATGAGCTAGGTCGGATGAAACCTTTGTCCAACAAATCTTGCAGTTGAGTGGACAGCTCTTGTAATTCATTGGGTGTCAGTCTGTAAGGTGCCCGAGCAATCGGTGTTGCTCCGGGTGCTAGATCAATTAGGAATTCAACTTGACGGTGCGGTGGCAGACCGGGCAGATCCTCGGGAAATACTTCCAAAAATTCACGCACGATGGGAATATCTTCAATCTTCTTCTCTTATGATGGCTGCTCAGCAACGAGAGCCAAAATAGCCGTATGCCCCTTTCGAAGGCATTTTTGTGCTTTCATAAAAGATATGATGCCCATGACTGCACCAACTCTTTCGCCTTGAACGGAAATCTCCACTCGAGAGAGGAATACGAACAATCTTCTCATGACAGATAATTTCAGCTTGTTTTTTAGATAGCCAATCCATGCCGACAATTACATCAAAACTACCAAGTGTGACCGGCATAAGGTCGATATCACACATATGCTTAGCTAGTTCAAGCTTACATCCCTTAAGAATGTGGGTTGCTTCAATTATTTGGCCATTAGCTATCTCTATTATATACTTAGCTTCTAATAGAGTTTGAGTTCCTTTTATCATATCACTAAGTTTCTTAGATATAAAACTTCTATCAGCACCAGTGTCAAAAAGGACAGAAGCAAAGTAATTATTTAAGAGAAACTTATCGGTGACCACATTATGATCGTAACGGGTTTCTCCAGATCCTAGTACGAAGGCTCGTCCCTTCGCACCATTTCCTCCACCATTGCCATTGTTACCACCATTGCCATTGTTATTCTGGTTAGGGTTGTGGTTTCCATTACCCCCTTTCTTCAATTGAGGATAATTCTTCCGAATATGTCCCTCCTTTCCGCACTCAAAACAACCTCTTGTGGATCCAAGATGTTTAAAAGGTTGTTTAGCTTGTAGCTCACCCCTGTAATCCTTGGCAGCATGACCTATTTTGCCGCACCTCTGGCAAAGATTGCAAAACCCAAAGTGGTGGAAGGTGCACTTGTTACACTTCGGAGACTTCCTCGCGTAACCACTCTGGTTTTGACCTGAAGAGGTCGACTGGTTGAAGTTCTTAGTAGGCTCAAACCTACGTTGTTGCTGCTGTTGCGGTTGATTAAACTAGGGTTGGTTGGATTGGGGTCCTTTGGAGTGAGAGTTTGAGTGGTTGTGGGTGTTGGAATGGTGATCAAACTTGCGTTTGTGATTGTCGGTGGGTTTAGAAACCGAACCTCTCGGAGGTAGAGTCCCTTGTGTCACCGCCTGGTCGGTTAACTTATGGGCAAGTCGAATAGTTTGTTGGATAGTGGTAGGATTGGATGAAGTAACGATGCTTTGTATTTGAGGCACTAGACCTCCAATGTAAAGCTCAATTCTCTTGTAATCAGGGGTCACCATATGCGGGCACATAGTAGCAAGTTCATGTGAACGTGTGGTGTAGAGTTCAATTTTAGAATCCTCCATCTTTAGGTTCCAAAACTCTCCCTCTAGTTTCTGGATTTCATCGCGAGGACAGTATTCCTCCTTCATCATTGATTTAAATTCCTCCCACGGGAGTCCATTCTCCATGGCCAGACCCAACATTTGGACCTGGGCGTTCCACCATGTGAGTGTCGGGCCCTCCAAAGTTTCGGCGGCAAACTTTACCTGATTAGCCACGGGGCAGTTGCACATGGCAATCACTGATTCAACCTTCTCAAACCAACGAAGTAGTCTAACGGCTCCTTCAGCTCCACTAAAGGTGTGGGGCTTACAATCCATTGCTGGTTTTGCTGGCCTGGATTTAGAAATAAAAATTGGATTGGAATTATAGAGTTTAGGAAGATGTTTTTAGGAGATGGATTGACATTATTAGTCAATAGCTAAAGCATTTACCTGCAGCATTCTGTGCTGCTAGAGCCTCCACCACACTATCGTTTATTAGTGCCGCTAGCTCTGCTACCGTCATGTTAATGGTACCCCGACCACCGGCACGACCTCCGCGTCCTCTCCCTGACACGATTCTTCACAATCACAAATGAAAAATAATGAGAAATATATCACATATTAAACATTATTCAGGTATGAGTAAGAAGGTACAACATTTAATATTTTGAAAATTAAATAAATTGTAAGGCTACAAAATAAATAACTCAAACGTTAAACTTCGCATGCTTTTATTGAATGGGAACAACCTTACCCATCTAGGTTTGAAAAGATAAATAACATAAGCAAAAGCAAACATGAAAAGGAAGATAGAATAGGAAGATCATCAAGCATCTTCGTCATCGAAAGAAACATACGATTGTGCATCGTCTATCTCCACTGGTTCCTCCCCCAAGGGCTCCCCTTCGAAGGGCTCCTCCTCAAAGGGTTCCTCCTCAAAGGGTTCCTCCTCAAAGGGCTCCTCCTCAAAGGGCTCCTCCTCGCCATCAGAAAGTGGAATCTCCTTAGGAAATAGAGCGGCTTGCAGTTGGGCTTCCAAGTGAGTCACCCTCTCTTGAAGACCTTCAGCGGTGTGGTTTGCTACACGTAGCTGAGCTTCCAGAGCAGCCACCCTCTCCATAACTCCTTTCATGTCATTGTCCGAGGTCTCCACCCTCGTCTCCAAATGTGTCACACGATCCACCAAAACGTTATGGACCTGGTCAGTTACTGCTAGTTCAGCAGTCAAAAGTTCTATCCCTACTTTATTCTCCTCTATTTGAGGCTCTCTCTTCAGAATATCAGGTATCTCATCGGTAGCATCTTTCACAATGCTTAACTCTCTAGACATATAAAACATAAAGGCTGCAAAAGCTTGTTCCATAGTACATGGCAAGCTAGGCAAGGTAGATGATGAGGAAGTAGAACCGAAGTAAGGTGATGGGACATTTCCCATTTCGATCCATCTTTGGATCATTTGTGGGTACGCGTTCCAATTGCGAGCAGGATTCATTGCTTGCGCGCTGCTCGTTTCCCCTTGGTCAACTGAATAGTCACTGGAAGTAGTCCGGCGCCTTTTGGGCTCCGGGGATGATAGTATAGGTGCCTTATGTCCTGGTGCCTTAGGTGATGGAGGTGGGGTTGACGACATGTTCCTGTAACAATACATATAAGTGCCAAACTTCCAAATGACATGTAACTAATGTGTGAGGCTATAGTCTAGTATGAAATCCTAGTTCTCTATAACCAATGGCTCTGATACCAACCTGGCACACCCCCAATTTCAAATAACGAATTTTTATCGTTTGGGAAGTGACGAACCAGGATCTCAGACATTAGTTACTTTGAACGACTCTACATGGGACTCAAAATGAAAATATCATTCAAATCAGAGTATCAATGCGGAAGCGTAAAAAAAGTAAATGCGCAAAATACACGCGCCCAAAACCAAAGTCCAGAAGTCCAAAAGGTCCAAAACGTTCAACCAAAACAAGTACAATAGAATAATTCAAACAATTATAAATAAGTCATAATCAAAGTAGTTGAATCCCATGCATGCCCTAACGTGCACATGTGTCTTATCTTAGCGACCTGAGAAAACATGTAAGAAAATATGTCAACACGAGGTTGGTGAGTTCACAGGTTTCAATATAAGTAAATAAGCGTTTACCGGATTTATGTTCATTCAGTACATATCTATAGGCAGCTAACCTATGTTCATGTTTAGCTTAATCGCTCACAACCGAAGCTGACTGTTTGTTTATTGCCTCCTGCCAGGTCTATCAACACTGGCGGTGTGAGTAGGCTAACATTTCACCCGTTCGATATCTAATCGAGTTAGCGCGACTAACGCGGGTGGGATTTGTCAAACCCAGTAGTACTACTAAATATTACCTCGCTAAGATCCATATTAAAAGTCCGATATAAGTTGAGGACTTTTTGTGATAGCGTGTTACGCTTAGCATTAACATTGATATCATACGAATTACAAAATCCCAAAATCGTTTAGTCATGTTTTCTCCCCCAAGTTAAAACAGTAAAAAGGGGCCGCGAAAACTCACCTGCGTTGCGTTGTAGGTAGTATCACACAAAGGATAAGTTGGAACCAAGTGTGTAAGTCTCAAACGACTTACGAATGCCCTAAAATTATAAACACATGAATTAGGGATAAAAATGGGAATTGTGACAGCGACGCGGAATGAGAAACGTCCTAACGAAACGCTCTAATATTCAAGAGTGAACGAACGTGTCCACGGAGTTAGAAATTTCTTAAATAAACAAATTATAATTACTTTACAGGACGAATGACAAAATAATAATAAATAAAATCGGGTGTTTTGTCATTCACGAAAATTAAGAAAATAATGATATATATACATACGAATAAATAATATAACTAATTATATTATTTTTTTCTTTAATCTCCGCCGATACACGATGTTATAAAATGATTCGAAATAATATAAATATATATTATTTAATAATACGGTTCACGGTTTGAAAATAATATAAACATATTATTTTATACGAAGTTACGGTTTGAAAATAATATAAACCTATTGTTTTTATTTGATATTAAAAATACTATTTTATTTATAAAAGTGGGAATAATATAAAAATGGGTTAACAATTCAAACCCGAGTCCACGGGTTGTTTCCCGGGCTAATACATATTTATATAATAATATAATATTATAAGGTTTGATTTTTATATTAAAATAATACAAGGAAAACTGTTCAAAAAAAAGATGTGGGAGCCCGGCCTCGAACCCGGGTCTCTCCCACATACACACTGCCATAACCAATCTGCCCGCTAGGGTCATCGCGAACATAATCAGATCTAAATATTTTTATCACACAAGTCAAGTGGGTTTCCCTCCCATACACCTACCGGTTCGAAACCCTTCCCCATCCGTCGATTTCGACCACAAACAACCCGAAGGTTATAAGGGTTTCGTTCATCAGTGAAAAACGAATCTAAGGTTAGGATTAATTGCAAAAACAATACGTTTGAAGCTGTTAATTCAAGTTTTAAATCGCCGAAACCTAGATTATAAACATGGATTCAATTGATCGATTTCGATATTGGAATGGTTTGAAATCATGGGGCTTTTAATAAGTAGAGATTTGCGATGTTATCCATGTATTTTAATTGTATTAAAAACATGTCTAGATTAGTATCTGATTAACCCGAAAACGTATGAACCCTAAGTTCTGGATCTTGAAAATTTCGTTGTTGTTTGACTCAATTAGCATGGGGCTTTCGTTAACCGAATGATTTCGAATCTATTGATATGTTTTAATTTGATTTAAACATAGTCTAAGATCAAAATCCCCAAACTGGTTTATGAATGAACCCTAGATTACGGTTCACAACAATTTCTATAATAAAACATTAAATTGATAGGGGGTTTTCAAAGAAGATGATATTGCGAATCGAACTGTACGGGTTAATTGAATTACGATTAAGTCTAGACTAGGGTTCGATTAAACTGGGAATGATAAGAACCCTAGAATTCGATTTTGATCGGGTTGATGTTATAAACCCCGATTAGCATAGGGTTTTCAATCCATGAATAAAAGCGAAAGTGTGCATGCAAACAATTACCAGAAATGTTGTCGGATTGATGGTGATCGGCTAGAACAGGTTTCGGCTGTGAATGACTTGTTCTACGGTGACTCTTGTTGCTATTCCGATCGACTTGAAGGGTTAATTAGGTTCTGTGGAGTTCGAGTATGATACGCAGATGGTTCAATTGTGATGTTATCATATGACATGATCGAATTTGATCATTCTTGCTGGTACAGTCGATGGTTACGTCATTATTGTTCATAATTGGTGTTAATTCGAGTTAATGGTAGTGTAATAGTTCTAATGATGTGCGTTTATGACAAGGATCGTGTATTTCGGTTACAACCTCCACGAATTTCCGTTATGGAGTTCAATTTTTGAGTCAAGAACACACGGGTTTGACTTTAAAAGTCAAACTGAACACAAAACTCTTAAATTTTGACCTAGAAGGTCAACAAAATAGGTTTAGGGTAATTACAGCCTTAGTCCTTGTAGTTTGGGTGAATTTATGTTTGGAAAATGACATAATTTGTACCTGAGGTTTTAGATTGAGTTAACTGGGTTAATATTTAACCGGATTTGCTAACGGAACTAACTGAAAAGTCCGGATTGTCACAGGAATGCCCGTGACTAGGTGGAGAATCAAGCAACACAAAGTAAACCGACAACGAAATCACTTTCAAAATCCGTCTATTATAAACTTTAAGGTTACAGTGAGAATACTACAGAGTGCAAATGTCTGCGTACATAAATTCTGTCAACCTATTCTATTTATACTAGACCTGATCTCTTCTCACTTAACAAGTGCGCAGGGCAAATTGTCCATGCGTACTTAGCAAGTATGCAGAGTATTCTTGCGTACTAGGTTGAGAGGTGTTCGGGTCGGGACAAGCTCTCCCGACCCCTGGACCGTGAGCTTAGATGAGAGATGTGTGCTCCTTCGGTATGTAGTCTGTAATAAGCCGTTGGATTATTAGTTGAAGATAGAACCTTTTATCATTGGCCAATGGGATAGGAAACATACCCTTGTTTCTGGTCTAGTCAGATGGAGGTTAACATGAAAGGGGATATTGGAAATGAACATCTTCGGGAATTTGGTCAACTCGTGAAGATACAGGATAGAGTTGGACACATCTGGTTGAAGACTTAAGTTTATATTACTGGAATTCCTATGGGAGCTGATCAGTTTGATGCAGGTTATTGGAAATTCAAACTCTCTATCATATGCCAGCTGATTTGGAGTTGTCTTAGTCTACTATTGTTACCTGTTTAGGAAGACATTGTCAGACTCGGAGTTCCAAGTCAGGGTGGAGCAAGCTACTGCTGAGAGGATGAACTACAATGAAGTGTGTTGGGTTAGTTGGTTCCTATTGAAGCACTTGGTTTGGTCTACAATGAAAGCTACAGTTATGAGGGAGTCGTGTGTATCACTCAGCAACTGAAGACTGAAGTTTGAAGATTTGAAGATCTCAAGTGGAATGCCAGAAGATCAAGTCTCGCCAGAAGACATTTGATGTCATTAGTTTAGAGGGAGTCTGTTAGGACATTATTTGTAAACTGATGTATATCAGTGTTAGAGATAGATAGAATTTGATGCTATAGTTAAGAGGGAGTTTGTAGAAGCATGTTTTTGTAACTATAGATTAAATTCTATGTATCGGTGTACGTAGCTAGTATGTAGGAGGGTGTTCCTGAGTAATTAGCCTGCACACCAGTTTGGTCCTGCGTACTTAGTAAGTAAGCCTTGCGTACTTGTCAAGTACGCATGACCAAACCCTGCATACTTAGAAAAGTACGCAGGTAGTGTTCCTTCCCCTATAAATAGAAGACTTGTCTTCATTTGTAGGGGAAGGAACACTACCTGCGTACTTGTCTAAGTACGCAGGACCAAATTGGTGTGCATGCTAAGTACTCAGGAACACCCTCCTGCGTACTAGCCACGTACACCGATACATAGAATTTAATCTATAGTTACAAAAACATGCTTCTACAGTGTAGCACGTAAAATTTTGTGTATTGTATCATGCGGTGTAATATGCTAGGATAACATGTAAGATAATCACGCAAGGGTGCACTAAGGTTATAGACTAGGCCATTGGTTTCTAATAACCTATATCCCTATAACCATGGCTCTGATACCAATCTGTCACACCCCAACCGATGGCAGAATACGTCGGGGCGGACGTGTAGACTGTTCATAAGCACATGATCAAGCTAAAGTTTCATGTATTAATTACATCAAGATTTCGTTACATAAATTCAATCAACAACCAAAATCAAATACATCCACATGTTCTAGTTCTTTGTTCACTAAGTCCAAATCCTATATGTTGTATCTTGCATATGATCTCATACACTAGTACCTGAAACATGATGAAAATAGGGTCAACTAAAATAGTTGGTGAACATACATAGGTTTTGACACCAAGTAATATCAAGAGTTTGCGTACAATTCATATGATGCATGGATTAATAAGGCGATTATGAAGAACCACTATTGTTTAAACGGGGCGCACAATCAAACCTTGTGACACGTAGGTTATCCTTAAGTGTTTTCGGCAACAATCACCCTAACCGGGTGGGTTGGTCAGACACAATAGATCTATCATTGTATACCGTCGGCTTGTACTGAGTTAATGATTGCACTTGCACTATGCACAAAAAGTATGTAAATGTTGTTTGCACAAATAGTGTTCAACCATAAGGCACAAATTGCACACATGATCATAAGGTTTGAATTGTAATAGTTGCAAATAGTTTGAATGTAATCATGTTTCACCCCAAAGACATAAAAGTGAAAAAGGGGCTATGTAAACTCACCTCGCAATGAGTAGCTTGATAAGCACACAAATAGGTTGTTGTTGTTGCACAAGTATTCTAGCTAATCTCAAGATTAACATATGTTTATGAAAAATATTGGATTAAAATAAATTTTAAATCTCAAAAACAAGGAAAAAATCGCCCAAAACAGGTATGGCCAGGATCGAACCCACGACCTCTTGCATATGGGGTAAGGGCTTTAATCGGTGGGACTAGGCATTTGCCTTGATGAGAATGAGATTTCTTAATTTAAAACTAACAGTCACACACCTCCTTCTTCCCCAAGTCATGAAACCCGTAAACCCTAACCCCAATCCACCATGAAATCTCATCAATACGAGTTCAAAATGACGGGGATTTCGATCAGTAGATCAAAACGAGTAGAAGGGTTGTGGGATTTACCTGAAACGATTACACAGAAGGCGAGATCGATGGGAACTGTAAACTCAGGTTCTTCGATGTTTATTCGTGAGAAAGGGATGTTTTAAGGTGGGTTTGAGTGATTAGTGAGTATCAAAGGGAGGTCGCGCACGTTTTATGGGTCGTTATAATAGTCCGATTTCACACGAAACGTATGATTGATTCGGGTTTGGTTGAAATGGTTATGGCTTGGTATTTGAGTTAAGATCCTATAATTACGAGTGAATTTGGTTCATTATTAGCATTGAAACAGATCACATAACGCCCACACACATTTTGCTAGCATTAACAGTCTTCGAATTCGCAAATTTGAGTTTGATTTCAAATGGTTTGACTCTAAGAAAAGTCAAAATCATCCTTTATGATTTCCAGGGTTCAGGTCCAAAAAGAAAGGGTTCAACTAACATGGGGGGGGGGGGGGGGGGTTTAAAAAGGCAATTTAGAGGGTCCTTTTTGGCTTGTAATGGTTTAGGAACAATAAGGGGGTTCAAACTATGTTTAATTATTTTAATTCTTTTATAAACTTTATAAAAACTAATTATATTATAAATTTAAAATAATTTATTTAAAATGTCAAATATATATATTTGTTAAACAAATATTCTTGTGTGATAAAATCAAATATATATATATACATACACAAACATGTGTTATAGGATTTAATATGTAAACTCAAGGTTTAAATTTAAATGGAAATATTAATTAAAATAATAGTTATTGTGACATAATGTGTTGAGCAAGTACGGAATTTAAACGTTGTGTTTTTATAAATAAATAAATAAGAAAAAAATATGGCAGGAAAATCATGGATGTTACAAGTGGCAACGTCAAGGTTCGGGATGTCCAAGGATTTTCGGCCGAATTTGCTAACATAATCTCGGAGGGATTCCCCGGGATTCTGAATTATCCTATACAAGTCACTAGTTAACCTTTCAAATGTTCTACTTCAAGAGAATTGGTTATTAAATAGGTTAATCAAATGAGCAAATAAAGTAATAGAATATGGTGGAACATTAACTAGTCATTTCAAGGCTGATCTTGTTTAGGTAGAACCGAAGCCCTTGCACAGGCAAGCTTCCTTTAGGTATAAAGGAATGGGGTTAATCTCCATCATTTCCCTGTACTGCATGACGTGTTCCTCAGGATCCGTAGTTCCGTCATATAGCTTCATATTAGGAGTTTGGAAGCGCTTGGGGATCTCGGCATCACATATCGGTGGAGCGAATCTAGATATCATGTGGCTGGTAGCGGACATCTCGGGTATAGGCTGGACTACCCTTGGGACGCTGGAGATCATTTCTCTCAATTTATTCAATTCCTTGGCCATAGATGGAGTAATTCCTGTATCCTGCACAAACTCATTAGTGTTCGAAAATTGATTGAAAGTGTTACCAATATTCGGATTTCGGGAAAATGATCCTTGAGTAAATCCAAGATCCTGACTTGCAGTAACTTTGATAGCCGGAGTCGGCCCAACAGCAGTGGTTTCGGTTCTCATGGGAAGGAAACCCCCTTTATGGATTTCTGAGGATCCTGAATAGTTAAAATCCAAGACCCTTAGTTGCAGTGGGGTTGTCACATCCACTGGCTTCTTTGATTCTTTGACTTTTTCAAGTTCCTGAACCACATCAGGTTAGTCTTTTTCTGCTGCTCCATCTGTTGCTTCACCTCTGAGAATAGAATAAGGATCTAGACATTTGAAACTAGCACACAGCAGATATCCTAGATCCTGAAAATCCGACCGAAACAGGTTTCTTTAGAAGATTGTTACTCTTCTTCTGGAATGGAGGAGGAGGAATAGAGTGGCTTAACCCAGAGCTTGAAGATATAGCGGAAACATAAACATTTTTAAATTGGGACGGCATTTGTGAAATCAGTTTAGTAAAATAATGATTGAACGCAAACTTTAGTAAAGATTTAAAAATGAAAAGCACCACTTGCTCCACGGTGGGGGCCAAATTGTTTTGGGTAAAAATTATATCAAGTAATTTTGTAACCAAACTTCGTAAGTGAGGTAGTGTGCTTGTTAAATTCATGATGAAAGAAATATTTAAAGCTATAAATCGACACAATTTTTTACGAGGAAAATCCTTGATCCTATAGGATCTCCGACACAAAACCTCGGGAGCCGACTAAGCATCAGGTTGCCTTGATAATTTTTATAAAAGATCTAGTAAAATGAGTACACTGAGAGTGATATGAGATCGTAAGCTATGTGTTACAGATGATTGCGAGTGAATGTGTGTTTCCTATACGATCCTAACGCTTATTAAATACAAAGATGGTCTTAACTAACTTTGCGAAAATAAAGACTTGATTTTATCTTCCTCTTGTGACCGTTAGCCCATTTCTTGTACGCATTTCTCACGTGGTCCACGTCCAATTGAGCGAGTCTTCAGGTAAGTATAACGTTACAAATGCTTTTCCTGCAAATAATAAGAGAAATAGAGGACAAATATTTGTTAATAACAATATTCAGGATACCGAAGTTACCAGGATCTTGGATTCCAGATCATGCATTATTCAGGATCCTGCTCGAAATTTAACCCATAACATATACTACAAGGGGTAAATGCGAAACTTTAGAAACTTGAGGGGGGTAAAAGTAGCAGTTTACAAAATGATGAATGTATTTTGCCATTTTCTTAAAGTTGGGGGTGAGGAGTGTTCGGTGGCAAAAGCCACCGACACTTGTGTTTAAGTTAAAGTATAATTATCAGCTATTTTGTTAATACATTATTTTATTAATACATAGATACTTATTGATTTCAGTTCTTTAATTAATACTTTAGTTTATATATATATATATATATATATATATATATATATATATATATATATAGATTATAGGGTGGTTATCGTATAAAACTTATTTCCATGCGAAGCGTAGGAAGTCATTCAAACACAACATGTGTATTTTAGACGACAGACATAAACGTCCAGATATAATTACATACCGGATATATATATATATATATATATATATATATATATATATATATAATTACATATATATGTTTGTAATAACGTAACCTATATATAATCACGCACCATTATAATTGTTCAAAATCATGCACCATATTATGTATCACGTAGATAATTCTGTACAATATTAAAAAAAAACAATTTTTTTAAATATAACAATGATATGCTAAAATTGAGGATAATAAATTATCTACTTTATGCTATAATTTAAAAAAATAATAAAACATATAAAATTATTCGATTTAAAAAAAACTTGATGGAATTAGATTTAACCCGAAAAAGTGTGGTGGCTATTCATTTCTACACTTCTCGCCAAGAATATATTGCCCAAGATCCTCCAAAAACACAATGATAAACACAAACTAAAAACTTCAATTGATAACACAATGATCGTACATCTTGGTTACATGGCTTTGACATTTCAACCTATTTATAGTTAACCCTTGTAACCGCCATTCGTAACCATTGCGTGAACTCCTTTGCACCCTTTCAAGACTCACGATATCTTGCCATGTGGATTGGTGGTTACCAAGTTTGGTTTTTGGCACTCTAGCCCCTAGACTTTACATATATATAAAATACATAATAAACATAGTTTCTACTATTTACACTTTTCATCACGCCAATTGCCTTGTGATGAATTAGATCTTCCTTGTCCACAGTTTCCAAAACGTCTTCCATTACCCGACTTGTTGTCATAACGTGTGAACAAGAGTTTGTCTTGATTGTTCACCGGGTCTTCATTCATTAGATTGATCCTTTCCTCAAAGGCTTTCAATCTTTCAATTCTGTCTTCGTGACAAATAATCATACAAATTCTTTGTTTCCTCCCTTTTAAAATTCAAGCAACCCAAACCTTTTTGCTTTGAACAAAAAACTCCTTGAACAGCCCTTAGGCAAAATCATTTCGTAAAAAAAGTTCAAACACCCTTTTTTGTTTTCTTATTCTGACGCAACAGGAAACAAAAATTGCACCTTTTGTTTATTTTCTTCGATCGCCAAATCTACCCAACACCAAATTCCGACTGATGTCTAAGAACGAAAATTGATTACTTGTAACCATCTTCAAGAATCCAACAATGAACATGTTTTTGATTTCGCTAAACCAGAGCGATTTTGATTTTCAATTTCTGCTAATTGAGAATGCTTGATCAATTTCGGCTAATTGAGAACGCTTGATGATTCGAGCCTTTGACTTTGATACCACTATTGCCCAAAATCCTCCAAGAACACAATGATAAACACAAACTAGAAACTTCAATTGATAACACAATGATCGTACATCTTGGTTACATGGCTTTAACATTTCAACCTATTTATAATTAACCCTTGTAACCGCTATGATGAAGAGTTGCGAGAACTCCTTTGCACCCTTTCAAGACTCACGATATCTTGCCATGTGGATATGGTGGTTACCAAGTTTGGTTCTTGACCCTCTAGCCCCTAGACTTTACATATACATAAAATACATAATAAACATAGTTTCTACTATTTACACTACGACACTTGGACTTTAACCCACATGGATTAAGAAATTACAATTTAATAAAACATTATATGTATTAATTACAATCTTGTCAGCACTTATTCTTAACTATTAAATTAGTGTAATCAATTATCCAAAATTGTACCTACACTTCTCACTAAACACACCATTAATATTGGAATCGACTCCTATATATGTTAAATAAATGAATCTAAACAAACTTACTTTAAACAATTCATTAAGAACATTCTTATCAGTTTCTCTATCCGCATCTCTATAATTACACTAAAAATCACTATATTTTCTTTATCCTTTTCAATTAAATAATACTTTTTATACATTTGTCATTACCTTTTCTCTCTGCTACACTCACAATCACTTTTAAAAAATATAAAAAAATTAATAAAGGTGAGCAGTGTTTTCACAAATATATAGTAACATTTTCTCTCTCCTCCACTCACAACTATTTTAAACCATTAAAATATGCAGAACCAATCACAAACATATACAGAACCTGCTGTGAATGCTCTAAGAACACCTTCATTGCCTGACAAAAACGAACGCCTCACATAACCCTCTTTCTCTTCTCTCCTCCCTCCCACTCACAACCTTTGCCCGCCTCCCTCTAGAAATCCTGATGGCTCAGAACCTCTCTCTTCCATCTCACATGTCTCTCTCCTCACCTCCACTTCAACGTAGATCCGGACGAGTAAAACCTCTCGCGATGGAGGCGCTCTAAACATTTGATTCTTTTAAAATTTAGGTTATTTGCAATTTATTCAAAACTTAAAGGTGTGAACTTGAGTTACTACAAAACTCTAGGGTTATAAGTAACACTCAACACCGCCACGACCACCCCACCCCACCCTATCTCCGACTGTAACTAGTTAGGTTCATTCAGGCCTCCCTTGCGCCATTACTCTTTTCGCTACTACTTTTGATTTCGATTTCTTTGTCCAACTAAATTCACGATTTCTCAATCGATTCCTTTTGTATGAGATCTTCCGTTGATCCGGTCGAACATTGCACTCTTCCGATGACGGCGATGGTTTAATCCGGCGAAATAACCTATTACTTTTCACTGTAAGTCTAGAAGGTACGATATCCATCGATCTCTCTATTTTCTAATTAGAAAGTATTCGTTCGATGTAATTAATGACTGTATTTGACTTCGGTAGCTTGCTTTGTTTCTAGGTCAGATTTATTTGAACTTTTAGGTTTACTTTTGAATGCGTGATTTCATTGATATTGAAGGGTTAGGTTTTGCTAGATGCTAATTGCGTAAAGTGTTTGAGTAAAACCTAAAGTTACCAGGAGTTGTGGAATTGAAGATTTTGTTGTTTTTATTAACAAATTGCTATAGTTCTATAGTTTTTGAAGTTATGAATCTAGATGGTGATCACACTTGTTACTTAGAGTGTATTGGAAACTTAGTCATCAAGCTTTCGAAACATTGAAGACAGATGCTAAATAGTAATGAACTGATGATGATTTTAATGATGAGAATGATCTAACTGATTTTTTTGTTTGTTTGTAGATGACTGTCATTAATATCTTTGAAACCACTTGTATTTTATATAAATCGTCCTTGTTTCTCAAACTTTGTGTTTACTTTAGATTCTGAATTTTGGTTTCTTGAGTTCTGTCTTTATTATTAAGCACTGACTGTAAGCACACCTAATGTTAAATCTTAAATGATGATTAAATCTTGGTTTTAAAAAGCGTGAGACTCTCCGAGGCGTTTAGGCCTCAAAAGCCGAGGCATGAGGCACGAGGCGAGAGCCTCACGTACTTGAGGCGTTGCTCTATGTACAACCAAATAAGCCTTATGTACAATCAAAAGCTGCATCTGTCTCGTTTTTTACATATCAACCTTTTTTTATCATGTAAACCATTCATATCTCTTCATTCCTTTGGTTGTTTCTACATATCATTCTTCTACAGACCCCAATTTTGACCAGTGTTTACCAGTTTTGACCCAGATGTCATGAGGCGCCGCCTCAAGGCCCTGAGGCGTTTTTCTGATCGCCTTGAGTGCCTCACGCCTCAGGCGCTATTTTTAAAACCAAGGATTAGAGATTAGAAGTAAAAGTAGGGGCACGGGAAGTTTCGTAAGTAATCAAAGTCAGGAGAGATCTCAAAAGTAACTGTTAGTAACAGAAGAGAGTGGACAAAGTTTTCTCAAGGAGTTGATAACGTAAAGTGGACTTGATAATGGCCATAGTTAATGTTATAATTTGCATTGTTTCTTTATAGAAATGGAAAGACGGTGAAATTAATATGTTATGAAGTAATTGGTAGATACATGTTGGCTTGGTTTTAAAAAGCGTGCCTCGGGCATGAGGCGATGAAGGCTGCAGCCAAAGCAATTCAGTCATGGTGAGGTGGAGCGCTCACAGGAAGAGGGCTGAAGTGGTTCTTTTTGGTTGAGGTGTGAGGCGATGGAGGCCGCGCTTCTTTCACATGTAGGTAAAAATTAGGACTTGTGAGGCTGTGATCTTTGACTTACCAATATAAAAAGAGAAGAGAGGCTTCTTGCACATGTCAAGAGATTGCATTAATATAAAACAGAGAAGAGAGAAAGAGGGAGAGATCGATCTTCTGGGAGCAGACTAATATAAATAAGAAGAGAGAGAGGAAGGCGTGGCGTGTGGTTGTGTGTTGCAGACTGCAGTGGGTTTCAAGAGATTGTGTGTTGCATTAAGAACTTGTGTGCTGCAGGAAATAAGATTTCTTTTGTTTATTTTTTTATAATATAATACTTAAAACATGAAATCAATTTATTTGGATTTATTTCTCTCTTTTTTATATATTATGATAAATAAAAATATGAAACAATGGAAATATTTTTTCTTTTTTTTATATTTTGTTTTTCTAAGCTTCTTTGGTTGTTTTTTGAGATTGTTCATTCTTTTTATATTAATAAATTGCATGTATTTCTTTATATTATCTTGTTTTTGGTTGCTTAAGGCTTAATAAGTAGAAAATGTTATCTAGAATTAATTTATAAGTATTATATCGGCTTTCGGGACCTAAGTGCCTCGTGCTTTTCAAAACTAAGCGTGTTGGAAGGTTAGAATTGGCCTTGTTAGATACTTAGATCTAAAATTACTGTGTATCTTTTATTGGCATGCAGTTTGGATTATGTGTTAATTTTGGCAAAATGTTCGACTATGCATCAAAGTCCCAATACGTTGGTGGCCACAGGGAGAAGTTTGCAAGGTAATTCATTGTTTCCAAAACAGCGAAAGTTTTACCTAGATGTGCCAAAATGGGTGGGTCAGGGAGGTTGGATAATAGGTTAAAACTGGGTTTTTTCTGGGTAGGGGATGAATTGTGCCCAAATTGATCCAAAAGATTTTGTGTCCAATTTTTATTTTTTATAGTTAATTTATATGTAAATATGACTTAAAAGTATTATTCCAAGAATAATCTAATTTTTTGAATAAAGCAATTTAATAGGCTGTATGCATTTTGACCCTTTTTCCTTTTAGCTTTTTTTTTTACCCTTTTTGAATAAGAATAATCTATTTTTTTTCTAATTTTTTAATAAATGGCACTTTGGGTGCCTTTTGACCCTTTTCCCTTGTAGCTTTTTTTTAAGTTTTATTTTACCAATTTGACCCACTAGAAATTATACATATCCGAAATCGACCAGTTCAAAAGTGAATTGGTCGAAATTGCCCCCTCCATTTGGCCTGACCATTCTATTTCCCATATCATGGCATGTAGATTTTGTAGTTATGGATTAATAACTTTTTTGGTGTGTTAAAAATAAATAAGCTGTTAATATGGTAACTGTCTCATATGAATTTTTGCTCTAATTTCTTGCGATTGCAATAGGCCCTAAAGCTATAACACTTAAGCTAGAAATCTTTTCTTTTTTATAAACTAACGTGTCTTCTTGCCTATGATTATCAGTTTTGTTATTGCTTGATATGGAACTTATTATTTGACCTTAAAATAATTAGAAGCAGATTTCTTTTATCCAAACATTAAAAACTGATTATCATGTAGTCAATTCTAATTCAGATATCCAATTGCTCCCTTGTTACATTTTTTACCTTATTTTGTGACAACTAATTTCTTACTTTATTTTCCATATGAAGGTTGGACGATTTGGATTCTAGATTATCATCACCAGCTTCTGGAGTTGCAATGAACAAATGTGGATTCGAGGGAATAACTCGTTCAAACCGTGCACCCACTACCCCCTCTAGATCGTTCAAAAATGGAATTAAAAAAGGGTCAGAAGGACTTAAATCCATTGGTAGATCACTTGGGTTCGGTGTTTCTCGGGCTGTTTTCCCCGAAGACCTAAAAGTCTCAGAAAACAAAATCTTAGACCCACAAGATAAATTTCTACTCACATGGAACAAATACTTTGTTGTCTCATGTATTCTGGCTGTCTCTATAGATCCGCTCTTTTTCTATCTTCCTGTTTTTGATCAAACAAAAACATGTCTTGGTATTGACCGGAAATTATCTATAACTGCCACAACCCTAAGGACTGTTGTTGATGCCTTTTATCTTATTCATATGGCTTTTCAATTCAGAACTGCTTATATTGCTCCATCATCTAGGGTTTTTGGACGAGGTGAACTTGTGATTGATCCTGCACAAATTGCTAAAAGATATCTTCGGTGGTATTTTATAATTGATTTCCTTGCTGTGGTGCCACTGCCTCAGGTTAGAATTTATGGGTGTTGGATTTTTGGATTTGTAAGTGATTATAAGATACTGAAAAGAGAAAGAATCAGATAATCAGCTGTAATAAACAAAGTCACAAAAGATGATGTGCATATGATGTTTCAAATCTCAAAGAATCAATTTTTTTCATTTTAACTCTATTTAAACTGCTATGATGTGAGATTATTCACTCTTTATATTGGATTTGGATCTTTTACTGATTAGTAAGAGAAGTTTGATTAGAGTTTAACGCTTCTTTTATGATTTTCCAGATTGTTGTTTGGCGATTTCTGCAGATGTCTAGAGGTTCAGATGTATTGGCTACAAAACAAGCCTTACTTATTATTGTGTTACTTCAGTATGTTCCAAGATTTGCCCGAATCGTTCCTTTGACATCAGAACTTAAAAGAACTGCTGGTGTAATTGCTGAAACTGCATGGGCTGGTGCTGCTTATTATTTGTTGCTATACATGCTTGCCAGTCATGTAAGCTATTATTTTAACTAGATGTGGCAGTATCGGCGGGTCAGGAGAGCCGGGTTTGTACGGGTTGGGTTGGTTTGACGTCCGTAACCACTTTTTTGTCCACAATTATGTCATGAAATTCTATGCATTAAAAACACACTTTCGATGCCTTTTTGACATGTTTGACCCATTTAACACATTTGTTTTTTCTCCGGTAACTACTGGTATGACCTATTAGTAGGGGTGTAACCAAGCAAGCTCGAGCTTGGCTCATTTATTATTTTTTAATTATCTGATTATTTTATTTATATACATATATAACTATTTTTATAATTCTAATTTTATAATTTTAACATAATATATATTATTTAGTTATTTTTATCATAGTTATGTAAAATATATTTATTATATTTAATAAAAATTAATATATATTTATATAAATAATAGGCTCGTTTACGCTCGCGAGCCTAGTCAAGCTCGGTATTTGAAACCCAGGCTCGTTTATTAAATGAGCCCCAATTTAGCTCGAGCTTGTTTAAGCACGACTCGATTCAAGCTTTTAGCAATTCATTCTCGAGTAGCTCACGAGCGGCTCAAGTCATTTACACCCATACCTGTTAGAAACAAGAAGTAAACTTAAAACAGCCCATTCATAAGTAAATGATTTGCACTTCTCTTTTTCAGATAGTTGGGGCCTTCTGGTATTTGCTGTCTGTAGAACGCAATGATACATGCTGGCAAAGAGCTTGTAAAAAAAACAACTATAATACAAATTTCTTGTACTGTGGAAACAACCACATGGATGGTTATGATAAATGGAGCAATGTTAGTAGCTCGGTTTTAACCGCGGCTTGCACCACAGATGGTGATAACCCGCCTTTTGATTTTGGGATTTTCGAGCAGGCTCTTTCATCAGGCATCGTCTCATCAACTCAGTTTGTTTCTAAGTACTGCTACTGCCTGTGGTGGGGCCTACAGAATTTAAGGTAAAAATTATTATTTATTCACTCTGTATTTAGATTTTGTTACGGTTCTTAACACCTAGGAAAATGAGAGATTCGTTTCTTGGCAGCACGCTTGGGCAGGGGCTTGAAACCAGCACTTATCCTGGAGAGTCTATATTTTCCATTGCACTAGCCATTTTTGGTCTCATTCTCTTTGCTCTTTTGATTGGCAATATGCAGGTGATGTCACTACTACTTATCGTCTTGATTTAAACTACATGTGGAAAAACTGGTGGGTGGGGTGGGTTGTTCTAAATAGGTTGTTTGTAGTATGGTTCGGGCTGGGCTGACCTGCAAACATCTTTTTCTCGTTTCTTATAGATAGTTAATGTGTTGATATGATTACAAAAAACTAGGTTATAACTATAAAGGGGTAACTTCACACAATAGTAACCAAGTGTCCCATGAAAGTCGCTCAGTTTTCCCCCCTCTAAAGTCACTCAACTTTCATTAGCTGTTCCAATCGTGTGAAAATTTTTTTAAGTGTAAAGTTTTAAAAATAAGTGACCTAAATGGAACATAGATGAATCATGGTTATTATTTAGTGACTATTTTTTTTTCTTTTTAATTTGACTTACATTGAACAATTATAAAACTTGGTTCTTATTTACTGAAGTTTTTTCTTCACTATTACCTCCTACTTCAAGTTATTTAAAAAATAATTAATCACTAAATAGTAACCAAGATATATGTTCCATTTAGGTCAGTTAATTATAAGTTTTTTCAACATTTATAAAAAAAATATCACAAGATTGGAACACCTAATGGAAGTTAAATGACTTGACTTTAGAGAATTGTGTGAAGTTTTCCCCGACTATAATTATATTTATCTAAATTTTATAATATAAAATTATTTAGGTGGCTGTAAGCTTAAAAATACATCTTGGGTGACTTTCAACCCGTGTGACCTATTCAAACCATTGGACTCCATTTCCAGTTCAGTTAATTTTCTTGGATTAGACCTGCTAAGGGTAACCATAACCATAAAGCCATTTATAAGTAAATGGGTCGAAGTTAACCTTTATTGTAAACCTTGCTGCTGTCAAAAACACTTGTATACTATTTTTATTTAAGCAGAATGGATAGAGTTATCAACTCTTAAAGGAGAGTTTGCAAAATCAGGTAAAAAAAAGCATCCAAGTACGGGTTGAAATGTGGGTCGGATAATGGGTCAAAACAGTAGTATGGTGATTACATTATTTCGAAGTACGGAGTCGTTTTAAGTCCGGGTCAGGTTGGGTTGGACCTGCAAACACTTTTTTGTCCGTTTATAAATAATTAAGACAATTAATTGTGATTACAAAAACAATTTTTAATCATGATCTAAAATCTTGAATTGAACGATTTAGGAGGTTGTATAAAATGGAGTTTTAGAAATTGTTTTATTTGACTCATTTAAGATAAAATACATCCCAAATTGTGACCCATTTATAGGTAAACGGGTTGAAAGTGCTATTTCGAGTGTCTTCTTTTTGTTATTTATTTTCTCAGCTACTTTTGCTTCATTAAGGCCTACTTTATGTCAAGTGTAATCAATAAAATCTAGTTTTTTGTTTACTGTTATCAACCATGGTTTTGTTTACTGTTATCAGACGTATCTTCAATCTCTTACTATCCGACTTGAAGAAATGAGAATTAAAAGGCGGGATTCAGAGCAGTGGATGCATCACCGGTTACTTCCACATGATCTAAGGGAGCGCGTGAGAAAATATGATCAGTACAAATGGTTGGAAACACGTGGAGTGGATGAGGATGATTTAGTTCAGAATCTACCAAAGGATCTTAGAAGGGACATAAAACGTCATCTTTGTCTCGGTTTGGTCAAAAGGGTAATAATTTACTATTATTTATCTTGCTTAGAGGTAGCAAAATGAATTGGTTGATTCAGGTTATCGTTATCTTTAACGGGTCAAACCGGTAAAAAAAATCAAAAGAAATGGGTCACTGCATAAGATATTGTAACTTTGCTTTAGTTCATACTCCTTTTTCTATTTTTAATGTGTTTTACCGCGCTATAAGTGAATCGGTTGTTATTCCAATCTGCTTGCAGGTCCCCTTATTCGAGAACATGGATGAAAGGTTACTTGACGCCATATGCGAACGACTGAAGCCATGTTTATACACAAACAACACTTACATTGTACGCGAAGGCGATCCAGTGGATGAAATGCTTTTCATCATACGCGGTCGTCTCGAGAGTGCAACCACGGATGGAGGTAGAAGCGGGTTTTTCAACAGCGGGTTTCTAAAAGAAGGTGATTTTTGTGGAGAGGAGCTTCTAACGTGGGCCCTCGACCCCAAATCCGGTTCTAACCTCCCATCTTCCACTAGAACCGTAAAGGCGTTGAGAGAGGTGGAGGCGTTTGCATTACCAGCCGACGAACTGAAGTTTGTCGCGGGTCAGTTCAGGCGGCTTCACAGCCGGCAGGTACAACACACTTTTCGGTTTTACTCGCAGCAGTGGCGGACTTGGGCGGCATGCTTCATTCAGGCCGCCTGGCGGAGGTATTCCAAAAGGAAGATTCTGGAGCAGCGGAGGAAGGAAGAAGAGGAAGCGGAATTAGCGGCATGTAAGAATGGCGCTGGCGGCAGTGGTGGTGGAAGTTCATACAGCCTCGGTGCTACCTTCCTGGCGTCGAGATTTGCCGCCAACGCGCTCCGTGGGGTCCACCGGAATCGGAATTTAAAGAGTGCTAGGGAATTGATGAAGTTACAAAAGCCTCCGGAACCTGATTTCACTGCTGATGCTGATTAGTGATTTATTGCATCTTGTGCTTGTATATTAACATAATTATATGTATACTTTGATGCTCTTATAAGTTGTAAGGGACAAGGAATCAATGTTGGGATTTAGGTTTCTGTTTTTAAAATTTTGTAAAGTTTAATGATACAAATCTTATTTAATATATGTATTTTGGGTGGTTTCTAATATATCGATTTTATAAAGAGTAAATTACACTTTTGGTGCTAGGTAATTTACTTACGTACTTGAACTTTCTTAATTATACGAATCATCATATCCTTTATCTTTATAGTATTAGTAGGTTAAAATCGTGTATTACATGAGTCGAATAAATGCAATGTTATATATTTGGTAATAAAAAATTTATGTTTTCAAAAAGCCCGTGTATTATACGGGTTGAATATAATATAATGTAATCTGTTAAAACATGTACTCGTCAAAATATGTGTTTAAAAATGTACTTTGACGTGATTGTTATAAATTTCGTTAAGTTAATTTTTAAAACATTTTTCTTAACTGGGTATTAACTTTTTTTATGTAAATGATAAATGTTAATTTATATTAAATTCATTTGGTTAATGATATAATAACTATCCATAATTAGATAATAAGTATTCATAATAAGATTTAAAGTTAATTACACGGATGGTCTATGTGGTTTAGCCAAATTACGGATACAGTCCATAACATTGAGAAATTACGGGTTTGGTCAAAAGATACTTTCATTTTGTTGCACCGATGGTCCCTGTCAGTGACGGTCCCTAGAGGGGATGGGGATTAACTTTCGCTGTTAAGTCTGTGTAAAATGACTAAAATACCTTTAATATTAAATAAATAAAACAAAAATAATATATTAATATGTTGGGACCCACCTTTTTGTAATTAAAAAATATATAAAATTAATAAACACAAATATTAACTAACCCCCACACCGTTAGCCATTTGGTGCAATGGTAGCCCCAAGACGTCCCATAGTGAAGGTCTTGGGTTCGAATCCTGGCCACAACAAAAAAAGGGTATGTGGCTAGGTCAGGGTTTACCCAGTTGGGAGTTTCTACCTGTGGATTTAATCAGTTATGGCATCATCTGGATATCTTGAGTACTAGGTGTGGTTGTTTCTCGGCTGGGATTTGGTCGGCCATGGGGTCTGGTTTTTTCGTGGGAAAATATATTTTCTGATAAGGAAACAACAGATCGTTGGATTTTTTTTTGTTGTGTTTAGGGCCTATTTCCTTTTAATGTTTGATAGGCTTAGAGATGAAGATGAAGAAGGGATGGCAGTGGTGGGTCACAGAACAAGATGAAAGTGGTGGGTCACAGAACAAGATGAAAAGGGGTGGTACGACGATGAAGGGATGGCAGTGGTGGTGTTGGTGGAAGTTGCTGGCGGCGATGATGGTGTGGGATGGAAGTTCGCGATATGGTGAGACCCTAGGGTGGTGTCTGAGTCAGGTGGTGGTGTCTGAATCGGGGTTTAGGTGCATGTGGTGTACTAGGAAGATGAAGAGGATGGTTTGCTATATTATAATACTAGCTTTAACCTCATGTGTAACACGGGGTGAACTATTAATATTATATTAAAAATATCTTAACATTTTTTATACAAATTTAATATTATATTGGTAATTTTTTTATTTTGTTAAATGTTAAGATTATATGAATGAGAGTAATAAAAAATATAAAAAAATACATTAAAAAACATTTCATCAGTGGTGTACTTTTTATAATAATTAAATTAAATGTCAAATGAAAACTTACAATAATGATTACAACTTTGAAAATACATCATTTTATACAACATTTGATATGGTATTGGTAACTTTTCCATGTTTAACACCCACTAAATGCAACAAAAAATAGAGTTTGTTTTCCTAAATTATTGAAAACACAAAATAGCCAAAACCGTTAGAAAAAAGGTCACAAACGGTGTGAACCTGATTGAAGCTAGTAGGGAGTCAAAGAAATCGATTGGTCAACGATTTTCTTGCATACGTAGTTTCCTCATTTTATTAGTTTTTTAAAATTCTATCAGCCATTTTGTAGAAATTTTAACCTTGATATTGTAACATGTTTACAAATATTTAAGTTGTAATTAAATTTACGTATCAAAATTAAATTAGTTTTTTTTAAATCTCGCATTTTGTACGAAAAATCTAGCTAAACTTTTAATATTTAATCTCTCGTTTAAATAAAATAAAAAAATACAAATAAAATTTAAATTTCAACAATATACCGTGTTTATAAATTCAAAATTTAAAAATCCAAAATTTAAAAATCGCACTCCTTAATATATCGAAACAATTTAAATTTAAAATTCCAAAATTAAATATGAAAAAAATTAAAACTAATAAATTAGAATTGAAACCAAACATATTTTTTTGAAAAAAAAATCTCGTCATTTAAATAAAAATTAAAGTTTAAAATATAATACAATTTTAAAAATAAATATTTATAAAATTTCTTAATTTTAATTAAAAACTAACTATTAAAATTTCAAAATCAAAATAAAAAAATTATTTTTAATAAATATCAAACTTAAACTATATACTACTAATTAAATATTAGTAAAATTTATTCTAACAGATATTTATTTAAAATATAAAAGTAGTATTTTAAAATTTCATATGTAAAATTAAAAAATCTTGCTTTTTTAATAATAAAATTTTAAAAACTTATTTTTTTAATAATAAAACTTTAAAAACTCTTGATTTTTAAAACTCTTTTAAAATCTACAATTTTTTAATTCTTGATTTTTTAAAATATTCACGTTTGATGGTAGTTTAAAAAAATTTGAGTAAATGGTAATAAAGGTGAATTGATTTGATAAAATGTTTATTTATGTAATTTTCTAAAAAAATTGAGCTAAGTATAGAAAGATAGAATAGTGGATGTAAATATGATTTTGGGGGGAAAAAACTTGTGAAGTAGAATGTGATGATAATATGTGTCCATTTATTTAGTCTTTTATTAAAATAGAGAATTTTTTATTTTCAGTTTTTGTTTTTTTTACTTCCTATTTTTAATATTAAAAGGTATTTTGGTCCTTTAACACATACTTAACAGAAAAACTTAACATTCATCCACTCCAGGGACCATCGGTGCAACAAAATGAAAGTATCTTAGGACCAAACCCGTAATTTCTCAAAACTAGGGACTATATCCGTAATTTGGTCAAACCATAGAAACCATCTGTGTAATTAACTCTAAGATTTATATTAAATATTTAAAAATATATTTTTTAATATAATTATTTAATAAGAGAGGCGGAAAAAACTATGATGAGAATGCATAAAAAAAAGACACGTGTGCCATATAATTTTTATTTATTAGTATAAAGATACGGATTTTGTCATATTCATTAATTGATATTAAACTTTTAGTTTTTATTAATTTTTTATTTTTATATTTTAGAACGGCTAGCTCACACTCTGAATCTAATCCTAAATCACCAATTTAGTGAGGATCACTTTTACTACACACTATGATGCGAATAGTATTTGGACACTATGATGCGAATAGTATTTGGTTTAAATTTTCAGTTAGTATTTAGAAAATGACTATTTTGCTCTTACTATTAAAAATCGACGGAATGTATAATTTTTATCATTATTTTCTTTCTATTTTTTAAAAACTTTTTTACCACTTCTATTTTATTATATATTTATTTTCATTTGCTCAATTCAGTTTATTTACTTTATAAAAGTTAGTAATCTCATAATATATTTATATTTTAGCCTTAAAACTAATAATTAGCGTGTATATAATGTTTTAATAAGTATATACCAACTTTTTAAAATGTTAATATAACAATATTGAAATATATATATATATATATATATATATATATATATATATATATATGGGAGATATCAAGAGAAAATCACAAAGTTAAGCGAAAACCTAGAAAACAACTAAAAACCAATCAAATAATTTATAGATTTTTTTTTAATTTATTTCTAAGTGTATTAATATAATATTACACAGTTTACTAAAAAATCATTTTACGTATTTTGTTTTACGTATACGTAACTGTAATTTTTTTGTTTTCTGTTTACGTATACGTAACACTACGTGTTACGTATACGTAAGCCAATACTTAAATGATTTTTGGATAAAAATGTGTAATATTACATTGATACTCTTATAAATAAATAAAAATAAAATAAATAATAAATATTATTATATGATTGGTTAAAATTGGTTTTTTAGTGATTTCTCGGTTTTCACCTAACTATGTGGTTTTCTCTGGAACCCTCCCATATATATATATATATATATATATATATATATATTAAATACTTTAATACATAAAGGTTTTCTATGGATAAACATTCAGACTATAAATATACGTATAGTTTGATCAAATGGTATACGTGTTACGGGTGAGATTCTCATAATGGGGTTGGTTCTGACTTTGTAAGGAAGGCGTAAGACGGGGAAAACCCACAACAGACGTAAAATTGGGACATGAGTATCAGTAGTTGACTTACAAAGCGGTTATACCACTGTACACAGTGGATTGTACACTCAGATGAAATAATCTGCTAAATGTATAGACTGACCACACAAATTATGGTTAAAAGATTTAATATATTTCATGCCAAAATATTTTGTGTCAGTTAAATGAATTCACCAGCTTTATAGCTGACGTTTCATTTTCAAAATATTTTTAGACAATAATAAATGATGTTATTTTCTGACGAGATTAACCCAAAGGATGATGATTCCCTAGGCCTAAAAGATAATCTCATGGAAAAATGTATTTATGATTTTGACAGGATTATGTGTTGAAAGGATTCCGACTCCCTAGGCACAAGGATAACTCTGCAGTATATAAACAAGGATATGTACCCAAAGGAGTGTGATTCCGTAGGCACATGAAACTACCTTGTGGCTTTAAACCTGTTGTGATGCATGATATGATGTAATTTGATATCAAACAATGTTTTGCAATAAAAAGGTGTTCAAAATCTATCTATGAAAGAATGTTTTATTCAATCAAAGAATTGAATATATTATATCAACTTCGAGTTGAGCATTTAAGAAAGAAACGATCCAAATGATTTTCCGTTGTAAAACTTTGATACCTGGAGAAAAGAAAAAAAAGAAAGAACGGTGCCATCGGTCGCACGCCCGAGGTGTAAGGGCCCAAACCGGACACCCTACAGTTGGATCTCATTACTAGGTAAACTCACTAAAAACATCTAACTTTCATTTACATAAACAGCGGAAGTCTTTCTCGAAATATTGTTATCTTTAAATTCGTTAATTTTCATAACATTACCTGACGAATGCATGCGCACCAACCCGAGTAGTCCGCTCTCAAGCCAAGATACCTCATTTAGTAGACTCACCTGCAAAACAATCTAACGTACACACAAAGTCAGCTACGCTGGGTGAGTTCTAATAGTTTAAATTAACAAAAGCCAACTCGTCTCATTTATTGTTTATCTCCACTCAAGACCCTCTGGTCGATAGAAAATAGTTGTATAGATTTTCATCATATAATTAACTCCCATTATTTTATAATATCCCCAAGGTTTCATCACCCCAGACTCTACCCACCATTTTAACTCAGTAAGTCTCTCTAACATAGAACGAACTTACTATTCTGATAACTCACAATTTACCATATATATTAACCATACACCCGTTAACTCATCTAACATCTAGACACCGACTTACCAGTCCTATCCAGGACTCTCATAAACCAATTGACTCAACAGTTGTACACAATGTACTCAGCCCGACACAACGGTCAATCTAACTCGACACACCACATTGATTCCATCTATTTATCACATCGATACCATCTCATACACAATTAATATAACTCATCACTTGCATGCAATTTAACACATATATAAACACACAAATACATACCTCATCACTGAACCCTCGTCAGGGTTATCCCCGTCGGGATACACGTCATAAGCTTGGCTCCACCCTTGTTACAGTGCTCCGCCGCTAAACATAGCAACACACTCGTCATCTATGATGACTACCCAACCACCACACGGTGACTATATCATCTACCATACGGCGACTGACACATCACACGTACAATGATGACCCGAAGGACTCCGTCCTCCACATCACTATTAGCCGTATACACGGACAACAATGCAAGCACACAAAGCAACACCTATATACACCTGACACTACCTGGACATGTACTACGACTCACCACCACTTACGTGTGTAATCCAACACTTACTTAGACGTATCCTCATAACGCCTAGACGCATTACCCAACTCTTTCCGAATAGGAAATTATATGACACACAAAAACCATACTGAATTCTAGCCCATACATCCTATGGACACCACATAGACTCATGCAAACACGGTACCCGCCGTGTCACAAGGACAACGACACAATACACACATCATCAAGCACACGACGCATGACAGCATACTAGCATCTACTTGACTCGTTAATGAACCACGTACGGGTTCCCATGCTAACTATCCTTATATAACCATCACAGGTTTAGCTAACTTCCTGACTAGCCCATAAGATGACACACATAGATCATCACAACTCTTGTTCACCCACCCTAAGGACCCCATAACGACCCTTAGCTTCATTATTACCTACGATCTCATAAAACACTTCAGGTTTAACTCATAACTCGTAATACGTTCGTCAAATAAAACATGCGTGTATGTATGATAGCCCCAAAACAATGAAACGTTTAAAAGAGGGGATTAGAAACTCACTAGTTATGCTGAGCCTCAGTCTTTGCTCTGCAACTCATCCGTTCACTCTCGAAACCCGAACTTGTCAAACTGTTCGATCACATGATCAGAGTACATCCTAGACATGTGTCAATTGTAATACCCAGGATTTTTCCGAACGTACCTTTTCAAAACCCTTGTATGGTTTGTCGTTTAAAACTTAAATCCTTAGAACCTTATACTTGATATGTATATATATATATATATATTCATATATACAACTTATTTGAAAGTATATATACATATATATACATTTTTCAAAAAAAAAATGAATGAATCAAAAAAAAAAAGAAAACATATGATTTTTATTGTATAAATAATAAATTTCTTAAAACTTGAAATCTTATTAGTTAATTATAAGATAAACTTTATAAATTATTTTATAAGGTTATAAAATAATAAAGCGTAGTTAGTTTTTATAAAAATAAAAACATAAATATTTGTTTTATAAAAGCCCAGGGACTAAAACTGTCAAACCTGAAACTTGTTTAAAACTTAAATTAACATTTTAGCTTAAAACGATACAAAGCTCAGACTTCAGGGACCGATCCTGTAATTACCCCAAACATCCGAAACTCAGAACCAGTCACAGGTTCGACCCCTGCTAGGCCCGTTTTCCCCCCCATTTCAGCCAAATCGCGAAATCGTCCACATTCAACGAACCTCGACCATCGCCTCACGCGTGAGACCATAACCCAAGAACCATCAATGCTCAAACTCGGCCCGAGACCCGCGCAATTCGAATTCAAATTCGGCATTTACTCAACCGTTAACCCGCCACCTAATCGAGCATTTAACACTTGAATTCGCTATAAATATTGAGTTAGAAACCTCATAAACATCACCCCTCAACTCTCCAAACTCTCAAATCAGTCGTTCATCACCTACATTGCACGATTCGAACTCGCGACAGCTGATTTCGAAACTCAGACCCATTCTCCCTCCTTCGGCATCGTTTCAGGTAATTCCAAAATCCAAAGTCGTCGTCGTCTTCGTATAAGGAACGAAAGCCCTCTGTCAATTTGCCATGACAGAGGGCTAATCGGTCTGTATTTAACGAATGTCAAATCTAGGGTTCATAAGCAATTCAGGGGCGATTGGGGATCTTGTTTATTAATTTACTTTTTCGCGTTATAAACTAACGAACCCGTAGTCGGGCTGGTTAGTCTGGTGTGTGTATGCGCGACCCGGGGGCGGCGCGGGTTCGATTCGGCCAACCCCAATTTTTACCCATTTCATTTTTTTATGCTTTTTCAATCAGTTTTAAATACTTTAATAATTTTTATAAAATCTGTTAAATCTTTATAAACTTAAAATCGAATTTTATTTACATTTTTATATTCTGGAACTATTTTATTTAATTAAACTTATAAATATTTTAACCTTTAAAATTAGTTTAAACACTTAAAACTATAAAAATACTTTTAAAACTTTATAAAACGTATATTCTAAACCGGAATGATGTTAATAATCAGAAACTATAAAATTATTTTATGCTTTCTGAAATAAACATATTATTTAGTTTAAACATTAAATTGATTTATAAACTTTAGTTTAACATTTAAAATTCAAGATTTATTTATTTATTTAAATAAAATGAACATGCGTATTTTATATTAGAAAATCATAAAGTTATAAATTTATAAACATTATAAATAGATAACTTTAAACATTTATAAACTTATAAACTTTACTTAAATACTTTAACGTTATATTTATAGACTTATAAATTTTGAAACCTATAGATTAACATATAAAACTTTATGAGAAATGCTAATTAAACTATAACTATACTTCATTTGTTTTCATTTTTAACATTATAAAAAGTACTAATTACTTAAATGTTTGAATAAATCGTAAATGGTTTACATTTATTATTTCCAGTTGAATGATTATTTATTCTTGATAATTATGTAAATGATTATCATAAAACCCTAATCATTATTCGTTAAATAATTATTATTAAAATGGTTATTTGTTTTCCTAAAAGACTATTGATAAACTTAAATCTAGTTTATCTTTTGTCTATTATTATCATTTTATTTCTAGGTATTTAGAAGACTATTCTAATTGTAATCACCTAACTTGTGTAATTAATGGTGATAAGATTTTGATAATTACTTTTATTAAACTTTGATATTCAAATCTTGTAAAACTCCATTTTAGAGACCAATCATTCCCGTTTCCCATATGGAACCCAGACAATCCTAGTCAAAAGCTTGGAACCCTAGTCGATCTTGAAATCCTAGATCCTTACCATAAACTTATAGGATCATACTTAAATCTTTAAACTTGCATACTTAGGCTTATCGTGAGGATATTCTCCCTCCAAGTCTTGCAAATACTTATCCGTGTCTGTGACACCCGACATTTCAGGTCAATATCGGTACATGTATTAAACAATTTTACATTATAATTCTTCTTGTGATTTACTTAATTTCACAAACAAGGACATGAAGGACTAACAAAAACCGAACATTGTCTCATTTCATATTTTGGTAATTCTAGGAGTTACTGGTTCACGTGTCATATAAACCGAATTTATTTACCCCCTTTAAAACTCTAATAGATGTTAATACCATTAATAAATTAGTGGTAAAAACAAATTGTTTGATTTATTTTGACCCAAACCACCCACCCTTGACTATTCGGCCGAAGTGCAGAGAAAACCATTCCCCCATTTCTCACGTCCCATTTTATCATATTTTCAGATATAACCCATACCCTTTCACTCAAAACTCTCACAAACCTTTTATCTCTCTCATTTTCTTACGAAAATCTTCTTATTTCTCTTCAAAATCGAAGCCAAGTTTTAAGGCAAAAATCCACCACAATCCAGTGTTTTAAGAAGATTTCAAGTGTTTCTAAAGAAAGTTTAACAGAAGATTCGAGACCCTTCTCTGTTTTCCCTCATCATCATCGTCACTGTTTTAAGGTAAAAACTCCAAACTATCCACTCTATTTTCTTTAAAAACCGTATTTAAGCATACAAAATGTTCAATCGTAAGTAAGATAACAATAAAAGTGTGTCAAATTCAAGTTTTAAAATATAAATATGCAGGACTGATTCTGTCAATCAGAAGTCCAGTAATCGAAACTAGGAGTTTCGATACTTATACTCAATCGAAACAAGTAGTTTCGATACCTGTTACTCAATCGAAACTAGGAGTTTCGATACTAGCTGTTCAATCGAAACTAGGTAGTTTCGATACATATTGCTCAATCGAAACTAGGTAGTTTCGATACCCTTCTTGTCAATCGAAATTAGATTGTTTCGATAACAACTACACAATCGAAACTAGGAAGTTTCGACACTCAATTGCCAATCAAAACTAGGTAGTTTCGATACCTGTGTCAGTCCCCTTTTGAGCAGAAACTAAGATCCGTTTTATAACGAAACAAGTGTTAAACAACTAAGAGGAGGTTTTAAAACAAAAACAACCAGATTTACAAGGTCGGTGAACAATTTGCAATATAAGACGTTTAGTCTTAACACAATTTACCCTTGGTATCTAGGGTACGAATAGTCAAGGTTGACTACAACAAGTATCATACAAGTATACACAAACTCAAGGTGAGTTTCACGGCCCCTTTTTACTGTTTTTCTAATATTTGGGGGAAGAACATACTTCAACTATTTTATGGGATAACAAGAGAATAAGACACGACTTTATGTTTACATGGGATGAGAACAACACATTGGAGGCCGCTAAAGTCCCCTGGAACAACATAGTAACCATTAACTGTAGCCTAGGGTCCTATGAATAGTACTATGGAGAGTGACGTCTCCCGGTCATGGTTAGTCGCGCTAACCACAATCTGGAGGATTTATGGCCGCATAGAACTTGATAACGCTTATTAGGGGCTCACACATGTCATGGTTTGGTTACGCCTCATGTATGAACATATTATTTGTATTCCTAGCTAGTTTACAAATGGGTCAAACACTTCTTATTCTGCTTATCTCATGCAACTGAATTATTTATGAACAAACGAAGTTTACAAAGAACAATTTGATTAAACCTGTGAACTCACCAACCTTGTGTTGACGATTTTAAGTATGTTTTTCAGGTAACTGAACGTGATTTCAAGGTTAGCAATGTAGATTACATGCATGCACGATGGATACTACTCAAGGAGGATTTCCCTTGTATAACTCATTGAATTGAGTCATATTTTGTGAAATCTTAACTTTTTGTAAACTCAGATTACATTTTTTTGTAATGAAAAACTTTAAATTTGTTTATGTATCCATTTATCATGTATGTGTTTGCGGTAATCATATGCTTTGGAAACCATGAACGTCGCGCCTCGCATTTCCGCCTTGGCGGGGTGTGACAGTGTCGGATACTATTCATCATCCAAGTGAGTATACTTAGCCCCTTTTTGTTTTGTTTTTATTTTATAAACTTGGGGTGGAACATGTTCAAACTTTTTAGACTTATATAATTCAAACTTAAGTATGTTTACATGTCTTCTACGTGTTCGAATGCTTTGAGACTTGCATGCTTAAATTAAACTTAATTCTAGCATGTTCATTAACTTTGGCCGAGCCTATAGTAACAGTGATAGATCTATTGTATTTGACTAATCCACCTTGATTGATTGACCATTCGGGGGGAGCCCTTGGTGATTGTTACTGAAACTTATACTTGAAACTTATACTTGAAACTTATAAGGGTAACCTTCGGGTTATGCCTAAACTTGGTTGGAGGTTTGACGTGCACAATGTTTAACTTGCTTGATTCTCACATTTATACTTAGATGCATATATCATAGTGAATTGTAATTCTTCTCAAATACTTGTTAAACTGTGTCAAAACCTTTGTATTTCTCAAACTATTTTGTAGTTGACAGATTCTTTCACATGTTTCAGGTTTACATCATGAGACTTATTCGTGATCACATAGGATGCTTTGGACCTATACTACTTAAATTAAATGTTGTACTCGTATTATTCTTCCTTGTATTGAATCTTAAATTATTCATTAATGAAATATCGAAACTTTAATAGTTAACCTTGTGCTATTGAACAATCGCGTCCGCCCCGACGTATAATCCGTCGTCGGTTGGGGTGTGACATCAATTACGTACAAGTATAAATGTTCCCGATACTTGTCTCATTCTCACATCCTTTCATCGATTCAAAAACCCTAATTAACGTAAACCGGGTTACCTTGGACCCGTCTGGAACCCGCATGCAAGTACGTACATGTGCCATGCAGTAAACCTAGCCTCACGAGTCATCCATACTCGAGCCGAGCTCCCCATGCACATTTAATTCTTGCCATGAAATCCTTAGGCTTACACACCCTAATCGAGTGTACCCTGATCCCATTCCCTTCCTTGATCATTGTCGTGAACCGCCACTGTCGTGAACCACCTCCACCGTACATCACCACCGTGAACAACCTTTGTGTTTCGTCACCTTGTGCCACCTTTCGTGCCCCGGTCACCTTCCTTCTCACGAGAAACCCTAGCCGGGTTCCCCTTTTTACGATGGAACACCACCACCACCGTCTCCTCGCCGTCCGCCGCTTTGCAGCATCATCACAGCCGACTTCCGTGGCCACCAGGTGCAACCGCCTCCTCCTTGTTGCTTCCGGCCATCCCTTTAACCATCAACGTCCTCACCCATCGCCCGTATCTCTCTCTCTCTCTCCCGATCTTTCTCTTTTCCCCATCTCGGTCGTCGGCCTCCCCCTGATCCGGTCACCACCTCTACGCGTCACCTCTACCACCCCATCGGCCAGCACTATCACATCCCTTCCCCCACCATTATGTTTATTGAGTATTGTTAAGTAGGTTGGCTATCAATTTTGTAGTTGTTATGCTGTCGGATTTTTAATTTTTTTTGATATGTGTATTTTTTGTTTATTACAGAATACAATTCAAGAAGAATTGACCCGGATGCAACAAGACGTCGGAGATGTTGATGAGGAAGAGGTCCTAAAACGTGCCCTTGGCGAGAGACGTGGTTGGACCCGAGGAGTTGGAAGAAAAGTTAGAAACATGCCCACTAATGTTTTGGCTCTCTCCGAGTCTCAATTCAACGAATTAAAAGAACAAATTCGTGAACTGAATAAGACCGTGAAACAAATGCAACAGGACCGCAACCAATCCGGCAACCAAAATGACGACGATGAAGATGAATAAACTTGGTTGTAACTTTTATTTGAATGATTTGTAATAATTATTGGTGTGAAATATATTGGTGTGAAATGTATTATGTAATATATTGGTGTGAAATGTATTAATATGTAACAGGTTTGACAAGTTCTGAATTTTTGTGTATTAAATTACTGGAAATTTTTAAAATTCAAAAAAATGTTTTTTAAAAAAAATAACCCAGTCTCGACGACATGTCGTCAGGATTGAGGTTTCCAGATTTTACAAAAAAAGATAAAATATAATTTAAATAGATCAATCTCGACGACATGTCGTTGAGACTGCCTATTTAATTTTTATTTAATATTTTTTTTAAAAGTGAATTTATTACCGACGGGGAAATATCGACGACATGTCGTCGATAAAAGGGTAATCTAACTCGACGACGTTTTCTCGACGACTTTTCAAGCATTCTCGACGGCTTTTCAAGCAGTCTCGACGGAGCTTTGCTGACGAGGCATTCTCGACGGAGCTTTGCCGACTTTTCAAAAACCAAAGATATGATCTGTATTCTCCAATTCCATAGAACGAATTGGACATAACATCATAGGAACATCCGACCATCTTTTATCCAATTTGACTCTAGTCGGTAAATGATCGTTCAAAACCCTCCAAACAAAAATGTTTACCTTCCTAGGAATCAGTTGGTTCCAACGAGTATAACTTTCCCCAACCGGCAAAAGATGGTGAATTATATGCTTCCGAATGGACTTAATATTAAATTGGCAACCCCATCCAAAACCCAAACCCAAGAATTGCAACTAGAGGATAAGTTCAAATGTTGGATTTCAGCTAGAAGATCACGAAACTGAGAACCTTCCAACCTTCCTCGCAGCCCCCTAAGCCAAAATCCAATGACCACATTCTTGACCCTCTCTATCACTCACCTTACAAGATTTTTCTCTCTCCAATGCATATAACTGGGGATAGGAAGAGGGTAAATGGGAATCACCCAACGAACACTCAATACAAAACAATGTATCATCCCAATTCCCTACTCGCTTCCATAGTAAAGAGAACAAAATGATACCCTTTTCATCAAGTTTAGCAAAAGATTTCATAATCCTTTGCCAAACTCCATTCGCATGAATAGAAGATTCCCGAACCATAACTAAAGACCATATAACGAAATGATACCCTTTGCCAAAGCCAATGACCATATGTTAAAAGAACGACACTAAAGAAAGGAGTATCACCGATTAATTTAAATGGTGATCCGTAGGTAATGACGAATACCGACGAAATTCCATCGGCAAACCTCCGTCAGATAAATGGACGTGGTTAATATATTTTGCAACAGATTACCGAAGGCAATTTACGAGAGATTTCTGGCACACGGTATTATCGACCGATTGCCAACAAGTTATATTTAACGAGAGATCACTGAGAGACATTTTAATTAATTTTGAAAAAAACTAATACTTAATTTTATTTAACTTCCTAGCAATAAAATAATTTAAATTCTGGAAATTAAAATTTACGAATAATTAAAAATCTATCCTGAACCAAATATAAATTTAATACAAAGCCCTATTCGAACTAAGGGGTGCCGATTCAGACTGTTATGCGAACAACCGATCCGTTCAATCTTCGAGTTGCTGCCACCTTTTCCGTTCTTCCTCGTTCCTTTATCCGCTTCTCCTCCATAACCCTTCGCACATGTTGCAGTTATTCTTCTAAGACAACAACCTACAAATATTAAGCTATTGGTTAGTAATGTGTTGAGAATATATCCCGGTGTTGGAAGTATTTTTGAGTCAGAACCAAAACAAAAAAAATTAAAGTGTTAGTTTATTAAAAATCAGGTAGCATAACCACGAAAAATATAAGATATTCACTGATGTCGCCCAGTCGGTCTATAAAAACTAATATCAAGAGATCGTTTACAAAATCATAAATCCGTCAAACAATCCAAAAACCGGCAAAAGTCGCAAACTTTAACAAGTAATCATCTAATGACCTAGACAGTACCAATGCTTTATCCTAGAATTATACTTAAGTTCAATGAAACAGAAGAACAAGCATAAACCGTGGTTTCAAACAAAGCAACCAAATACAAAAATTGAATCTTGAACACCGAACAAGTTAAACTACAAACCCGGGATCCAAAGACTCAAACTTTTCTCTTCAATTGGCTTCCTAATCTCCAAAATCGCCTCTAGACTCTTCTCAGACGGCTAGAATACGAACTCCTCACATAATGGCTATCAAATTCTATTTAATTCGAATTTAGGGTTTTATTCGGATTTTTAGTCTCTCGCGTACCGCAAAAGATCCTGGCAAGCCCCTCGCGTACCGCGAGGGCTAAATTAGTCGGGCGCCCTTCTGAGTTTCCTTGCGTACCACGAGGGCTGGTCATCTGTTCTTCGCGTACCGCAATGGCAAGAAATTCACCATTTTTCTCTTTTGATTCTTGGACTTCATTTTCTTGCTCGGTTTCTTCGGATATTCACTTGTATTTATCATAAGCACCTGTAGACAAGACAAAGACTCAATAGTATACAAAAACGACTCAAAACAAAGACAAAACTAATCAAAACTAACTAAAACCATAGGAATAAAGATGTGTGCTTCGCACTAAATCAAACATCCCCACACTTAACATTTTTTCATCCTCGAAAAAGTCTACAATGGAATCATAACTCAGATCTAACTTAAACATCAATCACCAATTAGTACAAATATACTCACGCGTTAAAAAACAATAATCAATATTTATGTCCGATTAAACCCAAGCATCAACCCTTAAGTCCCCGTAATGTGTTCTAATTCCATTTTATACAAATATCAATCAACCTATGTGACTCACACTTAGAAGCTACAGCTCTACCTAATTTCGTCTCACGGTCATGTTTAGGCACGGGTCAAACCATATATATTTCACCCACCACATTAAACTAAAATTTACAGGTTTTTAGAAATCAAGAAATATGAATGAATGGAATGAATATGATCATTATTAAGCAAATGAACTTTCGTCTAGAGACATTTCAACCAAGTCGATATCCCGGAAGGTAACACATAGACTAAGTTATAATCAATAAAGCACATATGTATTACTTAGGGGTGTTTTCTCCAAGTGGCCATCCTAGAGGGTAACACATAAGCAAGACTCAGATTCTAATCAATAAGCTCAAGTATAATGGAATATGGATGAGGGCGCCACCAACACTCGGATTTATTCTCATAAAAAGAAAGTGGTGTGCCAAAAATTTCAAAAACCTCTAAATTTTAACTTAACGTGGTACCTATCATCCTATATTGACAATTTCAGTATTACCGATTACCCTAAGATGAATACCCACAAGATATCATAAATTAATTACGTGATTAATGCTAAGTAACACTCACAGGCTGTTTAAGCTTTTCACGTTGGCTGGGTCTACCAAAACATCACTAATTAGACGCGTTTTCTATCATTTAAATCATTTAAAACTCAACAAGTAAATCCAATTGTACTATCATTTTCCATTTTTGGTTTGCAAAAATTTTCCAAGGACATTTTTTCAAATTTTTTTATTTTTTTGTATTTTTGAATTTTTATAAAGAAACAAACTAAGACGAACTAGACAATCACATCCTCACACTTGAAAGACACATTGTCCTCAATGTGAAGCAAAACACAATTAAAATAAAAATTGCAAAAAATAAAAGGAATCGACTTAGCTGGTAATGATATGCAATTGAATGTCCAGCTTCGTTCATCCTTGTGTGCACCGTATAGCATTTTGGTCGTGGTTGCACATCTCTGACGGGCTGTTCAATAATACCGGGATCAACTCTGTCCGAATGGAGATTGAGTACGGACAGCGCGATCAAAACCTACAAAATAGAACTCAAACATACCCGCAGCATCAAACAGACTCAAAGACTGACTCAACTAGAAATTAAAGACTCACTGACTCACTAATACTAAAGATAGATAGCAGGGATACGTACCCGATGGGTAACAAACACATAAACATGAAAGTCACTAGCAAGGTAGGTCATCGGTTACGAATGGTTTTCAAGTTTCCCATGGTAGTTGGTGAATGACCTAGGGGAACTAGAACTAGGCGTTGACTCAGCAGCTCTCCCCTTAGCATGAAGAACACATAGATGTTCAGGCATAGGTACTTCTAATGGTATGACCTCTACACTATCAACCACGGGTGTCTCACAGACTATCTTCCCAACTTGTGCTAAAATCTCACTCAAACTGCAATCATCACCGCCAGCACCTAAAAACGGGGACCCTACCATTTTCTTTTCAAATGCAGCAAGCCAATCCAGAGGCTCCTCTATACTTTCCTCTATTATCCCCACACTTGGGGTTTCGCTTATCATCTCATCCAGCTCTGACATCATCCCTTGAAGATCACTGGGAACCCCATCGCCGTATTCATCCTACGTATCTAACAACTCTTCCAAATCTACCGCCCACTTGGATAACTCTCCTAAATCAGGGGCGGGTTCACCGACTTCTATCTCACACAGATCAGAGTCCTGATGGTAGTCCATGAAGGCATCAATCATGCACGCGGAGTGGCTTTGCTCGCAAGCCTCCTTCACGGACTTTTCAGCATCAAATGTGACCGACTCACCCCCACACGAAGTGTGAGTTTCCCGTCAAAAACATCGATCAATGCCTTGGCGGTCCGTAGGAATGGGTGTCCTAGGATGAGTGGGAATCTATCATCCACATCCATGTCCAGAATAACAAAATCCAAGGGGAAGACGATTTTTTCTACCTTCGCCAATAGGTTCTCCACTATTCCCCGTGGATACTTGACTGTCAGCCAAGGATATGCTCATGCACGTCGGCTGCGGTTAACCTAGGTCTAGCTGCTTATAAATAGAGTATGACATCAGATTGATGCTAGCACCTAGGTCAGCCAACGCGTGGTTTAAGGGCAAACTGCCAAGCAGACACGGGATCGTGAAATAACCCGAATCTCCTAATTTCTCGGGCAGTTTGTTCTGAACCATAGTAGAACATTGCTCACTAAGTGAGACTTCAGAGATCCCCTCTAGCTTCTTCTTATTGGAAAGAAGATCTTTCAAGAATTTTCCATACTTCGACATGTGCTAGAGGGCCTCTATGAATGGGAGATTGACCTTGAGCTGTTTAAAGATGTTCAGGAAGTGACCGTATTCCCTAGCGTGTTTGTGTGGCAACAAGCGAGCTGGGTAGGGAACACGACTCAGGTCAATCTTGGGGGTCTTCATCTCCGCCCCCTTCTTCTTCTCCCCTGCTTCTCGGCAGGCTTCTCTACCAGTATCTCCTCGTCCACCGGCATTCCCTCTTCTATCGGTGGCTCCACTTCCATCTTAGCATCGATCGCAGCAAACCGGGCTTTCCAATCTATCTTCTTCACCTCTTCCTACGACGAAATGTGCCGAGCAGTGCTGTGGGAGACTTCCTCTACAGTAGGAATCAATGTATCAGTAACAGTCTCCACTACTTCTTATTCCTCTATTCTGCGACTCCTAATAGAAACGGCCATCACTGAAGCATTAGAAATCTTATAGGACGCAGATGCTTTGCCCTGCTTCTCCTTCAAACTCTTAGCGATGTCCACTACCATGCGCTGCAGATCCATGAATGCCGATGGCTGATTCTTCAGTAAAGTGTCATGCGCATCCAATTGCTGCTGAGTCTCCTTATCATTCTGCACTAAATGAGCGAGCATCTGAGTCTGGTTCTCTAGCATCTCTTCTATCTTCTTATCTTTAGCACTGCTCCCAGAACTCGCTCCTGCTTCACCCCCTCCATAATGATTAGAGTGAGCATTAAACCCAGGTGGGTTGTTTCCAGATCTCCATCCCGAGCCAAAAGAATTATTATAGTTATTATACCCTCAGTTCTGGTTGCCCACAAAACTCACCTGCTCCTGCTAACTGACGGGGCAGTCCCTGGTGCCGTGGCCTCCTCTTTACACCTCACACCGTTGAGCACTCAGCTTTAGCTCCTTTATCTCATTTGCCATAGCTGCGAGTGCAGTAGCCACGCTAGTATCAGGGTTGACCTGATGCACACCTCTAGGAGAAGAGGCAGGTGCCCTAGCACTAGGAATGGAAGTCCTAGTAGATGGCTGCTGTTGTTCCGCCAGAGCAAAGATCTCGAACATCTCTTCACACTCAGCTGGCTCCAGCTTGTCCATGATATGGCCTCCTGCAGCTATGTTGAACATTTACTGCTTCTCGAAGGTAAGGCTATTATAGAACTTCTCCACTATCACCCAGTCAGAAAGACCATGCTGGGGACATCGGCTTAACAGCGCGTTGAACCACTCCCAGGCCAAGTGATAAGGCTCGTCAGGGTCCATCCGGAACGAATGGATCTGGTCCCTAAGGCGAGCGGCCCTGGAAGGTGGATAGTACTTTTTCAGAAACTTGGCTTGCAAGTCCTCCCATGTGGTGATAGAATTGTTGGGGAGGGTGTCAAGTCAAGTGGAAGCACGCCTAGAGAGCGAGAATGGAAAGAGACGCAAGTAGATTGCGTCCTTAGATACACCGGTGATATTAAAGGTATCACATATGCGCACGAAGCAAGACAGATGTCCGGGTGCATCCTCATCCTCGAGGCCATGGTACTGAGTAGAATGAGTGATCGTACTCATGACATGTGATGGGACCTGCCAAGTATTAGCATTAGGGATAGCGGAGCGGGCGATCAAAGATCTCGCCCTGAGTACCCCATTACTGGCTCTCTGGTGCACGGTACGCCTCGCTGGTGGGTCAGCGTCGCCCATGTTAGGAAAAGGAATTGGGCTAGTAGGACGTACCTTGTTTCTGTACAACTCTTTTAAACGCTCCAGGAAGTCGCGAGTGCACTCGTGAAGCTCTCGTTCGGGCTCTAAAGAAGCAGAATACGGTGGTGATCCCTGTGAACGAGTGTGGTGCATAAACTGACACAAGAATAAAAGAGAATAAATAAAGACTCAAAAACAGAAAGACTTGATCCTTTGTTAGACACTCGGATAGGACACGCAAGTAGCAGAAAGGACAAAGACACACAATTAAGACTCACAAACAAAACAAACCAAAAATCACTAAAAGAAGTAGTCAAAGCTAATGTTGCTATTGCCAAGTGTCCCTGGCAACGACGCTAAAAACTTGATGTCGCCCAGACGGTCTATAAAAACTAATATCAAGAGATCGTATACAAAATCATAAATCCATCAAACAATCCAAAAACCGACAAAAGTCGTAAACTTTAACAAGTAATCATCTAATGACCTAGGCAGTACCATTGTTTTAGCTTAGAATCATACTTAAGTTCAATGAAACAGAAGAACAAGCATAAACCATGGTTTCAAACAAAGCAATCAAATACAAAAATCGAATCTTTAACACCGAACAAGTTAAACTACAAACCCGGGATCCAAAAACTTAAGCTTTTCTCTTCAATTGGCTTCCTAAGCTCCAAAATCGCCTCTGGACTCTTCTCAGATGGCTGGACTACGAACTCCTCACATAATGGCTATCAAATTCTATTTAATTCGAATTTAGGGTTTTTCTTGGATTTTTAGTCTCTCGCGTACCGCAAAAGATCCTGGTAAGCCCCTCGCGTACCGCGAGGGCTAAGTTAGTCGGCGCCCTTCTGAGTTTCCTCACATACCGCGAGGACTGGTCATCTGTTCTTCGCGTACCACGAAGGCAAGAAATTCACCATTTTCTCTTTTGATTCTTGGGCCTCATTCTCTTGCTCGGTTTCTTTGGATATTCACTTGTATTAATCATGAGCACCTGTAGACAAGACAAAGACTTAATAGTATACAAAAATGACTCAAAACAAAGACAAAAGTAATCAAAACTAACTAAAACCATAGGAATAAAGATGTGTGCTTCGCACTACATTATCCACTAATAGTATTAAGTAGCAAATATCCTAACGTCTGCCTAAGAGTGGCGGCACACTAATTAAAACAGTGAGTAATAATAAGCTATACAATATTATTGCTTTTAACTAAAGAAAAATATACCACCATATCTTTCACCCTCATATAAAGGAAAATCAGTTTGCTTGACGATCCTTCTTCTCCCGTCGGCCATTTTGTGTGCGTCCTCATAAATTGTACGACATGACCTGTGTCATTTCCGTACTCCTTGGCCTACAGTAAAAGGCTAACGTGTTAGTTATCAAACAAAAACTAATGTTACAAAAAGCTAAAACACTTAACGGATTCCTCTGGTGTTGCAAAAATGGGATCAAAGCCCTAGTGTATCGGGATGACTCCCCCCTTTACTTTTTATTTCGGGTGTTGCTAACGGCCTCTGACTTCGCCTTCCATTGGGGTGTGTCTCACACCTTTCCCTAGAAATACTCATAAGTTAGCATGAAGACATATGTAGAAAATAAAAATTAAATTAACACCTACTCTCTCAATCATTTTCATGTTATGTGCCCTTATTAAACAAACTTGGAGGGTATGGAATGATCTTGGAGTAGTCATTCCACTTTCTTCCACGCAGCATCTTCGCGTGCACCCCTTATAATATCATTACATCTATGCCCCATGATTTTCAACCATTGTTTGTGTAAATGTTGCTCCTTGCTCGGAATCCACTGATAACGCCCCTACACGTAAATACACTTAGTCAACATTATAAATAAAACGTTATAAGTTTACATAACAAAACACTAGTGTTTATAATTATGCAAAAGTAAGACAAAGTAGTTAATGAAATTTGATTAAAATACAATATAGAGTAAAATAAACAAGTTTAGGTTAGGACTTCCGAGACATCTCCATCAAACTCAAGCACTTCCCAACCTTCACGGTGGTGAGGAAGTTCCCTCTCAGCCCCCGATCCGAAGAGTCATGATGTGGGGTTATGTTATCATCAACCCCAATATCCTCACTATTAAACATAACATCCTCCCCCTCATCATAGTTTTGGCTAATACCATCCTCCAAATTCTATGTGGGCCAAAGGAGGGAGTCCACTCCATAGTGCTCCATCCTTGGACACAGTCCTAAGGAGGGAGTCCCCTCCCTACTGTTACATCCTCTGCCACATGAAATAGTCTATGAAAACAATTAAAAATTCAATACATAAAGTGATTACCTTGTAAATAGTTAGGGCTACGATGAAAAAGGAGAATAACTATGCAGTCATATCTCCCATCTTTAAATTACATACATCAAATACAAAGTGTAATTAAGAAACAGTGTTAGTGCACGTCAGTTATATATACATACAACAAGTTCATAAGAATATTATCGATAAACACTAGTTGAAGTGAGTTTTGGTGAATATTAAAATTAGTCAATGATCCAAGCAAGTTGCTAATTATAAGCACGAGTTTAAACAAGTTCAGAAAATTACTATCGATAAGTGTAATTGTAAAACTAGTCAATGATCCAAGCAACTTGATAATAAAACTTGATAGATGTTATAATTATCATTTAGGCATTTAAGTATAAACAAATTGATGCTTATAGTTGACCTAAAACAACTAGAGTTGAATTAGTCAAGTGGTTGTAAACTTGTAATTGTGTGTAAAAAAACGTAGTAATTAGTTGTGGTTTACACTTAGGTGGTCAACTACCTCCGGGTAATGATTAGAAAATTGGGTGTTTAAATTGTTAAGGTGAGTACATACATCCTTTCATAGCAAAGTTTACAATAATTTGTCTGTTTAGAATAAGTGTAATTAACTTTGTCTAATTCTTTAGATATTGTTCAAGTAACAATCTTTAAACTATAAAATTGATAAGTTGATATGCTTAGTTCTAGACCAATTTTTAGTTATTGCTATATCTAGTTGAAGTAAGTTTTGTTTTACGCATTTTATCATACAACTAGTGAGCACAATATTCTTTCACTTAAACATGATTGATATCAAACTATACTTGCCTTTTAAACATGAAGTGCACAATTTGAACAGAATGTCGTCAAAGCATTTAAGAACTTCAAATAGAACACGAGTGTGGTTGCGATAGTGGCGAGTGAAGATGCGGCAGTGGTTTTGCTTGTGACTACCGGTGTTAGCAGTGGCTACGGTGCTGGCTACCGGTGGTTGTGAGAGAAACGAGAGGGAAACAATTGAACAATTGTAATTCTGACCACGTTCTAGTGCTTTTTTGACCTAGGTTACCGGCAACATTACCGACGGAAGATCCCTCATTATATTTAAATTAACAACAACAATAATAATAATAATACAAATAATAATAACGATACCGATGAAGCACCGCTAGCAACGATACAAATTTTACTTTGCTCCTTTGGTGATCGTTGGTGCTTGGTGATAGATTAGTGGTGATTTAATGTTATGTCGGTAATCCGACGGCGATTACCAATAGTGTTTGTAACACCCCGAAATATATTATAGCCACACTTAGGGGGACAAAATGCGTGATTAATACAACCCTTTTGCCACAGTTGTTTTAATTAGATGTGGCTAAAACAAGCTTTTGTGTGACTATATAATAGAAACGGCCAAACTTAATACAACATCATGTCACCGTTGATACCCTTTAACCACACTTAATGGACGGAAGGATTGATTCCAACAAGAAATATTGGTACCATTTAGCCACACTTTTATGTTCTACGACCACTAAACTTTAATGTGGTCGTATGATACCTATGATGACTCGAGCTACACATTTGAGCTGAAAACAATACGTGTGGCGAAAGGCATATGGTCACACTTTTTTGTGTGACCGTAGCCCAAATCTGACGCAATGGCTCGTCACCTTGGGGAGCTCCGATCTTGTTTATCAAGAAGAAAGACGGTTCGATGCGTATGTGTATTGACTATCGTGAGCTGAACAAAGTCACGATTAAGAACCGATATCCACTTCCTAGAATCGATGATCTATTTGATCAACTCCAAGGAGCATGATGCTTCTAAAAAATCGATCTTCGTTCTGGATATCATCAATTGAAAGTCCAGGAAGAAGATATTCCCAAAACTGCGTTCAGAACCAAATACGGTCATTATAAGTTCACCGTAATGTCATTTGGACTCACTAATGCATCGACAACTTTTATGGACATGATGAATAGAATTTGCAAACCTTATTTGGATAAATTTGTTATCGTATTCATCGACGATATTCTTATTTATTCCAAAAGTAAGGAAGAACATGCAAATCATCTAAGGACACTACTTGAACTTTTGAGAAACGAGAAATTGTATATCTAAAGTACAATTTCTTGTTCATGTCATTAATGCGAATGACATTCAAATAGATCCTATGAAGATAGAAGTTATATCTAAGTGGGAAATTCCGAAGTCACCAACCGAAGTACGCAGTTTCCCCAGTTTGGCTGGATACTATAGGATATTTATACAAGATTTCTCTAGGATTGCTGTCCCATTAACTTCTCTAACTCGCAAATTAGTTAAATATGAATGGGGACCAAAGCAATCCGAAGCTTTTGAAACCTTGAAACAAAAGTTGACACAAGCTCCCATACTGGCTCTACCAGGTGGAAATGAGAACTTTGCTATGTATTGTGACGCATCACATACTGGATTCGATTGTGTATTGATGCAAGGAAGCAAGGTTATTGTTTATGCTTCTCATCAACTAAAAACACATGAAAAGAACTATACGACTCATGATTTAGAATTGGGCGCCATAATATTCGCATTGAAATTATGGAGGCACTATCTATATGGAGTTAAATTTACTGTGTTTACTGATCATAAAAGCCTAAAATATATATTCAGTCAGAAAGAACTGAAGATGAGGCAGAGACGTTGGATAGAAGATTTAAATTGCTATGACTGTGAGATCTGCTATCATGAATGCAAGGCTAATGTTGTAGCTGATGCCTTGAGTAGAAAGGAAAATGAGAAACCTAAACGAGTTCGTGCTTTAAGACTCAACCTCCAAATCGATCTTATAACTCGTATTACAGAATCTCAAAAGATTGCCTTGGAAGAAGCAAACATTGAAAAAGAAGGGATGAAAGAAATGATCGAACAGTTGGTCAAAGGCAAAGATGATAATTTATGAATGAACCAAATGATTTGGGTTCCGGTATACGGTGACCTACGTGAAAAGATTATGGAGGAAGCCTATAAATCCAAATACACAATGTATCCAGGTAGCGATAAAATGTATAAGAACCTAAAAGCCAACTATTGGTGGATAGGAATGAAGAAACATATCGCTATACATATTGCAAAATGCTTGACCTGTTATCAAGTTAAAGTTGACATCAAAAGCCGACTGGCTTGTTACAGCAACTTGAACTCCCTGTTTGGAAATGAGAATTGATAACCATGGATTTTATTACAAAACTTCCCCGAACCAGTCGTGGGAATGATACCATTTAGGTTATCATCGATAAACTTACTAAGTCAGCACATTTTATTCCCATGAAAGAAACATTTAGTATGGATAAGTTGGCACAATTATATGTTAATGAAATAGTGTCATTACACGGAGTGCCAATATCCATTGTGTCAGATAGAGATAGTATATTTACTTCTCGATTCTAGCAAAGCTTTCAGAAAGCTCTAGGAACGAAACTAAATCTTAGCAATGCCTACCATCCTTAAACAGATGGGCAGAGCGAAAGAACCACTCAAACTCTAGAAGATATGTTAACGGCATGTGTGATTGACCTTGGAGGAAGTTGAGATAACCACTTATTTATGATGGAATTCTCTTATAACAATTGTTATCACACGAGTATATATGTTGCTCCTTTTGAAGCCTTCTACGGTCGTAAGTGTAGAACTCCTATTTGCTGGTCTGAGATTGGAGAAAATTAGTTGTCTGGGCCTGAAATAGTCCAGGAAACAACTGATAAAGCTATTCAAATAATAGATCGATTGAAAGCGGCTCGTGATAGTCAGAAAAGTTATGATGATAAGAGACGAAAACCGTTAGAAATTAACGTTAGAGATAACGTTCTATTGAAAGTATCCCCATGGAAAGGTGTTGTAAGATTCAGTAAGAAAGGAAAATTAAGTCCACGATTCGTAGGACCTTTCAAAATCCTGAAACGAGTTGGGACGGTGGCATATCAACTCTAATTACCAGAAGATATGAACGGAGTACACAATGTATTCCATGCGTCAAATCTGCCTAAATGTTTGGCAGATGAAACTCTGGTAATGCCCCAAAAATATGTAGAGGTAAATGAGAAACTTAAGTTTGTGGAACAACCTTTGCAAATCAAGGACAGGCAGGAAAAGAAATTAAAAAGAAAGAAACTGAAATGGAACTCTAGACGTGGACCTGGGTACACTTGGGAACTGGAGTCTGAAATGAAAAAGAAATGTCCTCACTTTTCAAACAATCTCGGGGACAAGATTAAAACAAGGTGGGGAGGATGTAAAACCCACCACGAAAATATCCGAGAAATGCTAAGGTTTGAACCTTAGGGACTTGATGTATTTAAATAACTAAAGTCCAGGGTTTAAATTGAAAATTTTGAAACTTTAAACCCTGACGGACCGCTAAGGTTTACCCTAACGGTCTGCTACGGGTGGTTTTTCAGTAGAGGTCCACTAGGCTTGGTCCTCTACGCTGGTTTCATAGGTGGCGGACCGCCACCATACATGGTAACGGTCCGCTACTTGCACATTAAGGAATCCACTCATGTGTGACACGTGTCCAATGACTAATGGGCAACAATTCTGATGCATGTACACGTGGCGGACCGCCACGCCAGGTGGTAACGGTCCGCCAGCCGCAATTCTCTAAGATTCTGCCACGTAGCCTGGTGGCGGACTGCTACACTCTTTGGTAACGGTCTGTTAGCCGCAAAACTAGAAACGGTCCAATAAGATTGTGACATTTAGGGCTGATGCCATCTTGGGCGCTAGCGAACCGTTACACTAGCCCTGTGTAACGGTCCGCTACGGGTTTAGTTTTCACCCTATAAATAGCAGATCAATTTCAGCTCATTTACTCATCCTATTCACGAATCTCACTTAACAAATTCGATCCCAAGCCTCTCTAGAACATTCCCGACGACCCCGGTTCGATACGCACTTGCTTAAGATCCCGAAATTAAGAGAAAACGCTCGTAGAAGTCAGGAACACTCAAAGAAGTGGGGAAAGCAAGCTAGAAATTTGTTAGAGGCTCATTCTAAAGTTATTATTCTACCACTTTGTTAAGGTGAATACTTTATGTCTTTCAAAACTTTGTGTCAAACATTTACGTTTACGAAAACGACCAAATAAGTGTTAAAGGAATAATGCATACCATTTTTCTACAAGCAAAGCATTCAGGCCATAGGTATACGTAAAACTTGCAAAAAGCCCCCGGATCATGGCTGGTACTTCCCTTATAACAATTTCGGAAGCGAAGTCCTGACTATTGTTATAAGACATACTACCAGTGTATACAGTGGTGCATACAGTCAGGACATGAGGGCCTGCTAGATGTGTAGATTGAACATATATATTATGATTATGAATTTAATAACTGTTTGTATCAAATGATTTTATTGTTAAGATAATTGTATTCACCGGCGTTCGCGCTTACTTTTCATTTTCAAAATGTTTCAGGTAACAAATAAAAATGTGATCGAATGAATAGTCGGGCAGACTTGGTCCGGCCTCAGACTAAATATGAATTGGCAGGATGAGGTGCATTGGATTCTTTAGTATAATATTAATGTTTAAACCATTTAACACACGAGTTTAAAACTAATATATATATATATATACATACCCAAACTCGAAAGCCCTATTATTATTTATATAAGGTTAATTCATTACAGAATTACTAAGAAAAACAAACGATGAATGAAACGTATAAGTTACCCAACACGTTTAACTCCTCCATTAGAGTTGTAACCGATTAGTTGCCTCATCTCTACCGTAGAGAAAAGAGACCTACCATACCACAAACATGCATAGAACCCGATTGTACCCGTCAACACGAAAAGTGCAAAAGACGTAATCAGCATATACCCGAAATAGAAAACACTCGGAACAAGCTCTGTGTTGTTGAGTGATGTGAAGAATATAATGTCGCGTATATGAAGAAATAAAAGGCTGAAGAACTTGAAGTTAGATATGATCGCCAACACTATAGGTAATCTTCTCCACACAGCTTGTAAAAACATAAGAAGACTGTCATCTCCGCACATATCATGATCAAAATAACGAACCCCAAACCGAATAGGTAGTAGAATCGATGTAAACCGGTTGAAGTTAACATGAAAAAGAGCTCCTTGAATACCACAAATAATGGTAGCATTCCACCAATCAGGATCCAGAAAAATCAGTTCATGTACTAACTTTGTTCCAGGATTTCTCTTGAGATTATGATGACTTTTCCAGGATATTTGAATCCTAGTTTTCTAAACCAATGTAACAGCCGATAAAAAAAGGGGGACAGAAATCCCGAACCATAAAAACACCAAACCAAACATGGTACCATATGGTACGGCTTCCCACGACTCTTCACTCCATATTACAACATTTAGTACAAGTATGCAAACAATGATTCCTGCGAACATGCATGCGGTTTTTAAGGTGGTTTTTATCCATTCGGATCCTTTGAGTGTTTTATAAAGACGGGCCTTGGCGAACCCGCCAAAGATTCCCATTAGAGCCCAAGTGAGAAGGAGGACGGGTCTCCTCTGTTTGAAGGAGAAAGAAACCCTAGAACCCCGAAAATCACGGTGATTACAATCAGACCTAAAAGTTGAACGCCGGTTCCAACAAAAACGCAAAATAATTCTGACTTAACTGGTGGTTGAAAAACGTCCACGTGAACGAGTTTCCAGCCCGGTTCTTCTTGTGTTTGGAACTGGATAATTGCTGCTAGCATGGTTGAAATCATCATAGTCGAGATGGAAAGAATATTTAAAAGAGATTGCATGATTGGAAACAACGATGTTTGATCATGAGTTATAAGAAGATAAGTGTTCCATCTTGATGCCCATTTAACATCACTCTCCTGCAAGTACAATGAAAGCCAACAATAGAGTAAATAGGTTGGCCTATTAGTACTTTAAACAAAAGAAAAGGGAAAATCACCAAAGTAGAGATCTTGATCACATATTTTCCTACGAAACATAAAGACAATCACTCATAACCGCGGGCTAAACCTTTTTGGTTTAGCCGGCGCATAATTCTACGTAACAGACATCTCGACCTCGGCCACTTTTAGCCAATCGTTGTCCAAAACGTGACATGTGTCCCTCGGCTAATTAGCCTGCCCCTGACCAGCTAAGCCAGTTGGCAATGAAAAAACATGTGAGGTCTAATTTTCAACCAATCTAAAGGTGTCATACGTTAAAGTGTCTTCTAAACCTTCAAAAGCATAGGCTAACCATTCATAAGGGTCAGCTAAGCCTTCACTTTTTGAGGATTAGCCTACGCTTTATCACGTGACGCATCATCATTGGTACGTTGCAACTTGTTTTTTACCTAGATCTCAGCGCCATCTAAGACTAGAAGCTTAGCCAGCGGTTGTGAGAGGGTGTCTATATCTCGCAGGCTAAAGTTAAAGATTGTTTTGATGAAATTATTGGTTAAAATGTCTATTTTAGTGATTTTTTCTTTATAAAAACTATTAAAAGGTTTTTATAGATGACTTTCACCTGTTTAACCTTCCTTGTTTTAAGTCCTTTAGCTCAATCGATTTAACGTGTTAAACATAAAAGCCGACCCTAATCAACTGGATCGTTTATAAGTAAAATTGTTAGGAAATTTACCTGGAACTCAACATCATAAGTGAAGATGATTTCTTTGTTATCATGTGCTTGTTACCAGGCGTTTCTCATGCGGGTTGCACGTGTTTAAACGGGGTTTTCCACTCCATTGATCATCATACTTATGATTGATATTGTAGATAAACAAACATTCATATACATTATAATATAATAGTCCACCGTATAAATATCAATTCAAGGGGTTACAAGTAAGAGAAAGATGATGTCAAAAAACTATTACTTACCTGAAAGCTTTAACTTCAAACCCCACAATTCTCGTCTGCATGATACATACATTGCATCGTCATCACAAGGAAGGGCGGAACTAGATTCCGAAAAAATGATTATAGGTGGTTTTGCAAACCACTTATGGTTTTTAGGTGGATTTTTGAAGTTTTCATGTTTTCTAGGTGATCCGCTAGCTGACCCAACGGATGTGATTAGTGTACGTAGCGATCCGCTAGTTCCGAACTAGCGGATATGAACAGTGAAAGTAAATAAAACTAAATTAATAAAGTTAATGTTTGTTTGTTCTATTCACTTTCACTGTTCACATCACCTGATTCAACTAGCGAATCATCACCTGCGCTATTTACAACTGCTAGTTCAACTAGCGGGTCACCTACATTACTAGAAAACAGATAGGTTTGCGATGCAGTTTTGCGTCGGAAATATGTTACAAACCACCAATTCCGACACAATGCGGTTGTTGGAAAAACCTTCGTCGGAAAAGTCTTTGCGATACAATTCCGACGCAAATTGTGACAAAATTCCGACGCATTATCTCGTTTCAAATTTCCGATCAATTCCGACACTTCTTAACAATTTGTTTAATAATTATAATTACAGTAATAATTTTTTCAAAAAATGGTATTTGTATTTAAATTAATTACTTTTCGTTGGGACGCAATTCCGACATGAACCGTATTTTTATTTTTATTTTCTGTTTTAGTGTTGCGACGCATACTTAAAAACTTTTACGACACAATTCCGACGTAACCTTTTTTTATTTCATAAAGCAGAAAATTAAATAATAGGATTTGTCGCAAAAGCGTCGGAAATTTGTGACATATTCCGACGCAATTTGATTTCAATAAGATTATAATAAAACGGAAAATAAAATTATACAAAAATGCAAAAACAAAAGATTAAAATTGTGCGTCGGGAATGCATCGCAAATTCCGACACATTTCCGACTCATTTTGTAAGAAGTCAGGGATTTACTTCTCGTCGCAATTGTGTCGGAACTTGGGACGCAAAATTTTGCATCACAAATTTCTGTCACAAATCTACCCATTTTCTATTAGTGCCAGAAACCATTAAACCTTCAAACCCTTCAAACCCCACTTAAAACCGTGCCTGATAATCAAAATAGCCTCTGCTCTTGCTCTTGTAGTTTAAACCATTTTAAAGAAAAAATGTACCCGGCAAACTAGTTGAAGCAAATATATAAATTTTTTTTATTGTAACCCTAATATTTAAAAAGTTTGGTTTTGTCACAACTTGAAGTATATAAAATGTGTTATTGTGACCTTAGTTAAAACTGCATGTGGTAAACTTTTGGAACTTACATCTACATATCGTACTTTACCACCAACAAAATATCCGATCTGATATATGGGTGCGGAGTCGCGGTCCGTCATTGTTACTGGAACAACCAAAGGTAAATCATCGAGTATCATGTCAACAATTTTTTTTCCAGTTAACAAACTCATCATTGGTAGAAAAAATTTAAGTTTAATATTATTCAAAAGATGTTTCACATGTTGGCTCGATATTCATCGTCTATCTTCTCCTTCAACTCTTTAGTTGTTTTCTCGTCAAGTGTTATGCGACAAACAATGTTGCACATTTAAATGAATAAATATAATTAACACCTCTATTTTTTTATTTTTTTATAAAAGGGTATATGTCATGACATGAGGTCATAAATGGTTGTAGAATGGGTATGTCGTACTCCACTGGCTAGTGCCATCTACCTTTCTTTCTTCCTTTTTATTTTCGAAATTTTATTATTTCTCTAATAATATGTAACTAGAAATTAAGACCCGTCCGTTGGGGTGGGAATGTACATTGATATTAACATGCGTAAGTACGTAATTAAACCTGTGCAGCTGCGAGAGTGTCGTTACGCGTGTTTCGGCGGTGACATTAACGCCGTTAAGTACACATAAGAAACGTATGGAGATGCGGTAGTTCAGTATAGATAGAAAATAGTATTACGCGTTGCGACATAAACATGACGTAACCCTGAAACAATAAAACCGCTAAAGAAAAAAAAACTTAATTTTAACAAAAGTATAAAAATACTAATTAACTATATAGTTCGAACCTGAGTCAAGAAGCAAGGCAAAGGCAAACCAAGCATAAGCCACTGGACTACAGCCAAATTACTTGATTGTTTCAGCTTTGAAAACTTTTAACTAATAAACAGTGTGAGAAAGAAAAAAAAGAATCGAACCCAACTTAAAACACTGGGCTACAGCCCAATTCCTTTTGTGTTTCAGTTTTAAGAAAAATCGTGTTGCAAAATTTTATTGGCCGCCGACGTTAGTTTCTAAGGGTATACTAACATCAAACATTTAAAAAAAATTAAAACAAATATTTTTATTGTATTTATTGGTGTATGTTTCGATATCTTTAATAAAAGTTATATTAAAACGTATAAAAAATAATAAAATAAAACTATGTATGAAGATACCACGAATTGTTGGAGAAAAGCTAAATTAATTATTAAATAAAAATTAAAAAAAAAAGAAGAAAGATGTGGTTGCCTTGATTATAACAATAGCTTATGTCATAACCAAATTTCAAATATGCCCTTTTCTAAAAAATAGCCTTTTGTGCAATAAATAAACAGTTTTTTGTTTACCTGATATGGAGAATTTTGTATGTTATACCTCGAAGAATTTCCCCAAGATTCTCAACACTATTAACTATTTTATGAGGGCGACAATAGGGAATAGAGTAGTAAGAATGCGAGAGGTTAGTTTTTGTAGAAGCCAATTTGTTTACTTTTACCTTCAGAATATCCCCCTGCATAATAGATCGATTATTAATATGTGGTATGGGTTAGACATATTAAATAACATGTCAAACAAGTGTGCATATTAAGTGTTTTCGTTTTGAGAGTTTGTGCTTAAGTTAGTTATTTGTTTTCCCAACCCATTTTTACCCTTACATCACTAAAAATAATCGTAACAAGTTCAACATGATAAGAACACAACTCGAATAGTAGTTCTTGCCTGAGAGAAGTCGTGTGGTGCGACACCAGGGAGGTAAAGCGCGAGTCCATATATGAAAGAAGAAAAACGAACATAGATAAGTGGTGAATCGAGGGTCTTAATTGCGTTCGATCAGCCATAGCATGAAGCTCAAAATTTTCAATCCAAACACAAATTTCATGGATTCTAGCTCAATGCAAACCGTCTCTCTAGAACACTTATAGTGACGAAGGCAGAACCCATTGGATCTTTTTAATCCTATTGTCGTTATCGACGATGGTAGTCAATAAACATTGTTAAGTAACGTATAAAACACGAAGATAAAACATCAAAACAATACAAGCAGAGGCGGCAAACGTGTACACTTTTGAGTAATATTCTAAATAAGTACTAATCAAAACGGTTATTTCTAGGTGTGAGTTGGGTTGTATTCGTTTTTTATATTCATGAATCATCATAACTATATTCTATAAAAATAAGACCTTTCCCTAAAATAACCATATTTTGATTGTAGCCCTAAATGCTACATCTAGTTCTAAGTTTAAAAATACAAATTAAAAGTACACTTTGTGTGACTTTTCACCCGCGTGATCTTTAGTTAATTTTCTTCGATTAGAAGTTTAGAAACGCTATGGATAATCATAACAATAAAGCCATAAGTAAATAGGTAATAGGTTGAAGTTGTAAACATTGCTGCTCATTAATTAATGTCAAAAACACTTATATACGGATTTTTAATCTTGTTGTCGTTATCGACGATGGTAGTCAATAAACATTGTTTAGTAACGTATAAAACACGAGATAAAACATCAAAACAATATAAGTAGAGGTGGCAAACGTATATGCTTTAAAAGTTGGAGTAATATTCTGAATAAGTACTAATCAAAACGGTTATTTCTAGGTGTTACTTGGCTTGTCGATCATTTTATATTCATCAATCATCATAACCATATTCTATAAAAATAAGACTTTTCCCTAAAATATTCATATTTTGATTGTAGCCCTAAATGCTACATCTAGTTCTAAGCATAAAAATACACCATGTGACTTTTAACCCGCATGATCTTTAGTTAATTTTCTTGGATCAGAACCACTTATTAAGGATAACTAACAATAAAGACATAAGTAAATAGGTAATATGTCGAAGTTGTAAACATTGGATTGCTGCTCATTAATGTCAAAAACACTTGTAGGATTTTTATTTAAGCAGAATGGATATGGATAGAGTTATGTTCCATTCAACTCTTCAAGCTGGAGGGTTTGTGTGAGAAAATTAATATGATCAGTACAAATATATGGATGAGTAGATGAGGAAAATTTGGTTCAGAATCTACCAAAGGATCTTAGAAGGTACATAAAACATCATCTTTGTCTTGGTTTGGTCTAAAAGGGGAATAATCTTAACCCATTTACTTATTAATTGCTTCATTCACGTTATTGTTATCTTTAATGGTCAAACCGGTAAAATATAATAAAACCTCGTAAAATCACTTTTAAAAATACTGAGTATTATTACAACAATTAACTATTGCATGATCGAGATGTCCGCCATTCGAATAGAAACTACCGGATGATGTTACTTCAAAACAATTTACCAAGTATTTAAGCCCAAAAACATTTAACAAAAAAGATTCATAGAAAGTCACCAATAGCACCGCACTATTGACAAATGTTAACCTTCATTCCTTAATTTACTTACTAAAACAACTACTTTTATAAAATAATTATAAAAAACATGTAAAGTTTACAACTTCTAAAAGTAACACACCGACACGAGTGTCGGGTCACAATCTTTAAACATTGGGATTCAGTTCGACTCCTTACACTCACATGAGTCGCCATATAGTTTTTAATACACACACAATAAAGACCTGTCTCTACTCTGTTATGTTCTTCTAAACCGAAACCCTATGTAAGGCTTCGAATCCCGAGAGACCTCACGGGTTGGATTTACTAATTCACACATAGTTGTTAAACTTAAAACGTCATTTCATGCAGAGGAAACATCATTACAAAAAACGTACTTGTCGAAAACAATTAAAACATTGTCTTTACATAACATCTTTCAAACATAACAAGTGGGATGCCAGACCTTCGATAGTCAGGTAACTCTTCGCTACAAGTCAAGCACCCAAGACCTACCTTCAAACCTACAACTAACTTGATGTGTATACTAAAAGTCAGCTAACGTCGAGTGATTTCTAGCTTTACATAAAACATATCATTTAATAAAAAAGAAGGATTTAAACACACAAACTTCGATGCCTGTAAAGGCAAAACATTCACACGCCTTCCTGTCAAGTCATACCTTATTTGTCTAATTTGTTTCACACTTTATTCGTCAATTCCTTTCGATACTATCCTCCGTGACGACCGTCCATGGAGTATACGTAACGTTCATGACGACTGTCCATGAAGTATACGTAGTGTCTTTATCATGATGACCATCCATGATGCAGACAAAACACACCGAGGGTCACGTTCACCCTATGAGTAACCGTCATTACCCTTACACACTGAACGATTGTACACACGTCCATTGACTGGCCACAAAGGTACCGTCTATGCTATCTTTCAATAGTCATAAACTCGGGCCATGACGCTGTCAAAAGGCTTGGGATAAGCTTAGTCACGAGGACTGTGCCGAATTCCCAAGACTCCTGTCATAAAGTAATATATGTTCCCGAATGAACCCTTCCCTTCCATTTCCCGGTTATAAACAATGTAATGACTTATAAAACTTTCACCTTCTTACATTTATTAAAAATATTCTTTAACCTTCGTTAAACAACTTTACTTGCATAAAACATTTGTTTTTCCTTGCTTTATCATTCTTTAAAACTTTCATTCACTTTCATTTATTAACACACAATTATAATAAACACTTTCATAGTATGCACACCACCCTAAAAGTAGGCATAAAAGGGGATCTAGAACTCACCTGAATTGTTGTACTTTCTCGAACAATTGGCTAGGCTACTATACTATTTGCATAGGAATTATCACACGAAAATCTATAAGAATTGTTACTATAGACTATAGTGAAATATTCTAAGTATGCGCACCATAGTATCCATGCGATTGCTCTCAGTATACGTAGAGTATTCATTTGTGAATACTCTAAGTATGCGAAAAAGGCATCATGTGAATTCTTTTACTACTCGCACCAAGTATCCCAGAGAATACTCCATGTTTTTGCTCAGAGTATTCTTATCGAATACTCTGAGTACACGTATGGAGCATCCATGCTGATACTCCATATATTCGTGCGTGTTGTTGGTTGAATACCCCGAGTTATCGTTTTCCCCCTTTTGCAAATACCTTGTTCTTCATTATGCAAAACCCTAATCTTGCATGCTTTTGCGTCTAATTCGAGATTTGCATCCAGGTTCTAACATTCTTCTTTCAAAATGTTTGCTTAGTGACTATGAGTCCATATCTATGGTTTTTATGTGATATTACATGTAAAAATCCAACCTTTTTGGTTAAAACTTCTCTTTTTCCCGAAACCCGTTTCAAACCAAAAATAGGAGTTTAAAGATGATCTTTACCTCGAAACTGGTAGGATTCTTGGCTTAGCTCTTTCCCAAACGATCTTCGCGGCCTAAGGCAAGGTTGAAGTCTCGAAAGAAATGTTTTCTTGTCCTGTCTAGCTCGTCTCTCTCTCTCTCTCTCAAGTTCTCCCCCTCTCTCTCAAGTTCTCCCCCTCTCTCTTTCTTTTGAGTGTTCTCAAATGAATATAGGGAGGGGGAGGGTAAATTTCGGCTGACATATAAGGTGGTATCCCCCACTTGTGCTTTTTACCCTTTTTAGTCCTTGAACTTTCTTACATTCATCTTTAATAACAAAAGTATATATTTGGGGTGTTACAAGTCTACCCTCCTTACAAGAGGTTTCGTCCTCTAAACCTATTAAAAGTCGAATAATCTAGGGTACAACTCCTTCATATCTTCCTCTCCTTCCCACATGCCCTCTGACCCCTTTCTGTGCTTCCACTGAACTTTTGCTAGACGGATCACTTTGTTATGCACCCTTTTGTCATTTTGGTCTGTTATAGCTATTGGTATCTCCACATAATTCAATTGATTATTCACCTTAATGTCTGCAATTGGCACATATGCGGTTTCGTCGGCTAGATATTTTCGTAGGTGTGACACATGAAATATCAAGTGAATCCCATAAAGTTCCACTAGTAGCTCTAAGCAGTAGGCTACCTCCCCAACTTGGATCAATATTCGAAAGGGTCTAATAAATCTTGGACTTAGCTTCCCTCGCTTGCGAAGTCGGATAATACCCTTCCACTTAGATACTTTCAACATAACAGTATCCCTAACACTAAATTTGAACGGGCAGTGTCTTTTGTCTGCATAGGATTTCTGCCTATCTTGTGCAACTTTCAATCGTGCTTTAATCTGATCGAACTTTTCTGATATTACTCTCACCACTTCCAAGCTTCCCAATTCCTTATGCCCAATATCTCCTCTACACACTGGGGTTATGAATCTTCTACCTTAAAGCATCTCATAAAGCGGCATGCCTATAATCATTATGGTAGCTATTGTTGTAGGAGAACTCCGCGAGTGGCAGGTGACTGTCCAACTTCCATCGAGTTTGATAATGCAAGCACGAAGCATATTTTTAGGGGTTTGAATGGTCCTTTCAGACTGATCATCCATTTAAGGATGATATGTCATGCTGATGTTCAACCTCGTCCTCATTGCATCATGGAACTTCTTCCAGAATCTGGCGTCACAATTAGACTGTATGATTTCTCTCGGATAGGAGCATGGTTCTCCTTTTGGCTCAAGGCATCGACTATGACAATAGCCTTTCCCGGGTGGTATAAGATCTCACAGTTATAATCCTTCAACAATTCTAACCATCGTCTCGGTCTCTTATTCAAATCTTTCTCACAGTCATAGTCCTTTAATAGTGCTAACTTCCAGGACTTCTTGCTGACCCACCATTCTCTCTTTCTTCTTATCATCAGAATATATGGTGCACTTAACCCCGTAGAGGTAATGCCTCCAAATATTTAATGCAAATACCACAATAGCAGGTTCTAAGTCATGAGCCGGGTAGTTGAACTCATTTGTCTTTAGCTTTCGTGATGCATTGTAAGGTCTGAATTCTCGAGGATCTTCAATCAAAAGATTCAACGACGTGTTGAACCTGGCGAAAACAGACTCGACACGTAACTTGTAGGTATAATCAAAGAGGACGAGACACTATCAAATATCAAACGATTCGTATATTGATTAAACACTGAAAAATCAGTACAAGTTCGTTCAACAACTAGTCTAATCGAATACTTCAAGTATGCGGTTTGGGTACCGCATACTTCAAGTATGCGGCTAGGACACGAAGTATGCGGCCGCATACTTCCACAATGTCTTGATCTGAACTCGTCGGTGATGTCTTGATGCGTTAGCCTATTAGGTTTGGTCCTTACAATCTCACCCTAGGATAATGCTATCAAAGTATCTCGATGTCAGCTGAATGATCACCACCTCCCGCATAGAGGCCTTTAACTATAGCAGTCGCCAGAACTTTCACAAAAGGCTTGGTTTCTTTTTCTTCTTCTTCTGGCACGAAAAGATGTTGCTTGGACAATCTTATCATATCTTCCTTTCCAAATTTCAAAAGATCCAGAGGATCAGCAATAGTAAATTCTTTATCTGCACATTGGATGTAAATGTAGCCTGTTATAGAGCTGTAATGCGAGTAATCCAGTTGACTTAGAGAGTTGTCAGGCAGAGCTTGATGAACTGGAACACAATCCATAGTCTTGGGAGGAGGATAGACTTCCATTACAAGAGGTTTCTGGGTTATTCTGTCAATCATGTACTTTGATTTCACCCTCTTGCATTTAGCAGGCTTTAGTATCTTGAATCCACTTTCACATTCCTTTTCATGGAGTGAAACAAAACTTCTTGCTGTTCCAACTTTTCCTGGATTATAGAAAGGAGCTTTGTTCAATGCATGCCTGGATTATAGAAAGGAGCTTTGTTCAATGCATGCAAATCAAATCTGGGCAGTGACATAAGGTCATGTGATCGTGCAAAATACTCTATTCGCCCATTCTTTCCCTGAATCATGTTAAGATTCTTCTCATTATCAAACATCCAGCTTAAGATAGGAGAATGATCGTTCTTCTTTGAAAGAGCATTGGAGAATGTGACATAATGGACTTCACGTGGGGGAATAAATTTGAACATACTTTTCTTTTCTACTGGAACAGCTGAAGATGATATTGCTTCTTCAACATGTTCAGCAGATGTTTCCACGTGAGGAGGCGAATTACCTTCAGCGAATAAATCGCTGTCAATACCGATAATCACCTTTCCTTGAGCACCCAAGTATGTAGGAGAAACAGACACATTTGTATCAAAGAAATCTTCATTCATGTCTTCTCCTATGAAGTTATCATCAAGTGCAGTTAGGTCATCTTCAAATGGGAACATTGATCCAGACTTGAGTATTTCATCAAGATCATACTCAAAGTCAAATGATAAATCATTATCTGACTGTTGTGCTCCCTTATTTGCTGATTCAGGATCATAAATAACCATTGCTCTTGACATGTCTTCATGAAAGCTGGTTCCTTCATGTAGATGTTCTTGATCCTTGTTTCTTTCATGATCATCACCCTTGCCATCATTATCATCACCATCACCATCATTGTCATCACCCTTCCCATCACTCTTTCCACTACATCCATCCTTCCTTTTTCTTTTCCTTTTATCTTTCTTTTCTCTTATCTTTCTCAGCTTTTTCAAAACACTTTCCTTCGGATTTTCGGGTCAAGAAGGAACGGTCATTTTGATAATTTATGAAGTATAAACAAAAGACAAAAAACAAAATAACTTAAACTAAGCAAAAAAACACAAAATCTTTTTGTTCTTTTCATAATAGTGGACAAACACACAATATTTTTGAGAAAAACTCTGTTATGGGATCATACCACTCTAGAGCAGATCAAAACATACTTATTAGCTGTTCATTTTCTTAGACAGGTCTCGGTGATTGCCAATATAGAGTATCCTTTTAAACTCAAGCCTTTATACCTTAATTGACAAGCAAGAAGTGAATGATGTTATCATGCTTTTCGAGTAATAGTTATTCATGCCTTAGTGGGTCCCACACTCACATCTCAGAAACCTGCATTTATCTTATTGTGAATTAGATGAGTTCTTGATGAACTTGATGGACCCCACAACTTATCGGATAAACCTTCCCTTCCTCATGATCTTTTGAGCGCCTAAGTACTAACTAAGAGAGCATAACTAGCACGGGTCAATTAACTGTTCGGGAAATCTCTGACAAAATTGATTAAAAGCATAGCGACGGACTTACATGTTCAAAACAATATGCCTTGATTAGAGATTCCGTCCCAGTAACATATTCCCAAAGAGAAAAATATTTATAAGTATACTTATATGTACGTCTTTAGGCATATCTTTTGAATTTTTCCTATAGCACGACATTAACATTGCGTGTATTTTTGCTCAGAATTCTGCTTTGCAGAGTAGATTTGCCCTATCATTGATTGTCTTTTCACCTATTGCATGTCAATGCATGTCTTTTATCTATATACATATATATACAGACTTGTATCAAGTCAGCTCGCAACCCCTTTGTGAAGGGTCTCGGTTTGTGCAATCCAGATATATTATGTTCATCCACAGTTCACCAACCTTTATGTTTAAGTGTTCGATTATTAACAGGAAAGAATTATTATACCAATATATGAGATGTTCCCCACTTCGGCAATGCCTTTTATATTTAAGTGAAACAATATCATGCTGTCTTTCCAGTCTTAGCAGAGCCTATCAGCATATCACCCTAAGATCCTAATCTCTTCAACTATACTCCTTACATATGATGATCCAACCCTCTAAAATGATGTACTATCATTTCCCAATGTCTAGAGTTCTCAGTTTTTCTCAAAGACAAGCAACAAGACACAAATTTGAAACTTAAGCAAAAGATAAACTAAAACTAAAACCTAGAATCTAAAACCCAAAATCTTTTTGATGTTTTTAGGAAAATTCTCCCCCTAAACCTTTTTTTTAAATAAAAACAAACAAAATATTTTTTGGTGACCAAACCTGCAACCGTCTAATCAAAGGAGATCATTTTCAGACATTCAACCAGAAAATTGAATCTGGCTAAATCAAAGGCTTTGGTAAAGATGTTGGCAACATTATCATCAGTAGATACCTGCTCAAGATGTATAAGCTTTCTTTCAAAACAATCACGAATGTGATGCACTCTTATGTCTATGTGCTTAGTTTTAGAGTGTTGGACAGGATTCTTAACAATTTGTAACGCTGCTTCATTATCACAGAAAATAGGAGAGTCAATGAAATTCAAACCGTAATCCAGCAGTTGGTGTTGCATCCAGATAACCTGAGAACAACATGCTAATGCAGGGACATATTCAGCCTCATCAGTAGAAGTCGAAACGGTGGTCTGTTTCTTGCACTGCCATGAGACAAGTCTCTACCCCAGAAACTGACATCCACCAGTTGTGGATTTCCTATCAAGATTGCAACCTCCATGATCACTGTCAGTAAAAGCAAAGAAGTTAAATTCTGAATCCTTTGGATACCAAAGGCCGAGCCGAGGCTTGCCCTTCAAGTATTTAAAAATTCTTTTGATAGGATTAAGGTGAGAAAGTTTCGGATTAGCCTGATATCGTGCACACTGGCAAACCGCAAACATAATGTCTAGACAGCTAGCAGTCAGGTACATTAACGAGCCAATCATTGACCTATAGAGATGTTGGTCAATTCTAGGTTCACATAGATGTGAAGTGTAACATTTCGGAATTTAGTATTCCTATTTCAATTCAATGTAACGCAATTTCAAGTTCTATACTCGTGCAATGTCTCATTATTTTTTTTTCTTTCGCCGTAAAATTTAATGCAATGATTCTATATAAATTCGCAAGTTTTACTAGATTATATACATTTAAACGCTATACAAGAAACTATTTGGTACAAACTTATAAAACCTGAAAAGTCAAGGACTAAAATTTAAAAATATCAAGAAACCCTAGTTAGCACGGTCGTGCTTCGTTCTAGCACGGTCGCGCCAAGTGCTTTGGCACGGTCGCGCGACCTGCTCTGGAACGATCGCGCCCGGTGCCTAGGCACGGTCGCGCCTCTCCTTGGCACGGTCGCGCCTGTGTACAGCTGAAACGTAACTGCAACTCTAATCACCCGATCGTTCGAATCCGTAACAGTCGTACGTTTCCTTTACCCTTAACAATTGTATTACCACTTTTCAAATTCCAAACGCCTCAGTTCATTTCATTAATTCAAGAAAAACTCTCTCAATTCAAGAAAATTCTCCCAAGCTCTTTCGACCAGAATTACCTCAAGAAATCCGGTCAAGCGTTTTCCCAAAGCATCTCTGAATCATCCAAAGCCGCTGAAGCATTCGGAACCGCAGCAGAGGTAGCCGGAAGCCAGTCTTGCCGTCGCCGGAACTAAGTTCTACCATTCCCTATCGATTCGCTACTGTTCAGGTTAATTGAATCATCCCTCTCTTTCATTTCGGTCCATGTAACAAAAGCCCTCTGTCAATTCGGGCTTTCATTACAGAGATCGTTCAGAACCAGAATCCTTTTTATAAGAAAAATGATTTAATCGGAATCGCTCCTAATCATGTTGTTAATACAATTAAAATATCTCAGAACACTCGTAATAACCCATAAATGAAAAGCCCTAACAATTCCACCAATTAAAATACAAGAATCTGTCAATTCGTGTCTGATTTGGAATAGACACGGTCGCGCTAATCATCTAGCGCGGCCGTGCCTCATTTAGCGCGGTCGTGCCGATTAGCAGCGCGGTCGTGGCCTCCTGAACAGACCTTGTCATGCCCTCTGGGCTAGTCCCTGTTGTGTCTAAAGATCATAGACACGACCGTGCCGGGCTAAGGCACGGTCGTGCCTGTCAATCTTGTCTAGATTGTGCTCCTGTTGATCAGCCCGGTCGCGCCCCGACTAGCGCGGTCGCGCCCGTGGCTTGAGCACGATCGTGCCCTTCCGAGGCACGGTCGTGCTAGACTCAGAACTTTTAACAGAATTAAAATTTTTATATTTTAATCAGTAAATGTTTTAGATTTTATAAAAATATGTTTTCTGTATTTAAAAATAGATTAAAAGTTTAATCTTGGCATAAATGTAATTTATTGAAAAGTTTATAAAAATTAAATTTATATTTATCATTCTTACACTTAAATGATATTTTAAATAATTAAGTTACAAAATTTATAAATAATGATGATTTATTCAATTTACATTTTAAATCAAAATCATTTATTTATTTATTTATACTTAATTACAATTAATATTTACATTATTTCATAAACTATAGTTATACACTTATTTATTTAATTCAAACCTAATTAAATTGTTTCAAACATATTTTACCTCAAACTTTATATATTTTATCCAATACTTTTTAAATGCAAATCAATGGTTTTATATACAAATTCAACTTTCATTTTAGACTTAAACTTTATGCACCTATGTGATTCAATACATATTACTCTTTAGGTTAAAGTGTGCATTTCAAGGATCTTATTGCTATCTATATTCCTTGTTAGCTTCACTTCTATACCAAGTGAGTATTCACAACCCCTTTTACTCTTTTACACTTTTGGGGTGAAACATGAACTATATACAAATTACATGTTTACATTTACACAAACAACACAATTACAAATCCTATAACATTCATGTGTGCAATTTGAGCTTTATGCCCGAGGACTATTTGTGCTAACTTCTGCATGCTATTATGTACAATCATTAACTATTCAAGCCGACGGTTTTCAATGATAGATCTATTGAGTCTGACAAACCCACCCAAGTGGAGGTGATTGATACCGACAACACAATTTGCATACTAGTTACTAAGGTTTGATTGTATTTGGTTACACAATAGCGGCTCCCCATAAATGCCTTATTTATCATGTTATGTAAAGGATTTTGGTTTACAAACTATATGCTATCTATGTACAAACTTGTGTTATACTCACCAACTTTTTAGTTGACTTTATTTTATTCATGTTTCAGGCCCCAATATGTGAGATTGATACAAGACGTGTTCAACATAGGACTTGGACTTAGCAATATGAATCAAGAATTTTATGAACTAATTATGTTTCTTGTTTGAATTTGATTTTGTACTTGGATTTTGTGTAATGGAAATTTGACTTTAATATATTTCGATTTAGTCAACCTTGTGCTATGAACAGTCTTACATGTCCCGCCCCGATGATTCCGCCATCGGTCGGGGTGTGACATGAAGTAAGAATGGGTCGAGGTACCATAGCAGTGGAGGCCGGTTTAGAGTCAGCAAAGTTGAACTTGATTAGAATGTCATTTACGTATTTAGCTTGATGAATCAGGATTCCGTCATCACTTTGCTTCACCTGTAACCCAAAAAAGAATGCCATTTCTCCCATTGAACTCATTTCAAACTTTTTCTTCATCACTTCTTCAAACTCTTTGCACAGTGCAGCATTCGTTGATCCAAAAATGATGTCGTCAACGTAGATTTAGACAAGAATAAGATCATCTCCCATCTTCTTAAGATGGCTCCCCGAGTGTAGCTATTTGCAAGCAAGTGCTCTGTTAGAGTGGCATACCATGCACGTGGTGCTTGATGTAAGCCATACAGAGCTTTGTCCAGTTTGTAGACATGATGTGGGTGATTGGTATCTTCAAACCCTGGTGGCTGACACACATAGATATCTTCTTGAACCTTACCTTACATAAATGTTGTCTTCACTTCCATTTGAAATACCTTGAAATTCATGTAAGAGGCATAGGCCAAAAAGATGTGAATGGCGTCAAGACGTGCAACCGATGCAAATACTTCTTCATAATCTATTCCTTCTTGTTGATAAAATCCTTGCACAACCAATCTGGCTTTGTTTCTGACAATAACTCCACTGTCATCCTTTTTGTTTCTTTAAACCCAACGAGTTCCAATGGGCAACTTGCCTTGTGGTAGTGGCACAAGCTCCCAAACCTTCAGCTTTTCAAACTACATCAGCTCCTCCTGCATTTATTCCACCCAGCTTGCTTCACTTAAAGCCATCTTGATGTTCTTAGGCTCTATTTGAGAAATAAATGCAGAATACAAGCAGACATTGATTATTCCAGATTGACTCCTTGTTTTCACATCGTAAGAGAGACATCCGATGATATCCTCTAAGGGATGATCTTTATGAATCTGCAATGTTGGTACTTCTTCCTCTTGTATCGTTTCAGGTAAGTTGGTGATATGCTGATCTGCTTCTTAAGTTATGGGAACCGGCTCCTCAATAACATGTGGGTTAGGAAACGTATCCTGAGAAGCGTGCCCACTACCAGATGCAACAGTCACTTATGAAGCATTACCACTGCCAGATGCAGCAGTCTCATTATTGATGGGATCAGCGGTTTGTTGATCACTCTCTTGAGAAGAAGATGCTTGAGTTCGGGAAGATGAAGATGATTCTTGATCAGGGTCTTCATCAATTATGTAATCGTTTGTACTGTACTTGTAGAAACCATCATCTGACACATCAGAAGCATCAGAAAAAACATTAAACAACTTTAATACATAATCATAATCAAATACCCAATTTGGACCAGAATCCGCATCAGTTTTGTTAAGCTCCTGCCAGTCAATGTAGTAGAACTCCACTATCTGCTTGGTTCTCTTGTTGTAAACCCTGTATGCTGTCTTGCAGGATGAGTATCCAACGAAATAACATTCATCGGCCTTTGCATCGAATTTGGATCCAATGTTGTCATTATGCAATAGAGTGCATAGGCATCCAAATTCTTTAAAATGACCGACCTTTGGCTTCTGGTTAAACATGACTTCATATGGAGTCTTCAGCTGATGCTTGTTGAGTAGCACTCGGTTTTGCATGTAGCACGCTGTATTAATTGCTTCAGCCCAGAAGAATATTGGCAATTTAGAGTCAAAGATCATGGTTCTTGCAGCCTCTATTAGGGTGCGATTTCTTCGTTCAGCAACTCCATTCTATTGAGGAGTTGTAGTAGTGCTGAATTGTCATGCAATCCCCTTTTCTACACAAAAGCTATCAAGAACTTCATTTCAGAATTTTGTCTCGTTGTCACTTCTGATAATCTTGATCTTCAAGTTCAGTTGATTTTCCACATGTATCATGAACTGCCTAAGAATATTTACAGTCTGACTTTTCTTACTTAAAAAGAACACCCAAGAAAATCGTGAGTAGTCATATGTAATAACAAGACAATATGATTTCTTCCCAAGACTCATTATGCTTACATGACCGAAAAGATCCATATGCAGCAACTGAAGAACAGATTCAATTGAGTTAAACAGCTTGGGTTTGTGTGGTCGTTTATGCTGTTTGACTTTAGCACACGAAATACATTTTTAAACTTCACAAAATTCTTTTAAAGGCAAACCGACCACATGTGCTCCTTTAGCAATTATATTTAGGTTTTTCAAATTTATGTGACCTAAACGACGATGCCAGAGCATTGAGTCATTTTCAGAAGCTTTAGAAAATAGACAAGTATTGGTTAAAGCTGACACACTATTCATATCCAACAAATATGAATTCTTACACCTCGGTGTTCTCATTAAAATCCAATCCTCAGGGACTACAAACCCTGGTTTTAAAATCAAACATTCTTTATCATTAAAATGAGTTGAAAACTTTTTGACACAAATTTGAGACACACTTAACAAGCTGTGATTCAATTCAGACACATATATCACATCTTCGAAACAAAGAGTACCATTAGTGACAGTACCTTTCATTGTGATTTGCCCATCTTTATCACCTGCAAAGGAAACATACCCTCCATCGAACATCTTAATGTCGTGAAGCTGAGAGATGTCTCCTGTCATGTGCTGGGAACAACCACTATCAACATACCAGAGGTTGTTTATAGGCCTCCTTGGCTGACCCTATACGATAGAACATTTTAATTAGTAACTGGAACCCAAGCCATGGTTGTCTTGGGTTGCCCTAACTCATCTAAGTATGAAACTTCTTGCAATTTCATATCTCTTTTGTCATTAAACTCAACTGGTATTGTTTGTGCATTTGGTTTTCGTTTCCAAACAGGCTTTGGTTTTTGAAAGTTTGAGCTTGCTGTTGGAGTGACGATTTTTTATTTACCCTTTCTGGATTTTAATTGTTTCTCAACTTTTTTTTGTTTATGTCTGAAAACATTATTTTCTTTAACATGATGTTGAGTTTTATGCACAGCACTAATTCTTTTATCCGATTGTTTTTCATTAGGCATTCTGTGATTTTGGGCCGTAGGTCTTTTAAACGTGTTTGGCCTTTGATGCACATTATCCCATCAAGAAACATTCGGATAACTACCAGAGTGTTCACGATAGTGAACGCAGTTTCGATCTAAGTGTACGGGATTCCCACAGAAATAGCATGTTTGCTTTATCGGATACGGGGCATAGTATCCGGTGTCCCATGATGATGACCGTTGAGGAGAACTTGTGAAGTAACCTGCATTTTCACAGTTCCTAGAAAACCTTCTATCAAACATTTGATAATTATTTCTATCATAATTTATGTGATTTGATTTAAAGCAATTTCTATCACCATTTCTAACATTTTGTTCAAAAGCACGATGATGATTATCAAACTTTTCATAAAACTCGCTTTTAGTAAAACGTTGAGGCAATTTCTTCGAGTTTGACTGACTTGTTGATGGTTTTCTATTTTCACGATTAGAAGAACGGTTTTTGTTTTGAACAAACAGAAAATTCTTACCGTTCAAGATCGATTTTTTCTTCTTTCTCTAAAGTTCCACCTTTTACAAAAGTGGATTTCAAATTTGTTTTTTAATTTATTTCCTTTTTTAAAAGTACCACTGCTCAAACCAACATTCAAACCAGAACCAACAAAAGTTGCAGAATTTGGAAAACCAGACACGGTATTTTTAAAAGACAAAGACATGGAATTTAAAACACGATCTTCCTGGTCATTATCACTTTCACAATCCTCCACTATGCCCTCTACTAATCCTATTGATGCACAAGACTTAGACGGGTTAGTAACGTTCACATGTTTTACCGAGGGACCAACAATCACTAGCGTGGACTGTGAGGATGAAGAAGGTTGATCTGGTTTACGGCCTACACCATACTCCATTTCAACATCTTCATGCTGAACACTTGGCATAGAAGTGAATTTGTCATTAAAAGGATGTTCAACAGCATGATACCCAATTCTTGGATTTCCTTTCTTTATAACTTGGGAATCTAACATTTCATAAACAACTGATCGAGAGTGGTCAATGTTTTCGATTGTTAACTTAGTGTTTGCCAATTGAGTCACTGCATCATTCAATTTTCGACTCAGGTTATCTATTCTTTTTAAAGCATCACGATAAAGACATTCCTTGTTGCTAAAATCCATTTCATGCATAGAAAAATCATTTTTACTTGCCTCAATTTTATCTTTAAAAATATTTTCGGATCGCTTGTGCTCAGCATTGGCATACCGAAGTTGAGTAATTTCCTTTATCAGCATTTCATTATCACACTTATACCTATTTATCTTCTCTTAACAATTATGAGAACAGGTATTAGTAAGTACCTCAGTATCTTTAATTTTTGCCATGAGGGCATGATTTGACACCTTCATTGTCAGCTCATGAATCTGATCTCCCCAATCATATCCTGCAGTCTGCTGACTGACCAAAGCTTTGCTCACGCCGGGTGCAGCAGCTTCCTTTTCTTGTGAACTGGTTGACGAACTTCCCTTCTCAACTTTAGGCTCTGGGCATTCTCTAGCAAAGTGTCCAGGTTTACTACAGTTATAACACCTCAAGTTAGATTTATCAAAACCAATCTTCTTTGCCCCAGATTCCATTCCATCAAATGAGTTTCTTCCAGTTCTCTTGATAAACTTCTTAGCACAATGCATTGCCATTTCCATATGCCATTTGATATCCATCTTTTCTAAGACATCATGATGAATTTGTTCCATGTCATCTTTTACTAAATTTACAGGAGATAGCTTTCCAGCTAGTAATGCATTATAGCTATTTAGAAAGACACTGAACAATGCGACATTCATTTCTATAGTTTTGACAGTATTTGATGATGGTGAACTGTTTTGCTGAACTGAGGCAGCAGCAGCTGTTTGATTTGAAACATCAGACAGATTCAGAGTATGAGCTGATGACATACTTGAGAGTAAAGCACTTCCCTGATACACTAAGTGATCTATCTCAGACATAAAAATGACCTGCCTTTGTTGATCGTCCATCTCATATGACCTCAGAATGGAGATCAACTCACTGAGAGATGTGGTGTACATATCTTTAGTTCTCTAGATAGTAGTGATGTTAAAGTTCCAATTTATCGACAACGAGTTGAGTAGTTTCTTGTTTATCTCACCTTTGGTCATCTCAATACCTACACCGCTTATTTCAGTCATCAAGTGAGTAAATCTATTTATTTGAGATTCCAGACTGTCCCCTTTCACATACTTGAACATATTGAATTTCTGTCTTAACATGTCCTTTCTATTTTCTCGCATATCTAAATTTCCTTCAAACCTTTCCACCAATGCATCCCAAAGAGCCTTTGCAGTCTTGTATTATTTAAAGCCTTGAGCAATTTCTGTTGACAATGCCATGGTCAAACCAGCATAAGCTTTCTCATCCTTCTCCTTCTGAAGAATCTCTTCATCAACATAGAGATTAGGATCCTTGGGAGCAAATTCATTCTTTTCATTTCTGACCATAGGAACTTGAGGACCCTTTTCAATAGACTTCCAAATACATGAATCCTTATATTTAGCGAAGTTCTCATATCTAAATTTCCAGTTATCAAAATCATCTGCATTTGTAAGACGTGGAGGTCTATTTGTGGTATCAATCTCATTATCCATAGCATTAGTATCAGTCATGACTTAATCAGCAGAGAACACTGTACCGCAAACTTGAGAGTAGCCGTAAACCTTGAAATAACTGAAAACTTCGAAGTAGCCGCAAACTTGAGAGTAGCCGTAAACTTCGAAATAGTCGAAAACTTCAAATAGCTGCAAACTTTAAAGTAGCCGACAACCTTGAAATAACCGAAAACTTCAAAGTAGCCGCAAACTTGAAAGTAGCCGAAAACTTCAAAGTAGCCGCAAACTTGAAAGTAGCCGTAAACTTCAAAGTAGTCGCAAACTTAAAAGTAGCCGTAAACCTGGTGAACCGTGAACTTCGAGGTAACCGCAATCTTCAAGAACCGTAAACTCGAAACACCGTGAACTTCAAAAACCATGAACTTCGAGGTAACCATGAACTTCAAGAAGCAGCAAATTTTGAAGTAACCGTGAACTTCAAAAAAGCCGCAAACTTGACCGCAAACTTCAAAAAAGCTGTGAACTTTATGACCGTATACTTCGAATACTGATTTTTCTGTAGATGAAGATCTAACTGAAAACGTCAATTAATCAGTAGAAAGATCAACTGAGCGATCCAATTCGTCAACAAAAACGAAAGAGACGAGATCCAAAACCTGTGAATCTGTCAAGAAACTCTTCCAAAACAAACAAGTCAGTTTATTCAAACGAAAACAGTAACTTTGATAGCTCACGAGTCAAAGAAATCTGTTGTAAGCTTCACCGAATGAGCGCTATGGCTCTGATACCAATTGTAAGGTTCGAATTCTCGAGGATCTTCGATCAACGAATTCAACAACGTGTTGAACCTGGCGAAAACAGACTCGACACGTGACTTGTAGGTATAATCAAAGAGGACGAGACACTATCAAATATCAAACGATTCGTATATTGATTAAACACTGAAAAATCAGTACAAGATCGTTCAACAACTCGTCTAACCGAATACAAAATACAAAATAACTATTTATACTATTCAGTTGGGTTGGGCCGGGGCCGCATATTTAAAGTATGCGGTTGGTTACCGCATACTTCAAGTATGCGGCTAGGCCACGAAGTCTACGGCCGCGTACTTCCACAATGTCTTGATCTGAACTCGTCGGTGATCTCTTGATGCGTTAGCCTATTAGGTTAGGTCCTTACATGCATACGCTATTACCTTTCCCTTATGCATGAGTACACATCCCAGCCCTTGGTATGAGGCATCAGAATAGACTACTAAGTCCTCATTATCATTAGGTAAGGTTAGGAATAGAGTTTGTGTCAGTTTTTTCTTCAACTCTGCGAATGCACTATCCTGGGCTGGACCCATTCATATCTTACCTCCTTCCGGGTTAGCTTTAAACCGTTCTGCTCCCATTTCTCATACTTCTCATACGTTGGATCTGGGGGTTTTCTTGTTAAGTAGTTTATTAGGATTTTTTATTTACCCCCGATGGCAACTCGGATCATCCGAGCCCAAAGGGCATAATTATGGATGTATAGCTTAAGACTGATCTTTAAGCTATCTAAGAGCTTTTAATTTTGACTCTGATTTTGAGTATAAAGGCTTTTTCTGAGCAGGTTAGCGAGTTGTGTTAACAGGTTTTCATGGCTTGAGCCTACTTTTGCGAATACTCCAAGTATGCGCACAAGGTATCATGTGAATACTACTACTACTACTCGCATCAAGTATTCAAGCGAATACTCCATGTATTCGCTTAGGGTATTCTTTGAAGATACTCTGAGTACACGTATGGAGCATCTATTCGGATACTCCATGTATTCGTGCGTGTTGTTGACTGAATACCCCAAGTTCTCGTTTTCCCCCTTTTGCGAATACCTTGTTCTTCATTACGCAAAACCCTAACCTTGCATGCTTTTGCTTCCGATCTGAGATTTGCATCAAGGTTCTGACTTTCATCATTCAAATGTTTGTTTAGATACTACGACTCTAGATCTATGGTTTTTATGCGATATTACACATAAAAATCCAACATTTTTGGATAAAACTTCTCTTTTACCCAAACCTCGTCTCAAACCCAAAAATAGGAGTCTAAAGATTATCTTTACCACGAAACTGGTAGTATTCTTTGCTTAGCTCTTTCCCAAACGATCTTCGTGGCTTGAGGCAAGGTTGAAGTCTCGAAAGACACATTTTTTGCCCTCTCTCAAGCTCGTCTCTTTCTCTCTCTCTCTCTCTCTCAAGTTCACGCCGTGTCTCTTTCTTTTGATTGTTCGCAAATGAATATGGGGAGGGGGAGGGTAAAGGGCGACTTACATATAAGGAGGTATTTCCCACTTTTGCTTTTTACCCTTTTTAGTCCTTGAACTTTTTTATATTCATCTTTAATAACATAAGTATATATTTGTGTGTTACAAGTCTACCCTCCTTACAAGAGGTTTCGTCCTCAAAGCTGTTACAAATCGAATAATCTATGGTATAACTCCATCTCTTCTTCTACTTCCCACATGGCCTCTGACCCCTTTCTGTGTTTCCACTGAACTTTAACTAGACCGGTCACTTTGTTACGTAACATCTTTTCCTTTAGGTTTGTGATAGCTATTGGAACCGTGGGGTGGGGGGTTTCTAGTTAAGTGGTTTAGTAGGCTTTTTGATTTACCCCTGATGACAACTCGCATCATCCTACCCCAAGGGGCATAATTCTAGGTGTTTAGCTTAAGACTGGTTTTTAAGCTATCTGAGAGGTTTTACATTTGACTATGATTTTGGGTATTAAGGCCTTTCTGATCAAGTTAGAGAGTTGTGTTGACAAGTCTTCATGGCTGGAGCCTGATGTCGTGTGTGAGCTGCTGTCGTCAGACATGGTGGCTAACGGGTTGGTAATCGGTAGATGATGATCAGAGAATGGTTTGGTCTGAGGACCACTCATAGCTCTTATACCATGTTGATCGGTAATCAGAGAATTTGATTGTATTGACAATTGTTCAATAATTTACAAAGACAAAAGAACAAGTATATATAGGTAGTACATGAAGCTATAAAAGGGAAATACAATAAAAGCATTGGCTCCATGATTTGTGCCATGACTTGTGAAGGGAAATGATGATCAAAATCATCCCTGTAATTGATCCTTAATTTTGGTTTCCTTTCTTAACATATTTCTGCCTACAAACTTATCAAAAAAGGCATATAGTACTCACCTGAGTTGTTTTTAAATCGTTTCTCACGAACCCGAGGCTCGTTTGCTTGTCTCAACTATCGTTGACGAACCCAACCGAGGTGTCCTGCGAATAACACCGAACCGAACAACCACCTTCTTATGTAAAACATCCTACTTGTTTATTATTATTTTATCAAAGTTAATTGCAGAAAACGGTCACAGTTTCTCAAAACCTTTTCATTAAATAACCAAGTTATATTTTTATATTAGCTTACGCTAAGTAAGTACACTACATCGTTCATTTTATTATGGAACCCTTTAGGTTCTTATTTTTCATGTTTACCAGGCACTCTTACACCCGTGACCATCTCCGGACGTATCTCCAATCATGTCACTCGTTTATTTCATGGGCTCACCAGCCCCCTCATGACCATCTTAAGCCGTACCTCCGGTTATAGTATTTGCAAGGTCCTTATACCCGTCGGTATAGACCCCTTGCATTTGTCATGAAGACTCATTGCCATGAAGGCTCATTGCCACGAAGGCTCATTCATTTCTTTGATCTGCCCTGTAGGCTTTTTGATCTGCCCTGTAGGCTTTTTGATCTTCCCTTTTTGTTTTCTTCTTTATTAAGATCCACCTTATAGGCTGGATATCACTTTTCATTTGGTACATTGAGTATCTTAGAATCACAGCCTCCCAAATGTATTAAGCATTTGTTTCATTACACGTATGTATTCTTGATTCATTCCCAACCAGTCCTCACCTTAAAAGTTCGTAACGGTTTCTCCACGATGTACTAAAGGGTTTTATATGTAGGAATTACCAGTGGCGTATCCATCACCCATTTAATACTTCGTGAGTACTCCGTTACTTCTTTTTAGGGTTTAGACTCGTTGCATCATACATTCACATTTTTCATGTATAATCATGCATTCAGGTATTCTCTTTCATCATGCATTCATGTATTCATGCATTTACATCATTATTCTTAGTCTATACCCCTAAACCTTTGTAATGGGTTCACCCCAAATGATCAAAGAGGTTTATGTATACGGTGGACGACGGCGTGCCCACCATCCCTTTGACATTCTGTGGCTACTCCATTATTCCAGTTTAGTGTTTAGACTAATCTACCATTATTCCTTATCCTCGTACCTTAGTTTTACATATAACACATAACATATAATCACATAATTCACATAACCATTATCTAGGGTATGGGTCCAGTATACTTATGATAATATTGGGTTGTTTCCTAAGTTCATTCCTTGCTTAAACGTCTCTTCGTTCCTCGCTCGTAACTTTAACGCTCAGTGCTCGTAACCGCCGCGCTCGTAACCGTCATGCTAGCTTCCTCGATCTACGTGCTTGTGTGTGTAAAAGTGATGGTGTTGGTGTTGTTGTGTTTCCATTTGAACGGAAAATGACTCCTATTTATAGGGCTGAAATTACGCCGGTGGAAGATCGCTAAGCAAGGGGTAACGGTCCGCTACCGCCTATTGCCAGGTGTATAACGTGTTGCCCATATAGCGGACTACTAGGGTCCTGGGTAGCGGTCCGCAACCTATTCCTTTTTCGTGAGTCAGCTGACACGCGTCACCTTCTCTCTATCCGGGTTCAATTGCGGCTGACGGACCGTTACCCGCCTAGGAGGCTGTTCGCCATAGGGCTGAGTCAGAATGACACGCCACTGCCACGTGTCATTCTCTAATCATTTACTTAATCCGCATGTAGCGGACTATTACAGAGCCCGATAGCGATCCGCTACCGGCTCAACTTTCAGATTTTTGCACTTTTAGCCCCTCAACTTGGTTTACTTACACTCTAGCCCCTGGACTTTACATTTTCTTGAAAAATTAGGATGTTACAACTCTTCCCCCCTTAATTTAGGTTTCATCCTCGAAACCTGTTAATTTTTGAATAGTTGAGGATAACTCTTTCTTATCTCATCCTCATTTTCCCAAGTCTTTTCGGATCCCTTTATGTGCCACCATTGCACTAACACTTGTTTGATTGTTTTGTGACGTAACTGCTTTTCCTTTGTATCTAGAATCTTGACAGGTTCTTTGACATAAGTTAGCTTATCGTCAATCTCTATTTCTTCCAGAGGTACATGTGTAGTTTTGTCAACCAGACACTTTTCTTAAATAAGATACATGGAACGTGTTGTGTATCTTATTCAACTCTTCGTGTAGTTTTAGCTGATAAGCTTCCTTTCCGACTCGTTTGATGATCTTAAAAGGACTAATGAATCGTGGACTTAGCTTACAACGTTTCTTGAATCGAATCAGACCTTTCCAAGGAGATACATTTAACAACATGTAATGTCATTCTTGGAATTCTGTTGGTCTACGTCTCTTATCTACATATGATTTCTACCTATCTTGTGCAACTTTCAAACGTGCCTTGATTAAGTCGAGTTTTTCAGCTGTAGCCTGAATGATTTCTTTGCTTCCTAATTCCTTCTAACCGACCTCTCCCCAACATACGGGAGTCCTACATCTTCTGCCATATAGCATCTCGTATCGTGGCATACCAATACTAGGATGGTAGCCGTTATTGTACGAGAATTCTGCTAACGGCAGATGAATATCCCAACTTCCACTGAAATCGATTATACAAGCACACAACTTGTCTTCAAGAGTTTGTATCATCCTCTCACTCTGACCGTCGGTTTGAGGATGATATGTCATGCTGATTAACAGTTTAGTTCCCATCTCTTCATGGAACTTCTTCCAGAAACATGAAGTGAATCGAGTATCTCGATCAAGGACATTCGAGACTGGCACTCCATGTCGTGAAACGATTTCTTTAATGAACATATCAGCTAACTTTTCTGAAGAGTATGTCTCACGTATTGTTAAGAAATGCGAATTCTTTGTTAGCCGATCTACAACCACCCAAATGGTATCATAATCCCTAGCTGTTTTTGGTAGCTTGGTTATGAAATCCATAGTGAGATGTTACCATTTCCATTCTAGGATTTCTAAGGGTTGTAATCTCCCATACAGTTTTTGATGTTCTGCTTTAACTTGTAGACAAGTTAAGCATTTTGCTACATACTTCATGATATCAAACTTCATTTCGAACCACCAATAATCTTTGCGCAGATCTTGGTACGTTTTTGTAGTACCCGGATGAATTGAATTTCGTGATTTATGAGCTTCATCAAGAACCTTAAGTCTAAACTCACCTGATCGTGGTATCCACATACGACCAAATCGAGTCTTGACTTTGTATTCATTTTCCTCCAGACATCTCTCCTGACCAGCCATTCTTTCTTTCTTGACAGTTTCATCTTTTATTGCTTCAATTTGGGCGTCTCAAGGCTGACTCATAAAATTAGGAGTTGTTACCAACTTATATGCCTTCACCCGAATAAGATGATGCTCTCCCTTACGGCTCAGAGCATCGACTACTACGTTAGTCTTTCCGGGTTGATACAAGATTTCACAGTCATAATCCTTGACCAATTCCAACCATTGTCGTTTTCTCATGTTCAAGTCTTTCTCGTCAAATAAATATTTAAGACTTTTGTGGTCTTTATAAATTATACACTTCGTTTCGTACAGATAATGCCTCCAGATCTTTAGTGCGAACACCATCGCAGCTAATTCCAAATCATGGGTTGGATAATTTGCTTCATGTGTCTTTAGCTGTCGAGAGGCATAGGCTATCACCTTTCCTCTTTGCATTAGAACACACCCTAATCCAAGTTTCGAGGCATCAGAATATACCACAAAATCTTTTACTCCTTCTAGCAATGCCAGAATCCGAGCTTGTGTCAATCTTTCTTTTAATGTTTGGAATGCCTTCTCTTGATCTGCATTCCATTCATACTTCGAATTCTTTCGAGTTAGTTTAGTTAATGGGGTGGCTATTCAGGAAAAGTCTAGGATGAACCTTCTATAATAACCAGCTAACCCCAAGAAACTTCTAACTTCTGACGGATTCTTAGATGGAGACCATTTTATTACAGCCTCTACTTTTGTTGGGTGCCTTGAGATGCCCTTCGCATTCACCATATGGCCCCAAAACTGAACATTTTGAGAATTTTGTGTATAATTTCTGCCTTTGTAAAGTACTAAGTACTTCACGAAGATGTTTTGCATGTTCTTCCTCATTCTTTGAATAAATTAAGATGTCATCAATGAAGACAATAACAAATTTGTCTAACATTGACCGTCATACTCTATTCATGAGGTCCATGAATACTGCCGGAACATTCGTTACTCCAAAAGGCATCACTACAAATTTGTAATGTCCTTAACGAGTTCTGAATGTTGTTTTAGGTATATCTTCTTCTCGTACCTTGAGTTGGTGATAACCAGATCTCAATTACATTTTAGAAAACCAAGTAGATCCTTGCAACTGATCAAACAGATCGTCAATCCTAGGTAAGGGATACTTATTCTTGATAGTCAATTTGTTCAATTCTCGGTAGTCTATACACATTCTCATACTACCGTCTTTCTTCTTTACAAATATAATTGGTGCACCCCAAGGGGATAGAATTGGACGTATGAATCCCTTGTCTAACAACTATTGTAGTTGTGACATCAACTCCTTCACTTCAGTCGGTGCTAACCGGTACGGAGCCTTAGCCACCATGTAAGGCCCCAAACCAGGCACCCTACAATTGAATCTCATCACTATGTAAACTCGTTAAAAACACATTAACTTTTATTTAAATAAACAGCGGAAGTCTTTCTGAAAATAATTTTATCTTTTAAACTCGTTAACTTTCATAACGTTACCTGACGAATGCATGCGCACTAATCTGAGTAGCCCCGCTCCCAAGCCAAGATACCTCATCTAGCAGACTCACCTGCAAAACAATCTAACGTACATACAAAGTCAGCTACGCTGAGTGAGTTCTAATAGTTTAATTTAACAAAAGCCAACTTGTCTCATTTATTGTTTATCTTCACACAAGACCCTGTATTCTTTAGAAAATAGTTTAACAGATTTTCATCATATAAATAACCCATGTTATCTTATAATATCCCAAAAGAATTCACCACCCCAGACTCTACCCATCATTTAAACCCAGTAAGTCTCTCCGACATGGATCGAGCTTACTACTCTGATGACACACAATTTACCATATGTACTAACCATACACTGGTTAACTCATCCAGCCTCTAGACACCAACTTACCAGCCCTAACCAAGACTCTCATAACCCAGTTGACTCAACAGTTGTACATAATGTACTCATCCCGACTCAACGGTCAATCTAACTCGACACACCACATTGATTCCATATATTTATCACATCAATATCATCTCATACACAATTAATATAACTCATCACTTGCATACAATTTAACACATATATATATATATGCACACAAACACATACCTTGTCACCACACCCTCGTCAGGGTTATCCCCGTCGAGATACCCATCATAAGCTCCGTTCTACCCTTGTTACAGGGCCCCGCCACTAATCATAGCGATACACTATTCATCTACGATGACTATCCAGCCACCCACATGGTGACTATATCATCTACCATACGATGACTAACACATCACCACATAATGACTGCCAGATCACGCGTACAATGATAACCCCGAATGACTCCGTCCTCCACACCACTGTTGACCATACACACAGGCAACAATGAAAGCACACAAAGCAACACATATATATACACATGACACTACCTGGACATGTACTACGACTCACACCCTTTCACGGATCACATACGTGTGTAAACCAACACATACTTTTGACGTATCGTTCTTAACGTCTAGACACATTACCCAACTCTTTCCGAATAATTAATTATACGAAAACCAAACACCATACTGAGTTCTAACCCGTGTACACTATGGACACCCCATATACCCATGCTAACGCGATACCCACCGTGTCACGAGGACAACGACATAGTACACACAATATCAAACCCATGACGCTTAACAGCACACTAGAATTTACTTGACTCATTAATAAACCACGTACGGGTTCCCCTGCTAACACTCCTTATATAACCATCACAGGTTGATCTAAATTCCCGACTCATCCCGACTAACTCATAAGATGACATACACAGATCATCCCAACTCTTGTTCACCCACCCTAAGGACCCCACAACGACCCTTAGCTTCATTATTACATAACGATTTCATAGAACACTTCAAGTTTAAACCATAACTTGTAATACGTTCGCTTAGTGAAACACATGAGTATGTACGATAGCCCCAAAACAGTAAAACGTTTAAAAGAGGGGATTAGAAACTCACTGGTTGCGCCGAGCCTCTGTCCTTGCTCTGCAACTCGTCTGTTCGTGCTCGAAACCCCAAACCTGTCACACGTATGATCACATGATCAAAACACGTCCTAAACCTGAGTCAATTACTTAGTTCAAAATATAAATGGTTTCGACATCATCTCATCCATACACCTCATTACTCGTACAAACCCTCAGCTCCACCTTCACAAGAATCGGATTGTCCTCGACCCGTTTAGAAACCGAATACCCATATTGTTCCATTCCCATGAATGCATGTAATCCATGCCATGCAAAACCCTAATCGGGTAAATCCCTGACCGATTCCCATTACCACCCTTCGTTTCCTCCACCGCGCACCCCTATACACGTCGTCTTTGTCTTCTCCATCGTGCCACCCTAATCGGTTAACACCCAATCTGTCGTATTCACGCTCCACCACCGCACATCGTCGTACCATCACCTTCATCGGATTCCGCTAGCCCGTTGTCGCCTACACCACCACCGTGGTCGGGTTACTCCCACTCGGCTAGCTCCGTCGCCGTCCTCCGCCTCACACCACGATAGTGCGCCGCCCGTGGTTTCCCTGCTCAGCCGCACCATCATCGTCGTCCACTTCTGTCGTGAAGTGTCACCGAGAACCACCACCTCTCACGTCCTCTCCTGCCAGACCTGAGGCCGTCATTAAGCCGGCCACAAACACTGTCGTCCTCCCCATGCCTTCTTCCCCGATCATTTTAAACAACTTATGATGTAACCCTAATCGGGTTCATGCAACTCGTGAACGAAACAACGCACAAAGTATAAACCGAAAGGTACCTTCGCAGCGTGAAGAGTTTCTTGCTGGAAACCGTCTTGTCGGAACACCCGTTGCTGGCCTTCCCACGTAGGGTCCAAAAGTGGCCCTAGGGTTTACGATTGGAGTGGTTTTAAACACCCACTAGTTTCGTTTCCGGGCCCTTTACTTCTTTCTCGCTCGCATCGATCTCAAACCTTTATTTACATGACTGTTTGTGATATTCCCGGTGGTTAAACGTACTTAGTATAAGAATCCTTTCAATTTCTTCTCACTTAAAATAGGTTCGGGTCGTCCACTCACACAAACTACTAGTTTAGAATTTCTGGGATGTTACAAGTCAACCCCCTTAAAAGAGGATTCGTCCTCGAATCCTGCATCAGTATAAACAACCCAACATATCTTTCTATTTTTACTCGAGCCCAAATTCATTCGGTGTTAAGCATTTACCTTTGCTCTTACCGAATGTATCATTTTGCTTTGCAACTCGACCACCACCTGTGGTGTTCAGAGACGTTTGCTCTGTTGCCCGCTTTCGACTTTTAGGATTTGTAGGTTTCACTTACTCATTCTCTTACCCCTCGTCCCTTATCCAAACGACTGCATCTGTCCAATTGCCATCTTGCGATGATTCCTCAAACTCAACCCACTGCCCTACATATAAGGGTATTATTTTGTCATTTTCTAACGTTCTCCAGGAGCTTGTGCAAAGCTGCACTGGTCTCTACCAAATTCCTCTACCATGGTATCTCGTTACTTCAATATCACGCGTTCAATACGCCCCTTAAGTTTGCACATTCACCCAACACTAGGGTCATATTTACCAGCTCTTGTAGATGAAACATGAGGAGTATTGCCACCATCTCCCTGACCATCTTGGTCGTCATCATCTTGGTCGTCAGCTGGAGGTACAACAATATCCTCCCTGTCCGAATCACTGTTATCGTGACGCCATTTTCTGTTTACTGGTGCCACATACTCTGGATTTGCCAGATGTCCAATGAATCGTTTGTGAGGTGGCTTTGTTGGTCTGCCCCTGTAGGTCTGTACCCTGTTTAGAGTGACGTTCGTCATGTGTTCTAACTTGATTATGTCGACGTCTGACCTTGGTAGAAGAGGAAGTTGGTCATCTATTATCATTTGTAAGAATCTGGGGTACATAAGATACGCATTGTCCCCTTTAAGATAGATGTTTTCCTTAAGGTGCGTGAACACCATCTCTGAAAAGTTGAACGGAATGTTCAACACCAGTGCAACGAATGCGCTCTGTATTGTTTCGCGCATATCATCAAATCCGCCACGACGGGAACCGAGGCAATGCAGAAGAACATGTCCTAGATACTTGTATTGCGGACAGAGGTTCGCTTTGTTTAAAACTCCCTCGGCGACATTCCCGTCGTACTTTATCCTCATGAAGCATCCTCGGACCAGATATTTATCCAGTGTCACTGGATCTTCAGGATGATCACCAAATTGACACAATCGGCGAATGTGAGCTGCCGATACAACCACATCTTGACCTGCGATCTTCCCTCGTATAACCGGTGGAGATACCTCGCAGTAAATCTCGGCGGAGACCCAGAACTCCCTTTGGTGCGACGTATATGGAGTGCGGAGATGGGATATAGCATGAGCAATCCTGGATCTGGATAGAAACTCGATCATGCCGACAAACGGACGTGCATTCTTTGATGTCGGAATCATGTACGCACATATGTTGTTTTTTATGGAAGCCTTAAGAACAACTGGAGCTCTGTGCGCCATAACGATCAGTCTGCAAACACAAAAACATGAAGCACCTCAGATCAATACATGCAAGATTTTGGAAATATGAACTTTTGGACCATTTTTCCCTTGGTACGAATGAATCATTCTGCCTATTCATTCGTGCGAATGAGTGTTCATTCGTGTGAATGAGCGTTCATTCGTGTGAATGAGGGTTCATTCGTGTGAATGAGTTTTCATTCGTGTGAATGAGTTCTCATTCGTGTGAATGAGAGTTCATTCGTACGAATGAACATGAAGAGTATGTCCATTCGTGTGACAGACGGGTCGCGATCCAACTTGTCCAAAAATCAACCAACACTTGAAAAGATTTGCCGAAAAAGACACCAACACACTCGACTATGGTTTTCAACCAATATTTAGCATTTTAATTGGTTTATTAAGTCAGTTTTTACGTTTTTAGTTTGTTTTTTCGGTTTTGAACCCTAAATCTAATCGAACATCCACGAATCGGTATACAATCGATGAATACTTGTGGGGTTATACCTGTAAAAAGAAATCGAATGATTAGATTACAGATTTGACAGAGTTTTGTTCAAATTCAGATTTTGATGAAACAGACGTGCGAATGCTTTCTGTTTTGTGCGAATGATTCTGCACATGCGAATGAATGGCCTATTTATAGGATGGCCTGGTTCATTCGTACGAATGGCCATCCATTCATATGAATTCGTACTAATGAACCCTTCATTCGTACGGATGGATGTTCATTCATACTAATGAACCTTCATTCGTACGAATGGACCATTCTGGTCAGTCCATTCGTGTGAATGACCAATTCTCATCATCCATTCGTACGAGTGAGCCATTTTGCTCATCCATTCGTACGAATGGGACAATCCCCTTATGCAAATTAAACTTTTCAAGTTAAATGGGGTATCCGACCACATTGGTTTTAACAAAAATTTAATTATGAAGTAATTTACATTTAATTATGAAGTGAGGGATCAATTATGAAGTTTTGGAATAGTTATGAAGTAAAGGAACGATTTGATCAATCAGGAAGTCAAGCGGTTTTCAAATTTTGATTTTCTGACAGTCGTTCGAGTCTTATCAGATAATCTAAAATTCAGGAAAAGTAAAATCTTTTTGGATTTTTTAATATGTAATGCTGAAAATAATATCAACAAGATATATACACGCATGTCTTAGTAAGAATGATCCTTATGAGAAATCATACAGACTTAATGACTAATGATCTGAGACATTTTGAATTTTGTAGATACAACTATACAATGGTATTTACACATCTTTTTGTGAGAAAGATCCGAACGTGGGATCAGTACTAAGCTCATAGCAATCAGCAACATTGCAAATTATCTGAGCTTTAAGTACACTTAGTCAAAATGCGATCATTGATATGTTTGTCCATCTTAAACCTATGCAGACCTCTTCTCAACACTTACAAGATGATCTTGAAGGATTGAGTCCATTGTCTGTGTGTCCCACACTAGTTAAGAATTGACTTGAATTACTTTTCAAAACATGTTAATGTTTCAAATCAGCACAACTTACTTAACCAGCCATCATAAGTTCATGAGATCTCAGTTATTCCCTGTTACTTCTTTACTACACAAATTTATATATATATATATATATATATATATATATATTTAGTATTCACAGTGACAGCCATCAGCTCATGGACGGCTTCAGCCAGGTATTTACAAGGCAACATGGCACGTATGCAGCTAACGGTGTTTGTGTTCATCCTATCCCATGGATGGCTTCAACCAGGCTGCAACCCGGTAATATGGCACATATACGGATTCGGATTCATACTTTTATTTTATTCTTAATCGCATGGATGGCTTCAGCCAGGTATTTACAAGGCAATATGGCACGTATACGACTTCGGAATCTAATTTTTAATTTTATAACTACTTTCTGATATCTCATTAAACCGATGATAACTGGTGTGCACAGAATGAGAAACACCTTCAGTTTCTATTATTGATTTTCGTCAATCCTTTCACCATTATGTGACTCACAAGACAATATCTAATAAGGTATAGATTGATCATCAATGGTCGAGATTCAGTAAGATAAGCCTATCAATGCATCACATGTCGACTTAGTGTGACTATTCACTATGACATTAAATGCAATGTGCTTCATACATATGGTTAATGTGCCATTACTTCCCAAAGGTTGGATACAATTTCTCATTTTTGAGTTTTTCAGATGTTTTTGGGTTTTAGTCTGTACAAAAATGGAAAATCTTTTTGAAATTTTTTTTTTTTTTAAACAAACTGTACACAAATAACTGTACACAATATAGAAATCTTTTTGGAGTCTCAGATAACTAGCGTCTGTGTACTATCATTTTTCTCAGCGAGAGATCATTTTCTTACTGACATTTTCTCCCCCTAAAATTTTAAAATGAAAAATCTTTTTGAGTTTTTGAGATTTTTAATAAACGCAAGAAAGAAAATATATACAGGAACGTAATTGATAAAAATGATTATTGACTCGACTCTTGGTCCGGAACAACGTCATCCTTCTTTTTCATGCCGTTTACCTCTAACAAGAATAAAAATCTTGATTTGTCAAAGGCTTTTGTATAGAGGTCGGCCTTTTGGAAATCAGTGTTAATTTGAACCATATTAATAAGTTTCTTTTCAAAACAGTCACGAATGAAGTGATATTTTATACCGATGTGTTTGGTTTTTGAATGCTGAACCGGATTCTTAGTGATAGCTATGGCAGCAGAATTATCTACATAAATAGGAGTGTTAGAGAATTGCAAACCGTAGTCCCGAAGTTGCTGTTGAATCCAGATAATCTGAGAACAGCAACTGGCAGCAGCGATGTATTCAGCTTCACATGTAGATATAGCCACTGAAGTCTGCTTTTTGCATTGCCATGTCACGAGACGGTTTCCAAAGAACTGACACCCTACAGATGTAGACTTGAAGTCTGTTTTGCATCCACCATAATCAGAATCACTATATGCAGTAAGCTCAAAGTTATCATCATTAGAGTACCATAATCCAAGATCAGGAGTACCCTTCAGATAACGAAAAATCCTTTTGACAGCAATTAAGTGGGAGACTTTTGGTTTTGACTGATATCGGGCACAGAGACACGTGGCGAACATGATGTCTGGTCGAGATGCCGTGAGATACATGAGAGATCCGATCATGGCTAGATAGAGAGTAGCATCAATATACTCCCCCTTGTCATCAGGCGAAATCCCGTGATTGATCGCCAATGGAGTACCAGTAGGTTTGGCATCAGTCATACTGAATCGGCTCAGTATGTCTCCAACATAATTGGTTTGATGAAGGAAAATCCCTGTCTCAGATTGATCTACTTGTAGCCCTAGAAAGAACTTCATCTCTCCCATGGAACTCATCACGAACTTGTCCTGCATAACTTTTTCAAATTCTTTGCACAGAACATCATTCGTCGATCCGAAAATAATGTCATCCACGTATACCTGTACCATTAAAAGTTCTCCACCCTTTTCCCGAATAAACAACGTGCAGTCGATGACACCTCTTCTAAATCCATTGTTCAGAAGATGAGTGGAAAGTGTCTCGTACCACGCTCGCGGAGCTTGGTGCAATCCGTACAGTGCCTTGTCCAATTTGTAGACACGGTCACGATGCATAGGATCTTCAAACCCGGGAGGTTGACTGACGTATACGACTTCACTGATTTCTCCATGAAGGAATGCACTCTTTACATCCATTTGATAAACTTTGAACATTTTGTAGGATGCATAAGCAAGAAAAATTCGAATTGCTTCCAGACGAGCAACCGGTGCAAACACTTCATTGTAATTTATACCTTCAATTTGCCTAAATCCCTGAACGACCAAACTTATTTCTTATAACTATTCCTTGATCATCCCTTTTGCAATGAAGAACCCATCGAGTACCATTCTTCTTAGCTCCTTTTGGTAAATCAGCTAACTTCCAAACTCCGAGCTTCTGAAATTGGAGTAGCTCTTCCTGCATTGCATTTACCCAAGATTCTTCTTTTAAAGCATCTGTTATAGACCGTGGTTCGATTTGAGAGATGAAACATGAATGCGCACAATCGTTGACCACACCAGATTCCATGATTTTTGAGTAGACTCCAGAGTTGATCTGACCCCTAGTTTTGACACCAGATGTGGGATCATCAATAATGTTCTGTTGAGGATGAATTCTATCAATCCTACCCACAGGATGAGCAGGAACCTCAACAGTTTGATCAAGGTTTGTGATACTCTGTTCAATTGCCACAGAATGTGAAACATCATCACTAAATTGTACAACATCATGGGAAGGATCTTCAATCAGCTGGTCTATTTCTTGTCGAGAACCCTCATACTCTGAAGAAGAAGAAGAGTCATCATCATGTGTGACTTGTGTGTTTTTGGAGGACTCAGGAATGTCAGATGATGAGGAAGTAGGTTGCACATGTTCATCAGGTGCATTTTGAGCATCATACATCATTTGAACAGCAACCTCCTCATCTGAACATTCTGGAGGAAGATTAAACGAGGCAAAAAGTTCTTAATAATCAAACATCCAAGGAAGACCTTTTCCAGCAGCAGGAGAGTTATACTTTTGAACATCAACATGGTACCATTCTTCTACATTCCCAGAAGCTTTGTTGTAAACTCTTTTATTGGGAGTGCTGTACCCTAAGAAGTAACCTTCCTCTACTTTCTCGTTAAACTTGCCATGAGCATCTTTTTTCAACATGGTACATGGAGCGCCGAACGGTTCAAGATACTGTAAGTTCGGTTTCCGTCGATGCAACAATTCAAAGCAAGTTTTATCGTGACGCTTGACAACTAGAACCCGGTTGAGCGTGTAACACGCATTAGCAATAGCTTCATTCCAGAACTGCACGGGTAAGTTTGAGTCAGCGAGCATAGTCCTTGCCGCTTCTATCAAGGTCTGATTCTTCCTCTCAGCAACACCGTTCATTTGTGGAACATATGGCGCACTGAATTCATGGTGAATACCAAGTTTTTGATAGAAAGTTTTCATAAGGTGATTTTTAAATTCAGTACCATTGTCCGAACGGATCCTCCTAACCTTTAACTTATACAGAGACTCCAATTTGGTAATCAGAATCTCCACATATTCAAAAGTCTCAGATTTTTCTTTCAAGAACATCACCCAAGAATATCTCGAATACTCATCCGTCACAACCAAACAATATAAGTCTCCAGCAATGCTCTTCTGGTTGATAGGACCAAACAAGTCCATGTGTAAGAGCTCTAGTGGTATAGTGATGGAATGTTGAGATTTGGGTTTATGAGATTTCTTGGTTTGTTTGTCTTTCTTGCAAGAAACACACAAGTCAGGAAGATGAAAACTTTTCACAGTGACTCCTTCAACAAGATTTTTGTGCACCAAATGATTCATTTTTCTGAGACTGAGATGTCCCATTCTTTTGTGCCATAAAATAGAATCCTTCTCAGTGGCTTTTGAAACAAAACATGATGCTGTGGACACTGAGGATGATGCTTGTGACATGTCAAGAATATAAAGATCATTCACTCTTGGAGCAGACATAATCACCATGTCTTCTGGAATCATAAACTCCTTTTTCAAGATATAACAATGCTTGTCATCAAAAAGAACCTTGAACTCCTTATCACAGATTTGAGAAACAGAAAGCAAGTTGTTATCCAACTGTTTGACAAAGTTGACCTTCTCAAAGCTGACATCTCCATTAGACAGTGTTCCCTGAGCTGAGATAAAACCACCTTTATCGCCTGCAAATGAAACATAGCCCCCTTTGATATTTCTGACGTCGAAAAGGAGAGCTAAGTTCCCAGTCATGTGCCTGGATGCCCCACTATCAATAATCCAATTATTGCTAATAGGATTATAAAGGACAACCTGCACAAGAAGGAAAGTAATTAGTTTAGGTTAGGAACCCAAGCCTTTACGGTCTTGGGTTTCCTAGTCTCATCTACAACAGTACAATCCATCCACTGTCCTTGTGGACTTTTGGAACAACCATTTGACTTTGAAGTACAGTCGTCAGAAGCATCATCTGATTTTGCTTTCCACACATGTTGTTTGTGCAATGACTGTTTGTGGTAAACAGTGGATTGCTTAACGATTTGTACAGGTGTGGAACTCGAATCAGAGACCAACAAGTCATGCATCTTTTGTTTATCTTTCTTTTGATGCACTTGTTGTTGGGTAAAAGAGTTAGATTTTGACTTTAAAAACTTTTGTTTATTTTCTGGAAAATGGTTAACTATTTTACTTGGCTTCTGAAGATAAGGACAGTTGACAACAACGTGTCCTTGTGTACCGCACTCAAATCAGTATCTCCGCTCAACCAACCTCGGAGATCTGTATTGATTTTCACTTTGGTGAGTTTTTGAACCACCAGCCTTAGCTTCTTTTTGTTTAGCTGAAGAGAGTGACTTGTTTGATTGAACAGACTCTCCAGCTTTAACAAAATTAACCTTTTTGATTGAGGCTTTGGTTACTTGACTCTTCTGATCAGAAGTAGTGGGATAAGATGGACGGCAATTGGTTTGTTTAATTTTAAAAACATTTTTAGAAGTAGATTTTGAAATACCAATGTTGTCATTCTGTGGAGCAGACGAGTTTTTGTGTCCCAAACCACGAGTAGGGCACTCATCGTCGTCTTCATCCCACTCTTCTACCATTCCATCAACACACTGGGACTCCGAGGTCGAAGCACCATTATCGTTAACCTTTGGTTGAGAAATTTTGTTTTCGGTTGGATCAACGACAAGTGGCGTTTTGACCTTAAAGTCAGTGATTGGGTTATCATCCGGTGTGTTTACCATAGTATTCAACACAGGTGGAGGACAATTGTTATACCCCATCCCAGCATTTTTCTTTCCTGGATGCTGTGAAACCATGTAATCAAGAATGTAAGAAGCATTTGAATAACTTTTCAGCTTTTGATTTAAAGTTTCATAATCACATTCGACAAGCGCCAGCTTTTTCTTTGTTTCATCAATCGTGTTTAAATAAAAGGTGATGGCATTTTGTTTGTTGAGAACACAGATTTCTAATTAATGAACTTGCCTGTTTAAAAGATCAATTTTGTTTTTGAAGGCAAGTTCGTTTCCCTTTAAAACACGGTTTGCTTCAAGACAACCAGTTAAATCAGTAATTAAGTCTGTGTTGTGACTTTTAACTACCTCAACTTTCTTTTCAAGTTCATCACAAATTAAACACGGTTGAGATTCAGACTCACTTTCAAAACTGTCAGAATTTACCTGAATGCCTGTGGATGTTTTTACCATAAAAGCACAGCTACAGGTAGATTCAGAAGAGGAATTGTTATCATCCACATCAGCTGTCGATTGACTTAAAGAGACGACAGATGATTTTTCTTCATTCTCAGCTGTGAAGCCAGAACTGTTTGAAGATGTGTCGTCTTCAGCTGATGAACTTTCTGAAGCAATCTCTCTCTCAGCATCAGAATCTGATTCTTCATTGATTTCTACAGCCTTTGCCATGTAAGCTCTATCCCCTGAACTGCCATCAGCTCCAAATTTAAAAGACCAATCAACAGTCTCATCTGTTTGAACAACCATAGCTTTTGTTCCACTTGAAGTGCCCTTATCTTGTGCAAGAGTAACTGGAACAAGGTTTGTTTCTGTATTTTGAGTTTGTGGCTTCGGTTGGCTTTGACGGTTGTTGAAAGGGTTGCGGTTTCCAGTCTGTTTAGGCTTTTCACATTGCCTAGCAAAATGCCCTTTCTCACCACAGTTAAAACAAACAACAGCAGACAGATCAAAACCATAAGTAGTGTCTTTGTTCCCTTCAAGAGTTTTTCCTGTCCTTTTTACATAATCTCTCGCTCTTCTGACTGCACTTGCAAGAGCCCACATTATATCAATTCGATCCATTTCATCCTTATCAATCTGAGCATAGTCTTCTGCTGTCAGATGACTGCTTCCAACCTGTCCAGCAACAAGACTGTCATATGAATTGATAACGGTAGACAACAGTGCCATGTGTTCCTTGGCCACTTCGATAGTAACCTTGTCGAAGTTGTCTGTTTGCAATTTAATGGGGCTTGGTGGAGGAGTACTAGCAGTATTTCCCTGCTTTGGAAGCTTGATGAAACTGAAGCATGAGCTGTTGAAGACTGGCTGGTTGAAACATTTGACATGTTTGATACAAACGCAGTCTGCAAAGGAACATTTTGTTGAGTTGATGTAGAATAGTACAGTGAAGGATCCTGAGCTTGTACGCCTCTCTTTAGCTTCCACTTATTCAACACCTCTTGTTCTCTCAATTTCTGAAGAAATTCATTGATGTCAATGGTTCCAAGAGTATTGTTCTGTTTGAGAACCATCAAGAATGAATCCCATTTTGGTGGTAGCGCATCTGCCATGCATTGAACCTTTTCTTCTTTCGTTGTTTTGATCTCATGGGCATGCAATTCACTCATCAAGTGATAGAATCTCTCAATTAGATCATCTAAGGACTCATTCCCAATATACATGAAATTATCAAATTCCTTCTTAATGGCCTTAGCATTGATAGCTTTCAACGAAGCATTTCCTTCGTCACGTTGTTCTAAGGCATCCCACAGAGATTTTGAAGATGTAAACTGCCTGAATTGATGAAATATTTCTCTTGATATGGCCTGAGATAGGATAGCATATGCCTTCTTTTCTAAGTCATAATCTTTTCTTTGTTGTTCGCTTAAAAGGGAAGGCAAAACAGGAGTTCCATCCTCACTCAACACTTTCTGATATCCATTCTCTAACATCATCCATAAGTTTGTATCAACTCCATTAATGTGTATCTCAAACCTGTTTTTCTAGTGATGATATTCGTCCATTGTCATGAGTTTTGGAGCCTTGTTAGCATTTCCAGCTTCATTATCGATTAATAACAAGTTTTGGATTTTGCTGTTCTGACTGGCAACAAAGGCTAAGTCCGACATGGTAAAAAAAAAGTTTTTCGACACAAAAAAAAAAATTCAGAAGATATTTGTGCGAATGGGTCTATTCGTGCGAATGGAATTTTCTATTCGTGCGAATGGAATTTTCTATTCGTGCGAATGGAATCTTCTATTCGTGCGATTGGAAGCTTGAACGAATGAGCAGGAGACTTGATCTATTCGTGCGAATGGTAGGAGCCATTCGTGCGAATGAAGTTCATCATAGTAGCCATTCGTACGACAGAGAGCTGTTTGACTTTTTTGCACCAAAAAACACCAATGATTGAGCCTTTTATCAGATCTGGAAACTGAAACGATCAGATCACTCAGAAGCAATAATCACAAGTTTTGAACGTGGCTAAACAGCGATCAAGTGATCTTTATAACATTCAAGAAGATAGAAAAAGCAAGATTAGATTTTCTATGTTGAATCTAGAGCACAATGGCTCTGATACCAGTTTTTTGGATCGGGATCTACCTTGATCCAATGATTCAACACATTAACCTAACCAAATCGTGCGGAATCCGATTTGATTGGCAATCCAATCTATGACACGGATCGGGTCGTGAGAAACGAGCAGATTAGATGTCGAAACGAAGGTTTCTATCGACCCTTTGGTGTAGAGAAGTTGGATACAAGACCTAGAAACTCTCAACGGACAGAGATTCGACAATGCCGGTGCAAAGAGTTTGTGTGTGTTCTGTTGCTTAGTCTGGTTCTGCTCTGGTTAGTCTCTATCTTTTTTTAGTTGGTCTCTCTTTTTGTGCTCATGAAGTGAAAGTTATATATATAGTGCAGAGGCCATACGTACGAATGAGCCATGTGAATGGACTCATTCGTCCGAATGAATCAGTAGAATGGTTCATTCGTAAAAATGAATCATCAGAATGGTTCATTCGTACGAATGAATCATTCTCATGACTTATTCTAGCGAATGAATCATTCTCATGATCTATTCGCACGAATGGATCATTCTCATGATCCATTCGTGCGAATGGGCCTTTCAATAGCACAATTGATCAACGTTATCGATATTTATCAGATCGTTTAATACACAGTCGTTATATATGAGTAAACATTAAGGATAAACATGTAATTTCATTAATATATCAAATAGTTACATTAAACATAGATGAAATACATATTACAAGGGATTAGGGACATATCATGCATCTACAGCACTCGATGTTTCTCGAAACTTACTTATCATCGTCATGTCTGTTTCAACAGCCACACATTTGCTTCACTTGAATACTCCATAGGAATTCACTTTAAACTAGCCATACGTTTACCCGCGCAGGCATCTCCTTTCAAGTCACTTTGTGCAATCTTGCACTTACCCCTCATGAGTTTCACCTTTCTCTATGTTGCTCTACCATTACCATGCAATCCCCGACCGCATATCATTTAACATGTACGAACGTGAAGTTCGTCTACTCACAAGCCTCAGCTAGTCGTCGTCTCGTCCAAGGAAAGCATCCCTATTCATCTGGTGTCTCGCCTCGACTGAATTCTTTATATTGAACGTGTTCCATGATGGTCCTTCGTCACCTTGTTTACTTCGTGCTGAAATCTTCAGCATCATCACTTTAATCTCATCATGGATATCTCTGGTCCAGCTTCTACGTAACCAATTTCATCACTAACTCCTCAGCTCCACCCATTGGCTTCGTGCTCTGAATTCCCAAGATATAAGCATAGGGATCTCATAAGAGCACCTCATTGGTCGCCTAGAAGACGTCAAAACTCCTCGCACCACCTCGATGTATCAACGTCGAGAAAATCATCAAGATAGAAATACTATACTTGAGCATACTGACCACCCGTCCTATGTACGACTAAGCGTGTTCTACAAGGACACACACTGACACACATATCTATAGAACACACAATGTTCTACACATGTACTACTAACCCCAAACTCTAAACACACATCACGTGCACATACACAACTGCTAGATCTGAGTAAATCTACGTGCATACAATATGACCTTGTCATTTATCGACACACAAACTCCTAAACCTTACCTCTTACTCACTAAAACGGTAGCCCCTGCCACACGTCATCATATACTCGTACAGAGCTTACTCGGTCATACCCATACTTCAAGACGACACACTACTCAGTCTAGACACAAAAATCACTCTAATCATTCATACACACAAGATATAAAATATCTTACTTCCCTATAGGATCTGGTCCTGAACATGTATACCTAGACATAAGGTATGTAACTACAATTTCCCACAGGACCTCGTCCAGAACATTTATACATACTAAAGATGTATATTTAAGATTTCCCATAGGACTTCGTCCTAAAAAACTACACCAGGTGCAACACACCCCTTACACTTCAAACATCACCTAAACATAACACATAGGTGACACTATCATAAGACCGTAGACACACACAAATAATCAAAACTCAGGTCTACTCATACAGTCTAATCAACCAAGCTCTAGCATCACATCAAAGATTACATTTAGTATGAACTCATGTTGTTCAAAAGGTAATCACATAATTTACACGGCACCACCAATAGCAAGCTATCACACATGCAACTATCATTAACTACGTTTCAAACCATCCCATGGTAAGATTCACTGTCAAGTTTAAAATCAAGCAATTGAAAACCAAGAACAAGTATTTCGTCACAAAAGTGCCTAACGGCCACTACTCAAAATACTTTAGTGCTCTCGTGGTAACCACCACTAATCTAATCACTGAACAAGTTAAAGTTATCACCCACTTGTTCCTCGTCGTTAGATTTCGCCAGCCATCCTTTTCCCGATTCGGTGTTATGTCTCGAAGGCTGACTTCTGACTGCAAATGCATTTCTTCCTCTCCAACCACCTCTCCTGTAAAAGGAGCTACTGAGTCCACCTCGCATAGTTACCCTGGTAGTATTGGGAGCATTAGGCGCAAGAAGCGCCAAGATCACCTCATGTGTTGGTAGCTCCTGCTCATCCTCAGCCGCCGGTGGAACCACCGTCAAAGGAACAGGTGCTAAGATCCGTCTTCTCCCGAAGGTAACCGTACGAACAGCAGCAGCGCGTCTCGCATGTCGTTCTGTCAACCTCCTGGTGAGAGCTCCCCGCCAAATCAATCTAGTCCGAATCTTCAGGGCCATTTGTACCTGCACAAGATAGAACGTTGGAGTGATTACTATGGGTGTCAAATTCATAATATGAGAGTAATAATAGACTGCCAAATCGCGGTGATCAAATGCAATTTGGTGGTCCACATTACTGCTCGGATTCTAAACCTTCCCCATCGTGTTCACACTAGCTTTATATCTTTCATAAACCTCGGATGCACATGCATCCCACACATCTCACATAGCACCATATAACAATCTAGAAAGTCATCATCTTTATCATAATTTCACACCATCCAAGGTTACACACAAAATTACTAAATCATATCGACACACCAAACTATCTAACATACTTACAATTAATGCTACTCTACATTACTCAATTCACACCATAGTCTCATTTAATCACACCACACAACTTCACATAATTCTATATACTACTACAGCACATAGCACACATAATGATCCCACACGGAACCATAAATCACGTACTCACACCAATCGCTTTACCTAGTGTAACATTACACAAATGGTAAATAATAATTACTTCTCAACTCGAAAGACGTACCTCTTGGCTCGCGGTTACTCGTGGTGACATTCGTTTCACCCTCGTCTCATTTTCAGTTTAAGTTAAGGCTTTTTATTTGTTTAGAAACACCAGTTTTCTCTTAAACCTGGCTCTGATACCACCGTGTAAGGCCCCAAACCATGCACCCTATAGTTTGATCTCATCACTATGTAAACTCGTTAAAAACACTTTAACTTTTATTTAAATAAATAGCAGAAGTCTTTCTAAAAATATTTTTATCTTTTAAACTCGTTTACTTTCATAAAGTTACCTGACGAATGCATGCGCACCAATCCGAGTAGCCCCGCTCCCAAGCCAAGATACCTCATCTAGCATACTCACATGCAAAACAATCTAACATACAAAGTCAGCTACGCTGAGTGAGTTCTAATAGTTTAATTTAACAAAAGCCAACTCGTCTCATTTATTGTTTATCTTCACACAAGACCCTCTAGTCTTTAGAAAATAGTTTAATAGATTTTCATCAGATAAATAACCCATGTTATCTTATAATATTCCAAAAGAATTCACCACCCCAGACTCTACCCGTCATTTAAACCTAGTAAGTCTCTCCGACATGGATCGAGCTTACTACTCTAATGACACACAATTTACCATATGTACTAACCATACACTAGTTAACTCATCCAGCCTCTAGACACCGACTTACTAGCACTAACCAAGACTCTCATAACCCAGCTGACTCAACAGTTGTAGACAATGTACTCATCCCGACTCAACGGTCAATCTAACTCGACACACCACGTTGATTCCATATATTTATCACATCAATATCATCTGATACACAATTAATATAACTCATCACTTGCATGAAATTTAACACACATATATATATATATGCACACAAACACATACCTTGTCACCACACTCTCGTAAGGGTTATCCCCGTCGAGATACCCATCATAAGCTCCGTTATACCCTTGTTACCGGGCCCCGCCACTAATCATAGCGACACACTCATCATCTACGATGACTACATAGCCACCAACATGGTGACTATATCATCTACCATACGGTGACTTACACATCACCACATAATGACTGCCAGATCACGCGTACAATGATGACCCCGAAGGACTCTGTCCTCCACACCAATGTTGACCATACACACATGCAACAATGCAAGCATACAAAGCAACATATATATACACATGACACTACCTGGACATGTTCTACGACTCACACCCTTTCACGGATAACATACCTGTGTGAACCAACACATACTTTATACGTATCGTTCTTAACGTCTAGACACATTACCCAACTCTTTCCGAATAATTAATTATACAACACCCAAACACCATACTGAGTTCTAACCCGTGTAAACTATGGACAGCCCATAGACCCATGCTAACATGATACCCGCCGTGTCACGAGGACAATGACACAAAACACATAATATCAAACCCATGACGCTTAACAGCACACTAGAATTTACTTGACTCATTAATAAACCACGTACGGGTTCCCCTGCTAACTCTCCTTATACAACCATCACAGGTTGAACTAAATTCCCGAATCATCCCGACTTACTCATAAGATGACATACACAGATCATCCCAACTCTTGTTCACCCACCCTAAGGACCGCACAACGACCTTTAGCTTCATTATTACATAACGATTTCATAGAACACTTCAAGTTTAAACCATAACTTGTAATACGTTCGCTTAGTGAAACACATAAGTATGCACGATAACCCCAAAACAGTAAAACGTTTGAAAGAGGGGATTAGTAACTCACTGGTTGCGCCGAGCCTCAGTCCTTGTTCTGTAACTCGTCTGTTCGTGCTCGAAACCCCAAACCTGTCACACGTATGATCACATGGTCAAAACATGTCCTAAACCTGACTCAATTACGTAGTTCAAAATATAAATGGTACCGACATCATCTCATCCGTACACCTCATTACTCGTACAAACCCTCAGCTCCACTTTCACGAGAACCGGATTGTCTTCGACCCGTTTAGAAACCGAATACCCACATTGTTTGATTCCCATGCATGCATGTAATCCATGCCATGCAAAACCCTAATCAGGTAAATCCCTGACCGGTTCCCATTACCGCCCTTCGTCTCCTCCACTGCACACCCCTTTACACGACGTCTTTGTCTTCTCCATCGTGCCACCCTAATCGGTTAACACCCAACCTGTCGTATTCACGCTCCACTACCGTACATCGTCGTAACATCACCTTCGTCGGATTCTGCTAGACCGTTGTCGCCCTACACCACCACCGTGGTCGGGTTACTCCCACTCAGCCAGCTCCGCCGCCGTCCTCCGCCTCACACCACGACTGTGCGTCACCCATGGTTTCCTTGCTCAGCCGCACCATCACCGCCATCCACTGCTACCGTGAAGTGTTACCGAGCACCACCACCTCTCACATCCTCTCCTGCCAGACCCGAGGCAGTCATTAAGCCGGCCACAAACACTGTCGTCCTCCCCATGCCTTCTTCCCCGATCGTTTTAAACAGCATATGATGAAACCCTAATTAGGTTCTTCCAACTCATGAATGAAACAACGCACAAAGCATAAACAGAAAGGTACCTTCGCAGCGTGAAGAGTTTCTTGCTGGAAACCGTCTCGTCGGAACACCTGTCGCCGGCCTTCCCATCTCCGGCTTCCCTCTCTCCCTCTTGCTTGCTGCCGTTGTGCACCTAGGGTCCAAAAGTGGCCCTAGGGTTTACGATTGGTGTGGTTTATAAACACCCACTAGTTTCGTTTCCGATCCCTTTACTTCTTTCTCACACGTATCGATCTCGAACATTTATTTACACGACTGATTGTGATATTTCCGGTGGTTAAACGTACTTAGTATAAGAATCCTTTCAATTTCTTCTCACTTAAAATAGGTTCGGGTTATCCACTAACCCGAACTACTAGTTTAGAATTTCCGGGATGTTACACACCGGCTTAGCTTCAGGAATTAAATTGATTCTAAACTCGATCTCTCTCTCTTAGGTGGAGCACCTAGAATATCATCTGGGAATGTGTCCGGGAATTCCTTCAATACTGGAACTTGATCCAGTTCCTTCCTTTTCATCTTTACATAGGCTACATAAGCTAAGAAGGCTTGGTGACCTCGTCTCGCGTAACTATTTATCTTAGCCATCGTACATAACGTAATCTGATTTCGTCGTTCACCAATGACATTAACTTATTTTTCTGTTGGCGTCGTAAATCGTACGATCTTTTGATTACATATAATTGTTGCAGCATGCGAAGATAACCAGTCCATTCCAATGATCACGTCGAATTCTTGCATTGGCATCAGGATTAGGTCGACGGGATATTCTTCTCCTTTTATCAGTAGTCGTTAATCTTGGCATATTTCAGTTACAATGTAGTTTCTATCAGTTGTGATTTCAACTTCTAATGCCTTGGCCAACTTACTTCTATTGAAGGTTCTAGATTCCGCATATTTTATCGAAATAAATGATCGACTAGCTCTAGTATCGAATAAAACATAAGCAGCTAGGGAATTTAAGAGGAAGGTACCTGATACGACATTAGGGACATCTTTCTCTTCCTCTGTAGTGATTTGAAAAGCCCTACCCCTTGGTTTCGGAGATTTGATCATCTTAACTTCGCTTTCTGCCACTCTCGACCCTTCTCCGGTCTTCTCTGTCTGAGATCGTAGCTAAGGATATTCTCTGCTAAAATGCCCTAGCTTGTAACAGTTGTACCATATTCTTGTTCCACTCATACACCGAAATGCAGTGTGCCCAATCTTCCCACATTTATTACATATAGAAGGTTTGAACCGGCACTCTCCCGGATGCCTCGTTCCACAAATCCTGCAGTCATGTATTCCTTTTCTTGGGGAGGAACCGCCTCCCAGTTTACTAAATTTAAACTTTTTAAGAGGCATAGGAGAAGGATAACTCTCTCCTTTCCTCTTTCCGTCTCTCTCCTCCTGCCTTTTGAGCTCCGACTCACGCTCTCGGGCCCAATCAATCATTTCCTCCAAGTTCGCACACTTGGATGGATGAATAAACTCTCTGATTTCTGTTTTCAAAACAAGATGGTATCTCGTCATCCACATCTCAGGGGTTATTAACAAAGCCGGACAGAATCTGGCGTTGTCGAAGAAGATGCCAGTGATCTCATCCACTTATTCTTTTGTCTGACGGAGTTGAAGAAACTCCTCAGTATTTCTTCCAACTGGCGCTCGAGGGCATTAATGCTTTAGGAAGAGGTCTTTAAACTCTTCCCATCGCATCTCCTTAATTCTGTCACTTACCTTTTTTTCCTTTTTACCACTCCCTACCAATCGTCAACCCGTTCCTTCAGTTGATTGGTGGCAAATGTCACTTCATCCTCTTTCTCACAGTGACATGTATCAAAAGCTGTTTCTATAGAGGCCATCAATCTTTGACTTTCCAAGGGATTATTGTAACATCCCAAACTCCTAAACATAGGTCAGGACACGTGTCGGCTAAGAAACGCGACACTAGAACGTAACCGGATGCGAAAAAGAAAGACGGTCCGACCGAAAATAGCCCAAAACTTCATATAGGCATATCCTGAGCTAGAAAATGAGTTACGGGAAGCATAATATATGCAAATGAGGTACCTCGGCCAGAAGAATTTGAAACTGGAGTTATAACGGACCGTCACCATGTGTAACAGTCCGTCACAGGTGTCAAACAGTCATAACGGACCGTCACCGTCCGTGACGGTCCGTCATGCCACAAAATCATGAAAGGCACCGTTTTATGCCACGTATCAGTGACTCATCCCACCCTAAGTCCATGACGGACCGTCATGGGCCATGACGGTCCGTTACGTGGTCAGGAAGTGCTTGGACGCCAAGAAAATGGTAACGGACCATCACCGACGGTAACGGTCCGTTACGGGATCAGAATTTTGGCTATAAATAGATGGTTAGAGCCATTCACTTGCAAACACAACACACACAAACACTATAACACACACATACAATATGAGGAGACTTTGAAGACCCGGTGCGGCGCGTTTAAGTGCGAGTGTGGTACGCTGGGAGTGCGGTTCGGATCCGGAGTGACGTTTAATCGAGAAACGATCATAGGAAACAACCCGAAACTATCGAAGTACACTGGACCCATACCTTAGATAAATGTTTATGTGAATTATGTGATTATATGTTACGTGCTATATGTGGAAATATGGTATGGGGAAATAAAGAAAGGTAATGGGGATTAGTCTAAACACTAAACGGGAATAATAGAGTAGCCACGACGTATCTAAGGGGTGGTGGATACGCCGTTGGTACTTCCTATATATAAATCTCTTGGTGCTTCATGGTGAAACCATTACGAACGTTTAGGGGTATAGACTAAAAGATAATAACGAAAATATAGTAAACGAACGGGATACCTTCCTACCGGCATGTAGTTATCTGACAAACGGAATGTTCTGTCTAAGGAAAGAGTGGTGTATAAATCTCTCCTAGACCCGTCACTCTTTCCTGGGAACATCTCTGTTGGAGGTACTACTCTAGAAGGATAATCACCCCAGTTTACAATATATGATAAGTATGAATAAGGGAAGGGCTTAATTCTAAATAAAGGAATATTTGTGATGTATTATAGGGGTGGTGGGTACGCCGCTGGTACACCCTATATATAAATCTCTTTAATGCATCATAGAGATGCCTTTATGAGGATTTAGAGCAAGGATTGGATAAAAGCATGAGGAAGTCATGCTATAAAATAAATAATAAGAAACGCTTAATCTTAAACAAAGGAGTATTCATGAGATGTTAAAGGGGTGGTGGATACGCCGCTGGTACTTCCTATATATAAACCTCTTTAACATAACATGACGAAACCTTTGCAAGGGATTAGAGTAAGAGTTAAGATAAAAGCATAAAGAGATCATGCCACTAAATGAGAATTAAATGGGAAAGCTTAATTCTAAGTAAAGGAGTTTTTATGGGATGTTAAAGAGGTGGTGAATACGCCGCTGGTACTTCCTATATATAAACCTGTTTAACGCAACTTGGAGAAACCTTTATAAAGAGTTAGAGCAGGGATGAATATAAAAGTATGACAAGAGGTCATGTTATATATGCGAATACGCAATGTGTGTTAAATGTGAATGCGTGACAGATGATCATGCCATATGTGTAAATACGAATGTATGATGGAAACGAGTCTAAGTCTTAAAATGGAATAACGGAGTACTCACGAAGTGTTAAAGGGGTGAGGGATACGCCGCTGGTACTTCCTATATATAAGCCTCTTTAATGCGTCGTGGGGAAACCGTTACGAAGTTTTAAGGTAAGGACTGGTTGGGAATACATTGGGAGGCTGTGAGTCCAAGATACTCAAGATCCCAATGCAATGAGATGTCGAGTCTACGGGGTGGGTCTCAATGAATAAATAGAAGGAGATGTCCAGCCTACAGGGCGGGTCTCAATAAATGAATGAAATGAGATGCCCAATCTACAGGGCGGTCTTAATAAGAAATAAGTGAGAAGAGATGTCCAGCCTACGGGGCGGGTCTCATGAAAACTCGGACTGGAGGTATGTCCGAAGATGGTCGCGAGGGGGTTAGCACACCCACTAAAATATACGAATGATGTGACCAGAGGTACGTCCGGAGATGGTCACGGGGGCGTCGAGTGCCTGGAAAACTTGAACAATAATAAGAACCTAAAGGGTTTATAATAAAATGAACGATGCAGTGTACTTACTTAGTGTAAGCTAATTCAAAAACGTTTTCCAAACACTACAAGAAAGAGACACGTGGAATAAAGCTTCTTGGGGACGTGGTCGGTCGTAGTTGAAGAATCCCTATGTTACATAATGTAATAGTTTATGTAAAGACAATATTTATAATAAAATATACCTTTATCACTTTAGTGATAAGTTTTGAAAAATCTGGGACCCGTTTTCCGCATTAAACTCTGATAAAATAATAAAGGAATAAGTAGGGTGTTTCAATTAACAGCTCCCTTGAACTCCATAGGTGTGCACGTCAGAAATATTTATAAGTGCAACGAGTTGATTTCGTATCAACTTTTGGATTTCCTCCTTCTCTGTTATGAGTAACATCTTTATGATTTTCAAACCAACTCTCTAATGGGCTTTGTAATTCCGCCTGTAGAATTGGAAAGTTGGCATCGAAAGCCTTCCCTACTTCTAACGCAATTTGTCTCCGGATATTTTTCGAGACATGTTCGACTTCGTTCTCATCATAAAGTGGAGAAGCAGCTCTTTCGTCGCTCCGTTCATCACGTACTTCATTGTTCTGATGTTCAGCCATCGTTTGCTGATACACGAATTTCGTTTATTCTCTCATTTGTTTACCCTAATTATAGTCTAGGGTTTTATACTATAGGCCTCGTATTAATTAAACCATATGCAAGTATTCTAGGGTTTCACATAAGGCTTATTCATGCATTTCTACATATGCATATTCATTCATGCATTTTAATCATGCATAATCACATTCCCGACTTACTATCTGTTGACATAAGTTATCATATGATGTTTGCGATATCATGATGGTCCCATACATTAACTCTTATACTAGCCAGGTATGAGGAAATATATGTTACATAACATGATACTCCCAACTATCATATGGAGCTTATCTCATACAAAGTTCAACCCACGTATACTCACACATTTATGTTTAAGCACAGGAATTTAAACATACATGCTTCCTTGGACGGCCTTGGATTGAATCCCTATTTATATCACGAGCACTTATGATTTGAGTTCAAGTATCCTTCTGATACTCAAATCCCTCAAACCGTGCTCTCATACCAACTTGAAACATCCTGCTTGTTTATTATTATTTTGTTAGAGTTAATTGCGAAAAACGGTCTCAGCTTCTCAAAACCTTGTCTTTAAATGACCAAGGTGTATTTTATTTATAAACATTGTTTACATATAAAATATTCTATTACACATAATTAGGGACTCTTCGCTCCGACCGACCTTTGTCCACAGGAAGCTCATTCCACAAGCTATTTCCCTGTAGTTTTTGGAAAATATTTTTATATTAGCTTACGCTAAGTAAGTACACTGCATCGTTCGTTTTATTATGGAACCCTTTAGGTTCTTATTTGTTCAAGTTTCCCATTCACTCTTGCCCCGTGACCATCTCCGGACGTACCTCTTGTCATGTCATTCGTTTATTTTATGGGCTCACGAGCCCCCTCATGGCCATCTTAGGCAGTACCTCCGGTCATAGTATTGACAAGGTCCTTATACCCGTCGATATAGACCCCTTGCATTTGTCACGAAAACTCATTGCCATGAAGGCTCATTGCCGGGAAGGCTCATTCATTTCTTTGATCTGCCCCGTAGGCTTTTGATCTTCCTTTTTTGTTTTCTTCTTTATTGAGATCCACCTTATAGGCTGGATATCTCTTTTCATTTGGTACCTTGAGTATCTTAGACTCACAGCCTCCCAAATGAATCAAGCATTTGTTTCATTACACGTATGTATGCTTGATTCATTCCTAACCAGTCCTCACCTTAAAACTTTATAACGGTTTCTCCACGATGTACTAAAGGGGTTTATATATAGGAAGTAACAGCGGCGTATCCACCACCCCTTTAATATTTCGTGAGTACTCCATTATTTCATTTTAGGGTTTAGACTCATTCCATCATACATTCATATTTGGCATGTATAATCATGCATTCACGTAATCACTTTCATCATGCATTCACGTATTCATGCGTTTACATCATTATCCTTAGTCTATACCCCTAAACATTTGTAATGGTTTCATCCTGAATTATCAAAGAGGTTTATGTATAGGGTGTACCAGCGGCATACCCACCACCCCTTTGACATTCCGTGGGTACTCCATTATTCCAGTTTAGTGTTTAGACTAATCTACCATTGATCCTTATCCACGTACCTTAGTTTTAGGCATACCACATAACATATAGTCACATAACTCACATAACCATTATCTAGGGTACGGGTCCAGTGTACTTACGATAATATCGGGTTGTTTCCTAAGTTCGTTCCTCGCGTAAACGTCTCTTCGTTCCTCGCTCGTAACTTTAATGGTTCTTTCTCGTAATCGCCGCACTCGTAACTGTCGTGCTATATTCCTTGATCTACGTGCTTGTGTGTGTGAAAGTGATGGTGTTGTTGTGTTTCCATTTGAACGGCAAATGACTCCTATTTATAGGGCTGAAATTGCACCGGTTGCGGACCGCTAAGTAAGGGGGTAGCCATCCGCTACCGCCCATTTCCTGGTGTCCTGCGTGTTACCCACATAGAGGACCGCTAGGGTCCTGGGTAGCATTCCGCTGCCCATTCCTTTTCGCGAGTCAGCTGACACGCGTCACATCTCGCTATCCGGGTTCAATTGTGGCTTGCTGACCGTTACCCGCCTGGGTGGCGGTCCGCCATAGGTCTGAGTCAGCATGACATGCCACTGCCACATGTCATTCTCTAATCATTTGCTTAATCTGCACGTAGCGGTCCACTAGCGGCTCAACTTTCATTTTTTGCACTTTTAGCCCCTCGACTTGGTTTAATTACACTAGAGGCTCTGACTTTACATTTTCTTGAAAAATTGGGATGTTACATTATGTCCCACCTCAACTGTTGTTGTCGGACGCCTTATCCGACAATCGTCGTTATCTCGACCACCACCTAAACCGCCACTGCCACTATTCAGTCGCTCTGCAGCTTAGTGTTGCAAGAACAACACCACCACTCTTTGCTTCTTGTCTTCGCACCACATAGTAGTATGCTCTGCTATTCTGATCTCTTATCACCACCTGCACCACTGATGTCCGCCGTTAACCACCGGTCGAACTGCTGTCGTTAACCACACCAGTGCCCGAGGTAAACGCACCAATCATGATACTTACGTAAGCCATACCTACACCAACCATGTAGTTACCCCTTCTACGCACACCCTCACACATGTCCACCTTGTTATGGAGCTGATTTTTTGTTTAATGCAAGCATGTAGGTTTATTGTTAGTTTCCATTTACTCCACTATCTCCACGTTGGTTTGTTTTTAGTTTCAACTAGTAAGTTAACCCTGCGCGTTGCGACGGCTATTAGACGTGCTTAAATATGTAAAGAGAAAGGACGTCTCGATTGTAAATTTGAAAAATTTATCAATTAAGCCCGCGCGATAGAAACCTACGAAATTAATTAAAAAACAAAATAAAATTAGGAAAAATTAATTTTTATAAATGAATATAAAAAAAGTAAAAGAAAAAAGAAACGAAATTTAAGAGGTAAAATTGAGATTCTAGAGTTGAGAATTTTGTTCAGGGATAAACTTTAAACGGTTGAGACGCTCACATTAACGTGGCTAAGCACAAAAAGAAACGTATAAAATTAACGTTGCGACGTAAACATGGCTTAACATTGACACGACAAACCCGTTAAAAAAACTAGTAACAAAGACAATTATATAACGGTACCGATGTTATTTAATCGATGTCGGTCTCATTCTGCTAGGTACCAGCACGTTACCAACAGTCGATTTAACCAACGATTAATAAAAAGAGGACGTGTGTGATTACATGTACACCTTTAAAGCGGGAGCTACAGATGCGTAATGATCACTTAGTATGTGTTCAAAATGAATTATGAGTTAGTGTACTCCTCTAAACTTCTTGTTTTAAATACAAACAAAGGTGTTCTGTTGTCATTTGCGCCTTTGATAACTAATGGAGACGGATACTACCTGTCACACCCCGGGTTTAGCCCACCCGGGTGTGCGACCAACGATTGCTACCTGTTTCTTATTTTATCTCATCATGGATTTATAAACACTACGGAATATTTTAATAACTCATGATCTTTTCAAAAGATGGGGAATCTCCCGTTTTATTTTATTATAACACGGATGAACCCTGATATTGTATACAAACATTTTAATTTACAAAACCAAGGTTTATATGAGCCATTTCTTTCAACTGATTTCTAGGGTGGACGTTCCCTTTTTCATGACATCTTTCAATTCTTGTCATCATATGGCTAATCAAAATCAATTCATCCTTGGTTAACTATAAAAACGTTTGAAAATATTTTATCAGCATAAACTGGTGAACACAAGTATATTTGAAAGCATAATCTCACAAGCGTGAATAAATAGAAAAATTTGCCCATAGTTTCTAGTCAATTTACACAGTCAACGGACTAACCACCAGCCACACTAGGGACCTTGGATATTTTTTTATGTCTATCTGCATTACGCCTCAAGCGATGGGCTTTACAACAACTAAGGGTTCAACCCCTAGCCCTGTTACAGTGTCTCATCTGTAACACATGTATATATACGTGACTCTATGGGTTGACTGCTATATAGTAAATAACCTTATGCAACCAATGATTATATTAGTTCATTCAAGTTAGATCACAATCAAAACCATTTGCAGTTTTGAAATCATTTTATAAAAAATACAAGTATTCACTTTGAAAGAGTCTCAGCTTAGTAGGTTTCTAGAATGAGTGTCCTAGTGGGCTGCGTCTCTGCTTAAATCGTCTAGCTTGTATTCTACAAATGAGCGTTTCCTAGCTTCCCGGCTTTCTCCTAAGCGAACCGGTACTTCCAAAACTTAAACGTAAAAGCGGGAATGGTTTTGGCATAGTGGAATATCAGTATTTAACTCAAGTGTTCGAGTTTTGGATGAGAGAATGGTGTATACCCGAGCTTGCTATTTATAGGGTAAAATTACGGCTGTGACGGACCGTTATGGGCTGTGACGAACCGTTATGGATGGTGACGGTCCGTCACAGCTTGAATCGTAACGGACCGTTACCGATGGTGACGGTCCGTCACCGTCTTTAGGGTTGCAAAGTCAGAGGACACGTGTCATTGTTTTCTTGAATTGCGGTGTGGCGGACCGTTACGGAGCCGTGACGGGCGTCATAGGGTTTACACGCGTCAGTTTCCAACCATTAGTCACCGGACACGTGGCGCACCATCATTACATGCGTGGCCAACCCATAATGGACCGTTACGGCTGTGACGGTCCGTTACCTCCTGAATTTT